>JAZHRO010000070.1:7180000-8448500 GCA_037157565.1 Thalassia testudinum
GGGCATACAGGACCGCTTTCAAGACCCCGATAGGTATGTTGCCTTATCTCCTGGTCTTTGGCAAAGCTTGCCACCTTCCTATCGAGTTGGAACACCGGGCTTACTGGGCTTTCAAACAGTGTAACATGGATTCCCAGTTAGCCAGTGTGCAGAGGACGCTCCAACTCTCTAAGCTCGGCTGTATAAGGAGAAAGTGAAAGCCGTCCACGACCGACTCATCCATAGAAAGACCTTTGAGCCGAACCAGCAAGTCTGGCTTTTTGATGCCCACCTAAAACTCTTTCCAGAGAAGCTCAGGTCCAAGTGGACAGGACCATTTAGGGTGGTCAAGCCCCACTCCAATGGGGCGGTTGAAATCGTTGATCTGAATACTGAGCACACTTTCACAGTCAATGGCCAGAGATTCAAACACTTCCTAGCCCAGGTTCCCCCAAAGGAGAGTGTCACCCTGATTGAGGGATGACACAAAGCATCACCTAGCTGGAGGCATTAAACTCAGTGCTTCCTGGGAGGCAACCTAGAAGATTCAGACTGATCAGGTATTCTATGTCACTCAGGTAATGTCTTTTCGAACCCCTATTGCATCCATGTATTTGTCAATGAGGACATTGTCCAACTTAAGCATGGGGAGGTGGTAAATTACATGATTCTAAGCTCATTTAATCAATCTGAATTGAATAAAAAAAATGAATTTAGGAAGAAAAACTTAGGCATTAGAAATTTGTCAATAGTGGAAAATAATACGCAAAGAACTTGAACACTTAGACTTTTCAGGCCTTCAGGCTTAATCAGCCTTGGTGTCCGTTAAAATATGGATTTAGCTTCAAATCCTTGCAACCTTAAGCTACTCTAATCCACTAACTAAATAAGGTGATAAGTAGACGACTTATCAACTCACCCTCTAACTCAGAAGGACTTTTAGTCTAAGCATCTGCACACATTTTTATACAAACTCACTCCTCGAAGATTCTAACAGAAATTGGGTAGCTAATGACTCTCTAGGGTGGTATGGCTGGCAAGTTATCGTGGGTAACAGCCCATTGGCAGGTTGTCCAGAGCCCAGCAACGGGACCACCACTTCTTCATTGCCTCTAGGTAAATTTGAGATCAGGGAAGCCACCTACCAAACAAAAAAAAAGGAGAAAAAAAAGAGAACAAAATAAACCACACTTCACCGCACGAGTATGGCTGGCAAGTGATCGTGGGTAACAGCCCATTAGTCGGTTGTCCATAGCCCAGCTCAGTAAATGCACAAAAAGAACCAAAACACTTAAGGAAGAAGCAGGGAAGTAGAGCAAGACGGGGAGATATACACTGGAAAAATCCTTGTGTTGACCCCAAGTAAAACAAACATAGGGAGAAAGCTACCGATCGAACAAATACAACTTCAGGCAAAACACTTCCTCTTCCGGTCACCAAAGAGCGTAGAAACCCGGAGTCTGTCTAAATTACCGTTGAGTGAGTCTATCACGATCTTCACACCAAGATGCTTAGCACTTAGAGTTTTGTCCAAGTTTTGGGTGGGTTGGGTAGCCGTAAAAAGTTATCAACACACTCTTAACTCCAAAAAAATCTAAAAATAAGAAAATATATATATATACATACATTAAAGCAAGGATTTAGGCGATTCATATTTTGGCAAACACTCGGGCACTGCTTAGTCTTTGTAGCTTAAGATCTTAGTATATTTCCTCCTATTGACAAGTGACGAAGTGTTTAAGTAGTTACTTCCTAAATTCTGACTGGAAATAAAGGCTAGAATAAACCTTGCTAGGGACTAGCAAGGAGTAAGCATAGGGGCATGATAACACTGCATCTTGGGGTGATAAATCTATCAATTGGGGTTTATCTTAAGAGCAAAATGCACAGATAACACATCATAAATAGGAATAGGAGCATCGCATGCATTGCACATCAAGATTGCTTATAATGCATTACTAACGGCCATGTGTACAAGGACATGTCAAAACAAACCTCAGAAGAGCAATCGGACCACACAGATGAATTCAGAGCGACGAACGAAGTCCAACGGACTCGAAATCGACCAAATCCGACATCTGGAGCTCCTGCAATGGGCCCAAGAAGTTCTGACCGTCGAACTGATGATCAATGGCCCACAAGCACGACACGTGGCGCTCGCTCGCTGCATCTAGACCACCGCCCACTTCTGCCTTCACCCGGAGGATGAATCTCAGCCGTCAATCTTCGATCGAACGGCTGAGAGCCGCCCACGCGCCGGCCCTTGCCGTGACAAAGCAGCAGGCGCAACGTAGTAGTCGACCACCTCACACCCACGCAGTCGGCGCGGGTTCGAATCGCGCTTCGCAGAAATCGGAAGGCGAAGGCGCGCATCGGGGAAATTGAACCGCCCGATCAACAGCGAACGGCACAGACAGAGCCGCATGGCGCAACGGATTCGCGCGGAAGCTCACTTGGGGCGATGACGCGGCAGAAGAGCGTGCCTCAACAGCAATCCCCGAGCGCACCCTTCACGAGATCTCAGCCGTCCAATCGAACGTCGTCCGATCTTCGATCGGACGGCTTACAACACGTGCGCGCGGATCGCCATAGAAGAAGAACAGTCATGCGCGAGCGACCGCCGGGCAGGGGGCTTCACCGACATTTTGGGAAGGGTTTTAGCGACGTCCGGACGTCCCTAAAACCCCTTCTTCATTTGGAAAGACCTTCTCCCTATTTAAACCCCTTCCAACCACCCATGGAAGGCATTGATTCCACTTGCAAGTGCTCTACCCCACTCCTAGCTACCATTAGTCCTCTTTGTAATAGTCGAAGCCGACTAGCTACCAACGGAGCCCCTCTCCACCACCGTGGCTGCCTCGCCGTCTTCTCTCTCTCTCTCTTTCCCTCTTTATCTTAAGCTTTACTTTACTTGTGTTTAAGCATTTATCTAGTGTTGTAATTGTAAAACCAAAGTTGCATGTTAAATGAAGTTGTTTCCTATCTAGCTACTTGCCTTCTTTTATGTTTAAGCTGCATGTTGTGAATGAAAGATTCTAACCCTAGTCTCTCTCTCCCTTTCTCTCTCTCGCTTTCGCTTTTCGCCCACGTCTTTTTGCAAGCAAAAACCCGTGATTTCCGTGACAGTAAGTGACACTCGGACTCACATCCATTTCTTCATTTAAAATCGACGTTGCGAGCGCAAGCTATAACGACTCTTTTAAACACACGCGTCCCACGCATCGTCACCGGTGGGAAGCTCACCGCCGACGAGTTCCTCCTCTATGGCCAGCGATGATTATCCACCATCTCTTGTGCCACCACTGCCCACCGGTAGTGCTCACCACCAACAACCACCATCGAGCATGCTATGACCGGTCGTGCCTCCTCCTCGCATGCACAAAGGAATGAAGTCCCATGTTTGCTACAGTGAAGCCTGTATTAATATTTACATATTTTGCCATTGCTGGTTCACTATTCACTTATTTGATGCATTAATATATACTAAGTGGAATTTGTGCTCATGCCCTCATGCTTTCTCTTTTCCCCTCGCACACTCACACTCTTTGAACTTCTTGATCCTCTCTATAGGTGCTTAATAGAATTTCATGAAACAATCCTTTCATTAGTTTTCCCGTGATTTTATGTGAGTGTGATTTCTTGATATATCTGTGAATTATTGGCTTGTTCCTCCCTGTAGATACGACCTAACTTTCGTGGTTAGTTTTGACTGTTAAATATTTTTTATCAGGAATTTTCCACCACGCGATTTGTACTACGATGACACATCTGATTATATTTTTCTAATAAGCAAAAATTTCTAATTCAAATGGAACCATTGCTGGGGAGGCAACAGACTCAATAGGTTCACTTGATTTTATTTCTGATCTATTTTGAGGTGCACATTGATCTGACTATTGGCTATTTTTCTGTGCGAGGAATCTAACGAGATGACAGGCGCAGCTGAGCGATGACGTCGACCTTGAGGATGCCCACACATGCAGAGAGGACATGAAGAGAAGGAGACCTAGATCCTACTTTCACAGGGGATTCTCCTTCGCCGTGAATTTTATTTCATTTCTGTCTTCTCGCCCATGTAGCATCGAGGCTAATTTTTGGGGGTCTATCCCCACATTCTTTAGCAACTAGGGCTTTTTTCTCTATGGTGTAAGCATTCAGTTTCTATTTGTCTACCCTAAAAGAAAAGGAGAAAAAGATCAAGCTGCCTGTTTAGGAGTTGCATACCCTTAGGTGCACGCATTTAGGGGTGATTGAGCAACATACTAGATCGCTTTCCTTGCATTGTGTACATATCTGCACGAAGATTATTGAAGTCAAGTATATTGTTCTATCTTTGCATCAAGCTCCTGTTCACGCATTGCATGTAGATTAAATCTCAAGACTACTAAATTGATTGAATTAACCTAATTCAGTGGTCGACTAATTGAAATTGGGATTGCTAATCAGATTCGACCTTAAAATCAAAATCACATTTGATCTAATCAAAAGGGACTTGTGTGCGACTCTTCTAAAAAATAAACTGATTTGCGGTGTAATGCACACTTTTGGCATTGAGCACGCACACTGGGCACCGCACTAGGTCTTGGTCCATTAAGGCTATAGGCACCGATCTCTTTATCGGTGCAGACCCTCCTATTTCACTTTGTGGTGGTGGTACTATCCTGTCACCAAGTGTTTTGATACTTCAAGGAGGGGGGCACACCTTAAAGGAATAAAAGGATAGTTAAAAGGTACCGCATTCGCATTGCCTCAAAGGAAGGTTCGCCCTACTTCCATCCCTTGGTTCCATCCTTGGAGTAACTTCTCACTAGATCACCTGAGAGAATCATTGAAGCATGGTATAGGTCCTAGGGCACTCGAAGGTTGGCTTAGATTAGGTAACTACATTGAATAACTTGTTTGGCCATCTATATCAACCAATTCTACCTCATCCCCTCAAAACAAAGTGGGTCAGGATCTCAAGACTCCACTTTCCTCTTATACCACTTACGTGGGAACAAAGGGTAATCGCCTTGACCCTTTTTGATCGAGCTATTGAGTGGGAGTTTCACTTACTCAATTGGCAAGAACTTGGATTGTGATTGGTAGATATTGCATGCTTGGTAAACGCTCTCTTGAGGGTAGTCTAGTGTTTGATCCTGAACCTAAGAGAATCCTTAAGAGAGCGCACCAAAGAGAAAAGAGAGAAGAAATGGTTGATCAAGGAGCAAATCAACAAAGGACCCTAAGGGACTACTTCATTCCAACCAACCAACCTGCTCAAGCACTGAGATGACTGACAGGGGATAATTCATATGAGATCAAGATCAATATCATATTCTTGTTGCCCTCCTTTTATGGTACTACTAGTGAGGACCCCTACCGGCATTTAGAGGAATTCCCCGAGGTCAGCTCCATGATGAAACTTCAGAACTTTATTAACAAAGCTCTGATGAGGACCCCCTTTCCCTTCTCCCTTAAGGACAAGGCAACACACTGGTATCACACCTTGGATGCAAGGGTGAATGATTGGAACACCCTTAAGGGAGAATTCTTGAAGAAATACTTCTCGATGAGCAAAACCAACCACTTCGAGAGGGAGATCATGGGTTTTACTCAATTAGATGGGGAACAATTCCATGAGACTTGGGAGCGCTTCAATGATCTAATTTGATTATGCCCCCATCATCAAGTGCCTAAATGGCAACTGGTAGAGAGGTGTTGTACTGGACTATCTAATAGGAATAGGCAAACGACAGATGCTTCTTGTATTGGAACCTTTCTTACCAAAACAGAGGATGAGGCCTGGATACTATTTGAGTCACTGAGTGACAATTCTATCCACTTGACCTTAGCCTATCAGGATAGAAAACCTTCCATCCTCCAAAAGAAAGCGAAAGCTAGTGAAGCCAAGGCTACTCAAAATTTAGCTATCCAAATCCAATTGTTGAATCAAAACTTTGAAAGTCTCGTGACAAACCCCGACACATTCCCGTAATCAGCTCCCCAAGTCCAGGCTCTTTCTGAATGCTCCATTTGCCAAAGCACTCTTCACGCCACTGTTCCCCAAATTAGTTCAGGCAGACTTGAATGTTACTCAAGGATTTTGTCCACCTCCCAGGAACAACCCTTTTGGAAACATCTACAATCTCAGGTGGAGAAATCATCCCAATTTCTCATGGAAGTAAGGTGATGCTTACAACTAGGGGAATTCAAGAGCCCAACCCACCCAACCCTTTCAGGCACAACAATTCCAGCCTCCTCCTCAGCCCAACAATTCTAAGATGGATGACTTTAAAGTTATGATGAAGGCCATGCAAGAAAGCCAGCGTATGATCATTCAATCTCAGAATAAGGCAATCCGAGAAATGCAATCTCAAATTGGCCATCTTGTTGAGGCAGTTAGACAACGTGATCCTGGGAAGTTTCCCAACTCATCTGAGGAGAATCCTAGGGGTAAAGGGAGCACGCTAAGGCTGTGACCGTTCTGAGGAGTGGCAAACAACTCTCCAAACCTGAACTCACTCCTACATTCACCCCTCCTACCAACTCAACAATCACTTACACATCCACTGAGGAAGAGCCACTCAACCCCTCCTCGCTTGAAATCACCCATTCGGAGGATGTTGTCCCCATTCTGCCCCTGTCCCGGTATGACAACCCCTCCACCCAGAGGCCGAGAGTGCCCTTTCCTGAGCACTTATCCGTCCCAGAGGCACCTTTTGCTGGTTCATCTGGAGCCAAAGATAGGGTGGAAGAAATAATGGAGTCATTCAAGCAAGTTCACATTAAATTGCCTCTATTGGATGCTATCAAGCAAATCTCATCCTATGCTAAATTTCTAAAGGACCTGTGCATGCTAAAGAGGAAATCAAGGAAATAGGTCCAAGGTAAGGTCGTCCTGCCTGACTAAGTCAGCTCAGTCCTACAACAAGGTACACCCCCCAAAATGAAGGACCCAGGAGTCCCGTATATTTTTGTGGTCATTAGAGACCAACACATCGATGAGGCTCTCCTCGATCTGAGCGTGGTGGTTAATATATTGCTGAGCTGGGTCTATGAGCTATTAGGAGGAGGTGAATTGAAGCCTAATCCTCTTATCTTCCAAGTAGCTGATAGATTATTGAAGACACCACGAGGGCTTTTAGAAGATGTCCTAGTGAGAGTAAAGTACTTCTTTCCTATCGACTTTTTGATATTGGATACTGACCCATCCAACATGCCCACTAGACCTTTGATTATCTTAAGGCATCCTTTTTTGGCTACGGCCAATGCATCCATCATTTGCAAATCAGGGGCGCTCAAGATGTGCTTTGGGAATCGAAAAATTCGACTGAATGTGTTTGATACCTATAAACAACCCAGATTTGAGGGTTGTTCCCAAATCGAGGTGATTGATGAAATTGTAGAAGAGACGACACCAACCCTTTTGTTTGATGATCCCATCCAAATGGTCATTTCTAAGGTCCATACCCCGAATCTTGAAGGAGAGGGAGATATGCCAGAATTAGAAGAGTTGTTGGGTGCCAAAGCCGAGTGCCTCTCCCCACCATGCATAATCAAGGTAGATCCGCTACCGAAGGCGAGGACATCGAACATAATTCCCTCAATTCAGAAAGCTGCTCAAATATGTTTTCCTTAGGCCCAATGATACGCTCCCTGTCATCATCTCAACTGCTCTGTCTGAGACGCAGGAGGGAGCATTGATTGAATGCCTAAAACGGTACAAAGAAGCCATTGCTTGGACTATATCTGACATCAAAGGGGATAACTCAACCCTCTGCATGCATCACATTTACATGGATGACTGTGAAACCCTTCCGAGATATGCAGAGATGGTTAAACCCTAATATGTAGGAAGTGGTGAAGAAGGAAATCTTAAAATGGTTGGATGTAGGGATAATCTACCCTATTTCTGATAGTAAATGCGCCAGTCCTATTCACGTGGTGCCCAAAAAGGCAGGATTCACAGTGGAGACTAATGAAAAAGGGGAGCAAGTCACCACCTGACCCACAACAGGATGGAGGGTATGCATAGACTACCACCGTCTTAACATCGCCACCTAGAAAGACCACTTCCCTCTACCATTTATTGATCAGATACTAGAGATATTAGCAGTGAACAAATACTTCTATTTTCTCAATGGATATTCTAGGTACAATCAGATTGTCGTCTTTCCAAATGACTAGGAGTGTACTACTTTCACAAGTCCTTATGGCACATTTGCTTTCCGCCAGATGCCATTTGGACTATGTAATGCTCCAGGAACATTTCAGTGGTGTATGATATCCATCTTTTTGGACATGATTGACGAGTTCGTAGAGGTTTTCATGGATGACTTTTCCAAATACAACTTGTCATTTGACCACTATCTCTCGCATTTAGAAAAAGTTCTCACCCATTGCAAAGAGACAAGATTGGTGCTCAGCTGGGAGAAAAGTCATTTTATGGTTCAGGAGGGAATTGTTCTTGGGCATGTAATGTCCAAGAGAGGTTTAGAAGTGGATAAAGCAAGTTTGAGTTCATTTCAAAGCTTTCACTTCCCACCAATGTCAAGCAGATCCGATCATTTCTTGTCCATGCTGGCTTTTATAGGTGCTTCATTAAAGACTTTAGCAAGATTTCTAGGCCACTTTATGACATACTGGAGGACACTGCCTTTGTTTTTTACAAAAAGTGTGTTGAGGCCTTCCAAGTCTTGAAGGAGGCCCTCATAACTGTGCCTATCCTGCAAGAACCTAATTGGACCCTCTCATTTGAGGTGATATGAGATGCCTCAATTTTTCCGTGGGAGCGGTCCTTGGTCAGAGGGTTGATAAAAAGCTTCATGTGCTATACTATGCCAGCAAGACCCTTACTGATTCACAACAAAACTATACTGTGACAGAAAAAGAACTTCTTGTGGTAGTATCTGCTCTGGAGAAGTTTAGGTCTTATCTTTTGGGATCTAAGGTTGTGGTGTATACTGATCATTCGGCCTTGAAGCATTTACTCGCAAAGAAGGATGAGTTTTTGGGTTGCATTTAGGCATAACCTAGGTTAGGCATGCATTGTATTCTTTTTGTATTTTTAACATTTTTTACTTGAGTGTTAAGATCAAGCAAATAATCAAACCTTTAAAACCCTAACACTCAAGAAGGCAGAAAGTGAAGAAGAAAACCTAATCAGCTGAACCCTAGCTAGATCCAACTCATCTTAGCTGGATATCAGCTCACATTGGTTAAGTTTAGCTCCTTCCAGCTCCATTCAGCTCATCTTAGCTGGATGGTAGCTCAGGGTAGCTCATCTTAGCTCAACCTACCTCAACTCAACTCAGATCCAGCCCAACTTAGTTGAGTCTAGCTCATCCTAGCTCCAATCAATTCACTGGGAGCTCTAGCTAGCTCAGCTTAGTTGATGGGAGTTCATCCCAACTCCAGCTCATTCAAAGTCCAGCTCTACCCAGCTCCATTTACCTCACAGCAGTTGAACTCCCTCCAGCTTAGGTACTACTTGCCTACTTAGTAGCTAAGCTAGCTCAGGAGTTCTCATCAGAGGCAGTTCCAGCTCAACCTAGCTTTAATTAGGTTGAAACTAGCTCAACTCAGCTCAACTACCCAAGATCAGTTGCTAGCATAAGAACTAGCTAGCTAAGCTGAGTAGCTAAGTCCTAATGAAGACCTCCTTAGCAGATTCAACTCTAATACAGCTCCAGTCAGGTCTTCCTTAGCTCCTTTTCTCAAAACCCTAACTCCTCCACTACCACTCTACTAGTTAAGCTAGCTTAGCTACGTTCTACCTAGCTCCACCTACATGCCCTTCCAATCTACCTAGCTAACTCCACCAAAATGACCATAAATAGTCCACTACATAATCTACCTACTTCCACCTAAAGATGGTGCCACCTTAAAGCACCCCTTCACTAAATAACCACCCCTTAACCAACCCATTTTTGGTGCCAAAACCAAGAGACACCAACACCCACACCCCTCCATACATGGCGCCAAAAATGAACCTACCATCCACCCTACACCTACCCTCTTAACCTATCTCCACCATCCAACAAATGGCACCACCCTTAACCATCCTAATGTTGGCGCCAACACCATTTAACCCATCATAACCACCTCCCTACACATCCCTACACATGGCACCAACACACCCTAGCCATCCATCCATTAACTACCATCCTAAACCTTCATCCTAACCCTACGCCTACCCTCCACACCACCTTAAACCCCAACCACACCAAATAGTTGGTGCCAACTCTCCTTACACATCCCTACACTTGGCGCCAACACATCCAAGCCATCCATCCATCAACCACCTTCCTAAGATCCAATCCTATCCTTCCACCACCCTACATGCCACCTAACCTAAAGACCTACCATGGTTAAGGCCAACCAACCACCACTAAATCTATAAAAACCCCATGTAACCACCACTTGAAAGTCATCCTTGGTTACATTATTTCTACCCATATTCCACCCATAGCCAATGTCCAAGGAGGGAAGGAGAGGAGGAAGAAGATCTAGGCAACACCTTGTCTCCTTAGTGGTTTCAACTTCTTCTTCTTCCTTGTGACACCACCAAGATAAGGAGGAAGGCCAGGCAAGGAGGACATCCAGAGGAGGAGATGTTGAGGGTGGTCCACACCACCCTAGGGAGAAGTTCTTGAAGTGGAGATCTTCCACTCTAGGAGGAGGAGGCATGCCCACATAAGGCTTGCCACAAGGAGGATGTTCTGGAGAGAAGATTTCCTTTTGGTCCAAGGGCAACTAGGACTGAAGTAGGAATTCTAGGCAGCAGCATCATCATCAACATTATCTTCCTAAGCTTTCTTCTATATTCTTGTTATTTCTTTTGCATGGTAGTGTAGTGTTTTTGTTGGAGATTACAAGTGAGAACCCCTCTCACTTGTGAGTTATCTAACCCATTGTAAAATAATTTTTCAATTCAACAAAAGCATTCCTCTATTTGTTGTTAGATAGCTTGTGATTGTGTTGTGACTTGCTTCTTCATTACACTAGGCCTTCTGTGCTTAGGGTGAGTTGGAGAAGCAAGGCACTTGTTGCTTTGCATTTCTCGTAGTCTCAATTTTCGTCTCTCTCCATATTTGTTTTGCCATATTCAAAACCCTAAAAAAAATTACATATTTCAAAACCTAAGAAAAAGAAGTTGATTTCCAAGATTCAAGTGAGAGATTTTGTTAAAAGCATTCCTCCCTCTCTTGGGATGACCCAAATACTTTCCCAAGTACTTGGAGTTTAGAAATTTAAAAGCGATCCAAATTGCGTGTTGCAACGACTTAAAATCCAATTTTTATAAATCACACATTTTAGCGATCAGAGATTAGCTCTCTCCCTACACAATAGGGCAACCAACTCTCCTCGATACGCATTTACTCGAGGGCTAGCTCACCCCCACCACTACGTTCAACCTTATCAGCCATTGGTCGTTCTAGTATATTTCTATCCCATTTATCAACCCACAAGTGATCATTGTCTATTTATCATCACCATCTCATCCTAGGGTTCATGTAACCCTTACCTTGCCACTAGTTAATTTATGCGTCATATATCATATTTCAAAAATTCACATGAGCAAGAATTTATCTAGAGCATTCCTTAAGGTTCGAGTAAAACCCTTAACGTGGTTGCTCTCTAATGCAACCATTGTATAAATCATGGTCCACAATTGTCAGCACTATATGTTGCAGGGCACTTTAGGAGATTTAATATGTGTTCGTTGTAGAACACTCCTAAATCGCATAACAAACACTTCAATTTATAAACTCAAAATCTAATTGAAGTCCGAGGTCGTTTACAGGGAGCAAATGTAGAATTCACGCATTAATCTTCATTTAGAATAAATGAGTACAATAAATTGAACATCAGATAGAAGATATTCAATGAATAAACTAATCAAATAGCATTCAAACATAGATCAAATTATCTCATGAAATAGAAAAGGTAAAATGAATGGAAGAAACCTAAAAAGTGGTGATTTAGATTACTATTTAGATCCCTCTAATTAAGCATATCTCATGTATTCAATTTATTCAAATAATCCAATAGTATTCTCAATCAATTCAACTTAGGTACTTAAATGTTCCAACAGTACCAACAGAATTAACCTTAAACCTCAGATGACAGAACAAGGCATCAGATGCCTTAACAGAAGCACAGTACAATAGAAGGCAAAGCTCTTAATGCCTTCTCTTCTTCTTCAAGCCTTTCTCAAGACCAAGGCTTTTCTTTCCACAGCACACACAAAGGTACTCAGAGGCTAAGTGTAAAGCCTCTCTGTCTTGAACACGTGCCCAAGGCTAAGGGTTGCACAGCAAAACCCTCCCCCCTCCTCTCACAAATCCTCTTCCTTCTCTCTCAGATAACCAGGTACATAGGCGGGTAAGGCGGGTAATTGGATCCTGAATAGTGGCCAGACCCGCAGGCGTGATCGTGGGTGACGCGTGTGTGGCATGTGAGTGGGGACCCGACCCCCGGTGTTTTTGGGCAAACAACACAGAACACAAAATCCACTTAAGCGCCTACACGAGTCCCTCAACTTACGAGGTGGGACTATGTTCCACCCTCTTTTGCTCACATGCAATAGCAGGCAAATCAAAAGAAATTGAAGGTGTTGCTGTGCTTCACATCTCAATTAGAGCCCTGGGAAGGCTCCTGGGACTAAGCCGCAGCATCTGGACGTGGTAGCAGGGTCGGAGCAGGTCGGATACGGGCGCTAGGCCCCAATCAGATAGCTTTTGAGCTTCGCTAGAGGACAACGAAGGTGGTGACAGTGTCCTTGTCGCGTATGGAGGCGTGTGGTGGTCTAGTGAAGTCAAGGAAGTGGTGCGTAGGAGACGGAGTTCGGTGGGAGCTTTGGAGGCATAATCCCCTCAATTCCTTGAGAGGTTTTGGTGGGCATGAGACGATGGAGCTTTCAGGAGCGACGTAAGGGTGTTTGGTGCAGTGTGTTGATCGGGCGAGCTCACCGGAGCTTCACCGGCCGTGGAGAAGACGATGGGGGAGCAGGCTAAGCATCGATTGAAATGAGAACAAAAAGGGTTAGGAAAGATCTGGAGACGAAGAGGAGTAGTTTGGACCTAAATTAGGGATGAAGTGGGGAGGATTTGGCACCGACTATGATTGACCAACATTGGAGACGAAGGGAACTCCGTTGAGAGGAAGCGACGACGACGAAGGGTAGATGGCCTCTACTTTGGTCGGCAAGAGGCGGAGGAAGGCGAGGAAGGTTGGGGCCGAGCCAATTTGGCTGTTGGTTGGCCTGAAGAAGCTATTAAGGAGGGTCGCTGGAGTCGAGTCAGAGGGCAGCCAGAGAAGGGAAGAACTAAAGGATTTAAGGCCTAAACTCAACTAAGGATCAAGGCTTTGAGTTTTGGAGCTATAAATAAAGCTTTTGAGCAAGCTCTAAACAAGGAAACAAGCCCAAATTGGGTTGTGATTGAAGCACAAGATACCCAAGAATCTCACGGGTTCGTACGAGCTTTTCATGCAAGATCCGAGTCCCAAATCAAGTCCAAACAATTCCTCACCATGTGAACATCAATCCCACCAAATTTGGTGGGATTTAGTAGCGAATTGAATAGGATTTAAGGCGATCAAAAGTTTCTTGGAGGTCAGTTGACCTCCAATGGCGACAAGGACTAGTTTGCAAAGAAGATAAAGGGAGTTAAGGACTTATTTGCAAGGCTATTTGAAAGTTATGGGCTTGTTTGAAAGAAATAGAGTTTTAATGAATTGAAATGCAAACTAGGTCAAGATGGACTCTGATTGGACCCAAATTTTGGTACAAACCCAATTTAGATCCAAGGAATCTGATGGTGAAGTCAAATTTTAGTTTTGACCAATTTTAACTGGCCAATTTGCGCAGAAACCTAAATTAAGGCAGAAATCTATATGTGACTCTATTTAAGGTCAAAATAGGATCAAATAGTCAAAGTAAGGATACCAAACCTCAAGGAATATTTTTCTGTGAATTTTAGAAGGTTTATATGAATTTTACATTGATCAGAACCTCTGTAATTCAAGCGAGTCTGAAATTAGGGTTTGGGTGCTGTATTGGTTCTCGAAATGTGTGAAACCTTATTTTTGTATGTGTGGACCCTCTTGGTAGACTTTAATGCCCATTAATCCTTAGATTAACCCCTAGCAACCCCCATGGTTATTCTGCATTCATGATATGATGTTAAAACTGCAAAATTAACCCTGATTTAATGTTCTCTCAAAATGGATCTGAGTGAAATTATGACTCTCAGGCGACAATGCAAGAGAATTTAACACTTGATTATGACTAATTAAAGCTAGTTATGGCTCATGATGACGTTACCATCATACCCCGATGCCTAACTTTTTCTAGTCTCTTAGTAAAATCTTATGGAAAGAACTAAATTTCTAAACCATGCATTAATGTTAAGATGCCTGATTTCTATTATTCTCTAGAAATTAGATCAGAATGCTAATACTAGACCTAGAGGTACTCAAGTATCAATCAAGATCCAAACTTGACCAGCTTTAGCCTGAGTCTACAGCGAAGGTTTCTAAGGTTCGCAAAAACTGCCCAAAGGTTCGTTGACCCTAGCGGTTAAAGCACCCATGCATAGACATAACAAGTCTAGGTTCAGTTTGCCAATGCATTTTGGTAAGAGAGAGATAGAGAAGGATTTTTCATTTGGAGAGTTTTCACTCTTTTCTTTTTATTTTTCCCTAAATCCAGCCTCGAATTAGCCCTATACACGGTCTGTATTGGATTCCTTATCCCCACCATCAATCCTCGAAGGGTCCCTGGCTTTCGAAGCTTCGGAATAGCACTGCCCATGGCAACCGCCAGAACCCTGGTTTTCAACACTTCAGGGTAGTCCTGCCCATGGCGCTCTGTAGCTAAATTTAGGCCCTAGTAATTGACATTTCGGCATAATCCTACCCATTGCACCTAAACCAGCACAAGGTGCTTACATGCCCCCGGTAGGATATTTAGATATCCTAGGAGACAAGCACAAAGGAGATGATATGTCATTACACATCTTCCAGGGGAATTTTCCACCTCTCCACGTCGGAAACTCGTCCAATCAACTTGTGTTGCCGAGTCACTCCTAAGCTAGATCTTCAAGATGATTTTTCATAACAGAACACTTTTGGCATGATTTTCTTTATTAAGCGCACTAAACCAAACTAAGTGTGTGATTTTGGGTGGTTAGGTTACCAAGTCCCACAAACCAAAGGACGGGCAACGGGGATGAATAATCCCTAGGACTCAGACCTACTACATCAGCCTCGTACTTTCCTCAACCCCTTGAAGACGAATCTGGATCTTAACGAATACGTGAATGTTTAAGCCCTAAAATAAGCCCAAGAGGCCTAAGATCAGCACTCATACTAATCTCCTTGTCTCTTTTATTTCAGGACTTAATTTTTCTTTTAATTAGGTTTAGAACATAAGTAAATTCCATAATCAATTGCGATGACTATCATTTTTTCTTGATTTTTGCTCCTTTTTGACATTTGAATTTTCTCCTCTTTTCCTCCTCAAGAAAGATTTGCAATCAATTCTCAAATTTTCCTCCCTTTTCTCCAAAGATTTGCATTTAGCCCCCTAACTTTGTTGTCATCTTCTCAAAATACCCCTGCCTCCATGAATAGTGTGAACAGCATCTCCACGCAAACCCGCAAACTTCATCTGCTGATTTCTCACTCGTTTAAAGATCAAATCCCTCCAAATTTAGAGGGATTGATCTTGAAGTGATCCTCTATCAAATGCATAAGGCCATGAGGCCTAACTCGATTCCTACACCACCAGTGAGCTCTTCGAAAAACACAGATTTAAGTTGCTTCAATTGTGAGGAAATCTCACGAATCCCTCGCATTTGAGACTCAATTCCTCCTCTATTTCAATTCTTCAAACTCCCAGCATACTTCCTAGTCGAGTTTACCCCTTAATTCACCCTTCTTCTTCAACCGTTCTTTGGCTCGACTCCAGCAATCATCACACCCTCCCTCTTCTGTGCTTGCATCCAGCCAAAGAGTAGCACCAAACTCCTCCCCAAGCTCCTCCGACCCTAGTCTACCACCGCTAGGGCCCCTTCCTCCTTCCTCGTTGCCATTCCACCTCATCGGAGAGTTCCTCATCCACGGCGCTGGCAAGACAACCTGCCGTGTATTTCTCCCCCTTTCATCAAATAGATAGGTTATTTCCATTCCTCTCCCTCTCTAGACTAGCTTTAGCCCTCTAAGATCCCAATTCCACTACCAAAACCACCTTCTCCCTCTCCATCTTCTTCACGACCGGCGAAGCTCTGGCGAGCTTCACCCAGCCACCACACACACCCAAACAACTCGCCACCACCACCAAAAGTCTCCCCTTTTCACATAGACCAAAAATCCCTCAACCTATTAAAACATCCACCCACTTGAACATCTCACCGAATGAACCCATCCTCTGCCTGGCCCTCTAACTTTGTCTGACCACATCCAACCAATGAACACCTCTCCATCACTGCCATCGCCCTCCATGCACTGCAATGAAGGTTCTAAGCTATTTTAATTGGGGTTTAGAACTTGTTCTCATGCTTTCAAGTCGACACGGAGCTCCATCTAACACCATCACTGCCAGCCACCGTGCGTCAACCTGAGGACTTGAACCCACCACTTAAACCAGCGGAACCACTTCACGACTCCAGCTGCTGCTTCAATTTAGCACAAGGGCGACCACAGCACCTGCAATTAGATGAACACCTCCATGCAGTTGTGCAAAGGAATAGGCACAATAATAGTCCCACATCATATATTCAAAAACCAGCATGTCGCATAAAAGGAATTCTTCTTATAGGAAGCTTGCCTTGACACAGCAGAGGTGAGGTCCCCGCTCACCTCGCCTGACCCGCACACCTCTCCTGCCACCCCACGTCGGCAGGTCTGGTCTCTCTGCTCGGATCTAATTGCCCGATCTAATTATCCTAAACTTGGATTTGAGGAGATAAGGAAAGAGAAATTCTGAGGGTAGGGGGTAGTTTTGCCTCGAGATACGTGCATCCATGCCTTGGGATGCATGCACACACGCCCAACACTTAGCGGGTTTCTAAGTTGTTTGCGTTGAGGCTTTGGCGACTTTAAGTCGTCTGACATTAGTGCCCGATGTCTGATTGTGGTTGATGTGGAGATATTTAAGTACTATGCTAACATGGCTATTTGTGGATTAGTGGTTCAAACCACTGTTGGAAAATTGATTTAGCTTGAGACTTTGGGATATGTGCTCAACTGTGAGAATTAATTGGTGATTCAAATCACCATTTTTATCTTCATTTATATTTTTGTTATCCCATTTATTATTGAGATACATTATTCTTATTGAATATATTTTTTAGGATTATTCATTGCATATCATTATCTTGAAATATTATGCTCGTCGTTTATTATTTTGATTAGTGGTTTGAATTCTATATTTGCTCTTTGCGAACAACCTTAGACTCACATCTGTTTTTTTGAGCTTATAAGTTTAAATGTCGAATTAATTTTCTTCGATAAACTACAACGTGATATTTTCCTAAATACGACGATGATTTTTGACATTCAACACTGCATGAGAGCGGAAATGGTGCAACAGTGCCTTCCTCCCTCTCTCTCTCTCTCCCTCTCAATCGGACAAGGGACTGCAAAGACTCGAAACTTGCACCGCTCGACGTGCTCTTTAAGGAGGGAGTGAATCGTGTGCGGGGTCGAGGGTGGGGGTTTATGGGTTCATATTTAGGGTTTTGAGACATGTGGGGCCAGGAAAATTTGGATTAGGCCCGACAACCATAGTCCTTTTTAATGGGGTCCCCGGAATAGAAACATAGGGGCAAAAATTTGTGTCAGCCTCCTCAAGAAAAGAGAAGAAATCAATAGGGGTCCCTACAAGAGTGCCTTAATGTGCAGAAAATGCAAGGAAACCCTTGGAGTTCAAAATTTTACAAAGTGACCCATGAGCACTAATGGGAACACCATCATCAGCCATAACTAGCTCATTTTTGCCCAATTAAGTCAATAAATGCTCCTACATAATCACCAAAGAGTCAGAAGTCATTGCATATTCATTTTGAAAGAAAAATAAGGAACTAGGGCTAAAACTATAATTTTACCAGCTCATCTTGAATGCAGTGCAACCACGGGTTTTCCTAAGGGTTCATTAAGGGTCAAAAGGTCCTAAAAAGGTAACAAGCGGGTTAGATCAGTCAGAAAAGGGTTTGCACATGTTTTAAGAATTAAATGACTTTTAAAACCCTAAAAATAGACCCACTTAATCAACCAAGGTTCTGGTTAGGACAAAATTCACCTAAACCCTCTAAAATTCATAGAAAAATATTCTCTAGGGTTTGATACCTTCAATTTAACCATCAAAACCCGTCTTGACCCAAAATAAAGTCTCAAACAGATATTTGCCCTAATTTAGGTTTTTACATAAACTAACCAGTCAAACGTGGTCAAAACCAAAATCCAACTTCACCATTGGATTTCTTAAGTTCAAATTAGATTTGTACCAAAATTTGGACCCAAGATGAGCTTATCTTGACCTAGTTTGCAAAATGGTTCTGTCTGATTACATTTATACCCCCAACTTTCAAAAATCCTTGCATTCAGCCCCCTACCTTCCTCATCATCTTCACAATTAGGTCCCTCCACCATTGTCGCAAAGGAAACCTACACCGGCGATCTTTAACAGGAGATTTCTCCTTGATTTCTTAGCGAATCCCTTCCAAAATTGGAAAGGAAACTCCTTGAGAAATCCTCTCCAATTTGAACCCGTTCTTGTGCACCGAATCTTTCCCAATCTCTCATGCGAACGCATGAAAGATTTGGGAATCAAGAAACACCCAAATCCGGCGAGGCTTTCCAAACTTGGAAAGCTTGTTTTCCAAGCTTTCCTTGCCTCTAGATCCTTATAAAAGGGTCTCCAGATCTTCCTGAATTCTTCACACTCGACATCGGCCGTGATTTCCCATAATTCTTCTCTCTCTTTCACGGCTAAAGGCTCCTCAACATCCAGCAACCTCCATCTACTTTTCCTCGTCGTCCGTCCACCATACCAGCAGCGGATTCCTCTTCCTCGCTTCTTTCCGCATCAAGCCATACTAGCTGACACCCTGATTCCCTTTGTCCTCACCGTTTCTACCTCACTGGAGCCACCTTCGTCTCTGGCATCGGTAACACCACATCCAATGCCATCTCTGCCTCACTTCGTCCACCTACCTCCTAGCTAAGTTCCTCATCTCTTGCACTTTATTTTCGCACTCACCCCACTTCGAATCAACCACTGACGACCCTCCGCGACTTCATCCCTTCCATCTCCGGCCATCCCCTCCGGTGAGACGATTTCACCTCCACAGACCACCAAATCACTCGCTGACCACCCTACAACCATCGCCACACCTCTCCGATCATTTCCCCTCTCTTTATTCACCACTCCACTCACTCACACGCACCCCCGAACACATCCACTCACATGCATGCAGTTCGACCTGGCCACGAACCCACAAACATCCACATGCCACATAACCCTCACCATTGCACTCGTCGTGACCCGACGAACCTCTCTAAACATTCAAACAGGGCCGAGAGGCCATTTTATTGATTTCAGGTACTCGCCTTGTCCGCCATTGACAAGCAAGCTTCGAGCTTGCTTGAAGTTCACTCCAAGTCCTGGTACACCCAGGCCAATGCTCCAGGCTGCGCAGAAGCCTCCTGCAAACAAGTCCAGGCAATCAATTAGACACCTCTGCCTCGTGAGCTGAGGCAATTGAGGAGAAGACCCCCTGCTGCAGACGTGCGAAGGAGAGGGATGCAGATAATCCCACATCGTCAGTTGAAAAGCGCACTGAGGCAAATAAATTGAAAAAGTCGCATAAGTTGTTCACCTCAGTTCACGGGGTGAGGTCCCTCTCACCTGCTCACCCGACCTCGTTTGTGACACATACACGCAGACCTGGTTTGACCCGATAACCCACCTAGACCCACACTCCTCACTCACCACCGCACGCTGATGAGCCTGGACCCAGGTACGCGCCTGAATCCAATAACCTGATTACCCGTGGCTCTAGGAGAGTGGATCTTAAGAGAGGAAAAGAAGGAGAGTTGCGTAGGTAAGGGGAGGGTTTTGCCCTGAGAAGCTTGGCCCAGACACTTAGTTGGATTTTGAAGAGGAGAGACTGAGAAGGAAGAAGAAAAGAAGAAGAGGAGAGTCATAGAGCTAAAGGTAGAAGAGTTAGAGAAAGAAGAAGAGGTGAAGGCTTGAGCAGAAGAGTAGAAGAAGAAGGAGCAAAGCAGAGGTAGAGAAGAAAAAGAAGAAGGAGAAAGTCGTAGCTGAAGAAAGAGAAGCTGAAGAGGAAAGATAGAGTCAGAGATAGAAAGAAGAAGAGTTGCAGCACATCAGCAGACGACTTTAAGACGTCTGATTTCTAAACCAGACGACAGATTTGAGCTTTCATTTCATACATATACATTGAGTTCCTTAGTTAATATTGTAGGAGTATATGGTGATTTAAACCACCATTTTACTCCCATCTTTTTACACATTGATACCTGATATTATTGCAAATTCTTTTAGTTTAAATTGTGATCTTGATTTCTGAATTCCATATTGCTTCCTGTGTTCGACCTCGGAATCTTTTCAAGTAATAAAAATTGTATTTGTTTGAACGCTATTTCGGCTATACTGCAATGCAACACCTTTTAAAACACCGATTTAGCGCGATAAACCAACACTCACTTTGATGCGTGAAAATTTCGGAAACCACCCCAAGGACTTGGAAATCTTGTAGTGGCCCCCAGGTCATTTCATCTCCTCTCTTGCCGACTCCTGCTCGATCAACTCCCTTGACCTACTCCGTCTCCTCCTCCATCTACAGGTATGCTACATGTTCACGTCGATGTCTCTTGTCGATGTCAATCACCCTCCCCTACCGATGCCTCCTGCTACAAGTTTTTTTATTTCATCCTATAAACCCACATTGGGAGAGTTAAAATAAACTAGATTTTAACTAAAATCTGTCAGTTCAAAGAACATCTCCCAGGTGTTTTGAAACATATCTTAGACAAACAAGTGGTGTTGCACTGCAAGTATCTTTTAAATGAATGCAGTGGTGTTGCTTTGCAATGTAGCGACATCATTGCAAGTATCTAATGTTAATTCTTCACACAACTTTGATTCACAAAATAGCTTCAAAGTATCCAAATCACAGCGATCATCAACAACCAAAAGTATCTTGATGGTTATTCTTGGTATTTATCTGAGTTTGCAATGAGATTGAACATCTTGTTTTTTTTTTTTGGTATTTACTTAGTTTTTTTGGAATTTTTCCAATCTTTTGTCTAGTCTAAGTAGAAGATTGGTTTTCACTTAGGCTATTATGTACTGAACTTGTTTTGCTGCAAATGTCAAGGAAAATATTATATGCAAGTATCCATACATTTGGTATTTAAAGATGTGTAAATTCTTGCAAGTATCCACATAATTATAGTCTTATGTTACAAATCACACATGTTGAACTATTTACAATCTAAACTTTCCAGAAAACTAACAATCAATAATATGGAAAATTACCAAGAATTTAAAATTCAAAAAACTAAGTAAACTATATGTTATTTGTACAGAATTTGCGTCCTGCTAATGTAACATGGGTAGAGGATAATTTTATTGGAGTATAGATGTCTTAATCTATTCCAAGTTCCTTATGTGAAAATCTCTATCTATTCATACATATAAGCATGATGTGTAGCAAAATACAATTTGGCATCATGCCCTTTGGACATTATAAGATGGCCACCAATTTTCATGGCATCCTAAAAGGAGACCCCAATTGAATTAAGAACGTCATCTGCAATCAACTACCATAATCAAGGTATTCTAAATAGGAGTTTTGATAACTCATTTGATTTTTAGCACTTTCAATAATATGATGCAAATTCAATTGGAAACAAGTTGAATTAATCTTGATTCCAAATAAAGATCCTCAAGTTCCATAGATAAACCAAATTCCATGATAGGAAGGAAAAACAAATTCTAAACCAAGTCTCTTAAATCAATTGATCAAAAAAGATCGAAAGTAACTCAACTAAACAAAAGAGATGGAAAGTAACCAACATATGGATAAACTTTAATTGGTGTCTGCATCATACTCAGTTATGAGTGTTGATGGAGGCAGATTATCTCATCAAAAAAGCTCAAGCTCAACAAGATTGGCTCGAGATCAGTTTGATAAGAGCTTGCAAATCCAACTTGATAAACTAACAAGCTAAGCTTGAACAAAAAATCCAAACTTGATTACTTATTTAGCCAAGCTGGACTTGGCTTTATGAAGGCGTAGGTCCAATAAGATAGAGGTGTATATATATACATACATGCATACTTATCAAAATACATGCTTGTATTTCTCTAAAAACTCTATGTAATTTCTCTCTGTTTCTTCTCCACCCTAGCCTTTGTAGATCATCCTCCACAAGTCACTCCCACCACCATACTACCTCACTCTTCCTCCTTCCAATGGACCACTGCTAGCTTGGGAGGCAAAGGCCAAGGTTGAAATGGATGCAAAACCTTTCTAGACTACAGATGTCCAAGGTTTCTTTGTGATGCAGGAAGGCCAATTTTTGCCTCTAAGATGTAACCTTCTTGTGATTCTAGGGGAAATGTTAGTAATATTGCTGTATACTATAGTCCAGAATTATTCAAGGCTTGATTTATGAGGCTAAAGGTGTTTTATAACTAAGTGGCTCTCCACATAAGGTTTTCCTTATTGTTTTCCGCATAAGTGTAACAAATGGTTGGACTTTTGTTGATTGTAGGTACTAGGTTTCCATTAACCCAAAAATGTCTATTTTTACTTATAAGTTAAACCTATTTTCATGAAGTCCAGTTATTAATCATTTTGGTTATTGGTTTAGGTACCAATGGATAAATCATGGATGTATTTGCGTCAAATAGATATCGCCAGATATTCTCTTATAGTAAAGAGATTCTTAGATTGGCCATTTCATAATGATCGAGGTTCATATCGAAGTGGAGCAGAGAAGAACTTGATTTTTTGTCCTTGCAAAATTTGCAAGAATGGATGGTTGTATGAGTGAGAGCTTGTGTTAGAACATCTCATTTGTGATGGTATATGGTCATGTTATACACTTTGGATAACCCATGGAGAGGAAATAGGGCAATCGTCGAGGCAACATGAACTTGATGATCATATAATGGATTGATTGTGCAGCAATCATAGGTCCTAATTAACCTAAATAATGTTTGAACCTAACTTAATTTATGAATATTGCACTCATATCATGCATATCATGCATTACATCATTTTATATAGAATAAGATGAGATATCTTGCTATTTAATGTTTTTGTTGCTATTTGCAGGTAATAAAGTGATCCAGGATGCAAGATGGAGTGGAATAAATCAATAAAGAAAGAAGACTGATTTAGACAAGAGGAGTGAGGAGGATAGCCTTATCCCTACCCTTAGAAACACCTTAGAAAACCTAATTAGAGACCTCCTAAGCCTATCCCACTATCCATACCCTTACTTATCTTATCCCTAACCCAACCTATTAGGATTATCTTAGCCTAATCACACACACATCCTATTAGACTTGACCTGGACCTAATTAGGTTCACTCCTATCCAATTAGACCTTCCTAAGCCTAATTAGGTCCACGCCCACCTAATCTAGGTTGAACTAACCTAGATTTACCAAAATCCATACAACCTAGCTCTATGAAATTCAAAACACACACACACTTCCTCTACCTAGCCTATTCTAGACCACCTATTCTTAGCCATCCTAATTTTAGTAAACCCAACCTAAGAACCTATTACTAAGCCCCCATGGATGGCCAACACTCCAACCATTCTCTCCCCCTCTCAACTTGCAACCACACCTTCCCCTCCAACCTCAAGAGCCGTCAACCCTCCTCCTCTCAAGGACGCCCATGGTGCTCCTCCTCCTCCAAAGCTCCTCCATGGGTGGTTGCTAGCAAGAAGAAGGAGGCCGTCTATCTTCTTCTCCTCTCAACATCAAGGCAGGCTTCCTCTTGTCCAAGGGATTCTCTTCCTCCTCCAAGCACCTCCTGGACAGCTAGCAAGGGAAGGCCTACAAGGGTGCACAGCCACCCTATTCTCTCTACTCCACTCCTAGTGGACGGCCAAGAAGGCTTCTCCATAGCCACCCTTGGTTCATCCCTTTCTTAGCTTTCTTTCTTTTCATGTATCCGGATTTATAGTGACTTAATATTTGATGCATGATATTCTTTTGGTTTTATTTGCACCTCTTACAATTTGGATGCACACCTCTTAGTCTCCATAGGAACAACCTCTTTAGGGATAGTCATACCATGCACAACCACCATGGCCTCATTTAGATGTATGTGGTCACTTAGGTTTTCGCTAGCATATTTAGATCTAGGTTTCATGTCGCTTTTCGAAAATCAACAACACAAAAAAATTGCAAAATACAAAAAGACTAAAAAGACTAGGTTAGGTTAGAACTAGGTTGATAATAAGAAAATTACAAATCTAAACTCATTTTCACGCCTCCCAGAGACGAACGACCGGAACTTAAAAGAATAAAAATCAAGCGAGTTTCATAAACAACTAAATATTTTTTATTGAGGGTTTAGTGCAACTATACTACGAATTCTGACGTATTTCAAAACACACGCAAAAACGCATTGTCATGGACTCTGAACAAAATCATTCACAAGATGGTGATCAAATAATGGATTTGTTAAATGATTGTAGCCCTAATCCCGATTCATTGAATGAAGAGGAGAAAAATGATGAAAGTAGTCAATTTTATGTTGCACTGAATGAAGCCAATTATCCAATTTGTCCTGAAGTCAGCTCAATGTCACGTTTAAGCTTCCTATTGAAATTATTTAGAATGAAGGTGATGAATCGAGCAACATCAAAAATGATGTCAGATGTTCTAGATTTTATTGCTGAGCTATTGGCTCATCCTGTTGATTTCCCTAGAAATTGGCATGATGATAAGAAATGCGTTTGTGCATTGGGATTGAAAAGTGAAAAGATAGATGCATGTCGGAATGATTGTGTATTATTTTGGAAGGACGAAGAAGGGCTTGAACATTGTCCAGAATGTCATGCACCAAGATGCAAGTTTAGCGATAATGTCAGCGGAGGAAAGAAACGTTGTCCAGAAAAATAACTTTGCAACTTTCCACTTATTCTAAGACTACAACGTCTCTTCATGTCATCAAAGACTGCAAAATTAATGTCTTGGAATAAGAATGGAAGAAAAGATGATCCAAATGGACTAATGCATCATCCAGCTGATTGTGAAGAATGGAGAAATTTCGATGCTAAGCATCCACTATTTGCAGCAAAGGCTTGAAATTTAAGATTAGCGCTATCAAGTGATGGCTTTAATCCATTTGATAACATGAATGTAAGTTATACAAGTTGGCCAGTGATGGTTGTTACATATAACTTACCTTCATGGTTGTGCATTAAGTCATCATTTATGATGTTAACATTGCTAATTCCAGGTCCCAACGCTCCTAGAAATGCAATCGATGTCTATATGCAACCCTTGTCAGATGAATTGAAGTTGTTATGGTTTACAGGAGTGCAAACGTATGATGCATAGCAGAAGCAAATGTTTACAATGCATGCGACATTACTTTGGACTATTGGTAATTTTCCTACATATGCTAACCTCTCTGGATGGAACACGAAAGGAAAAAAAGCATGCCCTATTTGTGTGAAGGATACGAATAGTACATGGCTTCAAGAGACCAAGAAGTTTTTTTATTTGAGCCATCATAAATTCCTTCCCATATAACATAGATGGTGAAACAATGATTGCAAGCAAAGATTCGATGGCAAACCTGTCTTAGGTATGATGAAAGAATGATTATTAGGAAAGGATGCGTGGATGGAACAAAGAAAGCTTGGATATGTTAAACTTGGAAAGCCCTTTAAGAAGGAATTGAAAAGGCATGCAGAGAATATTAGCGATTGTTATGGTTGGAGGAAGGAAGGCATTTTTTTTAGAGAGTTGCCATATTGGCAAGATCTTCGAATTAGCTACAATCTTGATGTTATGCATATTGAAAAAATTGTAATGGAAAACATCCTTGGAATACTAAACCTTTCAGGGAACCTGAAAGATATTTTGAAGGTAAGACAAGACTTACAAGATATGGGCATATGACCTAAGTTACAACCAAAGAGTCTACCAAATGGAAAATTTAGATTAGAGGATGTAATTTACACACTAATTGGAGATGCAAAATAGAAAATATTTAAGTTTCTATCAAGAATTAAATTTTTCAATAGATATTCTTCACAAATATCAAGATGTGTAAATGTTGCAGGAAGAAAGATAAGTTCTCTTAAAAGCCATGATTGTCATGTATTTATGAAAGTTTTGTTTCCACTAGCAATCAATGGTGTACTACCAGATGATATGTTCCAACCATTATTAGAGCTGAACCCCTTTTTCAAAGATGTATGTTCTAAGGTTTTGAACCCAATTTCACTATCAAGATGGGAAGAAGATATTGTTATTACCTTGTAAACAAATCTTTTTGCCTGCTTTTTTTGATGTGGTGATTCATCTTGTTGTTCATTTGGCATATGAAGCAAAGATTGTCGTACCAGTACAATATAGATGGATGTATCCCATAAAGCATTTTTTGAAGAAGCTAAAGGACTATGTTTTCAATAAGGCACGTCCACAAGGTTTAATGGTAGAGGGGTATCTATTAGAAGAATGTGTAAATTTTTATGCAATGTATATGGATGGTCCAGACTATCATTTTAATAGAATCGAGAGGAAACTATGATGGTAGTCCTATTGAAAATGCAAAAGGTCATTTGTCAATCCTCACATCAAGAGGGAGACCTTTCAATCAATCACGGCGAAGGCAGATGTCTGACGAAGATAGAATTTTGGCCCACTTATATGTATTAATGCAGGTGCCTGAATTAGACCCCATCATTCAAGAGTTTGAATGTCAATTCGGTTTCATAGAAAAAGAATTCATTCAATGGTTTAGTAAAAGAGTTGAACAAGTTAAAGTATTAAATGATGTGAGATGGTCACCTGAATTCGATATATTGGCACAGCAACCATATGCTTATGTGACTTTGCATAATGGATATATTATCAATGGATTTTGATATCACCCAAGAGCCATTGATGAAACCAAAGCAACACAACTTTCTAGTGTGATAATAAAGTCCTCCCAACTTGGACATTGTGATGGCTTCTATAGTGAACTTCTTGAAATTATTGAAATAAGTTTTACACAAGATCAATATATAATTTTATTTCAATGCAATTGGTTCGATGTTTATGATAAAAATAATGGGTATCGGGTGGACAACGGGATCCTTAGCTTAAATAAAAATACAAGATTGCGAACAAATAAACTATTTGCATTAGCCTCTCAGGTAGACTAGGTATTCTTTGTTCCATATAACAAGAGACAAGATTGGATCATACCAGTTAGGGTCATACCAAGAGACTATTATGATATACCGAATATACCTAATGAGTTGGCAGATGATTCATCACCTTACCAAGAAGATGCAAATGATAAGACAATGACTCTAACTAATGTAACTAACATTGACATTACTTCAGTTTAAGGCACTTCGCACATTGACATAGATGAAGCGTGGTACTTAAAATCTTACTTTTTAAGTCCTTTTTATTATTTATTTTTATTGTTTCACATGCAACCTTATATTTATTTTATTATATAATCAAATGTTAACTTCTATGTAAATGGTGAGTACTCGATGTGAAAGATGTGTAGTAAGTACTCGTCATGACCCTCAAGGTTCCATTTCTAAAGGTATAATGTGATTGCATTTATAAATATCTTCATTTTATTTTATTTTCTACATTAAAGGAAATAATTGACTTTTTTTTCCTTTATAGTATGACGTGGTAGGGGAAAAGCTGCTAATAATGACCTTAAATATGTGGCCCCTAGAGAGCGTTGTCCTTTAAAATTTTACAAGAGAGATGTTGTTGTAGGACATTATCACTAGAAATTTGCTAGTTGGTTGGGCACCATTGTATGTTCCCAAGTTCCTATATCTAAGTTAGATTTGAGGGATGTAAGTGTGCAAGGGGATGATCTTTTACGAGGGTTGAGGTAAAAATAACCAACTCATATTTAAACTTTGAATATTGTGAAAAAGTTAAGTTTACGTAAAATTTATATTTATCACAAGCTATTTATTCATGGGAGAGAAATACATTCAACGATAATGCTATTTTGAGTCAAGCAGAAGACATAAATAGAAAGAATAGAGTAGAGTTGAAAGAGAAGGTATCTAATTACTTTTTTAGTTAGGTTGATTGAATTTTTCATTTTGAACTCACATTAATAATACCTTACTTTTTTTTTTGAAATACTTTAAAAATAAGGATTTAGCAGAGGTACGTCAGAATATACCTCTATGAGTACAATCGACGTATTGGAACATTCTTGTTGATTATTGGACTAATAATGTGGCGAAGGTAAAAATTAAGCAATATTTATTTGCTAATTAGTTGAGATATATAATGCATAATTGATTATATATGTAAATAGGAAGAAGCCAAAAAAAGTCATGATAATCACACAAAGGCCATCCAACCTATTCATCAATTAGTTGGAAAAGTTCAAATCAATTGTGTTATGAATTTGTAAGGAACTGTTTACTAATTTGGAATTTTACTCATTTATTTTTCACATTTATTTATTAGTAATATGCATTAGTTACTTAATGCAGTACAAAAAGGGGAGATGTGAACTTAATTGATTGAGGTATATTTATTATTGAGAAGTAAGAAGGCAAACGATGGAAGTATTTCTTGGATAGATCAAAAATGTCAGGAGGAATATGTAAGTTTATGTTTATTATTCATGTATGTAGGTTTCTTGTAGCTACCTGATTTCTTCTAACATAATTCATGTCATGATAGAAATATCCGTGGGTTAAATAGTAGGATAACAAAAAGAGTTTTGTAGTTTGATAAACGCTAGTTTATCAACATTCTTATGCCCTAAAATAGATCTAGCTCTTAGGATTTTAACTCCGCAAATGGATTTTCAGGCTGCATTCGGGTATTTACCTAGGTTAGGCATGCATTGCAATTTATTTGTATTTTTGATGTGTTTACTTGAGTATCAGGGATAGATAAAAAGTCAGATCTCGCATACCTTGGCACTCAGGAAGGCAGAAGATGAAGAAGAAGCTCCTATAAGCTGGATCCCAACTAGATCCAGCTCATCCCAGCTGGATTTCAACTCCTTTCAGCTGGATCAACTCATCCTTAGCTCCATTCAGCTCATTCCAGCTAAATGGTAGCTCTAACTAGTTCACCTCAACTCCAGTCAGCTCACCTTAGCTGAATGGCAGCTCAAACTAGCTCAAGACAATTGATCCTAGCTCCATTCCAGCTCCTCCAGCTCAGAACAGTTCACTAGAAGCTCAACCTAACTAGGACTAGCTACTTCCATCAACTAGCTAAACTTAGTCAGTTGAAGAAATCATCAACCAGCTCAGGCCAACTTAAGTCCAATTCTCGAAGGCTCAACTCAACTCAACTTAGTTGAGCTAAGCTACTTGACCTAAGCTAGCTAATCTAGCTAGCTAGGTAATCTCCAGAAAGACTAGACCCAACTCACCTCAGCTCAGATTAGAAGAAAGCCAGCTCAGATTAGCTTGGCTTAGCTGCTAGCAAAGAACTAGAGCTACCTAAGCTAGCTACTGAGCTCCACTTTAGCTCCCTTTAACAGTCATCGACTTTAGTGCAACTCAGATGTAGCTCCTCCTCTCAAACCCTAGCTCTACCTCCTCTCTCCACGACTCATCTACTAGCTAAGCTAGCTTAGCTTAGCTAGTCCACTTCAATAGCATCCCAACCTAACCCTAAAATCCACCTAACTAGCTCCATTAACTAAGCCTACCTATAGTCCACCTAAGCTACCTCCACCACCTTTCTCTTTTGGCACCAAGACAAGGCACCCTTCCACCCCTCAACCACCACCAAAAGCCACCAAGGGTTGGTGCCAAAAATCACCTATAACCACCCCACAATTTCCCTCCGAAAAGCCCTCCATCTCAACCATCCGCATACCCTTCAACCCAATCTCCACCATCCAAATTTCCCCCCAAAACCTACCCTTCTAGAAACCCTACTTTTGGCACCAAAATGGAAGCATCCCTCCACCATGGACGTCCACCATGGGGTGCCTCCATGGCCCCATGTGGCGCCAACACATCTCCCCCCTCGAATCCTTAACCACCCACCTAGAGACCATCCTAACCCTCCATTCAAGGCTACGCCAGCCTCCTCCTCTACACTTCTATATATACCCTCCTAACTACCACAATAAACCCATCTTCTCCCTTAGTTTTATTCCACCATAGCCACCTATAACCTACGACCAAGGAGAAGAAGAGAAAAAGATCAAGGGGGCAACCACCCGCCCCCTTGGTGCCTTCTTCCTCTATCTTCCTCTCACTTGTGCCACACCAAGGAGGAGGATTTCTTCATCTAGAGGGGATGGCCAGGCAAGAGGAGGAGCAAGGTAGTTGACGCCCACCTTGGACGACAGCTTGGAAGAGGACTACTTGAAGAAGAAGCCAAGGAGAACTCCTTTTAAGTGCAGGGCAATTGCACTTGGAGCAAGGGCCATCCAAACTTCAACATGAGGATTCCCCCTTCTTCTATCTTTATTTTATCTTTGTATTAGCTAGTAGTTTACTGTTTTCTTGTTAAAAAGCATTCCTCTACCTATACTCTCTTGCTAGTAATACAAAGTCTTAAATTTGCCTTCCAATTCATGTTTTCTAGTTAGTGTGTTTTTCATGTTCGTAGTAGCTTAGTGCACCACACCTTCTTCTTCTAATTACCCTAGGTATACTTGCCTAGGGTGAACTTAGAAGAAAAGGTTTTCTTCTTATCACTTAGGTTTAGTGATAGGCGTAGTCTTTAGCGTACTTTCATCTTCGCATCCGTTGCCCGTCTCTTTCTGAAAACCCTAAAAATAACATAAATCAAAATCACAAAAATACAAGTGCGGATTTGATAAGCGAGAGAGAGAAGCACTTTTGTGACTAACAATTTGGTTTCCTTAGACGACCTTAGATACTCCACTATCTAGGTTTTATAAATTTAAGAGTTGATTGAGGATTTACGCGTTACAACAACACTATTTTGCACATTCAACAAAACACGTATTTCTCGCATCATGGTTGCACATATTTTGGATTAATTGTGGTGTTTATAACTAGATCTCTTAATCGCTAAATCCATGAATGTTTGCATTGGTTGGTACTACAAGTCAAAGATCAAAACTTTCTTTAAGTAGTAATGTGATCTTAACATGTAATAAATAACCGGTAATCACCAGAATTATTTTATTCATGATGTGATGCCTATTTGACTCATTTATATCTTTTTTTTATCAGAAGAAAGAATTCCTACCGATATCAGTAGACATCCAAAATTTTATTCACTCAATCAAAATTCATCTATAAAGGTTGCCACAACCTAATACACGAGCCACCTCATTACAAACATTCTCCAACCACACCCTCCCCCCATTAAATGAGGCATCGTTCCTCATCTTCCACACAACCCACATAGAATCAGCCATGGCCACATGCAGCCTGGACTTAGAAACGAAATCACACCACAAAGTTTCCCACGTCAAGGAAGGGCAGCCACAACACCTATGCCATACCTCATTAGTGAAGAGACAACTACTAAATAAGTGCCTAGCATCATCCTCAGCATACCCACACAAAGGACATGGGATGGCATCTACACCCAAGACACGTCTCCTCAATGCTCCAGTAATCAGGCCTTCACGCCTTGTAAGTTAGAGGAAGACCTACACCTTCAAGGTAACTTTCAGCTTCCAGATACCCGCACAGAAACGACCATGCTCATCCTCTTCCTAGCCACCCACCATCTGCTCATATGCTTTCCGCAAAGAGTATGCCCCATGCTTCCACGAGAACCCATCTAGCCCCTCCCTTGGTTGTAATGTCGCCAAAGTCTTAAGAAGACGTTGGATCTCCTCCGTGGATCTCACCTCATAACATCCACCTGAAGGGCCAACGTCCCATGTGCCACGATCTTCCTGCCAGTAATCCGCAACCTTTGCCTCCTTATCACATGCCAACCTGAAGGCCCAAGGAAAAATGTCTTGAAAGCAACCAAGACCACTTCAGTTGTCCTTCCAGAAGCAAAAATCCTTGCCATCCCCCAAGGCTGGGCCAAATTGATCCTGATATGCCAGAACAGCCTTCGACACAAAAGACCAAAATAGGGGCGCTTGCCGTGGAGACAGAACATCATCAGGACCACCACTACCACCATATGAATCCCAAATGGCCTCCTACCAAAGACCTAGATCGCCTCTAAGGATGATAACGCCCCACTTAAGGAGCAAAGAATCTCCAAAGTCCCTAAGAGCTCTGATGCTCAAACCCCCCCTTCTTTTTAGGCATACACACCTTCTTCCACTTAACAGGCTGCATAAATCTCCCATTGTGTAACAGCCCCTTCTAGAAAAATCTCTTCCTTACCACGTTCAACTTCTTTATGATAGAATCAAGAGGCCTGAACATGGATAAGAAAAACACTGGAATCACAGATAACACAGAATTAAGGAGGATGAGTCTACCTCCTTTAGATAATAACCTCCCACTCCAGGCGGCCATCTTCTTAAACATTCTTTCAAACAAGAACATCCAATCCTTTTTTGTTATCTATTTGGCCTGCAAAGGCAAACCCAAATAACGAATGGGCAAGGTAACCACCAGCGTGCTCCGAATCTGCGACAGGTCCTCCTTGATGCCACACACTGACCCAAAACAAACCAAGGATGACTTCACCCCATTCACCTTCAGCCCCATGATCTCACCAAAAATATCTACCAAGTGCTTCACACACTCTGCCTCTCGGACCCCGCCCTCGATAAAAACCACGGTGTCATCTACGAACTAGAGGATTAGTGTTAGTGCTCTGTTCGACATCAAAGTGCAGTCGTGAAGCAGTTTCCCTGTATTGGCTTTGAACATAAATCTAACCAGCATATCAACAGCAAGAATGAACACAAGCGGAGCAAACAAGAACCCCTGCTTCACCCCCTTCTGGGGTTGAATCCATTTTTCGGTAGAACGCCCATTGATGAGTGGAGAAAAAGACGACGTGGTAATACATCTTTTAATCCACCCAACCCACGTCTTTGGGAAGCCTCGTCGCCTCAAAATCTCCCACAGATACGTCCAAGACAGTGAGTCGTAGGCTTTGGAAAAGTTGACTTTCCAAAGAAAAGCCCTCTTCTTCCTTCTCGCCCACCCTGCCACCATATCCTGTGCCAGCACAAAGGACTCCTACAAAGACCTTCGCTATAAGAAAGCGACTTGCATAGGGCAAATGACACCAGAGAGAACCTCCCTCATGTGGTTGGCCAACACCTTCCCTATGATGAGGTAGATCAAGTTGGATAAAGCAATCGGCCTGAAGTTTGATATCTCCTCCACCCCCTCCTTCTTCGGCAATAGAAAAAGGAATGACATGTTCAGTCATTCCATACCATAGTTCCTCGCCTAGAACTCTCGCATGACATCCATAACATCATCCCAAACCACCTGCCAAAATTCTCTATAAAAAAAGATTGGGAAGCCATCCGGTCCTGGGGACCCTTCAGCCTTCAACCCTCTCATCACCCTCACAACCTCCTCCTCCATAAAGGTCCTACACAGTTGTTGACCATCATCCTCACTCACCCTCGGCAAATCCAATGTGGTCATCCTCCACCCTCCCACAGGATCCACACGAGTAACATCATAGAAGTAGCAATTGGCAATATCAGAGACATCAACCGGCGAAGTCGCAACCCGCTCCCTGTAGCATAAGGACGATATTAGATTGCATCGCCTCCTCACACTTGCCACGGCATGGAAGAACTTCATATTGGAATCCCCTTCCTTAAGCCAAAGCTGACAAGACCTCTAACGCCAATCCACCTCTCTCTGTAAGTCTTCTCTAGCAACAATGCCCAATAGATCTTTACGTTGTTGGATGTCCTCCACTGTCAACACCCCTCTATCCTCTTTGTCATCCAACACCTTCACCCCTTCCAAGGTTGTCTGCCTTTGGGCTCGTGTGCGAGCAAGGGTCTTCCGATACTCAAAAAGCATAAGATGTAGCCCCCTCAACTTGTGGGCTAACCTCTGCATCCCCAACCCATCAATCACCTGAGATCGCCACCAAGATCCGACCATGTCCCTAAAGCCCTCCTCCTAAAGCCATGACCTCTGAAACTTGAAGTACATGTTAGGCCTAGAGCCATCCCTACTCTCCCACACCAGGGGAGTGTGGTCAAAGAATGCCCTTCCCAAAGCACAAATAGATGCAAGCTCAAACAACCCCATAAGCCCAACATTGCAGAGAAAATGGTCAATCCGTGACCTCTGCCCACTCCCATTCCTCCACATGTACATCACCCTAGACATAGGCAAATCGACCAACTCCAAGTTAGATACCATGTTCTAGAAGCCAAAGGAAGACGTATCCACTCTGCCATCTGGCCTGTCATCCATGGAAAGGGTGTCATTAAAATCACCCCCTATAAGCCATGGTCCACCCTACGTCCACATGGACGCGTCACCTAGCTCCTCCCACAAACCTGGCCTGCCGCTAAAGGCACACGGTTCGTAAACACAAGTCACACACAACGTGGTACCATATGAATAGCTGGTGAACCTGCAAGAGAGCGTATACCTTCCTTCATGCATGTCAACAAGCTCCAACGTCCATCTCCTCCACCAGATGCAAAAACCACCCGATCTCCCCACTGCCTTGACCACACGCAACTTCGCTTCCCCATTCTCTCCCAACGGCTTCCAAGAAGACTCCTCCACACTGTCAATATGTGTCTCTAGCAATAGGGCACAGACAATTCCCCACTCCTTCAAATACCTCCCAAGAGGCCCCCTCCTAGCGCGATCCCGAAGACCCCGCACATTCCACATTAGGACTTTTAACATGGAGAAGAATTGACGCCCCCAAACATCCCCTCTCTACGCACTGCACTACTTGCCGATGCCACCTACTGAATATCCACTTGCTGCTGCTACGTAGGTCCCCCACTCCTAATCAAGCTCCTGAGAGTGCACAGGTTGCACCTCCCACTGTCACCTATCTTCCTACGAGCACGCTCTGATGAACCTTCATTAGACCGCACCCCATCCTAAGTTGCAAGGTGAAAATGGTCTCATTCTTAACTGGGACATCCTGTGCTCCCCTTCCAACAGAGGATGAAGTCGGCCTGACCAAATTCCTGTGTACCACCATGGTGCATCCCCTATCAGTGTCTCCCTTTTTGCTGCCCATGTCCCCCACCACTTCCTCACCATCCGCAGCCACTACACTAGCCTCCATTCTTCGTTTCTTCTAGCCTGTCCCCACAGGCTCTTCCACTTTCCTCCATTGCTTGTCAGGAACCTCTTCCACGTCCCTATCCATCCATGTGTTTTCCTCCTCCTTACCCACACCATCAACCATCTACACACTGATCCGCAGAAGCCACGAGGAACCACCACACCTCAACACTGCTCGCTCATGAAACAGCCCACCGTGCTTTAAACAGACACTGGTCTGCACCACACTACCATCGCCATCCACTAGCCCAATCACAGCATCCTCTTTCAAAGAAGCGAAGCTTGCCACAATGCAGGAGACCACTACATGAGATCGGAGATGGAGGGGAATGCCTCTAATCAACACTATGCCATCTCTAGAAAATAAACGTTGGGGAGGTCGTTCACCAAGAGCCCCATCAAACGGGGACACCATCCTCCACAAGATCAATCCACCATTGAAGCATGTAGTGCGAAACTTCAGACCTTCCACATTGCAGTTGCCTAGACCAAACAACACGAACCTCGACGGGTTTAACCACAACAACTTCCACATAGAAGAAGAGAGAGGAAGAGACCTCACAATCATACGCAAGCCTTCAATAGATGGAGAGCCCAACTTGACCTCTCCAATGAGGGCTCCATGCAACAACAACTTGGTTGCTTGCACCTCCAGCGAGGCAGGCACTTCAACGTCAAGAGATGGCGGTGTCGGTGGTAGTGGGGGTCGTCTCCCATCGTTATTCTAGTGGTTCAAGCATTGTTGAGGAGCCCCTCCTTCATGTGGTCTCACCCCGCCTCCTTGCGGCCCCCTCTTCCCTACCGTTGGTGCAACCTAGAACCAAGGTTCGCACCCTCGATAGCCCTCGCTTGTGCAACCCCCACATCCGCCCACCTATCTCCAACCCGCCTCCTGCACGTTGCCATCTTGTGGCCTAAACCCCCATACGTCAAGTACACCACTGTGTTACGGCACTGAGCCATGAAATGCCCCCTCTCGCGACACCTAAAACATACGACACCTCTACTAATGACTCCGGCGGTCACCTCCACCTCGTGACGTCACCACCGCCGATCACTACCGCATCCCACGCGCGTCGCCCACAAGTCACCAGACACCATCCGCTCGCTCCCACCCACTCCAACTCATTCTCCTTCACTCCAACCCGTCGCGTGACAAAGCCCGAGAGCGTCAAAGACGAGGACGATCGGGAGGGTTGCGCACTTTCACGCTGATGTCGAAAAAGCCCTAGGCTGCCTCCACTTGCTATCGCCTCGACTCCCTCCGCTCGCGGTCATGTTCACGCGATGGAGCCCGGCAACGTCGCGCAAAGACACTGGTGACACCTTCCCCAGTCAAGGTCGAGAATGAGGAGGATCAAAAGGGCCTCGCGCGGCCACGCCGACATCAACGAAGCCCTAGGCCACCTCCGCTCGCTACCACCTCGAAGCCCTCAACTTTTGCTCTTGTATGCTCGTGAATATTAAAAATGTATAAATAGTTTTTTTTTTTTGTTTATATCTTAAGAAGATAAGATATGTCTCACCCCATTAATCCCATCCACACTCTTTTGATCCATTTTTAATTGTCAAAATAGGAATATCAAATCCTTACGAAAAATTGGAAATGAATATGTTAGTGTAGTTGGTTGTGCCACTTTCCTTCCATTTTACTGATGTAATTTTGAGGCCATGTTAAGGTGCTTGGACTTTTGTTTATCTCACTATATTTATCTCTAGATTTCCTCCAATGCTAAAACTAAATCAACAGTTTTACATTAATGTTAAAATATCCTTCCTGTCAAATGTCTTGTAGGAGGCGATGTTGGCGCTTGTTAATCCAGTTTCAAATGAAGATGATGAAGCAAACTATACTGCTAAACAACTATCTCCTAAAGAAGCATTCTGCAAAGTCCTACCAAATGAGCATCCTAGACATGTAAAGTGTAGTGGTCATGCAGCCACAATCACCAATTGGTATGGAAGTCGTGGATCCTCTTCACAATCACAAGAAAATCTTAATCTCGAGGCAACAATGTCACCTCAACGTACACAATTAGTAGAAGCAAATAAAAAAATTGAAGAACTTCAAAATCAAAAACTCATGGAGGAGAATTTGAATAGATTGAAGAACATGCTTGAAGGATAAGTATTGTCAGAGTCTTAGTCTGATATAGATTTATTAAGAACAGAATGATAGCTTTCTTTATTGTAGCTTAGATATGTAACTTTTAGCTTCATGTGTGGAACTTAATTTGATTATTTTGAATGCATGTACAAGACTATTTTTGTTACTTTCTTGAATAGAAGATGAGTTCTTATTTGGTTCCTTGTGATTTTCTTATTCTTAAAGTGTGAATGTCATGAATTGAAGTGAATATAGATTTTGAGTTGATACTATTCTTACTCACAAGTATTGCTAACAATTCTAGTAAAAGTTATCAAAGGGTACAATGACGTTTGAATCACTTTTTTGCAATGAATGAAAAGTTTTTTAGTGACGATTTTTAGGGACGGTTGTAAGCATCACAAAAAAAACATAACGGTCATTTAAAATGTTAGTTGAACTTTAGTGATGATTTTTTATGATTTTTTGAGATGGTCGTAAACATCACAAAAAATAAAGTAACGGTTACTTCAAATATTAGTTTGAAATTTATAGATGGCTAACGATCGTTGCAAAAGCAATCTTTTAGAGATGATTTTTAGTAATCGTCTCAAAAAGTCATTTAGAATGCCACTTTTAGGGACGGTTGCCAAACTGTCACAAAAGCCCTTTGGAGACAATTAAAGACCATTAGTGACGATTCTGCAATCGTCTCTAAAGGTCTACTGCATTGTAGACAAATCAATTAAAAAGAAATTCCTATAATTACAAATAATGCTGGAATTAGTAAGTTTAGAAAGTAGTTCACAATAAAGAACGAGTTAGAGAATACAAGAATAACTCATAGAAGAGTTCAACAAACACTATAACATACTGATAGAAGTCAATTACAAACCGAACTAACCCCAAGATCAAACACCTACAAACCAAGTAGCTATGTACCACATATGTAGAGCTCGATCTACCCGTCAAAGTTGTAGAGGTAAAACTCAAGCCAAATATCTATCATGTGATTTGGCAGATCCAGCATGCCCAAGAACATATACCTCTTTAGGGCATCCTTGAAAAAGGTAATCAGAGTAGAGAACTTCACAGGCTCGAGATTTAGGTGAATTCTATGGAGGGCTACATTGGCCACCCCAATTCCTCCAAGGGGATCAACAAGGACATGGTACTTACGGTCTAAATCTTGCATATCTTCTATAATCTGGCAACCCAAGTGTTCGACCTCTAAACCAGGGCCCTAGCTCTTTGATCTCTTTTGGGGTTCATCACTCTTGGACTTCCCAGAATGGGAGGTAGGAGTCATCCACTTGTACTGCATATCATCGTTGTCAATGTTCATCACAACCTCCTTCCTCTTCTATTTCAAAGATGATAGGCCAACTCCACTCATCCTCTAAACAATGATGCGTCTTAGGTGATTTTTTTTGTTATTTTAGTGATTGTTGTAGTGTGACTACGCCAAAACATCTATTTTCAAATATTTCACGAACTCTTAATTGATTAGTCTAGTGATGAGTTCGGTCGTGTTGTCCATAGGGAGGCGACTTTTGACCTCTTTTAGACTTAGGTTCTCTATTCCTCACCCTAAATTAGCTCCTACTCTACTCTTTTTGTCTTTTCTTCTCTTTTCTATTTTTTTACATCTTTGCTTTTTTTTCCAAGTGACCTAAAGCAAATGACCTAACGAATGTTAAGTTCCCTCATTAGAACCTTACCGATGGTGTATGTCTCACGAAGAACATATATGACGTCTAGAAAAATATAGAACTTGAACATGTACGTGAATGTGTATACAACCTCTGTGACTTGTGTATTTTCAAATGAATCACGGTTATGCAGGATGTGGATGGAGAAAGAACATCCATGAGATGGATTTTTTCTTCATTTTTTTTCTTTTTCTTTTTTTTTTTTACTTGTTGTTTTTCAAAGCATGAGATGTTCTAATTAACAAATACGTGAAAACACTACGCTTACAATCCTAACTATGCAATGTTTGAAAATGAATCAAACCTAAGGAGACGACTTAGGGTTAAGGTTTCTGGTATGGATGTTTGGAGATAGAGGGAGAGACCTAGGGGGGGATGACCAAGCAAACGGAAGGAGGCGCAAAGGGAAGGGGGGTGGCATGACTCAAGAAGAAAAAGAAAGAAGAAGATCACAAGAAGAATAAGAAAGATGAAGAAAAAACACAACTACTATTATTCTATCTCTTCAAAATCATCGCATCACAATATCAAACACAAGATTCAAAAACATTAAACCAACGTCTATTCTAATCAACAAGAACATAAAATACAAGACCAAAAACAACTAAATATGAAGATTAAAGCCACCACGTCGAGAGTGCTCGAGGAGAGTTGTCGACTATTGTGTGGTGGTGATGGTTTAGACCATGGACATGGTCCTTATCACCATCAAAGAGGCACGCCTAAGGCCTATGGAGGAAGACCTTAGGGTGTGCCTAGAGAAGAGAAAGAGGGCATGCCCTTGGAAGGGAGGGAAAGGAAGAAGAGAGGAGGGTGGTAGCTGTCGGCTATGATGGAAGGGGGGACGGCTTTGAAGGTGGAGAAGAGAAGAAGAGAAAAGAAAAGTCCTTGAAAATGGTGGTGTTGGGTTCCTTTTATTGAAGTTGGGTAGATTAAGTTGTACCTTTGGTAGAGTTTAGGAATAGGTTAATGAGGGTACATCTAAGGTTTAGGTGGTGGATTAGGTTAAGGGTGCACCTAATTGATTGATTAGGTGGTTTAGGTAGCCTAATTAGTTAGTCGGGTGCCCTAATTAGGTCTTTAAGGGGTGTCTAAATGTGGAATTGAAGGTGTAGGAAGGTGTCTTAGGGCAATTGGCTTTGGTTTAGGTCTTAAGGGATTAGCTTAAGTGTGATCGAGCTTTAGGGGATTTTGGTTTGGGCTTGGGTTTTTGGTGAACTTTGGTTTAGGTTTGGGTTTAGGAATTAGGTTCAGGAATTACGTTTTCCTCCTCTCATCCTCTTCTATTTCTACCCTTCTACAAGGACTCTAGACCTACTATTGCACTCTTCCTGCATCTGCATCAAGGTCTGTCCATTGTTATTACTTGTGGATTTGCATTACAAGATTATCACATTATATCAAAAATATGTCCACAAGATATTATTTATGCACAATTGTATACAACAAATGCAAATTGAACAAGTTGAAACGTAATTTAAAAAGATGTGATTTTTATGTCGTTGCAACGCGTAATGAAAGTTCAACTTTTAAACATTTTTACCAACTTGTGTAGTGGCAAGTAGAGTCAATTCACAAGGAGGCAAGTTATCTATTTGAAGACCTAGTGTTTAATACCTTGTTGCTTTTTGATATTTTCATTTTGTGATCTTTTGCCTTTTTCGATAAGAAGAAAATATAAGGCAATCAAATCTTTTTTTGGCTACGAGAGATAATATTAACTACCTTCAACCAATTAACGAAGCTAAAGGATATGAAGATAGCTTAGCAATTGAACTTACAAGCACCACGATGGGTGACTAGTAATCAACTACCAAGTAAATTCACATACCCAACAAAATCAAAGATAGAATAGAAATGTAACTTTCATTGCTATAATATTCCAAGTTCAACAAAAAGATGCTTCATCTTAAAAATTCACAAAAGCGAAAGACTACCAACTATCAAAAAGCTTATGAAAGGAGATGCTCAGATGATGATATAAACTATGATGGCCCTTCTCTCCTCCTCGGTGGGGAAGCGAGCTTCCTCCAAGAGAGTGACGTGCTCTCCCTACTCCTCCTCGACGTCGAAGAACTCTAACCCAATTTCCTCCAAGATGGTGGCATGAGATGATGGTGATGGAATGAAATGATATTGGATTGGCAATTGAAGGGTGGTGAAGTGAGTCCCTCTCAATGCCTAAAATTTAAACTAATGTGGTCCTTAGGCCCTCCCTTTCTCCCTTAGAGTGCGCAAGAAATGGGATTGCCAAAGATGGTTTAGAAAGATGGAATGGATGACCTTAATAGAGGTGGAGAGAAGTAAAAAGGGAAGGAGGGAGGGGTGTACCAATAGTTATCGTTATGGGTAGATGTGTTGAGATTTAATGATGAGGTCTTGGAATTAGGTTGAATGGTTATTAATTGATAGAAAGATCTAACTGTGATGAAATGTGCATCCATAATGAAGGTGGCTTTGTTGGAATTGGGGAGAGGGACTTTAAGGTACCATGAAAGACATGCAAAGGTGGCTCTAGGTGAATTTTTGTGTGGAACTAGATCTTAATAAATCAGGTGGAGGAGTTTATTGATTATTGATGCAGGATAGTCTTTTGCTTTGTTGTTGGAGACTAGGATTTGTGAAGCTCATGAGTTCAAATATTTAGCTCAATTTCTTCAATTCTTCCTTTGTTCTCTCTTTTTCTTAGCCTTTAATCCTATGGTCACAAAATATCATTAATCCATGCAAATCACAGAAGTTATGCAAAATTAGATGCATGGCCATCCAAAATGTAAAACATGCTAAATATAGGTTGTATGATCATACTTCTAACCTAATTGGCTCAAAAACCTAGCAAGGTAGATTCATAAGCAATAGAAAATGTGGCTTGATCACGAATGCAAGATATGCATGAAATGAATGCAATATTTACAATGCAAGCAAGGTTCCTAACTTAATTTAGACATTAAGAGCCATGATTGCTATGCAATCATCCTCGCTATGCGGCACTGGTAGTTGAGGGTGTGGATTCTACGAGGCACTCTCCTAGACCCTAGTACCATGGTTGCTTGCCATAGCACAATTGCCAACAGCAGTATCATGGCCAAATACGGAGTGCATCTCCTTGTAGTACTTGAAGAGGCTATTGTGAAACTTCCTATACCTCCCATTGATTTACAAGTTGGAGTTTGGTGTATGTCAATTAAATTTATGCCAATAAAACCTGTGTGAGAAGTGAAGTGCATAATGGCTATTAGTTACCTTATTCCAAGTCATAGGATATGGTGGAATAGGCTGTCGAGTTTTAGCACCATAACCCCAATCACTCGTAGAATGCAATTGGAGAAACTCATTATGGTTCTTCTTCAATGTCTTCCATTTATTTTGGATCTAGAAAAATATGATAGATTCATCTACCAAATTGAATTGAACTTGTGAGTACTACGATCCCATCTTAGATTGCTGAATGTTCCACCAATATATTTCCGACAAGTCTCCTTAGTCACTTTCATGATTACAAAGAGGCTTCTAGTCACCAGAAGATTCCAAAACACACGAGAATTTCTCATTGGTGATGCAGGCATCACCATCCTCCCAATATCATCATCAATGTCTTTTCTCCCATGCCCACCCTATGTAGTGTACTCACTTGTATTATATACGTTGTGTAACAACCCGATTTCCCGAATCCCTACGAGACACGAGAATCGGACCGACCCGACTGATCCCAAGATCCAGTCGCCCAACGAGAAAGTAACCAAAAAAGCAGCAAAATAAATCACATTCACCATGTATATAACTAGCAGTAACAAAATACAGCAGTAAAGAAAGGAAATACTACAGTATACATCACCACAACAGAAGAAAAATAAGCATGTACATAACCTGAAGCTTACAATAAAGAGAGTACAGGGAGTACCAGAAAACTACTCACTACAGCGGAAAGAAAAGTACAGAAGGTACTACAGGTAACACTACTGGGCTCTACTAGGCCTAGCGCCCTCTGCAGCCGCTGACTCTGGCTGCTCAACACCTGGTCCTGAAAAGGTAACAAGGGTGACACGTCAGCGAAACGCTGAGTAGAGTGACAACTAAAAGCTAAAACAAGCAGTAAAGTGTACAGTAACTGTTATATTTTTACTTTATTTATATTTTTCCATTTATTCACTGTTGATTTATTTCTCAGATCCTTCTCTTGATCTTGAATGTTCCTCATGGGAACGATCTTGATTACAGTCTTTTCCGAAAAGTAGAAGTAACACGTGGTGCTCTCCTGGCCGGGAGAGTCCCCCGTGGTGGTCCTACCCTCAGTCAACCACCCCAAGGTCGCTAATAGACATAACGGTGACTACGACACGCGCGATAAACGCACGGGTAGCAACCCCGCACTGGCACGCGGTCAGTGGTTTCCGTTAACGAGTGCGCCCAAAGCACAGCACGGAACCAGTATAGGGCAGAGCCCTCTCAGTAACAGGGGTCCAGCCCCTCCACAATAACCAAACAGGGGTCTTGCCCCTCCACAGTCCGCGCACCCTTGCCTGACTACCCTGGTTTGCCTAGTGGGCCTAACAAGTCAGTGTAAGAGGGCTAGCAGAACCCCGGGACCCGTGGGGTAGCTAGTGCTCTCCCCACACTAGTAGCTCTCCTCGGTACTGTATACACGAGGGCCAAAAGTTGGTACAAAGTGGCCAGACCTAACCCCGGGTCCCTGGGGCGGCTAGCTCCGCTCTGCACTAAATAGGGGGACAGTTGCTCTCCTTGGTACTCCGTACTCAAGAGCCAGCTCACTTCCCCAATTCTATTCCATTCCCTTTCCAGGAGTTCTACTCCTAATTCCCCGTAGGGTTCATGCTATTTTAACTCAGCCAATTTAGGTTTCACCGTTCCAGCTTTATCTTCATATAACCCATGTTCTCAACCGTATTTATTCATTCATAACAGGCAACTGTTAACCAATTTACAGGCAGTTATCATTTCCTTTCCACTTTTCCAAGATTGCAATGTTTATAAATTCAACTAGTTTTCCAGTCCTACGATTCATACCGTACCCTAGGATCTATCATTCAATCTAGTTTTCCAGTCCTAGGATTCATGCAATACCCTAGGATCTATCATTCAATCTAATTTCTCAGTCCTAGGGTTCATGCAATGCCCTAGACTCTATTAATTGTTTCATAATTGTACAAATTTTGTTAAATAAATTAAAGGGCCACTCTACCCACGAAACCGGGAGTACTGGGGGCATGGTCGGCAATCCCACGAGCCTTTGCAACCCCCAAAACTGCAACGGAACGGGGTCCTAACACAAGGATCAATCACAAGAAGTTTCTCAGAACAGTATACAATTACTGTAAACAGGTAGAGGAAATAAATATGGAAAGAAGGAAACTTAAAATGCGGAAAACGGACTCCGAACGGACCCTAAACGGGTCAAAAACGACGAGTCTGCCCAAAATCAGACGTTTGGAACTTCTTCCAGACGTCTTAAAAGGTCGATCAGGTCATACCTCGGTCTGCGCAGTCCTTCAGATGTCCAGAAGCCCGCTGGATCGTCTGGTCCTAGTTCCCAGACGTCCGATTGTCACCCTAGACGTCTGGAGGTCCTCTCCGTCGTCTGGTACTGTGGCCAGACGTCTGATCCGTGTGGGATGGCGAGCCCTCACGCCCCCCTGAATAGAACCTGCGCACACACACACCCGCTCTCATCACGAAGAGGCGCAGAAGAACGCGACGAACGGTTGCATGGCCGTACACGCGTAAAAAGGAGAAGGTAGGAAAATATTGTACCTGTCAGACGTCTGGACCTTCCTCCAGACGTCTTCGACGTCGTCTGGACGTAAGTCCAAATGTCTGATTCTGGGAAATTTTTCCAGAATCAGGACCCTTTTCGCTCTCTGCCCGTGACGAATGGCTGCGCCGCGCCCCGTCCGCCTGCTGCCCAAGCTGCAGCAGCTCCTCCTCGCCATCGCACGCTCGCTGCTCTCCCACCGGCCGGCTCTAGCTGCCCCGGCAAGCTTGCACCTTCGCGGTCAAGCTTCTACTTCCTCTCGCAACCACCCCTCCTTCGCGCACGCTCGCAGTAGCCACTGCTGCCGCTCTCGCTCGCTCGCGCTCTCGCTGGCAAGGAGAAGGAGAAGAAGGCGGTGGAATGAGGGTGAGGGAGAGGGGGAGCGGTTTTATAAGGCAGCCGCAGGGAGAGAGGAGGAAAACGGCACCTGCAGGGAGAGAAAGAGAAAAATGACGCGAACCCGCGAACCCGTACGCCGAAAAAATTTAATACCAGACGTCTAGGAAGGGTTCCAAACGTCTGGGACACTTCCCAGACGTCTTAAACTACGTCTGATGCCCATGTTCGTAACACGTTAAAATCCTCATTGTAACAACCATGTGGGAAATACAATGCAGCAATGTCGTAGTAGTTGTCGATGTTGTAACAGTTATTGTAGGGGAGGTCGTTGTTTAGGTCCATCGCACCATGGTCATATTAGGGAGTGGAAATTAAAGCATGTATGGTGAGATAGCTTCATTCTAAGTGAAGCATACAAATGGTGTTGTCCTCCAACATTTTCAATGCAATGGTTAATGACTTATTTGAATGCACATATCGCTTCTTGCTTACATATTTCATGCAATAGAGTTTCACTAGTCAGAAAATTGTTGATATATCTAAATTGACATCGAAAGTAGACCAGTATAGTACATGTACTTCATAACATGTTTTTTACAATATCATAAAGATTCTGTTTTCTTTGAAATCCATGTAGATTGACTTGGTAGGTAGATAGAGTAAGTACGTGTAACTTCAAATTATTTTGCATGTAGACAACTGCATGAACTAACGTATTGCCATTTCTTCGAACTTATGAAATAAGGGAAATAGTGCGGAATGAAATTATTTAGTAATTAAGATTGATGGAGACTAGGAAAGGAAAAATTACTTGAAATAGAAACACAACAATTGAAAGACAACTAAGGATGGCGACTAGAGGGGCGATCGGAGGGGCAACTGGAAGGCCGACGAGAGGGAGGAGGGGTGATTGGCGGTGGAACTCGATGGGTAGTGGGGAGTTTGGTGGAGGGGGAGGATGGGCCGCGAGTTCATATGGCAACCAAGGAGTTTGAGGGGTTGGGGGAATCGCAACCCTGCGTGGAGGAGAGGCACGACCATGGTAAGCTACTGTTGCCGTGAGAGAGGGCATATGGCGGCAGACTGTCACAATGCCATCATGTGCTTGGTGTGTGGTGGCCTTGCACACAGGACGACAACGTGCAAGAGGCAGTTTGATGGTGGTTGCGAGGGGCAAGGCGACACTCAAAACAAGCCGTAGGTTTTTGGTGTAAACCCTAACATAGGGTTTCATGCAAGAAGGAAGATAGAGGGCATGTAGACTCGTGAGGGGTTTGCAAACCCTGACGTGAAGGCCGAGCGTCCACAACCGAGTAGGAGCCAGCGGGGCAATGCATGGGGGAGCCCCCCCTCCCCATCAGCCCCATGCCCCTCCTTTTCTTGATGTCGAAGTTTCCCTCACTTCAGAAGTGTTGATGGCGGAGTCTCTATTATGAGGTGCCCCCATCGAGGAGATCATGGCCGGATCCCCTTCATTGGACAACCTACACTGGATAGTAAGATCTCTCTCTCTCATCTCCATTGTGGAAGATCTCTTGGTTGAACCTGTCAAGGTTCCTTGTATTTGGATTATGTGATGGTGATGTTGAAGCTCTGAAGTTTCGTACTACTTGTTTCGATGGTAGTTCGATTCTATGGAGAATGATTTCTCCTTTTGATGGTGCACTTAGTGAATGACCCCCTCAACGGGTCTTCTCTAGGGACGGCTTGGTTGAAATCAAGGGACTCCCGCTTCACCTTCGCTCGAATGCTATGGTCAGCTACATTGTGGCAGGGTTTACGTCATGGAAAGAGGATTCTATGATTGACCTCGTGGAAGGTGATGGTAGCTTTGTGCAGGTGGATGTTAAATTGAAGCATGGTGGACCCTTCCCTGATAGAGTTGATGTGGGGACTCTTCTTGGCTACTCCATGTGAATGTGCATGTGAAACAGGCAACTAGCATGGAGGATGGGAAACTGTTCTACACACAGATGTAATTGCGAGAAACTGCTTTTCGTAAATGCACACAGAAGCTTTTGAAATTTGTAAATCGGATCGAACTTGTAAGATTTTTCAAATAAAAATATGAGTCCAAGTCGTTTGCAGGGATGCTATTAAACTAATTCGCTTTCCTATGATCTAAGAAATAGATAGAATGATCTAGATGCAAAATCATTACCAGCTAGAAATGAAATAGAAATAGCATGCAAGTACTAAATATAGCAATTAGAACTAAAGTAAGAATTAGAAGTACAAATAACTTGAAGGCAAGTTGAATGAAGAAAAATAAAATTTTTATTGAAAAAAATAATGTTAACTACAGACCAACTACAAATAATTAGATTAAAGTTACAACTACAATACTAATTAGAACAAGAATGAGATATCTAGATCCAAAATAAAATAGTAGCCTCGAAGATCAAACCTCGATTATGGAGAAGGGTGCGAAATCGAATGCGAAGGTGCACCTAGGAGGATAGATATCTAGATCCAAAATAAAATAGTAGCCTCGAAGATCAAACCTCGATTATGGAGAAGGGTGCGAAATCGAATGCGAAGGTGCACCTAGGAGGACTTCTTGAAGTAGAAAGAGAGAGACACTATCTAGCCATATTAAATCATCGAGAGATAATGGGAGAGAACAAATGGTCACCGGATGTGAATGCATGGGTTTTTATAAGAGGTCGGGTAGAGGGTTTTTTGGTTGCATGGATAATTTGGTTGAGAGGGAGTTTGGTGCGATCGGATGGATGTTGGATTTTCGGTGGGTAGTGCATGGGAAAGCCGGTGGACGTGGGTTGTTGTGGGGGTATTGCATGGTCGGTGGAGAGGATAAATTGAGAGGTGAGGTTACGTTGACGGCTTCGAGAGGGGAGTACGTAGGATAATTTTGTTGCATGGGGATGTTAACGTTCGGTGGATTTGTTAAATGAGATTTGGTGGTAGGTGTTGGATGGGATAACGGGGTGTGTGGGTAACGTTGGTGTTGTGAGAATGTTGAGATTTTGCATGGGTTTCAGGTGGTGGATGTGAGTTGTTATGGCATGGGTTACGTTTGCATGGGTTTTGGGATTTGGGAGTTACATAGGCTGGTTTGGGATTTATTTTTTGGGGGATTTAGGTGGTTGGGTGGTGAATATATATATATATATATATATATATATATATATATATATATATATGTTTTGTACGAGGATATCAATATGTGGTTGTCCAATAAATATCAGAAATTAATATACTTAGATTAGCCATATTAAATTTAGCTAGAATTAGGCATACGAAATTGGATTTTTGAATAGATTAAGGTCAAGATCTAATTGGGTCTGGGTTTAGAAGATAGTTCAGTCTCTTCATACATTTGAACTTAAAACAATTTCTCTTCTCTGTCAAGCTCTAATCAATTTCAAACCTGGCTCCTGCACACATATAAACAAAAATATCAAGACACCAGATATAGCTAAAGGTAAAATTACATAAGAACCCTAAACTTATGCATTATTTATAGAATGGACTAAGTAACTAATCTAACCAATATAAATGCATTCTGACCCAAATTACCCTCAGACTAACATTAGTTAGGCATTAATTATCATAAATAAATATAGAAATATCAGAAGCCATGGGTGGTTAGGGTGGAGGAAGATGACACTGAAATGCAATGGCGAAAGGTGGATCCTATGGGTAATGACGGATCTGGGCCCGGGTAGAAGAAAAGAAAGGTGTTTGTTAGAGTGGGGGTTGTGGAGGAGGAGGAAGTCATGGGGGAGACCGATAGTAAGAGGGGGGATTCTAAAATGGAGGGTGCCATTGTGATGTGTAAGGATGCACCCAATCCGTATGCTTCTTCCGTGGGTGTGGGAGAAAAGGTTCTCCCGAATGGTGGTGGTGATGTTTTTACCTTCAATACGCCAAAGGGTGTTCTATATAATGAAGGCTCCTCAACACAACCACTTGAGGGAATGACAAGTACAGGGAGATACAACCTTCGAAGTTGTGGGTCGAGCAAACAGAAGCATATTGATGTAAGTCAGGTGGCATCTGTGATAAATGTCATGCGCAATGATAGGATAGCTAGGGGCATCCACTCTTCCCCATGTTGAAGGTTTTATCTTGGAACGTGAGTGGGTTGAGGGATCGCAAGAGAAGGGGGCCACTCGCAAGGTATCTAAAGGATTTGAGCATTGATTGTGCACTGCTATAGGAAACCCATATGGATGTTGTGGATGATGGTTCGTGGCAGCCGCAAGGATGCAATGGGGAGTCTGAGATGAAGGTCGTCAAATCAAATGGGAGATCGGGTGGGTTTTGCATATGGTGGAGGTGTGTCCTGTAGTTAGTGGACGTGTGGGAGGGGAGATACACATTCTCATGTAGATTTACCAGAACTTCTAATGACAATACATTGTGTGTGACATTCGTGTATGGGCCATGTTCTCAGAATGATAGACCGATTCTATGGGAAGAGTTGGGCAGTGTCTCCTCGTGGGCGCAGGGGGTTGCTTACCTTATTGGTGGTATTTTAATGCCACGTTATCTTCAGATGATAGGCCCGATGGTAGAGTCGATTCTTCCTCATTTGGCTTTCAGTGCGCTGTGTCTGATTTAGAGTTGGTAGATTTGCCTACGTCAGGGGCTCTATACACGTGGAAGAATGGGCATGGATAGATGCTAAAGATAGATCACTTTCTTTGTAACGTGAGTCTTTTGGAAATGTTCCAATTAGCTTCAATGGTGGCATTGGGTTCTCCATTCTCTGATCACAACCCTCTTATGTGGGAAAGCGGGGAGGAGTCTAAGCCAAGCACCTACTTCAAGTTCCAAAAGTCATGGCTTAAGGAGGATGGCTTTATGGACATGGTGGCTTTGTGGTGGCAATCCCAAGAGTTGAGGGGATCAGCTATGAAGAGGCTTGTGGCCAAGTTGAGGGGGTTGCGGCTTATGTTATTTGAATACAGGAAGTCCTTGGCCAGGATGCGTTCCAAAAGGAGGAAGGATGCTATGGAGGGTGTAAAGAAATTGGATGACAAAGCGGAGGCAGGGGGGTTGTCTGTGGAGGAGACCCAACAGAGAAAAGAACTTTTGAATGTTATTGCCAAAGAAGACTTACATAGGGAGATAGATTGGCATCAACGCTCACGTCAACTATGGCTAAAGGAGGGTGACTCCAACACAAAGTTCTTTCATGCGGCAGCTAGTGTAAGGAGGAGGTATAACCTCATCTCCTCTATACGATATGGGGACCATGTGGCAACGTTGCCTCTTGACATTTGTAATACTCCTAATACTTACTTCCATGATGTTACACGTGCTGAGCCAAAGGGGGGGTGGAGAATTGCTACATCAAATATGCCAAAACTAGGAGAGGATGATGGTAGGCGGCTCTCTAGGGAGATTTCTATGGAAGCGATTGTCTGTGCGTTGAAGGGGTCAGAGGTAGAAGGGTCCCTGAGACCAGATGGATTCCCTATCCTTTTTTACAAGGAGTTTTGGGTGGTGGTGAAGCCTAATGTGATTGAAGTGGTTAAGGAATTTCTAGATGGGTAATTATGGACTAGAGAAATTGAATAGATCATTTTGATGGGAACACCATCATGAGCCATAACTAGCTTAATTTGATCTGATTAAGTCATTAAAGCTCCTACATAACTGCCAGACAGCCGAAAGTCATTGCATAATCATTCTGAGGGAAAGACAAGAAACTAGGGTTAAAACTGTAATTTTACCATCATATCATGAATGTAGTACAATCACGGATTTTCCCAGGGGGTAATTAAGGGTCAAATGGTCCTAAAAGGCTAACGAGTGGATTAGAACAGACAGAAAAAGGTTTTCGCGTGTTTTGAGAATTAAATGACTTCTAAAACCCTAAAAACAGATCCACTTAATTAACTGAGGTTCTGGTTATGATAAAATTCACCTAAGCCCTCTAAAATTCATAGAAAAATATCCTCTAGGGTTTGATATCTTCAATTTGACCATCAGAACCCGTCTTGACCCAAAACAGAGTCTCAAATAGACATTTGCCCTAATTTAGGTTTTTGCATAAATTACTAAGTCAAACGAGGTCAAAACCAAAATCCAACTTTACCATTGGATTCGTTAGGTCCAAATTAGGTTTGTACCAAAATTTGGGCCCAATCTGAGATCATCTTGACCACATTTGCATTTTGGTCCAGTCAAACTCTTTCTATCTCATTCAGACCCTTAACTTTTGAATTCTCTTACAAATAGCCCCCCAACTTCTTTGTCTTCTTCACAAGCAGGTCCCCACGCCATTTTTGAAAAGTTAAACCTTCACCGTCGAGTTTCGAGTGGGGATTTCTCGCTCGATTCTCAATCAATCTCTCCTAAAATTGATATGAGGATTCCTTGGGAAGTTGCCTTCCATTTGAGCCATTCCTTGGGCTCCAATTCTTTCCCAAAAGGTCATGCGAACCTTTCAAAGGTTCGGGTATCCTATTTTACAAAAACCTTCCGAGCTTGGAAGCTTCTTTCCAAGCTTGGAAGGGCTTTCTATGGCCTATAAAAGATCCCATGTTGCACGGCCAAGCTCTTCAATAAGTTTTGGCGTGCCAAATCACCCTAATCCCCCTCCTCCGGCCACCAAAATTCTTTGCTCCGATGACCTCCTTGGATCCCCCTCCTCCGACTGTCCAACCATCAAATTGGATGGCCTAAGCTCTTCCTCTCTTCGTCGCGACCCTCCCCAGCCAAAGGGAGGGTGCTCCTCCATCTGAGTCATCATCGTCGCCTCGCCCTTCTTCCTTCTCCAGCTCTGGTCGACCAACACCGGAGCCCTCCGCCTCTCAACTACATCCTTAAGTCAATCTATCGCTCTCTCTCTCTCTCATTCTATTTCGCTCTCCCATACACACAACACCCAAACGATCACCGCTTCTCCCTCAACACCGTCATCTTCTTCGCCTCCGACGACGCTCCAGCGACACCTACACACCACCCCACTACCCGAAACCCGCCGCTACCACCCTCATCAACTCCGTCGTGCTCCACTCAACAAAAGCCCTCTATCAGTCCACCCTATTCGCCACCCTACGACTCTGCAGAACTTTACACTCACCGCACTGCCATCTCGAGGTTGTCAGACCACTTCACTCACTCCCGCGCTGTACCAAGGCCACCATCACGTTTGCCGTCCTCAGGCGATCCTCCTAAGCATATTTGATGTGGCCGTGAGGCCGTTTTCGTGCTTGCAGGTCCTTCACCGGAGCTCCGCCACTGCCCTAGCTGCACCGACCACACCTTCAGTCCTCCAACCACGTCCGCTCTAGGTCTCTGCCCCAGTTCGTGCGAAGTGGTCTCAGGACCTTTCCCAAGTCCTCGACTGGGACCATCAGCATCCGCAGTTGTGCCAATTCAAGCCTTCATCACTGCAGCTGCAGACGCTCGAAGAGGGGTGGGACTTTAGTCCCACCTCAGTAGCTGACGAAGCACCACAGGCGCTTAAATTGAATTTGTGCTATAGGTTGTTCGCCTCAGAAGCACGGGGTGAGGTCCCCTCACGCGTGCCCCATGCATGCCTTCGCCCGCGCTCACACCCCGCGGGTTTGGGCTTGATCCGTTTACCCAGATACCTGGGTCTGGTTTAGTTCGCTTGGTCTGAGAAAGGAAGAAGAGAAAAAGAAAAGAGAGGAGAGGGGGGGGGGGGGGGGGGTTTACTCTGCCACCCTCCTTTTGACTTGTGAGATCTGAAGAGGCCTTTGCCTCTACTGGAGTGCTAAGTCCTGTGCTACAAGCTAAGGGAAGAAGAGGAAAAGAAGAGGAAGAAGAGGAGAGAGAAGCCTTTCCCTGAGGCTTGAAGAAATTGAAGAAGAGGAAGAGGCCTTTGCCTTTGTTCAGGTGTCTGAGCTCAAATCTGTCGTCTGATATCTGATACCTTGGTTCTAATTGGTTAATTTGAGTTGTGCTTGGAATATCTGATATATTACTTTGAGTAGCTTAAGCTTAACATTGTAGGGTAATTTGGTGATTCAAATCACCATTTTACCCTTTCTCCTTTTTACATTATTGACATTGGATCTCATTTATATAGTGATTGCAAATTCTTACATCTTTAATTGTGATCCTAAGTTTTAAATTACCATATTGCTCCCTATGTTCGACCTCGGACTTCAAATTCGAGTAATAAATTGTATTTATTATTCGCGTTGATTTGACCTATATTGCAACGTGACGATTTTAAAATCCATTTCAGAGCGACGAACACCTTTCTCTTCTTACTGCCAAACAAGGAGGGGGTAGAATCTCTATCTAATTTCAGGCCGATTGCATTGTCCAATTCTATATATCTTATAATTGGGAAGGCGTTGGCAAACTGCATGAGAGATGTTCTACGGGATCTTATTAATCCGATCTAGGTAACTTTTCTTAAAGGCAGATCGTTGCAGGAGTCATTCATTCTGGCACAAGAAATGGTTGCTGGGTGAGTTAGAACAAAAAGCAGTCGTTCATGTGGAAAGTTGATTTTTCCAAAGCCTATGACTCAATCTCCTTGGGGTACTTATGGGAATCCTATGGAGGAGAGGATTCCTAGAGAAGTGGGTGCAATGGATCAAGAGATGTATTACTACATCATCCTTCTCCCCATTAATTAATGGGCATCCAACATGGAGGTGGATTCAACCCCAAAAGGGGGTGAAGCAAGGTTGTCCTTTTGCCTGCTTGCTTATCTTCATACTGGCTGTTGACACTCTAGCCAGATTCACCTTCAAAGCCAGCGTAGGGGGGATCATACACGGCTACACTCTCTTCTTGAATAGAGTCAAGACGGGCAATATTGCAGTTCGCAGATGACACACTCTTATTTATTGAAGGAGGGGTTTAGGAAGCAAAATATTTGAAGCATCTTGTAGATATTTTTGGTAAGGTTTTTGGGCTTAAAGTGAATGGGGGCAAAATCATCATTGATTTGCTTTGGATCGGCACGTAGCATTAAAGACTCTCTTTCAAATACTCTTCACACGCCTGTTGTTAGTCTTCCAATCAGATATTTGGGGCTACCCTCACAAGCTAAGAAGATGAGGAAGAAGGACTAGTTGTTTTTATTTGAGAAGATGTCTGTTAGGATGGCTAGCTGGTGTGGTAGGTTTTTGTCTAAGGGAGGCATACTTGTCTTGCTCAACTCTGTTTTATCAGCTATTCTGGTTTTCTTTATATCTATGTTTAGGCCCCTTGAGTCGATTTTGAAGAAGATGGACGTGATGAGGAAGAGATTCTTCTGGAAAGGGAAGAGATTCTTCTGGAAAGGGCCAACGCACAGCGGAAAGTTCTTACAACCGGTCAAATGGAGGAACGTCTGTTTTCCCAAGAAGGAGGGAGGTATGGGGGTTAGATCTCTCGGGGAGTTTAGGGATTCCTTATTGGTTAAATGGGGCGTGATTATTTTGAGAAGAGAAGAGGGGACGTGGCAGGACATTATTCGTGATTTGTATGGTGGTTCTATTGCTCTAGATGATGTTCTACATTCGACAGGTGCCTCTCCTTTTTGGTCTTTTGTCTCCAACTCCATGGAGGCACACTGGGATATGTTCTCCCCTAATCTAGGTGATGGTACGTGCTTTAATTTTTGGAAGGATGATTGGAGTGGTCTTGGGCATTTTCAGGACCTTTACCCCTGTGCATACAACTATGCAACTATGGAGGCCAAGGTGGCAAATTTCTGGCAGGCGAAGATAAACTCATGGTGTATCAATTCTTCTGGTGGGCCACACGAATGTAGATCTAGGGAGGAGTCCCAACACCTAAGGGAGACTGACGATAACGTCATCATCAGCCATATCTAGCTTTACGTAGTCAAAATCCATTAATAAATGCTCCTACATAACCGCCAAAGGACCGTAATTCACTGCACATCTTTCTGAGAATTTAACATGAAACCAAAGTTAAAACTGTAATTTTGCGATCATATCATAAATGCAGAACAACCGTAGATTTTCTCAGGGGTTTATTAAAGATCAAATATGAATTAAAGTCTAACAAGAGGGTCCGTGCAGACATAAACGGATTTTCACGCATTTCAAGAATGAAATGACATCTGAAACCCTAAAAATAGACCCACCTAATTCATTGAGGCTCTGGTCAGGATAAAATTCACCTAAACCCTGTAAAAATCATAGAAAAATATTCTCTAGGGTTTCACATCCTTGATTTGACCATTGGAACCCATTTTGACCTAAAACAGAGCCTCCCATAGATAATTACCCTAATTTGGATTTCTGCGTAATTTACCTAGTCAAACTTCGTCAAAACCTAAATCCTACTTCACCAACAGATTCCTTGAGTCGAAATTAGGTTTGTACCAAAATCTAAGCCCAATCAGAGATCACTTTGACCAAGTTTGCATTTTGGTCCTGTCTAACTCTTTTCTCTCACACACAGGCCCCTAACTTTTGAATTCTTTCCAAATATGCCCTTAACTTCATCATCTTCTTCACTAATAGGTCCCCACCGCCTTCAACTCCTAAACCCACTTCGCCAACGACCTTCAATCAAAGATTACTCCATGATTTCGCGGCCAAACCCTTCCAAAATTGGAAGGAAGATTCTTGAGAGGATCCCCTAAGATCTAAACCTATTATTCTTGGGCTCTAACGCTTTCCCAATCTCCCATGTGAATGCATGGGAGATGTGGGTTTCCTCAAGGTTTCAAGCTTGGTTCCAAGCTTGAAACGATCACCTAAGCCCTATAAAAGGACCCAGGTCGCAAAGCCAAGTTCCTTAGCTAGGTATTGGCCTAAAAACCCTCTTCAAACTCCTTCCTCGACCATCTCCGACCTAGCTCCGGCGAGCTCCTCCCTCCATCGTCCTATGACCTCCCAACGACCAAATTAGGAGTGCCACATTCTTCTCCAACTTCCGCCTCTCGACGACCAAATCAGAGGCTCCAAAGTTCCTTGCTTCCTTGCCGCTACTCCACTGGAGAATTCGTCCCCTCCAGCATCAGCCAATCAAAGCCGACGCAGATCTCCTTCCTTGTCATCCCTTAGTTAGGTCCTTAGCTTCCTCTTTCTCTCTTCTTTATTTCTCTCTCCCTTAACTCTTATTTCAACCACTGTCCACCTAGCTCCCCCATCATCTTCCTCTACACTAGCGAAGCTCCGACGAGCTCGCCACGCTACGCTACATCACCAAACACCCTCGCGTCACCTCTAAAACCTCCGCCATCACCTCATGACCAAAAGCCCTCTCCTATTTCGCCTATTCACCCATCCAAAACCTCCGTCGAACACCACCTGCCGCCAACGCCATTCCTGACTCTGACACACCCTTACACGCACTCCCACGCCATGTGAAGCACACGACCACATTCGTCCCCTCCGGCGAAGCTCCTAGACCTTCTAATTAGGACTTTTGAGCCCGTATGCTTGATTTCAGGTCTCACCATCCGCCGTCACCGCCACCATCATCGCCGTCTTCACCCGCAGTGCTCTGGCCACTTTCAACCGAATTGAAGGGCTTAAGTCTCACAAAACTCAACAAGGCTTCTTTCCAGGTCCTCAATTGGTCAAACCACCTGCAGCCACAGCAGCAATCGCAGCGATGCTTCTTCAGCTGCGATGGATGAGGAGGATGTGGGATAGTCCCACACCGTGAGAACACAAGCACCTGATAGCACATATATTGAATTTGTCCCATATGTTGTTCGCCTCTAGACCACGGGGGTGAGATCCCCACTACACCCACTCACCCGACCCGATTACCTATCCTAAGCACTCCTCGCTCATTACCCCTGTCGGTGAGCCTGGACCCGGGTGCACGCGATCCGATTACCCGGCCATCTAAGAGAGGAAGAGGAGAAGAAAGAAAGAGAGAGAAAGGCTTTGAGGCTCTGTTAAGTCGAGAACACTGTAGCATTATTTGAATTACTGTTGAATAATTTAAGTACTATAGTTTACAATTGAGTTCTGATTGAATAATTGCATACATGCTTAATTAAGAGGATTAGTGGTGATCTAAATCACCATTATTTTTTATCCTCCTCTTTTTGTTCCATGCAATCTCTAGATACATTGAATAAATAATGTGACAGGTTATTATTCATTGAATATCTCTTTTTAATACTCGATTAATTGTGCTCATTAACTCTAATTAAAAATTAATGCGTGAATTCCTACTTACTCCCTACGTTCGATCTCAAACTTATATTCGAGCTATAAATTGTATTTGTTGTTCGATCGATTAAGGATTTGAACTACTACGACGATAATATAAACCCTCGATAGATCGATCCAACAGAGACTCTGGCTACATTCCAACCGAGGGAAGGTGTGGATAGATTTGATTGGAAGCATGGTGTGTATATGTCTCACAAGGCGTATGAGAAAATGATTGGAGATAGGGAGGACAATGGGTATAGGAGATTCTGTGTGGCACTATGGAAGTTGAAGATCCCCAAAAAGGTACAGATCTTCCTATGGTTAACTAGGAGAGAAGGGTTGATCATGGGTGCATTGAGAAGAAGGGTTATGGGCATTGATGCTATTTCCTACCCCTTTTGTGGGTACGATGAAGATGATGTTAGACACCGCTTTTGTAGCTACCTGTTTACAAATGAGGAATGGCGGAGGTTTTGTGCTTCCTCCACCTCGACGTGGGACACCCTATGGCTTAACTTTACTGTGCATTCCAAGTCGCGTGTGTATGTGGAGGTTGTCATGTGGGTTGTGTGGAAGGCTAGGAATGATGCCTTATTTAATGGGGGAAGGGTGTGGATGGAAAATGTATGTAATGAGGTGTCATCTTGTGCCAATCTGTGGCTAGCATCCACGTAACTAATTACATTATTTAATAAAATTGGATCTCTACTATGATCGGTAGTGGTCCTTTTTTTTCGTCAAAAAAAAAGATTAATTGATACTGAGGGGAGAGGTGGGAAATGTCTCATCATCTACAACAATAATTCATCATGTCTTATATCCATATTAACTTACATATACAAGTTAACTAGGAGGAAAGATGTTTGATTGAGTGGTGAATCCTACTTTTGAAAGGTGTTGTTGAAAGACTCTCCTAGTCAACCAAAGTGTTTCATGGCAATTACAGGTAATGGCCAACATTTTATACATTTGTTAGATGATTGGTGTGGCATTGAGCCATTGAGGGAGCCTAATTTTAGGCTCTTTGCTTTTAGCACATGATAAATAGGCCACCTTGAGCAGGTGTTGAAGTGGTCTCGTGGAGTATAGACACAAACAACATTGAGGATTTGGATGCTTTGGAGGATCTACACTTATGTCAAGAAAACCAATGATCTTCTCAACATAGGGACCACTATAAAGGAGGGATCTATTCTTTGATTTTAGGATGATGTGGAAGGCTAAAGCCCCTCTTAAGGTGAGACTTTTTTGTTGGGTGTTTTGAAGGTAGATGATTATAACTAAGGCGAGGTGTAGAAGGTAGGTGTGTGACACTAACGTCACTTGTTTTCTTTGCAGAGATGAGAAAGAAGATGTAGATAGCCTCTTTTCCTTGTGTCCATGTACAAGGTGATGAGTGTAATTTGTTGAATCATTGTTATGCCTAAATACTTTAGAATTGCATCAATTATCCTGATTATGCATAAGATCAATGTGGTAATTAATTTTATCATACATGCTAGATGGCTATGTTTTTCTGTGTCCAATTGACTAGCATTTTCTCCTACTTATTTGCATGCATGAATATTACGCACGTAGAAAATCAGCTAGATGCGGGAATAATTTACACCTTGGAAGAGGCCTACAAGAAACCCTCATGATCGTACCTCTCCTCCACGCGATTGCAATCGAGCAAGATCGACCAACTGTCTTCCCATGGGGGTCGTAGCTGTTCTTGGAAGGGATTCAAAAAAAATCCATGATCTATCACCGTAAAGGAGGGAACAACATGGTTGTCGCTGTGAATGAGGGAACAACAGGGGGATACAAAAAGAAGAGTAACACGGCCGTGGGCATTCTCCTTCCCACCTTCTCCACCATGCACCAAGGCAAACCCAATGAACCCAAGCGTGCCCTATGGCCATTGTGTATGCCACCGCTATCCTCATTCATCCTCCGCCTTTGCCGCGTGCACAATGATAGCGTGCGCACAACACAACCACCTCTTCGCCACTTTCATCTTTTACTTTCCTTCCTCATCTTCTTCAACCTCCACCAACACCCCTGTTTATCTTCTCCACCTTCACAAGAACCCAAAGTCATCGTCGTTCCATGTCACCCCCCGACCACTTACAATCACTGATTTCACCGCTAACACCACCGACGTCCTCCCCATCATTCACCGCACCCACGCTATCGTCCAAGCCGCAACACAATGGCCCCACCGTCATTGATCAAGAACCCACGGGCGACCCTTCAAGCTTGTCAGCTGGCCGCCAATAGCCATCTTGTGCCCCACCATCACCTCCATCACGACCCTCATCTGCCGATGCACCTCCGGCAGCTGCAATTCCTCTAACCAAGGTCCCTCACACACGCACAACACTTCCCCCTCTCATGCTATGCTCTCAACAGTACACCTCCCATTACTTTTTTTTTCATATTTTTTTGATTCAATGTACTATTCATTTATTTTCTTTTTTATTTCTCCCTCTTCCATGACTTTCTCTTCCATTGTGGCATGTGAAAAAATTACGAACATGAATGCAACACATATATGAGTGTATTGGGTTTGTTACTCTCAGTAAAGATGACTTGATTAGTGTAGTTAGATTTTCTTTTAGAAATATTTTGATCGGAAGTTTTCAACACACGAAATATAGCGATGGAGTTATCTTTATTATTTTCATCAATTTAGAGTGAAAATCCCCTAATTTCAAGGTATGTTTGGCATGAGGCCAATATTCAATGGACTAATGTTGCTTTTTTTGTAGACTTTTCAAGGACTTTAGATACAAGTACATTGTGCCCAATGTTTTCTATATTAAGGTGAAAAGAGTAGTGGTAATGTGATCCTATATAACAGATTAATTTAATTCTTCACTAGTTTAAGGTGATTGAAATGATCCTTCCCAAGGGTTATTTGAGGTTTTCCCGAAAGGGTAGGGGTGTAAGTATAATTTTTAACCCCCTGGATTTAAGTTTGTGGGCTTTACGGGAAAGAGGAAACCTTACAGGAAAAATCTCACAATTTTTCCCTCTCTCTTCCCACACAACACATCCACGCACACACCCTCCTCTCTTTAAAACCCCACACCCTTCCACCCTCTCCATCTCCACACCACCACCTCCACCTTCACCCCACCACCTTCCACTGGCAGCCTCCTTTCCTCTTCCCCGTCCCCTTGTAGCCACGAGTGGGGAAGGAGGGGAGCTCGAGACGGAGAAGGAGAGAGGGAGAGCGTGGGCGAGCGAGAGGGAGAGAGAGAGCGAGGACCTCGGAGGAGCTCAAGAGAGGAGCTGCGGCTGGAGGTGCGAGGAGAAGCTCAAGAGCGTGCATGGGAGAGGAGGTGCGGCCGAGGGAGCTCATGGAGAGGAGCTCCGCGACCTCCTGTAGCTGTTGGAGCAGCAGTTGCAGTTCTACGGGCGGAGCGCCGCGTGGGGAGAAGGTTCGCGAGGCATTCTGCGGGAGCATTTTTCTACAATATCAGATGTCTGGGACGCTATCCAAACGTCTGGAGGAGCCTCAAGACGTCCAAAGCTGGCGCCAGACGTCTAACAGTACGAAAGGGCCAAGGTACGTACCATGCACGAGCCTGCTTTGCATGTACGTAATTCTTTATGTGTCGCATTTAAACTCGTGTGCGCATGGCAGGTTCAGGTCGTTGGAAAGGCACATGGCACACCCTTCGAGGTACTTTAGGACGTCTGGAGACAGTGCCAGACGTCTGACTGCACTCTCAGACAATCGGAAGGAGTGTTAGACATCTGGGATCTCCCTCAGACGGCTGCTGAGGGGTTCGGACGTCTGAGGAAACCGCAGGAAAGCAAGGTGAGTCTCTGTAGTCGTTTAAGACATCTGGGTCTAATCCCAGATGTCTGATTTTAGTCAGAGTGCACGTTTTTTGCCGATTGAGGGCCCAAATGGAGTCGATTTGGTGCAAACGAAATATTGTTGGTTTCAGTTCGGAGTTCTCTACGTGTTTATGTCACTCGTATACTATTTTGAACTTGTTTAATGTGATTTGGTCAATTGTATAGGTCTTCAACCAGTAAAATATACAAAGCCCGCGGAGACGACGAGATCTGGGATTCGAGCCCCCATTCCACCCGTGCATCCCGGTAAAGTAGTTTTTCTTAATACTGTGACTTAATTAATCCAAATGCATACTATCTTAGAATGAATTGATTGAACCTTAGTATATGAAATGAACCATAGGGCAGAATTGAGTAAAGGAACATTGCTTAAGCCACACGGTTTATTCTAAAATGCATGTTAGAACCCTTCATGCTAGCAAATGAATAGTTAAATGATATAATGCTTCTTTCAGTATTGATTAACGTGTTTCCCGTGGTAGAGATTGGGGTTTGGAGGAACCCATCGTCGTAGTCGCAAACAAATACAATTTTACCGAAACTCCAAAGGAGTCCCAGGTCGAACACAAGGAGGTGACGTTTACTTTGCTTGAAAATCGTGCTCTGTTTTGTTTCTTTTTGGTATTTTGAGATTTTGTTTCTTTTTGTATTTTTAAAATAAAACAAGCAGAATAAATTCACAAGAGAGATGGAATAAATATGATATTTATCACTCCAATGTTAATTACAATGATCTATGAAGGCATAAAAGAGATAGGGGTAAGAGGAAATATCCTGAATCGGCTGTTCGGCGAAACGACGGCGCCTGGCGGAAGCTTGGATGAAGGAGTTAAGGTGCGAGACGACGGAGGTGACATGCAAGAAGACGCCAAGTAGAGGAATGCTTCACCGAGGCTCTGGAATGGAGGTGAGGAGGCGAAGGTGATCTACTACCGAAATATAGGTGGGAGGATGGCTCTAAGGCGACCTATGAAGGTGATGGGATGAGAGACGAAAATTTGGTAGGATAAAGGAATACTACACTAATAGGAGGCATTTGGAGCTTGAGAGTAAGTTCTAATAGAGCTTTAGTAGGCTTCTAGAGCTTAGGAATAGGTGGAAGTAAAGTAGGTAGAGATGAAGAGGAATGAGGAGTGTCTATGTAGTGGTGGAATTGAGGTGGTTTGCATGCACGGGCTTTTAATGACATTTAAGACGTTGCTAAAGACCTACCAGAGACGTCACTAAAGCATTCACATGCCTTGGCTGGCGCTTGGAAGCTTGGCCACAGTTAGCATAGGGCACGACAATCGTTGGCCATTGGATCAGGCGTGGACAGCTGTGATCGCAACAGGAGAACGCGCGCTCGCCTGCATTTGAAATCCACACCGCTGGCGCGTGCGTCGGTAGCCGTCGGATGATGCATTGCACGGTCGAGGCTCGCCTGCAAATCGTGTGCCTTAATTTGAATCGCGCACCTCACGCAATTGCGAGGATTGGACGGCTAGCGCAGCTCCTAGTCGTCTTCAATGCACGCCACAGATGGCACGCGTGCGATCTGGTGTGTGCCCTCGCATTGGTGGATGGCGTCAGATTGTGTGTAGAGAATCTCGACTGCTCGATCGATATCGAGTAGCCCTATTTCAGCTGGCACTGTAGCGGACGCGGCGAATTGCGGCTCGAACTCACGCTCGCTGTTTGAGAGCACTCGTCTTCAACGTTGCGCCAAAGCAACGCTTTATCGAGTGGAGGGCGGTGCAATCACGTGCGCCTTGGCCGTTGGATGAAGATCCAATGGTCGAGGTGCATCCTTGCTTGAGGCCGGGCATGATGGCTCAACTAGGGGACAGCCTGGAGGGTGCCACGTGGCACCATTTGAGCCGTCTATCTTCATCTTCTTGTAGAGGGTGCTACGGAGCTCTGATCAAGGTGATTATTGCGTTAACAGATTACGATCGTCGCTCCAGATGCATCCGTACAGTCGGATTCTTCATCCGAAACTTGTAAAGATGTCGCACTACCTCCTAGTCATGTAAAATGGAAGAATTAATGTACATAATATACAACTATCTTAAATGCCATGCAATTGATGTTATGCAGTATTTATAACATGATATACAATATTAAACCTAGGAACTATCATAAATAAGTATTTTATCATGAATTCATGTGTGTTTATCAAATATTAAATCACGAGTTGTCTGTTATATGGTTAAAAATCGAGATGTGAACAACGAGACATGCATGTCTCGAAACGAAATGAAATGAATATAATGCATGAACCATACGAGGAATCAGAAGAGGAACTCACGTATACGGAACGAATATCGTATATAAGAGGGAAGTGAGCTGACCCTCGAGTATACGGTACCGAGGAGAGCAATTGTCCCTTTTTCATGGAAAGTGAGTTAGCTCTCATGTACGTGGTACCAAAGAGAGCTCCTGTTACTTTAGTGTAGGGGGAGCTAGGCGCCCTTGGGTTGAGACCCGGGATTATGAATGACCACCCTACACCAACTCCTGTTACTTTAGTGTAGGGGGAGCTAACCACCCTTACGTTGAGACCGAGGGTTAGGAATAGCCCCCTACACCGACTCTTGTTACTTTAGTGTAGGGGGAGCCAGCCGCCCCATGGGATCCGGGATTAGGACTGGTCACCCTACACCGACTCTTGTTAGACCCACTGGACAAACCGGGATAGCCGGGCGAGGATACGTAAATTGTTGAGGGGCGAGACTCCTATTCTGAGATGCGAGACCCCTATTCTGAGAGGGCAAGGCTCTGTTCTGTTCTGTACTGTAAGTTTGAACGTAACCACTAGCGAAAACGACTTACCGTGTGCCAGTGCGAAGTAGCTACTCGTACGCTTATCGCGCGTGTCGTAGTCACCGCTACATTGTGACCGTGACCTTAGGGTAATAAACCAAGTGTAAGACTACCACGGGACTCTCCCGGTTAGGAAAGTGCCACGTGTACATCCTACATCGCGGAATAAACTGCAATCAATATCGTTCCCTTAGGGAAAAAGAGGATTAAGAAATATTGTCAATCCATATTAGAATAATTGAATCAGAAACACCTAGTTGAGATAAATGGAAATGAATGAATAGTTATTTACTTATTTTTTTATGTTAAATTGCATTTAAATGACTTAACCACCACTCTACTCAGCGTTAACTAACCACGGATTATATAACCATGTTCAGGATAGGGAGTTAAGTAGCCAGCGCCATCGGCTACAGAGGGTGCTAGGCCCAGCCAAGCCCAACCATAATTGTTATTTTTCTATTTCAGAGGTTTTTTTATAGTAGTGAGTACCTTTAGCGTGTATTAGTTTCTTCTGCTATATTTTTGTTCATGTTATATTTCCCTTTGTTGTAGTTGTGATGGTTATATATGTTATATTACTTTTCCGCTTGTGGCATGTAAGTTTTTTTGGGACTTCCCATTCTGATTTTCACTATTATCTCTTATTTATTTCTACTTAGTTACATTGCATGTGTGGTTGTAGAATATCTTCTGCTTTTGATTATTTCTCGTTGGATGACTGGATCTTAGAATTCAGTCGAGGTGAATCGATCTCAGATTCTATAGGAAGATCGGATCGAGTCGTAACAGTGACTCACACTTTGCCGCGATGATTTTTATTGACAATATAGTTTAAACCTTTTAAAAGATCATCGATGAGCGTTGAAGGATATATAACGTGCAGGTTGAAAGTAATGAACTTTAATGATGTGATAATCATCAAATATGTATGTCACCCGTTTTAAATCTTTTGTGGATTGGCTATTGGGAATTGAATTCTGAATATTTGATGATAAAAGATCAATCGTTTAACTAGCTAATACACCTATGTGGATCAATTGTATGCACTTTTTTATTTCTTAGTTTGATCAAATGCCAAAGATGAAAAATAAAAGCTATGTAGTGAGGTAGGAGTATAGCAAAATATGTCTCAGTTTAAGATCCAGTCATACATATAAACCTTCCAAATGAAAACATACCACTGATTACATGTAAAATAATGAAATGGGCATTGATGTTATGAAGTTAATTATGTGTAAACCTGTTCGAATTCATTCAAATTCAGGCAACACCATGAATAGGGAAGATGTGAGCTGGAGGAGGGTCAAGGAAAAGGGAAAATTGGGGGTAGGATAAGGTCTTAACATGTGGTGACAATAGACTGTGTTGTAGTATAATTATAGATGATGATTTTATGTGTATCATCAAAGTATCTGATTCCCCAATATTTATCTAGCACGAAATCAAGCAACTATGGCATGGTTGTAAAGTCATAAACAAGATCTCATTATACATTTGTGACATCATGTTTTAATAACATGCTACTGGCTTTTGACAAACATTTCTAGACCTACCGAGCACAACTTGTAAAAATACCAGATTTATCATTCTAAAAGTTACTTCTTGTGGATATGCATGCATTAGACGTGCGATTCGATTTCTTTGCTTATCCTGAAGCACACAAACAAAAACGTTTCAGTTAAACAGAGATGCAATCGGATTTAATATTCAAAACACTACAGCCAATCGATATTTCAAAACCAAACAAACAATAAAATACTTGTAACTGCAAGCATGACAAGTATCTAGCAGTTTGCAAAAACAATAGAGATCACGAATGTTCATGGGAAATGTTCCCCTCACAATAACATCAACGACATCAAGGACATGCTTAACAGAAGATCAATTGGCAAGGTGAAAATGATAGAGGTAGCTAAAATAAGAGAAGATTCAGTGAAAGAACAACGAGGGGATGAGATTCTTATACCTGTGGGGGATCAAAGTCAGATAGAAAAACAACACGAGTCAAAAAGTGGCCACGTAAAAGCCGGAGAGCCGCCACCATAAGGGACACCTTGTCGAGAGAGGAATTGCGACGCAACGTTTATCGAAAGCGATGGGGCACGCTTGGGGGGTGGAGCTGTCATAATCGAAGGGGGCTACCTGTGGTGGATGCATGGCCATCTCAACGAGTTGAGTAGCACAGAAAGAGGGCGAAGGGGGGGTATACCCTAGAGATGAGGAACACCTCCACCAAGGGGACTGACTTCTCCTTGGAGCTCTTGCTATGACTAGTCACAGAAGTTGAAGAAATGAGAAGTGTCGCGATACGGCAACTATGGAGATTCGAAGCTATTCACCTCTGATCGCAGCTATCAACCTCCTTTGCATACGATTGCAACTTACGAATCTCGACTGTGATGACCACCATGCTTTGAAGTCGACCCGTCAATCAAGTTGCTCACCTCTGTTGATGGGTCACTGGAGATGTGTTTACAGTTGTCTTTGATGAAGTTTTGGGGAAGAACAGGAGAGGAGAGGGTGAAGGAGAGAGAGGAGAAATGTTGTGTGAGGGTGTCATGAACGGCCAGATTCTCTTTTTCCTCTGCGCACGCCTTTATCTTTTCAATTAAAGCCCTACCCCTTGTTGCCATCGATGGGACTCGCCGACGCCTCATTTGCAACGAAAAAAACACACCTTCTCTCGAGGTAAATCCTAACCCACACATCCTTCTTCTAAGTCTCACGACATCCCACTCCAAACTCCAATTTCACATTTAAATGAAGAACTACATCACCGTAAACTCTCTCCTCATCCCTTCGCAAATCCTTGTTTCTTCTTAAAAATATAAACTACTGCTACCTCTTTTCCTTCATAAAAGAAAGGTATTATTCTACGTGTATGTAGCATTGAAATGGAAAAACTTCTCAAGAGGAAAAAAAAAGTAAAAGTAAGTCACATAGATTTCTTGATGACATTTCCAGTAAAATTACAAAAATCATGCCTCTTTGATTCTCTCACGTTTTCGAGCTCTCCTCTCCCTCTTTCTTCCTGCTCACATTTCTTTCTTTCCCCACACCTCCTCCTCTCTCCCTGCTCCTCTCTCCCCTCCATCCTAGGCTTTGGGCTCCTTTCCCAGCACCAACCATGAAAAAATTTCTTACGGATGGTAACATAAATATTATTTTGTTAATTATGGTAGGAAAAAATATATTTTGTTATCTTGAAGATACGACTTGTCATAACTTCCATGAAAACAACGAAGTCGTGTCTTGAAGGCACGACTTAACTATAAGTAGATAAGTGATCTTTAAGACATAACTTGGCTTAATACCAACATAGATGTATACGTATCTTTACACACACACACCACACGAACACTTAGCACATATAGTCACACAAGCTTACAGCTCTAAGTTAGCACCACACACATACACATATACTCAACACTTAAGATTATAACTTAACTATTCAACCTTAACTTAAACCAAAAATTATTGGTTGGCGAGCCTACTTTTCATAAAATCAACGTCCTCTCTTAAGGCTAGATCGGTATCATTACTGGAGAAGCCTTAATTTAATTATTTGTGCATGTGGGTATAGTCTTATGCCAATACGCGCTCACACACACATGCGCACCGGCACGCACACCCGCAAGTGCACACACGCACCCACACCTATATGCTTGTTGTATTTCTCATTTCAGCATTACCCTTAAGGCACGCAATGCATTATATGCACAACAGCAAACCTTCACGCAGACGTTGTGGCATTATTTAGCACCAATTTTAGCCATGAATTGTGTTGCTGGGAACGTGCGAAATGACCAAGTTCGAACCTCATTTGGGTGCCTTATTGAAGTTTATTTCCAAATTAAATTATACCATCTTGAAGCCTATACATAGGGCCACTTGTTGGTGTATTGTATTTACAATAATTAATTATTTAATTATATTTAAAAAATCATTAAAGTTGGCAAAAATTACATGTTAAATTAGTACTTAATTCATTAATTAAAGTCTAAATTAATAACTTAATGACTCAATTGAGTTATAATTTAGTTAAATTACATTATTAACTATTTATTACACATATTTAATTTACTTTGGGTTATTTATTTTAATTTATACACATTTAATTACATGGTTTGCATAGATAAATACATAATTACATTATAAATACTATTATACAGTATAAATGCATTATAAATATATTGAAAATACTTAAAACTATAGTATACAAGTATATAACATAATTTACTTCAATAATAAATTAATTTAGTAATTTATCTTATTTTAACTTAATAACCTAGTTAATTAACTTAGAAACATAATTATATACATAAATACATAAATAAATAAATATAAGGGTATGTTACAGTATATTATAATTACTTTAATATATATATACCGTTATAAATAAGATATACATATATACATGTATATTTGTATTTACATAGGTATATGTACATATAATAGAAATAAATAAGTTTATAATTCACATCACCTAAGTGAATCCCACCATATATAATTGTGTACATATATATATATATGTATAAATCACATATATAATTCACGAGGGATCGACCAAGGGGGGAATCTCACCAAAGTCATGTCTTAAAGGCACGACTTGGCTATAAAACTTGGCTTAATACCCTATTTCCCCACGCGAGCCCTCCTGTGGCTCGACACACCTCCCATTTTCGTCAGCATTGACTCCTGCTACTAGCGTTGCTATTTTTCTGCTGCACCTTCGTCACCACTGCCAACAATTGGGTCCGCGTCGACCACCCCAGCTGCTCCCGCGGCTGCTGTCAACCTCCTCCTTGGTAGCCACTAGTACTAGTGTTGTTGATCCCTCGTCGTCGCTGCTGTAGTGTAGACAATGGTGAGTACTTAATCATTGTAATACCTAGTTTCAATTTAAGTGGTAATTTGAATTATAGGGTTTTATGGTGTACCAATTTTTGAAGCAAATTCGCATATCAGGGTGGTTTGGGAAGAATCAAGGGTGGTGAAATTTGGTCTTTAATTATGTACAATATTTTTAAATGATACCTTTGGAAAATAATTTAGTAGAAAATATTATTGTAATAGGAATATCGCAATAAAGAAATGCATGATTGATTTGGAGATTTGATTTGGCTTACATGATTTGAGCTTGAATTTAATGTTTCAAGTTAGTTGAAATGGCTCGTAGTTTTTTGTGCTTGTTGTATGTACATGAGAATATCATTGACAAAGAAGATGGAGTTTTTATACGATAAACCATTTTCGAAGAGTGTAAGGATTTTCAAAGTTGAAGGAGACTTTGAGAAATTTAAGGAGAAAATAATGAGGCTGCAGACTGATCCTCTAACACATGACATTGAGATAGTATATAGATTTCTTGTAATTGAAAGAAGTGGAAATCGCAAGCTAGTAAGATATATACCTTCTCCGATTACAGATGATGATGATCTTGACTCCCTTGTTGGCACCATGGACATCATGGAGATTGAGTACTTCCCCTATATTTTTGTAAATATAATTGAGGTGCGACATATTCCTATAGTGAATGCGGAAGTTGTTCATCATCTAGTGTGTACTACAGATGTGTAGGATACATGGAGAGCTACAGTTGTGGAAGTTGCATTAAGTACTCCAGCTGTGGAAGCTGCAGTGAGTACTTCAGTTATTTTGCCGGTGGTGGCTACTCATGTTGTGCATTCCCCAGTAAATGTTCCAAATTTATATCCTCTTGTGAGTACTCCATTTATCCAATCTCCGTTAATTGCTCAAGTTGTTCATCCTCTTATGACTAGGCCAATTGTTCAACGTCCTACAAGTAGGCCAGTTGTTCGAACTCCAATGACTAGGCCAGTTGCACATGCTCCGTATGAGAATAATGTTGATGATATTATCAATGATCGTGATGCTTTCAATGACATCCCATTAAATGATAATGAAGACAGCAATGATGATGAACCCAACGATATGTCACATGATCCTCCATCTCAAACGATGGATGGAGGTGGTAGCAATACTGTGTCATGTGACGGATGATAGTTTTTACAATGTTTCAGTTGGGTCTGGCTATATAAGTTAGGAGGAAAATGTTCTTGATATTAGACTCGATGGACAATTCTACGTCGGGAAGGCCTTCAATAGAAAGGAAAATTTAGAATTTGCAGTAAAAGATTTTCATATCAGACAGAAATATAACATTGTTGTTCGCAAGTTTAACAAGAAAGCGTGGGTTGTTGAATGCAGCCTTAAGGAAAAGGGTTGTAACTGAAGATTCCGTGGGCATTTACGAAAATTTGATGAGAAGTTTGTTGTTAGTGTTGTTGATGGACCACATAGTTGCCATAATCCTATTACGGGTTTAGACCATCCATAGTTGGATTGTAATTTCATGGCACATTTTCTTGTGAAGTACATTCAAAAATCTGCAACTGTTAAGGTTAGGGAATTGAAGACGTTTGTTGACACCAAATTTAATTGTAAAATTACAAAGAGTCTTATAATGACATGAAATTGCATATGGCAATTGGGATGAGTCCTATAATGACATGATACACTTGCTTCATGCAATAAAAGAAACAAATCCTGCAACTGAGGTTGACTTCAACTAGGACATGAGACCCTCTCGAGACGGCAAATGCATCTTTAGAAAAGCATTCCAAGCATTTGGCCAATGTATAGAGACATTTAAATATTATAGGCCAGTAATTGACCTTGATGGGGCACACTTGTATGGAAAGTACAAACATAAGTTGTTGATTGCTAACAGCATGGACGGAGTTAATTACATTGTGCCATTAGCATTTTCTCTGGTGGAGGAACAGGAAGAAACATGAACGTGGTTTTTAACACGCGTCAGGTACTTTGTTATCTGGGAATGACAGGGTCCAATATGCATCATCTCAGATAGACATGCAGGAATAAAAGCAGCAATGAGAAAAGTCAAGGTTGGATTGCTTCCGTCCTTTGGACATTGGAGATTATGTTCACGTCATGTTTCCAGCAATTTCAATGACATGTATAAGAATTTACCAATGAAGAAACTTGTTCAAAGAGCTTCCGTTTTGGCATTTCCCCATAAATTTAATGCTTGTATGGAGAATTTGAGGCAACTAAAAGAAGATGCTCTTGGTTGGTTTGAAAGGCATTCAATCTTGAATGTGATAACACTACATTTTTGGGTAATAATTCTGTCAATTGGGGTTTATCTTAAGGGTAACATGCACAAATAACACATCATAAATGGACATAGGGGAATGACATGCATCGCACATTGAGATTGCTTATTAAATAGTATTAATGGCCATTTCTATAAGTTCATGTCAAAATAGCCCTCAGATGAGCAATCGGACCACACGAATGGATTCAGAACGACGAACGGAGTCCAACAGACTCAAAATCGACCAAATCCGACATCCGGAGCTCACACAACTTGCCCGAGAAGTTTTGACCGTTGATCGGATGATCAACGGTCCACAGCGCGCCATGTGGCACCCGATCATCGCCTCCAGGCCACCGCCTTGCCTCTCCCATCACCACAGGACAAATCTCAGCCGTCAGTTTTCAATCGAATGGCTCTCACAGCGCCCCACGCCCGTGCGCCCCGCCTCCTCCCCGCGACCATCCACCTTCGCAGCTCAGTGGGTTGCGCTTCGTCCGCAGAGGCAGTGGCGGGTGTTTGAAACCCCGCGTGCTGCCAAATCATCACTCAGGCGGGAGCAGCCGATTAAGGCCATGGATTTACGCGCGGAGGGTGACGATCGTGCCACACGGCACTCCCTCGGACACAGATGCCAGGTGCGCGTGATGACGCGCGCGATCCGCGCCAGTGCTCCACGCAAAAGCTCAACCGTCCGATCTTTGATCGGACGGCCTACAACACGTGCACATGAATCATGCGTGAGGAAGAACGAGCGCGCACGTGAGACTAGCGGGCAGGGGGCTACACCGACGCTTTTAGCATGGATTTAGCAACATCTCGGACGTCGCTAAAGTCCATACTTAAATTAGAAACCCCTTCTTCCTATATAAACCCCTTCCAACCACCTATGTAACGCATTGAATACCCTTAGCAAGTGTTGTATCTCCCTCCTAGCTTCCTTTAGCATCTCTTGTAATCAACGGAGTCGACGAGCCGCCAACAGAGCCTTTTTCCACCACCGCGGCTGCCTCGCCGTCTCCCCTTTCTCTCTCTCTCTCTCCCTTTACTCTAACTTTACTTTCCTTTTGTTTAAGCATTTAGCTATTCTTGTAGTTGTAAAACTTAAAGTTGCATGATTAAATGATAATGTTCCTTCTCTAGCTATTGTCTCTCTTTTTCATGAGTTTTCCTTAACCTTGTATTGCCTGAATGTTGCGATAAAAAGAATTCTAACCCTACTCTCTCTCTTTTCTCCCACGTTTTCCCGCAAGCAAAAACCCGTCATCTCCGTGACACCAAGTGACAAGAAAAATCCAATTTTCACGCCTCCTTGAGTTCGACACTCGGACTTACGTCCATTTCTTCATTTAAAATCGACATTGCGAATGCAAACTACAATGATCATTTTAAACAAACGCATCCATAGCACGTCAGTTTTTGGCACCATTACTGGGGAGGCAACATATTTATTTTGTCACTTCCATTTTGCATCCATGCTCACATCATCTAACGCATTTTCTCCTACTTGATGGTTGCAGGAACTCAGCGCTTGGACGGCGAAGTAGCGCACCTCGTGATAGTGGAGATGGAGTAAGCGCAGCAAGGATAGACTGTGAGTAGTTCTTTACCCGTGGTTGTTTGCTTGCCTAAAAAAAATCTAAAAAAATTTTAAAATCAAAAAAATTGACCTGGTGAATGATTCCCTGATCCACATCCTCAACGCATCACCCAACAAAAAAATATACACTCTAACATTCTTAATGACCTAATCTTTTTGGAGTGTTTTTCTTTCTTTTTGAGTGGTGTTTGCGAAGCCACCATAAATTGACATGGACTGCACCACTCACCCCAAAAATCAACTCATCTGGTAGAAATTGCATGAACACTAGGATGAGCACCTTAAGGTTTTAGAGCCTCTTCACATTAAAGGAAATCTACTCACACAGATTGTGTGCAAAACTTGACGTGCCCACTTGAAACTTGCCTGAAAACATTAAGACACGTCAACCCTAAAAGACACAAAAGTAAGGACAAACATTAAAAGATACCACATCTTAAAATCCTTGCTTAAAAACCATGTTGTGATAGGAGCACACACACTTGAATTGGAGAATTAAAAGGCACCACCCCAATCAACGCCTCATCACATAACCCAAGCACAAGCACTGTCCTAGCCCCATTAAAATAGAGTAGACGTGCCTTAGGCAGGACTGGGTTAAGTCTCAAGAGGCGTGGTTTTGTTCACTGGGCACTTGGCTTTCATTCCCTTAGTAGAATCTGGTGACTAGGCTGCGGGGAAGTATCAAACGACCGCGGTTGTGGGGTCTACGGAACCGGCGGCGCAAGCCAAAGGAAGAACCTTCCCTACAATCCCCTCGTAATCAACCTGGCCAGATTAGCTTTGGGAAGGACATTCCTGTGCCTACGAACTTGATCGCTTCTTTAGAGATTTCTAGGTCCCCTAAGGAATACACTATAAGGACTAGGCTTGCTTGCTTGGTTGCGCACACACACTTCTCGCATCTGTCGCTCTCCGCTTCTTCTCCTGTTCCTCTCTAGTGTATGCACGGGAGACAATCACTTCATCCTGAGTTGTTTGTTTTGGAACGGGGATCCAGGAGACCTAATCTTACTAGAGACATGGCTAAACCTAGAGTAGATGAGGTTGAGGACCAACCCTCACCAGACACGATGGCTATCATCCAGGCCCAGATCAACGCAAACCACCAGCTTCAGCAGCAACAAATCCACACTATCATGCAAGCCATACACCAGTTGCAGAACCCACAGGGGCAACCACCACCACCTTTCCAGGACCCGCAAGGACAACCACCACTTGATCCACCACCATTCCAAGACCAACCTAGGCCCCTCCGCGACTTCTATAATCCTTCGGCGATTCAGATTGAGCCACACCTTAGGAACCCCAAAGGGGGGAGATGATTTTGAGCTGAAAACAAACGTCCTGAGTCTGATTCAGAGCCACTTCCATGAAAGCTCAAATGAGGACTCCTTCCAACACCTAGAGGATCTTGACCAGATCGCCCAGACTATAAAACCCAGGAACATTAGCCTATACATTGTTTTGATTAAGATGCTCCCCTTCTCGCTGAGAGACAAAGCGTCTCACTGGCTTAGAACCCTAGGAAGACCCATCGCCACTTGGGAAGAACTGAGGCATGCATTCTTAAAGAAATTCTTCCCCAAAGGAAAGACCAATGCCCTTAGAAGAGCCATTACCACTTTTACACTCCAGGGTGGGGAACAGTTCCATGAGGCGTGGGAGAGATTTAATGAACTATTGAGGAAATGCCCACACCACGAAGTACCAAGGTGGCAATTGGCCTAGATCTTCTACCATGATCTGGACAGCAATCTTCGGAACTTCGTTGATGCCTCATGCGGAGGAAACTTCCTGAACAAAGAGGAGGAAAGCGCATTCGAGCTCTTCGAGTCTATGAGCGAAAACTCGCTCAACAATGCCTCCATGACCCAGTTTAGTTGATTCAATCAACCCCGTGGTGGGATCTATGAGATACAAGAAAATTGTAGAACGGTTGACATGGATATCATTGCTAAGAAATTGGATTGAGTGGAATTGGTAGATAAAAACATAGATGAACTACTGAACCAAACCAGGAACCCATTACAGACCCTCTCCCTAGTAAGGGGAGCTCACAATGTTGACCTGGTCCAGCCACTAAGCCAGATGAACCTGGAACAACCCCTGACCACGTTCCAGGGAGGGACCTTTGCTCCCTCAACCCTTGATTACTCTCTTCCCTCCCCCTCGACATCTGCTATCTTTGAAGATGTACAGGCTATCCAAGGTTATTCCAAACCTGACCCTTTCTCCAACACTGACAATGCCGGCTGGCGTAATCACCCAAACTTTGCTTGGACAAACCAGAAATCGCCTCAATTTCAGAACCATCCCAGGCCAAACAAACAGCAAAACCTGCCCCCTATCAGCAAGGACCACCAGTTAGACCCCCTATAATTCGAATAGGGCGGCCCCACCCCCACAAAACCAAATGGACACCCTGATAAAAATGATGGCTGAAATGAACTAAAAACACCAGGAGGAAATGGCTTTAGTGAAGGGACAATTAAGCCAGCTGTTGGACTGTAAACAACAAGGATCCCTGCCTTCCCAGCCACAACCAAACCCGCGAAACATGATTAACAGAGGCTCCAATTCGTAAGGGTTCCAAGGCAATCCCGGGCAGACCCACATGGTCCAGCCAGCCCCACAAACACCCCCTAGGTTTGGTGCTTCTTCTTCCTCATCTTCTCAAGGATCAACCCATGGTCCCAATGCCTCTGCAAATGCGGTAACCTTGAGAAGCGGCACCAAAACCCAGGATCCTAAATGGCCAACTCCTCCCGTGACTTCACCTCCTGAAATGCTCGACTCTGAAGAGGCGCAGGAAAAACCCAAGGACCCAGAAATAGACCCTATTCACATTCAGACACCATATCCCGAGGCCTTGGAGACAATCAAGAAAAAGAAAAGTGTTATGGAGACTGAGGAGCTTTTGGAGATCTTTAAGCAGGCTCAGATTAATATTCCACTGTTTAAAGCCGTCAAGCGCATTCCGGCTTACGCCAAGTTCCTAAAGGATGCCTATACACCAAAGTGTAAGCCAAAACCTCAAGCACCTAGGAAGGTTGTGCTCTCAGAGCAAGCGAGTTCTGTAATATCAAGCAACCTTCCGCTCAAACGAACTGACCCAGGAGCACCCCTGATATCCTGCAATATCGGGGACATGACATTTGATAGAGCGCTCCTGGACTTAGGTGCTTCCATCAATCTGATTCCAACAACCCTCTACCACCAATTTGGTTTCGGAGAGTTGACCCCCACACCTATCACCATCCAGTTGGCTGATAGATCTGTGAAGACCCCGAAGGGGGTTGTCGAGGACGTGATTGTTCGGGTCAAAGACATCCATTTCCCGGTCGACTTCTTAGTGCTCGACATGGAAGTCCCTGAACAAATACAGAACACACCCATCATCCTAGGCAAACCTTTCTTAGCTACGGCTAAGGCAAACATCTATTGTGACATGGGATGTATGGAAATCGCCTTCGGAGACAAGAAGATGCAGTTGGATATCTTCCGAGCGACCAAGTCTTTTGATTGCGACTGTATCGAGGAACACGATCCTGTGGAGCCTTTGGTCGAGGAATGCCTCACCCTTAGTTCTGTCTCGGACTACCCATCTTGTAACGACTGTTCTGACCAATCACCATCTATGCACGCGGACCTTTGTAGGGCTGATTACAATCAACCAACACCATTCGAGGAGATTGATGTTGATCAACTCCCGCCTTTCCCCTTTCCATCAAACATTGTTCCAACCTCACCTGAACTAAAGTCGCTACTCGAGAATCTCAAGTATGTCTTCCTAGGACCTGACCAGACTTCCCAGTAATTATCAACGCTAACCTAACCAAGGATCAAGAACTTAGATTGACAGCGACCCTATCAGAACATAGGGTTGCCATTGGCTGGACTATTTCAGACTTGAGAGGAATTAGCCCCACCTATTATGCCCACAAGATCTACTTAGAAGATGTGGCGCGACCCTCCCGTCAGATGCAGAGGCGGTTAAACCCAAATATGCGGGAGGTCTTTAAGAAGGAAATTATCAAATGGCTTGATGCCGACATCATCTATCCAATCTCCGATAGCCCCTGGGTTAGCCCCACTCAAGTGGTTCCAAAGAAAGTCGGGCTCACCGATGTCACCAATGAGCGTGGTGAATCCATCCCTACCCACACCGCCACTGCATGGCGGGTGTGTATTGATTATAGGAAGCTCAATGAGGCGACCAAGAAAGATCATTTCCCCTGCCATTCATCGACCAGATTCTTGAGTGATTGGTAGGGCAGAAGTATTTTCGCTTCCTGGATGGATATTCAGGATATAACCAAGTCAAAATTGCTCCTGAAGATCAAGAGAAGACCACATTCACTTGCCCGTACGGCATGTTTGCATTTTGTCGTATGTCGTTCGGGTTATGCAACACACCCGCTACCTTTCAGCGTTGCATGCTAGCCATCTTTTCAGAGATGGTGGGTGAATACCTGGAGGTCTTTATGGATGATTTCTCAGTGTTTGAGAATTCATTCGATCACTGTTTGAGCAACTTGGAGAAAATCATAAAACGATATATCGATGTTAATTTGGTGTTAAGTTGGGAAAAGAGCCATTTCATGGTTCAAGAAGGAATCGTCCTCGATCACATCGTATCACATAGGGGCATTGAGGTGGATCTAGCTAAAGTTGATTTGATTTCCAAACTTCCCCCATCTAGCTCGGTCCGGCAAATCCACTCGTTCCTTGGACACGTTGGCTTCTACCGAAGGTTCGTCAAAGACTTCTCTAAGCTCTCTAAACCCTTGATAGACCTTCTGGCCAATGATGCCCTATTCCACATGACCTCTGATTGCATCGAGGCTTACCACACACTCAGGGGCTTAGCCTCCACAGCACCTGTACTTCAGACCCCAAACTGGTCCCAGGACATTGAGATCATGTGTGATGCATCAGACTTTGTCATAAGCGCAGTCCTGGGACAGAGAGAAGACAAGAAACTTGTAGTGATCTACTACGCGAGCAAAACGTTGGACAAGGCCCAACAAAATTATACGGTCACAGAAAAAGAATAAAAGGCTGTCATAGACTTTGTTAAGCAAAACATCTTTTCTCAGTTTGGAATACCAAAGTCCATGATCAGTGATGGTGGAAGTCATTTTATCCACACCCAATTTCGTGCCCTACTCAGAAAATACGGGGTTACTGATAACACTGCATTCTAGAATGCTAACTCTGCCAAAAGGGGAGGGTCATAAAGGTAAAATGCATAGAGGATACAACATAAATAGGAATAGGAGCATCGCATGCATTATGCATCAAGATTGCTTACAATGCATTATTAACGACCATGTGTACAAGTACATGTCAAAACAGGTCTCAGATGAGCAATCGGACTTCACGGATGAATCCAGAGTGACGAACGAACTCCAACGGACTCGAAATCGGCCAGATCCGACATCCGGAGCTCCCACAATGACCCAAGAAGTTCTGACCGTTGATCTGATGACCAACGGTCACGAGGTGGCCACGTGGCAGCATCAGGAGCACCCTTCGCCCGCCACACGTCATAGCCCCATCGCGAAGATCTAACCGCAACTGTCCGATCTTCATCAAACGGCTGACGAATGGCGAAGGAGCGCAACCAACCGCGCCTGCAGCACAACGGTCGCGCCCCCATCCCCGCATGAAGTGATCGCGAGTTCGAATCGCCCGCCGCACCTCATCAGTTGATTTCACCCGCGTGCTTAAATTCAGCCGCCCGATCGCCATCGAGCGGCCTCGATAGCGCTACGTGGCGTGCCCGCAGACGTCGATCTTCCATGCGTGCGCCAACGCCGGTCGACGATGCCCGCGCTCACGCGCGCTTGAGGCGCGATCCAAGCTCACCCTTCGTAACAACACACGCGCACGGATCACGCGTCAAGAGGCACAGCGCCCGCGTGAGACCGTTGGGAAAGAGGCTTCACCGACGCTTTTAGCATGGGTTTAACGACGTCCCGGACGTCGCTAAAGCCCATACTTAAAATGGAAACCTCTTTTCCTTATATAAATCCCTCCCAACCACCCATGTAAAGCATTGAATTCACCTTGCAAGTGTTGTAACACCCTCCTAGCCCCTTTTGACCTCTCTTGTAGTCAACAGAGTCGACGAGTCACCGACGGAGCCTCCTTCCACCACCGTGGCCGCCTCGCCGTCTCCCCTCTCTCTCTCTTTCCCTTTAATCTAGCCTTACTTCCTTTTTATTCAAGCATTTAGCTACCATTGTATTTGTAAAACTTGATTTGCATGTTTAATATAATGTTGATGTGTTCTCCATCCTACTTTGAGCAATGACTATGACTTAAAAGACTCTAACCCTACTCTCTCTCTCACTGTCTCTCTCTTTCTCCCTCTCACTCGTTTTTCTACCACGTCTTCTTGCAAGCAAAAACTCGTTATCTCTGTGACATTAAGTGACAAAGAAAATCCGATTTTTACGCCTCCCTATGATCGACACTCAGACTCACGTCCATCTCTTCTTTAAAAATCGACGTTGCGAGCATGAACTATAATGATCCTTTTAAACGAACACGTCTTTCGCATGTCAGTTTTTGACGCTGTTGCCGAGGAGGCAACGGATTTATTTTGTCACTTCCATTTTACATCCATGCTCACATCATCCAACGCCTTTTCCCCTTCTACTTGATGGTTGCAGGAATTCGACGCTTGGAGAGCGAAGCAGTGCAACTCATGACGGTAAAGAGGGAGTAAGCGCAACAAGGACTGGTCATGAGTAATTCTTCACCTGTGGTTGTTTGCTTGCCAAAAAAAATCTAAAAAAAATTTTGTAAAATCGAAAAAAATTGGTGTAGTGCATGATTGCCTGACCCACATCCTTAAAACATCACCCAAAACAAAAAAAAAACTCTAACATTCTTAATGACCTAACTTTTTTGGAGTGTTCTTCTTTCTTTTTGAGTGGTGTTTGCGAATCTACCGTGAATTGACATGGGCCGCACCACTCAACCATAAAATCAACTCATCTGATAGCAGTTGCATGAACATTAGGATGAGCACTTTAAGGTTTTAAAGCCTCTTCACATCAAAGGAAATCTACTCTCACCAATTGTGTGCAAAACTTGGCATGCCCACCTGAAACTTGTCTGAAAACATTAAGACACGTCAACCTTAAAAGACACAAAAGTAAGGACAAAACATTGAAAGACACCACATCTTAAAAAATCCTTGCTTGAAAATCATGTTTTGATAGGAGCACACACACTGGAATTGGAATACTAAGAGATACCACCCCAATCAATGCCTCATCACATAACCCAAGCACAAGCACTGTCCTAACCCTTTTTAAAATAGAGTAGACATACCCTAGGCAAGACTTGGTTAAGTCTCAAGAGGCGTGGTTTTGTTCGCTGGGCACCTAGCTTTCATTCCCTTAGTAGAATCTGGTGACTAGGCTGCAGGGAAGTGTCAAACGACCGTGGTTGTGGGGTGTATGGAACCGGCAGCGCAAGTCAAAGGAAGAATCTTCCCTACAATCCCCTCATAATCAACCTAACCAGATTAGCTTTGGGAAGGGAGGTCCAGTGCTTACGGACTTGATCACCCCTTTGGAGATTTCTAGGTCCCCTAAGGAATACACCATAAGGACTAGGTTTGTTTGCTTGATTGTATACACACACTTCTCGCGTCTGTCGATCTCCGCATCCCCTCCTGTTCTTCTCTAGTGTATGCACGGGAGACGATCACTTCATCCCGAGTTGTTTGTTTTGGGATGGGAATCCAGGCAACCTGATTCTGCTAGAGACATGGCTGAACCTAGAGTAAATGAGGTTGAGGACCAACCCCCACTAGACACAATGGCCATCATCTAGGCTCAGATCAACGCAAACCACCGGCTTCAGCAGCAACAAATCCGCACCATCATGCAATCCATACACCGGTTGTAGAACCCACAGGGGCAACCACCACCACCTTTCCAAAGCCCACAAGGGCAACCGCCACTTGATCCACCACCATTCCAGGACCAACCTAGGCCCCTCTGCGACTTCTACAATCCTTCCACTATTTGAGTCGAGACGCACCTTAGGATCCTCGAAGGGGGAGATGATTTTGAGCTGAAACCAAATGTCCTAAGTCTAATTCAGAGCCACTTCTATGGAAGCTCAAATGAGGACCCCTTCCAACATCTAGAGGATCTTGACCGGATCGGTCGAACTGTGAAACCTAGGAACATTAGCCTTGACATTGTTTTGATTAAGATGTTCCCCTTCTCGTTGAGAGACAAAGCATCTCACTAGCTTAGAACCCTAGGTAGACCCATCACCACCTAGGAAGAACTGAGGCATGCATTCTTAAAGAAATTCTTCCCCATAGGAAAAATCAATGCCCTCAGAAGAGCCATTACTACCTTTACACTCCAGGGCGAGGAACAGTTCCATGAGGCGTGGGAAAGATTTAATGAACTACTGAGAAAATGCCCACACCACGAAGTACCAAGGTGGCAATTGGCCTAGATCTTCTACCACGATCTGGATAGCAACCTACGGAACTTCGTTGATGCCTCATGCGGGGGGAACTTCCTGAACAAAGACGAGGAGAGCGCGTTTGAGCTCTTTGAGTCTATGAGCGAAAACTCGCTTAACAATGCCTCCATGACCCAGTTTAGCCGATCCAGTTAACCCCGTGGTGGGATTTATGAGGTACAACCAAATTCTGGAATGGTTGACATGGATATCATTGCTAAGAAATTGGATCTAGTGGAATTGGTGAATAAAAAGATAGATGAGCTATTGAACCAGACCAGGAACCCGTTACAGACCTTCTCCCTAGCAAAGGGAGCTCACAATGTTGACCTGGTCCAGCTCTTAAGCCAAATGAACCTGGAACAACCCCTGACCATGTTCCAGGGAGGAACCTTTGCTCCATCAACCCTTGATTACTCTCTTCCCTCCCCCTCGACATCTGCTATCCTTGAAGATGTACAAGCTGTCCAAGGTTATGCTAAACCTGACCCTTTCTCCAACACTTACAACACCGGCTGGCATAATCACCCAAACTTTGGTTGGACAAACCATAAACCACCTCAATTCCAGAACCAACCCAGGCCAAACGAACAGCCAAACTTGCCACCTATCAGCAAGGGCAACCAATTAGACCCCCATATAATCCGAATAAGGTGGCCCCTCCCCCACAAAACCAAATGGACACCCTGATAAAGATGATGGTTGAAATGAACCAAAAACATCAGGAAGAAATGGCTTTAGTAAAGGGACAGTTAAGCCAGCTGTTGGACTGCAAACAACAAGGATCCCTACCTTCCCAACCACAACTGAACCCGCAAAACATGATTAACAGAGGCCCCAATTCGCAAGGGCTCCAAGGCAATCCCGGGCAGGCTCACATGGTCCAGCCAGCCCCACAAACACCCCCTGGGTTTGGTGCTTCTTCATCCTCGTCTTCTCAAGTATCAACCCATGGTCCCAATGCCTCTGCAAATGCGGTAACCTTGAGAAGCGGCACTAAAACCAAAGATCCAAAATGGTTGACTCTTCCCAAGACTTCACCTTCTGAAACACCCAACTCAGAAGAAGCACAGGAAAAACCCAAGGACCCAGAAATAGATCCTATCCACATTCGGACACCATATCCCGAGACCTTGGAGACAATCAAAGAAGAAGAAAAGTGTTGTGGAAACTGAGGAGCTTTTGGAGATCTTTAAGCAGGTTCAGATTAATATTCCTCTCCTTAAAGCCATCAAGCACATTCCAGCTTACGCCAAGTTCCTAAAGGATGCCTGTATACCAAGATGTAAGCCAAGACCTCAAGCACCTAGGAAGGTTGTGCTTTCAGAGCAAGCTAGTTCCATAATATCAAGCAACCTTCCGCTCAAGCGAACTGACCTAGGAGCACCCCTGATATCCTGCAATATTAGGGACATGACATTTGATAAAGCTCTCCTGGACTTAGGTGCTTCCATCAATCTGATTCCGACAACCCTGTACCACCAATTTGAATTCGAAGAGTTGACACCCACACCTGTTACCATCCAATTGGCTGATAGATCTATGAAAACCCCAAAGGGGGTTATCGAGGATGTAATTGTGCAGGTCAAGGACTTCTATTTTCTGGTCGAATTTTTGGTGCTCGACATGGAAGTCCCTGAACATCTACAGAATACACCCATCATCCTAGGCAGACCCTTCTTAGCTACGGCTAAGGCAAACATCGATTGTGACACGGGATGCATAGAAATCACCTTCGGAGACAAGAAAATGCAATTGGATATCTTCCAAGCGACCAAGCCTTTTGATTGTGACTGTATCGAGGAACACAATCTCGTGGAACCTTTGGTCAAGGAATGCCTCACCCTTAGTTCTGTCTCGGACTACTAATCCTGTAACAACTGTTCTGACCCATCACCATCTTTGCCCATGGACCTCTGTAGGGCTGATTACTATCAACCAACATCATTCGAGGAAATTAATGGTGATCAACTCCCGCCTTTCCCCTTTCCATCAAACATTGTGCCACCCACACCTGAATTGAAGCTGCTACCCGAGAATCTCAAGTATGTCTTCCTAGGACCAGACTAGACCTTCCCCGTAATTATCAATGCCAGCTTAACTAAGGATTAGGAACTTAGATTGATAGCGACCCTATCAGAACACAGGGCTGCCATTGGCTAGACTATTTCAGATCTAAGAGGAATTAGCCCCACCTATTGTACCCACAAGATCTACCTAGAAGATGGGGCACGACCCTCCCGTCAGATGTAGAGACGGTTAAACCCAAATATGCGAGAGGTCGTTAAGAAGGAAATTATCAAATGACTTAATGCCGACATCATCTATCCCATCTCCGATAGCCCCTAGGTGAGCCCCACTCAAGTGGTTTCGAAGAAAGCCGGGCTCACCATTGTCACCAATGAACGTGGCGAATCCATTCCCACCTGCACCACCACCGCATGGCGGGTATGTATTGATTACAGGAAACTCAATGAAGCAACCAAGAAGGATCATTTCCCCCTGCCATTCATCGACCAGATTCTTGAAAGATTGGCATGGCAGAAGTATTTTTGCTTCCTGGATGGATATTCAGGATATAACCAAGTCGCAATTGCTCCTGAAGATCAAGAGAAGACCACATTCACTTGCCCGTACGGCACGTTTGCATTCCGTCGTATGCCGTTCGGGTTATGCAATGCACCTGCTACCTTTCAGCGTTGCATGCTAGCTATTTTTTCAGAAATGGTGGGTGAATACTTGGAGGTCTTTATGGATGATTTCTCTGTATTTGGGAATTCATTCGACCACTGTTTCAGCAACTTGGAGAAAATCCTGAAACGATGTATCGAGGTTAATTTGGTGTTAAGTTGGGAAAAGAGCCATTTCATGGTTCAAGAAGGAATCATCCTCGGTCACATCGTATCACATAGGGGCATTGAAGTGGCTCAGGTTAAAGTTGATTTGATTTCCAAACTTCCTCCGCCTAGCTCGGTCAGTCAGATTCGTTCATTCCTTGGACATGTTGGCTTCTACCGAAGGTTCATCAAAGACTTCTCCAAGCTTTCCAAACCCTTGACCGACCTTCTGGCCAATGACACCCTATTCCACACGACCTCTGATTACATTCAGGCTTACCACACCCTCCGGGACTTAGTCTCCACAGCACCTGTACTTCAGCCCCCAGATTGGTCCCAAGACTTTGAGATCATGTGTGATGCATCAGCTTTTGCCATAGGTGCCGTCCTAGGACAAAGAGAAGACAAGAAACCCGTGGTAATCTACAACGCGAGCAAAACGTTGGACGAGGCCCAACGAAATTATACGGTCACAGAGAAAGAACTGCTCACTGTAGTTTTTGGACTTGAAAAGTTCAAATCTTACCTTCTGGGATCCCATGTGACCATCTATGCGGACCATTCAGCCATCCGGCACCTATTGGCTAAAAAGGATGTGAAGCCCAGGCCCATCAGATGGATCCTGCTCTTGCAGGAATTTGACCTGGAAATCCGCGACAAAGCCGGATCAAAGAATGTGGTGGTTGACCACTTATCCAGACTCCACCCAGACCACATTGGGCCCTCCTTGCCTTTATCCGACACCTTTCCCGATGAGCACATTTTGGCTATGCAAGACAAGAAACTACCTTGGTATGCTGACTATGTCAACTACCTAGTTGTAGGTCGACCCTGCACAGCTGGTCCAGACAGTAACGGGACAAGTTCTTGGCTGAGGCCAAGCATTATTTCTGGGATGATCCCATGCTGTTTCACCTCTGTGCCGACCAGATCATCAGGAGGTGTATCCCTGAGGACGAAGTTCAGAGTGTGCTATCTTTTTGTCACGACCAGGCTTGTGGTGGCCACTTCTCAGGAAAGAAAACCGCTGCAAAGGTTCTGCAGTCCGGATTTTACTGGCCTTCCTTATTTAAGGATGCACACAATTTCGCTAAGACTTGCTCTCACTGCCAGACTCTGGGGACCATAACCAGAAAAGATATGATGCCCCTCCAGCCCATTTTGATTATTGAGATCTTCGACGTTTGGGGTATTGATTTTATAGGCCCCTTTCCACCATCCAACGGCTTTGAGTACATCTTAGTCTCTGTAGACTATGTCTCCAAATGGATTAAAGCCGTCGCCACCCGCCGATGCGATCATAAGGCTGTCATGAACTTTGTTAAGCAGAACATCTTTTCCCGATTTGGAATACCAAAGGCCATGATCAGTGATGGTGGAAGTTATTTTATCCACACCCAATTCCGTGCTCTACTCAGAAAATATGGGGTTAACCATCGCATTGCTGCCCCGTATCATCCGCAAACAAATGGGCAGACCGAGGTCTCAAACAGGCAGATCAAGAATATTCTACAGAAGACTGTGAGACCTGACAGGAAGGATTGGTCCGCATGACTAGATGATGCCCTGTGGGCATATCGGACAGCTTTCAAGACCCCGATCGGCATGTCACCTTATCGCCTGATCTTTGGCAAAGCTTGCCACCTTCCTGTCGAGTTGGAACACCGGGCTTACTGAGCCGTCAAGCAGTGTAACATGGATGCCCAGTTAGCCTGTGCACAGAGGACGCTCCAACCCTCCAAGCTCAAGGAGATCCGTCGGGACACTTTTGAGAATAGTCGGCTATACAAGGAGAAAATGAAAGCCGTCCACGATCGACTCATCCATAGAAAAACTTTCGAGCCTAATCAGCAAGTTTGGCTTTTTATTGCCCGTCTAAAACTCTTTCCAGGGAAGCTTAGGTCCAAGTGGACAGGACCATTTAGGGTGGTTAAGTCCTACTCTAATGGGGCAGTTGAAATTGCAGACCCAAATATTGGGCACACCTTCACAGTCAATGGCCAAAGATTGAAATACTTCCTCGCCCAGGTTCCCCCAAAGGAGGTTGTCACCCTCATTGAGGGATGACACGAAGCACCACCCAGCTGGAGGCATTAAACTTAGTGCTTCCTGGGAGGCAACCCAGAAGATTCAAACTGATTTGGTATTTTACTTCACTCAGGTAATATCTTTTTTTGACCCCTGTGCATCCATGTATTTGTCAATGATGACATTGTCCAGCTTAAGCATGGGGGGTGGTAAATTACATAATTCTGAGTTCATTTAATCAGTCTAAATAGAATAAAAAAAAATTGAATTTAGGAAGAAAAACTTAGGCATTAGAAATTTGTCAATAGTGGGAAATAATAAGGAAAGAACCTGAACACCTATACTTTTTAGGCCTTCAGGCCTAATCAAACCTGATGTCCGTTAAAATATGAATTTAGCTTCAAATCCTTGCAACCTTAATCTATTCTAATCCACCAACTAAATAAGGTGATAAGTATACAACTTATCAACTTGTCCTCTAACTCAAAAGGACTTTTAGTCTAAGCATCTGCACACATTTTTGCACAGACTCACTCCTCGGAGATTCTGACAGAAATTGGGTAGCTAATGAACATTCTAGGGTGGTATGGCTGGCAAGTTGTTGTGGGTAACAGCCCATTGGCAGGTTATCCAGAGCCCAGCCACGGGACCACCTTCTTTTTATTGCCTCTAGGTAAATTTGAGATCAGGAAAGCCACCTACCAAATAAAAAAGAAGAAGAAAAAAAAAAAACAAAATAAAACACACTTCACCGCATGAGTATGGCTGGCAAGTGATCATGGGTAATAGCCCATTGGTCGGTTGCCCAGAACCCAGCTCATTAAATGCACAAAAAGACCCAAAACACTTAAGGAAGAAGCGAGGAAGTAGAGCAAGTTGAGGAGATATACACTAGAAAAATCCTTGTGTTGACTCCAAGTAGAATAAAAGTAGGGAGAAAGCTACCGATCGGACAGATACACCTTTAAGAAAAACACTTCCTTACCCAGTCACCTAGGAGCGTAGAAACCCGAAGTCTGTTTGAATTACAGCTGAGTGAGTCTATCATGATCTTCACACCAAGATGCTTAGCACTTAGAGTCTTTTCCGAGTTTTGGGTGGGTCGGGTAGCCGTAAAAAGTTACCAACACACTCTCAACTCCAAAAATTTTAAATGAGAAAAGATGAATAAGAAAAAATATATATATATATATATGTCTTAAAGCGAGGATTCAGGCGATTCATATTTTGGCAGACACCTAGGCACTATTTAGTCTCTGTAGATTATGATCTTAGTATATTTCCTCCTGTTAACAAGTAACAAAATGTTTAAGTAATCACTTCCTGAATTCTGAATGAGAATAATGGCTAGAATGAATCTTACTAGGGACTAGCAAGGGTTAAGCATGGGGGTATGATAACACTACATTTTGGGGTAATAATTCTGTCAATTGGGGTTTATCTTAAGGGCAACATGCACAAATAACACATCATAAAAGGGCATGGGAGAATGACATGCATCACACATTGAGATTGCTTATTAAATAGTATTAATGGCCATTTCTATAAGTTCATGTCAAAATAGGCCTTAGATGAGCAATCGGACCCACGGATGGATTCAGAACGACGAACGGAATCCAACGGACTCAAAATCGACCAAATCCGACATCCAGAGCTCCCGAAACTTGCCCAAGAAGTTCTGATCGTTGATCGGATGATCAACCGTCCATAGCGCGCCACATGGCACCCGATCGTTGCTTACTCGATCGTTGCTTCCAGGCCACCACCCCGCCTCTCCCATCACCACAGGACAAATCTCAGCCGTCGATCTTCAATCGAACGGCTCTCACAGCGCCCCACGCCCGCGTGCCTCGCCTCCTCTCTACAACCATCCACCTTCGCAACTCAGCAGGTCACGCTTTGTCCGCAGAGGCAGCGACGGGTGTTCGAAACCCTACGCGCTGCCAAATCATTTCTCACACGGGCGCAGCCGATTAAGGCCACGGATCTGCACGCGAAGGGTGACGATCGTGCCATGCGTTGCTCCCTCTAACGCAAATGCTAGGCGTGCATGATGACGCGCGTGATCCATGCAAGTGCTCCATGCGAAAGCTTAGTAGTCTAATCTTCGATCGGACAGCCTACAACGCACGCACACGGATTGTGCATGAAGAACGGGCATGCAAGTGAGACCAGCAGGCAGGGGGCTACACCGACACTTTTAGCATGGATTTAGCAGCGTCCCGAACATCGCTAAAGCCCATACTTAAATTAGAAAACCCTTCTTCCTATATAAACCCCTTCCAACCACCCATGTAAAGCATTGAATACCCTTAGCAAGTGTTGTATCTCCCTCCTAGCTTCGCTTAGCATCTCTTGTAATCAACGAAGTCGACAAGCCGCCGACAGAGCCTTCTTCCACCGCTGTGGCCGCCTCGCCGTTTCCCCTTTCTCTCTCTTTCTCTCCCTTTACTCTAACTTTACTTTCCTTTTGTTTAAGCATTTAGCTATTGTTGTATTTGTAAAACTTAAAGATGCATGATTAAATGGCAATGTTCCTTCTCTAGCTATTGTCTCTCTTTTTCATGAGTTTTCCTTAACCTTGTATTACCTGATTGTTGCGATAAAAAGAATTCTAACCCTACTCTCTCTCTCTCTTTTCTCCCACGTTTTCCCACAAGCAAAAACCCGTCATTTCCGTGACACCAAGTGACAAGAAAAATCCGATTTTCACGCCTCCCTAAGTTCGACACTCGGACTCACATCCATTTCTTTATTTAAAATCGACGTTGCGAACGCAAACTACAACGATCCTTTTAAACAAACGCATCCGTAGCACGTTAGAATGACATGTAGACACTTGCATTTGATGGGGGATATAGATGTGGGTATATGAGAACTAACATAGTTGAAAGCTATAATGCGGTATTGAAAGATGCAAGGGCATTGCCAGTTGCAGCATTGATGAAGAAGACATTCCATAATTGCATGAGTTACTTTTGAGATCATCGAGGTGATGCGGAAGCGGGATTAGGGAGATCCAAAGTTTACACTACTTGGGCTTCAAAAAAGCTACAAAGTTGGAAAATTGTTGCTCATCGTCATACTGTGGAGATCTATCATTGAACTCCTAAATTACAATATGAAGTTATCACTGGAGAACAACTTATAGAATATGGGTTAAAAGGTGGCAAAACGAGATTCGTTAATGTAATGAAAAATACTTGTACTTGTGGAAAATGGTATGTATGTAGGATTCTATGTTCACATACTTTGGCCGCACTCGCACACAGGAACTTGAATTCTGATACGTCCATGCCACATTGGTATACTTAGGAGCACCAGCTTCAATGTTATAGTGGACTATTTTATCCAATTCCCGACAAGCAAGTATAGTCTTAGACGCCAATTGAATTTAGTTCATTAATTCAAAATCAAGAACAAAAGCGTACTAAGGGTCGTCCTAGATCCACTCATCTTCGAACTGAAATGGATTTTCGGGAGTCATCCAAATCAATCCATTGTAGCAATTATGGTGAAGCAGGGTGCACAAGGCGTAATTGTCCTCCTAGGCTTACTACTACATCATCTTTGAATGTATCTACAAGTAATGTGCTTCCATGTACTACATCCAATCTCAAAGAGGGAACTCGTCCATCATCGAGTACGGTAAATCCTTCGACATCGAGGCAAATGAAACGAACAAGGCATCCTAATGCGCTGAGAAATTTGAATAAATATGGATTGTGCAAGGGTCGTAGACATAATAGAAGACCTTGCCATAATGTTGGTATATTACATTCTCTTCGTATTACTCGTCTTTAAATATTATAGATGTTTAACCTTTTCAATTGGACTTTCAATTCTTTGGTCCATATACATCAAAGAATGACTAGAGGAAATTCTACTCATCTATGAAATTCTTTTCCTGTTTTGCCCCCTCACAACTTGCTAGAGGAAGGTATTTTATCTGATAAGAAATGCATTAAGAATTTTGGGCTCTGTAAATAGGGGTGGCAATTTATTCTGAAATCCATAACTGAATCAGATATGTATAGGTTTCTATTCCAATACTAATCCAACTGATGACCACTTCTCCTCCTCTACCCACTTTTATAGTACACCACCTGCCTGCTTCAGAAGCCACAGGAGCAACAGTAGTAGCCATTAGTTGTTAGTATACTTAGCTAATGGAAATAAACATTATAGAGTGGAACTTTAAGGATGTACTGAATAGGGTATTAGCATAAAAAATCTCACCTATCCATTTGTAACCTATGTAGGCCCCCTTTGTTAATAATTCCTCCACATAACCACCCAAAGAGTAATTTGTTTTATGAAAACTATAATAGTATATCAACAATGATTATTAATTTAAGAAGTTAGGATTTGTTTCGATTTAGTTTAGTTAAGTCAGGTACATTATTTTATTGATGACATTTAAGTCATTATTTTTCATTTATATCATTCATATTATTATTAATTATCCTCCACCTTCTAACCATTAACACTTTACATTCATGCAGATGGATCCGGACCCAATTGATCAATAGCTTCTATACAACTAGTGGAATCATTGCTCACAATTTGTGTGAGAAGGTCATGTAAGTTTGTTATAAAAATAAAACTTCATATTTTATGAAAGGGTATTGTTTCCTTTAACATCTTTTCCAATTACTTCTTACAGGGGTTGACAAGGCTAAAATGTAAGAGAAGAAAAGCCAACCTGCATCATAACCAGCCCCATGAGTGTATTGTGACATCCATCTAAGAGGCTGGTTTGGGTTCTCTTCTAGATTTGCCCTTCATCTCTCTTGACTGACATCTCATCACGGCATTGGTTAAGCGTTAGCATCCTGAGACACATACTTTTCACATGAGACTCGGGGAGATGAACATTACTTTACAAGATGTAGCCATGATCTTAGGCTTGCCCATTGACGGCTTACCAGTCATTAGTAATATAGTTTAATACAATTGTAAACCTTACTTCCATTACAATCAAGTTAAACACTTGATTTTTAATGATATATGTGCAATTTATTTCAAGTGTGATGAAAGTGGACTCATGGTACGACATATTCCAGGAGCTACTTGGGGTTAGGCCTCCTAGCCTTAAGGGGGCCCGCATGAGCCTAACTTGGCTTGTGCAAACTTTTCATGACTTGCTAGAGGGGGCATCGGAGGTCGTAGTCCACCAGTATGAGAAAGCAAACATGTTGCAATTGATGGGAGGCGTCCTATTCACGGACAAGTCAGGATGTCTGGTTTCACTGATTTTCCTGCTGCTTCTGAGGGACTTCAGAGTTACAACGAGTTATAGTTGGGGATCTGCATGCTATTTATATTGCCACTCGTGCCTAGTCGCACGTACTGTTACCGGATAGATGGGAGGATCTTTGATATTATTGTAGATATGGGCATGGGACCGCTTTCCACACATCGCTCCAGTTGTGCACGACTGATAACACTACATCTTGGGATGATAAATCTGTTAATTGGGGTTCATCTTAAGAACAAAATGCACAGATAACACATCATAAATAGAATGGGAGCATTGCATGCATCATACATCAAGATTGCTTATAGAACAGTATTAATGGCCATTTGTATGAATACTTGTCAAAACAGGCCTCAGATGAGCAATCGGACCGCACGGATGGATTCAGAGTGACGAACGGAGTCCAACGAACTCGAAATCGGCCAAATTCAACATCCGGAGCTCCTGCAATGGGCCCAAGAAATCCTGGCCATTGATCTGATGATCAACAGCCCACAACGCGTCACGTGGCACCCCCACAACGCATCCGCGCCACCGACCGAGTTTGCCTTCAACCGGAGGATGAATCTCAGCCATCGATCTTCGATTGAACGGCTGAGAGTCACTCGCATGCCCGCCCTCGCCGCAACAAAGCAGCGGGCGTAGCGCAGCGGTCGAAGCACTCACCCGCGCTCACGCGACGCGAGTTTGAATCGCGCTGCACTGAAAATGCGAAGGCAAAGGCGCGCACCGCGTAAATTCAACCACCCGGTCAGGAGTGGACGGCGTAGATGGAGCGACGCGACGCAATCTCACGCGTCCAAAGCGGACACTCGCGATGACGCGGGGGGCGTGGGCGCGATCCAGGCGCCTGCCCCACGAGCGACTTCAGACGTCCGATCTTCGATCGGACGGCTTACGACGCGCGCACGTGGATCAGGCACGAAGAAGAATAGACGCGCATGAGCGACCGGTGGGCAGGGGCCTTCACTGACGTTGTGGGAAGGGTTTTAGCGACGTCCCGGACGTCGCTAAAATCCCTTCTTCATTTGGAAAGCCTTTCTTCCTATTTAAACCCCTTCCAACCACCCATGGGAGGCATTCACTCCACTTACAAGTGCTCTACCCTACTCCTAGCCACCATTAAGCTCTCTTGTAGTCGCCGAAGCCGACGAGCCGCCAACGGAGCCCCTCTCCACCGCCGTGGCTGCCTTGCCGCCTTCCTTTTCTCTTTCCCTCTTTATCTTAAGCTTTACTTTACTTATGTTCAACCATTCATCTAGTGTTGTAATCATAAACTAAAGTTGCATGTTAAATGAAGTTGTGCTTTATCTAGTTGCTTGCCCTATTTTATGTTCAAGTTGCATGTTGCGAATGAAACAATTCTAACCCTAATCTCTCTCTCTTCTCTCTCTCTCTCTCACTCGCTTTTCACCCACGACTTTTCGCAAGCAAAAACCCATTATTTTCGTGACATTAAGTGACAAGAGAAATCCGATTTTCACGCCTCCCTGAGATCGACACTCGGATTCACGTCTATTTCTTCATTTTAAAACCGACATTGCGAGCGCAAGCTATAACGACTCTTTTAAACACACGTGTCACGCGACCGTCAGTTTTTGGCGCCGTTGCTGGGGAGGCAACGAATTTGTTTTGTCGCTGCCATTTTTACATCCATGCTCACATCGTCTAATGCCTTGTCTCCTTCTACTTGATGGTTGCAGGAATTCTACTCTTGGACGGCGAAGCAGTGCAACTCATGACGGTAACAAGGGAGCAGGCGCCACGAAGACCGGTCGTGAATATTTCTTCACCCATGGTTGTTTGCTTGCTTAAAAATCTAAAAAAAATTATAAAACTGAAAAAAATTGGCGTGGTGTATGATTGCCTGATCCACATCCCTAACACATCACCCAACAAAAAAAAAATATACTCTAACATTCTGAAGAAATTCTTGGAGTGTTCTTCTTTCTTTTTGAGTGGTGTTTGCGAAGCCACCTTGAATTGACTTGGGCCGCACCACTCAACCCTAAAATCGACTCATCTAATAGAAGCTACATAATCACTAGGATGAGTACATTAGGGTTTTAGAGGCTCTACACAACAAAAGGAAATCTACTTTCACCGAATTGTGTGCAAAACTTGACGTGCCCACTGAAACTTGTCTAAAAACATTAAGACACGTCGATCCTAAAAAACACAAAAGTAAGGATGAAACATTAAAAGACACCACATCTTAAAAAAATCCTTGCTTGAAAACCATGTTTTGATAGGAGCACACATACTGAAATTGGAAAATTAAGAGGCACTAACCCAATCAACGCCTCATCACATAACCCTAGCACAAGCACTATCCTAGCCTTTTTAAAACAGAGTTGACGTGCCCTAGGCAAGACTGGGTTAAGTCTCAAGAGGTGGGATTTTGTTTGCTAGGCACTTGTCTTTCATTCCCTTAGTAGAATCTGGTGACTAGGCTGCGAGGCAATGTCAAACGACCGTAATTGTGGGGTCTATGGAACCAGTGGCGCAAGCCAAAGGAAGAACCTTCCCTGCAATCCCCTCGTAATCAACCTGGCCAGCTTAACTTTGGGAAGGGAAGTTCAGTGCTTACAGACTTAATCACCCTTTTGGAGATTTCTAGGTCCCCTAAGGGATACACCATAAAGACTAGGCTTGTTTGCTTGGTTGTGCACACACTTCTCGCATCTGTCGCTCTTCGCATCCCTCCTGTTCTTCTCTAGTGTATGCATGGGAAATGCTCACTGCATCCCGAGTTATTTGTTTTGGGACGGGAATCCAGGCGACTTGATTTTGCTAGAAACATGGTTGAACCTAGGGTAGATGAGGTTGAGGACCAACCCCCACCAGATACAGTGGCCATCATCCAAGCCCAGATTAATGCAAACCACTGGCTTCAGCAGCAACAGATCCACACTATCATGCAAGCCATACACCGGTTGCAGAACCCACAAGAGCAACCACTACCACCTTTCCAGGGCCCACAAGAGCAACCGCCACTTGATCTACCACCATTCCAGGACCAACCTAGGCCCCTCCTCGACTTCTACAATCCTTCTGCTATTCGAGTTGAGCCGCACCTTAGGATCCCCAAATGGGGAGATGATTTTGAGCTCAAGCCAAATGTCTTGAGTCTGATTCAGAGCCACTTCCATGGAAGCTCAAATGAGGACCCCTTTCAGCACCTAGAGGATCTTGACCGGATAGCCCGAACTGTGAAACTTAGGAACATTAGCCTTGACATTGTTTTGATTAAAATGTTTCCCTTCTCGTTGAGAGACAAGGCATCCCACTGGCTTAGAACCCTAGGTAGACCCATCACCATCTGGGAAGAACTGAGGCATGCATTCTTAAAGAAATTCTTCCTCATAGGAAAGACCAATGCCCTCAAAAGAGCCATTACTACCTTTACACTCCAGGGTGGGGAACAGTTCCATGAGGCGTAGGAAAGATTTAATGAACTACTAAGGAAATGCCCACACCATGAAGTACCAAGGTGGCAATTAGCCCAAATCTTCTACCACGGTCTGGACAGCAACCTACGGTACATCGTCGATGCCTCATGCGAAGGGAACTTCCAGAACAAAGATGAGAAGAGCTCGTTTGAGCTCTTTGAGTCTATGAGCGAAAATTCGCTCAACAATGCCTCCATGACCCAGTTTAACCAATCTAGTCAACCTCGTGGTGGGATTTACGAGGTACAAGCAAATTCTGGAATGGTTGACATGGATATCATTGCCAAGAAATTAGATCGAGTGGAATTGGTGGATAAAAGGATAGATGAGCTACTGAACCAGACCAGGAACCCGTTACAGACCTTCTCCCTAGCAAAGGGAGCTCACAATGTTGACCTGGTCCAGCCCTTAAGCCAATTGAACCTGGAACAATCCTTGACCACGTTCCAGGGAGGGACCTTTGCTGCCTCAACTCTTGATTACTCTCTTCCCTCCCCATCGATATTTGTTATCCTTGAAGATGTACAGGCTGTCCAAGGTTATGCTAAACCTGACCCTTTCTCCAACACTTACAACACTGGTTGGTGTAACCACCCCAACTTTTGTTGGACAAACCAGAAACCACCTCAATTCCAGAACCAGTTCAGGCCAAACTAGCAGCCAAACCTATCCCCTATCAGCAAGGACCACCAGTTAGACCCCCATATAATCAGAATAGGGTGGCCCCTCCCCCGTAGAACCAAATGGACACCCTGATAAAGATGATGGCTGAAATGAACCAGAAACATCAGGAGGAAATGGCCTTAGTAAAGGGACAGTTAAGCCAACTATTGGACAGTAAACGGCAAGGATCCCTACCTTCCCAGTGACAATCGAACCCGCGAAACGTGATTAACAGAGGCCCCAATTCGAAAGGGTTCCAGGGCAATCCCGAGCAGGCTCACATGGTCTAGCCTGCCCCACAAACACCCCCTGGGTTCGGTGCTTCTTCATCCTTGTCTTCTCAAGGATCAACCCATGGTCCCAATGCCTCCGCGAATGCGGTAACCTTGAGAAGCGGCACCAAAACCCAGGATCCCAAATGGCCAACTCTTCCTAAGACTTCACCAGCTGAAACACCCAACTCAGAAGAGGCACTGGAAAAACCCAAGGACCCAGAAATAGATCATATCCATGTTCAAACACCCTACCCTAAGGCCTTGGAAACAATTAAGAAGAAGAAAAGTGTTGTGGAAACTGAGGAGCTTTTCGAGATCTTTAAGTAGGTTCAGATTAATTTTTTGCTCCTTGAAGCCGTTAAGCACATCCCAACTTACGCCAAGTTTTTAAAGGATGCCTGTACACCCAAATGTAAGCCAAGACCTCAAGCACCTAGGAAGGTTGTGCTCTCCGAGCAAGCAAGTTTTGTAATATCAAGCAACCTTTCGCTCAAGTGAACTAACCCAGGAGCGCCCCTGATATCCTGCAATATCGGGGACATGACATTTGATAGAGCACTCCTGGACTTAGGTGCTTCCATCAATCTGATTCCAACAACCCTGTACCACCAATTTGGTTTCGGAGAGTTGACCCCCACACTTGTCACCATCTAGTTGGTTGATAGATCTGTGATGACCCCGAAGGGGGTTGTCGAGGATGTGATTGCGCGGGTCAAGAACTTCTATTTTTCGGTCGACTTCTTGGTGCTCAACATGGAAGTCCCTGAGAAACTACAGAATGCACCCATAATCTTAGGTAGACCTTTCTTAGCTACGGCTAAGGCAAGCATTGATTGTGACACGGGACGTATGGAAATCACCTTCAGAGATAAGAAAATGCAGTTGGACATCTTCCGGGCGACCAAGTCTTTTGATTGCGATTGTGTTGAGGAACATGATCCCGTGGAACCTTTGGTTGAGGAATGCCTCATCCTTAGTTTTGTCTCAGGCCACCAATCCTATAACGATTGTTCTGACCCGACACCATTGCTGCCCATGGACCTCTATAGGGCTGATTACCATCAAACAACACCATTTGAGGAGATTGATGTTGATCAACTCCCGCCTTTCCCTTTTCCTTCGACTGTTGTTCCACCCACACTAGAACTAAAGCCACTCCCTGAGAATCTCAAGTATGTCTTCCTGGGACCTAACCAGACCTTCCCTGTGATTATTAACTCTCATCTAACCAAGGACCAAGGACTCAAGTTGAACGCAACCCTTTCGGAACATTGGGCCGCCATTGGATGGACCATTTCAGACTTAAGAGGAATTAGCCCCACCTACTGCACTCATAAGATTTACCTGGAAGACGGGGCACGACCCTCCCACCAGATGCAGAGACGGTTAAACCCCAATATGCGGGAGGTCATTAAGAAAGAAATTATCAAGTGGCTTGACGTCGACATCATCTACCCCATCTCTAATAGTCCCTGGGTGAGCCCCACTCAAGTGGTTCTGAAGAAAGCCGGGCTCACCGTTGTCACCAATGAGCATGGCGAATCGATCCCCACCCGCACCACCACCTCATGGCAAGTGTTTATTGACTACAGTAAACTCAATGAAGCAACCAAGAAAGACCATTTCCCCTTGCCATTCATTGACCAGATCCTTGAATGATTGGCAGGGCAAAAGTATTTTTGCTTCCTGGATGGATATTCAGGATATAACCAAGTCGCAATTGCTCTTGAAGATCAAGAGAAGATCACATTCACTTGCCTGTACAGCATGTTTGCATTCTGTCGAATGCCATTTGGGTTATGCAACCTACCTGCTACCTTTTAGCGTTGCATGCTAGCCATTTTTTCAGAAATGGTGGGTGAATATTTGGAGGTCTTTATGGATGATTTCTCTGTATTTGGGAATTCATTCGACCACTGTTTGAGCAACTTGGAGAAAATCTTGAAGCGATGTATCGAGGTTAATTTGGTGTTAAGTTGGGAAAAGAGCCATTTTATGGTTCAAGAAGGAATCGTCCTTGGTCACATCGTATCGCATAGGGGTATTGAGGTGGATCGGGCTAAAGTTGATTTGATTTCCAAACTTCCTCTGCCTAACTCGGTCTGGCAGATCCGTTCATTCCTGGGATATGTTGGCTTCTACCGAAGGTTCATCAAAGACTTCTCCAAGCTTTCCAAACCCTTAACCGACCTTCTACCAACGACGCCATATTCCACATGACCTCTGATTGCATCCAGGCTTATCACACCCTCCGGGACTTAGTTTCCACAGCACCTGTACTTCAGCCCCTAGATTGGTCATAGGACTTTGAGATTATGTGTGATGCATCAGATTTTTCCATAGGTGCTGTCCTGGGACAAAGACAAGACAAAAAACCCATAGTGATCTATTACGCGAGCAAGACGTTGGACGAGGCCCAACGAAATTATACGGTCATAGAGAAAGAATTGCTCGCTGTAGTTTTCAGACTTGAGAAGTTCCAACCTTACTTGCTGGGATCCCACGTGACCATCTAAACTGACCATTCAGCCATCCGACACCTGTTGGCTAAAAAGGACGCGAAGCCCAGGCTCATCAGATGGATCCTACTCTTGCAGGAATTTGACCTGGAAATCCGTGATAAAGCCGGATCAAAGAATGTGGTGGCTGACCACTTATCCAGACTTCACCTAGACCACATTGGACGCTCCCTGCCTTTATCCGACACCTTCTCTGATGAACACATTCTGGCTGTACAAGACAAGAAACTGCCTTGGTATGCTGACTATGTCAACTACCTAGTTGAAGGACAGACCCCGCACAGCTGGTCCAGATAGCAACGGGACAAGTTCTTGGCCGAGGCCAAGCACTATTTCTGGGATGATCCCATGCTGTTTCACCTCTGTGCCAACCAGATCATCAGGAGGTGTATCCCTGAGGACGAAATTCAGAGTGTGCTATCTTTTTATCATGATCAAGCTTGTGGTGACCACTTCTCAGGAAAGAAAACGGCTGCGAAGGTTCTGTAGTCCGGATTTTACTGGCCTTCCCTATTTAAGGATGCACACAACTTTGCCAAGACTTGCTCTCGATGTCAAACGCTGGGGACCATGACCAGAAAAGATATGATGCCCCTCCAGCCCATTTTGATTGTCGAAATCTTCGATGTTTGTGGTATTGATTTTATGGGCCCCTTCCCACCATCCAATGGCTTTGAGTACATCCTAGTCGTAGTAGACTATGTCTCTAAATGGATTGAAGCCGTCGCCACCCATTGATGCGATCATAAGACTGTCATGGACTTTGTTAAGCGGAACATCTTTTCCCAGTTTGGAATATCAAAGGCCATAATCAGTGATGGTGGAAGTCATTTTATTTACTCCCAATTCTGTGCCCTACTTAGAAAATACTGGGTTAACCACCGCATGCTACCCCGTATCATCTGCAAACAAATGGGCAGACCGAGGTCTCAAATAGATAAATCAAGAACATTCTACAGAAGACTGTGAGACCTGACATGAAGGATTGGTCTGCACGATTGGACGATGCCCTGTGAGCATATCGGACGACTTTCAAGACCCCGATCAGCATGTCGCCTTATCGCCTGGTCTTTGGCAAAGCTTGCCACCTTCCTGTCGAGTTGGAACACCGGTCTTACTGGGCCGTCAAACAGTGTAACGGGAATTCCCAGTTAGTCGGTGTGCAGAGGACGCTCCAACTCTCTGAGCTTGAAGAAATTCGTCGGGACGCTTTTGAGAACAGTCGACTGTATAAGGAGAAAATGAAAGCCATCCACGACCGACTCATCCATAGAAAGACCTTTGAGCCTAACCAGTAAGTCTAGCTTTTCGATGCCCGCCTGAAACTCTTTCCAGGGAAGTTCAGGTCCAAGTGGACAGGACCATTTAGGGTGGTCAAGCCCCACTCCAATGGGACGGTTGAAATCACCGACCTGAACATTGGGCATACTTTTATAGTCAATGGCCAAAGATTGAAACACTTCCTAGCCCAGGTTCCCCCAAAGGAGGGTGTCACCCTCATTGAGGGATGACATGAAGCACCGCCCAGCTGGAGGCGTTAAACTCAACGCTTCCTGGGAGGCAACCCAAAAGATTCAGACTGATCAGGTATTCTACGTCACTCAGGTAATATCTTTTTGAACCCCTGTTGCATCCATGTATTTGTCAATGAGGACATTGTCCAACTTAAGCATGGGGGGGTGGTAACTTGCATGATCCTGAGCTCATTTAATTAGTCTGAATAGAATAAAATTAAAAAAAAAAGAATTTATGAAGAAAAACTTAGGCATTAGAAATTTGTCAATAGTGAGAAATAATACGGAAAGAACTTGAACACTTAGACTTTTCAGGCCTTCAGGCTTAATCAGCCCTGGTGTCCGTTAAAATATGGATTTAACTTCAAATCCTTGTGACCTTAAGCTACTCTAATCCACTAACTAAATAAGGTAATAAGTATACGACTTATCAACTCACCCTCGAACTCAGAAAGACTTTTAGTCTAAGCATCTGCACACATTTTTGCACAGACTCACTCCGCGGAGATTCTAACAGAAATTGGGTAGCTAATGGACTCTCTAAGGTGGTATGGCTGGCAAGATGTCGTGGGTAACAGCCCATTGGCAGGTTGTCTAGAGCCCAGCCACGGGACCACCTCTTCTTTAGTGCCTCTAGGTAAATTTGAGATCAGGGAAGCCACCTACCAAAAAAAAAAAAGGGGAGAAAAAAAAAAGAGAACAAAATAAACCACACTTCACCGCACGAGTATGGCTGGCAAGTGATTGTGGGTAACAGCCCATTGGTCGGTTGTCCAGAGCCCAGCTCAGTAATTGCACAAAAAGAACCAAAACACTTAAGGAAGAAGCGGGGAAGTGGAGCAAGCCGGGGAGATATACACTGGAAAAATCCTTGTGTTGACCCCAATTAAAATAAACATAGGGAGAAAGCTACCGATCAAACAAATACACCTTCAGACAAAACACTTCCTCTTCCGGTCACCTAGGGGCGTAGAAACCCGAAGTCTGTTTAAATTACCGTTAAGTGAGTCCATCATAATCTTCACACCAAGATGCTTAGCACTTAGAGTTTTGTCCGAGTTTTGGGTGGGTTGGGTAGCCGTAAAAAATTACCAACACACTCTTAACTCCAAAAAAAAAAAAAAAAATAATATATATATATACATTTAAGCAAGGATTTAGGCGATTTGTATTTTGGTAGACACCCGGGCACTGCTTAGTCTTTGTAGATTAAGATCTTAGTATATTTCCTTCTATTGACAAGTAACGAAGTATCTAGGTAGTTACTTCTTAAATTCTGACTGGAAATAAAGGCTAGAATAAACCTTGCTAGGGACTAGCAAGGAGTAAGCATGGGGGTATGATAACACTGCATCTTAGGGTGATAAATTTGTCAATTGGGGTTCATCTTAACAAAATGCATAAATAACACATCATAAATAGAATGGGAGCATTGCATGCATCATACATTAAGATTGCTTATAGAACAGTATTAATGGCCATTTGTATGAGTACTTATCAAAACAGGCCTCAGATGAGTAATCGGACCGCACGGATGGATTCAGAGCGACGAACGGAGTCCAACGGACTCGAAATCAGCCAAATCGGACATCTGGAGCTCCTGCAATGGGCCCAAGAAGTCCTGGCCATTGATCTGATGATCAACGGCCCACAGTGAGCCACGTGGCACCCCCACAACGCATCCGTGCCACCGACCGAGTTTGCCTTCAACCGGAGGATGAATCTCAGCCATCGATCTTCTATCGAACAGTTGAGAGTCGCCCACGCACCCACCCTCGTTGCGACAAAGCAGCAGGCGCGGCGCAGTGGTCGAAGAGCTCACCCGCGCTCACGCGACGCGGGTTCGAATCGTGCTATGCTGAAATGCGAAGGCAAAGGCAGGCACTGCATAAATTCAACCGCTCGATCAGCAGCGAACGGCGCGGATGGAGCGACACGGTGCGATCTCACGTGTCCAAAGCTGACGCTTGCGATGACGCGGGGGGCGTGGGCGCGATCCAAGCGCGTGCCCCACGAGCGACCTCAGCCATCCGATCTTCGATCGGACGGCTTACGACGCGTGCACGCGGATCAGGCGCACGCAAGCGACCGGTGGGCAGGGGCCTTCACCAACGTTGTGGGAAGGGTTTTAGCGACGTCTCGGACGTCGCTAAAACCCCTTCTTCATTTGGAAAACCCTTCTTCCTATTTAAACCCCTTCCAACCACCCATGGGAGGCATTCACTCTACTTGCAAGTGCTCTACCATACTCCTAGCCACCATTAAGCTCTCTTGTAGTCGTCGAAACTGACGAGCCGCCGACGGAGCCCCTCTCCACTGCCGTGGCTGCCTTGCCGCCTTCCTTTTCTCTTTCCCTCTTTATCTTAAGCTTTACTTTACTTATGTTCAAGCATTCATCTAGTGTTGTAATCATAAACTAAAGTTGCATGTTAAATGAAGTTGTGCTCTATCTAGTTGCTTGCCTTATTTTATGTTCAAGTTGCATGTTGCGAATGAAACAATTCTAACCCTAATCTCTCTCTTCTCTCTCTCTCTCTTTTGCTTTTCACCCATGACTTTTCGCAAGCAAAAACCTGTTATTTTCGTGACATTAAGTGACAAGAAATTCGATTTTCATGCCTCCCTGAGATCGACACTCGGATTCACGTCCATTTCTTCATTTTAAAACCGACGTTGTGAGCGCAAGGTATAACAATTATTTTAAACACACATGTCAACGACCCACCCGAGTGGCAGGGTAGACCACTTGCTTGTTGGTGGGGGGCAAATTTCAATGTTATGGAGCATTCCGCACATCTTCTATGGCCTTACTGTGACTCCTTCGATTTACAATCTGTAGATCAGGTATAGCATATTCCATTACCTTCATATGATATTCAAGTAATGCATTTCCTTGTAAAAGAATAACTGTTTGTTTAGTTTTAGGTTGTATAGGAGCCATACACTGAGGTAGTGCGAGTACAAGTACCACCATCCTGCCTCGTTGGCGAAGATTTTTGGCATTCTTGGTTACCACTTATTATGTTCCACATAGTGGAACATTATTTCACGGATTGCGTCACACGTCAATTTGAAGGTCGGCAATGAGTACCTGATCAATGTGACATCGATACCCATCTCCATGCCTTGGATCTTAGAGGCAAGAATGATGTTGACTAGGTGGAGCGCCATGCATCGCACATAAAAGATTGGAATGCACGTCGACAGCGAGGTCTGGAGTTAGGTCCCATAACTGAGGGGCAACAAACCGAGACACCTGACTATGCACCATGGTACCATGGAATTACTCGAAGATGCATAGGTCGTCATGGGGAAGTTATATGGAGAGAGGTATTATATTCATGATTAATTGCTCGAACATTACTAATTCTTCATTTTATTTACGGGATAAGGCAGCCAACCTTCTAGTAGAAGAAACGCTTAATCTTGACGAACTCAGAATGCTTATTGATGATGTAAGGCAAGACTTGCGAGAGGAGATTAGCCGATAATTTGTGGTTGTTGTTGCTCAGCGAGATGATAATGATGATGAGGGTATTGATCCTCCATTGCGACCTCAGGGTTGAGGGCATTGAGCACAACGAGGGAGAGGTTGAGGACGCCGGGGAGCTCGTGGAGGTCTGATTATAGAGATGGATGATGACCAGCATGATTTTCCACACCACCATCATGACCAACACTGGCAGGACCAGGGTTGACATATGGAGGTCTACGAGCAGGATTAGGACTCATCTCATGACCAGCACCAGCAGGAGCAAGACCCACCTATGGAAGTTTATCAGGCGCAGCACCACCATGACTAGCACCATGAGCACCACTATGACCAACACTAGTAGTAATCACAGATAGATCTCGTCACTTTGCCCATTAGCATAGCTATTACATAGCTAGTCACTCCAGTTGCACCTTAAAAGATGCATGCAGATGATGACCAGTTCGGGGAGGTGCACACACAAGCATCCATGCGGAGTACACTTACACCACCACGATCCCCCCTATTCCAGACAGGTTCACTCATCAGTAAGATTGACTCACAATCTTGGGTTGAGCACTTACCAGAGAGACAGACCACCATAATTTGTAGAAGAAAAAGAAAACAGAATTAGTTCCTTTTTTTGTTTTTCTTCTATATGTAATACGATTGTCCACTTCTTTTTGTATAGATATGAACTTCAGAACATATTGTACTGTACTGACATATATTCCCTAGTAGAAATATATTCACTTTTGTGTCTCTTATAGTTATGTTGGTAATGTTGTGATTGTGAATTGTTGATTGTGATTGTGATGTTGTGCTTGTGATTTTTTGATTGTGATTGTGATGTGAATTTGTCTACCAGTAGGAGCAGCAGCACTAGCACCAGCACCGGCACCAGCATCAGCATCAGCAGCAGTAGCAGCAAATCCTATCTGGGTAGACTAGTAGGGTATGAAGCCAAGTCGTGTCTTCAAAACATGACTTTGGTGGGATTCTCCCCTTAGCCGATCCCTCGTGATTTATATATGTGATTTATACACATATATAACTGTACACAATTATATATGGTGGGATTCACTTTGGTGATGTGAATTATAAATTTATTTATTTCAATTTTATGTACATATACCTATGTAAATACAAATAGACATGTATATATGTATAATCTTATTTATGACTATATATATATTAAAGTAATTATAATATACCGTAACATACCCTTATATTTATTTATGTATTTATTGTATATAATTATGCTTCTAAGTTAATTAACTAGGTTATTAAGTTAAAATAAATTAAATTACTAAATTAATTTATTATTGAAGTAAATTATGTTGTATAATTGTATACTATAATTTTAAGTATTTTCAATATATTTATAATGTATTTATAATGTAATTATGTATTTATCTATGTAAACCATGTACTTAAATGTGTATAAATAAAAATAAATAATAAAAAATAAATTAAAAACGTATAATAAATAGTTAATAATGTAATTTAACTAAATTATAACTCAATTGAGTTATTAAGTTATCAATTTGGACTTTAATTAATGAATTAAGTACTAATTTAACATGTAATTTTTGCTAACTTTAATGATATTTTAAATATAATTAAATAATTAATTATTGTAAATACAATACACCAATAAGTAGCCTTATGTATAGGCTTCAAGATGGTATAATTTAATCTGGAAATAAACATCAATAAGGAACCCAAATCAAGGTTCGAACTTGGCCATTTCGCATGTTCATAGCAACGAATTCACGATTGAAATTGGTGCTGAATAGCACTGCATTGTCGACATGAAGGTTTGTCATTGTACATATAATGCATCAGGTGCCCTAAGAGGCACGTTGAAATGAGAAATACAACGAGCATACGGGTGTGAGCATGTGTGTGCACCTCGAGAGAGGACATTGATCCTGTGAAAAGTAAACCTACTAATTAATAATTTTTTGTTTAAGTTAAGGTTGAACGGTTAAGTTATAATATTTAAGTGTTAAGTATATGTGTATGTGTGTGATGTTAAGTTAGAACTGTGAACTTGCGTGACTATATGTGTTAAGTGTTTGTGTGACGTGTGCGTGCAAAGATAAGTATACATATGTGTTGGTATTAAATCAAATCATGTCTTAATATGATTTTGGTGGAGATATCCGTTACCTAAACAAAAATAATATTTACGCTTAATTTATATCGACAAATACAACTTTATTATATTCACAAAAATTATATTTTGAAAACACAAATTTCCCTTAAATAAACAAGTCATATCTTAACCTTAAATAATGAAATATATTTTTTTCTGACATAATTAACTAAATAAATATTTATATTACCTTCCGTATCAAATTTCTTCGCACCGACCACCGCACCTAGCCACGGAGTCCGCTATTTAAGCTCAATCTCTCTCCCACGTCACGACGCACCGGAGGCACCCTGCTTCCATTCCCAACTCAGTAGCGTCGTATCCTGCAAACAACCGGCGGCCCCTCTGCTCCCCCTCAGGTACCTTATCTATACCAAACCCCTGGGTGATCCCGCGGACCTTCTCGATCACCGGTGTTCGCTCGCTCACAGAGGAGAAGGTGAAGGAGAAGGAGGGGAGGTCCGGGGTGAGACAAGACTAGATGAAGCAGAAGCAGCAGGGGATCGTGGCGAGACAAGTCGTCCCCCCTCCCCCTCCCCGACCCGACGTGTTGCCCTCTCCCCCTTTCCCCTCCGCCGCGCTCCCTTCTCGTCCACCGCCCTCCGCCTCCGCCTCCGCCCTCGCATCGATTCTTGGCCTAAACGGAAGCTCGCTGTCTTCGCAGGGCTCGTCGGGATCAATCTCCCTAAGTGGGCGCCTATTGGGAATGACCTCTGCTGGGATTGATGGGAGTTTAGCAGATTGGATCTGATGGATATGGTTTACTGTGTGGAGTTGTTTCTTCTGGTTGATGGTGGGAATGGATAGAGTTTGGAGCATGGCAGTGGCCAGATCGGAGAATACTCAGGGTCATTGAAATTTAGTTGCTGAGCAAATGGAGCTATTAATTTGTAGTTAATTGGAATGATGTTCGAGGTTTTGAATGATCATGACAATTGGTTCGATAGTTTGGAATGTGTTAAATCTGTAAATGTGAACTTTGAGAACCTGAAAAGTTTCTCCAGGGAAAGGGCAAGAATAACCTGTACATCAGAAGGGGTGGAATGTTAGAAACCTACATGTTTTACTGAGAAACTATGTTTTGCAAAGAAAAGAAAATCTTCTTTGTAGTTTGACATTGTGCGATATCATATTTGATAGATCTGAAGAAGCCCCATTTTGCAAGAAAGATCAGGTTTGTAGATTAAGTTAGCAATGTTTGGTTTTGAGAAAAGTTGTATTTGTAGTTGTGCATTCCATTGATTTAAATGCCGACGGCATGCCGCCGGCATGCCGTTGGCAAGGTCCTTTTTGAGTAAGGGTCGTGTCGATATGGATAAAATGTCAATTTATAGGGATATCATCGGCATGCCCTCGGCATGGTCGGCATGTTGGCGAAATCAGTGCCCATGCTGAGGTTGCTGTTGGTTTTTTTAATTACTTTTGCTATTTTTGTCGGTATGTATCGGCATGCCCTCGACATGCTCATCGGCATGCCCATTAAAAAACGGGCATTTCCACGATGTGCCCTCGGCATGCCCACGAAATGCACACTTAGAATTTCATCGACATGGCATCGAAATCGACATTTCGAACCTTGGTGCATTCATATGTTCAAGATTGTATGTGACTTAGCTAGAGACAAGCTTTGGATGTTATTGCGGATATTTAGGACAGATTTTGATGGTGGTGGTTTTAGGTAAAGTCCCTTTTTAGTGGAGGTTATTGACGATTCAAACATTACACTATGGTATGAGCATAGTTTCAGTTAGTGTTCTATGTGCCCATGATGTACCCACAGCAGCTTGGTGAAATGGCCCTTTTTGGTTGATGTGTAGATACGATGGGCTATGCCGGTGTTAGTGGAGCTCTTTGGATTCGAGAATATAATGGGTTAGAAAAATGTGTTTTTTTCCCCCAAAATTATTTGTAAATGTGGTACTTCCTAAAATATGTGTACAATTTTTGTTGATGTGGAGTTCAGAAATAGATTGCTTGGTAGTAAAAATGAGGTTTTGGAGAACAAGATTGTCGTAGATGGTTTTAGTGCGATAGACATAAATTATTATTGCAAGGAATTTGCAATATGCAACAATTGTAGCCTGGGTGCTGTTATGTTCATTAGTGCTATTGCTAGGAATGTACATATGGACTTTGTGCATTTCCCCTGGTTTATTCCTTGGAGATCCTGGATCATCATAGAGAAAAAGTTTTCCTGGGCCACGGAAGGACTAGCGGTATGTGCTTCACACTGTTGTATCAGGGTCCCCCTCATATTTTGGCCAGTTGACCTTTTGAGTAAAATTATCCCTTACAAAAAAAAAAGTCTAACTAGAGGGAGAACTGGGAGTAGGTTCATGGATCAATGGAGATCATGCCCCTCAAAGATTATCCTTTTTTTGTCTGTAGATGTTCTTTGATGCTGATGTCAATTATTGAGGAAAATAATCTTTTTTTTTTTTTTAAAAAAACTATTGAGGTAAATAGCATATAGATATTTAGAAGGTCTTCACATCGCAAATGTGTGTTTTTTTTTTAGAGTAATTGACATCATTGGTGTTAGGAGTGTTATAGAAACTTGAAGTCCCTTGCTTCGCTGTAAATATCGTGGCTTCCCTTCTGGGCATGCTGAGATATTTCTTGAAGGACGATAAGAGGGCAGAGTTGTGGTTAGGTAGAAAGTGGTTGGAGGTTTTAAACGAGATAAAGAGTGGGTCAATGACAACTAGGAGTTGACGGAGATGGAGCTGGTAGAGATATGGATACTTCAGGAAGTGATCCTTTCTAAAGAAAAATTGGCTGATATTCATTGGCATGTTAGGCATGTGTGATCTTGGGAAGGAGATCGGAATACTTGATTTTTTCACCCTTCATGCCGTAGCTGTTGCCATAGATTAGTTTCAAGGTGTTAGATTGTTGATCATGACATCGTATCGATCAAGCACAAAGGTGGCATGCGGGAATATTATCACAAATGTAACATTGATATCCTTAAGTCGATGCATAAACACATTTTCGGCTTCAATTGTGTTAAATGATCGAAGCCTTCGAGATTATTTTTTTTGTGGGTTTTTGTTCTCCCTAGATCGGCTTATATGATTACATTTAGAGAATTAATTTCTTCTTCCTCTGAAATAAATAATTAATTCTACAATCTAAAATTTCAGGTACAATTACCTTTGAAAGAATTGATTTACTAGGTGTTTCTCTATTTGATGCTTCTCTATTTATGCTTTTTGTTTGTTTCTTATCTTTTGCGTGTCTTCATTTCCTTTTATGAGATAAAATGATGATTCTTTCCAACATATAAATTGCACTCCTGTAGCAAAGCACAGGTTAAAAACTAATTCTTTATTGTTTGGCGACAAACACGACCAAACAAAGAAGCAGCAGCTGTATGGCGGAGGCTCCATCGGGTCTGCGGATTCTTCTCCACCAGCACGTCAAGGACCGTGCTGCCACTGCCGCCGTTCCCATCTCCTGCCACGCCGACCGCGACCGCATTGCCGTAAGCTCTCCCCTCATCCCTTCGCAAATCCTCATTTATTCTTAAAAATACCAACTACTGCTTCCTCTTTTTCTTCATGAGAAAAAGGTATTCTTCTCGGTGTATGTAGCACTGAAATGGAAGGGCTTCTTAGGAAAAAAAGAAGAAGTGAAAGTAAGTCACATGTGAAAGAGAGGGAGAAGAGAATAGGTAATTAAGTGGAAGAGGACTGGGGAAGTTGAATGATAGTGAATCAATTGATTCACATGTATATCATTCAGCATATCTTTACAGGAAAATACAAGGGACTCCTTTTTTACAGGAGAGATGAGAGATATGACAGCCCCTGTACCTTCTCCTTGACAACTCTAACCATCATTGATCACTAGTGACAGACTTAACTAATCTCTCAACTGACTATGTGCCTACCACTGACCTCTCATGATTCTTGAAAACCATTTGGTGTCATGTAATAAAGATGGTCCTGTCTGATGGTGGCTTGAAGTTGTTACTTTTTCTAGGTTCCTTTTCGAAAAAGTGGTTGCTTTTCCTGTCCCTCTTATTCTCATTGTTGTTTTTTTGCCCTACTTCTGGACCAGGAAGCGTTTAAGAATGCCATATTTCACCCTGGGCCACCGGCAAATTTTGCTTTTCAAACAGTGCAGGAAGCAATAAAGCCGCAGGTACTACTGCCTTACATAGGCCTCCATCATCGAGCTGCCACTCCATCTCCTGGGATTTTGGTAAATTCTTTTCACGTAACTCTGAATGGTTATGTTATTTATGTAATAGAGGCAAACTGTGCTCATCCAAGATGAGAATCAGCTACTGGAGAATGCCTTACGAGTGTTGCTTCAGGAGCTGGTGGTGAGGATCTTGCTATTTGTTTCTGGCCTCATCTTTTCTTTCTGCTTCTTGGAGTTTATCTTAAACATGCAATCTTGACCACTCAAGTTTATATGCACATTATTGGATGAAACCATCGTGTAAAAAGGATGGAAATATTTGTGTATTAGGGTGTGAGAACTTAGGTTAATCTTGAAGGGTTTTTTTGTTGAACATCTTTTAAATAATCACTTAATGGCAGCGACATGAATGCTTAAGGAAATCCTTACATTTGACATTTCTTTTCTCCAAACATTTTAAGTAGACAATTGTTGCTAGCTGGAAGACAAAAGATATTTTATTTCAATATTGTTGTACTTATATGTTGAAACCTAGTTTGTTTATTTGGATAACTCTGAAAAGCATGGATCATCTTTGTTTGGTTTGTTGGATTGCTCAACCTAGGTTAGAGGGACTTAACCCAGGATAAGCCATCCAAGGGGAGGGGTGGGATAGGTTTATCCCGTGGGTTGAGTCATCCTTCCCCAGATGACCCATTAATTTATCCCTTTATATTTCAAATAGACACAGGGTAACCTAGCAAGGTAACCCTTCTTCATTCTAAAGTAAATAGAAATGTAGGATAATCCAGCTGTAGAAAACTTATCCTATGAGGATCTAACTTTGTTGCCAAACTAAGCCTTAAATCTTTTAGTGCATTTTGGAAAAGGTGTCTTGCTTAACTGACTCGTCACTGCACCTTGATCAACCCCTTGCAATTGGATGGAAGTGGTGCTGAAGGTGGGGGATATGGAAGTCACTTGTTTGGAGCCTTAATGATGAACAAGGGAAGGATGTGTAGAAAGGGGTAGGAAGGGGGCCTGGCAATAGTTTCTCTTTGGAAAAGATGCTCATTCCTTTTACCTTTTCGATAAAAAGGATAGACATTTACACAGGCTAACAAACACCTATCTATGCCCATAGCCATATACACTTGCGTGAATAGGGATGAAAATGGGTCGGGTTCGGGTCGGGTTTGGCTAAACCCATACCCATACCCATTTGCAAAATTCATACCCATATCCTATCCATTTACTCATCGGGTACAAAAATCTAAACCCATACCCATACCCATTAGGTACCCATTTATAAATTGATCTTATAATCAAATCGTGCCAAATTACAGTCAAAGAAGAGGAAAATCTATAACAAATTCATTAATTATTTATTTTTAGCAAGCTTTAAACATAGGAGCTCGGGCTACTCTAATTTTATTGATCTCTACTAAAATTATTACAAAAGAGCCTTTTAAGGAGAATACATTAAAATAAAAATACAAAAAATATAATAAAGACTAAATACAAGTACCTTTCAAACAAAAACTCTTCAGCTTCGAAATAAATGTTCAATGGAAACTTTAGAAGCATTCCCATCCTTCAAAATGATGGAGGGAATCGTGAAGAAGATCAGGGTTGGGGGTATGAGAGACTTAGGGTGGGACTTACATATTTCGGGTAAATGAGGATTTTATTCGGGTATTCGAGTCGGGTAATCGAGTATAGATTCATACCCATACCCATATGCAAACTCGGTTGGGTTTTCTCGATAAAACCCATACTTGAACCTAATTGGGTTTGGGTCGGGTTTTACCCATTCTTTTCGGGTCGGGTTCGAGTTGGGTTTACCGAAACTTGCATCCCTATGCATGACGGTAGCTTTAATGAAACTTGCTAATTTATCACCATCGATTGTTATTGAAATAAAATCACTTGAATTAGGCAAATAAAGGGCCTAATGTAGAATATTTGGTTTGGTTTGTTCCTTGTCAAATTGATACTAAACAAAAAATATTCAGTCAAAGGGTCAGGCATTTATCAATGGCTGACCTAGTGCTTTTATATGTAACTAGAAGGATTCTACCAAGCCCATTGATTTTTTCTTTGAAGAATGAGTACCTATATCTAAACTGTGTTGCACATCGTACAATCTGAAAAAATGAATATGGGTATTTGTTCAAGCCCATCGAATTACCCTTGGGCCCGTTTGGTTGTGGGATAACCCTAAGGTTATCTTGTTGGAGGGGATCATCCTCAATAATGTCAATGGATTATGTAAGGGATAAGTTGGGTTCATGGTTTCCAATGTAGTATCCTCCACCGCAAGTTCTTTTCATATCTCAACATATTTTAACTATAATAACTATCAAATCCAATTTTCAAAAAAATAACTATCCCATCCAACCCACCACTTATCCATCATAACACCAAATACTTTAACCCCACCTATCCCATCCACTAATTTATCTCATTTACAACTTATCTTACTACTAAACGCAACCTTATGGTCTATCAATTTCCTAAATTCCTAGTTTGGTGTCTTCTTAAAATAGAAAGGTTAGAAATATCACTTTTTCTTGAAAAAGTAAAGGATGACTAGTCTACACATCTTCAATTGTCACCTATGTCACCAAAGTAATCAATAGGCTACAAATATTACCAAACATCAAATTAAATCAATGATAAGGGGGCTACTATATACACAACAACATTATCTAAATAGGGTCACTCACTCTTAACCAAAACCCCATTCCCTCTTAGCCAAATAGATAAAGCCATAAAGGTATTATTAGGAACTTAGCCTACTCTTGTTTTGATCTAATGTGTATTGACCCAATGCTCCCTGATTCGTGTGTCCATAGTTGGAGGAATTGAAAAGTGTTCCACATTTGAGCAATCAATCCAACCCATGTCAAGATGACTCCATACTTCCCAAGGAAAAGTGCAAGGAATTGATGGAGAATGCCCACTTCTTTCCTACATAAGACATGGGGCATTTAGATCCAGTGTTGATTTCAAAGTGAACACCTTTGTTACTTAGAGAATTAGGAAAGAGATATTTTAGGATTAGTCAAATTAGGCAAATTTTTATTTTATCTCTTTCTATTTTGATTATGATTTGATTTTATTTTCAAAATTAGTTAGTAGGATTAGGATTGCTATTGTAATCCTTTCTTTATATAAAGAGGGGCTGCAAATTTCTCTACTTGCTCTCTCTAAATCAATAAAATCTAATTCGAGAATTCTTTGACACTATATGAAAGCGGGAACGATCCTAGGGAATTCCCTGGCTGCCAGCTTACTCTCTCTCCTATATGTGGTCCCATCCACTTGTTTTCCTCTTAATGCACACCAATGTCGTACATCTTCGTGCTTGTAGCGTACATGGTGGGAGGCTTCCTTCGGTCTACACGCAAGCCACACACATGTTGCACAATCTGTGTATCCATTAACACGCGATTTGCCTTTTCCACATGCAAACAACGTGTTGCTGCTACTACCTCTCTGCACGTAAGCCATACACGTTGCTGCTTTGTCCCTATGTCCATTTTCGTGCGATTTGCATTTTTTTTTAAAAAGCGAAAGGGAGTGATAACCACCCACAACCATTTCATTCCATCACAAACGGGTTACAACAGGGTTACAGAGTAGATCCCCAAAACATCACTTGGAAAGATATGGTCGAAACAAAATTGTCCACATATGGCCTTCCCCCCTGATATCACCCCGTTTCTCCCCTGATATCACCCCGTTTCTCCCCAACTACACACCCCACATGACTGCCAACACCTTCGTCCTATCTCTCTTGGACTGAAAAGCAAAATCGCCTCCGTGTGCATTCCCCCTACAGAAAGATTCCTAGAAGCTATCCACATTGTGGATAGCGTTCCAGTCGACTCCTATTCGCTGCCAAACCTGAATCATAAAAGGGCACTGAAAGAATAGGTGCTGAATATCTTACTCACCTCCACCACAAAGAGAACACGTGAGATCCTCTGACTGGGCCCATCTAGATCTCCATTGTTTCGTCATCACTCTCCCCTTCCTTACCAGCCATGCAAAGATCTTCACCTTCAAAGGACACTCTGCTTTCCATATAAGACTACAGTCCCGCAAGAAATCGACATCAGAATTGATCATGCCACTCCCCAGCCGACGGAAGACCTTTGCCATAGAGAAATCTCCTTCCCAATGAAAACCGTCTTCATCCTCCTTTGGGGCCCAACCTTCCAGCTCTAGCAATAAACACTGAAACTCCTCACATCTCTGATCTGACAGTCCTCCTCGAAAGGTTGGGCACCAAGTCCCATCCCAACAGCTTTCCACCGTTGTTAAAGGATCCGTCACACCCCTAAGAAGACGGGGGAACCTCTCAGCAAGGGTTGAACCACTCCCCTGCTAGTCATCCAACCAAAAACGAAAGGCATCTCCCTTCCCTAGAGTAGGGGAGAAGTCACGTACGTTTGCTGTCATCATCGCCAAGCCCCTACGAAAATGAGATGCACCTGAAGGCGGAGACTCTAGAGGCTCCCATGAGATGAAAGGGCCGTAGCACCTCCGCATAATGTCGCCAAAGACTGCCTACTCCTGCCCTACCAACCTTGCTATCCACTTTTTCAGGAGGCTGATGTTCACCTTGTCCACATCTCTAACTCCTAGACCCTTGTCCTAAATCGGCTTGCACACCTCTTCCTAGGCCACCAATCTCGGCCCCTTGTCGGCCCTGCATTGGCCCAGAAGAAATCCCTCATCAGTCCTGATATCTTCTTAATCTGGCATGGTACTTTGAAAACAGAGAAGAAATATAACGGCATGGAGGCTAGCACTGCTTTCACCAGGATCAGTTTCCCACCTCTAGAAAGAAGTCTAGAGGACCATCCTGCCAATCTACCTTTCATCAGCTCCAGCAGAGATATCTAGTCCTATACCCTGAGGTGCCTATCTGATAGCGGGAGACCCAAATATACCAACGGCAAAGAACCCACCTTCGTCTCCCAGACCCTACTTACCCTCTCCACCTCTCCTGCTGACAAGTTAAATGGGATAAAAGTTGACTTTTGGTAATTGATTTGCAACCTCGATGCTTCACCAAAAAGCTCCAATAGGATTCTTATTATCTTGGCTTCCAACTCTGCTCCCTTAACCAGGAACAAAGTATCATCCGCATATTGTAATACCACTGTCTCTTTGTCATTATCAATCATGAAGCCTTTGACTAAACCCCATTCACAGGCCATCTGTGTCTCTCGCGCCAGTGCATTTGCCGCCAAAACAAACAACATAAGTGCAAGGGGGCAACCTTGCCTAACCCCTTTCTTGGGTTGCACCCATCCTCCTGTCGGATTCCCATTGATCAAGACAGAGAAGGAAGATGTTGTCATACACCTCTTCATCCAATCAATTCACACCATAGGGAAACCCCTCCTCCTCAGGGAGGCCCAGAGAAAGTCCCATTGCACCGAGTTGCATGCCTTACTAAAATCAAATTTCCACAAGAAGGCCCTTTTCTTCTCCCTCTTCCAAAGGGCTAAAGCCCTCATAGCAACCACAAAACTGTCCAAAATTCCTCTACCTGGTACGGACGCCTTCTGAACATGTGATATCAGATTTCCAAGAAGATCTCTGATTCTATTAGCCAGGACTTTAGCGACAATGAGGTACATAGCATTGGATAACGCAATCGGCCTGAAGTCTTGGATCGCCTCCGCCCTGCCCTTCTTAGGAAGTAGAAAATGGTAGAATCTGTTCAGTTTGTCAAAACCTCTGTTCCCGGCTGCAAACTCCATCATTTGCATCACCTCTGCCCCCACTAGGTGCCAGAACTCCCTGAAGAAGAAGACGGGGAAACAATCTGGCCCAGGACACCCCTCTGAGTTTAGGCTCTACACCGCCTGCCTTACCTCGTCCTTAGAGAAACCTGCTGTGAGACTCGCTATCTGAGTCTCTGTAATACTCTACACATCCTCCCCTCTCCATCTCCAAGCCCCTCTGACGTGCCTCCCAGTGAAATCCCTGAAGTAATCCGTTGTGGCTCGACCCACCTCCTCCCTACCAGAGAAGCTGACCCCGTGAATCAGCATCTTGTCTATCCAGTTTCTTCTCCTCCTGGTAGATGCCATTTCGTGGAAAAATCTGGTATTAGAGTCACCTTCTTTCAACCACTTCTGCTTCGACCTCGTCTTCCATTCTATCTCTTCCTTCCTGTCCTCTTGCACCGCATGGGTTATTTTCATTCTAGTCTCTCTATCCTCTGAGGATATAGGGTTTGGTCTTCTTGTCTATCAATCCTAACAATCTCCGCTAGTGCCTCCGCCTTCCCGCTAATCCTAGCTGCTCTGAGCTCCCTCCTATATGTCCTCAGGTGTTCACGTAGCATCTAACTTTGCAGCCAGACGACATGCAACAGATCCCTCTACCACCAAAGAGTCCCATTTCTCCTCCACCATACGTTGGAACCCTTCTTCCATCAACCAGGATCTGTTAAATTTAAAATAGGTGCCAAAATGAGTCCTCTCATTGGATCTCTACATGAGGGGCGTGTGGTCTGAGAAGGGCCTTTCCAAGGCAGACTTGTTTGCAATCGGAAAAGACTTTGCTAGCTCCACATTGCAAAGGAACCTGTCAATATTGGACATCTGGCCATTATTGTTCCTACACGTGAAGGCATAGGACGTTGGTGCCAGATCCACTAGGCCATGGGTGGCTACAAAGTCCATAAAGAGATCCGACTCGGGGTCTTGTCTACCCCGCCCTCCAGGCTTGTCCGCCAACTGTAAGGTGATGTTGAAATCCGCTCCCAATAGCCAAGGAGAACCCTGGCTTTCTGCTGCGATGGCCGCGAGCTCCTCCCACATGATACTTCTGGCCTGTGTATCCAACGGACCGTACACCCCTGTAACGTACATCTTGGCACCTCCCCTCCTAATCAACCTTGTCGAGATGACATGCTCTTCGCATTAGAAATCATCTAAGGAGAAGATGTCCTCTCCATCCCAGAATCTGTCCTCTTGAGTGGCCATTCGCCCCAAGGGATCGGAACCCCTCCATCCAGGAACCCCCAACCTCCTTCCATGTTCGGACATCGCAATCAGCCAGCTTTGCCTCTTGAAGCAACACGACATCAACTTTCCACATACGAATATGGCGCCCCAAAGACGCTCTCCTAGCAGGGTCGTTTAGACCCCGCACATTCCATGTCATCACCCCGTTCATTTAGAACCAAAGGTGGCGTCCACCTTGGTCTGTCGGAACCCACACACCTCCACCGTCCTACGAACCTCATCATCTGTACTGTCCAACATTGTCTTCTGCTGTGTTAGCTGGGGCATCACACTTCGACCATCAACCACCTCTCTCAGTCTCTGGCTTCCACGAAAACTCCATTTCCTCATACCGAAGAGTGCTGTTTCTGCCACCTTGCACCATGCGAGGTCTCCACCCCGTCAGGGTGATCTCATCCTCCCTGTAATTGGATGACTCCTGCACGCCAAACACCTGTTGTGCGATGGAGCGCCACCATCGCCCTCAGATCGAGGCCTTGGCCCATCCTCCATCTCACACTGGGCCCTGACCTCAGCCGCGTCGGCTACCATTCCACTAGAGCTCTCCTTCGGTGTCGTCAGAACCACAGGCGGTACCCTTGCCTCCTCAGCTCCTTTGGATCTTCACAGTGGCTCCTCCGCAGTAGATAACCCGCCATCCTCCCCTCTAGAAGCACGCGTGTGCTCCTCCGTGGCTCCACTGGCCACTTATCGGGCTCTCTCCCCCTCCGAGGAAGAGAGATCGGCATAGCTCCCCTTCTTCGAGCAAGCCCCTGCAGGAGACCGATTTCGCCTCCTCCCTTCACTCGAGTTTGAAGAAGGATTCTCATTCTCGAACTCGTCCCGGCTCCTATCGGGTCTTCCACGTGGATCCGGATCCACGCTCTTGACACGTGAGTGCTCCTCCGCACGTGCCGCCACCTCGACCCCCTCAAAAACCCTGGCCAGCTGCTCCATGCGCTGCTCCTCATCAATGCACTCCACTGCCTCTTTCGCTCCCGAAACCTCTAGAGCAGCGCTAATCTTGGGCGAATTCTGTGGCTCAGACGAGATCCGCGCGAATCTCTCGGGCCTCGATTCCACGTCAGTAGCTGTTCGAGTCGCCCTCGTCCACACCAGACAACGCTTCTCCTTCCTTCGCACCGGCACGTCTGCTCCAGCCGCTGCCTCGGGTCCCGGGCGAGTTCCTTGAATTGCGCAGGAGACAACCCACGAGGAACTCCCCAGCCACAACACAACCCTATTCATCAGCCTCACTCCGGTCTTCATCTCAATCGCTGCCATCACTGGACCTCCGGAAAGGTTGGCTGTCGAGCATCCTTTGAGGCGGGCGAAAGGCGAGACCATGGCCTCCACCACCTCCACTGACCTCAACCACTAGGGTATTCCTTCAATGGACACCTCAAACATCGGCTTCTCCGGCGGCCTCTCCATGGAAGCCCCATCGTGTGGTGATGGGCGCCGCCATCTCCGCCTCCCCACCTTGGCGTCGATCTCCACGAAACATAGCTCATCCCTCCTCACGACAGGGAGGTCGATGACCAAGAACTTCCTCCTCTCCAACATCACAACCCTAACCCCCTCCCGCTTTAAGTCCCAGCCTAACACCTCCTCCACCATCTCCCTGGAAACCCAACCTCCAAGCACCTCCCCCACCAGCCCACTCTCGACCTCGTCTCTCAGGCACCTCATCCCCTTCGACTAGGGCGCATCAACCTCCGCCCACGACACTTCCCCATGAGGTGGTGGCGGTAGTCTTCCTGCACTCCGATCTCGGCCACCATGGTAGCTGAAACTCTTGTGCCCTAAGCCCCTACACGCCCAGCATCGCCACGGCTCGCGACAGTCATGCGCTCAATGATCGCTCCCTAAACACCTGAAGCACTTCCCCCTCGTCGCTGCTTTGCCTCCACGGGAAACCCTTCGACGATGGGGCGAGAATCCGCCTCCCTTCCTCCGCCTCGCCACGATTGGCCAGCCCTCTCTTGCGTCCTCCCCCTTCGATAGGAACCCCGCATCTCCCTCTCCTCCCTCACCTAGATCGCTCTCCTTATTGCCCCTCCTTACGCCCTCTTCGCCCCTTTCACGCCATCTCCTCAATGCGATGCTAAAATGAGTTATCTATGGAGTTTGAATATAGCATTTTTTCACGTGCGATTTGCATTGGCCCTGCGCATACTTGCACGCGATCTGCGTTGATCCCATGCTCATCTTTGCGCCTCTTGTTGAGAATTTGCACGCATATGCATGCATCACGCGTGCTTCTTTGTGCACCTTTATGTGTGATCTCTTCTTGTATGCGCAACCAACATGTATTGTTGCGCCTCTTCTTGTAGGTTTACTTGATTAACCTTACGAACCACAATGTTGGCTTTGAGATTGTCTTGTGCTACTAGTCAGGCTAAGACTTTGCCCTCTTCTACTATTGTGAGAGTTTAGGGCACCTCGATCATACTTAACGGTGCCTAGAACTAGAATTACATCCTCTGATCCAAGACCTCCAAAATCTTTATTGGAGGCCATAAGAAATTTTATATTCTGACCAAGGAAGAGCTTGACTCCAAAAATAAAGACTACGATAACTGGGAGCAGGATAACTACTTGGTCATGAACTGGCTTATAACAACATAGAGTTGAAGATTGCAGCTAATATGCCATATACCAAGAACACAAAGGACATTTGAGATAACTAAGTATTCCCAGAATCCAACAACTCTCGGTTGGTCGATGTCTACCATAGGATATGGTCCACCAATCAAGGGGACCTATCTTTGGTTGACTATTACATGACCATGGAGTCTAACTATGAGGAACTTGTGGTCTTGCATGAGGAACTTGAGACAATGAAACAATCATCATCTAAGCAATGACTGACCTTTACCCAACATATTGTCCTACCCAATACTCCACCATGGTGGCTACAAATGCTGAGTCTCCTTGCAAGAGACTTAGATCAACAACTTCTTGCAATCTCCAGAAAATACTGACTACCACCTCGATGGCCTTTGGATATCATAAGTGGTTTGGGAATGTTTTGCTCTTGCTTCTAGCTTTTTTAGGAGGTGTAAATAGCTATTAGGAAAATCCACATTATTTTTCCTTTTTTGTGGAGACCCTCAATGTTGTCAACCACGAGATGTTCCTTAGTTTAGAAGAAAACAACTCTGGCATCTTTTTTTTTTATTTGTTGAAATTTATTTCTTTTGGAGAGAATGGCCGACTTCACCATTTTTTTCTTTGTTTTTGCAGCATGTTATGATTCATCTGTATGGGAAATCTTTCATCCATAGCAAAATCTTATTTAGATTACATATTGAGCTGTATACCTTTACCTTTTGTTTTTATAGTGAAATAATTGTCTCTTATTTCCTTTGTTTTTGTTCTGATCTTCCCTCCTATCATCCTTTTTTAACTTGGAATACACAAAAAAAAAAAAGAATATCTTTCGCTCTCAGATGTGGGTTTTATCATGCTGTAGTGATTGTAATTGATTGGTTATATGAGTATTTAGAGTGAAAGGGAATGAGAGATGGAATTTTCATAGAGATCTTTTTAAATTTGGTGTTGAGCTTCTTTCCAATATAGTTCTTTCAAAAAAGAAGTTCAGTTATAGTGTCTTTAAAAATTTTCTGAAAGGAATATTTTCATTGTTGTTAAGACTGCAAGAGCTTGATTTTGCTTGCCTCATTCTGGATTGCTTATCTTGATATGCAGCATTCTGCAGTTAAGTCATGTGAAAGGGTGATGCATTTTGGAAAATCTATTGATGATTCCGAGAAAACTTGTGGTCAAATACCGAGGCTTCTTGGTTTGTTTCTCGTTCTTTATATTTTCTTTGCATGCATCTCGAAATAATCAAGATGTGAAGTGCAATTCTTTTTAATCAACATGCTATGTTGTAAATGTCCTCTCACATATGTAATGCGAAAGCAGCAATTAGCATTGTCCACTTGTTTGAGAAGGACGATTGGGGCCAATGATGAAAAATGCTTCATGAGAAAGCATAATTTGCCTTTTCCAAAAAAAAAACGTGGGGGGGGGGGGGGGGGGGGGGGGGAATGCTGTTGTTAAACTCGTGTACAATGATTTTATTTTTTAATTTTTCCTTTTTATAATGTTATTATTGATTGATGCATTTTACCCACATTCTTCTTGTTGACCTATGTGAAATGCGTGACCGTGGCTAAACCCAAGTTATTTCTCTTTTGCTAATTGTTAGTATGATAGTTATTATTTAGACACCCCTTGGGTCTTAGGTATTGTTTTGTTATTTTATATTTCTGCTTGGATTTGTATTGCAATTTTCCCTTTCACATCTCTCTATATAAAGAGGTTAGGGATTCGAAGTTCAATAAGATCATTCAGTTTTTTCGACTTGGTATTAGAGCGACGATCCTAGATCGGTGCTCTGGTATCTCACTCGCTTAAGGCCTCCATACACACTCCCTCGTAACCCTAACCCTCATCTCTCTCTCTTTCGCTGATCTTCCTTGTTGTTGCTGTCGACAAGGGGGCAGTAGTGGTGTCGTCGTCACTAGCAGCAACATATCGCCACCGCTGCCTCCCAACAGCAACAGGTTGTCGTCGTCGGCTCTCCAGTGCTGCCTGTAGCCACCGTTAGTGGTTGGTGGGGATCTCCCTCGTCGGCAAGGGGGATAAGTAGCCCTTAGGGTTGCTGCTAGGGGTTTCCTTGTGCCCTAGCGTGTGCCTCGATTGATCCTAAGGGGCTGCTGTGTCTCTTGGGATGATTTCTAGGACCCTTAGGTCTTAGATCTCATGATCAAGAGGTCATAACCTTCATGATCTACAATTTTCAGATTTGAAATCATCTTTTAGATCTCAGTTGGTGGCATGTTTCCCTCTTCCATAGGCACGATGGCATTTTCTAGCAGTTCAGAGGTGACATCGGATACCGCTACAAATGTAGGGGGTTACAAAACTCCGTTCTTTGTTCCTATCACTACGTTGGATGAAACCAATTATGCTAGATGGTCTCAAATGTTTCTCATGACGATTGAGGGATATGATAAGGAATGTATTTTGATGGAGATAGAGTCATAGAACAAGATTGGGAAATTCACCACTTGGAAGAAGGATAATGGCATGGTCTAGGCATGGATCATGAACTTAGTGGTGCCTTGGATCAGTGATAGCATCATGTATTACAAGGCGATGAAGGAAATGTGGGATTCTTTACATGATACATATTCACATGACAAGAATTTTAGCAAAGTCTTTGAGATATATCATGAGACTGGCAATCTGAAGTAGGAGGGCCAGTTGCTGTCCCAGTATTTTGCTACCCTGAAGGGGCTCCTGGAGAAATATAATGCCTGGTTTTCACTTGTGATATTCAGAGGACATACAAGAGAGAGCATGCAGTCCTATAATTTCCTGATGGGCTTGAACCTGAGTATGAAGCAAGCAGGTCCCAGATTTTGACACTTTCTGAGCTTTCGTCTCTTGAGGAAGCATATAGTTGGATAAGTAGAGTGGCTGTGAAGGCATCCACACCAAATGTTGGGCAGACCTCTGCCTTGTTGGCTACTGGTGGATGTGGTGTTCCATCTACCAAGGGGAGAGGGTGTGGTCGGGTTCAGATTGGTAGACCTCGAACCATATGCTCATTGTGGTAAGGTTGGTCATGTTGAGGCTACGTGCTAATCTAAGCATGGTAGACCTCCCATGGCTAACTAAGCTGTTTCTTCAGAGGAGTTGAGAGATACTGTATCACATGTTGACTATGATGCAGTGGTGTAGCGCCTCGCTCAATTGACACGAGCCTACTACTTCCATAGATACAACTGCTTTTGCCTCCTTAGGTATAGCTTCTGCCTTATGTTCTAGTAGGAGACTTTTTGATGGCACTATGTGGTTAGTCGAAGTTGACAGATCTAAATAATGTGGAAGCAATAAAAAACCAAAGAATACTTGGGTTTACATGGAAACTACACTTACGAAGAGCGGGGAGAAAACCACAGGAGAAGGCCCCGATAGGGCATGTTTCTCTTTGTTTCTTCTGAAAAGAATAGGTGGGGGGTACACACCTATTTATAGGCCACCACACATTAACAAAAGTCCCACTCCATTGTGTAGGACTAAACCACTACACATTTCTTTCAACACTCCCCCTCAAGTTGAAGCATGGAATGCTTAGCTTATAACACAAAGAAACCTATCCTACATAACATAACTCTCTGGATTGGTTCTTGTTTGTAGGTGGGAACACGGGATGGAGCTGCTGGACGAACTGTAGCTGGCTTTGACAATGGCCTCTCCTCTGGAGACCTGGTGTTGGTGGCTCCCCATTCAGTATCTTTGTAGAAGGGGTCTTCCTCTAAAGGCCTCAAAAGTGGATCTCCCTTTCTAGAGTCCACGAAATTGGATCTCCCATATAGAAACCTGAAATGGGCCTTTCCTCTGAGGACCTCGAAATAGGATCTCTCTCTCTAAAGACCTCGAAACTCGGGACTTCCCAGAGTTATGGTTTCTCATGTGTAGTCCAGAAACAAAAGAGACTCCCGAATAAGGGTGATTACAATAAGCTTCCACACTCCTTTCTCCCATACTCATATTGGAGAAGAAAATAAGGAGAAGAAAAATAATAAAAACTAGAGAAGAGTCTCTTCCCCTCTTCTCATAATCATCATCATTTTTTTTTTTATTTTTTTTTCATTTTCCTCTCTTTTTTTTCCTTTTTTTGTTTTTTTTTACTCTTTCTCCCTTTTTTTCTTCTCTCTACTTTTTTTCCCTTTTTTTTTTCGTTTCTTTTTTATTACTTCTATTTTCTCCTCCATCTCTTCTTTCCCCCTTTTTCCTGAACTAAAGGTAAATAACCAAAACCCCTTTAGGGTTAAGGCGATAGCGCAGTCGTGTACTGGATCCTTGTGGAGGAACACCATGACCCAAACATTGGCGATGTTGACCCTGGCGCCTTCCTTGAGGAGGAGCTTGGCGATTTAGATGACCCTGTGCATCGTGCTCTAGTGCAGCGTCGTCTGCCTAGTGTGGCTCGCCATGTTCACATCCTCGTGCTCGAGGAGGGCGAAGAGGTGCTTATCCTTCTCGTACTGCTCCTCGTGTGCCTTTGGGCGCGAGCCACTTGGCGTTGGAACTGCTAGATCCTTAAGACACCATGGGAGGAGCACTTGGCAGTGGAGGCAGGAGATGCCACTGTGGTTAAGCGGTGGGGCTTGGTGGTGGAGTTGTGGAAGAAGTGACGAGGGGTGGGAGTCGACGATCCATACGGAGTAGCGATGCGATCGGAGGAGCGCCACCGCCAGCGATCGCTCCTCCCATGCGGGGCACTGTCCACGTAGCGGTCGTGTCGGCGGTGGAACCCTAACCCTAACCACCTCCAGGAGACCGACGAGGGCGGCGGAGGATCCATGCTACAAAGTCGATGTCTGTCGCAGCCATGGCCTGATACAACCCTTTCTGTTGCCTCTTGGCTATCGACAAGCACACCATGCGCGTCATCGCCCTCAGCGGGAACCCCCCAATATACTTGCCTCCTTCCCTCTTTACATCGCCTCCAGTAGGCTCAAGACCAACGTGGGAGGTCATCTCTAGCAAGTTGTTGTGGCTCCTCCTCGAGTAGGTCTTCTGTGTCACCTCCACAGATCTGCGACTTCTCTTCAGATGATCATGGAGCAAACAGAACTCCCAAGAACAAGAAAGATGATCATAAAAAAAAAAAACTCAAAAATTGATTTGTTCTGATACAAAGTTGACAGATCTAAATAATGCGGAAGCAATAATATCAAAGCAATAAAATACAAAAGAACACTTGGGTTTACGTGGAAACCCCACTCATGAAGAGCGAGGAGAAAATCAAGGGAGAAGGCCCCAAAGGGTATGTTTCTCTTTATTTCTTCTCAAAAGAATAGGTGGAGGGTACATACCTATTAATAGGCCACCGCACACTAACAAAAGTCCTACTCCATTATGTGGGACCAAACGACTATACATTTCTCTCAACAGTAGATTCAGGAGCATCTTGTCATCTCAGTGGAGACCATAACTGTTTTCAGCACATTCAGTCTGTTCCTCTTGGTAGAATTGTTCAGGTGGCAGATGATAGGTATTCCAGAATTGATGGCAGAGGAGATGTTGTGGTTACTCCATCATTGAGAATGTCGAATGTTTTATTTGTTCCTGATTTTCATATTAGGTTTTTGTCAGTTAGCAGGATTACAAAAGATTTGCATTGTCGTGCCATATTTGATGGATTGGGTTGTACCTTTTATGATAAGCTCACGGGGAGGACGATTGGTGGCGAAGATGAGGAGGGGGTGTGTATCGCCTATTTTAGACATTGTTTGCTACTGTATGCCAGGGAGAGATTGCCTCTAGTGCTGGTACAACCCTTTAGTCTTGCCAAGTGGGGAAGCATTATCGCACTAGTTTTTTTACTAGTTTCTCTTAGAGCTCTGTTTCATGTTTTGATTTGTTGCACATGGATGTTTGGGGTCAAAGTAGAGTGTCTGACAGATTGGCTCATCGCTTTTATTTTCTTATTGTGGATAATTAATTACTCTAGAATGTCTTGGTTATTCTTCTTATGATATAAGTCTGATGTAGGATCAGTGATTGAAACTTTTATTATGCAAATAAAGATCTAATTTTCTGCTATTGTGAAGATTGTTCGTTCTGATAATGCACTTGAATTTTGCATGGCAAAGTTGGCCACCTTCTATAGGTCTCTTGGTATTATTCATTGGACATCTTGTCCTCATACATCATAGTAGAATGTGGTAGTTGAGAGAAGACATTGCTATGTATTGGATGTGGCTGGGACACTGCTTATTCATCACAATGTACCACAGATAGATTGGGGAGATGTAGTACTTATTGCTTGTTAATTAATAGGTTGCTTAATTTGGCAATACAGGAGTAGGTCCCGTGGTAAGTTCTTCATCTAGACAAGGAACTGTTTTATGTACCACCTAGGGTGTTTGGCTGTATAGTATTTGTTCATATTTTATGACCAAGTAGAGACAAACTTTCCCTTAGAGTTGTGAAATGTGTATTTCTGGGGTATAGTGGTACTCAGAAGGGGTACAAATGTTATGATCCACTAGGCAGGAAGTACTATGTCAGTGTTGATGTTATGCTTTATGAGTCAATTCCATACTTCTCCACTGCTGGTCATCAGTTGTCATTTGAGGGGAATCCTGCTCCTATGTCAGTGTCATTAGTTCCTTTGGAACATATAACTGTTACTCACATTCAGGACACTACTACTACAAAGTATAACAGTATACGACAGTTAGAGCCTACTCATGTCTACAGATTGCTAATTACTTATAGGCAGTATGAATGGCGTCAATTACACACCCCCCACCACGTCAGCTACCTCTCTTCTCCCCAAGTTAGGTATGTGTTGATACTGACGTGAGTTTTCCTAGTGGTGATGGTGCAATTTCCGTAGGTGATTCTTGCTAATCTTCTAGGGAAGATTTTTCCCCTAATACTTTGCAGGAGATTGAGGAGGATTTGGATCTTCTGATTGCTATTTGGAAGGTTCCTCGTAATTGTGTTCATTACCAGGTTGCTGGGGCAGTGCCTAATGCCAATCTTGGGAAGTCATTTTCTATGTTTGCTACTGCGTTATCTGCTACACAGCTTCCCACTACATATTAGTAAGTTATGCTTGATCCAAAATGGCGTCAAGTCATGGAGGAGATGGTTGCCTTACATTCTTGTGGGACGTGGTAGCTTGCAGATCATCCCAGACATGCCAAGGTTGTAGGATGCCGTTGGATTTTTGTAGTGAAGTATAACCCAGACGGATCCATCTCACGTCACAAATCTCGATTGGTTGTGAAGGGATTCATCCAAGCCTATGGGGTGGAGTTTTTTGACACTTTTCTCCAGTGACGAGGCTTCTTACTGTTTGCATCCTTCTCGGTAGCTGCACATTATGGTTGGCCATTGCATCAGCTGAACGTGAAGAATGCTTTTTTCTATGGTGATCTTTAGGAAAAAGTTTACATGCAATAACCTTATGATTTTGAGACTCAGGGGTAGTGTGTATGTAGGTTGAAGAAGGTCATCTATGACTTGAAGCAAAGCTCGCGTGCGTGGTTTTAGAAGTTATTAGAGGAGTTACATGTTTTGGGACTCTTGAGATCCTTTTCAAATTACTCGTTCTTTGTCAGAAAGAGCAAGGGGGGAATTATTGCACTTCTTGTTTATGTTGATGACTTTATTCTCATTGGAGATGATAGAGTTGGGATAGTAGAGATCAAGCAGAAGCTAGCTGATTCTTTTGTTATGGACCTGGGTGAGTTAAGATATTTTTTAGGCATTGAGGTGGCATGGAGTAGAGATTGCGTAGTTTTAACCTAGCGCAAGTATGCCCTTGATTTGTTACATGAGACAAGGATGTTGGGATTAAAGCCTGCTAATATATCTATGGATTTTAAAGGGCATCTCTATGATATTGAATCTCAACCTATTGATGGTAAATTTTATAGGTAGTTGGTTGGTAAATTACTATATCTTACTATTACTCGTCCTGACATTTCTCTTATAGTTGGGAAGCTTAGTCAGTGCATGGATAAACCAACCAAGCAACATTGGGATGCCGCTATGTATGTGCTTAGGTATTTGAAGAGAGGGTATCTTGTTCAGGAAAGGGAAGTCCATGACTGTGGTTGGCTATTCTGATGCGGATTATGCACGTTGTATGGCAGATAGGAAGTTAACTACAAGTTTTTGCACATATGTGGTAGGAAATTTTGTGACTTGGAGGAGTAAGAAGTAGTAGGCTATATCCAGGTCAATTGCAGAATTTGAATATCGTGCCATGGTACAAATTGCGGCAAAGATGGTCTGGGTTAGATTAGTATTACAGGATTTGCATGTTCAGGTTGAGGGGCTAATGGAGATGAAGTGTGATAATCGCGCTGCTACCTATATAGCAAATAACCCAATGTTTCATGAACATACAAAGTATGTTGAGGTTGATTATCATTATATCAGAGACCTGATGCAACATGGAATCATCTATATTTAATTCACGAAGCCTCTTCCTTGCTCTGCATTTGATGTCTGTTATTTCAAGCTGAGTATGATCGATATCTATACTCTAACTTGAGGGGGATTGTTAATATATTATTATTTAGACATCCCTTGGGTCTTACGCACTTTTTGTTATTTTATATTTCTGTCTGGACTTGTATTGCAATTTTTCCTTTCACCTCTCATTTTTCCGACTCTAATGTTTGTTCAGTTTCACCACTGAGCCTGCAAATTCTGCAAGGAAGATCCAACAATGCATGTAGAAAATTCTCAGCTTTTCTCAGCTATGTTTTCGAGCTACTGCATGCAAATTATCTGCACCTTATTTGAAACACAGGATTGTTTGTCCCTAATTATTTCCTCAAGGCATAAAAATTGATTTTCTAATAGTAATTTCTTGCTGCTATACCCATTTTCTGCTTAGTTGGAGTGGTATTAGAGAAATAGAAAGCTAGTTGTCCTTGGAGCAGTTACATGGCTCTTTTTTGAAAGTTATTTCTTTCATTCTTTTATAGGCATGCTATACCCAATAGATTTGGCTCATGTGAATGAGTCATAGCTCCCTAATCTCTTCTTAGACTGAATGTTCATCTGAATGAGCCACTACTTTTTTAAACGTGGCATGGTCCCTTTTGAAGCAGTCGTGGATGTGAAATAAGGATCCTGCAAGATTATTGCACCTGCCTCCTTGTCTTCAGTGCATATTATTGGAAAGCCCCCTCGACAGTGATTTGACTTTCCAACGGGGTTGTAGCTCCTAAATAATCGTCCCATGAGGATTTCAAAAAATGGGAATTGAAATTACCTTTCCGCTCCTCATCCTTCCTTTGCCACTCCAATTGCTGGCGTCAACTACCAATAGCCAATGATGGTGTCTCCAGAACCATATTACTGTGCACAACGTCAATAAAAGATCTCCATTGCTTGGTACCTAGAAGCGTGATGTGGAGGAGCCCAGATGACCTTCTCATATGGAGAACAAGCTCTTGTGGGAAAGCAAATACCTCTAGAACTTTTGCTTTTATCAATAACCATAGTAGATTCACCACCTCTGAGTTCCCCACTTTTGAGACCAAAAGCCATGGATTTGACAAGTCTCCTGAACGAGGCAATAATCTTGTCCACCACCTGTAGCCTTGCAATCTCAGTGGCATGCCTTTCTACACTTATGCGAGGTTTGATTAGAGGATGAGTGGTTAATGCACCATCCACTTCTGAACACTCCTGTAATCTAAGACAACTCCCATCACTGTTTCATGTTGAGAACACCCCACATGTAGACCCAGAGATTAGTTGATGAGGAGTTTTCCCTCCCCTGCACTAGCAATCATCTCCTTGTTCAATGCTCGCGATCCCTTCACATATTGACAATGACAGTGGCAAATCATCTACAACATCTGCAATAAGGCATCATTCAAGAATTCTTCATCAACTGTTTTCTCTGATGGCCAAGGTGCGACCACTTTACAACTTGACCATTGATTATTAGGTCCTTAAGTGAAGAAGGTGTCGAGACCTGATTCCCCTGCAGACATTGTGGACATGAAAATCCTATGTCCAACATCCTAGCAATAGAAATCCCAACGTGCACAGACTTAGAGGCCTCGATTTCTACACTTGAAGTAGATCACCCTCTTTTGCCCCTTCTTCCCAGCTCCTTCTCTTCCAACTCCCACGCTCCTCCTATGTCACCTAGCACAATCACCCACTCACCCACGACACCCTCTCCCGTACTCCCACTCCCCCCCTTGACTTAAAGTTCCAAAACTGTAATTAGGTACTAATTTATGAAAGATTGTTGACATGGTTGTTGCTACCAAAAGCACCCTAACTGAGCCATAGGTAGAAACCTATGAGCTTTACTAGCTCTTGGATTTTATTAACAATGTTTGGCTTTCATGTTCTCAGGTTAAGGGTTTTCTTTTTTGATATGTGCATGACTGTTGCTTAAAACATTCTGTCTTTGCTAGTTACCAAGAGATAGAATGACCTCATAAATTATTTGATTTAGCAAGAGCACCATTAATGGCTTATCAAACTGAAGGTGACTCTTCTTAGAGTAGAATCTTAAACAAATACATTGAATTGAAGGGGTTGAAGTTGATGAGTGATAGAAAAGTGAGGCAGGTTTCAAACCATAAAACAACCCGATAGGAGCTGGTTAGACTGTCAGACCACATATGGCACTGCTCGAAAGTAGGCAAAGTGATTGAGCTTGGAAGATAGGAGCCTGGGCTATAGATTGGACAAAATGAACCAAACCTACTTCTACATTAACATCAACCAAGCAAAACCCTCCAATCTTAGGCTTTGGTGCTAACCTCTTGCATTTTCACTTCTTGTTAACCACTTCACCATTATTTTTAGAAGATGCTTGTGAGAAAGTTGATTATAACGTTAAACTGATCTCCAGTATCTTATTTCTTATCATTTTATAAAAGGGTATCCTATTGCCTGTCTATATGATAGGATCTTATATTGATGGGAGATTGTGGAGAATCAAATGAAATTCTTGTATTCAAAAGAAACCCTAGCCTTCTTTTTACAGAAAAGAGAATTGGATTAATTACAAAAGTACCCCCTTAATATAAATTAAACACCATGTAACCCTTTACAACTTATCACTCCCCCTCAAGTTAGGGTATATATGTCAATGAGACCCAACTTGTCGCTTAAAAAATTATGATGTTTCCTCTTGAGAGGCTTGGGGAAAATATCGGCAATCTGTGGCTCAGAAGATATGTAAGGGGTACTTATCTTGCCTTCCAGGATTGCATCCTATATAAAATGGCAATCAACCTCAATATGCTTCTTCCTCTCGTGAAAGACAGGATTAGAAACAATATATGTCGTCAACTTATTATCACAATAAAGTGGAACTGAGGTATCAACCAGCAACCTTAGATCTTGCAGAAAACCAACCATCCACATAACGTCAGATGCAGCCTGTGCCATAAACCTGTACTCTGCCTTTGCACTAGAGCGGGCGACAACACTGTATTTCTTGCTCCGCCAAGAAACTAGATTTCCTCCTAAATAGATAGCAAGGCCTGACGTAGATCGCCTATCTTCTACTGATCTTGCATAGTCTGCATTAGAGTAAGCCATGAGATCAAGAGTGCTACTCGCCATACAGTATAGACCTCTCCCTGGGTTGCCCTTTCAAGTATCTCAGAATGAGACACACATCATGTCAATGGCTGTACCTGGGATTCTGCATAAATTGACTAGCACGACTGACAACAAAGCTAATATTTGGTTAAGTAATGGTTGAGTATAATAACCGACTAACAGTACTGCGAAACCTGGTAATATCCTCAAACAAGGGATCTGACTCATTAGTGGTATGACTAGTTGGTGACTTGACCGGTATCCGTGATGGCTTGGACCCAAGTAGTTCAGCTTCCTTAAGAATCTGTAAGGTATATTGCCTCTGTAATAAGGACAACCCATCCTCCTGACGAACAACCTCTATCCCCAGGAAGTAACGAAGATCACTCAAGTCATTGGTGACAAAAGTAGAGTGGAGAAAGGCTTTTGTCTTTGCTATCCCATCAATATCATTACCTGTCAGGATCATGCCATCAACATAGACTGCTAAGATAACAACTCTTCATGTTCCACCATGCTCAGTCCTCCTAACAAATATAGAATGGTCAGTAGTAGATCTTTGGAACCTAATCTTCTTGATCTCTAAATTGAGTCTCTCAAACTAAGCTCGAGGACTTTGCTTAAGGCCATAGATAGCCTTCCGTAAGCAGCAAATCAACTCCCCCTGACTGCCATAGCTTGGTGGCTGTCTTATGTAAACTTCCTCAGCTAGATCACTATACACAAAAGCATTTTTTATATCTAACTGATGCAGGGGCCATCTCCTCACCACAACAACTGATTGATGGAGGTGATATGAGCAACAGGAGAAAAAGTCTTAAGGTAATCCACCTCATACGTCTGAGTGAATCCCTTGGTCGCAAGTTGTGCCTTATATCGCTACACTGTCCCGTCTGATCTGTATTTAATGGTGTACACCCATTTGCAACTAACAATTGTAGCTCCTTCAGGACATAAAACAAGATGACATAGAACAAGATCCCAAGTCTTCCTCGTCTAAAGTGCATGCATGTCGTCGTCTATAACAGCTTTCCATCTTGGATCATGGAGAGCCTGCACAAAATTTCTAGGAACAATTGTTGTGGTAATGGCAGAAGCAAACTACCTGTCCTCCTCCTGGAGATGAGAAAAATAGCATAATGAGAAATAGGGTGAAGCGTGGTGTCAGGGCTCCTCTACACAATCTCCTCACCATCTAACTCACCCCTACTTGGTGGAGTAATAAGCTGAGTTGGTGCCTCATATGTGATGTCATCTAGCTGTGATCTCCTCTGATATGCTTGCGTATCCTGTATAGCTGCCTCTATAAATGAACTTTCCTCTGAGAAGTAGGGAACCTTCTCAAAGAAGGTTACATCAGTAGTAATAATATATCGCCTCCGAACTGGGTCATAGCACCTGTAGCCCTTCTGGGTTCTAGAATACCCAAGAATGACACACTTCGTAGCACGAGGAGCAAACTTATCCTGTATACCGTAATTCTGAATAAAGCAGACATCCAAAAACTCGTAGAGGCAGCGGAAAATCCTGTCACACTCAGGATAAATATCTGATAGGGAATTTGACCATGAAGTATTGAGGATGGTAACCTGTTAATCAGATAGGTACATAGGTTGCAGATAATATAGCATATCCCCAAAACTGCTTAGCAACCTTCATATGAGACATCAAAGTCCTAGCAATATCAAGTAGTGCAACTTGCAGTCTGTAACTCTATTCTACTGAGAAGTGTGTGCACAAGATGTCTGATGAATGATTCCTTTGGAATGAAATTCTTCCTGCAAATCACTGCACATAAATTTTAATGCATTATCACTGCAAAAGACCTAAACGGTAGTACCATACTGTGTTTGTATCTCTGATAGAAACTGTTAAATAATGGTAGGAATCTCACTTCCGGCCTTCATCAGGAATACTTAGGTCAATCTGCTGTTGCCATCAATCATAATTGTAAAGTATCGGTGTCCACCGATAGTGGCAACTCTAGAGGGCCCCCAGACATCATAGTGTACTAGAGAAAATGGCTCAGAACTAATGCCAGCTTCTCTCCATGGATAGTTGCCTTTGTGGTGCTTCCCCAGCTAGCAATCTTCACACTTTAAGACCAAGTAATCAGGTAGTTGTGGGTACATCTGACGCATCTTCTTCATAGAAGGATGCCCAAGTCTCCCATGCTAGAGTAATGGATCACGGGAAATAGACACTGCCCTAGCAACCAGGGTAGGCGTGTCTAAATAATATAGTCCACGTCTTTCTATTTTACCACCAATAATATCACTCGTGACTTGATCTTGGAAATAACAATGCATCTCATTAAAAATAACACGACATCCAAAATTTCTGCAAATTTTACTGACTGATAGAAGATTCACGACAAACTCAGGAGCATAACATACATGTTCTATCTTCATCTTGGATGTAGCATCTACACATCCAACAACAGACATAGGGGAAGTTGCTTCATTGGCTACCCGTACATCATCAATTCCATGTGAAGGCACTGAATTCTTTAGGCGATCTTTGTCTCCAATAAGGTGAACCAAGGCACTAGAATTAATCACCCAAGCACTTCTGGTCTCCTGTTTCCTCACTCCAATCTCGTAGGCTGCAAACGCTAGCCCAGTCAAATCTGAACTTGATCTACTCAGATTAACTCTTCTCAATGTCGGCGAGAGAAGGCTCATCGCCATTGATAGGAGGCGTGAGAGAAGGCTCATACGCACTCAAAGCCACGAACAAGGCAATCACCGGCAGCAGTAGCACTTATTGCTGGCAACCACGAAAACCAATTGGCAGCCCCACCAGTCGGTGGCCATTGTCGCTAGCGGTGGTGGACTGCCACGCAGCGTTGCTCGCGCTGTCGTTGCTCAATCTAGCACCTCCCGAGTCGACGTTGCTCCACGCAACACCTCCCGAGTCGCCGCTGCTCCATGCAACACCGCTTGCACTGCTAGGGCTACACGCAGTGTCGCTTGCGCCACTGTTGCTCCATGTAGCGCCGCTTACGCCGCACGTCCTTCCACCGTCCATGGTGGCGGTGCCACCGTAGACGATGTTCTCCATCAGATCACCTTAAGTTGATCTAAACATGTTGTGGTGGATTTTTGATGGAATATCGGGGCATCGACCTCGGACCACTGCTCTGATACAATGTGAAGAATCAAATGAAAGTCTTGTATTTAAAAGAAACCCTACCCCTCTTTTTATAGAAAAGAGAACTGGGCTAATTACAAAATTACCCCCTCAATATAAATAAAGCACCATGTAACCCCTTATAACTCAATAGAGATGACTGTGTAGGCATACAGAAGGTCAAGGCATTTTTGCATAAAGTCTTTGTTACAAGAGAACCAGGAGAGATATGATATTTCTTGGTGATAGAGGTAGTTAGAGACGAACTTGACTTGGTACTTTCTTAACGGAAGCATGTCCTTGAGATACTTGAAGATGTAGTACTTAGCATAAAGCTCTCTGCTATATTTGTTGAGTAGAAGAAGAGAGATGGGGAGATAGAGGATCCACCTTTTTGGGATGTCTATAGATATAGGAGCACTGTCGGTAAGTTATTATATTTGACTATTACTCACCCAGGCATTAGCTTTGCGGTCAGTAGGGCGAGTCTGTATATGGACAAACCTTGCTACCATCTTTGCAATGATGTTTGTCTTCTACTGAAGTATTTGAAGGGATCTTTAGAAAAAGGGCAGGAACAATTGGGATTTAGATCTTTGTTCCTATTGTAATGCAAACTATGCAGGGACTGTTAAGGATAAGAGATCTACCAATGACTATGCTATATTCCTTGGAGACAATTATGTCTCATGGCATAGCAAGAAGCTGATAGTTGTAGCTTGTTCCAGTGCTAAGGCTGAATATAGGGAAGGGACACATATTGCATGTGAGGTTATGTGGGTCACTTCTTTCTTGTTTCATTTTGGAGTCCAAGTGAAGAACCTATTTCCTATGTTCTGCAATAAGTTACCTACATACATTGCTTCCAATCCTGTCTTCTATGATAGGACAAAGCACATTTAGGTGGATTGCTACTTTATTTGGAATTCCATGATGCTAGGGGAAATAGTTATTCCGCATGTGTCTTCTGACCTTCAGGTTGCATATATTCTCATGAAGACGCTGACAAAGAAGAGACACATGTTCTTATGTGACAAGTTGGGCTTGATAGGCTTGATAGACATTGTTGACAAGTATTTCCTGATTTGGTGTCTTTTATTATTTTCTTATTGTGTAGGGTATTTGATATAATTGTCCCTAGCATCTCTCTATATAAAGTTGCATGGGGTTTCTCAATAGAATTCATTTTGCTTTTTCCATCTAACATGGTATCAGAGCAATGATCCTAGACCTATGTTTCGACATCCTACCAAATACCACCCAAAGTTTTTCTTTTCTTCGGATTATCGAATCCTCGATCTTGAGGGTTCTTCGTCAACTTGATCCCGGGGGGGATCCCTCGCCTCCACCCACCTTGGGTGGCCTCTCCTCGCTGCTTGCTTTGCTAGGGGCGATGCTGCTATTGCAGGGGGCACCACCTTTGCTGTTGGCCCTACTAGCAGCCTCCTTCATCTCCACCAACAGCAGCCTAGGTGGTTCGTAGGCCTCCATCGCTGCTACTGTGGTATTTCTTTGTGTTGTAGGATTTCTCCATCGCAGCCAGCAGGGTTTGCTAGCAATCTGAACTGTTGATGTAGTTTTCTAATTATTGCTAAAGGAGGATCTTGGGGTTAGATCTGATGATCTGTGTCTGAAGGCATTGCTTTAGATCTGAGTTACATTTTTGGGGATTGTGGGGTAACTGCTGCTATCATCTTGTTTTCTACAAATTAGGCACCATGGGAGATCACAAAGAAGTTCTAGGCAACTCGATGGGGGAAGTTATTTACTATGAGCACATTTTCTGCCATGCATGGAACTTCCACAAACTAGATGGAACCAAGTTTCTCTTGTGATCTACATCTTTCGCTCGATTTATGAGATCTTACCAGAAGAAATATATTTTGTTGAAAGATGAATTGATTGCGAAAGACAAAACATGTGATTTGGAGGTTTACAATGATTGGGTTGCCATATGCCTTGATGAATAGCATGAAAGAGCCCATAGCCAAATAGGTCATGTCTTACTCATCGGCGAAGAAGATGTCGGGGTTCTACACGAGATCCACTCTTAGAAGAACAATGTCACCCATTTGTATTACGTTATTGAGGATATCCACACGTTTCGGAAGGGAACCATGCCTTTGGCAGAGTGTTTGGTTTGTTGAAGAACTTATGGGATGAGCATGACACCTATCAACCCCTATCTTCTGGCATATATGTTATGGCTAATAGAGTGAAGTCATGCAATCAATGTAGTTTTTGGCTACTCTTGACCTAGAGTATAAGGTGGTGAAGGATTGGTTGATGACTTCAGAGGAGATACCTACCCTTGCACAGATATATGCATGCCTGTCATGCCTTGAGCTATCTGATTCAACTCAGGTGGCTGACTCATTTGCCATGGCATCAATTGGTCGTGATCGTGGAGTTCCCTCAAGCAGGGTGAGGACGCAAACCTAGGGATGGTGGTGGCTATGGATAGGGTCGTGGTGGTCTATGTTGTGAGCACTGCCATTGCCTTGGTCATACTTTAGACATGTGTTGGATCAAGCATGGTTATCCATTGTGACAGGGTCCACATGCTCACCAGGTCTTTACTGGGGCTGAAGAGACTTGCTTTCAGGAAGATGATACTTTTACGTCTTAGGTCACAATTTCTTGAGAGTATGAGAGGCTATTGGTGTCCTAGTCTACGTCTTATGTTGCAGCTTCTGTTGTCAGATTGGCAGGTACTACAGTGATGTCCGTTCAATCTCATGCTTTAGAATGGGTGGCAGATTCAAGTGCTTCCTCTCACATTATTTGAGATGCAACCTTATTCTCATCATTACAGTCCTTGGCCAATCCGTTCAATGTGAGGGTGGCTGATGGTGCCTTATCTCCAGTGATTGGACGTGTAGATATCCCTCTTACAAGATCATTATCTTTGACAGATGTTTTACATGCTCCTAAATTTGCATTGAATTTTATATTTATTAGTCAGATTACCAAGAGTTTGAATTGGCGATATCACTAGTGCCTTTTGAGCCATCCTATCCACTTACTATGTCTCCCCTCTGAGCCATCTCCATCACTAGTGTCTCCCTCACCTCCACTACCACTACCTCTCCGTACTTACCAATAGAGTTCTTGAGCTACCTAGAGGGGAACCACTATCTATTATACCTATCGTTCCTTCCTCCACTGGTCTTGATGAATCTGACGGAGATTAGGTACTACATTCTACAGCGGGGTCTAACTTGGACCTTCCTATTACTCATCGGAAGGCCCAACGTTCATGTGGCTGTTATTTTATTGTACAACATATGTCTTATGATAGATTAACTGCTACTGCTCAATTGTTTTCTCATGTTGTGGACAATTACCAAGTTTCTTGCAATCATACTGAGGCTATCTAGCATCCAGTCTAGAAAGCGACCATGGAGGAAGAGATGACAACGCTACTGTCTTGTGGTATATGGGACTTGGTGGAGTTACCCCCAGGTGCTGCAATTGTGGGATGTAGATGGTTGTTTACCCTCAAGTATCTTCTAAAAGGCTCCGTTGAAGACATAAGGCACGACTAGTGGCCAATGGTTACACCTAAACATTTTAGTGGACCATTTTGAGACTTTCTTGGCTGTGGCACGATTGAATTCAGTTCAGATTCTACTCTCTCTTGCTGTCAATCTAGATTGGCTTGTTTTTCAGTTTGATATTGAAAATGCCTTCCTATATGAGAACCTTCATGAGAAAGTTTACATGCAACAACCTTCTGGATTTGTGACTTAGGGGAGTGTCAGAAGGTCTGTGAATTGAATAGAGCTATTTATGGATTGAAGTAGAGTTTGAGCCATAGTTTGAGAGGTTTAGTAAAGTAGTTCAGGAGTTTAGCTTTATTAGATCTTCCTTAGATCATTCTGTATTTATTCTGCATAGGCCTGCAAAATTAGTGATTCTCATTGTTTATGTAGATGACATTTTGCTTATAGGGAGTGATAAGGAAGGTATTAAGCCTACCAAGACTTAGAGTGATCAGTTATTTCTCGTGTATTGAGGTGCATTATATTGATGGGGGCCTTGTTCTTTCTCAGCAGAAATATGTCTTTGATATGCTACGGGAAGCAAGGATGTTAGGATGTAAGCCTGCAAGCATTCCATTAGATCTTTCTGCTCATCTAGCAGACTTAGACAATCCTGCATTAAAAGATGGAACTTGATATCGTGTTATGGTTGGCAACCTTCTTTACTTGACTGTCATGAGGCCAGACATAGCCAATGTTGCAGGGTGACTTAGCTAGTTTATCCAGGAACCTCGGGAAGCACATTGGGCAGGAGTATGTCAAGTACTGTGATACTTGAAGAATTCTCACGGGAAAGGCTTATTTTTGCAGAAGCATCATCACCTTAATGTGTGAGGATATAGGCTCATGAAGATCGAAGATCTATTACAAGTTACTGCATGTATGTGGGTGTCAATCGTGTTACTTGGCAAAGTAAGCAGTAGAATATGGTCTCTAGATCCAGTGCATAGTTAGAATACAGGGCTATGGCACATACTATCTGCGAGCTATTCCAGATTCAGTCTATCTTACATGACTTTGGTGTCTTAGTCTTATGACCCATTCCTATGTTTTGTGATAATAAGGTTGCTACTTTTATTGCTAATAATCCTACCTTTCACGAGAGGATAAAACACGTTGAGGTGAATTGTCATTTTATCAAAGATGAGGTGATGATAGGGAAGATATCTACTCCATACATCTCTACTGAGGACCAAGTAGTAGACATTCACCAAAGCACTCTCCAGGAAGCGACTTGAGTACTTTTGTTTCAAGCTGAGCATATCTGATATCTATGCTCCTGCTTGAGGGAGAGCTTGAGATTTATTTCCTATTTTGGTGTATTTTTATTATGTTCTTATTGAATGGGGGTGTTTGACGTAATTGTTCCTAGGGTGTCTCTTTATATAAAGACCTCTATGATTTCTTAATAGAATTCATTCTGTCCTTTCCATTTTACAGACATCTACACTCAAACTTGAGGGAAAGTGTTAGTCTTTTTATTTTAGTTCTTTGCTATTTTCTATTCCTTCATGGACATGTTTGTAATTTTTGTATCCCCTCTATATAAGAGAGGTTAGGTCCTACAACCTCATTGTACTATCTAATTCTATGTATTTAGTAGTTTCCAAGGTCTTTGTGAATAGGTTACGAGATGTAATGGATAACATTATAGGGTACAACAACTTTCATGGGAATGAGCAAGGTATGAGCCACATTGAGAATATGGTGAAGTTTGTGTTTAGTAATGCTATTTTGTTGGAAAGTATAGGCACAAAAAGTTTGATAAATGGTGTCATTTTTAGCTGAAAATTCTTGAACATCCTTTTGCATAAACTCAAGTACATTATCATTATAGAAAATTTTAATACTCATTGAATAAAAATTTCAACTTTATTAAAAAAAATGAAAATTACGGTGCTTATCTCACCGAACCTTTAACAAAAATATCCAAGAAAGGTGATTATAAACATCCACAAAAATCACAAAACATCGAAAAATAGACAAATGATGTTTGCTAAGATGGCAAGCTTCACATTCAAGAGAGGTTGGTATGGTAGACTCTGAGAACATCTGTTGAAGCTTAGAAGATGGGTGACCTAAACGACGATGCCAAGTTTAGGATCGACAGAGATAGACACAACACCCGCAAAAATCTGAGTATCATTGTAATAGAGATCATTTCTTTAAAACCCGCATCAATCATCTTCCTCATTTGGACGTCCTGAAAGAAAACAAAGTACTCATAAAAAGTCACCCAGTAGGAAAGTTCCTTGCATAATATAACAAGCTCAAATGGGACCTAGAGGCATAATAAACATTTGATAATCGTATAGAGTAAGTGAAATGAACATCTCCAATTGAAGTAACTAGGGAATAAGACCCATTTGCCAATCGGACTGAGCTAATGGTAAAAGATTGTTGCAAAGAGGCAAGTGCATCCTTTGTACTAGTAAGATGGTTAGAAGCACCTGAATACACCACTTAGGATGAGGTGGAGGAAGTAGTAGGTGAAGTACCAGTCATAGGCTCTTAGCAGGAGACGTGGTGGTATTGTGAGGAGCATATGATGCGGGAGTTGACTGTTGAAGAAGCTGTAGAAGGCATGCATAGTTATCAGAGGATAGAGAGGGGAGTCTAGGAGGGGCTGATGACTCTTGATCTATTACAGTGTTGGCTCAACCTGGTCAGCCAAACTTGGTCCAACATCTCTTAGAAGGGTGGTTCACTCGCTGGCAATGAACACATGCTCATATGTGTGGCCTTGCCCTCGACTGCAGCCACGACTAGCTCTAGAACTGCCATGCCCCCAAAGACTGCAAAGGTAGAGGTCTATAGAAGCACTAGGTGTCGCGACCACATATATTTGGGTGCTTGTATCAGTAGAAATCTTTTGAAGTCGCCCATACATCGTCTTTAGATTAGGAATGCCCTTTAAGGCTAGAATTTGGTCGTGAGTAGATATGTATTTGGAAATCAAGCCATCCAGAGATTGATACACTTGCCATGTTTTCCTTTGTCCAGTCTGTGTGCCACGACTTGATGGATGGAATATGTTCAGCTCCTCAAATAAGGCCTCAATCTTAGTATAGCAGTCCATTAGAGGTCAGCCACCCTGGGATGTGGACTAGATCTGACAATAGATATCAGCAAGACGAGCATAATTAGATTTCTGAGAATATTTCTTTGCCAAGCTATCCCATATCCCTGTAACTATTTTCTTGTAGAGCAAATTTGCCACGATCTGATCTAATTCATAACCAAGTAATTATCTTGTTCCCATTTCTTAAAGTCTGTGGATTGGGAACTAGGAGGAGTCTTAGTATGTAGAGCTTCTTCTGACCATTGACAAAAATCTTAAATGCTTGAGTAATTTTGGACAATGTTAAGCTTCATGGAGGTGCCTTGAATCACCACAATGGTAGTGATGGGCTTGACTTTAAAAGAGGTAGAGGGTCTCTGCATCGCCATGGTGGATTCAAAGAAGACTCAAGGTCGAAATCAGAACCACGGCTTTACAACTGCATCCAACACAATCTTTTAACAGTCGCTATGGAGTGTAATGAGGGGCTCCTTGAGTTGCATCAAGCCTATATACAATCGAAGATGCAAGAGCAAGACATAGGAATGTTAGGAAATCCTCTACAAGGCCACCATAGGTCTTCGTAGTGAGGGTGGACCTTTGGCTGTGTGTTGGTGGAGCGAGGAGCATTGCAACAGTAAGGAGAGGTGTTGCTACAGACATGCGAGGGATATTAGTAGGTGGCGTTGACCTTGGGCAACAGCAGGTGACGACACTGTTGTAGGCTCGCGGTGGCGATGTTGCTGTGGGGATCCTTGATGAATGCTATTTTACGTGAGAAAAGTCAGTTTAGAAAACCTCGTCGTCGCAGTCGCGTAAAGTTTATCAAATAATTTTACTGAAACTCTGGTGAGTCCTAGGTTGAACACGGGAGGCGAACGTTTGATTTTAGAAAATCATGTTTGTTTTATTTGTTTTTGGTATTTTTGTGCTTTTATTATTATTATTTTTGGTATTTTATACAGAATGAAATCAATTTAGAGAAATATTTAAGCTACTCTACTTGCAAAAGATTAGAGAGAGAGAAAAAGAGAGAGAGAATAACTCTAGATAAATGCTTCTTATGTTTATTACAAGAAAATAATGTTCAGAATAAAATCTAACTATGAAAGCAAAAAAGATAGAAAGAGAGCGAATATTCCCCCTTGACGACAAAGAGAGGATGAGGTAGGGCGTCGCCGTCGTGGGATCTGCTTCTAGAATGGAGATGAGAGGATGACCACGGGTGCTCCATGAACGGGGATGAGAAGGTGGAAAATTAATTTAATTTTTTCTCTAGTGTGCATCCCAAGGCTTGGGACACAAACTCAAGAAGGTTCTTGAGCTCTAGAAAGGGAGAGAGAGTAGGAAGGGATGAAGAGTAAGGGGGGTCTAGGGCCCCTTTTATAGTGAGAAAACGGGGGCAAAATGGGTATTTGAGGCCTTCCAACCGTACAACATAGCATGGACGCACGGGAGTCGTTCGATCGTGATCAAACAGCTCAGATTGCACCTTAATCGCATGTTCAACGCACCTTCAATGTGCTCGTGACACGTGGCTGAATGTGGGGCGTTGGTCTCTGATCGCATGGTTGTGTCCAGGTCTTCTCGTGCGCCTCTTGTGCTAAGGAGTTGTGGAGATCGTGATGAGGAGCTTCTGAGGGCCGTCCAATCTTGATTAGACGATTGAGATAGGTCCTAATCGCGCGCTTAGTGCACACTGAGTTGTGTGCTCGCGACGAGGAATGCACCTCCATTGTCTAATCTTAATCGAACGGGTTTGATTGCGCCATGGCACGCTAAGCTCACGTGAAGAAGCACATCAAATCGTGCATTGCTTGTGCTCACCATCCGTTGTGCCACGTGGAAGCTCCAGTGCCACTTGATTGCGATCCATTGGTCCAAATTGAGCGCTTCTCGTGCTGAGAATAGGGGGCGCAGGGGGGGGGGATTCGAACCTGTGCCCCTCCCTCAGTATTGAGCACGTAACCACTACACTATGAGCTTAGATTGTCGTGGGGATGAGGCGGTGACCAAGTTCTCACAGCTGTTGGATGAAGATCCAATGACTATGATTAAAGGAAGCCTTTGAGAAGAGAAGGGGGCAGCGATGTGGCACGCTTTGTGGTCGTTGGATGACAATCCAATGACCCACAATGCACACCGAGAGGCCTTCAGCAGCTGAGAGGTAGCGATGGGCAGTTGGGATGGTGCCACGTTGGGCGGTTGGGATGGCGCCACGTGGCACCATCCTGACCATCCATCTTCTTGTCTTTTGCTACAGATGTTTGATTTGGTTGATTTTCGCGTCGTTGGGTTGCGATCGTTGATCTGAACCCATTTGTGTGATTGGATGTCATCCGAGGCTCCTATTTATGCTGCCTTGTTCCCTAGACATTAATATACAAATTATATAATTTACTCTAAATGCATGATGATGTTATTATGCAATATTTATAGTCTATGTATATCTAACTATCCTATGAACATGCATAAATAGGCATTTTTCTTTAAATAAATGTGTTCACATAACATCCCGATGCCTATCTTTTACTAGTCACTAGCAAAATTGAAACGCAAAAAAACGTACGGAAACCACGAAAAGCAATAGCGTGGTTTTTGTTTTATTTTCTTGAACGCAAAGTATTCTACGCAATACCTTATTTTTATGATATCGTTAGAGAATTAAGCTAACTTCGGATCAAAGACCTCAATCAAATTTATCACTAATGAGGGGAAATTCTAAACAAATCCTCAACGACAGAGACTTTAACAACTCTCGAGTATCAACTCAAATCCAGTCCATCCAAATCAAATCAGGAATCTTATTAGCTATCAGACTTGGGTTGCAAGAGCAACTTTCTTTAACTCTGTCAACCTACCCAAGATTTGAAGCGAATGTGAGAACTAAGCATCTTGTATGTGAAAATGTTTGACTTGCCATAAAGGACAACTAAATTGACTCCTAGCATTTAATAACACTTAGAATATTTTTATGCTCTTTCTTGGACAATCTTGTCTTTGGTTAAGTCATACTAGGATTTGACAGCTTTCTCCTCACCACTTTTTTACCTAAAGGTCAACACACCAGGTGTATATCTCTCTAGCCAGAGCCATTGGTCTCTTATTCTTAATTTTTTTCTCCGTATTTTTTTCTTTTTTCTATAGGATAAACATTCATTTGTAGCGAGGTGTTTTTATTTTGAAACGGAAAGCGATAGCATCCATATGTAGTGAGATGCTTTTATTTGGTGTAATGCGTGTGTATATATATATTTTGTATATATTTTTTCCTATTTTTTTTGGCTGAAAATATTCTCTCCAACTCATTTTTCTAGGTGAGTAGCTCTCCTTTATCCGTTCTAAATGCATCCCCTACAAACAGGAATAGTCTTTAGAGTTAGAAACCCGACAAGGTCATTTAGATCTGCAAGCCTAAGGCTAAATCTTGTTGACCACTAAGGACTCAACAAAATCACCCAAAAGACGAGTCAGTGCAATGTGCAAGTGAAGATGCTTGGAACTCGAAGACTATCCAAACCATAGGGTGGAGCGATAAGTCATTCACTCATCACTCCTTTGATTTAATACTTCTGGCTTTTGCAAACTCCTTTCAAAGTCTTGGGAAAATAAATTCAGATTTAGGTAAATACTTGAGAAATTAAGTCCGCAAGGACCTGAAGTGTCTAAGCGGAAAGACTTTGTTCCACATTTCTTAAAGTCGGTGAATCCTCAAAATTGAGAGTAATTGATCTTTTCTAGCTTAAATTCTTAAAATAATTTTTTTAAAAAGAGAAAATAAAGAAAAGCTAACAAAATAATTCAGAAATAAATCAACCCCCCATGCTTAGATGATGCAATGTCTTCATTTTAAAAATAAAGGCATGAAAAGGAGTAGAGTAGACAAGATATCACCTGAATTTCTGTAACAGATCTTGTTAGTTTCTAGATAAAAACAAATTGTATAAGTGTTGACTTTAGTGCCTTTAGCTAGGCACAATATACAAACAAGGAAGAAATTAAAAGATTAAAATGGTGAGTTGAGATCTAAAGAAAAGGATTGATCCTTAGACCTGCCAGAAGAGTGTGTCCACAAATGTGGATGAGAGTGTGATGCAGGCTTATCCCCCAAGGTTAGGTGAATCTAAGGTTTTGAATAAAAATTACCTAGAACCAAAGATTTTTCTGATTGTGGGGTCGGGCCTGCGGTTTGTGCTCGTGTAACCTAAGCCTAAAGTGTTGGACAATAGATAAATTTGGACCAATAGGTGAGGTTGTCCATTTAGCATTCGGCTCAAAAAGATAATCCATTATTCTGTACTTGGGTTACACATCCTCAGTGGAAAATATCATAAGGGTCCTAGTAAAAGGTTGGTGGTTTGAGGCAAATACGAACCCTCAGATTCAAATTTCTGCTCCCCCCAGAATTAGTTTCCCATAATTTCACTTCTAGATTTCTATCCTCCAAAATCAATGTTTTCGGGACCTTTAGATTGTTAATACACCTCATCTAAAAGATCCAAGTCTAACAATAGTGGCTAAATCAAAATTGACTTGGATTCAGTGATTTCAAAGACAAAATCATCATTAATCCCTTCGGGGTGCGCTTGAGGAATGGGGCTACTGATTATATCGTCCATTAAATTAGGATTTGAATCCTCGAAGTTAGCCCTAATTGGATTACAATTCTCAATTTTAGGGCCCTCAAATAATTCATCATATTCCTTAGGCTCGTATGTCTCACTAAAATCATTTTCTAATACATAAGTGAGACTTCACCTAAAGATTCTTCACCCTTAAAATAAATGAATTCTGGATCTGCATTAATATGTCTCAAGATCGTATGTTATTCCTTGGTCCACAGAGACATTTTTCCTTGTACCCTGTCTCGGGGATCTTGGGTGAGAGAATCGGTACATCCTCAATTGGTTGCTCAGATTTAACCTTGTCATCCCAGGTCTCGTAAAATGTGTCCCCCTATAGGTGCCTGAGCGGATTCTAACATTGGCTCTCCTGGAGGAGGTTCATCTTGAGAATCATCCCAAGATTGGACTAGAGCAACCACGAATGTCGTCCTCAATCTTGACAATTTTCCAAGTAATAACTCACCCGGGTCCTTATCCTCAACATCTTGGAGCCAATCCAGCAAAGAGTTATTAAGATCATCAATCATTTTAATCATGGGCTCTAATTCTTTAGGGTGTTGGCTGAGCTTTTAAAGATTGTATGGTATTCCTCAAGTTAGCCAACACCTTGTCTTGAACCTGGTCTACAGACTCCCAGAACCTGTCTTAAGAGTACAAACGATTTAATCTACTTTTATCCGATCAATCCAACTAGTTAAAGGGAGGGATTGGGGGAGAAGGTTCTTCCTTCGGCTTGCGCCGCAGTTCCTTTGATAGTCCTCAACCGTGGTCGTTTGACACAACTCCCTTAGCTAGACATTAGATGGACTGATAGAAGCAGACTAATTGAAAATAATCTCGATTTGGGCCCTGAGTCAATCCTTAAAGTCAATGTTTACTCAGTTTTAGTTGGGCATAGGTTTGAATGTACTTGGGAATGTGATGTGCCTTTTAGATAGGTTGTGTCCTTAAGAATCAATTTCCGTGTATGTGCGTGCACAGGCAGGGTTTTCAAATAAAGTTATTAAATGATTTGTCTTTTAGGGTTCAACCTTATTTAGTAGCTTTTAGGATTCAATTTTTAGGTTGTTCAATCAAAGTTCAGAGAGGTACACCATGTTTTGAAAGCACTGGTATAAGTATTTTCCTTTAAAAATTAGAAATAAAATGGAGTGCTTCGTTAAGTCTTGAATATTGAATCCTATGGGGCAGCTACTTGAGGAATCACTTTTATCTTAAAGTGATGCGGCTCAAACAGCCCAAACAATTGGCCTTTTCGCACCATTGGTTAAGGAACATAAAAATGTTTAACCTAGTTAAATTTCTACTCACTTATGTGTGTATTGAGTTAATATGTATCGGATTCATAGGTTAGATTCTGGTTAAGTGGTAGAATCAAAGTAGATTAGTGCACCTTAGGTCGAGAGATGTGGGTATAAATGTGTATATATTTAATTGTTCCACAATTAGAGGTTTTTTTTTTAATATATGCAGGGGGTGAGGTGGGTGGAGTGACAATCAATCAACTAGTTCTACTTAGGGTTTATGCAAGCTCCTACGTTGATTTGGGTTTATGTGGCGAAATGAATCTAGTGGGGGAAGGGTAGTGGGGCATACTTACAGACCCTTCAATAGCACTTTCCTTCAACTTATGGCTTTTGTTTGCCTCAAAAGAGTACCTACAATTACAATAAGAAAGGAGATAAGTGAGGTAAAAGATCAGTAAGGCGAAAAGTGCAGAAAAAAATCAAAGAGCGTTGCCTCCCTGGCAATGGTGCCAAAAATGATGAGCGATATTGTATGTGAGAAAAGTCAGAGTTTAGAAAACCCGGTCGTCGTAATCGTGCAAATTTGTTTATCAAATAATTTTATCGAAACTTTGATGAGTCTCAGGTTAAACACGGGGATGCGAACATTTGATTTTGGAAAATCCGTTTATTTTATTTGTTTTTAGTATTTTTGTGCTCTTATTATTATTGTTTTTGGTATTTTATATCGAAGGAAATCACAAAAATATCTAAGCTACTCTACTTGTAGAAGATTAAAGAGAGAGAGAAAGAAAATAACTCTAGATAAATGCTTCTAATGTTTATTGCAATAAAATAATGTGCAAAATAAAATCTAACTATGAAAGTGAAAAAGGTAGAAAGAGAGCGAAGATTTCCCTTTGACGGTTGCTTGGGGGATGAGCTAGCCAGATGACACCTTGAAGAATGAGGATGGAGGTAGAGGAAGGAGGATGAAGCTTGGACGAAGAGAGGATGAGGTAGGTGTCGCCGTCGCAGGATTCGCTTCCGGAATGGAGATGAGAGGACGGTCGCAGGTGTTGCATGAACGGGGATGAGGTGGAAAATTATTTTGATTTTTTCTCTAGTAGAGCATCTTAAGGCTTAGGACACAAACTCAAGAAGGTTCTTGAGCTCTAGAGGGGCAGAGGAGAGTAGGAAGGGATGAAGAGGAAGGGGGGTCTAGGGCCCCTTTTATCGTGAGAAAATGGGGGCAAAATGGGTATTTGAGGCCCTCCAATCATATGACATAGCATGGACGCGCAGGAGTCGTTCGATTGTGATCAAACGGCTTAGATTGCATCTCAATCACACGCTCAGTGCACCTTCAACGCGCTCGCGACACGTGGTTGAATGTGGGGCGTCGGTCTCCGATTGCGTGGCTGTGATCGGATCTTCTCACGTGCCTCTCGTGCTTTGGAGTTCTAGAGATCATGATGAGGAGCTTCTGAGGGTTGTCTGATCTTGATCGGATGGTCGAGATCGGTCTTGATTGCGTGCTTAGTGTGCGTTGAGGAGTTGTGTGCTCACGTCGAGGAACGCGCCTCCGTCGTCTGATCTCAATCAAACGGGTCTGATTGTGTCATGATGCACGAAGCTCGCATGAAGAAGCATGTCAGATCGCACGTTGCCTGTGCTCGCCATTCGTCGCGCCACATGGAAGCTCTAGCGCTGCCCGATTGCAATCCATTGGTCCAAATCGAGTGCCTCTTGCGCTGAGAATAAGGGGCACCAGGGGGATTTGAACTCGCACGCCTCCCTCAGTATTGAGCGTGTAACCATTACGCTACGAGCTCATATTGTCGCGGGGATGAGGCAGTGGCCAAGCGCTCAGAGCCATTGGATGAAGATCCAACGATTGTGATTAAAGGAAGCATTTGAGAAGAGAGGGGGACAGCGACGTGGTGTGTTTTGTCGCCGTTGGATGGTGATCCAACGACCCACAATGCACGTCGAGAGGCCTTCAGCAGTTGAGAGGTAGAGGTGGGCAGTTGGGATGGCGCCACTGATCATCCATCTTGTCGTCGTAGATGGCACTACAGATGTCGATTTGGTTGATTTTCGCGTCGTTGGATTACAATCGTCAAACTGAACTCAGCCGTGCGGTTGGATTTATCATCCGAGGCTCCTTTTCATGTTGCCCTGTTCCCTAGACATTAAAATAGGGAAATTAATATACAAAATATATAATCTACTCTAAATACATGATGATCTATTATGTAACATTTATATTGCTATGTACACCAACTATCCTAGGAATATGCATAAATATGCATTTTTCTCTAAATAAATGTGTTCACATCAATCCCCTTCCGATGGGGGGCTGTCAGGGGACGATTGGAGACTGGCAGCCCATGGAGGATCAACGATGAGGTGATGAGAGGAGAAAAAGAGGACAGAAGAGATCTCCTCTCTCATAGGGCTTTAGTGGTGGAATGGTACCTGAGTGTGAAGAGCCTAGGACTCACTCTACTCTGATATCATGTTGGAATGAAATAGAATGTCTTATTCCAAAGAAAATCCTAGCCCTCTTTATATAAAGAAAGGCTATTGGGTAAAGTACAAGGATGACCCCAAAAAAAGAACTCACAAAAGTACCCCTGCCAAAATAACTATAACAAGAAGATTTGGAGGACTTGCTTACCATTGAAGGTGAAGATCTTTACGTGATTATTGAGGAAAGTTGGCCACCTGTTCCTATAAACGACACATGGCCCTGGAATTTGATGACAGGTGCATCATATGCAGCAGTGGTTTGGAGGATATGGAGCATCTTTTCTTTGCCTATCCCTTTGTCGTGGAGTTCGGTCATCTATGGATTTTGCATTGATCTTGCACAACACCAGGCTTTCCTTTTGGGTTAGTGTTCACTTACCCTTGCTAATGGGCGGTCTATTATGAGAGAATACTTTTCTTTGGTGTATTTGGATGGAGCACAATGGTGCCATTTTATAGGGGAGTGTACTTCCATTGAGTGTGTTTGGCATTAGTACTCATACCTTTGTAATTTTTTGAGCTTTTGGCCTCCCCTATTAATGAATTTATAGGGGGCTAACAACCCTTGTTATCCTCTTTCCCTTCTTAAAAAGGCATATGAGTTGTGCGTTGGAAAAGAATTAAGACCAAGGATTTCATGTTGAAGGTTCATTTCGCTGAGGCATACGATATGTTGGATTGGGTATTCTTGTGATTTTCTTTATGCAGGACGGATTTCCCAGAGGTTGGGATTACTTGTATGAAGAGATGGATCATGACAAACTCTTTTCCGGTGCTTGTTAATGAGAGATCGAAGGGGTGTTGTAGCCACAACAGGATGTTCGGTAGGGATGCTCTTTAGCACCTCTTCTTTTTGTTTGTGTTGTTGATCCTTAATGATTTGTACCTCATTGTTGTGCAAAGAAGGTTTTTTGAAGGGCTTTGGCCCTCCCGGCAAACAAAATCTGATTCTGTTGTAGCATGCGGATGACATTGTTTTTCATTTAGGGTGTAGACAAAGAAGAGGCAAATGTTTCTACATTGTTGGAAATCTTTGGATGCTTCTGTCTGGTTGTCAACAGGGACAAGTCCTCTATCATTCCTTTTGGGATGCTAACAGATGAGGTTCAGCTATGTAGGTACACATGGAAGACTCTTGTTGCGGGCCTTCCAGTTACTTGGGGGTTTTCCTATCTAACCGGCCACTAAAGGTTGTGGTTGGAATAACTTGCTCTTGATGTTTGAAAACAAATTGACGAGGTGTAAGTGTAAGGTCCTTGTAAGAGGGGGAAGGCTAGTTCTGTTAAAGATAGTGCTCTCGACTTTACTTATCTTCCTCCTTTCAATGTTTTAGTTCTTCTTGAAGATTTTGAAGAAGATTGATGGTGTAAGAAGGCAATTTTTTTTAGAAGGGGACCTCCAATGAGAGTAGAGGCATTTCCTTGGTGGCTTAGGATGAATTTTGTAAGTCGATAGGTGAATGTGGTTTGGAGATTCTTGACCTTAGGATTATGAACCAATTCTTACTCACCAAGTGGATATCTCTCACAGGCAGGGATTCTAGCCTCTTTGTTGAGGCAAGTCCTGCTTGTATTGGAAAGGAAGGTTAGCTAGCCTAATAGGATGCTTGCTAGAAGAGGTGACATGCCATTCGGAGGGGCTGTAGTTCCTTGTTTCTTTGCTGATTTGAGGAATGGGAGGGATTTCTGCTTTTGATTTGACAATTGGTCCAATCTTGGATCCGTAGTGGATGTGTATCTACGTCTTTATGCCTTAACTTCAAAACCTGTGGAGACGATGGTTGATTGTTGGGATGGGCAGTCTTCATCGCTTTAGTTCCGTGTTGTGTTATCATACCAGATAATTAATTAATGTTTGCAGCTGTAGGAGTCGCTGGTGATCTTAAGACCAAGGGAGAATGTCTTGGATGCTTGGATGTAGGAAGATGGCACCTTTTTAGTCTAGCCAACTTATAGGAAGCTTCTTCGTCCAGGTGGGCACTTGGATAAGTAAAGATTATAGACTTAATTTGGAAGTTTGCCATGCCATTGAAGGTGAAGATTTTTGCTTGGCTAAAGATTGCCTTACAGTTAGAACACACTTGTGGGATTTGGTTCAGGATTGTGATCACTTGTTATTCACTTGCCCCTTGGCTATAGAAGTGTTGAACTGGTTTGGTGTACAACGGCTAGCTCATTTATCTGGGGAGTAGTTTTGGCAATCCTTTTGTGAAGGCACTTTTAGATCTAAACAGGAATGAGCCTACCCTTTTGCCACGATTTGGGTGATTTGGCTATAGTAGAATGCTATCATTTTTAAGAGGGAGAGATTTTTTGTTAAAAATGTTTGCAGAGATGTCTCCTTCCTTGAGGGACTCTTGGAGAGCCTTTGATGTATCTGGATCCTTTTATTTTGATCTTTCCTTTTAGACTATCAATATATTTGGATGATCACTAACCTTATGTGATCAAACTTTTCCTTTTGAAAAGAAATATCTTCATTTGCCAAATTGAATAGGTTGCCTTGGCATCATCCTCCCTTTCCTACAGGGGCTTTGAGGGACCAAACTAATCTACATACCTCCACATGACTCACATCAACTATATTTGTCCCTCCCATAATGAGTGGAAGCTCCCAAGGACCAAAACATGGCATCACCTTTTCTCTTGCCCAGAAAGAACTGATCAATGAAAGCAAGATCTAATATTCAAATGAGGGCAAGATTTGGAAATCCTTAGCCTTGATGTTGATTGTTTGCCGTTCCCTTGTGTTGTTTCACACAACATGACCATTTAGGATTAGTCCATTCCAACAAAAACATAACATAGCATCCTTCTCTACTGCAAGGTCATATGATCTAGGGAACACATCTGTCATAGATTGCAAGCCTGTCGATTTATTGGAAACCTGATGTTGAGGGAGAAGAGAGTTCGATTAGAATCAAAACCCTAGGCTTCTTTATATATAGAGAAAGAGCCTTAAGGTAAATTACATATGTAGCTCGCAAACTTCTAGAAAATAATATATGCACCCTTACATACATGTAATAATAATATTAACACTCTCCATTAAGCTAGAGGATATATGTCTAGCATGCCCAGCTTGGAATAAAGAAATTCATGACACTTTTGAGGTAATGCTTTAGTGAAGATATCTGCCACTTGCTGCTCTAATGTAGTAGTAGGGTGCATATCTTGCCAGAGGTCACCATGTCTCGCATAAAATGACAATCCACCTCAATATGTTTAGTACGTCGTGAAACACATGATTAGAAGCAATAAACACAGCTGATCTATTGTCATAGGACATTGGGACATGTTTCTCAACTTCAATTCCCTGATCCCTCTGGAAGTTAATAAGTCACATAATCTTACAACTAGCGTGTGCCATTGTGTGCTACTCTGCCTCAGCATTAGACTTGGACACCACCACTTACTTTTTATTCTTCCATGTTACCAAATTTCTCCCAAGAAAAGTAGTGTAACTAGTGGTAGATCATCTGTCCTCTGGACTCCTTGCGTAATCTTCATAAGAATACACATGGACATCTTTATGTAAAGTCCTTTCCTTGGGAGACTTTGTCCTCAAACAATGGATTATCCTTCTTTAGCAATCGACACAATGGTTCTGTAGGTAACATAGATGGTCATGCACCAAGTAGTCTAGTTTCACTAAGAAGTTTAAGTGCATACTTCCTTTAGGAAAGAGACATTCCTTTGGAGTTTCTAGCAACCTCGATGCCCAGGAAATAATGCAGTTTTCCCAATCTTTGGTTTCAAAAATGCTCTATAAGTATGCCTTTGTTTCATGAATCCCCTTACTATCATCCCCTATGAGTAGCATATCATCAACATATATAGCAAGAATAGTAATTCTAGAGTACTTTCGTCTAATAAAAACAGAATGATCCAATGTAAACCTGCAGAAACCAATCTCCTATATTGCAACATTGAGCTTCTCAAACCATGATCGAGGGCTCTGTTTTAGGCCATAGATAGCCTTCTTGAGCCTATACACCTGCCTCCCCTCAACCACAAAACCTGGTGGTTGGAATATGTACACTTCCTCTTGCAAATCACTATATAAAAAAGTAATTTTCACATCCAGTTGATACACTTGGCAATTTTTATTTACCCTAAGGGGGAGCATGACCTTGACGGAGCTTAGACATGCCATTGAGGAGAATGTATCGAAGTAGTCTACCCCATAAGTTTGGGTATAATCCTTTGCCACAAGTCAAGCTTTCGGCCTCTCAATAGTGCCATTTGGGTGATTCTTCACAGTAAAAACCCATCTGTAGTCACAACTTTGGCTCCAGGTGGAACATGTGTCAAGTCCTACGTACCACGGGACATAAGTGCATCCATCTTATTTTACATTGCTTGTCTCCAGCTAGGATCTTGGAGGGCCTTATCATGGTGTCTAGGAACCACCATAGTTGCAAGAGCTGTAGTAAAACTCTGTAAGTCTAGATTAAGGTGATCAGTAGCAGTATAATGTGCCAGAGGGTGTAAGGTACAAGATCTCATTGGCTTTCTCAGAGCAATAGGAAGCTTATCTTACTGTTGTGGTGGATCATCCGGATCTGATAATGGTGAGGGGATGTGAGGCTCCGCTTGATCTTCCACTTGCATGACAAGTAAAGGAACTAGAATAGAAGAACTATGACGACGCTCTTAAGTCTGCGAAAACCACTTAAGGCTAGACCCCTCACAGGATAAATAGGGAGTCTTCTCAATAAAGGATACATTTGCAGACACATAGTATTGCTTCCAACAGGATCAAAACATCAATACTCCTTTTGGGTTCTAGAATAACTCAAGAAAACACACTTAATAAACTGGGGAGACAATTTGTTAGAGATCCCAAAGAGGTGAACAAAGCACGTGCACTTAAAAATCTACAGTGGCAATGCAAAATGTGTGGTATTTGGCTATAACAATAGTAACGGTGTGGCTCTGTCAAGTACAGGGGAGAGAAGTCTATTTATCAAATAAGTGGATTTTAGGATAACATCTCCCAAAAATTCTTAGGTACTTTTGTGGCAAGCATCATGGTTTTAGCAACATCAAGTAAATGGCATAATTTTCATTCTGCAACTATGTTTTGGTACGATGTGTGGGCACAAGAAGTTTGAAGGTTTACTCTAAAGAAAATTTGCCACGCCTTTTTGCATAAATTTTTTTTTTGAAAAAGGGGCGGTTATCCCATAGATAACCACCTAAATTCATTCCACCTTAGAACAAAATTACATCAGGAATTACAAAATGGACCTTCAAAAATCAATCTGGGAGGAGATAGAGGATACAAAGTTCTCAACATAAGGCCTCTCCCCCCTAAACACCACCCCATTCCTCCTTAGCCACACTCCCCACAAAATAGCCAAGACCTTTGCTCGTTCATGCTAAGAGCGAAAGGTGAAGACTCTGCCACTTGCACTTCCCTTGCAAAAGGAAGACCAAAAGCTAGCGGCGTCCTGGTGGGAGATCTAGCTAATCCTCATCTCTTGTCAAACTTGTGCTACAAACGGGCACTGAAGCAGAAGATGTTGTACATCCTCAACTGCCCCCCACAAAGGAGGCACGTTAGATCGTCTGTCTGAGCCCATCTTGCTCTTCACTGCTTCGTTATGATCCTTCCTCTTCTCACCAACCAGGCAAAGATCTTCACTTTCAACGGGCATTTTGCTGTCCATATCAGTCTGCAGTCCCGCATGAAGTCAACGTCCAAATCAGCCTTACTAGTCCCCAACCTGCGGTACACCAGTCTCCCTTCCAATAAAAACCATTAAGGCCTTTGCCAGGCGCCCAACCCACCAACTTCTGCAACAGCCGCAGGAAGTCCTCACATCTCTGATTAAAAAGACCCCCCCGGGATATTGGGCATTAGGATCCATCCTAGCATTTTGCAACCTTCGTCGAAATATTCACCACATTACTCACAAAGCGAGGAAACCTCTCCCCTAGAGTAGAGCCGGCCCCCTGCCAGTTGTCATGCTAGAAACAGGAGTCCCCCGCACCGAGCACTGGGTCAAAGAAGCCTCGCACTCTCACAGCCACTGTCGCTAGGCCCCTGAGGAAGTGAGACGCTCTAGGGGGAGGGAAGCAGAGAGGTCCCCACGACAGGAAATCACCGTAGCATCGCCGCATAATATCTCCAAGAAGCCCCTGCTCATGCCCCACCAACCTCGTGATCCATTTCGTGATGAGGTTGATGTTCGTTCTGTCCACATCTTTGACCCTAAGGCCCCCCTCCTGTGTAGGCTTGCACACCTCCCATGCCACCAGCCTCGCCCCCTACCTGTTGCTCCTGCAGTAGACTAGAAGAAGTCTTTTATCAAGCCCGAGACCTTCTCAATCTGGCACGGCAACCGGAAGATCGACAAGAAGTAGGATGGTATGGAGGCTAGAATCGTCTTCACCAAGGTCAGTCGCCTGCCCTCAGACAAAGTCTGGAGGACCACCTTGCCAGCCTTCCCTTCATTCTTTCCAGCAACGGGAGCCAATCCTGTAGCCTGAGACGACGGTTTGACAGAGGCCCGGATACACCAATGGTAAGGAACCCATCTCTGTCTCCAAAGCAACACCTACCCTCTCTGCCTTTGTGGCGGACAAATTGACCGGAACGAAGTTTGATTTCTAGTAGTTAATCCGTAGCCTTGACACCTCACTAAAGAGCTCCAGTAGGATCCTCAACCTCCTTGCCTCCAACACGATTCCTTCGACTACGAAGAATGTATCATCAGCGTACTGTAGGACTACCACCTCCCTACCACCACCAAAGTCAAAGCCCCTAAACAGCCCCCTGCTGCAAACTCTGTGTGCCACCCGTGCAAGTGCGTCTGTCACAAAAACAAAAAGTATGGGCGCAAAAGGCCACCCCTGTCTAATCCCTCTTCTAGGTTGGACCCAACCTCCCGCCAGGTTCCCGTTGATAATGACTGAAAAGGATGTTGTCGTTACACATCTCTTCATCTAATCAATTCAGATCGTAGGGAAACCCCTCCTCCGCAGAGACGCCCACAAGAAGTCCCACTGAATCGAGTCATACGCCTTGCTGAAATCCACCTTTCATAAAAAAGCTTGCTTCTTCTCCCTTCTCCACGTTGCCAAGGCTTTCATCGTAATCACAAAACCATCCAGAATTCCTCTCCTTGGAACAAAAGCTGTCTGAACAGGGGAGACCAAATCCCCAGAAGGCCTCTCAGTCTGTTAGCCAGGACCTTAGCCACAATAAGGTAAACTGCATTCGACAGGGCGATCGGTCTAAAGTCCTGGATGGCCTCCGCCCCTTCCTTCTTAGGCAGTAGAAACAAGTAGTATCTATTCAGCTTCTTAAAATCTCTATTGTCGGATGCAAACTCCTCCACCACCCGCATCACATCTGCACCCACCAAAGGCCAAAACTCCCTGAAGAAGACAAGGAAGCCGTTTGGGCCAGGGCATCCCTCCGCATTGAGGCCCCACACCGCCTGCCTTATCTCCTCCTCTGAGAAGCCAGTCGTAAGACCCTCCACCTGGGTCTCTGTGATACGCTGCACATCCTCCCCCTCCACCTCCAGCATCCCCTAGATCGTTTTCCAGTGAACTCTCTGAAATAATCTGTCGCCGCCTGCTCCACCTCCTCCCTGCCTGAGAAAGCGTCCCCGCCAATCACCATCTTATCTATCCAGTTCCTCCTACTCCTGGCAGAGGCCATTTGGTGGAAGAACCTTGTGTTGGAGTCCCCTTCCTTCAACCATCTCTACTTGGATCTCACCTTCCATTCCATCTCTGGTCGTCTGTCTTCCTCCTGGATCACCTTCGACATCCTCGCCCTGATCTCCATATCCTTTAAAGAGATGGGAGCCTGGTCCTCCTGTCTGTCACTTCTGCTTATCTTTGCCAAAGCCTCCTCCTTCCTGAGAATATATATAGCGATATATATCTTAGAGACAAGCATGGTTGGATTTTTGAGAATATTTCTTGGACAAGTTCTTCCATTTATCGGAATGAATTGACTTTGGGTGGTTATCTCTTTGATAATCACCCTTTTGTTTTTCAAAAAAAAGTTCTTCCATATATCCTTCGCCTATCTTATATTAACTAATTTGAGGCTATTTGACGCTGCACACTATTTATTATCTAGCTCATCTCCAGATAATTATCTTGCTCTCATTTTTCAAAATCCTTGTGAGTTGACTTAGGAGGATTACTAGTAACTAGTAAGAATCGGAAGCTTCTTGTGGCCACCCATAAATATTTTAAATGCTTGCGCCCATAACAGATAATTCTGAGACTCGTTTAGCTTAATAGCAGTTCCTTGGACCATTAGGGAAGTCGAGGTAGTCGTTAGCAGATTCAGTTGATGCAGAAGCCATGATTACAACCGAATAGATGCAAGAAAGCACTAAATCATATCTGATATATGAGAAGCGCTAAGCCATATGATATATCAGATCTCTGATTTGGGGGAGACGTCGACAGATCTCGCTCTACGGGTTATGGGAAGCACGAACCATATCCCAAGATAACCAAGAAGAATCAAAGTCGCCTTCGGATGTCGTCTAGATCATGATTCTTCTGATCAAGACACCCAACGGGCGGCACCACAGGGAGCGGATCCCTACTAGATGGCATCGGTGGCACTGCTTTTTGGTGGGAAAGGCATGGAGTATGAAGGATCTAGGATCCACCTTGCTATGATATCATGTTGAGAGAGGAGAATTTTATTAGAATCAAAACCCTAAGCCGAGAGAGCCTTAGGGTAAATTACATATGTAGTGAGCAGACGTCTAGAAAGTAACATATGCACCCATATACACATAATAATAATAATAACACCTGTTATTAACCTATGGACCTTTTAAATGAAACAGCTCATCCTTTGCTTTTATTGACTTCTTACAGATCCTTTATGTGTCATGTTGTCAAGCATATTTTCAGTTATTTGTTGTCTATAGTTACTTTATTTACGTATGGCCTTGTACCTCCTATTTCCTTTATTTCAGATATTGTACTGTACCTATGTGAAAAAGGTCATATTGAAGGTGGTATGATATTCCAACTTCTAGAAGATTTAACTGAAATGTCAACAATGAAGGATTGCAAGGAAGTTTTTGGTTACATAGAGAGCAAACAAGATATTTTGGGAAAGGCAAGTTGCACCTCACTTGTTATATTTATAGTGCAAGCTATTATGTCATTCTTCTTTTTCTAGGACATTCCTGATAATTAGCAGTTTCTTGTTTTACTCACTTACCTTCCAGTTTGTTCCTTTTACAGCAAGAATTATTTTCTCGGGGCAAGCTTGTGATGCTGAGGACATGCAATCAGTTGCTGCGAAGACTTTCAAAGGTATTTGAATGGGAAGCTGTCTTTCTAATTTGGTAGGGTACAAGCATGAAAACATGGAAAATTAAATACATGCTGTGAATGTGAAAGCTTATCATAGTGCCGTCAGTTTTGAAGAGAACAGCAATATATGCTTAAAAGTTTCTAAAAATGGCTATAAAACTTAACAATCAGAAAAGATCTAGGTTAAGATATTGGTGGTAAGGATGAATCCACAATCATTATGAACCATTTTTGAACAGTACAAAGTTATTTTTCTGATGTATGGTTGCTTATGTGTACTTAAGGTTTTGGTCATAAATACAGTTAGAAGAAATAACCAATTTATATTATTGAAAAACCCTTACTCTCATTGTCTAGAGAGCCTGAGGGAGAGTTACACATGAATCGTCAAAGAGATGAGCATGACGTGAAAATAACAAAAAAGGACATATAAATATCGTCACTTCCCCTTAAGGTGGTGCACAGATATCAATGACAGTTAGCTTGGAACATCTATTGAAGAGGGTACGTGAGAGAACCTTAATGAAGATATTTGTGACTTGAACTTTAAATAAGATGTAGGCATTATGAATTAGCCCCATTCTGAAGATCTCTAGTATAGTTGTGATCCACCCCAACACATTCGTCCTCTCACGAAATAATGGATTGTTACTGTTGGAGTCAACGTGAACTTCTCCGAGGAGTTATGACGTGAAATAATGGCATTATTTCCTTGCCAAATTGAGTTATGTTACTTGGTAGTTAAGTTTGGTTTCTTTTTAGTTAAGTTACTGGTTTTCCTTATTTAGTTTAGGATGATCTATTTGGGAAAGGTTAGAGATTTAGTTTATTATGTGATTTGTTTCCTAGTTTAATCGGGATTGGTTTTCTATATAAAGAGACCGATATTCCTCATTGTAGTTTGAGTTATTTACATTGATAAAAAGAGAGTACTCTATCATGAATCTTCCTCTCTTCTACTCTATCATGCGTGCTCCTCTCTCTCTATGCTCTCACAGTCACAATAAACAATGCAGACATCTAAGGTGCAGCTTAGCTAGAGATTGGTATACAGACATCGCAAGAGGAGGGCTCCATTGAAGCAGCATATGAGTGCTGGGCCTGGTATTGGTGCTTTACATGAAGCTTATGTAAGGGTGGCCATGGTGGTTGGAGTGAGGAGGTCTACCTAGTAGTTGGATATGGGGGGCTACTTCTGTCATTCATGGTTAAGGCTCTATCATGGATTATGTGGGGTCTTAGAGACTCCTTGTGGTGGACTGCATTACAATATTACACATTTCAGATTAACGGTGGATGCCATTCTTCTCAGGAAACCAAACTTGAGACCTTATATGCAGTTTTTAAGAGGGGGATTGGGGGCTCTCTTTTTGAGGGTATTTTGCATCTAGATGTAGTGGGTACATCAGGTTGGGTCTTGATGGCTAAAAGCCTATTAACGAAAGAAATTAGATATGAAATTGTGAGGTGATGATCACCTCAGCTAAGCATTCATCTCGCTATTTATAATTTATGATTACAAATGACCTCCAAAACAATCAGGTGTTCATGTCACACCTTTGAGATGCAGATACCTTTCTCATAATTGACTCAACTATCTCTAGAACCTTCCATAGATATAATATCTCCAACACCCCCTTTCAAACTGATGGTCTTGGACAGATCATCAGTTTGTTTCTCAAATAGTGAAAATGATCTCGAGATAAAGCTTTAGTTAAAAGATCAGCCAGCTGCTCTTTAGAAGAAACAAAATTAACTATCAGAGCTTTCTTCTGAACTTTATCCCGAACAAAATGATAATAGATCTTGATCTGGTTGATTCTTACATGGAAAATAGGATTCACAGGCATATATGTAGCTCCAAAATTGTCATGGAAAAGAACAGGGTGGCAGAGAGAAGAAAATTCCCAATTTTATGCTGCAAAGATTGAACCCAAGTGACTTCAGCTTTAGCACGACCAAGATCCCTGTACTCCGGCTTCATTACCAGAACGATCCACCATGGATTGCTTCTTACATGACCAAGAAATCAAGGAATTCCCGAGAAAATAACATAGCCTGTGGTAGACGTACAATCATCTTGGTCAGTAGCCCAATCAGCATCTGAGTACACTTGCAAGGCCACTTTTTTCTGCTTGGGGTAGAACAAAGAATAAGAAATAGTACCCTTGACTTATTGAAGAACATGTTTGAGAAACTCCCAATGTTGATCTGATGGTTGCTGCATGACTTGAACCATCGTATTTACTGCAAAGCTAACATCAGGCTGTGTAATTTACAAATATAGCAAGGCTCCCACAATCAGATGAGAAACAAATGGATCTAATAAAGGCTGACCAAGGTTTCTAGAAAGCTGAGAAGTAATAGCAGTAGTAAGTGGCGTAGTAACAGGCTCTGGACCAGCCAATTGATGTTTGAGTAGCAAAGAAGCTGAGTATCTTTGTTAAAACAGATAGATGCCTTTGTCAGAGTGAATTATTTCTATGCCCAAGAAATAAGATGGTTTGCCCATATTACGAACAGGAAAGTGCTCCATTAAGGCTTTGAGAACACTGTCCAAAGTAGCAGCAGTGGAAGATATCAGAAGGATATCATCAACATACACCAGAAAATAGAGCAGCTGGTTGGCATTTTCCAAACACAAATAGAGAAGTATCTGTCTTCGAGGGTTTAAAGCCATAGTCAATAAGAAATCCACTAAGCCCCTTAACCATGCCAGGGGAGCTTGTTTAAGCCCATAAAGAGACTTATTGCGCTTGCAGACATGCTTTCTAAACTGTAGATTAACAAAGCTAGGAGGTTAAGTATGTAGGCCTCCTGACCAAGGTGTCCATGTAAGAAGTTTTTTTTTTTTTTGTTTTTTTGAAAGGAAAAAAGATGATTACTGGAGGTTGGTAATTATCCAAAGAATTGTATTAATATAAAAGGAATGAACTTACATATTAATGAGCCAAAACTCAGACAAGAAGAAATGCCCTGCATTACATTTTCCACACCACACCTTTCATTCATGTAAGAAGGCATCATGGACATCTAGCTGCCGAATTTCCTAATTATTAGCAACTGCCAAAGAAAGAATGACATGAATTGTAGTAGGCTCTATTAATGGACTAAAAGTGTCATGGTAATCAATGTCACATTACTGATTGTAGCCTTTGGCAACCAGCCGGGCTTTGAATCTTTCAACCCAAGCAGGATTCTTGCTTTCTTGCATATCGGTAGTGACCTCTAATTTATTGTATGTAAGCAAGCAGCTGCGTAAGGGGTGAGCTGAAGCATAAAGAACCTTCTGTTTGAATATCCCATGCACGGATCTAGTTTCCATGGCATAAGTTTTCTGAAGAATAGCTGGTTGTGCTGGAGATACAGCATCAGAAGCAGTAGAAGAAGTGGCTCCAGTAGAATCAGTGGGAGAAATCAAGGGAGCTGCTATATCAGCAGAACCATCTCCGCCAGAAGTGGCTTTAGAAGCAGCTCCAGAGGAATTCCCTGAAGAATCGGAAGTAGTGGAATTCCTGAAGGTATGACTGATGGCCTGAAATTAGTGATAGTTGATGGAACAACACTCACATGCCCACCAGAGTTAGTAGTAGTAGTTGAGGAAGGCTGTGGATTGGTCTGATAAGCAAATCTGGATTCATCAAATATGATATGCCTTGCCAATATTATGCGATTCGTAGCTGGATTAACACATCTATAAGCTTTATGGAAAGGGTTATAGCCCAAAAAAGACATGAAGAGAGAGGTAGGCTCCAACTTGTGCTTATTGTATGGTTGGAGCAAAGGGTAGCATGCTGCATGAAAAACTCTGAAAAAGTTGTAATTAGGAGCCCTTTGATGTAATAACTCACAAGGAGAGACACCATTTGGTTGTCTAGGCAAGACATTGATTATCTGAGCTGCAGCATGTAAGGCAAGAAACCGATACTTTAAAAGGGAATTTCACATGATACAACATGGCTCCACCCATTATAGAAATGTGATGGTTCTTGCGTTTAGCAAGGCCATTCTGCTCAGGTATATAAGGAGCTGAGATTCTATGCTCAATCCCATGTTGAAACAGCCAAGAATGTACATTTTTGTATTCACCGCCCCAATCAAACTGCAAGGCTTTAATAGAAGCATTAAATTGTGTTTTGACATATGCTAGGGATTGCTTATACTTTGACACAATTTCATATTCGGGTGGTGGAGAGATGTATTGCTTGAGACCAGCCACGTAGGACTAAGGCTAGTGGAAGGGTTGTTATCCAGGCTTGATGAAGAGCCTATCTTAGAATGTTAAGAGTTCTTAGAGACCAAGATAGAAGGGGGGGTTCTTGGGAGATACATCATGGAGTGGAAGACGGATATCGTACTACTCCAAAAGACTAATCTAGAGTAGTGTGATCCTTTTACTTGGTCAAGGATTGGGGACAACAAGCTTGGTGAGTTCACTACACTCGATGGCAATGGTAGAATTGGGGGTTTGTTGATTGGCTAGAGTGGACATTGGAGTCACAAAACAGACTTTCTCCATGATTGTTGACCTACAGAGGAGAAATGATGACATTTCAAATGTATATGGCCCATGTGCTTTGGAGGACAAGCTGGCATTATGGGAGGAGTTGTCACAATAGGTTATGGAGGGTGCTTGGTTGTGGTGTGTGGGGGGGGGGGGGGGGACTTTGATGCCACTCTCTCCATTGAAGATAGACTGGAGAGTGGTTGAGGCAAAGACAGAGGAGTTGATGCTTTCGTGGATTGGACATTTGCAGTTGGGCGATAGAGCTGGAGGTCCCTAATTGCAAATATTCTTGGAGTTTTGATGAAGGTAGCAGAAGGTCTCGGTTGGATAGGTTCTTTGGTTCGATCTGTTTTTGCAAGAGGTTTCCCCTTGGCCATGCCAAGGCCTTATCGAGACCTTTCTCAGACCATACTCCCCTGAAGTGGGACTTTGGTGAACACATCCATTATGAAACTTACTTCAAGTTTGAGAGGTCTTGGTTGTTGGAGGATGGGTTTCGTAGCAAGGTGGAGGGTTGGTTGCATGAGTGCCAGGTTGTGGGATCACCATCTCCACTTTTCACTAGAGAATTATTTTCCCTAGGTATGTTGTGTGAGTTTAGGAAGGAGCTTAGAGAGGTGCGTTGTCAGGTTAGGGATGACGTGCTAGCTGGTATATCCAGGCTTGACAGAGTGCAAGACTCTCGTGACCTTTCCATGTAGGAGATAGTGGAAAGAAAAGAGCTATGTATTCATTTCCATATTGAGCATAGGAATTAGGAGATTAAGTGTAGACAGAGGTCCCGATATCTTTGACTAAAGGTGTGGGACTCCAATACTAGGTTCTTCCACTCCTTTGCAAATGGAAGGAGGAGGAACTTGATCGAGTTAGTTTCAGATCGGCATGGGCAACACACTGGTAGAGAAGAGGTTGGTAGAGCATATGTAGACTACCACAATCTTTTCTGCTAGAGGGGTGAGGCATTAGCACCTTGGTGGATTTTGACCTTAGAGACTCGGTCAAGCTCAGGCAGATACAATCTCTTCTCCTTTTATTGAGGATGAGGTGTAGCAGGCCCTTTGCTTGTGGAGCAGGAGAGCATTCTTGGTCTTGACTCTTTCCCGATCTTCCTTAAGGAGTTTTGGCAATTCCTTGAGGGAGACATCATGGCGATATTTGAGCACCTGACATTTAGTGGGGACTTGACCAAGATCAGCTACTTCTTCCTTTTCCTTCTCTTGAAGGGTGAAGTAGCTAAGAGTGTGGTTTACTACAGGCTGATTGCACTCTCCAACTTCATCTAATTGTGAGTTGGTTGAAGAATCATGTACTGTAAAAATTATGTGGAGAGTGATGGTGAGGAGGGTGATAGGGATGGTGATCCATCCTCGTCTCCGAAGGATGGTGTGTTACAAGTGTCGAATGAGAAGACATTGGGCGAGGGATTGCAGGGATCCTGTGATTTGTCTCCAGTGCAAAGGTGTAGGGCATCAGTAGAAGACTTGCCCGAAAGTCGCGAAGGTGGGAAAGGTGGCCAAGATGATTTCGCCTCCTCTCCACCATATGCACCTCCTTCTTTGTAGGTGCATACCTCGTGGTCAAGTGAGGTGGGAGACATTGAAGCTATTTTGGATGCTGCGGTGGTGGGGACCTTCCTCTCTGGGTTGCCATCGGTGGAGGCAGCAAGGAATCTTCTTTCAGGTGTTGGCTTGTTGTCATCGAATTGGAAGGTGGCAATCTTTTCAGAGGAGGTCTTGGTCTTCGGCCTGGCGAAGATTTATGTTTCACGTTTGCTGTTCGAGGTGATGACCTTTGGATGAGTTACTATCCGTTGGTCATCTTTGAGTATCTACAAAGGAGCCACGAGAGAACGTGTGCCATCTCGGCCATCACTTTTGTTTCGCATCTTCGGTATCCCTCTGAAGTGGAGGATGGTTGGGACAATTACATCCTTGTATGCTCCTTTTGCTAGGGTACGGCGATGCTGTGGCCTTGGCCTTGTGGAAGGTGATGTCTCCTCGATTTTGGTAGGAGATCTCCTAGTTGGGAAATCCTTGCCGACCAAGGAGGTTCTAGACTTCGGAGGGTGCACATGTATCATTTCTTTCAAGGAGCTTGGTGTGAAGATTAGAAGACCCTTGTCATATGTGGAAGCGATGGTTGGTTGTGGCAAGTCGGTGGAGAAGAGCCCTGGTAATGGGCAAGGTTTCGTCGTAGGTGAGGGAGCCTGAGAAGTGCCAACAGTCGAAGAATTGACTCGCGGGTTCCTCGCCAAGTTTGGCGACACGTTTCCAAATCTAAGGATGGCCAGCCTGGGAGGCTTGATTTCCAATTTTCGAGAAAATCTTTTGGTGGTGCACTGGCGAAATGTCCATCCCTAGTTGCTGACGTGGAAGGGACTATTGCATGCTCTAAATAGGGGGGATCTGAATCTGGCTACGGATTTGAATGTGGTAAGTCACGCTTGACCCATTCTCCTATCTTTTCTAGGTTTTTTTTCGAGGAGGGAGAGCCCTCTGTAGTCGTGGAGACTCCCCTGCAGGTTGATGGAGTTGAAGATGCCCTTGATGTTGAGATTGGGAGGCTCACGACTCTGCCGATGTGCTACGACGATGAAGCTCTGGGTCGAAGAGCAGAACAGGCATGTGTTCTGTGCTCTTTGTAGGTGGATGCCGAACCTATTAATGGGCCCGGATGTGGTGAGTTCACCTTCAGCATGCTTTTTCCCTAGATCTCTTACTATCATCCTATCTTGGATTTTGCATGTGATGTTGCTGCGTGTGTCTTTTTGTAGGATTGTAAGGCCCCTTTAGATTTTGGGTCCATCTTCATGAACCGCATTGAGGAGAAGTCATTTTGGCTTGGGACAGCTGAGTGTTGGGGAGATGATGGGACGAGTTGCTCCTCGGGATGGCTCGCTGGAGGATGATGCGTCGGATGTGGGCGTGATAGGGTGCCAGCGGAAGGTCGAAGTGCAGGAGCAGGTACATTGGTTCAATCCTCCTCCAGCAAAGCAACTTCTCGTCCGAAGTTGCTATCACAGAGACACGGATTGGTCCTTAGTGCATGTTACAAGAGAAAGAGGTCTACAAAGAAGCCGGCTTTGAAGACAAAACCAGGGATTGGACAGGAAGAGGTCATAGGGGTGGATGAACGGGTGGCCAAGGTGATTGGCATTAGGAAGGTGCATAGAGGTGGGGCTAGTTGCGTCTCTCATGACTAGGATCCTCTCTTGGAATGTTCGTGGGCTTAGGGATGTGGAGCAGAGATCGACTTTGAGGAGGTATTTGGCAGAGTGGCTTGTGGATATTGTACTCCTGTAGGAAACGCATCTTGAGGGCTTGTTTGCTCAACTGAAGAATAATGTCTGTGGGGATAGATATTCAGATTTTATTGTGGTGAGGGTTGAAGGGAGGTCGGGAGGCATGCTTATTTTGTGGCATAGTGACTCCTTTGATTTGGACTCTTCTTTTGTGGCTGGGAGGATGACAACAGTTGCCTTTAGTAGGAAGACGAATGGTTTTGTTTTTGCTATTTCTTGTATGTATGGGCCTTGTGATGAATTGGCCAGGGTGCACCTTTGCGAAGAGATTGATCAGGCCTCACAATTTGTAGATGGAAAATCGTGGTTGGTGGGGGGGAGATTTCAATGCAACGTTGCACTTGGATGATAGATCGGATGGCAGAAGTATAGAGTGGCTGCGCACAGTGTAGGAACTTGAATTGATATATCTACCTACTGCGAGGGCGAAATACACGTGGAGTGATAGTGGAGCGGCATCTTGTATTGATAGATTCTTATGTAATGTTTCTTTGGTAGAATCCTGCCATGGAGCTTAGGTGGTTGCGTGTGATAGACCATTCTCTGACCATACACCCCTGCTGTGGTCTAGTAATGAAGTGGCCAATTTTTCAACTTCAAATTCTGCAAGTACTGACTAAAGGAACTCGGGTTTAGGGAGATGATTCGGGATAAACCTGTAGCCTCTTCTACCATGAGGACCGTGGCTTGTAGAATAATGGCAGTCTGAGAGGCTATGATTGAATTTAAACGTGACTTGAGGACATGTAGAGAGGCAAGGAGAAATGATGCCCTCACGAAGATATCTGATTTGGATAGGAGAGAGGAAGCTCCTTTTTCTAATGACGATTGTCTCCTACTCTAAAGTATGCAGTCGGTTGTTCTGGAGGAGGATCATAAGAAAGAGATGGATTGGAGACAGAAGTCTCGACAGCTTTGGCTTAAGGAGGAGATGATGTCGACACAAAATTCTTTCACTTGGTCGCCAGTAACCAAAGGAGGGCAAATTTGATAGGTACTTTAAAGGTAGGGGACGATGTCTTGCATCAGAGAAGCCGGATTTGTGATGCCTTCTAATCCTACTATCATGACTTTACGAGGAAGCGTAATGCCGGAAACTGGTAGTTAGGGCAGCTGGAGTTTGAGTAGGTTGGTGATGTTGCGAAGGCGGCTCTCTTGAAGGAGGTGAATGAAGAGGAGGTTCTGTGTGCTTTAAGGGGGTTGAAGGCAGAGGGCTCCTCGGGACTCGATGGTTTGCAAATACTTTTCTTTAAAGAAATGAGGGATGTGATTGGTTGGGAGGTGTTGGCCATGATTCGGAAATTTTTTGATGGCAACGCAGGGTTTGATAGATTGAATCATTTCTATCTATTCCTCTGACCTAAGAGGTTGGGGTTCGAGACTGTTGATGATTACAGACCTATAGCGTTGTCAAACGCTATTTATCTATTGGTGGCCAAGGTTCTAGCAAATAGATTGCGGATGGTTATGCCACATATTATCTCGCCAGCCCAATCTGCGTTTATTAAAGGTAGATCTTTGCAATATTCCTTTGTTTTGGCAGAGGAAATGGTGGCAACTTGGAAGAGGAATAGTCCTGCTTTTCTTTGGAAAGTTGACTTTTCCAAAGCTTATGATTCTATTTCATGGAGGTATCCGTGGGATATTCTCCAGAGGAGGGGTTTCCCTGAACATTGGGTGCATTTGATGAAATGTTGTATAACCACCTTTTCCTTTTCAATTTTGGTAAATGGCCGATCTAATGGAATGTGGATGCAACCTCAGTGTGGTGTGTGACAAGGTTGCCCTCTAGCACTAATGCTTTTTGACATTGCGGTGGATACTTTGGCTGTTTTGGCTTTTAGAGCTTGTACGGGTCATCCGTTCAAAGGTTTTACTTGCCAACGCAATGGGGATCTTCTTACACCTTTGTTACAATATGTAGATGATACCACTTTTTTTTGTTGAGGGAGGAGTTGCAGAGGCAGAACATGTTTCTTCTTTGGTGAGAATATTTGCATCCTTGTCTGGCCTTAAGATAAATAGAAATAAATCAATTCTTATTCCTTTTTCCTGAGATTCATAATATTGCAAATTCCTTGGATTTGCCAATCGGAAAACTACCAATTAGATATCTTGGCCCCGCACTGAAAGGAAAACATTGGTGGCTTCGGATTGGAGTTGCGTTGTGGACCAGGTAGTAGAGAGATTATCTTCTTGGAGTGGAAGACTATTATCCAGAGGAGGGCGACTTATTCTGCTGAAATCTATCCTTTCTTCAATTCCTATATTCTATTTCTCTATTTTTAAGCCACCAAAGAAGGTTGTTTCGCAGCTTGAGTTGAGTAAGAAAAGATTTTTTTGGAAGGGGGCGGAACATGTTGGTAGATTTGCCTAGCTAGTCCCTTGGAATGAAATTTGCATGCCCAAGAAGGAAGGGGACCTTGGGGTGAGAAGGTTGGAGGCTTTTAATGAGGTGTTGCTTTTGAAGTGGGTGGTGAAGGTGCTTTCAGGTGAACCATTGATGGTATCAATGGTAATTGATGATTCTTATGGGTTGGCAATGGATCTGAATGATAGAGTGAATGCTCAGCGTAGTGCATCTGCATTTTGGCATTCTTTAAGGCCAATTATGTTGAAGAATGTTGAGGCTTTTGATTCGATGTTGGGGGTTGGTAAATTTTTCAGATTTTGGATGGATATATGGTGTGATTCGGGACCTTTTTTAGACTTATTTCCGAGGGTTTTTCACCTTGCAGATTCTAAGATGGCAATGGTTGAAGATATGTGGGATGCACAAACAGAAACTTGGAACTTTGATCTTCCTGCTGGGCTATCTGAGCAGACTTTTAGTGAGTTTCAGTAGCTGTTGGGACTGATTTCAGATGTAAAATTGGTGCCTGGTGTGGTGTACAGATATATGTGGAAAGAGGGCTCTTTCTCGGTGAAGAAGGCCTATGATCAAATGATTTCCTATCATGAAATCTTGGATGTGACATGATTTGATTGTGGGAGAATATGGAAATGTGGGTTGCCTTTGAAGATCAAAATTTTTCTTTGGTTATGAAGAAGGGAGCAAATGGTTACTAGGAAGATGTTGGCGAGGTGGGTCATTGATGTTGATAGAACTTGCCCATTGTGTAGTCAAGGGGAAGAAGACGTTGACCATTTGTTCTTTGGATGCGACTTCTCTAAAGATGTGTGGGACTGATTGGATTTGCATGCAAGGTTCGAAATGCTGATTTCGATGTCGTGCCGATGAAATCTAAGTGTGCATGTCGTGGAAATGCCCATTTTTCAATGGCCATGTCGATGGGCATGCCAAGGCCATGCCGTGGGAATGCCGACAACATGCTGACAAAAAAACACACAAATACTCAAAATGGTGCTAAAATGCTCAAATTTTTTTGTGTACAAATAAATACTCAAAATGATGTTGAAATACTCAAATGTCTGTGTAGTTGGTTGACTCAGGTGTTTCTCGACATAGGCTAAAATTAGCTCCATTTGACAGAAACATATTAGCTGCTAATGTTTCACCCATTATAGGTCAGGGAAAGAGAGAAGATGCAGCTCACAGTATGACTGGAGATCCTTTTGAGTCTAATACTATTAGTAGAATTACGAAATAGTTGAATTGGAGATCCTTGTGTGTGTGTGTCCCTCTTTAAATTATGATTGTCTGTGTCTGCCCTCCACCCCCTTTAAATTTCACGTCTCTCGCTTGACAGCTCTACCAGTTTCAGATCTCTTGTCCGCACCCCCATTTCGAAATTCAAATCTCCCGCTCCCAGTGCCAATCGGGATGACGGAGAGATCGTCGGCATGCTGGCGAAATCGTCGGTATGCTGGCAAAATCGTCGGCATGCACGCTTGTGAATCGACATTCTTTTTGTGTCGGCATGGCCCACTCGGAGAAATGTCCTTGCTGACAGCATGCTGGTGGCATGCCGTTGGCATTTAAATCACTGTTTGCGTGGCACAAATGTCTATAGTCATTAGAACTTCTGGATTTCGTTTAGAGACCAGTATACTCTTGATGTTGCTGATAGACTAAAGCTTTTGCTGCCATCTAGTGCATTTGGTTGCAAAGGAATGTGAAGATTTTCAGGAACGAGCAGTGTTGGATTGATAATGTATTGAGGGAGATTAATTTTGATAATGTATCGAGGGAGATTAATTTTTTGTTTGATTCTAGCTACAAAACATGTAAGTTCATTTCTTTTTTATGATTAATGCAACCATTGGATGATTACTGATCTCATGTAATCTTTCTTTTCCTTTCTAAAAAAAAAAACTTCATCTATTTGTTGGTCACCAAGACCTTGGTGCATTGCCTTGGGATTGTGCTTGATTAGCTTATTAGACTTGTGCAATTAGCTTTCATTAGGGGACGATTCATTATGGAGAACCACTTGGTTGCTTCAGCGATTCTTTCGACATGGAAGTGTGATGAGACTGAGGCTTTTTGCTGGAAGACTGATTTCTTTAAAGTCTACGGTAGCTTAGACTGGGGCTTTTTATGGTCCTCCTTGCAGTTCCGTGTAGTGATCTAAGTTTCAGTGGCGTCCCAGCGGCATGTTATCAAAATGGACATTTTTGGGATGGGTCAAATGGACATGAAAATAATGTTGAAACATAGGCGTTACAATGAAATTTTGGTGAAATGGTCGGCCTTGGCGAAATGTACTTGACGTTTCGATAGCTTTGCTGCTGGTGCTCCCATTCTTTGCTGCTATTGTTGTTGTTATGTTCTAAACCTTCTGTTGCTATACCTACGTTCAAAAGAGATTCTACTAAAGCTTCAACTCATGCTTAGTTGATGCTGGCAACTTTAATGACTGGTAGATGAACTAAGTGTCATACTCTTCCCTTTACCCTCTACCTACCTACATGCCTCATCCTAATTTTATCTTCTAAAGAGAAGGATTTTTCGCTGATGTGAGACAACTACAATTGCTGCATTATTCTTCTTTTGAGATTTAATTCCATTCTACATCTATCCCTAATTATAGAGTAGATCTACACAATAGAGTCTAGATTTACTATTATTACGAACATATAGGTTGAGTTGAGGAAACTTTTATTTAATTATTAAAAATAAAATTCTAAGTTTGAATTATCATTAGCAATTTTCTTTTGTACTCAATTTTAGAAATAGTTATCCATTTAAATAGAAAGTATAAAATGAGGTTTAGGTTGAGTTGAGGAAACTTTTATTTAATTATTAAAAATAAAATTCTAAGTTTGAATTATCATTAGCAATTTTCTTTTGTACTCAATTTTAGAAATAGTTATCCATTTAAATAGAAAGTATAAAATGAGGTTTAGGGCTTAAATTGAAATGTTTATCCTTTTAAATAGTTATTCTTAAAATTCCAATCATTTTGATTACTTTTGTCATTTTTGTCGGCAGACCTCTGGCATGCTCTTGGCGTGCCTTTGAAATGGACCATATTTTCGTGGCATTGAAATTGTTGAAATCCAACGTTGAAACACAGGCGTTTCCATAGTGTGCTCTCAGCTTGTCGGTGAAATGTACACTTGGAAATTTATCGAATTGACATCAAAATCGACGTTTCGAACCTTGGTTGCGTGGGTTTCCACAAGTCTGTATAAGGTGGATTGAGGCTAGGGTTACCTTAACTTCCTGCTCTGTTTTAATTAATGGAAGGTTGGAGGGTGGCTAGATGAGCTTGAGGAGAAGGGTACAATAGGGATGTCCTTTTGTTCCTATGTTATTTGTCTTTGTTGTGGGCTTCCTTGCTGATGTTTGTTGTACCCTTTGTGACATTGGGCTATCGAAGGGCTTCAACTCTAGCAGGGGAGGGGGGGGACTGTCGTTCCTCTCCTTTAGTATGCAGACAACACCATCTTTTTCATTAAGGGCTTCGTGTTTGAGGCCAAATAAGTCAGACTACTACTTGAGTCCTTCGGGGAGGCATCGAGATTGAAGGTAAAACTCCACAAGTCAAGTTTCCTTCCTTTTGAGATGTTTGCTGAGTCATTTATGCAGTGTGGCAAAATATTGGTGACCAATAAGCTACAATGTCCAATCAAGCATCTAGGCTTTCCACTAACACCTGGGTAGATCACTACTAGAGATTGGACTCTGATTATTGAAAGGCTTGAGTAGCGGTTACAAGGTTGGGTAACTAGACTTCTCTTAAGAGGAAGACACCTAATAGTATATTGCTATCTTTTGTTTTGTCAGCTTTTCCCTTTTATTACCTTTTTGTCTTGAAGATACAAGTAACAGTCTTGAGGAGAATTGATATCATTGATTTAAATGCTGACGGCATGCCGTCGGCATGTCGTCGGCAAGGCCATTTCTGGAAGAGGGTCATGCCGACATGACTATGTTATCGATTTACAGGTGTGCCGCCGACATGCCGATGAATTTCGCCAGCATGCCGACGGTTTCGGCGGCATGCCGACGATTTCGCCAGCATGGCGATCGACGCTGCAGGAGATTCGGAGGGACGTTTGCATGCCGATCGACGCTCTGTTTAAAATGCAGGTGTTGGAGATTCGGAGGGACTGAAATCTGAAATAGGGGGGATTAGTCAAGGGCTGAAATTCGAAAATTGGGGGACTATCACACACTCAAACAGAGCGGTTTGAATGCAGGAGTGGGGGATTCGAAACTGGGAATGTGAGGGGGTTGAAATGACACACACACACACGATGATTAACTCAACTAGAGACACTCAAGCTTTCCAAGTAGACACACACACACACACTTCATTTTGAGTATTTATGTGATTTTCTATTTCATTTTGAGTATTTATGTGATTTTTTGTTGGCATGTTATCAGCATACCCTCGGTATTCCCACGGCGTGCCCTCGGCATGCCCATCGAAAATCGGGCATTTCCACGGCATGCCTTCGGCATGTCCACGAAATGTACACTTAAAATTTTGTCGGCACGGCGTCGAAATCGGTATTTCGAACCTTGATTGATATGATTCGGAGGAGATTTTTGTGGTCACCTTCTCACATGATAGTTATATCCCTCTTGTGGCTTGGGAAGAGGTTTGCATACCCTGAGAGATGGGCAGCTTGGTGATTTTAGATTTGTGACTGATGAATGATGCTTTACTCACAAAATGCATACTTCAACTTATGGGACCTCAGTTTGGAAGTTAATCCTTTGCGAGCCCTATGGGGATACCATTGATTGGAAGGAGTGGAGGAGCTCTAGTAGAGGCTTTTCTTTCTTTTGGCAGTGCCTGCAGAAGACTTTGAGGAGGGTTTAGCGTAATTGTAGGGCAACTCTTGGAGATGGCTCTAATTTCAGATTTTGGCACTGTGTGGTCCCTTGCTAGAATTCTTTCCTATCCCAGGCTTGTAGTGCTTTCTATGTCTCCTTTGGCCTACATGATTGTTTCTCGAGTGACTCGTGGCCACCCACACTGTTAGATTCACTCTCGAAAGCTCGCTAGAAGACCTCGCCATGTTGCTCTAGACTCTTCATTACTTATGTCCTAACATAGGATGTGATGGATGGGTGTGGAAGTGCTGCTTTCTCCTGGTGAGGGAGGCACACTTACGCTTCTTGGAAGAGACTCGTGATCATGATTAGGAATTAGCATCTCGCTTCCGGCTTTAGGAAGATCTGGATTCTGGAGAATGCGTCTCTACCTTTGAAGGTGAATATCTTCACGTGGCTACAAAGAGACATATTGTTACTCGCTCCTACAGGCACCACTAGGCTCTAAACTTTGATTTCTCCTACATCTTCTATTGTGGAGGATCCGAAGACATTGAGCACCTTTTCTTTACATGCTCTTTTGCGAGAGAGGTTTGGTTGGCCTCGAGCTTTGCTTCCATCCAGCATGACACTAAGCTCTCCTTCTGATAGAGTTTGCAATCTCTACTTACTGATTTGGAGATTATTTGGAGGGCCTTTACTCTCATCTGGTGCATTTGGTTGGAGCGCCATTAGCCATTTGTACCATTACTTTTGTAATGTTTGGAGCTTCTAGTCTCCTCTCTTAATGAAAATTTGGGGGATTAATATCCCTTGTTTACCCCCTCCTTCCCTTTTAGAAAAAGAACCTATGAATCGAGAAAAAGAGGTTGACCACAAAAGAAAGTTGGTGCCATCCAACTTGACAGAAGTACCCTGCATATGACTATGAGGTGGTGTGCTCGTGGTGGATATCTTCCCCATCAAGTCACATGGGCCTCCTTTTGGTCACTCATGATGCCTCGAGTTGTAGGAAAATAAGATGGCGTCCACACACAAAAATCAGATCATGAAGTCTGAAAACACAACAATTTCATATCAAATAGAAGTCCTAGTCTAAAAAGCAAAGAATTCAAATCATAGAATTCTTCGAGCAGTAGCCAAGCACATGCTAGGCCATGGAAGGAGCCCTAGTGGTGCTCCTCCTAACCTAAAGAATCGAGCGCTGGCCTGGGAAGCGGCTAGATTAGATCAGCGACATCGGTTTAGGCTGAGTAGGAAGAAATGAAAGGCTCTAAATCTTTATTGAGGGCCTTACCTCTCTTTATATAGAGAGGTGAATGACAAAATGTAATACAACCTGACAATGAACAAAAGGTGTACAACACACCCTTACAAATAAATGTAAAAGTAAATAAGTCTACACTTCCCCTCAAGTTGGAGCATATATATCTATCATGTTTAGCTTGGAATAATAAGAATCAAAAGTACACTTAGGAAGTGGCTTGGTAAAAATGCCTGCTGCCTGATCATCTGTAGCAACTGGGGTTGTATAAAGAAAGCCATTCTGAATGATATCTCTAGTGTAGTGGCAGTCCACCTTAACATGTTTGGTCCTCTTGTGGGACATCGGATTATTGGCAATACATGTAGCAGCAACATTATCACATCTCATCTCCATAGAACCTGTATGCGTAAATCCCCCAGAAGTGGCTTCACCCACATAAGCTCAGTCATTGTCTATGCCATAGCCCTGCATTCTGACCTTACACTAGACCTGGAAATAAAAACCCGCTTCTTTCTTTTCCAAGTAACCAAATTGCCGGCCACATAGGTGCAGAAGCCTGTGGTAGACCTCCTATTTGCCAAACAACCTACGTAGTCTACGCATGAATACATCACTACTGACATGGAAGTGTCTCGAGTAAATAGAAGAGCATGACCTAGTGCCTTCTTAACGTACCTCAGGACCATCATGGCAGCGTCCCAATGCTGTCTCGTAGGCTTAGCCATGAACTGGCTAAGTCTCCCAACTGCAAAAGTGATGTCTGGCTTGGTAATGGTAAGATAGAGTAACTTCCCACAAGTTGCCGATATTGACTATGATCCACAGATGATGCCTCAGCATCATAGAGGTGAGCCTTTGGATTCTTAGGTATATTTGCTTGGTTTGCCCCAAGCATCACAGTCTCCTATAAAACATCAAGTGCATACTTTCTCTATGATAGAACTATGCTATGCTTGCTATGAGCAACTTTTATCCCAAGAAAGTATAATAATGGACCCAAGTTTTTCATCACAAACTGATTGGCCAATCTCTCTTTGATTTATCTAATGCCATCTGCATCATTTTCTGTGACAATCAAGTCATCCACATATACAAGGAGCAGTACCACACCTTTTCCTGTCTTCCTAACAAACATGAAATGATCTGTAGAAGATCTCTGCAAGCCATCAGACTTTACTACTTGAGACAGTTTCTGGAACCATGCTCATGGACTTTACTTGAGCCCATAAATGGCCTTTCTCAACCTACATACTCACTCGCCCTGCACCTCATAGCTAGGAGGGTGCTGCATATAGACTTCCTCCTGTAAGCTTCTGTAAAGAAATGTATTCTTTACATCAAGTTCATAAAGTGGCCAATCATAATGTGTTGCAACCAAAACAAGTATTCGCATTGTCGAGAGTTTTGCCACTGGAGAAAGAGTATCAAAGAAGTTCGTCTCATAGGTTTGGGTAAACCCCTTTGCTACCAGGCGTGCTTTGTATCTGGCGATGCTCCTATTTTGGGTGGAACTTGAGTGCAAACACCCATCTGCACCCAACAAAACTGACCCCAGGTGGAAGTGGTACAAGATCCCATGTGGCCTTGCTTTTGAGTGCATCCATCTCCTCCTTTATGGCCTGACGCCACTTTGGATGAAGCATGGCCTCGTGGTAGGATGTCAGCACAACAGTGGTACTCAATTCCTTGGTAAACCCAGAGAAAGCAGTACCAAGATCAACAGTGTGTAGATATCCTGCTACATTATACTTGGCACAAGATCGTGGAGCCTTTCGAATGGCGATCGGGGAGCCTTCCAAAATCGGAAGGTTGCTGTCCAGCTGTGCCTGTGAGTCCTCCGAAGCCTCAATTGTCCCTGCATCATCATTGGGCACCAAAGTGTTAGTCTCTAAAAAACGTTTGCTCACCTGGGGAGAGATTGGAGGCGTGGGAGGAGGGGGCATCTGGAATGTAATATGCAGCCGTTGATATGTAATAATAGGGTCATGAGACTAGTCCTCAGTGGTAGGAGTGGGACGATCATCCATAGGTATAGTATCAAATGGAATAGGTGAAATAGGCATAGGTACCTTATTAGTCACTAGAAATAAGTCTGAGCTGGTAGTGGAAAAATATGGTACATACTCATGAAAAGTCACATCAGCAGAAATAAAGTAGTAGGAATGAAGGGGATCAAAGCATCTGTACCTTTTTTGGGTTCTAGAATGACCCAAGAAAACACAATAGCCTGTGGTGCTTGTTTATCCTATCCAGGTGTCAAATCATGCACAAATGCAACGCACCCAAAAACATGAGGGATCGCAGGAAATAAAGGACGACCAAGATACAAAACTTGCCACGGAATTTGCTCATGTATGGTAGAGTTCGGCATCCTATTGATGAGAAAGCAAGTTGTAAGAACATCCTCCCAATATAAAGAAGGCACAGTATGGTGAATAATGAAGGTGCGTGCAACATCTAACAGGTTCCTATGCTTCCTCTTAGCAATTCCATTCTGCTGAGAGGTATGAGTACAAGTAGTTTGGTGAATAATCCCATTACTACTGAAAAACTACAGTAAGTGAGAAGTGCGAAACTCAAGTGCCTTATCAGAATGAAGCATTTTAATAGTGACAAAAAATTAGGTCTTTATGTCCATAACAAAATTCTCAATGATAATTTTTCATCAAGAACAATCAAGTAACATAAGAGAAATCATTAATATGAATAATGAAATAATGATGGCTGTTAGCATTCCATATGTGTGTTGTTTCCTTTCTAGCTTTTACCATGTGTGCTCCTTAGGGGTAAGGATGTATTTTTACTCTTTTGGTCTTTCTCTATATAAGAGAGACCTAGGATTACAATAAATTTATCTCATTTCAACCAATTTGGTTTCATAGTGGCGATCCTAGATCGGCGCTCCGGTATCCCACCTTCACAAGTGATGAGGGCACGTTTCGTGAATTAAAATTGGGGTTCGGAGGACTTGTCGTCGTAGCTCATAAAACGCGTCTATCAGATAAAATTTATAACCGAAACTCGAAAAGTGAGTCCCGAGTCGAATATGAGGAGGCAAACGTTTGGTTTTATAAAAATCCACGCTTCGCTTTATTTCTTTTTTGTCGTTTTTATCTTTTCTAATTTTTTTGTATTTTTATCAAGCAAGAGATTAGGTTGATGAAAACTTTTACTTGCAAAAATGTAAGAGAGGGAGAAAAAGAGAGAGAGAAACAATCATCTATTCATGAACTGTTTGTTACAACTACGAATGCAGGAAAATCTACACTACGAAAGCGAAAAAAAGATAGAATGAGGTGAGAGAAATCCCTACACTACAAAAGCGTAAAAAGATAGAATGAGCTGAGAGAAATCCCCCTCGATGGTCGCTTGGAGGACGACTCGCTTTGACGTTGCCTGGAGGAAGGTGGTGAGGAGCGGGACCAAGGAGGACGGAGCTGGAGGATGAAGGATACGGCAGGATGGCGTCGCGGCGAGGATCTTATTCTCGAAGGGCGGTGAGAGGACGGTCACGAGATGCTCCACGAATGGGGATGATGAGAGGGAAAACTATTTGATTTTCTACTCTAGAGGAGCATCACGGGCTTGGGACAAGCTCTCTTAGAGCCTTGGAGGTGGTGAGAGGAAGAAAGGAAGAGATGATCTGCTATCGAAACGGAGGTGGGAGGACGGCTCCAAAGCGACCTATGAATGGGGATGGGAAGATGGATGAATATTTGGTGAGCAGAGGTTTGCTACACTAATAGGAGCCTTGGGAGCTTGAGAGCAAAGCTCTGACAGAGCGTTGGTAGGCTTGCTAGAGCTTGGGAGTAGGTGGGAGTAGAGTAGGTAGAGATGGTTTGGAATGGTGGTGGGTAGGTCCTTTTATCGTGGAGGAAGAACAAATTCGCATTTGGGTCATTACTGAAGTCCGTAAACGTCGCTGTAGCTGTCGCTGAAGATTTGCCCTTGAATTCCTCTTGCTGGTGTGCGCAGACCATTAGTGATAGCCGCAAGCATCACTAAAGGCTCACGTCGCTGAAGATCCACGTCTATCCTTCGCTGGCACCCGCTCCACTGGCGTGCGCATTGCACGTTGCGCGCTTCACGTGCTCGTGCTCCCTACGCAGTGTGCGCTCACGTGTTGGCATGCGCTGCGCTGCTGCTGCGTGTGGTTGCGGCTGTGCGCGGTGCGTTGCTGCTGGCCGACGTTGGGTGTCCTGGATGGCGCCACGTGGTGCCATCTGGGGCGTCCATCCTTCTTTCTTTTGTAAAGGGTGCCACGGTGCTCAGATCGAGATGATTCTTGCACTGCTGGACTACGATCGTTGCTTTGGATCCATTCGGATTTTCCATCCGAAACCCATATGGATGTCGCATTGTCCCCTTGCCGTTGATCTTCCTCGGACTTCGTATGATGCTACAGTTCTCCGATATAGACGATTTCAGAGGCGTTAGACTCCGATCGTCGTCTTAATCAGATCCATACGGTCTGATCATCCATCCGAAGCCCTGAAATAAGTTCTCCTGACCATAAAAAGGACCTAATAAACCTAAAATATATACAACTACTCTAAATGCAAAATGATGCATGTTCCTAGGCAATATTTGTAGTATGAAATGCAAATCTAAGCCTAGGAACATGCATGAATAGGCATTTTAACCTAAATAGATGTGCCTATATAACAAGCTTCCGTACCTTGTCCACCAAAACTCTAATCTCCATGGGAGGTACTTGGAGGAGCCTCCACCGATGGCCACCAGCCTCTGCCGATCGCTGTTCGGCCCCTCGTTGGCGCCAACCAGCCTCATCGGTCTTTGATGCTGATTTGGTTGCCTTGGAAGGCCATGAACTGACCTCCACCGGCACGTGCTGCCTCGGGAGACTTCGTCAGCACCGCCAACCACCAGTGTCGTGCCGCTACGCGTCACTACCTCCGCCTCTAGCCTCTTCGATCGACTAAGGCTTCACCTGTGGGCCTTAGGGCTTTGTCGAAGGCGTCGCCTGCGTTGCCTAGGGCACCGCTAGCATTGCCAGTGACACCTAGGGCACCGCCAGCGTCGCCTAGCATCGCCTCAGACCTTGTAACGCCACCTAGGACGCCACCAGTGTCGCCAGCGCTGCCTAAGGCGCCACCAGTGTCGCCCAGGGCGTCGCCAGCACCATTAGCACCGCCTAGGCCCTCACCTGGCCTCCGTCAGTGTCGATGGGGCCTTCTTGGGTAGTCTCCCCACATCTGGGATAGACCAAAGCTTGTCCAACGTGAAGATGCTGGCCTAAATCTTGTATTTCAAACCTGATGACTTCTTAGATATAGAAGTTTGATTACGGCTCCAAGATTGTAAGGATGGCTTCAGATGATCAGTCCGAGGTGAATTCGGGCACTTCTCTGGACACCGGGGTGTTGATGAATATGTTTTTTGGTCCTATCGTCAAGTTGGACAAGACCAATTACCCATGGTGGTCTTAGACTTTCCTCATGACTGTCATGGGTTATAGGAAGAGCCACATCCTTCCAGATCCGGAGCCCGAGAGCAAGACTGACGTCAACTCCACCTGGGATAGAGACAATGCCATGGTCTCTGTGTGGTTTATGTTGACAGTTATTCCCTGTATAGGGGATGAGATCATGTATTACGACACTGCAAAGAAGATGTGGGAGTCCTTGCGCAAGACCTATTCTCATGCCAAGAACTTTGCATGAGTTTTTTAGGTCTTCTACAACCTTTTCTATTTGCGTCAGGAAGGATGCACTCTACCACAGTATTACTCCCTCTCGAAGGGAATGCTGGAGTGACATCACTCACATCTACTGGGGTGTGCCTGTGATTTTTGGAGGAATTTTCAGAGACAGTTGGCCGTCTCTCTCTTCTTGGTAGGCCTTGGACCTGAGTATACAGCTGCCAGAGATCGGATTCTCATAGTTCTAGAGCTTCCTACCCTGGAGGAGGCCTACAATAGACTCAGCAGAGTTGCAGTTCGTACTACAGCCCCCGACACAGGTACTCAGACGTCTGCACTGGCAACGATCCCTGGACGTGGTAGGGGTACCCCTTCCCCTGCACGTGGTCGTGGACGTGGATGCTCGTTTGGTATATGCACCAAGACACCATGCACTTACTGTGGCAGACTTGGTCATCTAGAGGCTACATGTGGCAGAAGCATGATAGGCTACCATGCCAATCAGGCAGCTAAGGTTCTCGACGGAATACCTACCGGTCTTGATGTGAGCTGCTTGAGCATAGAGATTGAGACCCTGATACAGCAGATTGCGTAGTTGACATAGGCTTCATCCTCCTCTCAGATTTCGTACATTGTAGCCATGGCCTCCTTATCAGAGACACCTGCGACTGATATGTCGTCATTTTTGTCTTCTGGTGAGTGGTTGATTAATTCTGGTACATCTAAGCACCTATGTTGCAACTGTGGATCCTTCTCTCAGTTGGCACCTGTTACACCTACTAGGACAGTGTAGGTGACAGATGTGAGACACTCGCCACTTGTTGGCAAGGGAGATATGTCATTATCTCCTACTTTGAGACTTGCAGATGTCTATTATGTGTTTGATTTTCCCTTGAATTTATTGTCTGTTAGTAGCATTACTAGGGATCTGAACTACCGAGCTATCTTTGATATGTCTTCTTGTGTCTTGCAGGACAAATTCACTGGGATGATGATTGGTGGAGGGCATGAGGAACATGGGGTGTATCGTCTGAGTCGTGCTGCTTTTTCTACTTTTGCTATCCAGGGCCTTGCTTCTACTGGATCTCTTCTCTAGTGGCACCACCAACTTGTCTATCTATCCATTCATCGCCTCAAACGTGTTATACCACATATTACCTCCACTACTGGTCTCACCTGTGATGCTTGTCAACTTGGCAAGTACCATAGGGCTAGTTTTTCCAGTTCTACGTCTGTTTCGTCTATTGCCATTTTTATTTGATCCATATGGATGTGTGTGGTCCCAGTTGTACTCCAGATCGACTTGGGAATAAGTATTATCTTATTTTAGTTGATTTTTCACGTATGACTTGGATGTTTCTCTTGAAAGATGAGTCTGATGTGGGACAAATTATTGAGAACTCTGTTAAAGAAATAAAAACTCAACATTCTTGTTTGGTGAAGTACTTTCGTTCGGATAATGCCTTGGAATTTTATACTCTACGTTTGTGTAATTTCTTTTCTAGTTGTGGCATTATCTATGAGATAACATGTCCTCATATCTCTTAGCAAAATGATGTTGCTGAGAGGAAATATCGCCATATTCTTGATGTTGCTCTCACCTTGTTGATTCACCACTCTGTCCCTTCTCTCTATTAGGATGATGTTGTTTTGATTGCTTGTTTTTTGATTAATCGGATGCCTAATCCTGCGTTGTATGAACGGATTCCTATTCAGGTCATGTATCCTGATCGTCCCTTGTTTCACGTCACCTCTCGAACTTTTGGTTGTGTTGCCTTTGTCCATTTGTTGGGATTAGGTCGGGATAAACTAGCACCGAGAGTAGTTAAGGGTGTTTTTCTTGGATATACCCGGACACAAAAGGGGTATCGCTGTTTTGATCTGTTTACTTCTCGGCACTATGTTTCTGCGGATGTTACCTTTCATGAGGTTGTACCTTTCTTTCCTGTGACGGTTGCTGAGATGCCTCCTGAGGGCGATATGGTGCCTATGCCATATTCTCCCATTCGTTTTGGAGCTTTCCTGATATTTTTGTCCCTACCACACCACCACCACCACCACCACCACCACCACCTGCTACACAGTCCTTTCCATGCTTGAATGGGCCTCTGCAGACATATGTTCGCCTTTATGCTACCTATAAGGGACTCCCATCCTCGCCCTTACCATCGGCTTCTCAGGCGAGTCCTTTAGGCACTGATGTATGTTTGCCAGGTGGTCATAGGGATAGGACAGGTGATGTGTCAGACGATGATATTGACCTTCCGATAGCTATTCGGAAGTGGCCACGGACTTGCATGACTTATCCCATTGCGGGGGCACTTGCTACTGATACCCTTGCTGCTGGATTTACTGGATTTACTCAGGCGTTAACTATTACACAGATTCTAGCTACACACCATGAGGTCATGCTTGATCCAAAATGGCGGGTAGCCATAGAGGATGAGATGGTTGCTCTTCGAGGCCGTGGGATTTGGGAGCTTACTTTACTTCCTGATGGTGCTGCACTCGTTAGCTGTTGATGGGTATCTACTGTGATGTTTAATCCTGATGGTAGTGTTGCTAGGTATAAAGTCCGCCTTATGGCAAAGGGGTTCACCCGAACCTATGGGGTGGACTTCTTTGACACCTCTTCAATTGCTAGGCTTCCCATAGCCCGGGTGTTGATTGCAGTGACAGTTTAGCTAGATTGGCCCTTGCACCAATTAGATATGAAGAATGCCTTCCTTTATGGTGATCTTAAAGAGGAAGTCTATATGCAGCGAGACAGGGGGAGTGTGTATGCCGATTATGGAAGGCTATATATGGTCTAAAATAGAGTTCCCGTGCTTAGTTTCAGAGATTGTCGCAAGTTGTAGAGGCAGCTGGATTTAGGAGATCGACAACTGATTTTTCACTCTTTGTCAGGAGGACTAAACAAGGTACTGTGGTACTTCTGGTTTATGTAAATGCTTTGATTGTCACAGGGGATGACATGGAGGGCATTGCTGAGGTTAATATTTCTTTGGTATACCCGGACAGTTTGTCATGAAGGACCTGGGGCTTTACGGTATTTCTTTGGTATTGAGGTGACTTGCAACAAGGAAGGTGTGGTCTTATCTCAGCCAAGGCTTTAAAAAACGTGAAGCGGTATTGAGGTGATTTGCCTTCATCGAGGTGAGGCATAAGCCTCGAGGCGGTCAAGGTGTAAGCCTCATGTTTTGGATAAAAAACATAAAAAATTGATATGATATATACTTGTTAAGTATATATACATACGTATACATACTTCTATGTATACTATACATACATATATAATAGTATATATTATATACAAACTTCTATGTATACATACATATATAATAGTATATATTATATATATAGTTCTACGTATACATACATATAACAATATATATTACTGCGCTAGAGGGCATTGGAGAGGTGGAGAGGTGGAGTAACCTGCTGGAGGGCGCTGGAACCAGTGCTGGACTGGAGAGAGGTGGAGCAACCTGCTGGAACCTGAGTTGCTCGTGCTGCTTGCGCTGGATCGAGCCTGCTTGCTGCGTTGGAGCTGGCGCGATGCGGTGGAGTGAGCCTACGACTGGAGGGTGCTAGAGGGTGCTGGAGAGGTGGAGAGGCTGCTGGAGGGCGCGGAGCCTGCGCTGGACTGGAGCGAGGTGGAGCAACTTGCTGGAGCTTGCCTGGCCTGCGCTGCTTGCGTTGCTCGCGTTGCTTGCGTTGGAGCCTATGCTGCTTGTGCTGGAACTTGCGCTGTTTGCATTGCTCGTGCTGCTTACGCTGGAGTGAGCCTGCTTGCTGCGCTGGAGTTGGCGCGATGCGGTGGAGGCTGCGCAGAAGCTAAACCAATCGAGGCGGCGCCTCGCCAGCGCCTCGGCTACGCCTCAGCAAGTTGAGGCACACGCCTCATAGACCACAGCTGAGGCTATAGCCTCGAGGTGAAATCAGCCCGCCTTGCCTAGAGGTGTACGCCTTACGTGCCTCGAGGTGCGATTTTTAAAATAATGATTTCAGCTAAAGTATGCTTTAGATATTTTACAGGAGGTTGGTATGCTTGGTGCTAAGGAGGCTACTATTTCTATGGACCCCAAGGTGCACTCTATGATGAGGATGCACAGGTGGTGGATAACAGGAGGTACAGGCAGCTTGTTGGCAAGCTATTATATCTTACTATCATAAGATCGGATATTTCCTTTGAAGTCGAGAGACTGAGTCAGTTCATGGTCAAGCCAACACAGCAGCATTGGGATGCAGCATTTATGGTACTTAGATATGTCAAGAGGGCTGCTGTGAAGGGTTTTTTCTTCTCAAAGGGGTCCTCTATGACGTTGGTTGGCTACTTGGATGCAGACTATGTCGGATGCCATATGGATCGTAAATCCACTACTGGGTTCTGCACCTTCTTAGCAGGGAATTTGATTACCTAGAGGAGCAAGAAACAAGGCACAGTTGTGAGATCCAGTGCCGAATCTGAGTATAGAGCTAAGGCTCAGACGACTGCAGAGATGATGTGGATAAGATCCTTGTTTATTGACCTACAGGTGCAGTTTTCTAGTCCTATGGAGATGCGATGTGATAATAGAGCAGCCACTTTCATTGCCAACAACTCAGCATTTCATAAGAGATAAAGCATGTTGAGGTTGACTATCACTATACCAGGGACATTATTTAGAAAGGGTTGCTATATGTCACTTTTGTTGCATCTGAGGAGTAGACTGCAAATATTTTCACCAAACTCTTGACTAGATCTTTATTTGATTCGTGTATCTCTAAGCTGAGCATGATAGATATATATGCTCTAGCTTGAGGGGGAGTGCTAGCATTTCATATGTGTGTTGTTTCCTTTCTAGCTTTTTCCATGTGTGCTCCTCATGGGTAAGGATGTATTTTTACTCTTTTGGTTTCTCTCTATATAAGAGAGACCTAGGGTTACAATAAACTTATCTCATTTCAACCAATTATGGCCAAGTGGTTAGGAACCTGACTTGGACCCCACACATCCATATGAATTAAATCAAACAAAGCAGTAGACCCAACACGATTGGAAACAGGAAAACTAGCATGGTGGTGTTTGCCTAACTGGTGGGCATCGTAGGTGATGGTGGTGTAGCAGGTATATGCGGTAGAACCCATCTAAGTCTCTTCTGGCTAAGGCGAAGATGCCACTGGATGGGAGACCCAATGGCTAAAGTAGTCTCCCCCTCACTCACAAAAGCAACAGTAGCAATCGGAGTGCGACTGAGATGGTACACCCCTCCTTCCTCACATCCTCCACCAATCGTCCTCCTCGTGAGCCGGTCTTGCAAGATACAGACATTCACATCAAAGATAGCCTAGCAATTGAGCTCTTTAGGAAGACGGCTAATGGAGAGGAGACTAAGTGAAAAATCAGGGACATAGAGAACATCGGGTAGATGTAACATAGAAGAAAGGGTTACTCCACCCTTTCCTATAACCTGTGATAACCTGCCATTTGCTACCTAGACTATCCTGCCTGGAGGAATAGACCTCAAGTCTGAAAAGGCATCTGAGATACCACATAAATGCTACGAGGCTTGTGAATCCACCAACTAGTCACTAGGTCTAAGGACAAACAATGAGCAAGCACACACGATACTTGAGGTAGAGACATTGCAGCTATCTCTGTAGGGGAAGACTGGGAAGGTGGCTGATTTTTTGTAATAGCTCAAACTCTGCCTTGGTAACCATCTCAGGTGTTGAAGTAGTCTTTGTCACTTGGTAAGCAGCAACAAGCCTCTTGTGCTATTGCCAGCATGTGGCCTTAGTATGGCCCAGTTGGCCACAATAAATACATGGAGGTCTAACACAGCCTCCAAATCCCAGTGTAGGGCTACGATCACGTGTAGATGGTGACCCTCTCTCGAGACCATGAGAAGCTGACAAGGCAGTGGTCTGGCCTGTAGTCTCAGTAGAAGTAACAAGAACTATAATCTTGCTAAGTCTACTATATGTTTCCTCAAGGGTACGCAAGGTAGCGTTAGAATTTGGTCCCGTGTAGCTGCATACACTTGGCCCCAGTCTAGAGAGAAACAAGGAAACAACAAGCTCTCTCTTGAAGGCATGCCAAGAGGAGCACGTGCAGCCATGTCTATAGGAGTTGTGTCGCTCCAACAACCCCTTGACCTGAGAGTAGTACTGGGCTAATGTCTTACCATCCTGACGAAGATGGAAAAGCTCATGATAAATTTGAAATACCCGAGCGGAATTCTTCTCGTGAGAGTATGTCTCACAAAGAGAATACCACATCTTTTTTGCAGTAGGATAGTAAATAGTTTCATCACATATCCTGGGTATCACAGTGGCAAACGGAGGCGACAACTAGCTTTTGTTAAGTCGTTGTAGTACAGATAGTTATTGCCATCATTTACTAATATTTGTTACTCGGAAAAATAAAGTTCTCCCGAGGTCGAACTCAGGGAGCAAGTCATATTCTAGGGGTACAAATTCTTATTACAAAAATAAAGAGAGAGAGAGAGAGAGAGAGAGAGAGATGAAAGTTTGGCTTCTTCTTCTCTTCTTTCTTCCTCTTTGTCTTCTCTCTTCTTTGGCTTTTGTTCTTCCTGTTCTTCCTCTTTTTCTTGCTTCCTCTATTTCTTGGTTGGACGATCCTGTCTTTTTCTTCTTTTTATTTTCTTTGTTTCTTCTTTTCTTGCTTCAGGTCTTCCTCCCGTGCTCTTCTTCTTTTCTTCTTGCTTCTTGCTTCTCTTCTTCTGCTTTCTGTTTCTTCACTTGGCTGCTCCTCTCTTCTTTTCCTCTTCTTCTTTGTCTTTACCTGTCTTCAGGACGTCGTCTGATCTTCCAATCAGACGACTTAACCCGCGGATGCTACAGTGTCGCTTCAGTTCTTCTTCTTCCACAGTTCTTCTTTTTCTTGCGTAGTCCTTCTTCTTCTTCTTCACCTGTGCCTGCACACTTCACGGTTCACACGTCAGAGGGCAAAACCTATCCTACCCCCTCCCCCCCGCGTCTCTCTTTCTCAGAATTCGCTCTTAGGACGGCTCTCCCGGAGCAACCGGGTAGTCGGGTACGCGGGTCGCTCCCGGGTCCAGGCCCACCGGCGTACGGTGGTGGGCGAGGAGTGAAGGTCGGGCTAATCGGGTCGGGCCAGGTCTGCGGGGTGTGAGCGCGGACGAGGCCGGGTAGTCGGGCGGGTGAGAGGGGCCTCACCCCGTGATCAGGAGGCGAACAACTTAAGGCACTTTTTGCCTTTAAGCGCCCGCGTGCCTCTCAAGGTTTCCGAGGTGGGACTAAATGTCCCACCCCAATTGAGCGCCTGCAGCGAGGAAGCAGCGGCAGCCGAACTTCGCGCGAGGGCTTCGGGCGAGGGCTTCGCGCGAGGACTTCGCCTCAGCTGCAGCCTGGCATTTCACGAAGTCACCCTATGCAGCCTGGGAGCCTGATCTGGGCGTGGCGTGCCTGAAGCAGCAGGTAGGCGGAGCTTCTTCACTAGTCAATGGCGGCGGCGAGCACAGACCCTGTTTACAACAACACGGCCTCTCGGCCTAATCAGATATGCGGAGGACCTTCGCCGTGGCACGACGAAGGTGGTCGGAGGCGCTGCAGGTCGCGGGGCGGAGCCTAAGGGCTGTGCTAGGTCGGACTGTGGCGTGGGAAATGGGTTTGTTCGGGGGGTCTGCAGGTGGCGAGTGGCGGGAAGTGGAAGGGCGTAGCTTGATCAGGGTGAGGAGGCGAAGGTTCTGTGAAGGTCGGCGAGCCGTGTGGGGTGGTGGAGTGACGGGAGCGGGTCGCCGGAGGGTGGCCGGAGATGGAGAAGGTGAGGGCGATTAGGCGCGGTCGAGGGGTAATTAGATAAAATAGCAGGGGGAAAAGAGAGAGGGAAGGTAGGGAAGTAGTTCTAACCTAACTAAAGGGACGAAGGGGGCAAGGAGGCAGACGGCTGTACCTGCTGTCGCCGGAGAATAAGGTGCCCAGTGGGGGAGGATGGTGGCGACGACGGGGCAGAGGCAGCGCGCGCTGGTATTGCGAGACGCGGAGGAAGATCAGGAAGGTAGCTCTGTTGCTGGTATTGTAGTAGAGCGACGAGGAGGAGGAAGAAGCCGCCGGAGCAAGGGGCGTCTGTTGGAGTGGGAAGGGAGGAATTGAGGGGGTGTCTCCGTCAGATCCGAGCTCGGAAGAACGGCGGAGCGACGGGGGTATTTATAGGGGCAGAATCGAAGAGGAGGGCGGAGGGAGACGACGTGTCTCCCTCGCCGGAGGACGCCGGAGGAAGGATACCCATACCGTCTGTGCGTTCGCACGGCCGGTATGGGTGGGTGCAGCGCTCAGGGGGGTGTCCCTGCGGTGGCTGACGACGCAGGGTACCCCCCATTGACTTGCCAGGGCCCCTCCCTCACCCTGCGCGGCGCCATGCTCCGCGCAAGGTCGTCGGAGCATGGCGCTGCTCAGGTTTTGCAAGAGGGACCTAAACGCAAAGAACGAAGGAGAGTTAGGGGCCAAAATGTGAGGGTTCAAAAGTTGAGGGCCAAAAAGTAAATATATGAGGACCAAAGTGTAAAGTTGGTCAAGAAGGTTTCTTCTTAGGCCCAAGTTTTTATACATGACTAATTAGGACCTAAGGATTCTGATGGTGAATTTTATTTCTAGATTAAACCTTATTTGACCGGTCAATTTACGCAAAAATCCAAATTAAGTTGTTAATTGGGCATGGTTCTCAATGTAGGTCAAAATGGGTTCCTAAGGTCAAATTGAAAGTCCTAAGCCCTAGAGATTATTTTTCTATGAATTTTAGAGGGTTTAGTTGATTTTTACCTTGCCTCGAACCACGTGAATTGAAGTGGGTTTGTTTTTAGGGTTACAGGCTGTCATTTAATTCCTTGGAATTGCTGTAGCCCTTATTGAGTCATCTCATCCCACTTTTCTTCTTATTAGGTTGTTTTGACCTATGTTTGGACCCTGAGTTACCCTATTTTCAAATCGGATTGGTGAAATTGCATTTTTATCCCTCAGTTTATGTTTTCTTTGCAAACTCAGAATCTCTCTGAGCCAAGCCTTTCTAAGGTTATGTAGGAGCTTTTATTCTCTGTATTAGGTCAAAATGAGCTAGTTATGGCTCATGATGAGGTTCTCATCACACAGCATTCATCATCCAGGCACAGACCATTGCATTGTCACGATTCCATGAAGCATTGACTCCTGTTTTCTCAGCGGGCTCATGCTGACTCAATATATGCTCCTTCCCATGACCCCTGACGGTCATCAAGAACATCTACGACCACCGTGGATAATTAGTCTCATCCAACTTGATTATTGGACCGAAAAATGGACTTTTATATCCCCTGGTGTTTGTTGAAGTATCTGGTGTGATTTCAGAAGAATCGGAGCTGCTAGAAGAACTTGAGGATGCCATCTTGCAGTCCCTTGTCACCTGCTAGATGAAGAACAGAGCCAACAGAAGCAAGCACAGATCTGAAATCACCAAAACAAAGTCGGAAATTGATTTTTCAGACCATGGTCTTCAACTTTAGCAGTGAAGTAGGAGATCAGGAGCGTTGCTACCTCAACAACGATCTTTGGAGGGTACTACGGCAGTGCTTCGGTGAGCAAACACCCTACAATAGCCTTCAGCAACGACGTAACTCTCCCTTAGTGGTAGTCAATGTGACTGCGATGGTGGAGTAGCGCCATCCCGAGGCAATGCAGTAGCCTCAGAGGCCCTTGCGATGGTGCTTCGACGATGAGAGACCCCGTAGCAACCTCTAGGAGGGTTGCAGTGCTGCCTCAGAGGCGGAGCGACGATTCTCCGACGAGGGGAGACTGAGCAGTGGCCTTTGGGATGGTCGTAGCGCCACCTCAGAGGCGGAGTGGCAGTGCTCTGGCGAGGAGGGGCCTTGCGACGACCTCTAGGAGCGTTACAGCCCACCTTAGGCATGTAGGGGTGGAGTTTCGGTGAGAAGCCTTGCAGTGGCCTTCGTAAGCGACGCAACCCCCTACTTAGGTGCTACAACAGCGATTGGAGAGCATCGCCACCTCCTCCTTGCTTTGCTTGTGGCTGTGGCGGGGTTGTGGAGAGGTGGCAATGCCGGTGAGGGTCCCTGATAGCACTGCTAGGGTTAGGGTTAGGATGGCGGGTGTAGGCGGCTTATTTCGGTGGGATATCGAAGGCTCCAGTCTAGGATTGGTGCTCTGATACCAGTAGGAAGAAATGAAAGGATCTAAATCTTTATTGAGGGCCCTACCTTTCTTTGTGTAGAGAGAGGTAAAGGACAAAATGTAATACAACTCGACAATGAACAAAAGGTGTACGACACACTTATAAATAAATGTAAAAGTAAATAAATCTACAGGTTGCGTTGGCTTGGGCTGTAAGCGGTGATGCTGGGTAGCAAGGTGACTGTGCCGCTGATTTAGGCTATTGGGGGCGACACTGTAGGGAGGAGTTGGTGGTGGTGCTCCTCTTGTAGAGAAGTTGGTTGGTGACACTCCTTTTGTAGGGAAGGTGGTTGGTGACAATGGGAAAGAAGAGAGAAAGGGATTGGGTGGTAGGTTGAAGGCTAGGGTTGGTGGGATACTGGAGCCCAGTTTAGAATGGGCAATTAACTTTATTCATCAAGTCCTAGTTGCCTTTATATAAAGAAGTACCATGGGAAAATAACACTACATAACCTCGTACAATATAAAAAATAATAAAAAGACCAAAAAAAGTCCCATTCAACTCAACACTTTCTTTGCTCGAAAGATGTACATGCTTCTTAGTAGTGGGCCACTTCCCAGAGATGTGAGTGTAGGTTTGGATGTGGCCTTTTGGAAGCTAAAGGTTCCTTTAAAGGTGAAGATCTTTGCATTGTTACTTCGGATAGGTTACTGAGATCCTGTCAAGGGGTGGGTCCTGAAGAAGTTTCCTGTTTTTCATGTGCTGATTTGGAGGACGATGTCACTCATATCTTTCCCAAGTGTGATTTTGTGAAGATGGCTTGGGCACAACTCCTTTGACTTCTTTGACACCGCTGATGCCTTTCGTTCTTCTTTGCATGGAAGCCCGAGGACTGGTTCCATCTCTTGGGGGAAGATCCTTGCGGGGTTTCAGACACCACATATTGGAGGAACAAAGTAGTGTTTAATGGGGAGTGGGTTGTAAGGGGAGATTCCTTTTTATATAATTTTTGGAATCATAGTTGTTAATGCTTCTTTCGGAGGTTATTGCAGTGGATGGCTATTGATCTCTTGTAGTCATCCTTTCCCTTTAAAAAAAATCCATGTAAAAGTTGATTAATTCAGCTCAATGGGGGTATAGAACAGTGTCAGAACATTGCTCTTGGGAGTTGGAGGTCCTAGGTTTGAACCTCCCTAATGTCAAAAAAAAGGTTGACTAATGCATTGGCAGAGTTATTGGTTAATTGTCTTTGTTGCTTGTGTTGGTCGAGTATTAGTTAAGTATCCATACTTGATTTAGTCAAGTGATCGACTAGGTTGACTTGACAAGTAATCTTCTAAGTTGATTTTTACAAGCTTGTCGCTTATGCAAGCTGCATTTATCAGGTAGTCAATGCTATCCTCCCATCAAGGAGCTCTTCTACCTTTTTGAGACATCTTATGTTTGGCCATTTTTCACTACCTAAGTTGCATCTGACGGCTCACATTCCTAATTTGGGAAAAGCTATAGTAAGTACTACCCACCTAGTTGGTGTTGTTCAACACGCATGTTTCCGTTATTATATTTGCATATTTGGGTTTGGTTGTTCTGATTGTCATCAGTGCAATATTATCTTGCTATTATAGATGATTTTTCTTGTCTTTCATGAACATTTCTTTTGAAATCTAGTGCTGATGTTGCAGACTTTTGGTTAATAATGCTTTAAAATTTTGCCTTTATTAGTGATGCGGAATTATACATTAGAAAAGCTGTGTTCACATTTCTCAATAGAATGATATGGTTGAGGAAAACACTGCCATAACTTTGATGTTGTTAGGACTATTGATTCATAACCATGTATTTTTCTCTTACTGGATAAAGCTGCCTTTACTGCATGTTTTCTAATCAATGTGAAGCGCTTTTTAGTCGATGATGAGTCTACCATGGGATAAAGTCACAGTTGGATTCCATTCCCAGAAGATGACCTATTTGTTGTTGCTTGCAAGGTATATGGGTTTGTTGCTTTTGACCATATAAGTGGTCTGGATAAGGACAAGGTGTCACCTCAAGTGGTTAAATGTGTCTTTATTGGCTGCTTGCAAAGTGCAAACTCAGAAAGGATTTTGGTATTATGATGATGCCCATATGTATCATAATGGGATTTAACCTTTTTTTGAGTCTGTTCTATATTTCTTCACTCAACTATTGCTCTTCCCTTGGATCCTAGTCCTTGGTTGAGTTAACTCTACCACAAAGTTCCAGGGACAGTTGTTGTCCACCTCCATTATTATGCGGTGATGCTCCAACTCCCACCTATTTTAACATCAGCACTATATACTACCCTTTTCGCTAATGATGCTTGTGATAGTATCATGGCTTTCCATACTCTTGGTACACACTCCTATGGGGGTTTTACAGTCAAGATACTTCTTAGTACATTAAGGAGGAGGGTGATTAGGATCATGATGATATCTAAGATGATGACCTCGGCATGCCAATTGCTTCGAGATGGGGTCAGCAAGCATGTAAAACCGGCACTATTTCCTGCCATTTGTATATGGCAAGCTCAACTCTCCGATTCATGTAGTTCATAGATGACCTATCTATAGTATCTATTCCTCTCACTTTAGCAAGCCCTTTTTATCTAAATTAGTGATAGGCCATGAAGGGTGAGAAGTCTACTCTTATATTGTGTGGCACATGGCAATTAGTTGAACAACCTCCTGATGTACCTGTGTTGGGTGCAAATGTGTATTTTCGGTTAAAATGCCACCTCGATGCTATTGTACAAAGGTATGAGGCATGCAATGAAAGACATGTTGTTGATATGTCAATGTCGATGCCCCAAGAGATATCGACACCTCTTGTCGTATCTTTTTTCCTGATGTCAGTCGATATGTCGTTGATATTGAGGGATATTGGCGACATATCGTTAAAATTGGATCCCCTAAGAAGAAAATTTCCAACATATATGTTGCCAATATATCTTTCCTTTAAAAAAAATATTTCCTTGTATGGGTAAGTGATTCCTAATTTTCAAAGATTTTAAAGAGTTGTCATCATGATTCATGAGGCAATGTTGTAGGTAGTAAGCCTATAGGTAATAACATGTCATATATCTAAGATTACATGCCTCAAATCTAATTTGGCTGATGATGGTGATATAAAGTATAAGCTTATACATCAAGTCTCAAGATCCTTCTCCTTGATGTGATTTTTTGAAATCATGACAAATTGAGACTACAAATATCGATAGTGATGCAACCTATCCAGATACTCTCATCCTAAAAAAAAAGGACAAAGGAAACATCATAAGGCTGTAACTATATTGATGGCATCCTGAAAATTTAAAGGCTATAACCTTCTATCTTGGTTATCTACTTCTGCATTGTGATCTTCAATATTGGGGATTCTTCTTTGATATGGAAGAGTACGAAGAAGGTGAATACAAATACCACATGAACTTTAAAATTGTGTATAGTTGCTTTGTGTCTTTTCTTTTGAATGCTATGATTCTATTATATTTTCATTCAAAATATATGATTTTAGTCTAAACATCTCGTCATGCATGTAATAGTTATTAAAATGTTTATTTTCATCAAATTTGTGACATTTTAGACCTTTTCAAGTGATTCCCCAAATTTTCCCTGATATTGGTGGCATGTTGGCGGCTGCCCCCTTTTTGACTTGTCGACATGACATCGACATCAGCATTTAAAACTGTTGGTAGAGCATGTATTAGTTTTGTTTGGAGTTGTTTGTCTTGTTTGTTGTCCTATTGGACTTATGATGTAATTTTCCCAACACCTCTCCCTATATAAAGAAGTGTGGGGTTTCATTTGAGAATAAGATAAGTTATTTTCTCTGTCTTGGTATCAGAGCGGCGATCTTAGACCGGTGGTCTGGTATCCCACCCCTCACGAGCCTCCGTACCCTTCCACCAAAACCCTAACCTTTGTTTCACACTCGCGGAAGTCTTCGCTGGTGAGCCATCAGCCACCGCTGGCCCTAGGAGGCTACTGTTGCGGCCATAGCGGCTGCCAGTGCTCATCGCCGACTACTGCTGGCCCTAGTGGGCTCCCTCCGAGCACAATAGGGCGTCGTCGCCCCTGTAGGCGGTGGTTTCTGCTCCGGGAGGCCGTGTAGCGCCACCCCTCGCGTTGCCCTCGTCGACTGGAGGTTGTAGCATCGCCCAGAGGTCGCTGCATTGCCCGGAGATCAGCCTAGCACCTCCGAGCATTGCCCTTGCACCATCCCTGACCTCGGGACAACGCTGCCCGACGCCGGAGCACCACCTCTGATTGTGGCGATGCCGCCATTGCCGTCGCCCATTACCTGCAGGTTGCTGTTGGTGGTTCTCAGGGTCGATTGTGCCTGCTCAAGCGCTGTTAGGATCCTTCCTAACATCCTAACATGCGCTAAAACCTGATTTACAGGGTCTCTGTGATTCTTGAGATGTTATCTAAGGTTGCTTCGCCTTAGATCTCATGTTCAAGAGATCACTTTTATCTGATTGCGAAGTTTTTAGATTTGAATATTGATTTCAGATCGCATTTGTGGCATCTTGTGGCAGTCCTAAGGCATGGTGGCCTCCTCAGATTCTTCGGAAGTGTCTTCGATTACTGCTTTGGACAACAGAGGTAATAAATCTCTTTTCTTTGTTCCTATTGCCAAGTTGAACGAGGCCAATTATACTAGATGGTCTCAGATGTTCCTCATGACTATTGAGGGGCATGACAAGGAACACCTACCACAGGATAAAACAGGGAAGAATGTCATGTGGAAGAAGGATAATTCCATGGTTCATGCATGGATCATGAATTCTGTTGAGTCTCAGATTGGTGATGGGATCATGTATTATAAGACCGCCAAGGAGATGTGAGATTCTCTACATGATACATATTCTCATGAAAAGAATTCCAGCAATGTGTTTGAGATTCACCATGCTCTTGGTAGTCTCAAACAAGAGGGTCAGTCATTGTCGCAGTACTATGCCACCCTAAAGGGGCTCCTTGGGAAATATATTGCCTATCGACCTGTCTGCAGTTGTGCCACTTGGAGGGCACATAGGAAGGAATATGCTATTCTTCAGTTTCTTGACGAACTTGGATTAGACTATGAGGCTGCTAGGTCTTAGATCCTTACTCTAGCTGAGCTTCCATCTCTGGAGGAGGCTTATAGCTACATGAGCAGAGTGGTTATTAGGCCACCCGTGTCAGAGAGTGGACAGACCCCTGTGCTTGTTGCTGCCGCACGTGGAGGACGTGGTACTTCATCCATTAGGGGGAGAGGGTGTGGTGGTCAGGGTACGAGTGGTAGACCTCGCACCATTTGCTCGTATTGTGGAAAGGTTGGTCATACAGAGGCTTCTTGATGGATGAAGCATGGTTGACCTCCCATGGCCAACCAGGCTGTCTCTCTAGAGGAAGGGAGCGACATGGTGTCTCGTGCAGACTATAATGTTGTGATTCAACGTCTCTCTCAGCTGACCCAAGAGATTACTACTACCACTGCAGATATTGCTGCCTTAGCTATTTCAGGTTTGACTTCTGCTTACACGTCTAGTAATGCTGACAGTACTTTGTGGTTGGTGGATTTTGGTGTGTCTCAACATCTCAGTGGGGATGAGACATGTTTTGAACAGGTTCATAATATTCCCTTAGGGAGATTTGTACAGGTAGCAGATGGCAGGCAGTGTAGGATTCATGGCAGAGGAGATATAGCAGTGACTCCTACTCTAATGTTGCCTAACGTTCTTTATGTTCCAGAGTTTCCTATTAGTCTTTTGTTTGTTAGTAGAATTACAAAAGACTTGCACTATCGTGCAATATTTGATGAGCTATGTTGTATTTTTTAGGACAAACTCACGGGGAGGACGATTGGTGGCGGACATGAGGAAGGGGGTGTGTATCGCCTGGTCCAGAGTCCAGTTGCTGTTATGAGTCAGGGCGAGGTTGCATTTAGTGATGGTACAGCTCTTCAGTGGCATCGTCGTCTTGGGCACCCATCACTGGACAGGCTTTGACGTATCATTCCTCATATTTCACCGGCTGCGGAGATTTCTTGTGATGCATGCCAGCTGGGAAAGCATCACAGGACCAGTTTTCCTTCTAGTTTATCTCACAGTTCTAATGCTATCTTTGATTTACTGCATATGGATGTATGGGGACTGAGTCGTATCCCTGACCGACTGGGTCATAGGTTTTATCAACTTGTTGTGGCTGATTTTTCTAGGATGTCATGGTTATTTCTATTGAAAAATAAATCTAATGTTGAAATTTTTATCTTACAAATAAAGATTCAGTTTTCTACTATTGCGAAGATTGTGCGGTCTGATAATCCATTAGAATTCTATATATCTAAGTTGGCAGCTTTTTACAAATCTCTTGGAATTGTTCATTAGACATCCTGTCTACATACGTCGCAACAGAATGGCGTAGTGGAAAGAAAGTACCGTTATGTGCTTGATGTGGCTAGAACATTATTGATCTAGCACAATGTGTCACAGGTGTATTGGGGAGATGTAGTGTTGACTGCATGTTATTTGATCAATAGATTGCCCAACTTAGCCATACGAGAGCAAGTTCGGTGGCTGGTTATCTATCCTGAGAAGGATTTATTCACTGTTCCACCTCGATTGTTTGGCGGTGTTGCCTTTGTTCACATCCTTGGACCTGGCAGAGACAAGTTGGCTCTAAGAGTAGTGAAGTGTGTACTTATGAGATACAGTAGCACTTAGAAAGGATACAGATGCTATAACCCCCGTGATAAGAAATATTATGTGACTGCAGATGTCACATTTTATGAGCTCATTCCTTATTTCTCTACAGATGGTCATCAGGTGACATTTGAGAGAGATTTGGCTCCCATGTTTCATGAGAAGACAAAACATGTTGAGGTTGATTGCCACTACACTAGAGATTTGATACATGGAATTATTGATACTTCATCTGTATCGTCTGAAGATTAGATTGCAGATGTATTGACAAAGTCCCTTTTTAGATCTGCTTTTGATAATTGTTGTTCCAAGTTGAGCATCATTGATATATATGTTCCAACTTGAGGGAGAGTGTTGGTAGAGCACGTATTAGTTCTGTTTGGAGTTGTTTGTCTTATTTGTTGTCCTATTGGACTTGTGATGTAATTTTCCCAACACCTCTCCCTATATAAGGAGGTGTGTTTCATTTGAGAATAAGACATGTTATTTTTTCCGACTAAAACTTTGGATATGCTTTGGTGCTAAAAGATAGGCTTTGACATGTGTGGATATCTTGGAAATATTCTTTCTAGTGGCCCATTGCTCAATCATCGAGATCCCCGTATCGCTTGCAATATATTATGTTTGGCTTCTTTATTAGTTTGATGTCAAGAACCTCTTTGGTGATTTGCATGAGGAAGATAGATGCAAGAATTGCTTGGATTCGAGGCTTTAAGGGGGTGTTCCAAGGTTTGCAAATTGAACAATATAATTTATGGAGTCGAACATTGCTAATGACTATTTTTTTGTTTTTGTGGAGAGGATAATTACCGGAGGTTCACGATCATCTAAATGTATGTTAAATTATAAAGGGAATGGACTTACATGTGTAGCAGGCAAAACTCAAACGAAAAGGAAGCCTCCCTTACAATATTTTTTACCCAAACCTGGTCCCCTTGGAAAATTGTCCCATTTCATTGCAACCAAATGCACTAGAAAATGGAGAAAGCCAATCACCCAACTGACCGTATTTGCATGAGATGTATTCCTGAAGGAGATCCAAAATTCATTCATGTTGGAGTGGTTAACACTTTGAGGTTGAAAGTCACTTCAAATTAAAGTTTTAAATGTCGATATTGATGTCGTATTAACAAGTTAAAAAGCAGATATGTCGGAGATATATCGGGGATATATCACTGATATTGGTGAATTTTAGGAAAATTGCTAAAAAAGGCTAAAAATATTTTAAATTTGATGAAAATTAACATTTTAATAACTGCTACATGCATAGAGAAATCCCTAGGAGATCAAAATCACAAATTTTTAATAAAAATGTAATAGAAACGCATTACTGGCATATTAACAGTCATATCATAGCATTGAAAAGAAAATGCACATAAAATGATACTAATTGAAGATGTTCATAGTAATACTTAATACTTACTAGAAGAAATGATATATAAGTGGTACTTGTGGACCACACCAAGCACCAACCAATGTTACCAAATCAATACTATGTTGAGCTTTGACCTGGCTTGATACCTGTCATTCTCTTTCTCTATTTGTAGTACTCTAACATACTCATAGGAGGACTCCTGTGCCATAAAGTTGTATCAAGTATTGTATTCATTGATGTATCGTTTGTAGTTTTCATCAAAGCAGTATAAAAGTATTCCAAGATGAGAATATTGACTATAAATGTTGGAGGAGCTGCTCCTGCTTCTAAATTGACCTTGGTCAGGCTCATCTTGATATCCTCTTGAATCTTTGAACCTGGTAGAACACCTCGTTTCAATGTAAAACCTGAAGATTCAAAATGTTTTTGTTGTCTTGTCGATGAACTTTGTAGTGGTCGAGGAGAAAGTTGTATAGTAGGTTGGAAAGGTTGATAAGAAAATGGTTGGGGATCTTAGGATGTAAAATAGCAAGATTATGGTGATTACTTTGTTAATAGATGAGCAAGGATTCTAAATCCCCTAATAATTGAGGCGAATGAACTTGAGACTGATTCCAGCAGGCAACAATAGAGAACGAATGAAAGGAGAGGAAGAAGCAAAGAAAGAGGAGAATGGAGAGTAGTTCTAGAGGTATCGGTTGATGTGGCTCGATATCAGTGATATTTGGGAGAAATTGCAAGCATGTTTATCAATTTCGACGATATATATCGTCGACACATATCGACATGACATTTTGATGATGTTGACACGAGTATTGTTGGCGATATTAACATATCGATAACATGTCACCAATATGTCACGACACCTCTTTCATCGACACATCTTGACTCGAAAGATGTTTTTATGTGATCCCTATCAACTGCATTGATATTCCCTAATATTTAGGGATATCGATAAAGACTTACTGATATGGGTGATATATTACCGATGTTGTGGAAAAAAGATTCTCGTAATATTGATATGAGTTATGTTAGGGATATGGATATATCGCTGAGATATAGCGGACATATTGAGATATCTATTTCCATGCTCCAAACTTATCTTGAAATGGGATAAGACCAAAAGTGATGTGCAATATCCTCTTGCTGGCATAAGGGGCATGTCACCACCACACTATCATTACTCCACAATCTCCTGTATTGTTTTGAATGCCCACGACGTGCCCATGAATTGGCCTTTTTCTGATATGGGGTGATATTGGCACACGTAATATTGAAATGTAAGAGTGTCAACAATATTTTGCCAAATATAGATAATATGTCGGAGAAATGGGTGGTATTATGTACAATTCTTAAATCGTTACCATATTCTCAATAACTAGTTTATATATATTATTATTTTTGTAAGTGATTTAAATTTTGACAGCACGTCGTTGACATGTCGGAGTGGCTATTTTTGAGGTTTGGCCATAACAACATTAATATAATGTCGAAACATAGGGGCTTTGACAAAATGTCATCAAAATTTCACTAAAATTCAGCAAGTGACGAATGCACTTCGCATTTTGATTTGCTGCTACTGCTTCTCAGTCTTAGTTCTCTCATTCTTCTCTACTACTACTACTACTATTATTGTTTCTCACGCTAGTGTAGCTACTCTGTTCTTATCGAAACTAAATCTTTGCTGCTGCTGCCCCTTTGGTCTCGCTGCTCCTCTCCTTCGACTCGCTTAAGGTTTGATTCCACACCTATCTATAATTATAGAGTAGATCTACATATTAAACTCTAGATCTACTATTATTACGAATATATAGATTTAATCACAATTTAGAACTGAGGAAACATTTGTTTAATTCCTAAAAATAAAATCCTAAGTTTGGGTTAGCATTAGAGAATAAAAAACATGTATCCATCCATAAGAGAATAAAACCTAAAAATTATAAACACTAAGGGCCTAGTTACTTTATGAATTAATTATCATTTACTTCAAGGATAACATCCAACCTAGAAACTTATGTTTGAAGGTGGGAACCTATATTTTTATGCATAAATATGATACAACTAGATCTAAATGTGATTCATAAGGGGTGACATAAATAAAAATGTCCAATACAACACATATGGTTATGTTAATTTAGATTTATTCAAATTGATTGATATGACCTCAAATTAAGTGATAAATTAATTTAAGAGCAATTAGTTAGATATTTAAATTTTTACTTTAGTTTTTTGCAAACTATATATTTGAATCTTTTATCTTTATATGACTAAATTTAATTCTCAGAATAATTATTTGATATTTGATTCTTGAAATATAATATACTATATGTTGCATATAAATATTAGGATATAACATTATTATTTTTACATAAACATATTTAAGTTTGTGATTTATTTGAAATTCTAATCACTTTGACTACTGCCATTTTTGTTGGTATACATCGGCATGCCTTTGCCATGCCCTCAACTTACCTCTTAAATGAATTATTTTCAAGGTATTGAAGTCATTGAAATCTGGTGTTGAAATACGAGGGTTTCCACGATATTGAAATCAGCATTTCAAATCTTGAGATTATTTTGAAGGATCTTGTCACAAACTTGCCCCACCTAAATAACCATAGAAGCAATCTTATTTTTAAAAGAATCTTGTTTTTCTAGATTGTGGTGCAATCAACCATTAGATCATCAATATTTTGCACCTCCCCTACTAATGTTTTAAACGCTTTCGTCGCTGAAAATTTCTCATCTGTCCAAACCAAGGCATCGGCTGAATTCAGATCTGGTTTCACATCAAAAAGCATCGACAAGAACATTCGAAAATCTGATAATCTTGCTTCTGACATTCTAGGCTGGGGGCATATTGCCCACGAATTTGTATGTGCATCTCACATGTCGAAAACCTTTGCATCCTTTTCAACAACCATCTGAAGTAGATGTGGCAACCCAGTTATCTTTATAGAATTGGAAATGATTGCCCTGGCCAAGAATCAGTGAGAAAAGGTTCTTGCATCTTGGGATCAGAGGCACCAAAGCTTTCCAAAAACCAGAATCCCTAGGATGCTGGACCACCCTCCCCTCCATACACATAGTTGATCTATAAGAATCCTCCATTAATTTATCCTGAAGGCCATCCCCACCACCAAAAGAACTTGCAAACCCACTTTAGAAGAAGTGCATTATTAAAATCCTTAATCTTTCTAACACATAGACCTCTCCATTCTTCCTTGGCTGACATACCTCATTTCACGAAACAAGTTGCACAAATTGACCCTCGTGATTAGGTCCCTTCTAGAAGAATCTCTTTCAAGTGAACTTCAAGCGTGTTAAAACCTTTTTGGGGGGATTAAAGATCGACAAGTAGATATTGTGTATAGATGACAAGACTGGTGTCAACAAGACAAGCTGGCTACCCCTTGAAAGCAACTAATGTTCATCGAGCTCAAATTGGAAAATAACAAACCAAAATTTAATAATCGACTTAATTATTTGCATAAAGTGCGAGTCAGGTCGAATCATCAGGAAGATTGTGTGGTTATGTTCTTTGACGAATTTGATAAGTTTATGAATTTTTTTAGTATTTTTGATGATATTTTATGATTTTTTTGTGATTTTCTAAGGCAAGTGGGTTAGAAGGATAGTTTTGACCCCACTTGTTTATGCTGAGAATAACCTAAACCTAAAGACCCCAGAAAAATATGGCTTAGTAAGGAAGATTTAGCCACTGATTTCATGTTAATTGGAATTGTAAATAATTCGCTAAAAATATGACGTGAGAATTTTCAAGTTCTATTTTTAGTGCGACTCTCAATTAGTGTGCGAATTTTATCTTTTTTTATACAGTGAATTAGGCTATGAAATTTGGTACGGTTCTTCCTTTAAGCCCTAACTCTAGACAAATTTTTCACTACTTTTGGATGCATAGAATCTGCTACGGAAATTTAGGAAACTAGGCGTCAGAATCTACGCAAACATAGAAAAACTATAGCATGCGAAACAAAACTCAATCGATGTCAAACTTCGCGATGGTTTTTGGGTAGTAGAATCAACTAAGAAAAGATAGTTAGACGAGTTAATTATTGATGATTGTTCTCTCCTAGGCTTGTCTTAACCTACGGAAACTTGTTAAGGCTATAACCCAACTTAGCTTCAAGATCTTAGGCTTGGACTATCTTATATGAATTTACGTGCATATGAAACAACTTGGTTTTCTAACAATCATGCAAGAGCAATAAAGCTTGCCTACGATTAAAACATGTCAATTCTACCCCCAAATTCGTACGTGAAACAAATTAGCCACTCATAGATATAAAAACAATGCACAACATCTCAATAGAAAGAAGAATAATTATATTATTGCAAGATTCTAGAGTTTCAACAAATAGAGGAGCACAAGTAAAACCTTAGAACTCTCGAGATGTAATTAGTGACTTCTCCACATGGTGATAATGGCGAGACTACAGAATCTCCTCATGGTGCTTCATGTCCCGCAAATCTTCTCGCAAGTCCTTAGCGAAGTTGTTCCTTCTCGCAAGTAGATGTTCCTCTTCTTATTGGAGTGGAGGGTGGAGATGGTAGTAGAGAGGAGTGTGGATGTCCAAGGGTTTAGGAAGAGGGTGGTAGATGGCCTTAGGCGGTGGAAGGAAGTTGCTGGTAGAAGTTGAGGAAGGGGGTATTTATAAAGGGTGTTGCAACAACCTTTTAGGGTTTCCTTGAATTATCTTCAATTTTTGGCCTTAGTATGTTCTAATTTCAAATTTCACATAAAAGGAAAGTTGGTTGCGTTTGGAATAAGCTTTTAAATGCAACTTGAATTACTTAATTTGGATTTAAAATGAAAAGGTTTTGACTAAAATACTAAAGGTGTGTTAGGCTGTCACGAATTTTTGGATTAGGATCTTTATTGGTTAAAATCATGAGATTTAATTGAGGCCTAACTAAATTAATTGATTGCCACATTTGGTTAGATAATTCCAAAGAATATTTGTTTCATTTTTAGGTGTAGGAAATATTATGTGGCAAGTGGATTAGTTAGAGTCTTCTAGAAGATATGATTAGAAATAGGATTAAGGTAGTGTCGTTAGGAGAGCGAGTTGAATTTCTAGGAATAGGTTTGGGATGAGGTGTAGGGTTAAGGCTAGGGTTGAGGGAGCTCAATATAGTTGGTTAGGGTTTAGGATTAGGGATTAGGAGTAAGTTTAGGGTTTTGCGTGGAATTATGGTTTTTACGGTCCCTAACTCCATTTCTGCTCCAATTCTGATCCATTTGTTGCTCGTGGTTGATTTTGAATCCCATTTCTTCCTTCAATCCTGACTCAACCTATATAATAAACATGAATTACCATATTGAACCATAAATAGGCTCATCAACACAAAAATAACCTGCAATGCGATTTGACCTAAATATAGTTATGCAGAATATGAGCTATCTAAATGCAAGTATGCCCTTACTACCATGAAACTAACATTATTTAGGAATTATTTAGATAAATAAATGTCCATCAGCAAATTATCACTCCATGAATTTAATCTCTTCTCCATCCGTTCTACCAAGGGATTCCATTTTGCATATTGGATCTTTTTCCCTTTAAGTAGCAACCCAAGATATGTTATGGGAAAATGACCCAAAGGGGTATCAAGGCTATTGCTCATCACACCAAATTCTTGCTCGTTCATATTGAGAGGTACGAAAGTGGACTTTCTTTCATTTATCTTCAAACCTGAGATCTCCCTAAAAATTTTTACCACAAAAGCAACATTCTCCGCATCACTAATCACGGATTGTCATCAGGACAGAGCCATCATTGCGTGGTTTAAAACCCGACACAAATTCACCACTACATGGCTTAAAGGCCAAATATACGAGAGTATCCATTGCGATATTGAAAAGAAGAGCTAAAGGACAACCTTGCCCTACCCCCTGTTGTGGTTGTCCAAGTCCTGAAAGGTCGGCCATTGACTAAAGTGGAGGTAGTTACACATCGCTTCAACTGTACCCAAGGCTCCAGGAATCCCCTCCTATGCAGAATCTCCCATAAGTAAGACCAATTTATCGAGTCATAGGCCTTGAAAAAATTGACTTTCCAAATGAATGCCTTTACACTTGATCTCCTCCAGAAGGCAATCATCTCCTCCGTTAATGTAAAGGGCTCCAGTAGGCATCTACCCCTTATGAAAGTTGATTGAATTGGGCTAATCAACATAGGGATCACTAGGTATATTCTGTTGGCGAGGACTTTTGCAACTATAAGGTATATCCCATTGGATAGGGCTATCAGCCTGTAATCAAAGGAGGAACAAAAGGAATTTGTTTAGCCTCTCAATGCCATAGTTCCCTAAAAAATTTCTTGGAACATTGCCATTATGTCAAGGCCAACAACATCCCAAAGTTCCTTATAAAACAAGACTTGCAGACCATGAGGACTAGGTGCTCCCTCCACCTTGAAACCCCTCATTGCCACCAGGACCTGCATATGGTCATCCACCACTGATGTGTCATACTATTGCAATCTTCAATCACCAAGTGGCTGCCTTCTGTTAATGCAAATGACTGTTAAGGTAACAGTTGTTATGTTGGTGTATGCAAATGATACTGTCTAGATTGGTAAAAAATACCTAGGCCATTAACGACATGGAGAAGTATTTTGCTGAGCATTTGGCATCAAGAATTTAGGATCTCTAGAAGTATTTTCTTCGAATTGAGGTGGCATATGACAAGTGAATTGTAGTTCTACCCTAGTGGAAGTATGTCATGAACTTGTTAGAATAGTCAAGCACTCTAGATTTGCAACTATCATCTATTCTTGCATGATAGCAATTCGGAACCATTGGTTGTTAGACAAATAGGAGCCTAGTAGGTAAGCTACTCTATGTAATTGTTAGTTGTCTTGCGTTGCTCTTGCGGTGAGCATATGACTCAATGGAATTCAACCATGATAATTCGTAGATACATGAAATTGCTGCTGGCAAAAGGCACCTGTTTAATAAAAAGATGTCCTTTGATGTTGCTATAAGACATAGGATACAATATCAAAGGATGTAGGTTTTCTACCTATAAGTTATAACTAGGAATCTTGCCACTTGGAGGAGTAAATGCAAACTGTGGTCTCCAAGTTGGGTGCTTACATTGAGTATTGTGTCGTGGCTTAATCATAGATGGCATTGATGTTGGTGGACTGGGAAATCTATTATGAGTGACTCTTACCTACTAATGAATCTTTTGTGGAGATGGAATGTGAGAACTAGGCAGTCATGTTCATTTCCAAGGATCCCGTGCCCCACAAAAGGATAAAACATGCATAAGTTGATTGCCACAGTACTCAAGACATGACACAAGTGCTTTATATGTATATAACGTGCATCATTTAAAGAGCAAGCCACAAACATATAAATCGTGGTGCTTCCTTGAGCTTCTTTGATCATTGTGGTTCCAAGTTGAGCATGGTTGACATTTTGAAGGGGCTATTCAGACTAGTACCTATGTTTTTCTCTTTTATGTAATTTCTATATTCTTATTTATGTGAGGACATTCTTGTAAATTTGTTGCGTCCTTTCTAGATGAGAATCTTTTGGAGGGTTCATCCTTTACTGGGCATATTCTTCCTTAGAACCAAGATGTAGATGATAGGACCATGGCAATGGCTTTCTTGTTGTCTACTTGGCCGAGGAGTTGTGCTCTTTGGGGGTTTAAATCTTATGTTGAAAATGCTGCATAGGATGCTTTGTTTATTCCATTGGTGAGTATTTCATTGGGTGCAAGGGATTGATAACCCTTTTGCAATTTACACCTTTTTTAATGAAGGAACTGGAAAGACAGCTGATCCTGAGTCTTCCTGCCTTCCCTGACCTCAAGGTACATCACATGATAGCATAGATAACTAATCTCTTGTGTGAGGCCCATTTGCCTCCTTCCTGGCTTTTCCTTCAGAACACTCTTTATATTGCTCAAAAGGATGTTCTCTAATCACAGTTTGGACAGTCCTCATACTTGCCCTTTATGCAGTCTAGCTGTTTTCTAATCTCTTGTTTTCTTGTTCTTTTTTCTAATCAGGTTAAAGGTCTTAATGTTGGAAGGATTTGTTAAATTATCTTTTACTATTCATCTGTAGCGATTTTCTATTGCTCAATCTTGGGGTGTTTTCCATATGTATCTTTCAGGCTAATGATGTGGTATTCTGTGGGAGGATTATCATGTTCCTTGCACATTTCTTTCCCTTGTCAGAGAGATCAGGTATTGTTTCTTCCTGGTAAGCTCAAATCCAATGTGACTTATCTGGATGATATCAATCTATATTACATCTTCTGCAGCTGTCAACATCAAGGGAGTTTTTAACACATCAAATGAGACGAAATATGAAAAAGATGCTCCTGATGGTACTCAAAATAGAGCCATTACAGTATTTAAAACCTATGATTTTTCCCTTTAATCTTACCGCATTTTGACATGATTCAGGGTTTTCAATCGATTTCAACTTCTACAGGATCTTTTGGAGTTTGCAGGTCTGTAATGGGACCATGTGAAATCTTAAGTAGCTTCAGCTTCTATTACTTATTTTACCATTTGTTTCTTCAAAGTAATGCTGTTACTCATACCTGGTTCTCAGACAAATGTGCTTGAAGGAAAGTCTTGAACAAGAAATGAACTTGTAGAACATAACCATTTCATCATGTTTCTTTTTTCCAGGAGTACTTCAGCAATCCTGCATCTGTAACTTCTGCCAAGTGGCCAAAATTTGCATCAAATTTAGGGGTATGATCTCCATGCATATGCATCTATGATCAATATATGTTATGAAGTCAACTACTGTATGCGCTATTTTGGGTGTTCGTCACCCACATGATTTTACCTGTTTCACATAGCTGTCTAATTGTATCCTCTTAAATTACTTTTGCAGCTTGTTTTTGATACATTTGAAGCTCAACCTCTTTGTGAGGATGATGGGAATGTCAATAATCTGGAGGAGACTACTTCTTTCAGTATTAAGTACTTGACAAGCAGTAAACTGATGGGACTAGAGGTGCAAGCAAGATACAAAAGCTAATATGTTAATATGATTGTACCAAATACACGTATATAGCAGACATGTGCATGCACAAACATGTATGTGGGTGTGCAAGTAAACACACAAACACAAATTCATGAATGCTTGCACACATGTGAAGACATTTTTTTTGTCTTGCTTGTACTTAGCACTGGCTATTAATTTATGCAGCTAAAAGATCCAAGCTTTCGCCGTCACATCCTTGTGCAATGCTTAATTTTGTTTGACTATCTAAAGGTACATTTATCTAAAATATTTTGTACTTTTCTATGATTATTTTTTTAAATTACTTCAAAACTAGTCTTAGTTTCTGTAGTTGCATATCACTAGGTGCTGAAACAATTTTATGTTTCTTGTGTTTATGTAGGCACCTGGAAAAAGCGACAAGGATAACCACTCTGAAAGCATGGTTTGTTCAATTGCAACTCTGATAGTTCTCTTTGTAATTCAGATGACCTAGCTTGGGTTAAATAAGGTCATTTTGGGGAAAAATTTTGTTACTGTGGGAATTTGAGAATTTAGTTGTCTAATAAGAATCATGAATGAATTTGTGAAGACTTGAGGGGAAAATGAACTTGGTTGATATGAAAAAAGAGTCCTTGATCCTCTTTTTATAGATAGAGGGTAAGGGCAAATAAGGAAACCACAATTGCACTTTACTAAAAATAACTATGACTAAAAATATTTATTTCCTAATAAATAGCAACTAAATGCTATCTCTGATTTATTTCCTAATACTCCCCTGCAAGTCGAGACGTGGGAGACGGTGAAGACTTGGATCCTATAGATGTTCATGATGGTGTAGACCAACGGTAGTTAAAAGTAGTAGAAGATAGAATAATCGGCTTGGCATCCGCATCAATTTGTCGTGTTTCTACTTGTATGTCTTGCGTAAGGCACTGGGTATGTGAGAAATCACAACTATAACTTGGGTGTTGCTGCTCCCATGCCCAAGAGTCTAAAGATGATGAGGCTTGGTCTTCTTGAGTACACATAAGGTCACATGGGTGACATTGCACCTACACCCCGCTAGCCAGCGCACCGTGCTTGGTTTCTCCGGGCGTGCATAAGGTCACCTTACTGTCATTGCTCCTATGTCTCAAGAGTCAGCTGAAATGCTCTAAGTGCATGAGTGCATCTCATCTATGTGACGATGCGAAGGTTGACGATGATCCAAGCAATGATTTGGTGGCAGTGGTGATGATCTTCGATTGTTGTAGGTGTTGTTGGTGGGTTCTAACGTTGAGAAAAGGAGATAAGAAGGAGATCGGTGGAAGAGAAGAGAGAAAGAGATTGATATGGAGAGGAGAGGCCTCCCTGGTGGCTTGCCGGAGGTTGACGGTGCCATTGGAGACCACTGTCCCCTCTCTAGGGCATCTTCTCTCTTAACCCTAAGCCACAAAGATTGGTTGCTCTAATACTATGTGGAGATATGAGGGAAAAATGAACTTAATTGATATGAAAAAAGAGTCCTTGACCCTCTTTTTATAGTTAGAGAAGGCAAGGGTAAACAAGGAAACCACAATTACACTTTACTAAAAATAACTATGACTAAAAATAGAAAAGACAACTAAATATCATTTTTGATTTATTTCCTAACAAATAGAGAAGACAACGAAATGTATCCTTTTCGAAGGATTCACCCGTCTTCTAATTATGTTTTTTTTTTCTTTTTCCCTTTTTCATTTCTTTCTTTCTTTTTCCTTCGACTAGAACGAAAACCTAGAATAGAATAGCCAAAAAGTAGTCTAAATTGACTTGCTGGTTAGACATAGACCTCTTAGCTAATGGGCAGCCAACCACCCTTGACATTGGAAATCTTTAAGCACTCATCATATGGAACATGAAATATGCTAGTTATACAGAACTGGAACACGATGGAGCTAAAAATAAAATTTCAATGCCCTTTCTGTCCAAGTCAGGAACAGAATAAATACTATTTGTCTGAGTTGGGAATGGAATAGTAAGAGCCCATTATTACAAATCTGCAATTCTGCCTTCACTTTTGCATTTTATGAAAAGAGAAGACAAGCCGTAGGCATCTGTCTCCAAAATCTAGTAACAAGGATTACATGGACAATATCATATCAGCAATGGATGTATGACACTTAACCTAGAGCTTCATACAGCGGAGAGTGAGTTGGTCTTTGACACAGAGGGATGATGCATTGAACTCCAAATAAATTTGCAATGTGAGAAGGAAATGTTTAAGAGCCTTACTGCTCCCTTTAGGTTTCAATTTCAAAGAGGTTTAAATTCTCTATATAGACAGCTCAAGGATTCTGTTCACATAATGTGGGTCAGATGGATAGAAATCACAAATCTTTCAAACTCTTTCATGATGGTACACAATGATTAACACCTTAAGATTGCTCTTGGAGATAACAACTGCCAAAATTGTGAAGGAGAATCGCTCCTTGGATATTTTGTTCTGATCATGCTCAGAGTTGGAAGGATGATTCTAGGACAATAAGGCTTTTTTTTGAACAAAGTAAAGGATGACTACCAGTGATCGGTACACATCTGCTTCGTGGACAATAAGTTGAATCATTCTTAAACAGGTAATTGTGATACCCTGATTATGGATGCATATAGCAGGGGTATTGTTGCAACTTTATTTCTTGATTAACTTATAATAAACTCACCAGTTGTTTTCGTCTTCCATTCTCTTGTTGTATAAGGACTGCTAAACTTTATTTGATGCAAAAGTTCAGCAGTGTAGTTGCTATGTAATTAGGTTTAGGAGAAAATATTACAAGGAAACTAGGTGGTATTATGTGTGTCTAAAGAAGGATCACCATAGCAAAAGGAAGCTTAGTGGTGGAGTGGAGGTGCAAGAGAAACCTAAGAGTTAAAAAGGCAATGTTTCAAAGCCTTATATTGAGACATGATTGATAAAAACTTGCAAATTATACAAGAGCAAAGAAAGTAGCAAAGAGAGCGGTTAGTAAAGCAAAAGCAAAAGATTATGAGCATATTGTAAGGAACTTGATTCCGAAGAAAGTGAGAGGGATATCTTTAAGCTAGCTAAAGCATAAGCAAGAGAGCAAAAACAAAGGATCTTTCAAAAAAAATGTTTGAAAGACAAGTGTTTTTCTTTCACTTCTTTGCAATACCTTCCAAAAAAAAAAACAAAGGATCTTAGACGTGTAAGGTATATTAAGGATGTCATAGTTATATTGTAGAGGGGTGCTAATGATATTTTGTTTTTTGGCTATGAGCCTATTATGTACTTTTTCCAAGGGTCTCTCTATATATAAAGAGCCTAGGGTTATGGAATAGGACAAGTTGCTTATTTCTCCCAACATGGTATTCAAGCAGCGATCTTAGACTGGTGCTTGGGTATCCTACCAAACCCTAGCCTCCCCACACCCCACCAAAACCCTTCTCCTCCTCCTCCTTAAGGGCGTTGTTGGCTCCTATCCTCAGCATAATCGGCCACCATAGTGCTGGCACTGCCACTAGATTCGACTGCAGGCCTCGCACATGTTGCTAGGGCTTGCTATTGCCCTCGTGTGGGCCTCGCGCCGCGTCTTGGTCCTGTTGTGGGCCTTGCATCGCTGTGTGAGGAACCTAACATAGTTGCAGGGGGTGGTCTCTCTCCAGCGCTGCCACATGGGCTCGCTTCTCTCGCTATGCTACAGCATGGAGATTGGCTGATCTTGTGCTTGGCTTTTGCACTATTGTGTGGGGGTGATTGGCTTGTAGGGACAATTCTATTGTCCTTCCTTTGTTTGGCCGCTGTTGCCACATAGGAGGGAGAGGCTGTCATTGTTTAGACCTTCTCTTTGGCCTGGAGGTGATTGCTACACTTGCAATAGCACAACCTTCTACTGTAGTTTGTGCCTTTCCATGGCCCGAGAAGATTGATTGAGTGTTGAAATTAGTGCTACAATATTGAGTTTAGATTTGAGATTGTGTTTCGGAGACTCTATTGGCCCCAACATGGCTTTACTTGGACCTTCCTCATCTTCTGCCTCCTAGAATTATCTTCTATAGTCTCAGGTATTTAAGATACTTGTTGGTGGCCAGAAAAGACTTACCATCCTTACTAGGGAATCTCTAGATGTTCAGATTGTTGACTTTGAATAATGGAAGCAAGATAGCTATCTCTTAATGAACTGGCTTATGAACAATGGAGAGCCTAAGATTGCTGCTAATCTACTCTACAAGAAGACCGCCAAGGATATCTGGGAGAGTCTTGCCAAAAAGTATTCCCAGAATGCAATCATGCGGGCTTGGCTGACATCTATTGTCGCATATGGTCTTCCACACAAGGAGATTAGGCTTTGGTAGACTACATTGGGATGGAGGGGTTCTTTGAGGAGCTTAATGTTTTTCAGTCACCATGCTATGATGCTCAGACGGTTTAGAGGTAGACTTGGCAAGTCTACCGGTTTCGTGAAGGCCTTAGCCTGTGATTCTTGTATGCTAAGGATCAGATTTTAACATTGGATGAGATTGTTGATCTGAAGGCGATGTATGGATGACTCCAGAAGATATCCACTAACTTGGGTCTTCCAATGGTTATATACTGCTACACCTTGGGTGCCTACTACTAAGACAATTGCATTTGCAGTCTCTAGAGGATGGGGTGGTGGACACACATATAGTGCTGGTTGGAGTCATGGACATGTCTATGGTCCTTGCATTCATTGTTGGAGGATGAAACACGTGCTGAAGAAATGTTGGGCCCAATTTGGTTTTCTTGATGGACTACTATTGCAACTATGGTTCCGAGGGAGATCACTCCTGCCCCCACTCCTAAACAGCCTCCTGCTTCGGTTTCACCTACCTTTAAGGTGGATGACTATGCTCGCTTGATGATGCTCCTGAGAAAGTTTGCTTCTCCAGATACGACCATAGCCTCCTTAGCTGCTACCAACAGTTTCGCCAACTTGGCTACTACTTCCCCCTCCTTGACCTGGGTGGTTGATTCAGTTGCTTCTAATCACCTCATGGATAAGGAGGATAGTCTTATATCTATGCACATGATGCCCACTGTTATCTTGGTTCGTCTAGCCAACAGATTGCATTTTTCTGTTATTATCATAGGGGAGGTTCATTTTTCTGAGAAGCTAAAGTTGTATTGATGTTCATTGTGCCCCAGAATTTTCATTGAGTTTACTTTTTGTCTATAGGCTCTGTAAGAACTTAATTGCTTTGTGATTTTTTATGAGCATTTTATCTATTTTTATAACACTCGGACAAAGATGATGATTGGTGGAGAAATTGAGCGTGATGGGCTCTATTATATTGATACTCACTTGTTTGCTGGTGTGGCATCACTTTATACTTACCTAATTATATGGCATTGTCATCTGGGACATCCTTCTGCTCCACGACTATAGAAGATGTTCCCTAAGTCCTCTATTCCAGATAGTTTTGATTGTGAGGTTTGTCACCTTGGCAAGCATTACTATTTTTCTTTTCCATGTAGATGAAATTATAGATGTCCTGTTGCTTTTGAGTTGATTAATTGTGATATCTAGTCCCCGTCGAATAAATCACTAGTGTTTACCGGTATTTTGCTGTCATGGACCTTCCTAATGGAAGATAGATATGACATTGTTTCTGATATTCAAAATCTCTTTCATGAAGTTCAAAATTTTTATTTCACACGTGTCAAGATTTTTCATAGTGATAATGCATTAGAATTTACGCAAACTGATGTGAATGATTTTCTTGTTGCTAATTGGTACCTTACACCAGACATCATGTGCTTACACTTCACAACAGAATGAGATTGTCAAGAGAAAATTACGTCATCTTCTTGACATTGCCAGAACTATTATGTTTTCCATGAATATTCCTAAAAGCTTTTGGGGGGATGCTATTGTGACTGCATCCTCAATTTGATTAATTGTCTTCCATCACCTATCCTTGCTGGGGAGACCCCATTGCGTCTCTTAAAGCTTGATTCTACTATGTTTGCACTACCACTGTGGATATTTGGATGCACGTGCTTTATTCACTTGTTTGGGCTCCTTGATAAATTATCCCCTTGGCTTGTGAAATGTGTGTTTCTAGATTGTTTTAGAACACAGAAGGGGTATAGGTACTTTGACCTTATTGGGAAATGCAACCTGATGTTTCTTTTCTTGATCGAGCTCCTTATCTCTTTGATGAAGGCTCCACGGCTAAGTGGTTTTCACATGTTTGTGTATCATCAACAGGCTCCTTTGTCTATTCTCTTACCCACTATGTAGGTTGTGGATTCTAAGGACATTTCTTCTTCCCCATCAACATCAAATTTGGGTGCTCCACTATGGGGGCCAAATGACCTACCTATTTCGCTCAAAACAATATTTAAATCCTGCACGTTACATCCCATGTCTAATTATACTACTAAGCTCTTTCTGCCATGGTGGTTCCTAGACCATCACGAGGCATTGCAGGATCTTGGGTGGCATCTGGCTATGGAGGAGATGGCGACCCTAATCTTCCGAGGCACGTGGAAACTAGCATACCTTCCCATAGGGGCCGGGGTTGTTGACTGTCGATAAGTCTATACTGTCAAGTACCATCCGGATGGCACTATTGAGCGGCTAAAAGCTAGACTAGTAGCTAAGGACTACACTCAAACATATGGGGTGGACTACCTCAACACATTCTCTCTGGTAGCACGTCTCAACTCTATCAGAGTAATCTTGTCACTAGTTGTGAACAAGGATTGGCCATTATACCAGCTTGATATGAAGAATATCTTCTTGTATGGTGATTTACAAGAGGTATACATGGCTCAACCACCTGGCTTCATATTTTGGGGGGGGGGGGAGGGGGGGCAGGTTTGCAGACTTTGGAAAGCAATTATGGCCTTAAGTATAGAGTACACGAGCTTGCTTTGAAAGGCTTAATTTTGCATTTAAACAGATTGGTTTCCACAAATCCACTTTAGATCACTTTGTCTTTGTGTGGCATAGAGACTATGGTATGGTTATACTTGCAGTGTATGTTGATGATATGGTCCTTATTGGAGATGATGATCGAAGGATACAGGAGAGAGAAATTCTTGTAGGAAACTTTTGTCACTAAGGATCTGGGAAAGTTGCGATACTAATTGAGGAATTAAAGTGGCTTGGAATTCTAGGGCATGTCTTTGTCCCAGAGGAAGTATGTGTTGGAGCTTGTTAGGGAGATAGGACTACTTGAAGCAAAACTATCTCTCATTCCAACTGAGCCACTGCAAAGGCTCATGGAGGAAGATGACCCGCTATTTGAGGACAAAGGGAGATATAGGAGTGTTGTTGGCAGGCTTTTGTATGTCACTACTACCAGACCAAATATAAGCTTTGTTGTGAATAAGGCGAGCTAGTTTATGGAGAATGCTCGATACAATCATTCGAATACTATGTGTCTCATTCTCAGGTATCTAAAAGGGAGTTGAGGAAAAGGACTTTATATGAGAAACAATGGATATGTGGATCTCCATGGTTTATTCTGATGCTAATTATGCAGGTAGTTTGGAGGATAGGAGATCCACCACAGTATATACCTTTTTGGGTGGAAGTTTGGTGACATGGAAAAGTAAGAAACATAATTTGGTGTTTGGATCTAGTGTTGAGGTAGAATACAGAGCAATGGCTCACACAACCTATGAGCTTATGTGGCTAGTTAATTTTCTTGAAGACCTAGGTGTGCAAGTCAAGACTCTGGTGCCTATGTTTTGTGATAATAGGTCTGCTACAATCATTGCATCTAACCCAATTTTGCACGAGTGTACGAAATATATGGAAGTGGACTACCATTTCATCCGAGATATGGTGTCTATTGGAAAGATATATACCCCTTGCACTACTTTTGAGCAGTAGATTGCCGACATATTTACCAATGCTCTTTCCTGCAAATGTCATGAATTTTTGTTTTCCAAGTGGGTATGTTAGATATATATGCTCTAGCTTAAGGGGGGTGTTAGAGTTATATTATAGAGGGGTGTTTGTGTTATTTTGTTTTTTTTGCCTACGAGCCTATCATGTACTTTTCCCAAGGGTCTCTCTCTATATAAAGAGCCCCAGGGCTATTGAATAAGTAAAGTCGCTTATTTTTCCCAACAAAGGATAACGAAGGAAGGGTGCTTATAGCTAGTGAGGGCATACAAACAAGGTGGAAAAATTATTTTTTTAAACTTTTTAATGGAAATAAGTTGGGAGATATTGTAGAGGAGTTAGCTAATTCAAAAGATTATTATTATTTTTTTTTGAAAAGATGAGGAGTGCTATCGATGACGATAGCAGACTAGCTAATTCGAAAGATATTTGAATTGTACAAGTTATTGAAGGATATAGAGGATTGAGGAAATGCATGTTTTAAAGATAATGAAACTTAGGAAGGATATCAAAGTGATGATTCACACAATGAAACTTGGGGAGAGAGTTATTGAAAGAAGAGTGAGACACGCTTGTAGTAATTTTGTAGTAATTGAGGATCAATTTTGATTTATTCATGGCAGGTCTATTATTTAAGCAATACATCTGAGACGTATGATGGGGATTCGTAAAGTCAAGAAGGATTACATATTGGTTTTATTGATCTGGCGAAGGCTTGTGGCTCTATTCTAAGGGATATGACGTGGAGAATTTCAGAAAAGAGATAGGCACTATTTTTGTATATTACCTAATAAATGATATGCATGATGAAGCTGTAGCATGTGTGAGGACTAAGGTTGGATTGAAAGACTACTACTTTGGTCATGGATGAGTTATCGAAGAACATTCAAGATGAGGTGCCATGATATGTGCTTTTGCTAGGATCACCTTGAAGGATCGACCCTCTCCACCTCTGGTAATCCTAGCACCTTGGTCTCCAGTAATGCAATCCCTTAGGATCGAGCTTGATGGTGTCCTTGTTGGGGATGTGGTGGCTGGGAATCTGTCCTTAGACTGTTCAGAAAGCCTTGCGGGTGTTCTATCCTCGTCCCTTTGGAATCAAGGTCACAGTGGTTGATGCAGGAGATTCCTCCTCGGTTGAACTGTCGAAGAAATTGGGATACTTCGCTTCTAGTCCTTGATCATTGAAGATGGAGAGGTGCATTGGCATGTGCCTTTGGCCTTTGATGGGGTGATCGATGAGAGGCCTCCAGTGAGGAAGGTTATTGATGTCTGCTTGCGAGGGATTCCTTTACATCTGCAGATGATTGAGGTGGTTGAAGCTATCGTATCGTGCTTCTCATGGCCGCGGCCTTGTTGTAATTCAAGGATTGACGTTGAGGACCTTCGATGGAATGAGGCATCACTGGAGGTTGTGAACGTCTCTGCCATTCTTGCAAGGTTCTTGCTTAGTTTGGCGACTGCTCGTGGGCTGTGCATGCTAGGAGAGAGGCCTCAAGGAGGATGTATGCTGAGATTGCATGTTCATCTCTGCATCGGTCGTCAATAGTGCAGCGGAGGTGGGAACTTAAAGGGTGGCCGAAGAGGCAGCGACGACTTCATGGAGGTCGTGATCCTCGCAAGTTAGGGGTCTTTTTGGCAAATCGAGGAGGCGTGGTTGATGCATTCTCTAGTCACTTCGTTTCGGTTGATTGGGAGGACCCCACTTTTATTGAGGAGGCTAATGTGGACATGGTGGGACAATTGGGGCTTAAAGGAGCCTGATTTTGATCCAATCTCACCCCTTGCTTTTTGATACTTGGTCTTGTGGAACAAAGTGGGGGGGGGGGGGGGGGGCTTCCCCTTTCATGCTTACTCGAAATCAGGGGCTACTGTAGGACCCAACTTTGCTGTAGGCCTGGCCGAGGGTCCTTTAGTGACAATGGTGAAGGCAGGTAGGTTACCAACCAAGGAGGATGCTAGAGATCGTGCGGTGGAGTTAGAGGGCTCCTCGAGTTGGAGTTGGGAGTTTGCTAGGAGTGCTAGGTTGTGATGGAGGTCGATGAACTGACTAATAGGGAGTTGGCGTGATGTTATAGGTTCGGGATATGTCATCGATGGTTTCTGATCTGGTGGTGACTCATGTGGCTAATGTCGAGGCTGCGTTTGGCACCTAGTGGCTCACCTAGGGGAAGAGGTGAGCTTCTAGTGGCTCCTCTAGGCATGGGATAGTGGGATGGAGGCTTCTGTTCGAGAGACAAAAGTTAGTCTATAACTCTTTTTGTAGGAGGAAGAGGATCAAGAAGTAGAAATAACAGATCTTTGTAAGCACAAAGGTGGTCTATGTGAATGAAGAAGTTGAAGAGAGTGTGGCTACGGTTGTGGATGCCAAGAAGTGTCAGAACGCCTTATGTTTAGAGTCTTGTCGTGGAACATTAGGGGATTCCACAACCTTACGTGTAGAACTACTTTACATTGTTATTTAGGAGAGTGGAGAATGGATTTTGCCTTAATTCAAGAGATGCATTTGGAGTGCTTTCATGCCAAAGTGTTAAGGGAGGTAGGTAGAGATTTGTTTGCTAGGTTGGTTGTTGATGCAAATGGGCAATTGGGTGGTATATTTCTTTCTTGGAATAGGGCTTATTTTGAGATAATTGACTTGATACAACAAAGATGGATGGTTATGCCAGCATTTACTTGATTTTTGAATGGTACTTGTCTAGTCTTGCCATATGTTTATAAGCCATGTGATGATGCTCATAGGCTAGAGTTGTGGGAGGAACACAGAAAGGTTGTAGCCTTTTGTGTATGGGAGGCCATGGATTTTTGGAAGGACCAATTGTGTTACGATCTTATTTGCAAAAATGGTTGACGAGTTGGAGTTGTATGACTTTCGGATCTCGCGAGCAATGTTCACCTGGAGGAATAATTTAGGCTTTAGCGTGAGAATTGACAGATTCCTTTGTTTTGTTGGTTTACCAATGGTGGACATTTATGATTCAGGCTTTAGCCTGAGAATTGACAGATGCCTTTGTTTTGTTGGTTTACCAATGGTGGACATTTATGTAAGATCCAAGATTTTCTCTAGTTACATGCCTTTGGTTTGGAATTCAAATGAAAGGATCCTGTTCATATTCTATTTTAAATTCTAGAAGTTTTGGCTAGTTAAGTTTGACTTTAGGGAGCTTGTACAACAGAAGTGGGGAGAGATTCCTCCTTCCTCTTTAGCCACACGTACTTTTGTGGCCCGAATTCACCATCTTCAAGCGGCTTTGATAGTTTATAAGAAAGAAGTTAAGGCGAGGAGAGACTGCATGCGTGTAGAGCCATTGGAGGGAGTCTCTCGTCTGGATAAGGTGGATAGTAGGCCTTTCTCTAGCACAAAACTTTAAGACTGGGGGTGGTTGCAAATTGTGGTTTAGGTTGAGGACCACAAGATTGAGACAGATAAGAGGTAGAAATCCAGATAGCTCTAGTTGAAGGATGAGGATGCCAATACTCGATTTTTCCACTTGACATCCATTGCCAGATGGAGGACAAATCTCACCCTTACGACTTGGAGAGGAGGTTGTCATTGACAAGAGGATGATTGCAGGGGCACTTGATGTGAATTTATGTGATTTTACCAGAAGATGGGCCTTGGGTAGGTGGAGACTGACAGTATGTGAGATGCCCTCATTAAGATGCCTCGGAGAGTGAGGTCGTTCGATGCTATGCGTAGGTTGAAGGTGGAAGGGGCACTTGGATCGGATGGCTTCTAGGTTATCTTTTACAAGTAGCTCTTGGATGTAGTTAAAGATGATTTCATGGTAATGATTTGTGAGTTTTTTTGCTGAGATTGGGGCTTCGAGAGATTGAATAAGTTTTATTTCTTCCTGCTCCCAAAAAAGCCTGGTGCAGAAGGGATAGATGACTATAGACTTATTGTTTTATCCAATGCAGCCTATTTTATTATGGCCAAAGTTTTAGTCGATAGGTCGAGGACTGTCCTTTTGCAGCTGATCAACCTAATACAATCTGCTTTCATTGGTGGAAGATCACTATAGGAGTCCATTCTGGTAGAGGAGATGGTGGCATCATGGCAGCGGTCTAGAAAGATTGGCTTTATATGGAAGGTGGATTTCTCCAAGGCAGATGATTCTATTTCTTGAATGTATTTGTGAGAGATTTTAAGCAATGTCGCTTTCCAAAGTAGTGGATTTGGTAGATGAGGTGTATTGCGACAACCTCGTTTTTGGTGTTGATCAATGGCAAGCTAAGTAGATTTTGGACACAGTCGCAATGTGGGGTTAGGTAGGGCTATCCTTTGGTGCCACTTCTTTTCAACGTTGTAGTTGACACCTTGGCAGCAATAGCCTTCAAGGCTTGTCGTAGGGACCTCTTTTTTGGTTTCATGTTGCAAGGGGATGGATCACTTGTTACACCTTTTTTTCAATGTGCAGATGACTCTATTTCTAATTAAAGGGGGAAGTTCGGAGGCTGAGAATGTTGTTGCACTTGTTAGCATCTTTAGTGAGATATTTGGTCTGATACACAACCACAAGAAGTTTGCTTTTGCTCCTTTCACATGATGGAGGATGAAATCGTGGTTTCATCTTAGGCCCTTCACACGAATATGAGCCATCGACCCTTTGTTTATTTGGGTTTGCCCTCGAAAGGAAAACAACTTACTTTGCATGCTTGGGAGCCTATGTTGGAGCATATAAGGAAGAGGTTGAGCACTTGGAGTAGGAGGTTGTTATCTAGAGGAGGCCGCCTAGTCTTAGTCAAAGCGATTTTATCAGCCATCCCTATTTTCTACTTATCCATGTTTAGGACACCGAAGAATGTGATCCGTGCATTAGAGAATATGAGGAAGTGGTGCTTCTGGAAGGGTGTTGATCATGCAGGGTGCTTCTATCAATCGGTACCTGGGGGACGTGGTTTGTTCCCCCAAGATGAAGGGTGGCCTTGGTGCTCATGATCTTACCAACTTTTGTGATGCATTGCTGGTGAAGTGGGTTGTTAAGCTATTTGGGGGAGATGAGTACCTTTGGCATCTTGTTTTGTTGGATGCCTATGGCATGGTATTGGGTATGATAGAAATGGCGGTGATCCCACGTGGTGCTTCTACCTTTTGGAGAGCCTTGGTTCCGGTCATGTAGAGGGTGTCATCTTTCTTCCAGCTAGGCCTACGGAATGGGAGAACATTTAGGTTCTAGATGGACGATTGGATGAAGGTTGATTGATTTGTTGATTTGGCACCTAGACTTGTTGGGTTGGTGAATGACAAACGGTGTATGATGAAAGATGTTTGGGATGATATCTCCAACTCTTAGTTGCTTACTTTTGGTGGAGGCTTTTGTGAGGCTCAAGTCAGAGAGAATGAAAAATCGTGTTAAACCAAGAAACTCTACACCTTTTTCTATAGAGGTGAGAGAACAATTGTAGTACATGTCCAGTCAAGAATCTATATAACTAAAACAAAGTGCAGTTAACGTTTTTCAGCCACGTCACTGCCTTAATCCACGCTCCTCGACAAATCCATCCCTCTCTCCCCATCTCTCTCTCTCTTTGCTCCATCCATTTCCTTATCACACCACTGCCAATCCCCAAATCCCGTTCCAACGTCCACATCTCTCATATTGTTACCCACCATGATCATTCCTCTCCTTTCTCTCTTCCCCATTCTTTCTTTCACATATGACTAGATATTTAAGTTTTTTTTTTCCTTTTACCTCGACTCATACAACACGACACAAAATTGATGGTGCGTTCTCTTTTCCATATCTATCTATATAATTAAAGGAGCCTATTATAAAAAAATAAATAAAAAATGCAACTAGCTAGCTCATCCCATTAAAAAATAATAAAAATTTCTAATCTAATCCAATTAATGTCATCTCATTATAAAAATATACAAAAACCTCTGCCCCCTAATCGGAGTAATGCCATCCTATCATGAAAAAAACCTCTCCTCCCCTCTTTTGAGTAATTAATCTGGCTTCTTAAAAGTATGGCATTTTTATTATTATAAATTTTATATGTAACGTCCAAAAAATATCCCACAAAGAAATCCCTTCCCCCCAAAATAAATCCTACAAAAATAAATCTTCACTTTCCCTTGAAAATAAATCCCACGGAAGACTCCATTGTTATATATTTTTACTCCAAAATCATTTGGGTGGTTGTAGATTGAGGAAAATCATGTGACTGCTGCTATATAATTTTTTAAAATTTTGATAATATCCCCATAATTTGTATTATTATTAATCATCAAATTTAATGTAAATAAAAGTTTAATTATAGATTAAATTCCATTAGAGTAAACTTTGTGGATGTTTAGTCAAATTATAAACTATAATTAGATATATAAAAGTTCCACGAACCCCCACAACGAAGTGCGGGTATATCACTAGTAGAAAATACAAGAGTACAAAATAACCGAAAGGGTATTATATTGACATTCTAACACTCCTCAAATTAGAGTATAGATGTCAATCATACTTAGCTTGGAACAACAAGCATCAAATGCAGGATGTGAAAGAGGCTCAATGAAGATGTCTTTAGAGGCAACTAAAGTAGTATAGATGACTCTGCGTTGTATCAGGTCCCTGGTATAATGCAATCAATTTTGACGTGCTTGGTGCACTCATGGATCATCAGGTTGTTTGCTATAAAGGTAGTAGTCTGGTTGTCACACTTCATCTCCATTGGCTCCTCAACCTGGACATATAAATCTTGCAATACTGATCTCACCCAGATCATTTTTGCTGCAGTTTGTGCCATGACACAATACTTAGATTTTACATTGGACTTGGATATAACCTGTTGTTTTTTACTCCTCTAAGTCACAAAATTTCTTGCTGCATTAGTACAAAAACCTATGGTAGACTTTCCATTAGCCATACATCCTGCGTCGTTCGCATCATAATAGCCTACTACAGTCATGGACTTGCCTCTGTTGAATCTGGTGCTTTTTTTAGGTACCTGAGCACCTGCAATTGCTACATCGCAATGCTACTTCGTTGGTTTGTCTATGAACTGACTAAGTTTCTCGGTGAGGGAAATATTGGACGAGTAATAGTGAGATATAACAGCTTGCCAACCAACTGCATGTAGGATCTACTGTCAACAAGCTTGGACTCAGTGTCATAAAGATGCCCTTTAGGATCCATGGGTATGTTGGCATGCTTAGCCCCCAACATCCCGTCTCTTGTAATATGTCAAGGGCATACTTGCGCTGCGTGAGAAGTATACCATTCCTGCTTCGTGCCACAATACCTAGAAAATACCGCAGCTCACGCAGGTCCTTACAAAGGAATTTGCTAGCTTTTTCTTGACCTTAGCTATCCCACCTCTATTATCATAGTAACAATAAGATCATCAACATAGACAAGGAGTGTCATAACTCCTCCCTTGCTCTTCCTGATAAAGAGCGAATGATATGTAGATCTCCTGAGTCCCATAGCCTGTACCACCTCTGACAACTTCTAGAACTATGCACGTGGACTCTGCGTTAGGTCATAATTGGCCTTCCATAGTCTACATACATACTCCCCCTCGAGTCTCAAAGCTTGGAAGCTGCTGCATATAGACTTTTGAAGGTCGCCGTATAGAAATGCGTTCTTCACATCTAGTTGATATAATGACCAGTCATAATGTGCAGCTATAGAGATAAGGATGCAGGCAGTTAAAAGTCTCGCAACAAGAGAAAATGTATCAAAGAAATTCATCCCATATGTTTGGGTGAAACCTTTTGCAACCAGCCAAGCCTTATAGCGAGAGATGGGCCCATTTGGATTGTACTTCAATGCAAAGACCCATCGACATCCTACAACTTTGGCACACCGAGGAAGGTCAACAAGTTCCCATGTCCTGTGAGAACGAAGGGCAACCATCGCTTTCTTTATGGCTTGATGTCATTTCGAATCAAGCATGGCTTGCTGATATGTCGTGGGAATGAGTAGCTGATAGTACAACGGTGAACATGGTAAAAGACCTCCTTAGATTGGCAGTAGACATTGCCCTAGCAACCTGGTACCAAACACAACTGCGGGGTGCCTTCTGAATGGTAATTAGAAGGTCAAGTTCCTCCACCTCCATCTCCTGCAGGGGAATAGGGGGGTCACTATCCCCAGAAGCATGGCCAGAAGGACCTGCATCATCGCCACTAGGATAACTCACGTTAGTATCAACACATACCTGTTCTAGGGAGGACGATGGTGGCTCACGGGGTAGGGGTGTGTTGCTTATAAGTCACTAGCAACTTGTAAACACGAGGCGGTTCCAAGTTTCGTACATTGTTCGAATCATTATCTATAGTAGTTCTATCTGGACTCTGAGTAATAGGGGTATCTGTTCTAGAGGAACTGGTCGCACTGGCATAGAAGCAGGATCATCCTCAGAGGACAATTGATGTCTAGCAGTAGAAAAATACGGGACGAGCTCATGAAAAGTGACATCTGTACTTACATAGTGCTTCTTGCCCAGTGGATTATAGCACCTGTATCCCTTCTAGGTACTATTGTATCCCAAAACTTACTAAGGAATCTGCTCTGGTATTATCGAATTTATTTGGTTAAGTAACAAGCAGTCAGTACTGATCTCCCCAATACATCTGTGGCACATTATGGTGAATGAGTAACGTCTTGGCCACATCCAACATATAACGGTGTTTCCTCTCAACCGCCCCATTTTGCTGTGACTTATGAGGTCATGAGGTCTGATGAATAATACCAAGAGACTTGTAAAAGGTTGCCAACTTCGCCGTGCAAAACTCAAGTGCATTATTAGGACACACAATCTTAACAGCAGAAGAAAATTGGGTCTTTATTTGCACCACAAAAGTTTCAATCATAGTACCTACATCGGACTTTTTTCGTAATAAAAATAATGAGGATATATGAGAATAATCATCAACAATAAGTAAATAATAGTGATGACCCAATCTATCTGGAATTCTACTTGGACCCCAAACATTCATATGCAACAAATCAAAATAGGAAGCAGAACTCTTAGAAGAACTGGCAGGAAAACTAGAATGATGATGCTTCCCAAGCTAGAAAGCATCACAATAAATCTCAGTAGTAGGTGAAATATAAGGGATGACCTATCTCAACCTTTCCAGAGAAGGATGTCCGAGTCGACGATGCCACTGAAGGGTTGTATCAGCACTAAAAGTAACCTCACCTTGACAAGCGGTAGCAAAAGGTGTCTGGATCAGGTGATACACCCCTCTCCTCATGTCCGCCACCAATCGTCTTCCTCGTGAGCTTGTCCTGAAAAGTACAACCCAATTCGTTAAAGATGGCACGATAATATAGATCCTTGGTAAACCTGTTAACAAATAAGAGACTAATAGGAAAATCAGGTACAACTGGAACATCTGGTAATCTTAGCGAAGGGATAACTGCAAGATCCCCATGACCATCAATCTTGGAATGCCAACCTTTAGCAACCTGAACGGTCCTACTAAGAGGAATAGACTGAATGTTCTGAAAGTATCTATGGTCTCCACTTAGATGATGGGATGCACTTTAATCTACTAGTCACATGGTGCCGTCAGAAAGTTCACTAATGGTGCTTAAGGTTGGAATAATACTTAGGGAGGCAAAAGCAGCAGTATCAGTGGAACTAGTGGACCCCTATGTCAGCTGGGCAAGATGCTGTACAATTGCATTGTACTTTGCACATGGAACGATATCACCTATCTCATTTGAAGAAGAAACGACTTAGTTGGCCATGGGAGGTCTGCCATGCTTGGATCAACACGTAGCCTCAACATGTCCAACTTTGCCACAATGAGAGCATATGGTTCGAGGCTTGCTTTCTCGACCCCCACCATGGCTTCTCCCCCTGGTAGGAGTACCACGACCACCATGTCCACCAATAGCCACAGGTGCAGTAGTTTGCCCAATATCAGGAGAGGAAACCTTCACAACAATTCTACTCATTCGGCTGTATGCTTTCTCAAGAGGTGGAAGCTCAGAAAGTGTCATAATTTGTGAGCTGGGCCTCATACTCAGGCCCAAGTCCATTCCGAAACCATGGAACTACTGACTCTCTTTGGTACTCCCTTTGTGTTGCACAGGTACACCCAGGTCTGCAAGCATTATACTTCTCTAGGAGCTCCTTAAGGGTAGCATAGTATTGAGACGACAACTGGCCTTCCTGCTTCAAGCTACTGATCTCATGGTGGATCTCAAATGCTTTGCTGGAATTCTTTTCATGTGAATACGTATCATCCAAAGAATCCCACATCTCCTTAGTCATCTTATAGTACATAATCCTATCTTCAATCTAAGGCACAACAAAATCCATGATCCACACCCGGATCATCCCAGTGTATTTCTTTCATGTGGCATATTTCCTCATCTTATTCTTTGGCTTCATCTTTAAGATGTGTTTCTTATTGTGCCCCTCAATTGTCATGAGGAACATCTGAGACCATCTAGCGTAGTTGGTCTCGTCCGACTTCATGATAGGAACAAAGAATGGATTCTTATAGTTCCCTGCATCCGTAGCAATATTTGATGTCACCTCCGAATTGTTGGGTGGTGCCATCGTACCTAGAGGGAAGAGAAATAGCCACTAAACTAATATGAAAATATCGATTTCAGACCTGAAACATGTGGATAAAGAATATGGTGATCTCTCGATCATGAAATCCAAGACACTGGAGTCCTAGAAATCACGTCAAGAGACATCGCAACCCCTAAGGATCAACGAGGATGCGCGCTAAGGAATGGGAAGACCCCCTGTCACGCCCTAAAAACGCAAACTACCAATAAGGGTCAGAGTTCAGGGAAATGGCAACATAAGAGGTGCTGGTTTATTTAATTCGGATTGTACTTAACTAAGTCGAGTTATAAAAGAGTTTCATTTATTATATAAAATGGAAGAAAATATGGGAAGGATGGCACATAATTGATACAAAAAAGTAGTTACAAAACATAAATTTACTTTGAACCAAAGCATGAAAATTACGTGCCAACAGGTCGTTCAAAAACTTGCACGGTGACAAATCTCGTGCGTCGACAACCAGTGACGACAACCTGAAAGTAGGTCACAAAGTAGGGATGAGCCAATCGGCTTAGTAGGGAACGAACAACTACTGTAATATAATAAAACAAGGTAGTGTATAGTTTCGCTACCCAGCTAAATCCCTAGCTTAACACAGAATCATAGGTTTCAACCCTAACCTGGACTATCTTGACCAACCACCATGGTCCTAGCCCATTAATTCAATCCACTTGATTAAAGTCACACGTTCTAAAGCAACTATCCTAACGATCCAAGATCCTATTACCTGCCACTTCGAGTCCTGGAGTGACTAAATCAGCACTTCATGTCGAAGGAGATCTCGATGTGTCCTCTCCAATGGTGCACTTGTATCCTAAGCTTTCCTTGGCCAGAGGAAATATTAAAGCACTCATGTCCACCAGGAAAAGGATACTCGCTCCGGTCGTCGGAACGTTGACTGTACTAAGAGTCCCTGAAAACTATTCCACTCAAGACATCCTTGAGCACTCGGTCCAAAAGATTCGGTAGGAGCGACTTCCCGCTACTTGTGATCTCTAGAAACTATTCTCTTCAAGATTACGCGTTACCCGATGTCGGAATCCCTGGTATCTATTTCACTCAAGATCCCCCGATCGTTGCATGAGATCACTGGAAACTATTCCAATCAAGATCCCATGCTCTCTCACTCGTTCGGATCTCTGAAAACTATTTCACTCAAGATCCGCACGATCCTTGTCACCCGAGAATCCCTGGAAGCTATTCTACTCAGGATCCCTTGAGTCATGGACCTGAGACTCCTGGAAACTATTCCACTCAAGGTTTGAGAGTGCCTCTCATCGACTCAGACTCAAGACCTCCCTAGTGCCTCATCTCCATGATGGCATTTGGCGACACCTAATCAAGAACTACCCTAGTTTCAACGTTGAACTCTGGTAGACTCAACTACCAACTCCTGGGTCTCCAACCAACAACTTTGAATTCACTGTTCACAAAGTCCCGGTGTCTCAATGAGCCCACCTATTTTACCTAATTGATCTTAATTCCCTTTCCCCTAATCAGTATCGAATCAGGGAATCCTAAAAATCTTCTGGATCACCTGGGGTCTTACCCATGACCTTAGGATCCAAGCATTTCTTCTTATTAGACTCTAGTCAAGTCAATAACAGGTTTGACATTTTGGATTCATGCCTTTACTTAACCGGGTTAAATCGCCTTTTTATCATATTCTTAAGGCTCAAGAGTTCCTTGCCTCTTGGCTCAAATAAGGTGGAACAGGTGCATTGGGAACCAACAACCCAACTCAAGCCATAGTGTGCCAGTACCGATTCACAAATTCCAGCTAATACCGGTACTGGGCATCAGTAGCGGTACTGGGCACCACCAGCCCTTTTTTAGATAACCCAGTCAGTATCGGTACTAAACACCAGTACCAGTACTGGGTAGTCCCAACCATGCCAACTGAATACATCCAGTATCGATACTGATCACCAGTACCGGTACTGGGTGCCTTCAGTACCCATTGTATGCTTATTACTAGCAAGTGCTAAGTCAACTAGTACCGGTACTGGTCAACAATATTGGTACTAGGTGCTTCCAGCACCCAGTTTGAATGCCAATCACCTACTCTATTACCCACAAGCCTATACATGTATCTAACATCAAAACCTTACCTTATCCTCACTAATCACAGGAAAAACAAGACATGCACAAGAGGGGGAAAATCCCTACCTGCGGAGAGGGGCTCCCTCTCTTCGCTAGCAGCAGAACCAATCAGCAGCAACCTCGGCAGCGACAACTCCTCTTCCCCTTCTCTTCTCCTCTTTATCTTATAGCCAACTGCAATAGAAGGAACATGCAGCAGTAGCAGCAACAACTTCAACTCCTCTTCTCTCTTTCTCTCTTCTATCTCTCTCTCTCTTTCTCTCTCTCTCTCTTTCTATCTTACGTTGGGGCAAAAAGGGGTAGGAGGAGGGTGGCTTGGAGAGTATATAAAAAGGAAGGTTGCTTTTCAAGGAAGCCAAAAAGGGTTGGCTTCACAAGGAAGCCAAAGGGAGTGGCTTCCTAAAGAAGCCAAAAAGAGTGACTTCTCAAAGGAGCCAGAAAGGGTTGGCTTCAAAAGGAAGCCAAAGGAGAATGGCTTCATAGGCAAGCCAAAAAGAAAATGGCTTCTTTTGCAAGTCAAACAAAAATAAGGCTTCCTACACCCTTAACCCACCATTAAACATCTAGTTAGAACATTATTTGACTAATTAAATGTATTAAAATCCAAGCCCTTACACCCCCAGCGGCATCGCCCAAGGGGTTGTGCCCATCCTCTTGTCAGCGTTAAGGTCGCTTGATCGTTTGCAGGCGGTGGCAATGGTGATGCTGCAACTGTTGGAGTGGCAGCGATGGTCCTACTGTTGTCGCTGAAGGTGGCAGCGCTGTTGCTGCTGTCACTGGTGGCGACGGGCAAGGGCAACCAACACAAGGATAGAGAGAAGGGTTAGGGTGGAGGGGTATGGAGGTCCTATGCCGGTGGGATATCGGAGCAATGATCTAAGATTGTTGGTCTAATACCAAGTCAGAGAGAATAAAAAATCTTATTAAACCAAAAAACCCTATACCTCTTTATATAGAGAGAGGTGACGGAACAATTGTAGTACATGTTCAGGCAAGAATAATGTAGAGAATTTTGAAGGGAGAAGAATTTTTTTTATTAAGAAAAGAGAGGCCCTAGCCCTTTTTATATAGAAAGGGACAAGGGCATATATGGAACAACAATTAAACACTTACTAAAAATAGAAAGGACTAAATAACTAACACAATTCCTAATTTTAGTCCTAACACTCCCCCGCAAGTCGAGATGTGGGAGACGACGAAGACTTGAAATTCTTGTATTGCCGAATCCACCATCATCCTCCAAGATAGTTTGAACCGGAAAGAACTTTAGTTTTGGTTGAGACTAAGAAGAACTTCGGCCTAGTTGGAAAGAATGTCGGCTTTAGAGAAGGTTAGGAAGAACTTCGACCTGAGTTGAGGTTAATGCGTCCAAGATAGTTTGAACCAGAAAGAGCTTTAGTTTTGGTTAGGGCTGAGAGGAACTTCAGCCTAGTTGAGAAGAACATTGACTTTAATATCTATACCAACTTGTCATGTTTCTACTTGTATGTCTCGCGTAAGGCGCTGGGTACGTGAAAAATCATGACTAAAACTTGGGTGTTGCTGCTCCTACATCCAAGAGACTGGAGATGATGAGGCTTGGTCTTCTTGAGTATGCATAAAGTCACATGAGTGCCATTGCTCCTATACCCCACGTGCCAGCATATTGTGCTTGGTTTCTCCGAGCATGCATAAGGTCACCTTTGTTGCCATTGCTCCTATGCCCCAAGAGCCAGCCGAAATGCTTTAGGTGCATGAGAGTTCACCCCATCTACTTGCTTGCGCCAATCTGTCTTTCCTCTTCGTCAAGTTACCTTAAAACACAAGTGTCTCTACTTGTATGCCCTCACAGAGCCATTCCCTACTTGGTTTTTCTTGAGTTGCGTGAGAGCACTGTCCGTAATCTTGGGTATCACCCCTATTGCATACTGCTTGGATGTCATCGTCGGAATGTGGAGGATCTTCTGTATTTCGATATGTGAGGAGAGAGTAGATTGATAGCATGACCTTAGATATTGTCAAACCAGGGCTCCATTGCTCTTTCAGAATGTCAAGACAAATGCTATCATTGCACCCATAAATGGGCTATCAACATGGCCCATTATTGTTGCTTGTTAAAGATACATGTCCTTACCAATGGGTCCAGCATTGCATGATATCGGAGGATCCTTCTGCAAATCCTTCAACTCTTTCAGGATGCACGCTTAGAAGCCATCAACCCACAACTCAATTCTTAAACTCCACCTCCAACAAGGGCTCTGCTTAGGGGTTTTGCAGGCGCGTTCTTTTGTGGAGAGTAGAGGAGCTTCGCAAGGGCTCGGGTAGTGGTATAGTGGAAGAGGAGCGTGGTGGCACTCTGGCGAGGTCAAAGGTCGGTCGGACCACCCCGATTCGGTAGCTTGGGCTCCAAGGAACTCAATGGTGCCCTCGAATCCTCAATCAAATGAGGTTCGAGGGGCCAAAACAGAGATCCAGATCTCTGTCTTCAGTGGCGACGCTCCGGCCTGTTGAGGTTGTCGACGATGATTGCATTTGCCGATGGTCGGCTGGTCGGCGATGGGCTGACGACGCACCCCTCCAAGTCTGACGGCAATTGGTGTAGTAACGGCAGTGGTAGGTCTGTTCTTCGATCGACAACAGTAGTCTTCTTCGATATTAAGAAGGGGATCAAAGAGAGAAAAAAGGAAAAAAAATCAGAGAGTCGAAGGAGATGGCTTGGAGAGGAGGGGACTCCTTAGAGGCTCACCAGAGGCCCCCTCCCTTATCTAGGGCTTTTCTTTTCCTAAACCTAAGCTATAGAGATCGGTGGCTCTGTTACCATGTAGAGAATTTTCAGAGGAGAATAATTTTTGTTATTAAGAAAAGAGAGGCTCCAGTCCCCTCTTTATATAGAGAGGGGCAAGGGCATACATGAAAACACTAATTAAACACTTACTAAAAGTAGAAAGAACTAAATAACTAACACAATTCCTAATTTTAGTCCTAACAAATAGAAAATAACAAGAGTATAAAATGATCGAAGGGGTATTATACTAACATACTAGGATTTGTTGTTGCTACTTTCTATATTGTATGACATCTGTCCAAGCCCCACTTTTGTTGATTACCTTGTTTGGATTGAAGAATGCTTTACGGTTGCAAAGGCTTACAAAATGTTGAGGGGTTATGGGCCTCCTATAGACAAGTTAGTCACGGACTGTCATTTATTTAGAATCCCAGCATATTCCTTTGGCTTCTGAGGAGGAATGATTTTGTTACTAAGAAGTGAAGGGGATGGTGTCTGGAAAATTATGATCCTACTTATTGCTTATATGGTCGTGACGAAGAAGACACTCATCTTTTTTGGTTGTGACTTCTCTGTCTCAGTTTGGAGGTTGTGAATCTTGTTGGGGTTGGGGTGATTTTTAAAGAGCATTTTTGGAGTTCCTCTCGAAGCAAGATACAAACAAACACTCTTACTTGGGTGATAGTAGTGGAGGTTCTTTGGTCTATTTGGAATCTGGATCTAGCGTAATGCTACCATCTTCCAGGCGGGGGGGTGGGGGGGGAAGGGTGGGTGTGGGTAGAAAATGTTGTAACTGGACCTGGGTTCTATCTGAGTTGTGGATGCAATGCTTGTAATGTGTCATTTTTAATTAATTTGAGTGGATGACTACCGACCTCAGTAGCCATCCTTTTCCTTTTTTTAAAAAAAAAAAAACAAAAAGAACTAAGGAGCATGTAGCCCCTTTTGCAGTCTCATCGGCAATATGGCTCCAAAAAAATGCTGTCATTTTCAGGGGAGAATCTTTTTCTATTGATAATGTTTCTTCTGTTAATTTCATGAAGGATTTTTGGTCCATTTAACTTCTGATATTGTAACTCCACTGTTTTATCAATGAAACAGATGTTCACTACTCTCATGTGATCATTTTTTTTTCCAAAAAATGAAAAACACAAAAAAATGTCAAATACAGTTTCATAAGTCAAAAGTTCTAATATGGTTATGAGATGAGTTAATCACACTTATTGATTGCATTATGGCATGATTCATGAACCATGATTGTGAGATCAGCCAACAACATGAAACAAGCCAACGACATCGAAATTTCGATTCTTTGAAAGCATCAAATATGCTAACAACATGAAAGATATAATGGTCTCTCGTGGTCTATGCCAAGGGGATCCCCTTTTACCATTTGGCTTAAGAGAATTGGCTCTGTCAAGTAGAATTATGCCTTTCTCCATCAAACGCAATATCATTTCCTCAATATGTCTTGTTTATGTTGACGATATCATCTTATTAATTAATGGCAATCTCACTACTGTTTGTGTTGTTGCGGATTTTATTTGTTCTTTTGAGGAGGCTTTTTCTCATAAGGTGAGCCTCCCTAAAAGTTTTTGCTATGTTGGTTGAAATTTCCCCTCTGGGAGACTTACCAGACTCCTTTCCATTACTGGGTACCAGTTAGGCTCTTTTCCTTTTGCTTATCTTGGGTGCCGTATATTTCTTGGTAGAACAAAAGTTTCATACTTCTCTCCAATATTGGATAAGATTCGATCTAAGCTAGCTGGATGGAAAGTTAATTTACTATCTACTACTTCAGGACTCCTTTTGATTAAGCACATTTTGACTTCCATCCCTATACATATTCTCTTTGTTTTGAAAGTTCCCAAAGCCATAATTCGTAAACTGCAGTCTATTTTCACTGATTTCTTTTGGTGTACTTTTGATTCTGAACATCATCATCACTGGGTCTCTTGGGATAAGATTTCTAGGCCTCAAGAGTTTGAGGGACTAGGAATTCATAATTTGCTGAACTTCATAAAGCTTTAAGAATGAAGAGAGCTTGGAATATTAGATTTTGGGGTTCTCGCTAGAACAAACTTGTAAGAGATTTGGTTGGGTCCTCCCCTTCAAACCTTCCTTCGCGTTTCAGGTTGCTCTATGAAGTTTATAATGATTTGAAGCCTTTTATCAGGTGGGAGGTTCATGATGGTAATATGGATTTCTGGGCTGACATTTGGGTTGGTAATTCACCTCTTAGGGACTTCCTGCCTGAGGATTTTATGCTTGTGCCTATCATTGATTTAAATGCCGTCAGCATGCCGTCGACATGGCCATTTTCGAGCAAGGGTCGTGCTGACATGGATAAAATGTCGATTTACAGGGATATCGTCGGCATGGTCGGCATGTCGTCGAAATTGGTGCCCATGCTAATGTTGCTGTTGGTTTTTTTAATTACTTTTGTTATTTTTGTCGGTATTCCTCGGCATGTCCTCGGCATGCCCACGGCATGCCCATCGGCATGTCCATCGAAAAACGGGCATTTCCACGGCGTGCCCTCGGCATGCCCACGAAATGCACACTTAGAATTAAATTGGCATTTCGAACCTTGGTGCCTATTACTGTCAAGGATGCCCTTTTGATTCCTCCAACTACTCTTATGCTCAATATACCCCAACAACTTTGAGCCATTATTGTTTCTGTCTGTTTGGATGATCGCCCTCATGTTCCTATTTGGTCTCCCTCCCCTTCTGGTGACTTTTCCGTATCTTCAGTGTACTTTCTTAATGTTAGAAGTTCTCAAAGGGATCTCACTATGAGTAGTTTATGGCATCTCCGATTACCCCTTTGAATTTCTATCTGTGTTTGGTGTATTCTTAACCAAAAATTTCCTACTGAAGATAACATTTCCAAGCTTGGCATTTATATGGTCTCTACGTGTTTGTGTTGTCAGTCTCTTGCATTTATTCTTTGACAGTGAATTTGTTTTCTCTATTGCCAAATGGGTATTCTATACCAACCATCTTAACCTGATCAGTCCTACTTCCTTCTTTTCTATCATGCACAATTTTGTTTAAGGGTCTAGTTGCTTTTATCTGGTATAATGTTTGGTGGATAAGAAACAAATTAAAGCATGAACCCTTCCATCTCCAACGGATTTTAGATTTTCTTCGTCAGAACTGGCGTAAACTTGAAATGTCCAGGTGGTTTCAGACTTAGCAGCCTCAGAAGTTTGCTCTTAGCTGGGTCTGTCCTTCTGTTCTCAAAATTAATATCGTTGCTTCCAATGATGACGCTTATACTTTTGTGGGCTGGGTCATCCACGATCGGTTGGGTGATGTTATTTGTGCTGCTGCTGCTACAATAGCTAAGATGCCGATTAAGATTGCTCCATCCACTTTCCGTTCTGACGGTTACTTCTCTGATGATGGTTGAAATGGACTCTACGTTACTTTACTATTAGTGGACCAGGAAATTACAGGTTTCATGGCCAGCTAAGGACTTTGGTCTTCTTCGTTCGCGATGCAGCCAAATGCTTGGGTTTACCTATGTGCATCCTGCTGTTAATCACTTAGCTACCAGAATTGTGGCTTTCGGAGTTAAGGGCTGGAAAGTATATTGGAATCAATCAGAGCTCCCTCGTTGTCTTTTGGGCATCATTCGTCTCGATAAAATTCAAATGCCTTATGTTATTCTTTGACTGAGCGGTTTATATCCTTTTTCTCCTTTCTTTTCACTGTCACGAGCTGTGGTACTCCTTATGATGTAATGACAAGTTTTGGCCTAATCCCTTTGTGTCTTTTGTGATAGCCTCCAGGGAGTGGGGGATGAATAAGATAGACTCTTGCATTTTCAAAAAAAAAAAACATGAGAGATATAATGAAAGTATTGAATATAAATAATAGATAATAAAGAGGAGGTTAGGACTCCAAATTATAACAAAGTTGAATGAATAATCTTGAATTTTGGCAAGAATGAATCCAAAACCTTGTAGAGCAAGCCTATGTGGCACAAGGGAATCCTATCTCTAAGATGTGAGCTCCCTATATCCCCACATATTGGCAATGTGTACCAATACCTTATGATATCCAGCTATATTGGCTAGCAATATTGATATTTAGCCACATTTTGCCAATATCCTAGAATTGGGATATCTCAATGTTATCAGCAGATGCAAACCTAGTGATACGCGATATATTGGTGATATATTGGCAATATGTGGTGATATATTGGATCTGATTGGAAACAAAGAATCCATGTATCCAACACACTTGGTATAGGAAAATGCTTTATTGTTGTATAAAATATTGCCACGTCGTCCATATTCAAAGGACATTCTTGAATTCTCTCCTTTTGGAATCATGACCTGTATCTTTGTCCCCTTGTTCTGTCTGCCTTTCTTTTTTTCCTTGTTAGAAACATGGATGTGCATGTTTCCCATACATGTATCTGGCATATACACACTTATCTCCCAACTGGACCCAAAAAATTGTTTTAAACCAAGCTTCTCTGTTTCTAATGTTTGGAGATGTTTGATTTTGAAAGTATTCTCTTGTGAAAATTTTTGTTCCCCATGATATGAACTGGATTTCTGTCTTGTGCTTGGAATCATATCAATGACTGTAAGTCTGTGATTGAGGAATTTCACTTCCTATTGTTTGCTTCTTTCGATCTCATGTTCCTTAATTGTGTATGCTTTCGGCTTGCAGAAAGAAGAAATTAGATCTTGTGAAGAACGCTGTAAGAAGCTGCTGGAAGCAATTCCACCTAGAGGAAAGGAGTTTCTCAAAAGCATTGAGCATATATTGGAACGGGAGAAGAATTGGGTTAGTATCTGACTAAAATATGATAGAGAGAAGCTTAAAAATTTACACAGGCATACTAGCACATTAAATAACACACACTAGTTTGAGAACAAATTTCCCTTTTCTGGTGAACTTAGGTTTGGTGGAAGCGAGATGGTTGCCAAGCATTCGAGAAACAGCCTGTGGAAAGAAAGGCAGTTCAAGATGGAACTAGGAAACGGTATATGCATGTATGCCTATGTCTGCAAATTGGATCTTCACTGAAACTTTTCTTTAATAGGAACCTCTTTGGTTACCTTTTTCATGATGGTACCATTTATATTACTTAAGCAATTTTATATGTTAGGTCAGATTCATTCACCTAGTTCTTGATGAAAGCAATGGGAAAAATGTCAATCAGCCTGGCCATCTGCACCCTCTGTCCTTGATCACGAAACTAGAATTAAATTCCATTCAAATTTGATTTTCCCAGAAGGTTTATGCATATCTTAGATGGTAATAAAGTTGAGTTTGCTTTGACTATTTCTTAAGCATAACACAAACACTGCATACCCTACATGAATTGCATCGGTACTTATTGGTGCATGAGATGAATAATCCTATCCTATGCACCACTCTACTAACATATATTGACAATGTGGAAATCTTATGGTGTATGAGATGAATAATCCTATCCTATCCACCAGTTGACCACTATATGAAATGGCACGAGAGAGGGGGTGTTGATCTGTACCTAAAATAAAATATGAGCAAATAAAAAGGAGTCACACAGAAATGGACACCAATATAAACAAAAGGAAAACCCTTGAAGAGAAAAACCTCTACCTAGATTACTCAATCTAGGATTTTACCCCTACAAATGTAGGAATCACTATGACCACATCACTACAGATGAGGGTGGCGTTCCTCTAGTATATAAACCCCTCTTGGACAAGCCTCAAAGAAGATTTTGTTCCTCTTCCTTGAAGAAGAATGGGAAACCCACAACTTGAGTACCCAGAGTACAAGAATAAATGAAATAAAATTACACTACTCCTGAAAAGCCAATGAGTGATTAAATAAGTGTAATAGGACATAGAAATACCCCCTTTTACTTCCCTAAATTTGGAATGAAAGAGTTGAGTGCGAGGGAAGCGAAGTGTGAGTCTTTTGCAAGTGAGATTGAAAATAATGCGCTTTGTATGCTAAAATATCTCTCAAGAATGTTTGAATGTGAAAGAGTAGTTATTTCATCCGAAGTCTTCTAAGAATATTTATAGACATGATCTAAGGCTCAAAAATCAATATTTGATCACTTTAGAACGTCTAGAATTTAATTTGAAAAGATGCGAATGTGAAAAGTTTCGAGCAGAAAAGATAATTTTCAAAAACTCTAAAATTAATCAATTAAATGCAACATTTATCAATTAAGACATTGTTTATTAATCGATTAAACACTTATAAATTAATCAATTAGTTGACTTGCAGAAACTTTTTGTTTGGGTTCTAATCGATTATTGATAGTCTCAACAAAGGAAAGTGAAGAAATTAATCGATTAAATGCTTGCAAATTATTAGCACACTTCCAGATGGTGTGTTAATTGATTAACTTAATCGACTAATTTGCAGTTTTGGCCTTTTATTTTATAAGCTAATCAATTAACCCAATCGATTAATTGACTGTTTCAAATGTTGGATTTTTGAAAACTTGCATCTTTTAGTCAAAGGGTATTATAACTAACCTTCTAGAAGTTCTTTAAACACCCTTAAACATTTAATTAAAATTTAAAATATATTTTAATTCATTTTTTACTTATTTTTAAGTGTAGAAAACTTAATGAAGTGTAATAGGTAATAAGTGTACTCATGGCTCTTTAACAAAAATTATTAGTGATAAAATGCTTTACTCTTGAACCTTGCCTCTTCATACGAAGTTTTTTTATCATTCTTCATGTAGCTCTTAAACTCCATCTTTATCACCACATCATAGCTCTCATAGCACTTTAGCTTTGTCACCATTTGGCTTTGTCATATTTAGCTTTGTCATCATTATAGATCTCTTTGTTGACTTAATACTACATTCAAAGTTATAGCACATCCACATAATGTGTCTTATTTTGCTAACATCAAAATTAAGGACCATTAGTGCCTAGCACTACAATGTAGACAATATGAAAATCTTTTCAAGTGATTAGCTTTTCTTTCCAAGTGTCTTGCTTTTTGATACTGATTTTCAATTAAGTCTTAACTCTTGTTCTTTTGATTCTTACTATTTGTTTCTTTTTGAAGGAAACTGAGATGGGGACTGGGAAATAAGGAGCTCTCTCAGCTGTGGAAATGGGCAGACCAGAATCCAGTATGTGTCTCCTTTTTGCTACTTTAAGAACCTTCTCAACTGCCTTTTGGCAGTTCCCGTACTAGTCAGTTGCCAAGGGTACAAATTTTTATTGTGAGATTATGAGCAACATCAAGAATATGATGTAACTTCCTCTTGGCTACCATTATTCCGTAGGGAAGTATAAGCACAAGATGTCTAATGCTAGATGCAGATTACAACTAAAGATCATGATGCAAAAATTCCAAAGCATCATCTTTCTGTCATATTTTAATAAAAGAGGAATAACAATTCTACACTTCAGTAAAGAAATTTTTAACTATGTCAACTAGTTTAGCACAATCCTTTGTTAGATTGTCCAAATGGACTCTACTACAATCAATGATAAAAGTAACAAAATAGTGGAGCTCTTGATAAACTACCTGACAAGGCAAAGACTCCAAATGTCCAATAAACAAGTTGAAAGGACTGACGCCTCCGAATAAGCAGAGAAAGATATTGATAATGCCTACATAACTAACAAGCTTCACACTCGAACATTTTCAACAGAGGGTAGTCAGGAAGCATCCAATGGAACATCAATGCAGAAAGATATGGATTGGTTGAAATGGAAGATGCATCAGCAAAAACCATGGGGACGTCCAGATCGTAAAGCCCATCTTATAGTACGCACCAAACATCTACTTCATTTGGATGTCTTCATAGATAATGTAATGCTCATAAAAAGTCACTTGTTATTTAAGATACTTTCATGTTTACCATCACAAATTTAAATTATAGGAAAATTATGAGCTTAAAAGGGGTGAAAAATTGTATAGATCCAAATCAGGTAATTTTAATGTGGTGAATGGATGAAATGGCTAAAGAGCATCGAGTGTTGGATAAAGAAATTCTTGTATCCACAAACCAATTAGGTGATGTGGATGCTTTGGCGGCTTGTTACCTCTGCAAAGGAGGTAGATGCAAAGTCTCCTGAGTAGACATTGGAGCATAGATTGTATCAGGTGCATCCAATAGCTATTATAAAAGGCTGAGTGTCAGGAATTTGTACCTGTAACCTTTGCAGGCGTAGCATCAGTAATAATAGAAATCTGGTTTGCCTAAGAAGGCTTTCTGAACTTCTCCAAATGTCTCTTGATGTCGTATTTATACATACTATTATTTGTAACATGGCATCAGTTTATGAGATCCATACCATTTTAATGGTCAAGATCTAGAAAGAATAAAGAAGAAAAATGACAAGAAAAATGAAATAAATGTGGATGTGTTGCCTCTCTTTGGAGGCATCACCTCCTTTCCATTTCTCTTGATGTAGTTGGGTACTTATATATCGTCAAATGTAGGATAACTGGGGAGATTTCAACAACTTGTCTCTTCTCCTCAAGTTTGAGCATATTATTCATCCAAGGAATCCTTCGAAATGAAATTATTCATCCAAGGGACCCACTCTTTTATTTTCTTAGAAGAGATGAGGGATCCACTCTTCTCGAGGTCATCATATGGGGGAGATCTTTCTTTGATGTCCCTGTATGAGTGAGGGAATTTTTTGAGGTATCCTTTTCAAAGGGGAAAAAAACACAAAGAAAATTTCAGGTATCTGTACAAGAGAACCCATGCTTCTTACTGATGATAATGTATTAGATTAGATTCAGGCAATTGGATCCTCTCCTGGATTGATTTGGTACCAGTTTTATTTAGTCCACTTATTCTAAGAGTTTGTATGATGCTGTAGGTTTATAAATATGATATGTACTACTTCTCATTCTTGAAAAGTATAGGGCTTCATTTGGCTCTGGGGTGAATTTTACCCCACGTGAATAGGATAACTTGTGGGATAGCGGAGATTTATCTCACACAGATCCCCATGCAGTTTGATTTGACCGCTCGTGTTGGCAATGTTCATTAGACGCACCTCCATGCAACTCTCACTTGCGCTATCCTTGTTTACATTGTAATCCACTAAAGGCACGATCTCATCACTATTCATCTTACTCATGACACGTCGGTTATCCCACCTACCTATCTCACATCCAAACGAAGCCTAGAAGATTAAGCCCTTAGGTCTTGTACCATTGTTTTTCCCTTCTCCCTGAGAAAGATTTTCCATGTAAATCAAAGTTCTCTTGTGACACTCATTGAAGCCACACTCATATTTTGGTTGCTCCAATATGGATTTTTAGTAAGCAGGTCTTGGCTTCTTCTTGGGTTTCTTTGGGAATGCACATGGGCCATATTTGATGGATTCATGTTGATGCGGTTTTCACTAGTCTCTGATTGAGAGATGTAGTTTTGGACAACCTGCATGCCTTATGGCAGTTGAGAAAGCCCTTGCTTCAACTACACTACCAGGGAACACACACTTCCATTTTTAGTAGTGCCATCCATTGCATATAGCAGCATCAAGATTCTGCCTTGCTTTAAACATAAACATGCTGTTCTAGGTATTTGCTAAGATCAGCTGTCAAGTTTGCTAGCATATGTTCAATTTGAAGTCTCAAGTATAAATCAGACATCTGAGATATTTGTTTGTAGGGAATGAAGATCTATGGAATTTGCAAATGAGTGCAGATCCTTGTTCTCTTTAATTCTTGATAGGACAGCAGCCTTTATGAGGGACCATCCAAAGAAGGAAAAAATGTGTATCGAACCTCATCCATTTGCTTAAGTATTTGTTGCACTGCTGAACCACACGAAAAATGTGGCTACAGCCACTAATTAAGATCTCTAAATTCATGCCAAATACTTAATTGAACTTCTAGAAAATAGCTTATGAAATCTTGCACCCCTCCAAAACTAACTTGTGGTTCTTTAGTTCTTGTCGTGATTTATTGTAGAGGAAACCTTTGTCCTGGCAACCAGTACCTTTGTTGGAGATCGTACAAGATCCTATGTTGAGTGAATAGGAAGAAAAATCTACTCATCAAATTATCACTTTTCATTTTTAGCATTTCCTATTTTAGAATTCTCTTTAGAAAATTTGTTTAGGATGTTAAGATTTGGTTGTTATTTGCTTTCATTATGTGAAGAATAATGGTGCCACATGGCAATGTCACCCGGTAGATTTTGTTGATCCTATGGGGCGTCGGCCCTAAGGGTTCAAGTTGCTTTTGGTTGAAGTCAAGTTTTGTTGTTTGGTATGATATTTTGTCTTTCAAGCAAGTAATTTAGAGGATTTAGTGTTTTTTATTTTAGAAGATTTGATTAGATTTGTTTCCCTGATTTGGTATTAGGATTTTCTCTCTTTAAATAGAGAGAACCATATGTAATATTTTCTCTTGAGTTTAATGCATTAATTTTCCAATATCTCCAACTCCTATCCTTTCCTTTCTTTCCACTGTTGACTCTCTTTCTTTCACTGTTTCCATGCCAATCAGTCCATGTATGGACTTTCTCCAACGCTAAGAGCCTCCCTGTGTGCCAATCTTCACATGGTATTAGAGCTAACGATTTAGGCTCTTGGCATGTATGTTTGGAGAGATCAGGAGGAAGATGCACGCATAAGAGCACTTGTGCGTGGGTTCTTGCATCGACAATCAGGCCGCAGGCATGGTTTTTCCTTCAACGTGGGAATTTGTGCTATGAATTCCTTGGAAGATCTTGGTGCCTTAGCAAGGCCCGAGGATTCGTGTGGGGATTCTCGACGAATCCTCTTCCTCGTGACATCCAATGCCTTACATGGAGTAGGAGGAGGATTGTGGATTGGAGGTGGCAGATACATCTACCATCGAAGCCACATTGTCGACGGGAGACGGCAAAGTGCTTGTTCAAGGAACAACCATCAAGTTTCAAGGTACTTTCAACCACTTATGGGCTCGTGCATTTAAAATATTCATCGGAGGCCAAGACAAACTTAGTGTTCTTCTTGAAGAAGCACCTGAACAGAAAGATGGATCCAAGAAAAAGAAGTAAGAGAAGGAGAATGACATTTTGATGAACTAAATCATGAATTCAGTTGATCCTGCCATCGCCTTGAACATGATCTATAAGAAGAGTGCTCATGAGATTTGGATAGCCCTGGAAAAGAGGTACGCCCATAAGTCCAATAATGCGCGTATCACAGACCTCTATACATGCATATTGACATCCAGTTAGGGAGCTTTCTGCTTGATGGATTACTACACAAAGATAGAGGTGGTGTTTGAGGAACTAGACATCTACGAGCCCATCTATTGTGACAAACAAGGTGAGACATGCTCGATGGCAGGCGGCCAAGTTCTTGTTGGGGTTACATCCCCGCCACCATCTGGCACGCGATCAGATTCTGGCTACAGATGGAAAGATGGATCTTGAAACCATTTTTAGCTGTCTTAAGAAGATGGTGATCCTGAAGGTTGAGGTTCAAAGAGCGACAACTCTGCACTGGTGCTTCCAGAGTAAGGTGTGGGGCGTGGAAGAGGACGTTTCCAAAGTCTAAGTTGTGTCTATCCTCCGTGTCAACACTATAGATGCACAAATCATCCGCAGTAAAGATGTTGGGACAGGTTTGGGAGACTACCGCATGGGGTTTCTAGCACCTCACGCATGGATTCTGTTACACCTGCCGATCTTGAGAAAAAATGAACTATGCTCCAAGAAGACGAAGACTATGGCGGTCGTCGTGACGACTATTGAGTTTGCTAAAAAAGCAACGAATTCAGAGGTTGCAAGAGGTTACACCATGGCTCCTCCAAATGAGGACATCAAGCTCGAAGAAGAGTGGTGGGCATTTAGCCTCACAAAGTTTTAGAACAAGTTATTGTCCTCCCAGCCTTGACTTGAGTGGGAGTGTGAAGAATAAAGGTGCCACGTGGTAGTGCCACATGGTAGATTTTGTTGATCCTAAGGGGTGTTGACTTGAGAGATCAAGTAGGTTTTGCTTGAAGTCCAAGTTTTGTTGTTTGGTATGATATTTTGTCTTTTAGGCAAGTAGTTTAGAGGATTTGGTCTTTTCTATTTTTAGAAGATTTGATTAGATTTGTTTCCCTAATTTGAGATTAGGATTTGTTCTTTTTAAATGGAGAGAACTATATGTAATTTCTTTCCTTGAGTTGAATGCATTGATTTTCCAATATCTCCTCCAGCTCCTCTCCTCTCTCTCCACCATCAACTCTTCATTGTTGTCACGCCAAATAGTCCATGCGTGGATTGTCTCCAACGCCAAGAGTCTCTACGTGCACCATTGTTCACACCTTATTTAGTAGATTGTATTAGGAGTTGGATTAGGATGGGTCTCTATATATAAAAAGATCAATACCCTTTTTGTTTCTTGTGTTCTCCAATAATAAAATACATGTATTCTTTTACTCTTTAACATGGTATCGGAGTGGGTTCTCCCAGGAACCATGCCTCCAATGATGTGCCTGGAGATCTTGTGATCTCTTTCTTGTGCGAAGAACTCCATGCATGATCAGAAGGATTGACATGACCAAGGCAAGAACTTGGTTCTCTGGCATCGACGCGTGAAGAAGAAAGAGAGGTGTGCTACTTTCTCTCTCATGTGTGGATTAAAGTCCACACTATATCTTGTGCATGGGCCAATCTCACACGTGATTGGTGTTTCTTTTATCATGGAAACTTTATTCTCTTACACTAACCCCTGCATAGAGATTTTTTCTTATGCATAAGCTATGGTTGATGCGAGGTAACCATCTTATGCTTAGGATCATCTCTCATTCTACTGTGACTACTCTACTATAGTTGTCATCTGCTTGAGATCGTCTCTTACCTATTGCTACTTGGGATCGTCTCCCAGATTACAACTCTAGTCAATGGTTTAGTTCAAAGATTGACCATTGTCCATGCATGCAACATCGGCATGTGTTCTCTCTACTTTCCAAATTCATGCATGCGTGCCTCTATGCATGCAAATGTGCTGCTTGAAGTTTGTGACTGGTTTGTTCATGACTGGTTTGTGCCTGAAGTTCTTCCTCAACTTGGGGGGGAGTGTTGGAGATCCTATATGATCCCACATTGAGTGGAAAGGAAGAAAAATTCACTCATCAAATTATCACATTTTACTTTTAGCATTTCCTGTTTTAGAATTCTCTTTAGAAAGTTTGTCTAGGATATTAAGAGATTTGGTTCTTATTTGTTTTGCTTATTTAATAGATTGTATTAGGAGTTGGATTGTGATTTGCCTCTCTATATAAAGAGACCAATGCCCATTTTGTTTCTTGAGTTCTCCAATCATAAAATAGAGATTCCATGTACCCTTCTACACCAATAATGCGTGTGCTCTCTCGCAAGTTTGAGAAAATCCCGTTAGGAGTGGAATTATCCATTCCTATTTTAGCTTTTTCTATTTTGTCTTTGGAGATTTGTTAGAGATATGTTTTAGGTTTACTACAGCTTTGATTAGATTTAGAGAGATTTATTTTCTTTGTGATAGAATTAAGATTGGTTCCCTCTATATAAAGGGACCAAACTCTGTTTTATTCTTGAGATTTTATAATAATATTGTTGAGAGATAGGGTGTGTTGTAGTAGTACGTTTGGTACCACATGGTAGAATGAAGTGTGCTTTGTGTGAGGGCCTATAAATAGGTTATTCTACCCTCATTTGTTTCTTGAGAAGAATATAATAATCTCGCCCTATTGGGACCTTTTCCCGTGGTTTTCTTCTCGTTCTTCATGAGTGAGGTTTTTACGTAAACTCAAGTGTTTCTTATCATTTATGTTTTGATATCATGTTATGCTTCCGTTATTCATATTATTTAACATGGTATCAGAGTAGTTTGATTCTTGGGTTTATTATGTTTATCATTTATTTTTGGAGTTCAATTTTCTTTGAGTTAATTGGAAGAGTTGAAGGTGACAGCGACCGGAGGAGGTGATGGCGGTGATACTGTTATCACTTAGATTGAGAAGTAGAAGATGTCGAGGCGATCTTGAAGGCAATTTGACATTGAGGTTGTTGTTGGTAGTGATTGGCTGTAGCATGAATCAATGACGAAGATCATGGCGAGAACGGTGGTGATTGTTTGCCGCTGCTGCCCCTGTTATGTGTGGTGATGGAGGCACTAAAGGACTCCTGCGTCGAAGATGGAAGACTGAAGATCCACAAGAAGAATGATTGAGCGATCGTCATGGATCGAGGCGGTGGTAAGCTTCAAGGCAGCGTCCCTCCAGCAACACTGTGAGGGAGGGGGTTGGGCTACAGCCTCTTCTGGACGTTTAGCTATTCACCCTTGCCAGAAGAGGTCGCGTCGCCAGAGGGAGGGGAGGCCAACTACCCAGGGGGCGGCAAAGAGGGCCATGCGGGAGGAGAGGATCACGATCATGTGGAGCGGTCGTGTGGATTGGGTATTAGCTGTTGTTGGTGCCCCTTGTAAAGCCCCATTTTGTTGCCGTTCTCCCCCCAATGAGTCGTGTAAGCAGTGGCTATGCAGCAGCTGCTGCTTTGTTAGGTTCTTACCGTTGGAGAATGTAAGTTGGTTTAGTGCCACATTGTAAGATGTGGACTTTGTGGAGTGTGTGGTGGCCTATAAATAGGCGTGTACTCTCATATTCCTTTAAGAATAAATAAAGAGAAATACGCCCATAGGGTGCTCTTGGTTTCTTCCTGCTCTTCCTGAGTGGGGTTTCCACATAAGCCTAAGCGTTTCTATTGTTCTGTCCTTTGATATTTTTGCTTTGGCATTATTTAGATATGTCAACATGGTATTAAAGCAAGTCGTTTCTTGGGTTTATTCTCAAGTTTATCATTATATTCATTATTATTGAGCTTTAACATTGTTTACAAGTTTCTTGGAGAAGGATCTGTCATATTTGTGGCATCATCTCAACGGCACTTGTGTCAGGTTCTTGGAACCCTATTGAGAGAGGAGGATCATAGGGCCCAGATCCAGAGGTTGTGGCAGAAGAGTTAGAGCATGGCAGGTGATGCAAGGTGACGAGGAAGAGGTGCTGCAATAGCCCTGTAGGCCGTTGCAGAGGCTACAGCCACCCTTGGCGGTGGCACTAAGCTCAGGGGCCGCTACTGGGTGGCTCGGGCGGTGCAGTGGGTGCTATTTGCTGGGGTTTCCACAGCAGCGGTGACTGTTGATGGCTGTGGTTGAAGCTGGCGATGGCGATAGTGTCGATCTCGACAACATTGGCTCTAGGAGATGAAGAGCTCGCTCCATGTGGCTTTGGTGATGGTGTCGAAGGAGAAGACAAGATGGCAGCACTGATCTCGTGTGGTTTTGACAATGATGCTGGTGATCACGTGACATCGGCGATGGTTGTGCAGTGAAGAGGCAGTGGATCTTGCAAAGAGGCACAGCGCGACGATGAAGCTGAAGGAGACCATGACAATTGGCTATAGCAAAATCAACAAGAAGGGAGAAGATGATGGAGACAACGTGGATCTCGTGAGAACAGGGTGGCATGCACGATCAAGGATGGAGGCATAGGTCTCGGCAGAGATCTCGCCTTTAATTGCGAGAGTAGTAGAAGGAACATGTTATCGGTTCCCTTGAACCCTACAACAGAAGAGGATATGCGGTGTAGAGGTGGCCCCTGCATGCCAGCATCACCTGGATAGGATTGAGGCCCTATCGTGGGCGATGGTCCTATTGCGAGGTGAGTACATGGTGGCGTGACAACACTAATGATCCAGGACTACGCAAGGATTGCTAGAAGGTGGCGTGAGGAAGTTGCAGCGCTCGATGAGTAGTGCAAGGCAGAGTTGAGGCCATGGTGGCGCTATAGGTGTTGTCACGAGGTGGATCTTAGGGCTCACGAAGATCACAGTGAGGGCGAGATTGCAGGGATGATCTTACTCGATTGCAGGGGATCGCAGGTGAAGACGGTAGTAGCTTGAGGAGCGATCATTGACGACGATCGAGGCAGACTTTGTGGTGGAGACAAGGCCTTATGGTGATCTTGTGTAGGAGATTGTGAGATCGCAAAGATCTCGCAAGACCAGTGACGCAACAAATTAGGAGCAAGCTACGATGATGGTTTTTCGGTGGTGGTTTTGACAACGATAGTAAGGCTCCATGCATTTTCGAAGGTAAGATGATGGGGCCGAAAATCAAGAACACCATATTGGCTTATCTTTTGGGTTCCTTTGAACCAAGAGATATTTTTGATACATTTATATCTTATATCCTCTGTTTCCCTCCTTTTATGTGTTGGTCTTATATTATAAATGTAAGGAAAAAAAGAAAAGAAAAAGAGGAAAGGAAGAGAGAGGAAGGAAAAAAAAAGAAGAAAAAAATTCAAAAAAACAATCAAATAAAAAAGAAGAAAAGGAAAAAAAAAGAAGAATGCTTATGAGAAGAGGTAGGAAAGTTCTCTAGTTTCTATGATCAATATTTTGATTGTATTTCATTTTGTCATTCTCTCATACGTGTATGGGAGAAAAGGGGATTGTGGAAGCTTGTTGTAGTCATTCTCATTTGTGAGTCCTTTTTGTTGCTGGACTATACATGATAAACCATAACTTTGAGAGGTTTAGAGTTTCGAGGTCCTCAGAGGAAGGGCCTATTTTAGGTTTCTATATGGGAGATCCACTTTTCGAGATCTTCAGAGGAAGGTCCTTTCCAGGGATAGTGAATAGGGAGCCACCAACACCAGGTTTCCAAAGGAGAGGCCATTGTCAGAGTCAGCTACAGTTCGTCCAGTAGCTCCAGCCTGTGTTCCCACCTATAAGTAAGAACCAGTCCAGAGGTTGTGTGCTGTTGTGGAGTGGATTTCTTTGTGTTACAAGCTGAGCATTCCATGCTCTAGCTTGAGAGGGAGTGTTGGAGAATGTGAGTTGGTTTAGTGCCACATCGTAAGATGTGGACTTTGTGAAGTGTGTGGTGACCTATAAAGAGGCGTGCACTCCCATATTCCTTTGAGAAGAAATAAAGAGATGCCCATAGGATGCATCTCTCGTGGTTTTCTCCTTACTCTTCATGAGTGGGGTTTTCATGTAAACCCAAGTGTTTCTATTATTCTATGCTTTGACATTTTTTCTTCTGCATTATTTAGATTTGTCAACACTTATGAACCCTAAAGGGGAGGAGAAATGACCTTTGGGTATTTTATGGCTTTTTCCCTCTATTTCTTTCCCTTTATGTTATGCCTCCTTGTTAGCCTTAAAACACAAACGAAAGAAGAAAAAAGGGAGAAAGAAGAAAAAAGAAAGTGGGTAGTAGGAAGAAGGAAAAAAATGTCAGTGCATTAGATGGGGGTGAATAGTGCAGGAAATAAAATGCTAAACAATTTGCAAAATAAAATTCAATCTACAAAATATTCACCACAATGCATAAGAGATTTTTAGGTGGAAACCCAACAAAGGTAAAAATCACCACCTAAGTCTTCCCATGCTAGGATTTTCCTAATCGACTTAGTCAATCAAATCCACTAACATATCACTTAAATGAGGGTGATACAACTTCAATTATAACCACACTATAACGAGGTAGTATACCTTAAAGCCCTCTTCTTCACGAAGAGAATTGTCTAATGAAGGAGACGAGAATTCGCCACGTGAAAATCCAACCAAAAATAAAACAAAACCAACTTATGGAGCCCAAATATACGGTTGAGCCTAAGCTTCTGTGGTGAAGAGGCTTCCCTATGGTGGAAGTGAATAGATGTGAGTGGCACAACGTAATGGTGCTCTCGGATGTGGATTTGGAAGCTTGGAGAGAAGTGAGTTTTTCTTCTTTGATTTCTCACCCATAAGCCTAATATGGTAGAAAGTATTATTATAAGGTGTGTGCGGCTATGGAGAAGTCCTTTTCTATTTATAGAAGCCTTAGGAAGGTTCAAAAAGACTTGAGAGAAGGTTTCTAGCCGTTGGGATTAATTCCAAGTAAAATTAGGTCGAAATCAGAGTCATTATTAGGTCTAACAATATAATCAGATGGTAATAATATTTTCAAGGTATATTGGACGTCTGAGTATAGTTTTGGACGTCTAATTCTGAAGGATGGTTTTTCTGTATTTGGTTGGATCTAAACATGGATTTTGTCAATATAGATCAAATGTCTGATTGTGAATGTTAAGACATCTAATTCAAATGTTGGATGCCTAATAATGCGGGGGTTGGTTCTTGGAAATGACTAGATCCAAATAGGGATCTAGTGCAAGGTGATTAGACGTCTTGCTGGATGTCTGGGCAGCCTATTGGACGTCTAATGATAAAGGTTACTCTTGAGAATTGATTCTCGAGAATCTAATGATCAGATTAGGCTAGACAAATCATAAGTTGGGTCTAACGTCTCTTTATCTGATGTCTAAAAGGCTCTATGGACGTCTGGAAATAATGTTAAAATGCTCTAAGTTGGTTTTGGAGGTTATTGGTCTAACAAAGGCTAACAGTCCTATTATTGGCGTTTGTCAAGGTAATCAGACGTCTAACAGGACGTTTGGAAATTAAGTATGCAAACTAGGTGTTCTAGGTCCTAGTTATTAGACGTTTGATCTAGACATCAGACGACTTAAAAGTCATTATCAGGCATCTAGTATCATTGTTGGACGTTTGATAAGATTGATTGTTTATTATTTTGGTTTTCTAAGAAGATTTTTAGTGTTTGCGTAAGTATCCTAATGAAGGGTAAGTGTTCCTAGGACTTAGGGTGTTATATTTTGGGCTTATAAAAATCTAGAGAAAAATAAAAGGAGCAACAACAAGATACAAATATTACAATAAAACTTTCCTACGCCCCTTCATTGATCTTCTTCCTCCATAGCTCCTTGATCCTTTTCTCCTCCATCAAGCTCCTTCATGATCTTGAGTTTGAGCTCTTTCATACTTGCTTCCACTTGCATTTAGTCTGAAACCATAAACTCAATGCAAATGTTAAATCATAAATGTTTTGTTATCATCAAAATTAATGATCATGGTGTACTTGCACCAACAAAATAAGGGGTTGATGAAAGGGAAAAAAAGGGTTGATGAAAGGGAAGGGGGAGAGAGAAAAAAAGGATAAAAAAATGGAAGAAAAAAGAAAGTTGATGAGAAGAGGGGAAAAGCTCCTCTCTATTCTTTTTTTTTCTTGTCTATTTTCTTCTCTCATATACATATGGGAGAAAGGGGGAGTGAGCTTATTTTCCCACCAGCATCAGATCAATTGTCTACGACTTATCTCCAGACTCCTACTTACACTCATCTACAAGTGAAGATGCGAAGAACCTGATGACACAAGGCAGCTGTGACTTGACAGCACTAGTTGAGAATGCAAAGAAGTTGGCAACACAAGAGGCATGAAGAAGTCGTGACCCAACAGGGTCATTTTTATTTGTGTTGTCTTATTTGTTTTGCCACCTTCCTAGTATAGTTTGCCATATTTAACCATAAGTCATTAGCACTTCCGTTAAGATCCTAAGTCCTTTGTTATGTCATTTTCTCTTTGAATCTCTCTTGCTCTTTCGTAAGATTTCACCATTTAATTATCAAATTTTTAACACCAAGTTTCTCTTTGATTTCTTCATACGTACATCTCACATCAAAAAACGATGTTGAGCAGTTAAACTCTCTCCTGGAATAATGTTGTAATCTTTACAGCATAAACGATCTCTTCTTCTCAAAGCAATCAATTTGTGTTTTTGTTAAATCACTTTTAAAGGTGATTAAGTGCTCTTCTCATTTTTTGAAGAAGGTATTTGCTATGAAAAGATTATAAGCTACTGCAAAATCAAGGAAAGTCTTCCCTTCTTCATTCCTAACACCAAAACTATAATTTTCATACACCCCTGCATACACTAAAGCCTTTTTTTCCATGTGTCCATTTAAATTTCCACCCAAGAAAATCATCTATTTATGAGATTCCTTGAATTATCATATCAAGCTCTCCCCCAAAATTCTTTCTATCCTTTCCTCCAGACTAATTTGAGGTGCATAAACTGAAATGACATTCAAGATCTCTTCTTCTAAGACTAATTTTATCAGAATAATTCGCTCACCCATCCTCTTTACCTCAACCACACCTTCCTTCAAATCCTTATGAATAATAATACCCACTTCATTTCTGCTTTTATCCGAGTACCACAATTTAAGACCGATTCTTTCAAAGAGAAAATGATGCAACAAAGGACTTGGGATCTTTGATGGAAGTGCTTATGACTTGTGGTTAAATATGACATTGTATTAAGAAGGTGGCAAAGGTGTTAGGTATGTTTAAAGGAGTTCTAAGATAAAAGGAGGCTTGGTGGTGAAGTAAGGAAGTGCAAGAGAAGCTTATAATTAAAAGAGCTTGCTTCAAAGCCTTATATTGAGATAAAATTGATGAAAATATAGACATTTACAAAAGACCAAAGAAAGTAGTTAATGAGGCAAAAGCAAAAGCTTGGGAGCATTTTTATAAGAAACTTGATTCTAAAGAAGGTGAACAAGATATCTTCAAGCTAGATAAAGCAAGAGAGCAGATAACAAAGGACCCTACACATGTAAGGTGCATCAAGGACGAAGAAGGAATGGTGCTTATAACTAGTGAGGATATAAAGTCAAGATGGAAAACTTATTTTTACAAGCTTTTTAATGGAAAACAAAGGAACGATATCATCTTAGAGGAGTTAGCCAATCAGAAGATTACGTGAATCGGGCAAGCTATCAGAGGATACCAAAGTAGTGGATGCTTTGAAGATGATGAAAATTAGAAGGGCTGTTGGGCTTGATGATATTCCTATAGACATTTGGAGAGTGATAGGAGAAGTGGGTATAACTTGGCTCATAAAATTATTTAATACTATTTGGAGAGATAAGATGTCAGAGGAATGGAGGAAAAGTTTTGTGATACCTTTGTACAAGAACAAAGAAGATATACAAAAATATTTTAACTATAGAGGTATTAAATTGATAAGTCATATAATGAAGTTTTAGGAGAGTAATTGAAAGAAGGTTGAGGCAAGTCACTGTAATAACTGAAAATCAGTTTGATTTTATGCCAGGTTGGTCTACTATTTAGGCAATACATCTCCTAAGATGTATTATGGAAATCTACAGAGCCAAGAAGAAGGATTTACATATGATTTTTATTAATTTGGAAAAGTCCTATAACTATCCCAAGAGATCTTGTGGAGAATCTTGGAGAACAGACAAGTACCAGTTTAACATATCAACCTCATAAAGGATATGTATTATGAAGCTGTTGCTTGTGTAAGGACTAAGGATGGATTGATAGACTACTTTGATATCACCATTGGTCTGCATTGAGGATCAACATTAAGCCCTTATCTCTTCACCTTGATCATGGATGAGTTGACAAAGTGTATTCAAGCTGAGGTGCCATGGTGTATGTTTTTTACTGATAACATTGTGTTGGTTGATGAGACAAGAGATGGAGTAAATAGAAAACTTGAGCTTTGGACAGATGCCTAGAAGCTAAAGGCCTACACCTAAGTAGGACAAAGACTGAGTATATGGAATGCAAGTTTAGTAGTAGAGGGAATAATGAAAGGATGGATGCAAAAATTGGGCAAGAATGCATTCCAATGAAAGATATTTTTAAATACTTGGGATCCATTTTTCAACAAATGGTGAAATTAATGGAAATGTTACACATAGAATTAATGCAGGGTGGTTGAAATAGAGGGGAGCATCTGGTGTTCTTTGAGATAAGAGGGTCCCTTTAAAAGTTGAAGGAAAGTACTATCGAACTGCTGTAAGACCTGCCATGCTATACGGTTCTAAATGTTGGGCGATCAACTATAGGTACGTGCAAAAGATGTCTGTAGCAAAATGAAGTTAAGATGGATGAGTAGTCATACAAGGATCGAATTTCAAATGAGCTTATTCGAGAAAATGTTAGGGTGGCATCAATAGAGGCTAAAATGAGAGAGATACATCTAAGATGATTTGGACATTTGCAAAGAAGGCCATTAAATGTTCTAGTCAGGAGATGCGAGGAGTTGGAGGTTGAACCCGCTAAGAGAGGGCGAGGAAGACCTAAGAAGTGTTGGAAGGAAACTATAAAGTATGACATCAATCACTTCAATTTAAGTCAAAAAATGATTCAAAATAGATCTGAGTGGAAGCAAAGAATTCATAAAGCCGATCCCACATAGTGTGGGAAAAGCTTGGTTGTGTATTATTTGTTTTGTAGAATGGTAATATCTCTTGTGCAAGCTGAGCATTCCATGCTCTAACTTGAGGGGGAGTGTTGAGCGATAGGATGTGTTGTAGTGATATGTTTAGTACCACATGGTAGGATGAAGTGCTGTATGTGGGAGCCTATAAATAGGTTATTGTACCTCCATTTGTCTCTTGAGAAGAATAGAATACTCTCGCCTTATTGGGACCTTCTACCATGATTTTCTCTCCGCTTTTTATGTGTGAGATTTCTACGTAAATCTAAGTATTTTTTATCATTTATATTTTGATATCATATTATACTTCTTGTTATTGATATTTTTTGACAAATATCACAAATTCTCCAAATCTCCGCAACCTTTTTACGAAAAGGTGGCTACTAGACCTCTTTGGTTCCCTATCCCACTAAAAGAAAAGGAGGTTAATACATGAAGATGGCACCTTTCCTGCCCCCATTTTGAGGCCAAATACATTACATGATGCAGAAACCCTTAAATAAAACCCCACTTCACTTAAGCCAAGTAGACTGTTGAACGGCCATAACTTCGGTTATTTCAACCTTGGACCTGGAGACTACAGGACCATCTCGTTCGTGACCCAAATGGAAAAAGTACCAGAAATCTCCCAGGGTAGGGGAATTGGTCCATCAGACATCCCACTTCTATGCCATTTAGGCAACTCTGCAATTGAAGAGGTGTGCAATGTTTTCTGTCCCCTGCCCACATAAACAGGAAAAAATTTCTGTTGCTTCCCATTCTGCACAACAATTCCTATGCGATTATTCATTCCCCTTGATGAAGTAGCCCAGCAGAAACACAAATCCTCGGGGGCATTTAGATTGCCAATTTACCCTGTAATTCAATCTTTTAAAATTTAGATAGTCAGTTGACAGTTCCTCATGTTATTTGATTTAAAAAAAAAGAAAAGAAGCTCTTGTGTTATCTGTACCATGGAAATAAGTATTCGTTCATTGGTGGGAAAATATACCAAGGAACTAGGATGGTCCTTGCATTTCACGTATTGGAAGCACATTTCATGTTGACAGTCTATAAACATAGACAACTCTGTTTAAAAGATGTACTTTTGCTCTATATGCTTGCTTTTTTTCTCTCTCCTCTTCTTCCAACCGACTATTAATTGCTGCTCCATTTTATTTGCCTTAGAACAGAATGCTTTGACTGATCCTCAACGTGTCCGTGCTCCTTCAATAACAGAGTATTGGAAACCTCTTGCTGAGGATGTAAGCAGCATCATTTTGTGCTCTTTCTGCTCAATTCAGAAGATACCCATGTTCAATTAATGAATGTGGGAATACTGAAACCCTGGTTGTGTTACTTGCAGATGGATCCCTCTTCTGGAATTGAGGCTGAATATCATCATAAAAATAATCGTGTAAGTCTTACATTTTTCACAATTGTCAATGGTTTGTTGAATTTGATGAAATAACTTATATCTTAGAAAATTGGATTATGATTCAAATTCGGCTTGCCTTCTTTTGCATTTGAGACAAATAAGTATGTGTGCATTGATGTGCAAGCCCTTACTATATGGGAAGTTCTGTTTAATTTGTTTACTGTATCATGAGTTTTCTTCGTTCTAAAATCTATTACATTTCTAGAATTCAGGTTTACTGCTGGAAGGGCCTTCGCTTTTCTGCCAAACAGGACTTGGAAGGCTTCTCAAGGGTATGACTATGATTTTTTCTCCATTTGGTGGATGAACAACCTACTAATGTGAATATTTTGTGCTCAGTTCACTGAGCTTGGGATCGAAGGTGTTGTACCACCGGAGCTACTACCTCCTGAAATTCGTTCCAAGCTCCATGCTAAGCCTAATGACCGGTCAAAACGTGCTAAGCGTGAAGATGAAAACAAGGGTGGCAGGGTGCACGCAGAGGACAATCAGGTGGCAAAAGAATCTGATTTTGTTGCTTTCTAGAGCCTAATATCATTTTTCTTGTAGTAGCCAATGACCAGCGTGGGTAATTATAGAAATGAAATTAAAGGGACAAATTCTAGTTGTGAACTTAAGGAACCAAAATCGACCGTGCATGAGATCAATGGTTTTGCATATTAGCAGTCCTATTGTAGGACTGTTATGCTACTGCCTTATTTTTTGATTGACAATTAAAACTTTATGTTTCCTTTTTTGTCTATCTTATTTCTATGCCCTTGCTAGGCTGCAACTGGGGCCTCGGAGATGGATGCTGGAGTAGCACTTGAACAAACAGCCAACACTGTGATTGACACAGACGTTGCAATCGCTGCTACCCCACAGAGCGGGGAATCCACTCCTGAAGAGGGTCAAAAGCAAAGCCCAGCTTTGGATGTCGGACAGGATGCTGGTCATTCCGAGGGTGAAGTTGAAGTAGATGGAGAGGCTTAGGGAGCAACATGACGGTAAATCACGACTTTACCCAAGGCTGAAGTAGTGCAGAGTTATTGCGGATGTAATTCAAAGTCATGAATCCAAGTTTAACCTGGAAGAGCATGGTTGATCTGCAAGGGGCATATGCCAAGTTGACGAAGCTAGAGGTTAATCTTTCTTCTTTGCCATCATCCACCATGCTTGCCCCTGTTCACTTGTATATAGCTTCACGTGAATCATCCAATTCGAAGTAGGCAGACAATAGTATTTTTTTTAAATGTTATAAGGGTCAAAATTTGATATCCAACTGAACAAGCGTTGCTGGTATTGCATTGTTTTGGAGTTTTTTCTGTGGATTTCAAATTCGCGTTTAGTGGCAGCAGGACAAGCGGCGGATTAGATGCAATAATTATCATAGTGGAAACGATTACAATAATTTTTAGGAATTTATATATATATATTCCTGTAAATTATTGATAAGATGTATATACCTTAATATTTTTGATATTTACATATATATTTATATAAATTTGCTCGGGTAAGTTCGTATGTCTTTGCTATGTTAAATCGAACGAAAAACATCAAAAGATATAAAAATATAGAAAAATTTATATTTTCATCTCATTTTTTCCCTAGATCCTCACACCTCCTCCTCCTCCCCCTTCCTCTCCTTCTCCCCTATTTTCCTCTCCTCCAACCTTGGTGAACTCTCTCCCAGACCAGTAGTCCCATCGTGTAGAACACCACGACATATGTGCAGCCACCTCCCCTACTACGATCCCAAGGCCCATCGTGTATGTAGGGTACGATGGCATCACGTACAATGGCATTGAGTTGGTGAAGTTGGCGAGCTTGCTGTAGGTGGCCGTGCGAAGGTCGTGGTAGGGGAGGTGGTAGCAGAGGCATTGGAGGATGGGGGGGAGGAGATTTGAGGGTTTAGGAGGAAAATAGGGGATGAAAATATACAATTTTCTATTTTTTATTTTTTTTTAACGTTTCTCGTTCGATTTAACAGAGCAGGATCATACGATCCTAGTGGAACAAGTTTATAGGAGTATATATGTAAATATCAAGAACAAAGTAATATATATATATATATATATATATATATATATATATATATATATATATAATTTTTATTGGAATGCAATTTATTTAGAACGTTTATATAGAAGTCTCCATTCAAAAAATAAGGGTATTTGCATGTCACCGATAATATTTTTTGATATTGCATCCAATATTTGACTTAAAATTAAATGTTAAAGAATTTAGTTTGTAACTAAATATAATGGATACAATCTAATTTAAGGGAGTAGTAGGTGAGCTTTTGTGTTAAAATATATTTTTGCTATTTTATTTTAGAATTTGAAGAAACTTATCAAAAATGTTGTGTTAAGAATCGTAAATGCAACTTTATCCCCTTCGATTCATCGGCAACCTTAGGGGTGTCACTGGGTTGAATTTTATTATTATCAAATTATTATTATTTATAAATTCATTCTCCATATTCGTGTCAAATATAATAAAAAAAAATCTCTCTTATACATGTTAAATTAGCAGTATCTATTTAATTAACGAGTACTTAGGTTTATATATTGTGTCATCTATTTAAAATATCATAAAAAAATTGTATATTTCATTATCAACATTTATTAAATACTATTATCTTTCCGGTGGATAGGTAAAATAAAGAAAAATATTATAATTAAAAAAAATATTAGTATTGTAAACATATTTTATGATTTATAAAAAAATAATTAGATAAGAGAGGAAAGTAATCTTGTCTTGACGTTAAAATAAAATTTAGAGTTATGTTATAATCTAGTGGTAGTGTAGATAATCACATGAGAAGAGAGAAAGTCTAGATGTTGAAACTTAAGATAGAATTTGGACAGTGCAAATTAGAGATGAGAGGATAAGAAACGTCATGTTATAGTGTTGCTTAAGATTGGAATTTGATGTTGTGATAGAATTTAAAAAATTAAAAATTTGAGAGATGGGAGTTTGTGATTACTTTTAAATCTTATGATCACATGAGTAGCTCATTACGTAAAGTTAGGAGTCTTGGGATATTTAAAATTTCTAGAGTTAGGAATCTTGAAGGCTTAAAATGTTGGAATTAATTTTTAGAGTCATATATATAATATATTTACATTGGATATACGAGTTCAGGGATATCTTTACCTATATCTAAACTCAAACTCTATCGAGTTTGCAATCAGAGATCCAGACCTATCTAAATATTAAATGAAATAAATTTAATCTATCCAAATTACGTCTGGTCGGGTCTATTCTCCATTTGAGAATATTATTAAATTGACATCCCTATGCAACCATGCCCCCCACCCCCCAACAAACGTGGTAACCGGAGCTCAGAGTTAGGAATGTGCGTAAGGAAACGGGTTTGACCATTAGCAAGTACCCATGTTAGTAGCACCCACGGTATGGCCTTTTGTATAAAAATCTGGAAGATTACTTTTCAAGGAAACGATGGAGATTTGTGCCTACGTGGAACTTCCCCTTTTTGCAGTAACTTTCATCGATACATGATCCCTATTTTCGGATAATGGCTCTGAAGGCCATTATTTTATTCATCAGGCTTTTGAGTCGACGAGAGAGTGGCAGTGACGAGGGAAAAAGTGAGGGAGGTGATGGCGGGTAAAGAGTTGGTAGGGGCGATGGGATCGCATGGGAATTGGGAAGTGACAGGAATAGGGCCTACATTTTCAATTCTTCATCTTATAAGTTTTTTGTTGGACCCTTCTTGGTGGCTACTTTCCAAAAGGGATAAGCGATTCACTTCTCCCAAACTCGATTTTCTAAACGCCTGCTCGCGATAATGGATCTAATAATCATGAATAGGGACTTCTCATGTCAATTGATAAGTGTTGTTAGGGGGCATCTAATTTTATTTAGGGCGATCCAAGTGAGAGGATTTTCCTTAAAACAGTAATACGCTCCCCCACGGCTTACACTTACACTTCCTTCTTAATAATGATTCTACCATCATGGTCTCTATAATTCCTCTGGTTTCGTACATATCAACCTACGGCTGCAAATAACGACACAATATAGAATGTGCAACATTCCTTTGTCTCGTCTTATTGACGACATTTCAAATAACAAACGCCATACGCGACTTCATCCCATATTTCTCCAACATAAGGGCATGAGAATAGGTGGCTGCAATCTTCATCGCTTCACTATATATTACGCAAGGTCTTCATGTTCTAGACCCCCATGATGCAAGCCTCCTCTATTTTAGGAAACAATACCTTCGTGCGAGAAGGGCATCGTGATCCCATTTGTGCACCTGGTTTTTGCACTAGATGAAGCTTAAACACCTCTTCTTTCTATCTATTGATAGGAATAGAGGAGATTCCTAATTTGATTCGCCTTGAATTTTAAACAATTGGGAGTTTTAATAGGAATAGGATTCTTAAAGTCCCCTCATTTCACGCTTTAGGGACCAAAATAGAGTTAGGAGAAAGTTGTGGTCCACATGGTATTTATAGGTGGTCAAGAGTGAGGGGTGCTCCATATGAGGTGCCAAGGTGATTTGTTTTGCTCTAGTGAAACTTTTAGTTTCCTTCCATGGTTTGTCCTTTGAAAGGTAAAAGCTTTTTCGATGTTAAATATGTCCATCTTCTATGTGATGCTTGATTGGATGCCATGAAGATATTGATGCCTTGATTTTTGCATCGATTGTTTTATATTCCATGTGGTTGGCTCTTATGCAATGGGGGTGTTTTGGCACAACATTTTTTCCTTTACTTCCTCCCTAATCCATTTTGCCTATAAATCTCTATCCATTTAGTGGCCATTGCTAAGTCCATGATCCACTTCACACATCTTGATCTTATTGTTAGCACAATGTTAAATGTTTTTGATAATGACAAGTTATTTTGTATGTGACGACTAACAAGTGATGTAGGAAAATCTTAAAGCAAAATTAGCATTAAAGATGAAGCTGAAGAATTGAGTTCAAGAAGGATGTAAAGATGAAAAGTTAGATAGATAAATTTCTTCAGAGATTTCTTTCTTATATTTTTATTGTATCATTTTTTTATTTTTTAAAATGTAAAAAGAGCCTTAATAATCTTGTGAACACTCTTAGGATATATCTTCCAACCTACCTAATCTTTCTCTATCTTTAAATCCTTAAAAAAATCAACTTGTTTGATTTTTTAAACATTTGGTTTTTATTTCAGATGTTTGAATGTGCTATTTCAGATGCTTCACTCATCCTAGCCATCTACTGCTTTTTCCAAAACTCGTCTATTCTCATAACTTTTGAACTTAAACTATCCATAATTTTAGATGTCTATATTGCTATTCAGACATCTAATCGAGTCTTAAAACTTCCTTAGTGATTAGATTTTCAAATCCCAATGTTCAAAAGATTGATCGATCATTAGTTACTTTTGCTTGATTAAGTGTTTCAAGTTTCCAAACTTCTAAGTGTTTCTTTTAGATGACTTATTGACTTTTCCATGTCTGTACTTATTATTAGACGATTTATTTTTCATTCTAGGATGTCTGTATGAATCCTTTAGATGTCCCTAGTTTTAGTATCTCGAGTCTTGGAACTCAACTTTTGATACTGTTGCTTATTCAGATATCTATCTTTTATTTTAGACGATTAAATACTCTTTTGAGACGTCTTAATATTTTGTTCAAATGTCTCTATCAAATCGAAATGTTAGACTTTAGTTATTAGAATTTTTTAAACGTTGAATCATTTAATTTTAAATTTGTTTTCGGTTTAGGATATCTATCTCTTCATTAGATGTCTACATCTTCCTTTAGACGTTTGATCACCTCTTTTAGACATCTCATCTTCATTTTCAGATTTTGAACAAGTAAAATTTTGCATAAATTTTGCATTAATGTTTTGCATTCATTCTACCACAAATAATTGAATCCTAATTTGAATTCTAATGACCCCTAAGGCTTAAACCTAACCTCTTACACCCTATAAACATCCACTGAAGGTCTCCTAAGCCTACACACTAAGAGACAAAGCTTTCTAGTGCAAATTCCTCCCATTCTTCTCATTTTAAGCTTTTTGAGTTTCTTGCACTCTTGTGCCCTCTTTGCTTTTGCAAATTTTAAGAGCATGCTTACTCCCTCTGATCAATCTCTGCTACCTACAGGTTTGATAAGGGTGTATTTCTGTTTTACTTTATTTTTCATATCTTTTAAAGGCTCTTAGGATTTTTCATTATATTGTTTTGATTAGTTTACTGGGTACCTGAGTTGTAGGTTTCCCATTCTCTCTTTAAGAGGGGCAAAAATGTCCCAAGGGGTTGTCTAGGAGATGGGTTTTGTAATATTGATTATAGTGATTCTTATGATTTTTGGGGGTAAAATTCTAAATTAGGAGATCTAGGTAGAGGTTTTTCTTGCAAGGATTTCCTTTATAAATTTTATTGTTATTTGTGTGACTGTTTATATTTAATTTTTGTTGCACAATTCAACTCTCCTTGTGCTACTAACAAATCTATAAACACATATTACAATCGCTAGTTTTTAACAGCAACCTCTGAAATTGAACTAGAGGGGGGTGAATAGTGAAATTAAATATATAACAGGCAAATAAAATTTCAATCACACAAATAACATAATAATTTTTAGGTGGAAACCCAAATTGGGAGCAAACCACCACCTAAGTCAATCCTTGACTTAGGATTTCTGATCACCTAGTGATCAATCCACTAACTACAGTACTTAAAACAAGGGTAGTGTACTTCAATTATAATTCCCATCTCCGATCCCAAAACGAAGGTTTCTCCCTTCACGAGAAAGAGATGGGGATCCGATAGGTCGGATACCCAAGTACAGCGAGTATTAGAAATAAACGTAAAATACAACCTATAGAGCTTTCCAAAGATATGTATAATGATATCTAGCAACTAAGGGTGAAGGTGAACTCCCTGATGATGATAGTGGCAACACAACAGAGAGGGACTATGGGAGTATGCCCAACAAATTTGAATTGCACAACAATAGGGCAATAGAGTGAGTAGAGCAAGTGTTTTTGCTTGTAGAATGTCTCTAATTGGTGTGTTTAGCCTAAGAGGGGTTAAGAGATATATATAGGCTTCATAAGAACCTTCAAGAAGGCTTGGGAGGCCCCTCCTAGCCGTTGGGGACATCCTCCAAGAGATTTGGTTGAAATCCAAATTAGACCAAGCTTATAATAACTCTGACAGCAAAATCAAATGTCTAATTTTTAGGTCAAACATCTAATAACGTTTGATTATTTTCTTGGTTGTTTGATATTAAGGGTCAGAGTCCCTGGAATTGATTGGATGGAAATAGGGTTCTGTGTTAGACGTCTGGAATGACATTTTAAGATGTCTAATAAAAATCCTGGACATCTAATTTAATGTGGTTATGTTCCTGGATTGAATTAGATCCAAATAGGGTTCTAACGTATGAAGGTCAGACGTCTGACTGGACGTCTAACAATGGATCTAGACGTCTGGAAGTCATCATGACTTCAAGTGTGGGATTGCTTGTGAATCTAAAAGCGAGATTATATCTGACAAAATCTTCGCTAAGTGATTCTAAGTGTAACGGTCGTATTTTGGACATCTGGACATGTTGTGAATGACAAAATATTCCAATGCAAATTTTGTTGAGTTCAACCTCAGTGGTCAAGTTATTGGACGTTTGAGAGAAAGGTCAGACATCTGTTATGGTCTATAGACAATTGGTTTCATGACTAGTCGTTTAGAACCTGAAGTTCAAAACCTTAAGTCATTGTATATGGCATCTAGTTGTCTGATACATATGTCAGACGACTTAACTTTCACTATCAGACGTCTGGCAACATCTACAGACGTCTGATTTCAAGGTGTATCAATTTTGTGCATTGGGTTTTGTTTCTAAATTTTGCCTAAGTGTTGTGACTCTAGGTCTAGAGATTTTATACATTGAGGGCTCTTTACAACTCTTTCTCGACTTAATAAAATAGAGAAATACAACTTTTTGTAAGATCATACAGTAATTCCTAAGACCTAGACATAAACATATCTTCATCCGTTGTTTCCTTGTCTTTGAGATAATAGGACCTGCAATAGGGTTATGATAAAAAGAATGGTATAACCAATTTTTATTTTTCTTTTAGTTATTTTGTAAAATCATTAAAACACTATTTAGGAGAGGTTAAACTAATAATCTCTCTTTTTGATAATTTTCAAAATTTGTTCTTAGGATTCATTTTCTCCCCCTGATTTCTACACTTAAGGCTCTATTTCATGAATCTCATTAAGAAACCGAGAAATTGACTTTTTGGATAGAAGTTTGTTTCTCATGCAAATGGAAGATTTTAAACGAAAATAAATTTTAGCAAGTTTTGAGAATCCTAAGATTTTTCCGCCTTTTTGAATATCATCAAAACTAACTAAATTGTGTTGAACTAAGCAATATAGATCTTGTATAATATGACACAATTAGAACATAAAGCAAGTGACCAAGGATGAATAAGTATTATGAGAGATAAGCAATTAACAAAGAGATGACACCAATGAGCAAGTATCTTCATAAGCATGGAAAGAAGGCATAGATAGTATGTGTTCTAAAAGAAGTAAGGAGCATGATAAGATGAAAAGAAGAACATCTAGGGGAAAATGTATGTACCCTAATCAGATGCTAGCAGTGTTCCCATCTAAGAAATAAGTACAGGGCCAAAGCCCCTTAATACAAGCCAATAGAAAAGAACAAAGGAAGAAAGAAAGAAAAACAACCAAAAGCCAATAGAACTGAGAAGAACATAACATTGATGAAGAGTGGAGGCACTACTCTGGATGATCCTGGCGCTGACGGCAGCGTGCGGGACCCTGATCCATCTATCGGTTGTGTATGTCAGCACGCATCTCATTCATATTTGAGTGCATGCCGCACAGATATGGATAGATATCACTTGTGCACCGCATCAGTATGGAGATTCCGTCAGTGATGGAGTCGACGACAAGGTCCCATGTTTCATCAAAGCTTGTGTGCTGAAATGATCTGTCACCTTTTGGTAGTTTAAGACATCTGGAAGGTTCACCAGACGTCTGTCCAGACGTGTGGAGAGATCGCCAGATGTCTAAAAATACTTCTCTTTCGCGCGTACCGTACGCATGCCATGCTTTTCTCCCTTACCCCGCACCTCACCGCTCCTTCCCCTGCGACAGCCATCTCCCGCACTCCTCCCCACTCCGCACCATTCCCTTGCCCATGTCGTCCCCCTCACCCCCTCTCCCTTTATAAACCCCCTCCTCCTCTTCGTCTCACGTCGTCGCAGCTGAGCCAGAGAGGGAGAGAGCGAGTGGAGAGCAGGGAGCCGGAGAGAGAGTGGAGAAGCGGAGGGCGTTGTGCTGCTTTGCTGCAGCTTCTGCAGTGAGGTGAGCCTAGAACAGTTCTGTGGAAGTCATTTTTCCGTGGAATCAGACGTCCGGAGTGACCTCCAGACGTCGGGGAGGACGTCCGAAGGTAATATGAGACGTCTAGTAGAGATTTTTTTCCCGTATTTTCTCTGCCAAGTCCTGACAATGCACGCACATGTGTCAGAGGTTGGGAGGCGCGTCGAAGTGAGGATCGAGGCAATTTCAGACATCTGGGAGCACCTCCAGATGTTCGATGGAACCCTTGGACGTTGGCACTGCGTTTCAGATGTCCGATAGAGGCGTCCCGAGAGAGGTATGCCTGTGAGTTAGTTTAAGACGTCTGGGACCTCTCCCAGACGTCTGATTTCTGTCAAACCTCGTGTTTTTAGGCCCGTACAAGGTCCAAACGATGTCGATTTTCCGTAAATGAAACATCATTGTTTCCAATACGTTTTCTCCATGTAATGGTACCTTGTCTATAGCATTTTGAACCCTTTGACCTATCAATCCATGTCTTAGGTCTCTAATCCGTCGAGTGTACGGGATCTGCGGAGATGTCGGGAGCTACTGTACAAGCCCCCATTTCACCCAGTTATCGTGGTAGAGTGGTTCTAACTATAAACCTCCAAGTTAATAAAATGCATGCAATTAGTTAAAACTTAGAATGTGAGATGAATCCTAGGAAGAAATAGATGTATGCTCTAGAATACATCTATTCAATTGAACCCTAGGTTATGATATAAACACTAGGGCTAGAGAAAAATGCATGTGAATAATTGAGTAAATCATGAGCTATCTGTATTATCTGGAATGGACCACATTATGAACAAACTTGTACTGTGATTGAGCTACCTGTTCTATATACATAGAACTAGATATAGAGAAATTCATGTACAAACCCTACGGGGAGTGTAGAACAAAATAAGAATAGCATAGCATGGAGAATCGGATGGTTTTGGAATTTCCGCCCATGGGCTATCGTTAAGGGAATTGAGCTGACCTTCGTGTACGCAGCACCGAATAAAGCAACTATCCCTTGTAGTGTATAGGGGAGCTTGCCGCGCTTGGGTTGAGACCTAAGGTGAGTTTGGCCACTCTATGTTGACTCCTGTTGGCCCTCGCGTACGTGGTACCGAGGTGAGCTACTTAGTGTATGGGGGAGCTAGTCGCCCCAGGGGGCCCGGGGTTAGGCATGACCACTTTACACCGACTCTTGTTAGCCCATTGGGCAAACTGGGATAATCGGATGAGGGGACGCGGATTGTGGAGGGACGAGACCCCTGTTTTGTTCTGAGAGGGCAAGGCCCTGTGCTGTTCTGTACTGTACGTTTGGGTGTACCTGCTAGCGGAAATGACTAACTGCTTGCCAGTGCAGGGTAGTTACTCGCGCGCTTATCACGTGTGCCGTAGTCACTGCTACGTTGCGGCCATGACCTCGAGGTGGTAGACTGGGTGTAGGACTACCACGGAGGGACTCTCCCGACCAGGTGAGTGCCACGTGTGCATCTTACATCATGGGAAAACTGCAAGATCGTTCCTTTAGGGAAGAAGATTAAGTAATGTAATGGATCCTCGTTAGAGATCTCTACATAGAAACCCGTTATAAGATAATTGGAATCGGAAAGTAATATGTTCAGCTACTTGTTAAATGCATTTTATGGTTTAGCCACTACTCTACTCAGCGTTAGCTGACTCCAGATGCATAACCTTATACAAGTTAGGGATTTGAGCAGCCTAAGCCATCGGCTGCTGAGGATGCTGGGCTTAGTCTAGCCCAGCTGTAGTTTCTGCTGCTAGTGAGTTTTTGTAGTATTTTTCCGCTGTATTCTCTATCATCTATGTACTAGTTTTTGGTTGTGATGGTTGTATTTCTGTTCTTGAAGGCATGTAATATTTTAATATTACTGTTCTGTTTCTCCTTTTGTTGCCAATTTCTTCTGCTTAGTTACATTACTTGTGTGGTTGTGGATTGATTCATGTTATTTGATTATTTCTCGTTGGATGACTGGATCTTGGGATTAGTCGAGGCGACCTGGTCTTGGGTCCTATAGGGATCTAGGATCGGGTCGTGACAATATGGTATTAGAGCAAGGTCGTCCCAAGAAATGAACCAAATAGTTCAAAAATCACCACTTGTACATGTAGCTAGGATAGCCATCACAACGTTTTATTTTGATTGTCATTTCCGAGTCTTATGTCTCCTCTGTAATCAAACAGTCACCGACAATCCCGTTTCTTTTCGATCTCCGTGCAGGAGATGCCTTGCCAGGGAGCTCTTGAGGCAAGCTGCAGACATGGTCGTGGCCGAGGGCATGGTCGTAGGGGAGGGCGAGCGATGGCCGAGGACGGGGTCGCTCCACCTCTCCTTCCAGGCTTTCAGGCCCCGGACCTTGCCCAGCTGATCTAGGATCTCATACGGGAGGAGCTCCATCAACCTCCTCCTTAGCCTCCTCTTCCTGGGGATGCGGAGGGTGAGTCCTCCGTGGTGCAAGCAAGCTGCCACGGTGCTGGATGAGCTGGAGGGGGAGGGGGTGATCCTCCACTGCCCCCACCTCCTTTAGACACTTCGGGGAACGAGTCCTCCTTGCCTGGAGGTGCACCCATTCCCCCGTTGTGGCTGCACCACAAGGTCTTCAGCCAGTTCAGGAAGCTGAAGCCCCCTTCTTTCAAGGGGGAGGAGAGCCTGTCTGAGGCAGAGGATTGGCTGGAGTAGATGGAGAAGATCTTTGACACCCTCTGTCCTCCTACGGAGTGTCGCGTGGCCTTCGCCACGTATCAGCTGGAGAGTGCAGCTCACAGGTGGTGGAGGGCGATCAGAGGACAGGAGGGAGAGCTAGCATAGGACTGGTTTGTGGCGCTCTTCTGTGAATAATACTTCCCATAAACTTGATAGGATCAGAGGAGGTGGGAGTTTCACACTCTCCGCACGAGGTCGATGACGGTTAGTGCGTACCGTACGCATTTTCTAAAGCTGTTGTACTTTGCCCCGACAACCGCGTCTACCGAGGAGCGCCTGTGGAGGTTCACCGAGGGCCTCTGACCTGCCATTCGGGGGTATGTAAAGCCCTTGAAGCTGCCTACCTTCTCTCGCGTAGTCGAGGCTGCCATGACTTACTAGGAGACCAACCCGTCCGTACGAGACACCGATGGAGGACGGAAGAGGCCCTACTCGCAGGAGCACTCACAGGGCTGTCGGGAGAGGAGGCACCAGGCACCAGCAGTGGAGCTGTCCCGTTCTGTGGGTCCACCAGGGACCTTTGGGGGTCCCCGATAGGGACCAACTGACTGTAGTAGACCCTCGCCCAGTCACCAGCAGGGACAATAGACAGAGGGAGGTCACATACCCCTCTGCTATCAGTGTGGCTAGCTGGGCCACATACGAAGGAATTGTCCATCTAGGACCGAAGCGCAACCGACGCTCCCAGCACCGAGCACTGGAAGCCGATCTAGCGGCCGCGGTTACCAGGCCTGAGGAGGACAGTAGTCACGAGGAGGGTACTGGCCTGCTGCCTCCCGCTCGACCCAGAGCATGGCTGCTTCTTCTACACCGAGGGTTGAGGGGCATGTTAACGCCCTGACTCATGGAGATGCTAGAGTTTCAGGCTCCGTAGTGGCAGGTATGGTTACTGTTTCCAGCAGGCTCGTTTACACGCTTTTCGATTCCGGTGCCACACATTCGTTTGTTTCTGCAGATTTTGCTGTCAGCATGGGGTCAAGCAGTGAACTTTTAGAGGAGCCCTTCCTGATTAGAGGACCAGGTGGGTAGGTGTTTGTTGCTGAGGAGGTTTTCACTGACTGTGAGGTCACGATAGGGGGATACAGTCTTCCGATAGACCTGATCATGATCCTGATGGAGGACTTTAGTGTGATCTTGGGGATGGAATGGTTAGCCACATATCATGCCCTTGTAGACTATTTCGGGAGAAAGATTGTTTTCTCCATACCACGGTTGCCTCCCTTCGAGTTCTACGGCCAGCCAGTAGACGGAGGATGCAGATGCATCTCCGCACTTCAGGTAGGGAATCTACTAAGCCAGGGGTGCGAGGGCTTTCTTGCTTGTGTCCTAGTAGAGCCCAGCCCCATGGTCAGCTTACAGAGTATTTCGGTGGTCCGAGAGTACCCCGACGTCTTTCCAGAGGAGCTACCAGGACTTCCACTTGAGCGGGAGATTGACTTTGAGATCTCACTGATACCAGGGACCGACCTCATTTCTACTGCACCGTACCAGATGGCCCCTCTTGAGCTGTGAGAGCTCAAGTCACAGCTACATGACTTTCTAGAGAAGGGCTTTGTGAGGCCAAGTGCCTCCCCGTAGGGAGCCCCCGTTCTGTTTGTGAGGAAGGACGGTACTCTTCGGCTGTGCATTGATTATAGACAGTTGAACTGGGTCACCGTCAAGAATAAGTGCCTGTTGTCACGCATAGATGACCTCTTCAACCAGCTGAGAGATGCCACGGTATTCTCCAAGATAGATCTGAAGTCAGGCTACCATCAGCTGAGTATTAGGGAGATCAATGTCTCCAAAATAGCCTTTTGTATGCGGTATGGTCACTACGAGTTTTTGGTTTTGCTGTTTGGGCTGACCAATGCCCCTGCCGCTTTCATGGATTTAATGAACCGTGTCTTCCGGCCATATATGGATCAGTTCATAGTGGTTTTCATTGACGACGTATTCATTTACTCTCGAGATCAGACATAGCATGAGCAGCATCTCCTACCACCCAGGGAAGGCCAATGTGGTGGCTGACGCCTTGAGCCGGAAGGTGCCTGCCCACTTGGCTTGCTTACGAGCACATAGTTGGAGACTCATGGAGGAGATGAGCAGCTGGCGACCCCAGGAGTCATAGGGGTACTACGGGGTAGTGACAGTGGTGAGGCAGACACGACCAGAGCTGATGGATCGCATTGTGATTGGACAGATGACGGACCCATACCTACGGGCACAACGAGACCGAGTATTGGTAGGAAGCCCAGGAGAGTTCTCATTCACTGACGGAGTCCTGCACATGAGGGGATGCTTGTGTGTTCCTAGAGACAAGAAGCTGTTGAGGGAGCTCCTGATTGAGGCACACGGATCCAGATTTACCATACATCTCGGAAACACGAAGATGTATCATGACCTACGACGTGACTTATGGTGGAGGGGCATGAAGCGGGATGTGGGTCTTTTGTTTAGCAGTATCTGATATGCCAGTAGGTGAGGATCGAGCACCAGAGACCTGCAGGGCTGTTGCAGCCACTTCCCGTGCCAGAATGGAAGTGGGAGAGTGTCACTATGGACCTGGTAGTGGGATTACCTGTGACATAGCGGGGACATGATGTAGTCTGGGTGGTTGTAGATAGATTGACAAAGATGGCACGACTTCTGTCGATCCGAGTCACTTTTGGACCAGCACAGTTGGCTTAGATGTGGTGCGCCTTCACGGGGTCCCACGCAAGATTATTTCAGACAGAGACACTTGTTTCACTTCCCAGTTCTAGGCGGAGTTTCAGCGAGCTTTGGGGACTCATATGAGATTCAGTACAGCTTATCACCTCCAGACAGATGGACAGTCGGAGCGCACCATTTAGACCCTTAAGGACCTTCTACGTGCCTGCATACTGGACTGGAGGGGCTCCTGGGAGGAGCATTTGCTCCTGGCAGAGTTTGCATATAATAGTCATCACTCGAGCATCGGCATGGCACCATATGAGGCTCTGTACGGGAGGAAGCGTACGGCTCCCTTGAGTTGGGTTGAGGTGGGGACCAAGTGGGAGGTTGATCCCCGGTTGATACGCCAGAGTCAGGAGGTGATCGAGCAGATCCATCGACGACTACGTACTGTCAGGAGTAGGCAGAAGAGCTATGCTAATCTGAAGAGTAGAGAGGTACAATTTGAGGTTGGGGATAACGTCTTCCTCCATGTTTCTCCCATGAAGGGCTTGCAACGGTTTAGAGTGAGAAGGAAGCTTGCACCGAGATTTGTGGGGTCTTTTGAGGTCTTAGAATGGGTAGGACCCATCGCTTATCAGCTTGCCCTTCCTCCCCATCTCTCTGGAGTGCACGACGTATTTCACATTTCCAACCTCAGGAGATATATCGCCGATCACAGCCATGTCCCTAGCCACGAGAGCATCGAGGTGGGAAACGACTTGACCTATCCTGAGAAGCCGGTACAGATACTAGACAAAGCCGTCCGGAGTCTGAGACGGAAGGAGGTACCCCTGGTAAAAGTCCTGTGGAGAAGCCATCAGTATGAGGAGGCAACTTGGGAACCTGAGGCAACAATATGCGAGCAGTACCCGAAGCTTTTCGAGGGCATGGCTCTTCGGACCTACTTCGGTCCTCTTTAAGTTTGTTATACGCTGCAACGTTATTTTTCCGCACCCTAGTTAGCTCAAGTTTCGATTACGAAACTTCCTTTAAGTTTGTTATGTTGAAATGACCCATCACCTTTTGATAGTTTAAGACGTCTGGAATGTTCACCAGACGTCTGTCTAGACATCTGGAGAGATCGTCGGACGTCTAAAAATACTTCTCTTCCACCCGTACCGTACGCATGCCACGCCTTTCTCCCTTACCCCGCGCCTCACCGCTCCTTCCCCTGCGACAACCATCTCCCGCACTCCTCCCCACTCCGCACCACTCCCTCATCCACGTCGTTCCCCTCACCCCCTCTCCCTTTATAAAACCCCCACCTCCTCCTCTTCGTCTCACACCGTCGCAGCTGAGCCAGAGAGGGAGATAGCGAGCGGAGAGCAGGGAGCTGGAGAGAGAGTGAAGAAGCGGAGGGCGTCGTGCTGCTTTGCTGCAACTTCTGCAGCGAGGAGAGCCCGGAACGATTCTGCGGAAGTCATTTTTCCATGAAATCAGACGTCTGGAGTAACCTCCAGATGTCGGGGAGGATGTCCAAAGGTAATATGAGATGTCTGGTAGAGATTTGTTTTCCCGTATTTTCTCCGCCACATCCTAACAATGCACGCACATGTGTCAGAGGTTGGGAGGTGCATCGGAGAGAGGATCGAGACAGTTTTAGACATCTGGGAGCACCTCTAGACGTTTGACGGAACCCTTGGACGTCGGCACTATGTTCCAGACGTCCGATAGAGGCGCCCTAAGAGTGGTATGCCTGTGAGTTAGTTTAAGATGTCTGGGATCTCTCCCAGATGTCTGAATTTTGTCAGACCTTGTGTTTTAGGCCTGTACAAGGCTCAAACAATGTCGATTTTTCATAAATGAAACATCTTTGTTTCCCATACGTTTTCTCCATGTAATGGTACCTTGTTTGTAGCATTTTGAACCCTTTGACCTATCAATCCATGTCTTAGGTCTCCAATCCGTCTAGTGTACAGGACCTGCGGAGACGTCGGGAGCTGCTGTAGGAGCCCCCATTCCACCCGGTTATCCTGGTAGAGTGGTTGTAACTATAAACCTCCAAGTTAATAAAATACATGCAATTAGTTAAAACCTAGAATGTGAGATGAATCCTAGGAAGAAATAGACGTATGCTCTAGAATACATCTATTCAATTGAACCCTAGGTTGTGATATGAACACTAGGGCTAGAGAAAAATGCATGTGAATAATTGAGTAAATTATGAGCTGTCTGTATTATCTGGAATAGACCACATTATGAACAAACTTGTCTGCGATTGAGCTGCCTATTCAGTATACATCGAGCCGGATATAGAGAAATTCATGTACAAACCCTACCGGGAGTGTAGAACAAAATAAGAATAGCATAGCACGGAGAACCGGATGGTTCTGGAATTGCCGCCCATGGGCGACCGTTAAGGGAAGTGAGCTGACCTTCGTGTACGCAGTACCGAAGAGAGCAACTATCTCTTGTAGTGTAGAGGGGAGCTTGCCGCCCTTGGGTTGAGACCCGGGGTGAGTTTGGCTACTTTACGTCGACTCCTGTTAGCTCTCGCGTACGTGGTACCGAGGTGAGCTACTTAGTGTAAGGGGGAGCTAGTTGCCCCAGGGGGCTCGGGGTTAGGCATGGCCACCCTACATCGACTCTTATTAGCCCATTGGGCAAATCGGGATAGTCGGACGAGGGTACGCGGACTGTGGAGGGGTGAGACCCCTGTTCTGTTCTGAGAGGGTAAGGTCCTGTGTTGTTCCGTACTGTATGTTTGGGCGTACCCGCTAGCGGAAACGACTGACCGCGTGCCAGTGTGGGGTAGCTACTCACGTGCTTATCACGTGTGCCGTAGTCACCGCTACGTCGCGACCATGACTTCGGGGTGGTAGACCGGGTGTAGGACTACCACGGAGGGACTCTCACTACTAGGAGACTGCCACGTGTGCATCCTACATCACGGGAAAACTGCAAGCAAGATCGTTCCTTTAGGGAACAAGAAGATTAAGTAATGTAATGGATCCGGGTTAGAGATCTCTACACAGCAACTCATTATAAGATAATTGGAATCGAAAAGTAATATGTTAAGCTACTTGTTAAATGCATTTTATGTGTTAGCCATCACTCTACTCAGTGTTAGCTGACTCCAGATGTACAACCTTGTATAGGTCAGGGATTTGAGCAGCCCAAGTCACCGATTGCTGAGGACGCTGGGCCTAGTCAAGTCCAGCTCTAGTTTCTGCTGCTAGTGAGTTTCTGTAGTACTTTTTCGATGTATTCTCTATCATCTATGTACTAGTTTTTAGCTATGATGGCTGTATTTCTGTTCTTGAAGGCATGTAATATTTTAATATTACTGTTCTGTTTCTCCTCTTGTTGTCAATTTCTTCTGCTTAGTTACATTACTTGTGTTATGGATTGATGCATGTTATTTGGTTATTTCTCGTTGGACGACTGAGTCTTGGGATTAGTCGAGGCGAGCCGGTCTCGGGTCCTGTAGGGATCTGGGATCAGGTTGTGACATACACGGTGCCTCAATTTGGAGCGGGTGTTGCTCATATAAGTCAGATTGAGGCGGGAGCTCATCATCGTCATCACCAGCATCGGGATTGATGTGCTCGAGAAGAATGTGCATCTTGGTGGCGGTAGTCATATTGTGGGGCTCTACCTTCTTGTCTAGAGCTTGATCATGGGTGTGTATCCTATGGTTTCCAATGATCTTGGAGAGGACAAACCCAAAACGTAGGGAGGCCATGTGATCTTCATTCATGACCTGAGCGATGAGGTGACAATAATTGAAGGGAATTTGGTGAACGACCGCAAAAAGAAGTGCCTTGTGTTGGCGAGAAATGTAATCAAAATCACCAGACTTGTTTAGGGATCCCAACAAAAATGCGAGATAAAAGGCAAGGAAGGGTCTTGAGGTGTTTGCAAGGCAATGTACCAAGATTAGGTTCATATTTTTTAGGGAGAATGGGTTCTTGGTTAATCACCTCCGAGTTGTATTCTCGAAAGATGTCATCATAATCATTCTTGGCATTGGGAATGCCTAATAGCTCGAAAAGGTAATCGTAAGCAATAGTCATGCGTTTGTCGAGGAGGATTGTACGAAGCTCAAGTTTGTCATTGCTATAATCCTTGACTAGATTGGCATAGAAGAGGTGTACCAGGTCCGGGAAAACCTTACGAGTGCCAAAGCCAAAATGGAACTGGTGATCAAAATAAGTAAAGAGGTGAAGAGTCTCAAAGTGTTCATGGAGATTAAGGTGGGTGAAATCGTTCCACACAATGAACCTAGGAGACTTGACCTTGGCATTGGTAAAGGGATGGAACCACTGTCTAGTAGCGTCGCTATGTAATTGGTCTACTGGTAAGTGGATTGGGAGGAGGAAGAGCCCTCAGCCTGCTTCTTACGAGGAGGCAATTCGTGAGGGTGAGTGGGTTAAAGGTTTGGATAGATTTTAGGCTACCTGCAAAATAAATTGGCATACAACTTAATAATGTTGCAAGAAATTAATCTAATCTTAGTGGGCAATACACCTGCCAACATTCAACCATCAGATGTGAAGACACCAAGACATGACAAATGTGGCAGTATGCCTTTGTATTCAAGCATGTGAGTGCGAGCGGAGCCTAAGGGATCAAGTATACTGGTGGCATCACCATCATCCGCTATAGCTAACATAATTTGGCTAAGTTATAAGGTTAAATTCACCTAATTATTATATTAAAAGGGTATAACTCAATCAGGCTGAAGAGAGAGGAAGTAATAGAAAAAAGGGTTAATTCTGTAATTTTCATGAACAATTATAAATGCAGAATAGCTGGAGAAAAAAATTATGATTAATCAAAGATCAATTGAGCTTAAATTTCCTAAAAGTGGGTTGATACTGAATAATTTAGGATTTTCATTCAAATTGAGTGTTAATCCTTAATTAAAATGACTAATTTTGACACTGCTTCAATTAAAATAGTTTCAATGGAAATAAATGTAATTTAAACATTTAAAAAATTAATTAAAAATATTTTATAGGGTTTAGAAGAGTCAATTTGATAATCGAAACCCGTTTCGACCTAAAACAGAAATGTAGGCGGGTATTTGGTACATTCTAGGTCTAAACATAAATTGACCCTGCAAAAAATAACAAAAATCAAAATTGAAGTCACCATCAACTTCCTTATGTCCAAATTAGGTTATCATAAATATTTAGGCTCATTTGGACTTCATTGTGGCCAAGTTTGAAATTTAGCCCTTAATTCTCAATTTCATTGCAAATGCCCCCTTAACTTTTGATTTTATTGCAAACACATCCCTGCCAGCACTGCCTCCACCTTCCATCTCCGCAACCTCCGACCGTCAACTCCGGCAAGGTTGTTCACGCACCTACTGGCCATCTCCTCACGTGCCAACAAGCTATAAGCATTCCCTACCTCACGCCATTTCATGTCGTCACCTTTTGGCATGTCACCTCCCCTTCTTCCTTCTTCCCCGACATCGTCGGACGTCAACCTTAGAGCTCTCTATCCTCACTCGTCGTCGCCCTCGCTACCAACCGAGGGCACGGTTGTCTTCCTCAAGTCATCGTCATTCTTCCTACCACAAAAGGCAACTCTCCTACCCTCCTCCTCGCTCCAATCTCCTAGACATCTTCTTCTCCAACTCCAGCGGCCACGCTAGCCACTCTGTCGTCCTCTTCATCCAACTTAAGGTAGTTCTTCTTCCTCCCCTTGCTCCATAGAGTAGATTAGGTCCTTAGATATAGGTTTAGACACTTATCTCTACTCCCTCGCCACCTTCTTCTTCGTTGGCGGCAACACCGTTGGCCACCCTCCGGCAACCGCACATCTCGACGTACACACCCTCTCACTCGCCATCGAACATCCCATGAGCTTCGCCTCTTCATGCCAAACAAAAGCCCTCTCCCAATCGAGGGTTTCGATGCTCCAAGACCTCCATCGAACGTGACCCCTCCTTGCTGCATTTGTCTCCTTTGCCTAGTCACTCTGGCCATCCTCTCGCCAAATCAAGGTCACCTCCACCTTCATGGCATCATGACGAAACTTCCCGACCTATTGGAAATGAGCTTCGATGTGATCCGCCCCTCATCGGAAACCCACCGTCGTCGCCTTCGTCCTCGTCGACAGTTAGCCACTCCGACGTTCAAGAGCTTCCAAGCTTCAAGGGAAGCTTCGTGAAGATGCGAGGAATATTTTCCACCCTCTCAAGGGTGATTTCATTCACTAAGATGCCTCCTCGACGTTTGCTAGATCCCCATCGCCCTCCTCAACTCCGTCGCCATCATCCGCTACCATTGCCATCGCCAACCACCGTCGTGCCACCGCTGTTAAGTCGACGATGCCTCGCCGACTCTTCTTCGTCCATCAGTGCAAACTGACCTTGCTAGCTCTAGTCCGACGGGTCGCCGGCGACGCACGGCGGAGAGGAAGAAGGAGCACCCGCTCCTTTGAACTCTGATGGCAAGGACCTTGTTGAAAGAAGAAAACTTTGATAGGGACTTAATTGTAGGGATTCAAGGATTGGTTTGTAATTTTGCTTGAATTGGCTTCAAGATTTATTGCTAAGTAGTTTTAGGTGCCATATCTTGTCCAATATCCCTATTAATGCTCATTTGTGCCTAAAAAGAGAAAGACTTGACTATTATTGTTTAACAATTTTTATTTGGCATTTGTCACATTCAATTTTCTATATTTAAATTGCTTAATAGAATGTGATTGTGACTTGTTTGATCTTTACAGTTGATTCAGTATAACAAGTTCACCAAAGTGATTTTTGAATATTTCAAATAGTGGTATTTGCATACTTTTAATTGCTTCTAGAGATGACCTCGGATTACTTTGAAAATTCGAGAATATAAATTGTAAATGTTAATTCGCTTTGGTCATCTTTATTACGATGCATAATTTTAAAACTTGATCGAAGCGAGACAACATTTTGGTGTTGTTACTAGGGACCAACGTGCAATTATCACTATTATTTGTGAATATTTCTAATTTCTGATGCATCTGCCTTGTTTTGGTTATTTTGCAAATGGAACCTGAACACCTGACTTCTTGGATCTGAGGACAACCACTTCACGGCAGGTAAGTTTCTTCCCTTTCTTCTTAATCCCCTCTTTCTTAATATAGATAAAAAAATAAAAAAAATTAGGATTCAACCTTTTCTTATTTTCTTAGAAATATCATTTGTGGCGAGAATTTTTGGGATTTAACTATGGTTAAGGAGATGTATTTGCCTAAAGGACACAACCTAAAATTCTTGCGCCTATAGGGACTTATTTGAAATTAACTGAACCCTTGGATTAACATGTTCTTGACTAAGTCCAAAGGGATCATTGAAATTGAATTGGGCTCCACTTTAGAGCCAAATTAGGGTTGAATTTAGGGTTATCTACTATACATTTGTAAAGCCATAAAGGAAATTATTATTTGCATTGTGTGCTACCTAAGCCTTGTTCGAATTGATTTACTACTTAAACCCTAAAATATAGGCTCTAAGATCTCTTAGACATTAAAAGTGGTGACTTAATAACATGCTTATCGAACAGAAACAGGGTGATTCGGGTGAGTTAACCCGAATTTCATCCTAAACATTAGGCCAGGTCAGGTGAAGTTGGTTCACTTAGTGAACCAATCAACCTAGAAATTAGGTCACAACTTGAATCTAATTCTAAATCAGGTGATAATTCAAGGCACGAATAGGCTTAAATTTTGGTAGACCTGGGACCCAATTCACATGTATCTGGTTTACTTGGAACCGCAGTGACAAGAAAAGCCGAGTAGGGAAAACCCTGTAACCCGTGGAGATGCTCTACCATGTAGGGGTCTTTGCGGGGCTCTCTTTTTGGCTGCCCAAGTAATTCTTGAGTAGGTGGATTTGTGATCTAAAGGCCATCTGTCTCGAATCAACCTAAGCTAGCCAAAAATATTTGGGTGTCTTGATTGGGTCTGATTAATATCTAGTTCCTCATCTTTTCTATAGTGCATGCATGGGAGGAGGTCCTTAAGACCATGCTTATGACCTCTATTAGTTCACTCATGTCGGGGCTAGCATCGGACTAACTTGTTTGGGTCCTCTTCTGATCTAGTTCCTATCTCCTCCAACCCATCTACATCTGAGCCAAGTTCTTCATACTTTGATTCTGACTCGATGGAGAACCCTGGTCCAGAAGAAGAAGGGGGCGGCATCTAGCACCTTCATAACCAATTTCAGACTCTCACAGATCTGATCAATGCATTGGTGAACCCCCAAGCACGACCACAAATGCGGGATCACTACAATCCCACAAGAGTGGCTATAGAACCCAGAGTGTGTATCCCGGTTGGGGGACCTAAGATTGAGCTTAAGCCGAATATTATCAGCTTGATTCCCCATTTCCATGGGATGGGTTCTAAAGACCCATTCCAACACATTTAAGAGTTGAAACATTTAGCTTAGACCCTTAGGCCAACTATACAAAATCGGAACACTCAGTTCATGAAGATGTTCCCTTTCTTGCTTAAAGAGAAAGTTGCCTACTGGTATAAACCTCTAAATCGACTAATCAATACTTGGCATGAATTGGAAGCCAAATTTTTGAGAAAATACTTCCCAGTAGGGCGTACTAATGCCCTGAGGCATCAGATTACGCATTTTTCACAAAATGCAGGGGAACCACTTCATGAGGCATGGGCTCGCTTTCTCGATCTCATGTGGAAATGACTGCATCACAGAGTCCCTAAATGGGAACATATCCAATCTTTTTACCGAGGACTCCGTGAAGATATTCGACTTTTCATCGATGCAGCCTGTGGAGGCAACTTTATGGGCAAACATGAGGACACTGTTTGGGAAATTCTCAAGAATATGTCTACGAATTCCATAAACAATGCGTCCATGGGTATGTTTGATAGGAGGACTACCCGTGCATCAACGAGCACATGCGGGGCACAAAGGCACAAGACCTATCCTCCTCCGTCGACATGGAGATTGTGGCCATTCGACTGGATAAGAACTCTATCATAGAGAAGATTGACAATCTGAATATGCTAAGAAAATATAAAAGAGATGGGGGTGAGAAGAAATCTCCCAAATCGGCTGTTCGGCGAGACGACGACGCTTGGCGACAGCTTGGACGGAGGAGGTGAGAGGCTGGACGATGGGGATGAGATGCCGGAGGACATCAGGTAGAGGAATGCTTCACCAAGGCACGGAATGACAATGAGGAGGTGGAGGTGATCTTCTACCGGAATGGAGGTGGGAGGACGGCGCCAAGGCTTCCTATGAAGGTGGTGAGATGGACGAGGAATATTTGGTGGGGTATAGGAGCACTACACTAGTAGGAGGCCTTTGGAGCTTGGGAATGAGCTCTAGGGGAGCTTTGAGGGGCTTCTAGAGCTTTGAATTAGGTGGGAATAGCATAAGTAGAGATGGCTTGGAAGGGAGAGGGTCATGGGGTTTATATAGTGGTGGAAGGGATGTGTTTTGCACACACGGGTCTTCAATGACATTTAAAACGTCGCTGAAGATCTGCTGGGGGTGTTACTAGAGCCTTCACTCGCTTCCGCTGGCATGAGGTGGAGCCGCTGCAGCTGGCACAGTGCGGGGAGTGTCAGCCATTGGATCGTGAGTGGATGGCTGGAATCGTGAGGAGATCGCGCGTGCTTGCTGTCATTTGAATCTCGCGCTCACTGGCAAGGATGCATCTCCACCATCCAATACTGATCGCGTGGCTAAGGAGCGCGCGCGGATCGCGTCCTTGCGAAATATGAAGATCGCCCACATTGAGCCTCTTCGAGATAAGACGGTGGAGAGTGCGCGTGGACGACTTAAATGAGTATCCTGGATGAGGCACGTTTGAGTGCCAGTAGGCCGCGTTTGATCACACGTGACTCACCTCGACCGCTCGATCAAGATCGAGCGGTCCAATTTCTTGATCGAGCGGTCCAATTTCTTTTGGCGCTGAGGCGGTTGCAACGAATCGCCGCTCGAACTCGCATCCTTTGCGGAGTGGGTGCGCTACCACTTGGCCATAGGCGCTAGTCGGTCGCACAGAGATTAAGTGCTGCTGTGTGCCTTGACCGTTGGATGAAGATCCAACTGTCGTGATCAGATCTTCCTTGCTGAGCTTTAAAGGAGGTCGGGTGAGGTGAGTGCTTCTCAGCCGTTGGATTAAGATCCAACGGCTGGGATCTTTTCTTGTGGTGAGGCTGTGGAGGCTGCGGCTAATGTAGGGTGGCCTGGATGGCACCATGTGGCACCATCTGGGCCATCCATCTTCTTCCTATAGAGGGTGCTACGGTGCTCTGATCGATATGATTTTTGTGCTGACGGACTGCGATCGTCGCTCTGGATCCATCTGTATAGTCAGATTCTTCATTCGAAACCCGTAAAGATGCCGCACTGCTTCCTGGCCATATAAAATGTCGGAATTAATATAGAGAATACACAAACTATCCTAAATGCAATGCAATAAATGTTATGCAATATTTATACTATGAAATGCAATGCTAGGCTTAAGAACTATTATAAATAAGCATTTTATCGTGAATTCATGCGTGTTTATCACTAGGACTACACCATTTCCTAAGGCCTTGACCAAGGGAAATAAGGGTAGGAAACCACCTCAGATTAACGAGGACTTGGTCAAGTCCTTTGAATAGGTCCAGAATAGCATTCCCTTGATGGAAGCTATTCGTCATGTACTACCTTACGTAAAATTTTTGGAGAATTTATGTACATCTAAGCGAAAGCTGAAAAATTCTGACGAAAGTCCTATTTTGTTATTGGAGCAGGTTAGCTCTATTATCTTGAGCAAGCTTCCGCAGAATTTAAAAGACCCTGGCACCCCTCTAATCTCCTGCAAGATCAGAGATCTAGAATTTAACCAAGCTCTTTTAGATTTAGGTGCATCCATTAACTTTATTCCCAGATCCCTCCTAAAATATATTGAGGATCCTGGACTTAAGCCCACAGAAGTGACCTTGTAGTTAGCAGATCGATCCATTAAGTCACCCTGTGGAATTTTGGAGGATGTAGTTGTAAGAGTTCAGGATTTCTATTTTCCAGTTGATTTTATTGTTTTAGACATGGATACACCAGAAAACTTGAAAGAGACACCTATAATCTTGGGGAGATCGTTCTTAGCAACAGCAAGGGCGAACATTAATTGTGAGGGCCAAATGGAAATCAAATTCGGGGATAAAACAATGAAGATTGACATTTTTAAATCCCATAGAGGAATTAATTGTGGTGTGATTAAGGAATTGAATGCAATTGATTTACTTCTTGAGAACCCGATCTCAGATGATTTGAATTTGATTAATCCTAAGTAAGAGTCTCTAGAAGCCCAATCCCAATTGCACCCTGAGGATCCAATTCTACCTATAGTTCCTACCCAGGCTAATCTCGATCTTCCTACTGCTACTAAGAATCAGGTGCTGGAGTTAAAATCGCTTCCTGACAATCTCAAATACGTCTTTTTGGGTTTGAACAACACGTTTCCTGTGATTATCAATTTGTCTCTATCTACGAATCAAGAAACACGTCTGATTTCTATCCTCTGGGAGCATCGCAAGGCCATTAGTTGGACCTTGGATGATCTTACTGGTATAAGTCATTATACACACCGCATCTTTACAAAAGAAGGCTCACGACCTACGTGCAAAGGACAACGCCGACTCAACCTGAATCTTCAAGAGGTCATGAAGAAAGATAATTAAATGGCTTGATGCGGATATTATTTATCCCATCTCTAACAGCCATTGGGTGAGCCTGTTAGTTCAACCACTCATATAGTATTTTGATGATTTTACAAGATGAAGAAAATGAAATAAAGAATAAAGTGTAGCATATTGTTTCTCTCTGTAATAACATATTTGCAGGTTTCATAAAGTTTTCCAAGACGGGAGATTAAAAGCGTGAAGACAAGTAGCATAAGTATTAGGTCCTAGGCTTTTTCATGCAAACTTTCAAAGGTTGTAATTTTCATTTTATTTGAGTCTAGAAATGTTGTACAAAGCCCCCCAACATAACCTATAAATAGCTAACTTAGGCTCTCTACACTTAAGATAAATTAGAAACAAAAACCTAATACTCAGACCCTTATCAGACGTCTGGAACAAGTGTCAGACGTCTAATTTTCCACTTTAAGACGTCTGACAAGTGTCTTAGACGTCTAATTTCCAATAGTTCTGCCTTTAGCTTGTCTCCTCATAAACATCAGTCGAAGCACCTCTCTATCAGACGTCGATAACCTTATACAGACGTCTGATTCTTTACCTAGACGTCCTCAGAGTAACCGTTAGACCTAGCACAGGGCAAAAATGTATTTCCAGACGTCTGGACACTCTTCCAGACGTCTGGACACTCTTCCAGACGTCTACCTTTGGACCGTTATCTATGCTTTTCTGTGCGTATCCCCTTACAGCCATAAAATCTTTTGTCAAAAGAACGGGGGAAGTGTTCTTTGGTTTCCAGACATCTGGTGATTCTCTCAGACATCCATAACGACGTCTGATCCTTTAAACCTAGAACCCTGTTTGGATCTGATGGAAACAGGAACGAATCCACCCTTTATCAGACGTCTAATAATATAATCAAATGTCTTATGTGAAAATATCAGACGTCCTTCTTTTGATCCAATGGAGTCAGTTTAGGATGACTTACAAAATTGGACGACCAGAATTATAATCAAACGTCCTATAAGACGTCTGATCCTAAAATTAGACGTCTGATATTGCTGTCAGACTCATCATTACCCTGATTCGTGGTGGATTTCATCCTAATCTCTTGGGATTTGACTCCAACGGCTAGGAGAACTCTCCCAAGTGTTCTTGAAGGTTCCAAACTTGCCTATAAATAGACTACAACTCCTCTTAGGCAAATAACACCTCTTGAGATACAATTCCCTTAGAAAAGTCACTAGCTCACTACTCTAAACTTCATCTTGCCCTTGTGCTGTGTCAACACTCTGATCAAAGGGCAAATCCATACTCCCGGCTCACTCCGTTCTGCAAATCCTCAGGGAGTTCTTTTCATGCTTAGTAGATAAGAAAGTAATTAAAGTATTGGGGTGCTCTATAGGTGTTGTTTCAATTCTTATTTTTTGTACTTTGGGTATCCAACCTGTCGGGTCCCCGTCTCTTCATTTTGAAGGGAGAAACCTCCATTTAGGGATCGGAGGTGAGATTTGTAATTGAGGTACTGAATGCAATTGGCTGATATTTTCACTAAACCTTTGAATTATGATCACTGTAATTATATACTTAGGAAACTAGGCATATGTAAGCTAAGTGATATTTGAAGAATTTAGTGACTTAATGGAATTTCCTTTGTCATGAGCATTGATGGAGCCTTGACTTTACTAAGTTAAAAGCCTTCATTCTCAGTTCAAACATCAAAATGCACATTCTGTGCAATATTAGACGTCTGATTAAATTATCAGACGTCTTATACATAAATATTTGTCGTCTGAAGATCTGGGACAGATGATGATTTCATCTATCGAAAGAGCTGTCAAAAGAGCTATTTCAGACGTCCGTCATCACTCACAGACATCTGGGTCATCGTTCAGATGTGTTGACAGACATCTATCTGTGAGTCAGAACATCTATTACAAGTCGGACGTCTGATTCAGTGGTTAGATGTCGTATTGGTCGTCTGACAGAAAAATCGAACAACCTTGTAACTTTAGAGTAAAATCCAAGAAGGGTTGTCTGCAGAAATCAGACGTCTAATTTTATATTTAGACGTCATTTATGTCGTCTGATATAGAAATCAGACGACAACCTGGAGAATAAATCATTTTCTAGGGAGGGATGCCTACAGAAATCAGATGTCTAATTTTTGAATTAGTCGTTTGTTATTAAGTCTAATTGTTAGAACAGACGTCGCCATCAAATGGGCGAAAATCCCAGAAGTCCAATCCAGACGTCTGACATCATCTCCAGACGTCTGATCGGGGGAAAATCTGCGAATCGTGTCTGTTCTCTGATTGGTTTGAAATGCAAATCTCCTCAACTTCAGGGGAAGACTTGCTCCGTGACCTTGGGATATAACATCCCCTTCGCAAGGTCCCACTCTCCTCTCTCAAATCCCTACCGCTCTCCCTCACACCCGACGGCCCACACCTGCAGTTGATGAAGTTCTCGCCGCCAGACGACCGTCGCTCCTCCTCGACGACTGGCGGAGCTGCTGCTCCTCTACGTGCGTCCTCCTTGCCTCTCGACCACGCATTTGGAGGCCTCCCTCCTCCCATGGGTATACTCTCTCAACTCCTAGGGCATTTCCACGTTCTTTTACCCACGACCTTGCTAGCCCTAGCTGCATCTTGTTCTTCTTGATTCACTCGACCTACTTGAGTATTTCATGACATTGTCAGCCCTAGAACCCAAACCCTTGGTCAAGCCAACATTGTTAGCCCTAGCTACATTTTCTATGGCAAGGGTATTACCTCACGAGATTCAAGCCGACATTTTAGTGGCTTGAATCCAAAGGTATATTTCCACAACTTCATGGCAGGTTGTATTGCCTTAGGGCATACTGGCACACGATTTTTTTTATCAATGATGATTGCATCTCTATTGTTTAAATCTGTATTGTTGAAGTTCTTGTTTGGTTGAATGTTGCTTGGTTGGTTGAATGTCTTTGTATGGATGTTTTTGCAGGTATTCTGTCCTCAAAACACCACCCATTCCTTCCAAAAACCTAACCACCCATTCCACCAAATATGCCTCCCCGTAGGAAGCAAGCTGAGGGCTCTTCCACCTCCTCTTCCACCTATTTGACAGATCAGCTGCGGGGCGACATCGCTAGACAGCGATTTCATCGCTTTGCGAATGCTAAAGTTAAATGCCCTTGTTTTATTGTTTGGAATGATTTTGCTCATTTAAACCTTCGGGAACACTTCCAAACTCTCCATCTCTTCCAATATTTTGACCGTCAGTTCCACTCTGGCATTGGAACTCTTGGTGTGTTCCCTGATCTTTGCCGTCTCTTTTATGCCAACGTCGTTGAGGACTACAGCAACGATGAACTTGAACTCCATACCCGCTTATTTGGTCACGAGATCCACATCACATCCGAAACTATTTCCGACCTTCTAGCCATCCCCAATGAGGGAAATGACTTTAATGACATTCTGAGGCAATACAACCCAGAAGTCATCAATCAAGAGTTAGTCCTCCCTGAAAAGTATGTTGAAAATCTTGGCACCCTACCGTGCAAAAATCTCAAACCCCTTCCACATCTACTCTCTTGCATTTTTGGGTGGGACCTCCTAAACAAATTGGGAGGTTTTGATTACATCTCGCGCCAACACAAGGCGCTCCTTTTTGCGGCCGTCCGTCATCTTCCTTTCAATTATTGCCGCCTCATTGTTCGCGTCATGAATGAAGACCATGGGGCATCACTTCCGTTTGGGTCAATTCTATCCAAAATTTTTTCAACCCATCGGATTTCCGTAACTAACCAGGTTGTCGACAAGAAGATTGAACCTTACAACCGGGCCACAGCCGCCAAGATGCATATACTTAGGGAGCATCTTGAGCCCGCTGACGAGCCCATTGAAGAAGAGCCCCTTCCACCCTTTCCGAACTTCCATGAACCACGGCCCCTTCAAATAGAAGCTCCCCGCTCGAGCTTTGATGAAGCATGGGATCCAGCCACAGAATCCCTCTCCTCCGGCATCTCCCTCCTGCTGCGTCAAACCGGCGAGATGTACACCTACATGGGAAGCATGCGCTGCGACATCGCCGAACTTAGATCAGACGTTCAAAATTTGCAGATGGGACACGAACCCGCTCGTCGCCGCCGCCGCCAAGATCAAGAAGAATAGTTTAGTGCTTCTATTTTTTTTTCTCTTTTCTTTCTTTTTTCTTTTATTCCAAGTTTGTATTAAGGGGCCTTGAGCCCGTACTTAATATTTTTGGGAACAAATAGCTAGTCCGTGCTTAAATGCTTTTATTCCTAATCAATTTTCTTAAATGCCTTGTTATCTTTTAAACATGCAATTTTATTAATGCACTCCATTTTGTAGATATCACTCTTATAGTTTGGGTTTCAACTCCCTTTAACTACCCTTCATGATGATATTCAAAAAGGGGGAGAAGAATGTAGATAAGAACCTAGGGAATACTATAAAAACAAACAAACTTTCAAATAGATATAGACTACTAAGTACAACCTTTAGGGGGAGAAAATAGGAACCTACAACTATATTTTGAAAATCATCAAAAAGGGGGAGATTGTTAGTTCAACCACTCATATAATATTTTGATGATTTTACAAAATGAAGAAAATGAAATAAATAATAAAGCGTAGCATATTGTTTCTCTCTGTAATAACATATTTGCAGGTTTCATAAAGTTTTCCAAGACGGGAGATTAAAAGCGTGAAGACAAGTAGCATAAGTATTAGGTCCTAGGCTTTTCCATGTAAACTTTCAAAGGTTGTAATTTTTATTTTATTTGAGTCTAGAAATGTTGTAAAGAGCCTCCAAACATAACCTATAAATAGCTAATTTATGCTCTCTACACTTAGGATAAATTAGAAACAAAAACCTAACACTCAGACTCTTATCAGACGTCTGGAACAAGTGTCAGACATCTGATTTTCCACTTTAAAACGTCTGACAAGTGTCTCAGACGTCTAATTTCCAATAGTTCTGCCTTTAGCTTGTCTCCTTATAAACATCAGTCGAAGCACTTCTCTATCAGACGTCTGATTCTTTACCTAGACGTCCTCAGAGTAACCGTTAGACCTAGCACAGGGCAAAAATGTATTTCCAGATGTCTGGACACTCTTCCAGACGTCTACCTTTAAACCGTTATCTATGCTTTTCTGTGCGTATCCCCTTACAGCCATAAAATCTTTTGTCAAAAGAACGGGGGAAGTGTTCTTTGGTTTCCAGACGTCTGGTGATTCTCTCAGACATCCATAACGACGTCTGATCCTTTAAACCTAGAACCCTGTTTGGATCTGATGGAAACAGGAACGAATCCACCCTTTATCAGACGTCTAATAATATAATCAAATGTCTTATGTGAAAATATCAGACGTCCTTCTTTTGATCCAATGGAGTCAGTTTGGGATGACTTACAAAATTGGACGACCAGAATTATAATCAAACGTCCTATAAGACGTCTGATCCTAAAATTAGACGTCTGATATTGCTGTCAGACTCATCATTACCCTGATTCGTGGTGGATTTCATCCTAATCTCTTGGGATTTGACTCCAACGGCTAGGAGAACTCTCCCAAGTGTTCTTGAAGGTTCCAAACTTGCCTATAAATAGACTACAATTCCTCTTAGGCAAATAACACCTCTTGAGATACAATTCCCTTAGAAAATTCACTAGCTCACTACTCTAAACTTCATCTTGCCCTTGTGCTGTGTCAACACTCTGATCAAAGGGCAAATCCATACTCCCGGCTCACTCCGTTCTGTAAATCCTCAGGGAGTTCTTTTCATGCTTAGTAGATAAGAAAGTAATTAAAGTATTGGGGTGCTCTATAGGTGTTGTTTCAATTCTTATTTTTTGTACTTTGGGTATCCGACCTGTCGGGTCCCCGTCTCTTCATTTTGAAGGGAGAAACCTCCATTTAGGGATCGGAGGTGGGATTTGTAATTGAGATACACTACCCTCGTTTAAGTAGTGTGGTTAGTGGATTGATCACCTTGTGATAAAAAATCCTAAGTCAAGAGATTGGCTTAGGTGGTGGTTTTCACCCATCTTGGGTTTCCACCTAAAAATCTGGTGCCACCTTTTGTGATTGAATTTTTTGTATTACAATATTTAATAATTTCACTATTCACCCCCCCTCTAGTGCAATTTCAGAACCCAATTCATGTGGTGCCTAAGAAGGTCGGGCTCACCATTATCAAATCCGAGTCAGGAGAATCCATCCCCACCCGTGTTGCAAATTCATGAAGAGTCTGCATAGACTACAGGAAATTGAATAGCTCCACAAAAAAGGACCATTTCGTACTATCCTTTATTGATCAGATTATCGAAAAATTAGCAGGAAATTAGTACTTCTGTTTCTTGGATGGATACTTTGGCTATAATCAATGGCCATTCATCCTGAAGAGTCGGAGAAAACCTCATTCACCTACCCCTACGGGACATTTGTGTTCCGTAGGATGCCATTCGAACTCTTCAATGCACCTGCCACCTTCTAGCGGTGCATGTTGGCAATATTCTCTGATATGGTAGGTGAATTTTTAGAAGTCTTCATGGATGATTTCTCTATATTTGGAAAGACTTTTGATGAATGTTTGGCCACTTGACTAAGATCCTCCAACGATGCATTGACGTAAATTTAGTCCTAAGCTGGGAAAAGAGCCATTTTATGGTTCCCCAGGGCATTTTCTGGGACACCTTGTGTCTGAACAAGGTATCCAGGATGACCGAGCAAAGATCAATTTGATATCCAAACTTCCTCCTCCCTCCTCGATCAAAGACATTAGATCCCTCTTCGGGCATGTTGGGTTCTACCGACGTTTTATCTCCGATTTCTCAGAAATCACCAAGCCCCTGACTCAGTTGCTATTGAAGGATATCCCTTTTGATTTTTCTGACAAGTGTGTTGAAGCTTTCAAAATTCTTAAGGATCGAGTTACCAAGGCACCAATATTGCAACATGGCTGGTTTCTACCCTTTGAGATCATGTGCAATGCTTCGGATTATGTTGTGGGGGCAGTCCTTGGTCAGAAAATCGACGGGAAACTCGTAGTGATTTATTATACTAGTAAAATGTTGGACGAAGCCCAACGTAATTACACAATCACTAAGAAGGAACTTCTGGTTGTTGTCTCCGCCTTGGAGAAATTCCGGTCATATCTCTCGGGTCTCGTATTATCATATACTTGGACCATACCGCAATTCGGTAGTTACTCGCTAAGAGGGATGCGAAGCCTCACCTGATTCGTTGGATCTTCCTTTTACAAGAATTTGATTTAGAGATTCGCGACAAAGCGGGTAAACAGAACGTAGTTGCAGATCATCTGTCCCACCTTCCCTCGTCTATCATTGATCCTTTGGCACCTATCACTGAACATTTCCTGGATGAGCATCTTATGAGCAAGGATGCTAGGCTTCCCTGGTATGTAGACATTGTAAACTACTTGGCATCAAACCAGATTCCATCTGATTGGCCTAAAGCCAAAAAGGACAAATTGATTTTAGATGCCAAGTATTACTTTTGGGAAGATCCATATCTTTTTTGCATCGAAGCAGATCAGATCATCCAGCGATGTATTCCTGATGCCGAGGCCAATGATATAATTTCATTTAGTCATAACCAGGCCTGCAGTGGCCATTTTTTTGGGAATAAAACCACAGCTAAAATCCTCCAAAGCGATTTCTATTGGCCGACTATATTTATAGACGCACACAATTGTTGTAGGGCATGTGCTTGTTGCCAGACCTTAGGCAACATGGGCCATCGCAATATTATGCCCTTAAACTTGATTATCGTATGTGAGGTTTTTGATATTTATGGGATTGATTTCATGGGTCCATTTCTAAACTCGAATAGCTTCGAGTATATTCTTCTTGCTGTGGGCTGTGTTCAAATGGATTGAAGCCGTTCTGACCCAAACTAATGACCATAAGATTGTTATCAAATTTATCCACGATAACATCTTCTCTCAGTTTGGTGTCCCCAAAGCAATCATCTCAGATGGAGGGACCCATTTTGTGAATGTACATTTTTAGTTCGTGCTTAGAAGATACAGGGTATCTCACCGCATTTCTACCCCATATCATCCGTAAACAAACGGATTGGCCGAGTTGTTAAATCAGGAAATTAAAAAGATTTTGCAGGTTACTATTTGGCCTGATAGAAAAGATTGGTCAACCCGACTTTCGGAAGCATTATGGGCTTATAGGACCGCTCACCCAATTGGGAATATCTCCTTTCAGGATTATTTACGGGAAGGCATGCCACCTTATTGTAATTATGGAGCATAAAGCCTACTAAGTAGTACGGAAATGCAACTTGGACATCGAAAAGGCTAGCATTCACTGTCGCTTGCAAATAAGTGAGCTTGATGAGTTATGCAACGACGCGTATGAGAACTCACAAATTTACAAGGAACGAATAAAAGCCTTGCATGATAAGCACATTTCACGGAAATCATTCAGTCCTGGTCAGAAGGTACTTCTGTTTGATGCCCATCTCAAACTGTTCCCAGGCAAGCTCAAATCTAAGTGGACTGGACCATTTCTTGTAAGAAGGATTTTTGGTAGTGAAGTTGTCGAAATCTCACCTCTCGATCTTGACTCTGCACCATTTGTTGTTATGGCCAACGTCTTAAACCTTTTTTGGAACTTCATAACTTAAGCCTGATTGGTGAGCTTGTTGACCTTCATTCCACCTAAGCCGCATTGTGTCCAGCTAATGGTAGTAAACTTAGCACTTAACGTGAGGTAACCTGCCATTCTTTTGAAAAACCTCGAGACCTTTTATAATCTATTTGAAATTCACTCTTATTACACATTAGGGTTCTTAATTTAAGAACTAACCTGTCCTAAAATTATGAACTAAATTGAAGGTGAACTCATCTTGTTTGCAATGAGGGCATTACAAAACTTAGGCATGAGGGGGATTAAAGTGCAATCTTCTAAAATTCATGTCTGAAAGGTTCTCACCAAAAATATAGATATTTTCAAGAAAAGAAAAACCAATAAGACATTTTCAGTTTATCAAAACCTTGGACAATTAATTAGGGAGTTAGGCAGACTATCTTTTATGAGATCTACCAAATAATTATGAGGTGAGAGTAAAGTGCCTATTGATGCTCTAAGTCTAGTACGAGAACTCTTAAGTTCCGAATAATTAGATAATGATACTTGGAGTTAGGGATAATTTTCGCTTTCAGCTCCTGTATGCGAACATTTTATGTGAAATACTAAGAGCCACTAAATAAAGCAAATATGCAAAGAACAGGTTCTAATAAAACTAGGAATAAGGTGGATGGTTACAACTGTCCTTTACGAAATCCCCGACTGAAGGAGGGTGCTAGTGTCAGAGGTCAAAAATATGTTGTCCTATATATCCTTTCCTGATGCCGAGAGTAGGCATTTACACCAAATAAGACACACATTATCCTCTTGAATATCATCATTCCCCTGTAATGCCTCATCGATAAAAGTTTATGCTATATGTGTTGTATTGATAGATATGAGAAAAAAGAAAAAAATATAGCAGAAAAAAATAAAAATATATTAGATATTCTCGAAAGAAAAAAGTATATTTTTGAGAAAAAAAACTTTGCGAAAAAATAAAAAAAATCGAAAGAAAAAGTGTTGAGTATGTGTCAAGTAAATTAAGGCAGCAATCCCTACTACCATTACGATCCACCAAATATAGCCTTGACCTACTTTTCTGTATTTTTGACCGCCTAAATACTGGCTGAGGAATTTTGACTTAGTTATAGGATTATCAGAACTTAATTAAAGTGTTAATGTCATGAGAGACCACTAAACATATTTACAAATTTGATGAGATTGTGAGCTCATTAAAAAAAAATAAAAAAAAAGAGAAAAAGAGAGTAAGCACAAAGGAACTAAAAGTGAGCATAATTTTTTTAGCATTTCTCCAAGTTGATTTGTTTGATAGTCTAGAAATTTAGAGTCTATAATACTAGAGTACATGTAACATTAGAAGAGTGTGAGCCACCAAAATAAAATCCTTCGACTCAGACATCTTTTACCTAAGCCTAAAAGTCAAGGCTAAATCACAGACTACCCGTTATGTCATCCCTAAGGGGAAAAGTTTACCTATCTTGATAAATTTGTGTTAAGGGTCAAGTACAAACTTTAAATATAAATTGATAATTGGCAAGGAGAGATGAATATTTTTAAGCTGAATGTCAAAAATACCCTTACACTAAAAATCTATGATGAATTTTAGAATTTGCTAAGGGACTAGCAAATGGTAGGCATGGGGGTATGATGGCATCGCCATCATCCGCTATATATAACTTAATTTGGCTAAATTTTAAGGTTAAATTCACCTAATTAACATATTAAAAGGGTATAACTTAATCAGGGATGAAGAGAAATGAATTAATAAAAAAATGAGTTAATTCTACGATTTTCACGAATAATTATAAATGCAAAATAGCTTGAGGGAAAAATTATGATTAAGCAAAGGTCAATTAAGCTCAAATTTTCTAAAGTGAATTGATACTGAATAATTTAGGATTTTCATTCAAATTGAATATTTATCCTTAATTAAAATGACTAATTTCGACCTTACTTCAATTAAAATAGGTCTGATAGTAATAAATGTAATCTAAACCTCCTAAAAATCAATTTAAAAATTTTTATATGATTTGGAATAGTTAATTTAATAATCGAAACCCGTTTCGACCTAAAACAGAAATGTAGGCAGGTATCTGGTATATTTTGGGTCCAAATATAAATTGATCATGCAAACGATATCAAAAACCAAAATTGAAGTCACCATCAACTTCCTTATGTCCAAATTAGGTTACCATAAAAAGTTGGGCTCATTTGAACTTCATTTTGACCAAGTTTGCAATTTGGCCCTTACTTCTCAATTTCATTGCAAATGCCCCCTTAACTTTTGCTTTTATTGCAAATACGTCGCCGCCAGCACCGCATCCACCTTCCATCTCCGTAGCCTCCAGCTGTCAACTCCGGTGAGGTTGTTCGCGCACCTACCGGCCCTTTCCTTGCATGCCAACAAGCTATAAGCATCCCCCACCTCACGTCGTTTCATGTCGTCATGTTTTAGCACGTCACCTCCCCTTCTTCCTTCTTCCCTACCGTCGCCGGATGTTGACCTTGGAGCTCTCCTCCGTTCCCGCTCCTTGCCACCCCTCGCTATCGACCGAGGGCACGGTTGTCTTCCTCAAGCCATAGCCGTTCTTCCTACCATAGAAGGTGGCTCTCTACCCTCCCCACTACAATCTACTCGCCGTCTTCTCCTTCTCCAACTCCGCGGCCATGCCATCCACTATCTCGTCCTCTTCAGTCAACGTAAGGTAGTTCTTCTTCCTCCCTTTGCACCATAGAATAGATTAGGTCCTTAGATATAGGTTTAGACCCTTATCTCTCCTCCCTCGCCACCTTCTTCGCAGGTGACAACATTGTCGGCCACCCTTCGGCGACCCCACATCTCAACGTACATGCCCTCTCGCTCGCCATCAACCATCCCACGATCTTCACCTCTCCACGCTAAACAAAAGCCCTCTCCTAATTGAGGGTTTCAATGCTCCGAGACCTCCACCGAATGTGACCCCTCCTTGCTGCATTTGTTGCCTCCGCCCGGTCACTCCAACCATCCTCTCACCAAATCAAGGTCACCTCCACCTTCATGGCATCACGACGGAACTTCTCGACCTATTGGAAGCGAGCTTCGACGTGATCCGCTCCTCACTGGAAACCCACCGCCGCCGCCTTCATCCTCGTCGACAGCTGGCCACTCCGACGTCCAAGAGCTTCCAAGCTTCGCAGAAAGCTTCGTGAAGACGCGAGGAATATTTTGCACCCTCTCAAGGGTGATTTCATGCATTGAGACGCCTCCTCGATGTTCGTTGGATCCCCACCGCCCTCCCCAACTCCGACGCCATCATCCGCTACCATCGCCACCTCCAACCGCTACTGCGCTATTGCCGTTAAGTGAGCGACGCCTCTCCAACTAGACTCCACCCTTCATCGGCACAAACCAACCTCGCAAACTCCATTCCGGTGGGTCGCCGACGACGCACGCCGGAGAGGAAGGAGCACCTGCTCCTTTGAACTTTGATGGCAAGGACCTTGTTGAAAGAAGAAAAGTCTAATAGGGACCTAATTGCAGGGATTCAAGGACTGATTTGTAATTTTGCTTGAATTGGCTTTAAGATTTATTGCTAAGTAATTTTTAGTGCCATATCTTGTCCAATATCCCTATTAATGCTCATTTGTGCCTAAAAAGAGAGACTTGACTATTATTTGTTTAATAATTTTTATTAATCATTTGTCAGAATCAATTTTTTATATTTAAATTGCTTAATAGAATGCGATTGTGACTTGTTTGATCTTTACACTTGATTCCGTATAACAAGTTCACCAAAGTGATTTTTGAATATTTCAAATAGTGGTATTTACGCAGTTTTAATTGCTCCCAGAGGCGACCTCAGATTACTTTGAAAATTCAAGAATATAAATTGTAAATGTTAACTTGCTTTGATCATCTATACTACGACGCATAATTTTAAAACCCGATCGAAGCGAGTCAACACATACACAAAAGGAGGGGGTGAATAGTGTAATATCTATTTAAAATAAAACTTAAAAAATCATTCACCACAGATAAAAAATGAATAAGCACAAACTAAAAAAATAACACCTAATTTTAGAGTGGAAATCCTTCCGGGTGAAAACTACTACCTAAGCCTTTTAGCTTATGATTTTCTCGACTAGTCGATACTAATCAAATCCACACTCACATACCACTTGAACGAGAGTGACACAACATCTTACAAACGTCTTCTCTTACACCTGACCAAGAGAAGAATAATGGGACTTCCAATGCAACTTGGATTCCCAGATCAAGAACAACAAAACAGAAGAATATAACAATATTTCCTATGGAACCTCAACAATATTTAAAACAAATGAAGATTTCGTGATTCGCAAGGGAGCATGCTTTGAATTGCAGTAGTTGTATACGCAGAGGTACGAAAGCTTTAGAGAGAGTAGGCATGTTTTTCCCTTTGAAAGCTCTTGCGGTGTGTTTTTGAAGAGGGGCATCGAAGGTCCTATTTATAGGTGTTTTTCAACATGTTTTGGAAATTCTGGAAACACAAGACTTTGATCGATCAAAATAAATGCTTGCTTGATCAAAACTATATTTGATTGATTAAAATAAAGTATTGATCGGTTAAAAGGATATTTTGATCGACTTTAAGATTTCAAAAGGAATTCGACCGTTGGGATGTATTTGATCGATTAAATAATATGGGTTGATCGATCAAAATGGAATACGACCGTTAGAGGTCTTTGATCGATTAAGAGATTAAGGTCTGGTCAATCAAAAAGAAAGTTTAGTCAATCAACAGTAGAATTGAAAAGGTTTGAAAGCGAATGTGAAAAACAAAAACTTACGTTTGTTTTCTTATTGAGGTTTCCTACATAATTCTAAACTCAATAAAATTAAAAAGTCTTCAAGTCCTCTTTGTCCTTGATGTATTTAGAAAAAGTTGATGAGGACACATCCATCCTATAATTTAACTTATCCTGTAATGGGTAGCCTACAATAAAAACATACTTTTCTTATATCAAAATAAGGGTATTAACATTTTCCCCCTTTTTGATGATAACAAAATTATAATTATGCATGAAATTTTCTCCCCCTTTGTTATTAATAAAAAGGTTTAAGCAATGAGATTAATAAGTAGATGGTCCTCCCCCTTATTGAAATACCCATGCAATTCATGACATGCTGCTATGCAATAGAATTACAAGCTATGTAGAAAAACATATCTCATTTTCAATAAGCAGAGAAGCAACAATATTTATAGAACAAGATATCTCAAATAAAGATACAGCAGTCGTCACATAACAAATAGAAGTACTATAAAGCAAGAAAGTTCACAATCTAAAGACAAAAATAAAATATAATGTACTACAAGCCAACATAAGAAATGAAATCTAAAAGAAACTAAGGATGGTCTCAATATCCGATGGAAACTCGACATCGATGTCAAAATCATCCAGAGAGAATGGAGGCATGCTAGTGCTGGATCTTACAGTAGAGGAGAAGCACCCTCTATGTCCCGAAACTGGAGAGATCTGAAGGTCTGTAGATCCACGAGATGGCTACTAGACTAAGGAACTAGTATGTTATGTCTGTTTGGAGGATGGTGCTGAAGTACTCAGAGGAGTTGCTGCTTCTGAACATCAGCCTCGAGGGGGTCTGTGATCATGGACAATGAGTGAGTGGATCTGCTCTCAAAGCTAATCCAAAAACTGATCTGCCTGAGTGTCGTGCTTCATCATCATTTATCTTGTATCTCCCTAGCGATGCATCATCAGAGAGATGCCATCTGCCACATCCTGAATTCCCAAACTGTCGTGTCTGGTAAACTACCTGTCAAGGTAGGGCCACTCCGAGTCGTAGAATGAGGGAAAGGGTTGAACTAGAAGCGGGCAGTAAGCATCAAAATGCTAGTAGGGAGAGTAAGGAGGTGGAGTAAAGGAAGGATCAACCTGAGAAGGAGGCTGAGAAGAGGAAGCTGCTGCTTGAGGAGGATCCTGACGAGCCTGACGCTTTTATTCCATTTTGGAGTAGGTAAGTGTTTGGTGTAAAATCACATTTTTGAATAATTTTGTTGTAGTATAGTGTGAAAATATGTCGACAAATAAAATATAATGAGATAGTAAGTCCCAATCGAACTCAGGGAGGCAATTGGGTCTATTGACTTGGTTTCTTCTCTCTTGCTTTTTTATATATATATTTTTATATTTTTTTATGCTTTTCCTTTTTCTAGTTTTTGTTCTTTTTTTTTTTTATTTCTAACCTAGATGCAATGATCCTAAATGTTTAACTAACTAAGATGAATGCGAGAATAGAAGATGGAAGATTGAGGTGATAGGAAGAGATGGTCAATGCACTTAAGGAGGGACTATGGGTGTAGGACATAGGTTCCTAAGGGGACTAGATAGGATAGGATTAGGATAGGTTCTAGGTCTGAATTTGGGTTGGTTTTAGATAAGATTAGGCAGGTTCAAGGTGGAGTTTAATGGATATGTGGTTGTAGGACCTAAAGGATCTAAGTAGTATGGCTCTAGGATGGTTTAAGGGTCCAAAGTATGTTCACTTTCAGGTCTGGAAATTGGATCTAATTGACTCCTAAATGGGTTCATACAAAGGGTTCCTAATGATGGCTTTCAAGGGTTGGCAAGGGAGTATGTTTAGGTAGATATTAAGGCTCTAGTTGGGGTTGGTTTAGGCTTATGAGGGGGGGATATTAATGGAGGCTTTTGGGATGGATCTTAGGACTGTTTAAGGTCTGAAATATGGCAGCACTAAGGTTCCTATTGGGTGTAAGGATTTGGCTTAGGATTAGGTAGCTATAGGTTTTCTATGTAGGTGGGTTTAAGGGGGTTTTAATTAGGGATATTGGCAACCACTAAGGGGGTTATCTAAGGGGTTTTATGGACTGACTGAGGGTAGATTTCAGATCTGAAAATCTGGTCTGGGAGGCTTCCTAAGGGGTCCTAGAGTTGCAATGACACATCACATCCACATCATAACAGCAAGCACTATGAAATAGAATAGGCATCAACATCCACTTTTTATTCAAACCAAACATCATAAAAAATGAAACCTAACATACCAAATAAAAAGAACATTCACTAATCAATATTAGTATCTAACAAAACTAAAGTCTATCATGCCACATAAAAAAAATGCAATAAATATTGTTAACATGTAATAGAACTAAATGAAAGGAGAGGGAGAAGAAGTTCTTAGATAGGATGATGGAGGGTGGTCGTCCCCTGTCGAGGAAGAGGAGTGACCATCCCTGTTGAAGAAGAGGAGAAGAGGGTGCTGGCCGTCGCTGTCCACGGTGGAGAGAAGGGACTGCGCGCGCGCCTTGTATGGCCGTTGGTGCGGTCTGCGCGTCACAGAGGAGAGGAAGGCTGCAGGTGCGCGTGGCCGCAGAGGGAGGAGCCGTGGTCGTGGGCGGGGAGGTCGCCCTCCTGGCGGGCGTGGAGTACGGTAGAGATGGGATAAATCGGGGGTCGTTCGGTGTGGGATTGAGGGAAGGAATTTTGAGGCGGGGAAAATCGGAAAATGAGGATATTCGTTGGTGTTCGGCTGAGGAAAGCCTACGGATGTTGTTGGGATATTTGTTTCGGTGGAAAGTGGCTTTGGCGGGGTTGGCGGTGGGAATGTGTTACGTGGATGTATGCTGGGTTTAGGTTGGGGGATAAAATGAGATTAAATAAAAAGGTGGAAAATGTTGGTGGATGTACGTTGATTGTTGGGAGGGATTTTGCATAGGAATAAGGTGGGATTGGGATTAGCCTAAATTAGGTGGTAATGTGTCTAGTTAGGAATAGGTGGGATCTAGTTAGGATCTAGGTGGGTCCATAAAAGGAAAATTGGGACTAGGAAATGAAAATTGGCTTGAGGCTTATTAGGTGGGTTTAGAAAGTGGTTTATTTAGTGGTGGATAGGTTCATTGATTTATTCCTCTTCCTCTTTTCTCCTTTTATTTCTTCTTCTATTCTTTTGCTTCTTGGATCATTTCTTCTCATTTCCTCCATTTTATTTCTTGGTCTTTTTCTTGATTCATTATTCCCATATGAACCTACAATTACAAGATAAGATATTATATCATAATTAGGTCCATAAAACACATTATTTATAAATAAGCAAGTAAACATGATGCAAATGCAAACTATGCATAGAATGAATGCAATATTTATAATTATACTAGAAATCTACCCTAATCTAGGTATTTTAGAACCTAAAATTGCTGCATAATTGATAGAGAGATTCTCGCTTATTTATGAAGATGATAGTAATAAACTGATATGTCGTTATAGTCACGTGGTGGAAAATTTCTCAATTAAAGATTAAAATAGATATCAATTTTAAACCACAGTAAAAATGTCGTATCCATAGGGAGAATCGTGCCAAATAAACTCACAATAAGTTTCCATCTTGTCTACTAAAAAAAATCTCATTCATTCATCCTAATGCAAAAGAGAGAACACTAATAGATGAATCAAATAACCAATTGATTCTAATTGCTGAAAAGAGATGGACCAATCACACAAATTCTCCTTCACTAGGATACTCACTATAAAATCAATCAACCCAAATATTCAATGGCATCAAATGTAAAGTATAATATCACCATTAAATGTGAGGCTAATAGATAGGGAAGATAGTCATGCAATTTGATACTCCAACTAATTAGAGCAAACTAAAGGGACTTGGCTATAAATTCATCCAATAAATCCAATATAATATTCAAAATAAAAATCCAACAATGGCATAGCAATGTAAATATTAATACATAATGAAACAGAGCATTCTCTTTGCCTTGCTCACACAAGGGAGAAGGTTCGCTCCCTGGCTGGCTGGCGTGCGATGGAGGTCGGTCGAATTACTATCGTCACGTTGATGGTGGTGGCGTGGTCGACGGCAGCCGGAGTTGGTCGGTCGGTGGAGGAGGATGCTAGTGATGGTGGGTTGGCTAGCGGCGTGCGGGTGAGTCAAGTGACTGTCGTTGTCATCAAGGAAGGAACCACGGAGTGTGGAGGTGCTCAGGGCGAGGTCGACGTTGAAGATGGAAGCTGGAGTGGGCTCCTATAGGCAGTGGAAGAGAAGGAGCTTTGGGTTCTTTTTTTTTTATTGTTGCAAGTGGTGAACAAGAGGAAGATGAAGACATAGGGGAGTAGGTAGGGGTGAAGGCTGATGGTGGTGTGGTCGACATGGATTTGGCTGTGGATTTTGGGCGCAGGGGGGTTGCGGTGGAGAGGATAGGTCTGCTGGAGGTGGGGGCGATGGGTGAAAGGACGATGGTGGTGTTGGGTTGCTCTATTAAAGTTGGAGAAGAGGAAGAAAAGGAACGAGGGAGGAGGGCGGTAGTAGGCAAGGTCGTGGTGGTGGTGGTGCTCTCTGTCACCAAGCACCACCCGAGGGTAGGTGGCATCGACGAAGTTGGCTTCAATCCACAGTTCGCTCTCCAGCCATGGTGTTTGCTTTCTTCATAGTTGAGAAGGATGGAGGAGACGATGGTAGCCTCTTTTGCTTATCGAGGAGGATCCCCCTCTTATCGTGTACGAGGGAGAGCGAATCATCACTTTTGTTGAGAGAAACTAGGAGAGGCATTGCGCGAGGTGTTGCGAGAAGCTCGGGAGAACGATTCATGCGTTCGGCCAGAAGGAAGAGGAAAAGAAACAAATTGGGTTATTTGTAAAAATAATCTAAAATAATGCATGTCACTACAATGGAATGTATGAATATGCATGCAAGCCCCTTATTTGTAAACTAATCTATTTATATATTAAAGTATGCTACGTACATGCAAATATTAATATAGTAATTAAGCATTTAAGCATTTACTTAGCCCACAATTGTGGTCTCATCGGTAATTTGTAAGCTCTCCAAAAATGGAAACACGAGAGATGTACTGCTTATCATTAATGGTAGTGGGGACATTAAAATGTAGGAAGATATGAGAGAGAAGAGTACCAAAAGGGAAAATGCTCATGGGTTTCCTCCATGAAGGTGATGATGAAGTGGTTCCAATTAAATGCCCTATTAGTCATAAAGGCGTATAGAGCCATAAGCATGGGACCCAGACAATTCTCAAAAGAAATGGATTTGGACATGAACTTCCAAATTGAGGAACCATGGGAGAGAATGAAAATACGGTGACTTGGTGGGCTTGCCCAAGTCGAAAGATTCGGGAGTCATCAATGTTTCCCTAATGACCTCAGAAGATATGCCATGATGCAGCTCAACGTAGGTAGGATCAGAGGAGGGACAACTAAGGACCTCAAATAAAACATCGGTATGATGTCAACTGGATATCAAAACCTTCACCAATGTTGTGAAGGTTGGAGTAGAAAAGGTGACAAGACATAGGGTTTACGCCCTTGATACGACTACCTTAGCACCTGCATAAAATGTCCGATCGAAGTGGCGACCTATCCTATGAAAGGTAAGTCAATCTCTAAGACCTAGGAAGATGCACTCAAAGTAGTCAAGGTTGATAGGTCAACCGACGTGAGGTGAGACGCGGGAGTAGAGTGAAAAGTTGTGATGCATCCTGTAACTCATGAAGAAATGGTCGAAGGTGTCATCTCTGGGGTTGGACATAGAGGGACGAGAACGTTTAGGGCAGATTGAAGCAAGTCTGTTCCAGTTTTGGTCGATCAAAAGAATCAAGTTGGTTGATCAAAACACAGATTGGTTGATTAAAAAATAGGCAGTTGATCGATCAGAAGGGTCAATTGGCCGATCAAGTAATCATTTTTGGTTGATCAGAAAATAGACAGGAAGCAAGTCAAGTTGCAGAGTTAAAAGAATGGTCGATCAGGTTTTTGGGTTAGTTGATCAAAAATCAAGAAGTGGTCAATCAAAATCCGTTTTTAAGAGTTTTGAACATAATATTTTTGGTCAATCAATGTCAACATTTTGATCAATAAAAAATCAACAGAACAAAAAAAGATAAGATTCGAATGGATTAAATGGGAAGAATGGATGAAGAACAATGAAGAACAACGAAGAACACGAAGAATAGTGGCCGAAAAAACACATCAAAACAAGATGAAAGTGACAAGTTTGATAGAAAATAAGTAGGGAAATGAGATATACTAGGGATCGACAAAGATCGATCCAATTGGTAGTGAGGAGGAGGAGGTCGGATGGTCGATGGTAGCTGATGAGCTGTGGCTCATCATAACTAAAATGCCCAAGTTAAGCTAGAAACTATGTTAAACACTATCTAATTAATATAATAAATGGGTTAAGTGTGAGAATTAACAGAAATGACCTAAAACATCAAATTTGGGTTAAAAATGCACAATTAGGTAAAATTATGAGATATTCCATTCATAAATGCACATTGATGATCTAATTGCCAATTGAACACATTTGTAAGCTCAAAAGTACAAATCAAGGATTGAATTAACGTTTAGTATGTTCAATTAAACTATTATAAGAGCTTGGTTGCATTTGGACATCAATAGGACCTTGTATTTACTTGTTTACATTTAGGTCCTTAATCCATAACATTTCTTATGCATAAAAGTTGCAATAGCCTTTATGAAAGCATGTAGGGATCGATTTGTTAGCCCTAGGGGACCATCTGGTTACAATTATTATCACTAATGGGTCTTTACACAATTGTTCTACCCCTTCACCTTGAGGGCATCTCCACAAATTCAGCAAAACACCTGCGCTTGTGGGGTACTATTCCTCTGTGAAGAACACGTGCAATAGCCACCGTCCATCTTGTGCTCCTTTGATCCAAGGGCTGATCTCAATACAATCCTCGTGTGCACTTGTGCGAAGCTTCGCTACCTCTCTCAGATCTGATCCAACGATGGACTTTTAGTTTGGGCTTTCCCACATACCTATCCTCCTCATCCCACCATCAATGCCCTAATCATCTAATCTCACCTTAGCGATGACCTGATACACTCCAACGCCTACTTAAACACTTCCCATGAGCTTGCGCAATGCCATCAACTCCCCTTTGAGTTGGTCCCTTCATTCCATCGCCTCAGCTCTCCTCCCTCCATTCCTCACCTACGGTGACAGAGTCGGCTCCTCTCTTTATTTCAATTGTCATTGGCCGACGGCTGGTGGCTCGTGGACATCCCCTTCGTTAGCAAAGGGTTTCTCCCCTTTCGTTGCCATCGACCGACAGCTGGTGGACCTTGGACATCACCTTCATCTGTAGCTAGATTTCCTGCTTTCATAGATAGAATTACTGCTTTCTAGGTAGATTTCCTACTTTCTAGATTAGTTAGGAGTAGAATTAAGTAGTGAACTCATTGATGGATTGTTAGATCTAGGAGTAGATTAGATTAGTGTTAATTTCACTTGATCTATTTTTTGTGATCAATTCTGATTGGAGAGATATTTCCATCCTTTCATTTCGATCCATTGTTCTCCCTCTACACCCCGCAATTCGCTTCTGATTGTTTATCTCGCATTTGTATTCACAATTCACCTCTTCCATTGTAACAACCATTAGATCTGAAGTTCATTAACTATTAGATCTAATGGCATGCTAAGATCAAATGAGGACCTCCTCATACATTCTACAAATCACAAAGGTCCTCCCTATGCATGGAATTGAATTTGATTTGATTTGTTAAGGCCGATTTGGTTTTTGTGGTCAATCGAAGAATTTTGCAAGGAATTTAGTTTAATTGATTTTAATCAATTAGATTGAGTTTATATGGGTGTAATTGAGTTTTATACTATTGATTTGAGTTAGTTTGATTGGAGTTTGAGTGCATAACTTGGTTACACCCAAAATTTTACCATTGTTACTATTTTGAGGTTTTGGCTAAGGAGAATCTAATACACTGATTCGAGGTCAAAGCAATGACCTAATTAGCTTAAGAGGATCGCTAAGGTGTTCTAAACATGAATCAATGGTGTGCAGATTACTTAAGTGACCAGTTCACAATGGTGATCTGTTGTAGCACGAGAATCATCATTTTAAGAAATATGCGTCGTAGTATAGGATGAAATTTGCACAAACAATTAAATTTATAAAACTCGAAATCAATGTGAGTCCGAGGTCGTTTGCAGGGAGCAAACTAGCAATTCAATCCACTAATCACAATATCAAGAGAGATATGCCAAAATAACCAAAATATTGTTCAATGTATATATCAGAATAATATAGCAATAAATCAGAAATGGGAGTGCAAAAAGATGGGGGTTAAAATGGTGATTTAAATCACCAAATTAACTCTAATATTAAGCTCAACAATCAACTCAAATAATTGAACAGTTACCGTAATCAAATATTCTAAATATCTACTGCAGTATCAGAACAGAACCAGCACATGCACAAGGCTCAGATGTCGAGAAAGGCACACAGATGCCTTATCTTCACACCTCAGCAGAGCTAAGGCACAACTGTAACAGAGATGCAAGGGTCTCATAAAGGCACAAGGACCTCTCAGGTGCAAAGGTACAAGGGAAGCACACCCACACAGATGCCCTTCTTCAGATCTCAACTAAGTGTTGAGAGAGGAGAGAAGGGGGCACAAATCTCAAGGCTATAGTGCAAAAGCCCCATCCCTACTCCTCAGATCGCTTCCCTTCTCAAGCTCAAACCGAGGTGAACAATACCGGGTATATCGGTTGCGGATAGGGGTCCAGACCCACGGGTGTAATCGCAGGTGAGAAGTGGTAAAGGGTGTGGTGCAAAAAACTCACCCCCGGTGTAGAGGCGAAAAGCCTTTAGCAGGAAAACCTTTTCTACATTGAGTTCGTTTCGACACGCATGATGTGGGACTAAAGTCCCAAGTCCTTTGCACGAAGCTGTGTTGCTCCTGCTCTGCTTCCTGATGTGATTGGACTATGGCTGGAGATGAACTGCCTGATTAAGGAAGCAAAGACCTTCGTGGGGGTCGTTGATGTAAACACGTTTATATCACATAAACCGTTTATTTTTTGCGTGTTCTTAGGCATAGAGTTGCATCATATAGTATAAATATTGCACAACATGCATCATCTTGCATTTAGGTTAGGTTGTGTAAATTCTAGGTTAATTTTCACTTTTTGTGGTTAAGTAACAGGGTGATATTCAATCGAGGCCTCGGATCGAAGATCCAACCGTACGAATATGATCAGGGCAACAATCGGAGTTCAACGACTCCAAGATTGCCCCAATTAGACTTCCGTAACATTAGATATAATCCAAGGTCAGAGATCAAGAGCCAAGATGGTGTAAATCTGTACTTCAGATGACAAATCCGACCACATGGATGGGTTCGGATCGATGATTGCAGCTTAACAGCATGAAAATCGACCCAATTCGACATTCATGGCACCTTCTACAAGTCACATAAGATGGATGGCCAAGATGGTGCCACGTGGCGCCATCTCGGCTGCCCAAACTAGCCTAGCTAATATGCGAGGACCCACTGCGCTCTCTCTCTCCTCAATGCAAAATTAGATCTGGGTTGTTGGATCTTGATCCAATGGCCACGAGCGTGTGTGCTACGGTTAGAAAGTCGACAAAGAAGAGGGGGCAACGCAGCGATCGAGCGTCTCTCCGTGAAGCAGAGGCATGAGTTCGATCCTCGCTGCACCTCAAATCAAGGCGCAGGCACAGGAGCGGCTAAATCAAGTCATTGGATGGCGAGCGGACAACACAGATGCGGGCGATGTGGCATGCCCAGATGCAAGGAGTGCGAACGCGCCATCAGATGCGCTTTTGTGAATGCAGGCGAGTGTGCATCCTAAGCCATTGATCTTCGATCCAATGGCAATGAAGGAGGCTGCGTCCCCTCTTAACAGGCGTTGATGGAGATCGGGCGTGACGCGTTTAAGCCGTCCGATTGTGAGATCAGATGGCTGAGAACACGCAGACGTGCGCGTGCCTTGAGGCACGAGGAGAAGAGGTGCAGCATGCACGGCAGCTATGCCCACGATCTGGGCTTTAGTGATAATTTTATTCATCACGAAAGGCCCCTGATTTAATGTTTTCAAGTGTAAAGACCTATTTGCCCCCTCCAATCTACACCTATATATAGCCCTACAATCCCCACACTTTCTTCATCCCTTCCTCTCTCTTCTCACCCCCTTCAAAGCTCTAAGAGCTTGTCCCAAACCCGGGATGCTCCATTAGAGTTAAAATTAGAATTTTTCCACCTTCTCCCTCCTTCGTGGAGCATCCCGCGGTTGTCCTCTCACTCCATTTAGGAAGTGGATCCCGCGACAACAACGTCCTGCCTCGCCCCCAGTTCTTCCCACTTCATACTCCTTCCCGCTTTGTCCTCCGTCTTCCAGGAGACGCACCGTCCAGCTCATCCTTCAAGCAATCGTTGAGAAGGATACTTCTCTCTCCATTCTCTTTACTACTTTCTAGAGTAGATTTACTGCTTTCTAGCGTAGATTTCTTGCTTTCTAGTTGTAATGATTAGTGTAATGAGCAACATTTGATGATGAAATCCATGTTTATTCTACCTCTGTTTTCTCTTTATTTGTAATATTCTATCTTTGTCTTCTATTCTTTATTCTTTAAGTAGATAGCTAATTTAGATTCAATTCGATTAGCTAATTTGCTTCGTCACAATTAAACAAACACGATTTTGAATCAAATGTCCGCCTCCCTGTGCTCGACCCGGAATTCTTAGAGTTTTGGTATAAATTTATTTGTTGATGGATTTCTTCGCAAATCATACTATGACGACTGGTTTTTCAAAATCCAATCCATTTTTGCGTAGTCTTCTGCTACAACAGTCGTTCGCATCTATTGGACATGAATTCATGACCGAAGATGAGTGGAATGCAGTGAATGGAGCTGAGGATGATGACGGCAACAGCAGCTATCCGGCGAAGACCTGAAGAGCAAAACATAGCCTTGCGGCCTTGTCAGATGTGCTCAGAAGGTTCGCTAGTCGTCGATGAGTGCAGTAGTGGTCATGGTATCGCATGAGGGTGTTTGTGAGTGTAGCAGAGTCGGAGAATGAGTGTGAATGTGTGCGTGCTAAATAGGGGAATGATGAGTGTAAATCCATAAATTTCTTTAGGGCAGTTACTATATGTGATACGGTGAAGGTTTTGGGCACTGTGGTAGGTGGTGCAATGCGGTGTGGTGGTCGTGTGAGCTTGCCGGAGCTTCACCAGCTGTGAGGAAAACGACGGTGGTGCGGGCGATGTTGAATGTGAACCTAAGATCTAAGGGGGTAGAAAGAGTTAGGAGGGTGGGAGGAAAAGAAAAGAGATACTCAGAGCGAGAGAGAATGTGTGAAGGCGGTCAGCTATGTTGGGCCGACATTGGAGAAAGTGAAGATGCCGGTGAAGGATCGACGAGGCAGGAGAGGTTGGAAGTGACCGGTCTTTGGCTAGCGCGGTTGCGAAGAAGAGAGGGAGATGCTAAGCTGGTAAATTTGACCATTGGTCAACTCAACGAAGGAGGTGGAGAGGCTCACCGAAGCTCGAAGAGACGTCGACCAGAGTAGAGAGGAAGAGGTGGTTCTTGGCCTTTTCTGAGCTCCCTAAAACAGCGGAGCATAGGGAAGCTTATATAGAGCTTCAGGATGAGCTCTGAATGAGGAAAGGAGCCTGATTGATTTGTGATTTTTGGGAAAAATTTCCCCAAAATCCTTGATCTCTCCTAAGCTCTAGGATTTGATTTAGGGTTCTTGAGATGGCTCAACGGGATCTCCTCAAGATCAATCCCTCCAAATTTGGAGGGATTTGGTCTTGATTCGAGAGAGAAATCTCTTTGCGAATCTCAACTCAGGTGCGTTCCCACCTCTAATGGTGGTAAAGACCTAAATGAAGAAATGACGAGAAATTAGGGGGCTATTTGCAAAGAATTCGAAACCTGAGGGGCTAAATGTAAGAAATAGAGTTTTAAAGGGCTAAATTGCAACTTAGGTCAAGATGGACTCTGATTGGGCCCAAATTTTGGCCTTAACCTAATTTGGATCCAAGGAATCTAGTGGTGAAGTCGAATTTCAATTTTGACCATGTTTGACCAGAAATCTGTACATAAGCCCAAATTAAGGTAGAATTCTATCTGCAACTCTGTTGTAGGTCAAAATGGGTTCAGGTGATCAAACCAAGGGTACCAAATCTCTTATAATATTTTTATATAAATTTTAGAAAGTTTAGATGAATTTTATCTTGACCAGAGCCTCTTTAATTTAAGCGGGTCTGAAATTAGGGTTTTGTGTTCTAATTCAGTTCTCGAAACGCATAAATCCCTATTTCTGTCTGTGTGGACCCACTCTTTAGACTTTAATGTTCATTTGACCTTTATATAATCCCTGACAAACCCCATGGTTACTTAGCAATTATGATGCGATGTTAAAACTACAGATTTAACCCTGTTTTAATGTTTTCTTCACAGAATGGATCTGAGTGGATTACGGCTCTCAAGAGATCATGTAGGAGCATTTGTCACTTGATTTCCACTAATTTAAGTTAGTTATGGCTAATGATGGTGTTACCATCATGATCTCACATTAAAGGCCCAGGTGGGTGACATTGGTTTCTGATTTACAAGGGTTTTAATATGATATTTGAGGTCTGAGTGAGATTTAGAAGATCTTCAGAAAAAGTTTTTAGATCTAAAAGTGATTTCCAATGGAATTTACTTGATTTTTGATTTGATTTTGGGATTCTTGTACCTTAGATTAGACTTCCCTATGCTGATTTGGGTTATTTTTAGTGAACTCAACCGCAGCACTAGTTGCTAGTTTGATGCAGCAAGCAACTGCTGGGTTTACATTGAAGTAGCAGTCAGTTGCTCAATTAGATAGCAACAATAGCATCAGTTGAAGTGCTTGCTGAAATTGAGTAGCAGCACGTTTGAATAGTCTGAGTCCAAGAGAATTTTGAGTTGATTTCAGATGTTAATTGATCTATATGATTTTGTAATATTAGAACTTAATGTCATAAGTTCTCATGTACTTTTATAGCTCATATTTGATCTAAAGATGGCTTGTAAATGATGTTTAGAACACATTGTCAGCAACATGATTGTTTAAATTGTCCAAAAATGAGATTTTAGTGAAATTGAAGTTGAAAAGCATGTTTAATTGTTCAAACTATTTCATGGTGATGTCCGGAGGTTTTTGAATGTTTACATCTTCATTCCAACCTTTAGAATTTAAAATGAGGCTTTAGGTTCCATAGATCAAACTCATTGAAGGCCACATTTGGGTGAAATTGTAAATATATAAAAAAATCCAAAAAAATCATAAAAAAATAAAATAAATCTGTCTTGAGTAAGATAAGATATTTGTTTAAGTGTACGTAATGTTTCAAGGTATTTCGAACCACCAGGCTGGTAGAACATCCAGCTGACGATTCAGTCTACTTTGAAACTCAATAAAATAACGACATTCAAAAATCTCAAAAAGAAACAATTCTTTTGTCATATTACCTTTTCTCTCTCTTTTCCTATCTCTATTATATATATAAATACCAAAAAAATATGAAAATACCAAAAAATACACAAAAATACCATATATATATACTATTTATACTTGTAAATATAACTTAATACTAAGTTAAATATAAATATTGTAATATATGTAAATAATGTACATAAATAACTTATAATTGTATTATATATAATTAAACAAGTATTTAGGATGAGTTATTGTTTATATAACTTTATTATATAATTACATATAAACTTATAGTAAATTATTTGTATTTAAACTAAGGTAATTATAAATAAATATGTAAACTTGTATAATAGTATCTATTATTGTACATACATATTAAAGTATTTATTATATACCTAATTATACTCGTACATTGATTTATTTATCTAATTATTGTAGGTAATCAAGTTATTAATTTAATTAAGTAAATTATTAAGTCAAAATAAAATAAATTAGTAAATTAACTTATTACTGAAGTAATTTATATTTTACACATATATATATTAATTTTGATTATTTTCATCCTATTTATAATATATTTATACTGTATAATAATATTCATAACTAAATTATATGTATATCTAATAAAAGCATGTAAATAAATGCATATAAATTAAAATAAATGTTCTAAAATAAATTAAAAAATGTATAATAAATACCTTATTATGTTAGTTAACTAATTATAAGGTCAATTGACTTATTAAGATATTAATTTGTACATTAATTAAGGATTTAAGTTGTAAATTAACGTGTATAAATCACTAACTTTAACTAATTTTTATATATAATTAAATAAGGTATTGTGGAAAATTAATTATATAATCTTGTAGCCCTATGTGAGGGCTTTTCAATCCTCTAATTTGTTTTAGGAAAAGATGAAGTTTTGACACGAGAAACAAGGCTCAAATTAGCCTCTTACGGACGTTGTACGTCGAATCCACGCTGAATTCACAAAGCATTAATGCCACATCGGTGGTGTCGAGGTGCCTGTAGTTACATAAATTGAGTTCCCTCCTTAGCCTCCTCAATCATCATGTGCCGGGCGCACCAATACCACATACCCATTACCCATGAGCATTATTTGAGCATATGAATTGAAATTGAGGGGTCTGGGAGCCTGGTCTGGTCAGGGCCCAGTTCAACTGAGGTAGGTCTGGGCTGAAACTATGCACTAAAATACACTAAAAATAAATTAGGATTGAGCTTAGTAGTGTTTTGGTCTCACCCATGAGGGTGCTTTGTATCCCATGAAAAGCCCAATTCGGCCATTAAAAACCTAATTTTTGGTTAACTAACAGCTCAGTGTGAGTGAGGGAATGAGTTGAGAAAAAAATCTAAGTGTTGATCCCTCTGTGTGTGTTGTGTGTATGAGCTGTGTTGCCTAAGTGTTGTGTGTGTGTAATGTGTTGTGTATGTATTGTGTGTATATGTATATATATACGTATATATGTATAGTAGTATATATATATAGAATACAGATATGTAATCAGTATATATGTATATAATGTATAAGTTTATAATGTATACGTACATGTATATTTATATGGTATATATGTACATACTATGCTATATATATATATATATATAGCATAGTTAGAGTATAGAAATTCTTAAGCCTTATGTGTTAAGGATTTAGTGACATTTTTATCCGTCACTGTAGGTATATATATGTCAGTAAATATAATTCCTTTTCCTTATAGCTTGTACATACTTTTACTAAGGCTATAGTGACACTTATTTATGTCACTAAATATACAGTATATGTTATAAAGTTATTAGTATATGTTAGTATAACTTAGTATAGTATATATTAATAAGTATTTTTGTACCTATTCTTAGGTATTATCTAGTATAGTATATATAATTAATATAGAGTTGATTTACCTAGTTTTTTTATGTCTATTTGATTGTAAGTATTTTTAAGGCATTGTAATTTGTATTAATTGATTCTTTTGTACACAATTAACTCATTCATTCATTCTTTGATTCATTGATCCATTTTGTATATATAATTGACATTTTTTGGAATAAAAGAGCATTTTTGGAATATAGAGAGTGATATATATCAATGACTGCCTCCAAGTGAATGACTTGGAATAAACCAGTAAAAATTATGTAAATAAATAAAATAACACATCTATTTGCATTGTGACGCTATACTATAAAACAATGACACCTTAAAGTCACATTTTTATGCAGACGGGTTTTTCATCGATCATATTTTTGGCATGTTGCCGGGATAAAAACCTGAAAACAGTGTTCGTATTATGATTGATGGATTGTCAACAATCAGTGGTCGTCGAATGCTGAAGCGGTCGTCAGAGAGGGCTGGACGAGCAACGATGGGTGGTTCACCAGAGAGGAGAGGACGCTGGAGGGTGGTCAACCAAGGCTTGGTTGGAGAAGGTGGCGGTGTTTTGGTCGGAGGTGGTGGTTGATGGTGGTTGAGAGGGGACCACTTTTGGAGTGGGGTCTTGTGTTTTGGTTGGAGGTGTGGTGTGGTTTGGTTGATGAAGAAAGTTTTTGTAGTGGTGAAAAGTTGTTTTTATAGAGAATAGGTGAAGCAAATATGGTAGTAGATGATTAGAGATCGTAATCAAAGATTGATCATGATTAGTGATCAAATCAAGTGATTAGAATCACCAAATGAAATCTTGGCAAGATCAAATCCGCCCAGATTTTGTTGATCAAAATAGGTATTGGTTGATCAGAAAGAGAGATTGATCGATGAAAATTGAATTTCCAGTGGAGGGAAAATTCCTGCCTAAAACTTGGTCGATCAAAACTAACATTTGGTCAATCAAAAGTTAAAAATTTTGGAGGGAAATTTTCCGCCCAATAGATTCAAAGATTGATCGATCATAATAAAAATTTTAATGATCGACTATTGCTCGATCAACATAATTTGTTTGATCAACTAATGGCTATTAAGAAAACAATAAACAATCAAAGTTCAGCAAGTCTTGTCATGTATAAGTCTCTTCTTATCAATATAAATCTTTCTTTTGCTAGAGGTTTTGTGAAGATATCAACTAATTGTTTCTTTGTTTGAATGAATTCTAAGACTATTTCCTTCTTAAGGAATAATCTCTAAGGAAGTGATGTCTGATATCTATATGTTTTGCCCTAGAGTATTGAATGAGGTTTTTGGACAAGTTTATTGTACTAGTATTATCACAAAGAATCCTATTGTTTTCAAAGTGTAGCCCAAAATCTCTAATTGCTTGTTTCATATGCAAGTTCTATGAACATGCTAAAGATGCAACAATGTACTCAACTTCAATTGTGGACAAGGAAACACTATTCTGTTTCTTGCTGACCCAAGATACTAGAGAATTTCACTAGGGAAATTGACGCGTTCCACTAGTACTCTTGCAATCAATCTGACTTCCTGCATAATTAGCATCACAATAGGAAAGTAAGTCAAGTGTGACTAATTTGGGGTTGAACATACCAAGATCAATAGTGTTAAGTAGGTACCTAAGTATCCTTTTTAAGGCATTTAGGTGAGATTCTTTAGGGTTTACTTGAAATCTAGCACACAGATAGGTACTAAAGAGTATGTCAGGTCTACTAGTAGTTAAGTAAGAATCCTATCATGCTTCTATATAATTTTTGATCTACACACTTACCTGACTCACCTTCTTTGAGTTGAGTAGTGGTAGCCATGGGTGTGTCTTTTCCTTTCGTTTTGTTCATTCTGAATTTCTTCAAAATTTCTTTTGTGTATTTCATCTGTGAGATGAAGATTCCATCTTCTAGCTGATCAATTTGCAACCTTAGGAAGAACTTTAATTCTCCCATTAGGCTCATCTCGAATTGATCTTGCGTGACTTTTGCAAACTCTTGGCATAGAAGATCATTAGTAGCATCGAATATTATGTCATCAACATAAATTTGGATTAAGATTAGTTGATTATATTTATTTTAGTAAATAAAGTTGGATCAATTAAGCCAATTTTGAAATCATTTTCTATTAAGTACTTTCTTAGCTTTTCATACCAAGCACGAGGAGATTGTTTAAGTCCATATAAAGCTTTATTAAGTTTAAAAACATGATCAGGGCTACTAGTATTTTCAAAGCTAGGAGGTTGTTTCACATAGACTTCTTCTTTTAGAAACCCATTTAAAAATGCACTTTTGAAGTCCATTTGGAATAGTTTAAATCCCATATGAGCAGCAAAAGTCAGTAACATTCTAATGGATTTTAGTCTAGCTATGGGAGCATAAGTTTCATCAAAGTCAATTCCTTCCTCTTGATTGTAGCCTTGAGCCACAAGTCTAGCTTTATTTCTTACAACTTTTCTTGATTCATCAAGCTTATTTCGAAAGACCCATTCTGTTTTAATGATAGATTGAGATTTTGGCTTAGGAACTAATTTCCAAACATCATTTCTTTCAAATTGATTCAACTCTTCTTGCATAGCTACAATCCAACAATCATTAGTGAATGCTTTTTTCACGGATTTTGGTTCTAGTTGGGATCTAACACTCTAAGTGTAAGGTTATTAAAGGATGATCTGGTTTGAATTCCCTTTGAGACTTCACCAATCCCTAAATCTTTAGGATGGTCTTTGGTGTAGGTTAGGTCTTTAAGAAGTTCACCAGAGATGGTGTCTTCAGGTATGTTTGAAGGATCGTTTAGAGGTTGATCATCATCTTTGGTTGATGCATTATCTAACTGATCTACTTCATCAAAAGACACATGTAGAGTCTCTTCAACTACCAATTTCTCTTTATAAAGACTCTACAGGCTTTACTTCTAAAGGAATATCCTAGAAAGATTCCTTCCTAACTTTTTGCATCAAACTTATCTAGGTTCTCCTTTGTATTCAGTATGAAACACTTACAACCAAATACTTTAAAGGAGATCTTAGGAGTCCTATTAAAGTAAAGTTCAAAGGGTGCTTTCTCAAGAATATGTTTAATAGAAGCCTTATTTTGGATATAACAAGCAGTGTTTACAGCCTCAACCCAAAAATATCGAGGTAGCTTTGACTCACACAGCATAGTGTGGGCACACTCTTGTAGGGTTCTATTCTTCCTTTCTACACAACCATTTTGAGGAGCTACTATAGCAAATGCAAATTCTTGTTTTATCCCAAAAGAGAGTAGAAATCTAGGAATTTTTTATTTTCAAATTCTCCATGATCACTCCTAATCCTAGTGATGAGTAGGCTAGATTCAGTTTGAATTCTCTTGGCAAATTTTCTAAATTTCTCCAAGTAGAATTTTAGATCTTAAAAATAATACCCAAGTAAATCTAGAGAAGTCATCACTCAAGACAAGACAGTATTTGCACCCATTTAGACTTTCAAACTTGGTTGGTCCGAAAGGATCTAAGTGGATCAACTCAAGTGGCTTGGTGGTACTGACCATGTTTTTAGGTTTGAAAAAAGCTTTATGCAGTTTTCTTAGTTCACAGGATGAATATAGATTTTTCTTTCTGAAGGAAATCTTAGGTAACCCTCGTACTAAGTCGTGTTTCACAAGCTTGTTTATATTTCCCATGTAAACATGAAAGAGTCGACGATGCCACAATATTGACTCATCATTTGATCCAACCAAGCAATTAAGATCATTGCATTTGTCAAAGTCAATAGTGTAGATGTCTTTTGATTTGTCTCCGATCAAAAGGATTTCCTTTGAATTTTTATCCTTAATTTTAAAACCTTTTAAAGTGAAAGTTACTTTATAGCCTTCATCACATATCTGACTTACAATAAGCAAGTTGTGTTTTAGACCACTAACAAGATGAACATTATCAAAGGAAGTTTTGGAGTTACCAATTTGGCTAATACTAGTATACGACCCTTGTGGTTGTTGCCAAAGGCGACTGAACCACCTTCCTTGTGGCTGAGGTTGAGGAATAGGTCTTCTTCTCTTGTCATGTACTTCGAACAACCATTGCCCATAACCTATCTTCCTTTTCCTTGGACTTGCCATTGGTTTACGTTTGTGAGGTCCAATGTTTCTCCTTACAGCTACAAGGTGTCCATCTTTCTGATGATTGATCTAGTCTAAGTACTTTATTAATCCTTGAAAGATTCCTAGAAAACAAGATTGCAAATCTCTTTTTGGTACCAATTTTCGATTGGGTCCAATTTTGTTAGCAGGTGACTGTTTAGGCATGGACCTATTCTTGGCCTTAGAACTAGCGGGAATTTATGTGTCAGATTGTGAAGTTGATGCTTCATGATCATTATTAGAAATGTATCCAACTAAAATTTTGTAGTGGTTTAGGTTGGTGTGCCTAATAGCCTTTCTAGATTTGCTCTTCCTTTAGTGAACTTAGCTAGGTCATTTACAAGGGCAACAGACTTTTGGTTTAATTTTCCTAATTCTATCTGAAGTGAGTCAATATGAGCCTTGAGAGAGGTGATCTCTTGAGAAAATTGTTGATTTAGAGATTTAGCACTATTCCTTAAGTAAATTTCTTCGTCTAGGTTGTTAGTTAATTTTTTATTAGTTACTTTAAGTGCTTTAGTTAAATCATACATCTCAGAAATGCTTCTAATAATTCATCAAAGGTAAAAGACGATACCTCATCTTCAATTGCCATAAGACCGCAGAGTGCTTCTTCGCTTGAAGTATCTTCACTCTCTTCTTCTGAGCATGTATCGCTATCATCCCATGTCACTTGCAAAGCCTTCTTTTCTTCACATTTGGGAAATCTTCGGGCCTTCTTTTTGTCATTCTCCTTCTTGAGTTGAGGGAATTCCTTTCTCATGTGCCCTTTCTTCTTGTAGTTGTAGTAGATGACTTGATTTTCTTGAGGTTCTTCATTTTTCTTCTTCTAGATCTTCTTGTTCTTCAAGAATCTTTTAAACTTTCTGGAGAGTAAGGCTATGTCTTCCTCGTCTTTATTTTCTGATTCTTTGGAGTCAGTATCAGCTTTCAGCACGAGGACTTTCTTCTTCTTTCCTTCTCCTTTGTATTCTTTCATGTGCTCGAGCTGAACCTCATAGGCCATTAAGCTACCTATAAGATCATTCAACTTTAGCATAGAAAGATCCTTAGATTCCTGAATAACTGTTGTCTTGGTTCCCTAATCACATCTCCTACATGGTTTCTCCTTTCTTCATAGAAAAGAGCTCATATTTCTGGGTAAGGAGGTTGAACCAAGTGTCCTTGACTTTTGAAGTTCCTTCATGAGTAACTTCAATAGTATTCCAGATTTCGTATGCTGTTTTGCATGCTGAGACTCGATTGAACTCATCCTTGGATAGACCACCGAATATAGCATTCATAGCTTTGGCATTGTGTGTGGAAATCTTCTTTCGGTCTGCAGTAATCTCAACACCTTCCTTCTTTTCTAGGTGCGTGTATTTTGAAGCAATCACTTCTTAGACTTCATAATCCATTGATTTCAAAAATATCTACATTCTGGTCTTCTAAAATCCATAGTTGGTGCCATTAACTGTTGGTGTATTAGAGGGGGGTGAATAGTGTAGGATAAAAAATATATGCGAAAATTAAACAATCACAGAAGTATTCACCGCAAGAGACAAGTATTTTTAGGTGGAAACCCAACCTGGGTAAAAACCACCACCGAAGCGTCTCGACTTAGGATTTCCTGATCGACCGAGTCGATCAAATACACTAACCATGTCACTTAAATGAGGGTGACACAACCTTAATACAACCACACTACTTTAATTGAGGGTAGTGTGCCTCAATCCCTCTTCTTCATAAAGAGAATTTTGTCTTATGAAGGAAACAAGAATTTACCACACGAATACCCAACCAAAAGAACAAAATACAAAGAGACCTATAGAGCTACAAAGCACAATTTAAACTATGCTACTATAAACGAAAGGTTTTCCTTAAGATAGAAGTGATTCGGCATGAGTGTGTAGCAACTTGGAGCTCTTAGATATGAAGTGTGAGACTTTGAGAGCTTGGATACTATCTTCTTTTGATTCCTTCTAAAAAATGTGTATATATGGTAGAAAGAATTGTATCAAGGTGTCTTCTAGCAAGGTAGAGGTACTCCTCTATTTATAGAGGCTTTAAGAACGTTCCAGAAGGCTTGGGAGGCCTTGTAGCCATTAGGAGAAAATCCCATAAGATCAGGTCGAAATCCCAATCGAATCAAGCTCATTAACTCTGACAGCAGAATCAGACGTTTAATTTTTTGGTCAGACAACGGGTCAGATGATTGGTCAATGTTTTGGTCTTCTGATGTAAGGGTCAGAGTTCCTGATTTTGTTAGATGGAAACAGGGTTCTAGGTCTGACGTCTAGGATGCTATTTTAAGACGTCTGGCTAAAAAATTGGACATCTAATTTGGTGCAGGGTTGTTCCTATTTTGGACTAGATCTAAATAGGGTTCTAGTGTAACAAGGTCGGATGTCGTACTGGACTTCTAGACATGTTATTGGATTCTAATAATAAAGATGTTCTATGGGAAATGATTCCCAAGGACCTAATGGTTGAATTTGGGTTAATAAGGTCCAACGTCTCTTTATCAAACGTCTAAAGGTCTCTATGGACGTCTGAAAATAATTTTAAAATATTCCTCAATGGGTTCAAGAGGATATTGGTCAGACAACCTAATGGTTCTATTATTAGACGTCTAATAAGGTTATCAGATGTTTAACTAGACGTCTGATCTGACTGTCTAATTCTTATTTTGGCTTTCTAATTCTATTCTAAGGTTTACCTAAGTGTCCTAAGGATATGTAAGTGATGGGAACACTATCATGAGCCCTAACTAGTCCAATTTGGTCTGATAAAGTTGATAAAAGCTCCTACATAACCATTAGAGGGTCTTATGTGCATACTATTCTGTTTTAAGAAAAAGAGAACACAGGGTTATTTATGCAATTTTAACTGCATTTCATAAGTACAGAATAACCACGGGGAATTCCAGGGGTTAATTAAAGGTCAAATGGTCATAATGTCTAATAAGAGGGTCCTTGCAAATAGAAACGGGTTTTCGCATATTTCAATAATTAATGGACATCCGAAACCCTAATTTTAGATCCACTTAATTAACTAAGGTTATGGTTAGGATAAAATTCACCTAAACCTTCTAAAAATCATAGAAAAATATTCTATAAGGTTTGGTACCTTTAATGTGACATTTGAAACCCATTTTGATCGAAAACAGAGTCTCAGACAGGAAGTTGCCCTAATTTGGGTTTTTGCGTAAATTACCTAGTAAAACTTTGTCAAAATTAAAATCTAACTTCACCATCAGATTCCTTGAGTCCAAATTAGGTTTGTACCAAAATTTGGGCTCAATCAGAGATCATTTCGACCTAATTTGAATTTTGGTCTAGTCTGACTCTTCTTTTCTCAAATAGCCCCTCAGCTTTTGAAATCCTTGCGAACAACCCCCTAACTTTGTCATGTTCTTCACGTTTAGGTCCCTACCTCCATGGCCATGTGAATGCACCTGCAGTCGACCTTCAATCAGGAAGATCTCCTTGATTTCATGCCTAAACCCTTCCAAAATTGGAAGGGGATCTCCTAAGAAGATCCTCTACAATCTGAGCTGCATCCTAGGCTCTAAGTCTTGCCCAAAACCTAATGCGAACTCTTGGAAATCACCAAATCCCAATCCCTGATTTTCGAGTTTTCAAGCTTGTTTCCAAGCTTGGAAGCTCGTCTAATGGGCTATATAAGACCCTCCTCGCCTGCCTTACCTCCTTAGCATGTTTTTAGGCCAACAACCTCTTCCTTTCTCCCTCTTCGGCCTGCTCCGAAGCTTGCTCTGGAGACCATCCTTCCCCATTCACTTCGCCTGCTGCCACATACTATAGGTGGTTGGTTCCAACTCCCCTCTTCATTCCGCACCTTGCAATACCGGCAAGGAGCTCTCCGACCCCCTCTTCATCGCCGTTCTCCCTCCCAGAGCATTCATCTTCTCCAACATCGGCTCATCATGGCCGATGCCTCCTCTGCTTCCTCCTCATCTGCTAGCTACTCTCTTCGATGCCTTAGCATCCACTCATCATCACAACAACTTCAAACTTTCGCTTCGACCACCGTCGCTCCCGCTCCAACTTCGTCTTCCACCTCTCCAGCATGCCTTCGGCGAGGCATTTCCATCACCACGCACCACTAAACCACACGCCACCAGTCCCTACACCATCGTCGAATCCTCACAAGCAAAACCCCTCAAGAAATTGAGGGGGTTGCTCACCCTAGCCCTCCACCAAACACCTTCATATACTCCGACCCTCTTTGCCTTCGCCATGCTCACACATGCACTCTCACAGCACGCCACCGCCACCATCACCTTCGCTGCACTTGCACGAAGCTTTTGAGCTTTTATGACATGGCCGAGAGGCCGTATTTTCACTTTCAGGTGCTTCATCGGAGCTCTACCATCGCATCATCTTCTCTGACTTCACCTTCAATCCTCCAGCTACATTCGCTCCAGATTCCAATCTCAAGCTTCACGGGCGACTCCCAGGCATCTTTCCAAACCCTTAGTTTCATGCCAAGAGCTTGCCTTTAACCTCAATTGGAGGCTTCTTCACCAGCTGTTGCTCGCACGAGGAATAGTGGGAAAGTTAGTCCTACATTGTAGGATTAGGAGCTGATAGTGCAGCATAAGTTGATTTTCTACATTGGACCCCTTGCCCAGTACACGAGGGGTCGGTCCCTCCTTACGCCCTCTTCACACCTCGACTACTACTCACACCCGGTAGCCCTGGTCTCCCTGCCAGATCCGTATACTCGCCTGGATAGCCGATAAGCGACCTAATTACACGGTTCTGAGAGAGAAGAGAAGAAAAGAAGAGAGAGAGGGGGGAGGTTTTGCACTACCTCCCTATCTCTCTACACTTAGCTGCTGAGAGGCCTTTGCCTCGATGGTGTTGTGCTATGCCTCTTTGCTGAGGCTCGAGAAAGAAGAAGGAATGAGGCCCTTGAGCCTCTTGCAAGCACTGTAGCAGGCTTTACTTAAGCCATCTGAGGCTTGAATCTATCGTCTGATTCTGCTGGTTCTGAGCTTTTGTGGCTATATTGGTTACTTAAGTGACGTGGAATATCTGATTGAGTTTACTATTCATTTATTTGAGATTATCGTGAGCTTAATTTCAGGGGTTAATTGGTGATTTAAATCACCATTTTACCCCATTCTTTTTGCATTCTGATATTGACTCTCATATATATATCATTTTTTAATGGAATTTTGGTTATAGTTGCTCATATTTGTACTTATAATTATGATCTTTGGAATTGAGTTGTCATTAATTGCTCCATGTGTTCGACCTTGGATACTCTTTTCGAAATTCGAGTTACAAATTTAAGTGTTTTCGAGAGATTTTGACTTGCTGCAATGAAATGACTTTAAAAAATCGATTTTGCCCGTTAATAGTAAGTTTCCTAAGACTGAGATGTTATACTTTGGGCTCTTTAACATATTTCTTAGAAAATAAAGAGCAAGAATAAAAGACAAATACATTAAAAACATTTCTATCCTGTTCTTCTTTTTCAAGCTTTGGCCCTAACCAAAGCTCCTTCTCCTCCACCAAGCTCTTCCAATTCGCCATGGAGGTGAGCTTAAGCTCCTTGCACTTTCTTCTATTTACATTTCATCCTAAAATTTTAAACTCAAATGCAAATGTCAAATAATAAGTGTTTTGTTATCTTCAAAATCAACGATCGTAGTGCCCTTGTACAAACAAATAAAGGTGGCCTGACAGCAGATTGACCCTCAATGTATACCTCAGAGGACTTTGACATCATGACTGGAGTAAAAGTCAGCTCTGATACTAGATGTGAGCATGAGCAAAGACTATGGGATCATGTATACACTAGAGGGGGGCTGAATAGTGTAATGTCTATTTAAAATATAACTTAAAAAATCATTCACCATAGATCAAAAATGACTAAGCACAAATCAGAAAAATAACACCTAATTTTAGAGTGGAAACCCTTTTAGGTGAAAACTACTACCTAAGCTCCCAGCTTAGGATTTTTTAGACTAGTCGATGTTAGTCAAATCCACTATCACATACACTAAAATTAGGGTAGCATAACCTCTTACATACATCTCTTACACCTGACCAAGAGAAGAACAAAGGGACTTCCAATACAACTTGGATTCCCAGATCAGGAACAATATAATAGAAGAATATAACAATATTTCCTATGGAACCGCAACAATATTTAAAACAAACCGAGCTTTCATGAATCACAAGGGAACGTCTTTCGAATCGCAATAGTTGTAGGCACAGAGGGTGAAAGCACTACAGAGAGTAGGCGTGTTTTTCTCTTTGAAAGCTCTTGAGGTGTGTTTTTGAAGAGGGGGGTCGAAGGTCCTATTTATAGGTGGTTTTCGACCTGTTTTGGAAATTCTGGAAACACGGCTTTGATCGATCAAAATAAATGTTTGGTCGATCACAACTATATTTGATCGATTAAAACAAAGTATTGATCGATTCAATGTTAGATCGATTAAAAGGGTATTTTGATTGACTCTAAGATTTTAAAAGGAATTCGACCGTTAGAATATATTTGATCGATTAAATAATATGGGTTGATCGATCAAAATGGAATATGACCATTAAAGGTCTTTCATTGATTAAGATAATAAGTTGGTCGATCAAAAAGAAAGTTTGGTCGGTCAACAATAGAATTGACAAAGGTTTGAAAGAGAATGATTTTTACGAAAAACGAAAGCTTAAATTTGTTTTCTTATTGAGGTTTCGTACATGATTCTAGACTCAATAAAATTAAAAAGTTTTCAAATCCTCTTTGACCTTGATGTATTTGGAAAAAATTGATGAGGATGCATCTATACTATAATTTGACTTAACCTGTAATGGTTAGTCTACAATAAAATCATAATTTTATTATATCAAAACAAGGGTGTTAACAAAGCAATCTCATTGGGCTTGAATCACACCATAAGGCAATATAACCTGCCAAAAAAAGTACATCATGTATGTGGCAATATGCCTTTAGACTCAAGCCACTATATTAAGGCTTGAATCATTGAAGGCAGTACCCTTGCCAAATAGAAAGCACTCATTCAAGTTGAGGGAAGAGCAACATTTGCCCTAGTCCATGACCTAAATCATGGGCTCTAGAGTGAATGTCGCTAACTAGAACCATGCTGACAAGATTTAATCATCAATGAAGTTTATGAAGCCAAGCACAAAGAGTTGTCAAAAAACTTAAGAACCCATCAAGGGTTTCGTGCAAATCATGCCTTAAGCACCATAAATCTGGAAATAGAAAGGGAACAAGATGGCTATAACAAAGAACGTGCTCCCCCTAATGCAAAGAGGGGGGTGGTCAACAGCGATCAGACGGCGGGGGACACCGGCCATCATCTGGCGAAGCTAGGGTAGGGAGAAAGAGATCGACGACTAGGAAGTTTGGGAGATTTGGGGCTTTGTTTTGTTGTGAGGGATTTGGAGGAAGAAGGAGGGGGTTAAATACCCCAAGAGGTGTGGCATAAGTCCCCCCAAAGTTGGGATTAATTACATTTGAAATCATCCCCAAATCAGACCTACCAAGTCGAATTTCGCTAGTATCAGACGTTTGGAGATGGTCTCAAACGTTTGGGATGAGGAGCCAGGGATTTCAACCTTTCCAGGTTGTCATTTGATTTTTCGATCAAACAACCGATAAGACATCTAATCAAAAAATTGGACGCCTGATTTCTAAAACCAGGGACTCCTGGATTTGGTCCAATCTCTAGGTTGTCTGATTTTTGAGTTAGAAGAAGGATCAAACGTCTGGCACAAGAAGTTAGACGTCAGATCTCTGATTCCAAGAACCCCTGAGATCAGACCTTGAATCAAGTTAGTCGTATGACCAAAGGCATTAGACAACAGGTGTCGACATCTGGACATGGTGTCGGACGTTCGAAAGATAATTTTTCTATAATTTTTTATTTTTAACTCATTTAATTGATTCGATATCTATAAGAGATATCAGATGTCTAATTTTAATTTTTAAGATGTCTATAAGAGATATTAAATGTCCAATATTGCACAGATTGTGCATTTTAATGTTTGAACAGGTTTGAAGGAGTCCTAACTTGATAAAGTCAATATTCCCTCAATGTTCATTACAAGCAAAATTTAGCTAACTCACTAAACACTTCAAATATTAGTGAGCTTACATACGCCCAGTTTTCTACGTATAAAGTTAGATCAATCATAGTTCAAAGGTTTGGTAAAAATATCAGCCAATTGTAACTCAGTACAGATAAATTTAACATCAATTTCTCCTTTAAGTATATTATCCCTAAAGAAATGATGTCGAATATCAATATGCTTTGTACGAGAGTGATGTACAGGGTTCTTCAAGAGGTTGATAATACTAGTATTATCAAATATTTTTATTTTACTAAATATCAAATTAAAATCCTTTAAAGTATGTTTCATCCATATGACCTGAAAACATGCTAGAGCGGTAGCTATATACTCAGCCTCCACGGTTGATAGGGCTACATTAGATTATTTCTTTGAAAACCAAGAGACTAGTGATTCTCTCAAGAATTTGCACGTCTCACTACTCATCCTAACGGTGCGGCTACCTGCATAGTCCGCATCGCTATATGTGACTAATCTAAAATTGCTTCTCCTAGGGTAGAATAGGCCATGATTAGATGTGTCAACTAAGGATCTAAATATTCTTTTGACGGCATTTAGGTGTGATTGCGTAGGGTTTGATTGAAACCTAGCATATAAGCAAGTACAAAACAAGATATCTAGCCTACTAGAAGTCAAATTTAGTAAAGAACTAATCATGCTACGATATAATTTTTTATCAATAGGTGTACCTAATTCATCCATATCGAGTGAAGTTGTAACATTCATTGGAGTGTTTTTACCTTTGCTTTTCTCCATCCCAAATCTCTTGAGCATCACCTTTGTGTACTTGGATTGACACGCAAAGGTACTGAATTTAAGTTGAGTGATTTATGAACCCAAGAAGAACTTGAGTTTACCCATCAAGCTCATCTCAAATTCTTCTTGCATTATTTTGAAACTGTAAGGACCACTATTGAGGACGATAGTGATCCAGAAGAATTGTATTAATAAAAAAGTTTCGGCTTTACATCAATGTTTCCCAAAAAAGTATGAGAGCCCGACATTCCTCCACTATTCTCTTGACACTCACAAGTCTCTCCTGAAACAAATGCTCATTTTGAGCATGCCAAACACACCACAAAATTGTCGCCATAGCCACATGTGGCTTCCCGTCTAGCAAAAAATTGCCCCACAAAGTATCCCAGACCAGAACTGACTCACCACATATACTCCTCCAGATGTGTCAGTCACCAAGCACAAAGACAAAAAATGCTTGGTGTAATCAATGTCAAACCTACAAAGCTGACAAGGCAAAGCCGAGGTTCCCATCTGTCTGTGTCTAAGATTGCCTGCGATCAAGCCATCCCTCTTGCATAGCCATAAAAAGATTTGAACCTTGAGAGGTATTTTAAGTTTCCAAGACACTGAGCAAGCCAAATTAGTCGCCTCTTCTCTCCTAACAGCAGAGACAATCTTCTTGTAGGCGTTTGTTGAAGAGAAACGACCCTCCCAAGCATATCTGTCAACCCCCCCTACTGGAGAGAAGGCCTCCAAGTCCTGTTGCATTCGTTGGTACTCCATTGCCATGCACGAGCCTTCTTTGTAGTTCTCCAGGCCTTCAATCTGCCACACCTTTTCCTCTGAGTTCCAGCAATCAGCAACGCAAGCAGATTTTTCAGATGCTCCATTGTAAACTTTGGGGTACTTCCTTCTGAGAGTGCCTTTCTCTGTTAGTTCTCAAGCTAAAAGTTGAATGAGCGCCCATCTCCAACTAGTGGTCTCAGCAACTCCCAGTTGTCCTTGAGCGCCTTAACAACTGAATTCCAGAATGGAGATGGCCTCTGGGGATGTAGTCTACTTCTAATGGCATGTGAAGCTCCATACTCCAAGGAGATCAGTTCTGTCTAGATTCTTTCCTTTCCCTCCAACAATCTTATGGCCCATTTCAGCAGCAAGGAGTCATTAAATTCCTTAAGGGATCTAATCCCGAGAACCCCCATTTTCTTTGGTGTATAGAGTTGTTCCCATAGAACTGGTTGTAGGAAGCACCCCTCATGTGAAGCCCCTTTCCAGGAGAAATGCTTGTGCATCACATCCAATTTCTTCCAAATAGCTTGCGAGGCTTTGAAAATGGAGAAGTAGAAAATCGAGATTGCCGTGATAACCGAATTCAGTAGAATCAGTCTTCCTCCTTTCGACAGGTATCTACTACTCCAGCTTTGAAGGTGCGCTGCTGTCTTTTCAAATAGCACATTCCAATCACTTTTCTTCAGTTTAGTGCACTTCAAGGGCAAACCCAGGTGTCTGATTGGTAGATTCACTATAGGAGTGTGTAGCGTCCAATGCATCTGATTCTGTTCCTCTCTGGTCATTCCAAAGCAGACCAAGGAGGATTTGTCTCCATTTAACTTCAGGTCGAAAATCTCCCCAAAGATCTGAGTCATGTTATAGACCACCTGGGCTTGTTCGACCCCCCCTTCGATAAAAAAAATAGTATCGTTCGCATATTGTAGCACAGGGGCCAGTGCATGTCTCCTAGAGATGGAGTACCCTTTGATCATTCTTGGATTAGCTAGGTTGCACACAGATCTGGCAATCGTGTCAATTGCAAGGTTAAAAATCAACGGGGTTAACGGGCACGCTTGCCTCACTCCACATTGTGGTTGCACCCAAGTGCCACATGGCCTACCATTTATGAGTGAGAAGGTAGTCGTCGTGATTCATCTTTTCATCCATTTCACCTAAGTCGGTGGGAAACCCCTTCTTAGAATCTCCCAGATGTAGGGTCAAGAAACACAGTCATATGCTCTACTGAAGTCCACCTTCCAAGGGAAAGCCTTATTCTTCCTCCTGCACCACCCCATCACCGTCTCATGGGCTACCACAAGGGATTCTTGTAGTGATCTATTCGGTAGAAAGGCAGACTGAACATGGGAGATCAAATGTTGCAAAACCTTCCTCAACCTGTCGGCTAATACTTTGCTTACTATTAAGTATATGGAGTTTGATAAAGCAATGGGTCTGAAGTCGGCGAAAGTTTCAGCTCCTTGCTTCTTCAGCAGTAAGAATAAGAAGGATCTGTTCAACCTTTCGAAGCTAGAGTTCCCCCTTTGAAATTCATTAATAACCTCCATGACCTCCCTACTCACCACTCTCCACATTTCTTTGTAAAAGAAGACTTGGAAGCTATCTGGGCCTGGAGACCCTTCCCCGTTCAACTCCTTAATTGCAGCGAGGACCTCCGACTCACCTATGGTTGCAATGATACTGTCTGCTTGCTCCTCGTTGATGCAGGGAAAAACTGCAGCGGCCATTCTCCATCGCCCCCTATTAGGTGTTCGCGAAACCTCCCTAAAGTATTGAGTTGCCGTAGCTCTAATGTTAGGCAAGGACGTCAGCCATTGCCCTCCGACCTGCACTGTAGAAATAAGGTTTGAACGCCTTCTCGAGCTAACAGCCATGTGAAAGAACTTCGTGTCCACGTCACCCTTTTTGAGCCAAAGCTGTCTTGACCTCTCACACCAATCTATTTCTCTTTTAAGGTCCTCCTTGGCAATGATCTCCTGCCACGATCTCCGCTGGGTTAGTTTTGCATCAGTTAAGGCACGTTGTGCCTCCATATTGTCCAGAATCAGCAGGGCTTGCAAGGCTTCCCCCCTCCTCTGGTCCCTCAATGTCACCATTGTTTTGCCATGTTCCTTCAGGACATGGCGCAGAGCCTTCAACTTAGATGCCAATCGGGTAGTGGTCGAGCCTTGGACCTATTTACGTTGCCACCAATCCTCCAGCATCTCCCTACAACCCGGTTCCCTTAGCCAAGATCTTTTAAATTTGAAGTAAGAATTGATCACCAAACCTTCCCCACTGTCCCATGCTAGAGGAGTGTGGTTCGAGAGCGGGCATTCTAGGTCGGAGATAGGCAAGTTGGAACTAGTCGAGCAGATCAGTGCTTCCAAAAAATCGATCAAGTTTAGATGTTGCCCCGTTGCCACTTCTCCAAGTATATTCTACCCCAGACGAGGGGAACTCGTTAAGATTCAAATTTTGAATAGCCAACTGGAAGCCCAGTGATGCTCGATTTGCCATATCATTTCCTCTATGTTGCGTAGATACAACACAATTAAAGTCTCCTCCGACAAGCCACGGAGTGTTTTGCACCCCTGCTGCCACTCCCTCTAGATCTTCCCACAGTTCTAACCTTCTATTTGCTGCACATGGGCCATACACACATGAAGTCACCAACTCCTCATTTGAGTCTGTTCTCTAGAACCTGCACGTCACCATGTGTCATGCTTGTGTTACTTCCAAGAGCTTAAAGGAGCTCTTCTTCCACCATACAGCCATCCCACCAGCCCTGCCGGTTACACCCTTTGCTGCAAGATTTGCTTGTCCCCCTTGTTTGAAGGAGTTCCAAACATCGCCCTCCTCTTCCTCTTAGTGTGTTTCCTGCAGCAATGCACAATTTATCTCCCATTCCCTCGGTATCTAAGGAGTGACGCCCTCTGTGTTCGGTCGTGCAACGCACACACGTTCCTCGTGAGGATCCTCATTGATCAACCTGTCCACTCCCCTTCTTTACACCCACCGCCCCTTGTACACTGATCACCGCAGCAATTGCTTTCTCGTCCATGGTTACCTTATGTTCCTTCTTCCTCCGGTGGAATTTCTAAGGGGCTTGGACAACCACCCCTTTCCACGGCCCCCCAGCCCCATATTGTAGATCCTCCGGGACCTGAAATGAGGGCACACTCCTGTTTGCCACAACCAATGGCTCTTGACTGTGAGTCAACTAGCACACAATCCTGACCAACAACTTGCAGCTCACTTTCCTGGCCAAACTCCGGCATTTCCCTATGCTCTACCGCTGCATCTTCATATACGTCCTCCTCACCATCGTATCATGGCAATCCTTCCTCTTCTTTGGTTCAGGCGCCTCACCTGGGGTCATGCGGCCCTCTTGCATTGGGTATGTCTCATCCCCAACTACCTCAGCGTAGGTTTTCATACTGTCCTGTTCCCGTGCCATTGAAGGAGTGAAGTCGAACTGTAGCTTAATCAACTAGGAACTACCACCACACCGAAGTAGAATCTTCTCATGGATCGATGCTCCACAGAAAACCTCTACATCCGCAGACAAGACTCTTCCATCTCCTCCCTATACGCCGATCTCGGTATCCTTTGCAAGCTTTGCAAACCCAACAATCATGGAAGCAACCACCGCCTTCGATCTTAGGTGGAGGGGCAAACCATACATGTGTAGACTTCCCGCCCTAGAGCCTTCCCTTTGAGGGGGATGGTCCGGTAAAGCTCCATCAAAAGGAGAGACCAATCTCCAGATGACGCGAAGATTTTCGAACGTACTCGAGCGAAATCGAAATCTCTCCACGTCCAAGATACCCAGTCCAAAGAGAACAAAGTGCGACGGAGACAAAGTCGCAATCTTCCACCTATGAGAAGAGAGAGAGAGGGAGCTCACCAGCTAATGAAACTGATCGAAAGATGGGGTCCCGGTCATCACCTCACAGACCAAGGCCCCTCGGAGCATTAGCTCCGCCTCTTGAATCTCTTCCGACTAGCGAATCTCCGCATCCACCGTGTGACCTAGACCTGGCGGTGGCGGCGGAGGTAGTGAGTTTCGCCGCGTCTCTCTAGGGCATGCCGAGCGACCTCCTCCAAGGCGACCCCAGCTGCCTCCCCTCGGCCGCTCCTCGCCTCGCCTCTCCTTGACCTTCTCGCAGGACACCCGCTTGTGTCCTTCTCCCCCGCACCCCACACAGATGAGTGGGTTGTGACAGATTGTCGCCAAGTGCCCGCGTTGGTTTCAACGATAGAGAAGTACTTCCCCGTTTGTCCCTCTCTATTCCCTGTGCGTCCCTTTCTTCCCTTCCCCATGGAGGTTTCTTTGGACGGTAAACCCTCTCCGGTTCTGTCTCCTCGAAGCTTTCGACCTTCAGGTGGATCAGCCCTCGTTCTCCCCTCGAGCTACACGGCCTCCCCTCCGGACACTGGAGCATCCCCCTCCCCTCATTCCGCTCTCCGATCCCCAACCTGGATCACAATTTGTCAATTCTTTCTGCATTATCTTAAAAAACTCTAGATTCATAGTAGCTCTAAATAGGATATCATCTACCTAAATTTGCATGAGTAACATTTTTTTTTCTTTTCTTTTAATAAATAATATAGAATCGACTTCTATTATAAAAAAATTTACATTTAACAAGTAATCTTCGAGTATTTCATATCATGCTCTAGGAGTTTGTTTTAACCTATATGACACCTTATTTAATTTGTCGATAAAATTTAATTTTATTATGAGACCTAAAACTAGGAGGTTGTTTTACAACATCTTCCTCCATAATGAACTCGTTAAGAAAGGTACTCTTAATGTCTATTTGAAAGAGTTTAAAGTCGAGGAAGGTAGCATAAGCAAGAAGCATGTAAATTGATTCGAGTCAACTATTGGAGTGTAGGTTTCATTGAAGTCAATCCCTTCATCTTGGTTATAACCTTGTCCTACCAATCTTGCCTTGCTCCAAATAACTACACCAGATTCATCTAACTTGTTTCAAAATACCAATTTGGTTCATATTACCATTTGCCCTTCAGGCTTGGGTACTAGATCCTAAACATCATTTGTTTGAAATTGGTTGAGTTCTTCTTGCATAGCTATCAACTAAGGCTCATGGGAGCATGTGTTACGACCCGATCTCAGATCCCTACAGGATCCGGGACTGGCCTGCCTCGACTTATCCCAAGACCTAGTCGTCCAACAAGAAATAACCAAAAGTAGGAAATAATTCACAACCACACATGCAATGTAACTAAGTAGAAAAATAATCAAGAGACAGTAAAAGAAACAGAGCGAATAGTCTATCAATATTACATGCCATCACAACTACAACAGAGAAAAGTATAGTGGAAAAATAACTGAAACAGTATTACATAGAACAAAATACTCACTACTACAATCGAAGCTAGGGAAACAGTAAGGAAATGCAGCTAAGGCTGGGCTTGATTGGCCCAGCTCCCTCTGCAGCCGGTGGTGCTGGCTGTTCAACTCCTTGACCTGGACAAGGTTATAAAATTTCTGAAGTCAGCGAACATTGAGTAGAGTGGTAATTCAGCCATTTACATGTAATTAGGACAAGTAATTAATTAATGTAATTAAGTAACTATCCATTTTCATTTAACTCAACCAAGTAATTTTAATTTGTTGCTCCTTTATTCATCTAATCATTTCTTGATTTGACCTGTTCCTCATGGGAACGATCTTGATTGCAGTCAATTCCATGATGTAGAATGTGCACGTGGTGCTCTCCTGGTCGGAAGAGTCTCCCGTGGTAATCCTACACCCAGTCAACCACCCCAAGGTCACGGTCGTGACGTAGCGGTGACTACGGCACGTGTAATAAGCGTGCGGGTAGCCATCCCGCACTAGCACGCGGTCAATCGTTTCCGCTAATGGGTATGCCTAAAGGTACAACACAGAATAGTATAGGGCCTTGCCCTCTTAGTATAAGGGTCTCGCCCCTCAGAACAAAACAAGGGTCTCACCCCTCCACAGTCCGCATACCCTCGTCCGACTATCCTGGTTTGCCCAGTGGGCCTAACAAGAGTCGGTGTAGGGCGGCTAGTCCTAACCCTGGGTCCCATGGGGAAGCTAGCTCCCTCCCTACACTAAGTAGCTCACCTCGATACCACGTACATGAGGGCCAAACAGAGTCAGTGTAGAGTAACTAGGCCTTACCCCAAGCTCAACCCAACAGGCAACTAGTACCCCTTTACACTAAAGGGACAGTTGCTCTCCTTGGTACCATGTACACAAGGGTCAGCTCACTTCCCGTCTACAAGAGTTCTTCTCCTAATTCCCCGTAGGGTTCATGCTGGTATTCCTTTCGCTTCATTTTCCAACCTTTCCGATCTCTCTATTTACATTACCGGTTTCATTCTTAAAACAGGCAACTCGTGATTTACTTACTGAGAAAGCATCACATCGATAAACCAATACATTTGCTAGCATTTAGTGTTTTACATGCATCTCAAGTAAACATTGTAGCTCAACCATACTCATTTGTTCCTTCCCTAGGGTTCATTCTCATCCTAAGGTTTTACATATATCCCAAGTATATAGTGTAGCTCAAATCATACTCATTTGGTCTTGCTCTAGGGTTCATTCTCATCTTAGGGTTCATTCAAGTTATTCTAAACATGCAGTTTATTTGTTTAAATCATAATATTAATGTAAACCACTCTACCAGAAAACACGGGAGGAATGGGGGCTCGGATCGCAGATCTCGTCGCCTCCACTGGTCCCGCATACTTGACTGGGTGGAGACCTATACAACTGACCAACCACATCAAACGAATCCAAAACTGTATACAAATGTCACAAACTTGTATAGAAACTCAGGTGAAAAACAACGATAGTTCGTTTGTAGAAATCCGATTCCGTTTGGGCCCTAAACGAGCCAAAAACACTCACACTGTCCAAAATTAGACATCTGAGACTAGCCCTAGTTGTCTTAAAAAATGACAGTACTCACCCTGGGTTTCTTGCGACTTCCTCGGACGTCCGGATCCTTCCGCGATCGTTTGAGGAGAGTTCCAAACGTCGGACTCTCCTTTTGGTCGTCAGACGTCTGGCGACGTGTCCAGACATCCAAAAACACCTTGAAGGGCACACCCCATGCCTTTCCAATGCTCTACCCCTTGCGTACATACGTGCAGAGCTAAAAACGGCTAAACACATCCCCTGTTGTACGGCCTGCATGGCCAGAAACCGTGCAGAAGCACGTGCCTTGGCACTACATGTGCTTTCAGATGTCCGGCTTCAGCTCCGGATGTCCCTCTGCTACTCCAGACATTTGATACTGGAAAATATCCAGTACGCAGAACTCTCGCGAGCCTCCTTCTCCACGTAGACCCCTCTGCGCCACCTGCAGCTACTATGCCAGCAGCTTCAGGATGTCATGAAGCTCACCTTCGCGAGCTCCTCTTCCTCGCACGCGTCCTCGACTCCTCCTGCACGAGCTCCTCCCCTCAAGCTCCTCCCACGCTCTTGCTTCCCTCTCCTCCTCCTCCTCCGTGTCCTGCCTCTCTTCTTCCTCTCCACTCGCCACGCTGGAGGCTGGGAGGAAGGTGGTGGCCGACAGGAGGGAAAGATGGAGGTGGTGGCTGGTGGTGATGGAGAGAGTGGCGTAGATGTGGGGTTTAAATAGGAAAGGGTTAGGGTTGTTGGTGCTAGAGCACCACGATCATTTGTTTTGATGATAACAAAACACGTGTTATTTAACATTTGCAATTTGAGTCATAGATTTCAGGTCAATTGCAAATGAAGACGTGTTTAGACGGAACTCGAGCTCGCATCCAGGACGGATTGGAGGAGCTTGACGGAAAACAGAGGAGGTTCACGTGGAGCGAAAGATTGAAGATGGAAGGAAATGAAGAATATGATAGATTTCCTTCTTTTGTGCTTGTTGTATTTTTCATTTCTTTTGTTGCTCTTTATTTCCTTAGATATTTCATGTTAAAGAGCCTCAAAGAACCCTGACAGTAGTCCTAGGAACATCGGCACAACCCTAGGATACTTAGGTTTTCTGTAGAATACTTAGAAAACCAATATAGGGTTCAAACAGCACTTCCAGACGTCTAATTCCCAAATCAGACGTCTGATAAAGCATTTTAAGACGTCTGACTGTTGTTTCAGACGTCTGATAACTGTTAGGCTGGACATAGTTAGTTCTGTCTGATGAATTCAGACGTCCAGACCTTAGACCAGACGTCTTAGGAGACGTCTGATGACTTTGCCAGACGTCCATTTAGTGGACCGTTGGCTAGCTTGGCAGGCACTCAAGATTATGACTGTTAGAGCCTTATCAGACGTCCTTAGGCCTTTCCAGACGTCTGATAAATGACCGTTTTGCCTCGGCTGACCCAAAATCTCTTCTCAGAGATTTTCTAGCCGTTGCAACGTTTGGAAATCAATTCCCACAGTAAAAGTAGGTTTCCAGACGTCCAGATTTAGTGCCAGACGTCCTGTATGTCGTCTGATGGACTTGCACAAAAACCCTGTTTAGATCTGATTCAAGTCAGGGAGAAACCCGCATAGAATTAGACGTCTGACCTTGAAATCAGACGTCTTAAAGTGGCCTTCCAGACGTCTGATGCCAGAGTTAGACGTCTGATAACCCTGTCAAATGTAATCATTGTCCTGATTTCGGCCTGATTCTCTTGGGCTTTGTTCCCAACGGCTATGGAAGCTTTTCCAAGCCTTCCAAAGCCTTCCTAAGGCCTCTATAAATAGAGGGGAACCCTTGCAACACAAAATACATACGAAGAAAGACACAAGACACACTTAGCTATACACTCTCACACTCTTGTGTCCAAGAAGCTCTTGCTCTCTAAGCTCAAGTTCTACATCTTGAGAGCATCCAACCGTTGCGCACCCGCTCTCCCGCCGTTGTCTACGAGAGCGAAGTTGCGCCGTCGCGTGCCTCACGCACCGCGTCATCGTCGACGCACTCCTAGCAAAGGGGAGTTTCCTAAATCCTATAGAAGCGTAGGTTTATTACTTTGTTGGCTCTATAGGTTTGTTGTTTATTTTACCTTTGTCTTTTGGTTGGGTATTCGCTTTGCGAATTCCCGTCTCCTTCGTGGGACAAAATCCTTCTCGTGGAGAGAAGGGGTTGAGGAACGCTACCCTCGTACTTGTAGCGTGGTTGTACTGAGGTTGAATCACCCTCGTTTAAAGTGATTCGTTTAGTGGATTTTGATCAACTTGGTTGATCGGAAAATCCTAACTCGAGAGGGTTAGGTGGTGGTTTTTACCCGGTTTGGGTTTCCACCTAAAAATTCCTGTGTACATTTTGTGATTGCTTATTTTTGAGATTGCTTTATATATTTGATTTCCGCATTATTACGTTACCCCTCCAAGTAGGGAAGAACTTTCAATTGGTATCAGAGCAGGTCTCGCATTTTCGGCGTTACAAACCGGCGAGGATCTAAATATGGAGGGAAAAGCATTCGTGTGCACCGAAGGACACGACACCTCGCGACCACCATACTTTGCAGGTATAGATTTCATTTATTGGAAAAATCGTATGACTATGTGGTTGCAGGCCAACGACTTCCGGGTGTGGGAAAAATGTGAATCCGCATTTGTGATTCCCAAGAAACCCGCAAGAGGTTACTCAGAAGATCAGGTTCGAAATCTCAACCTCAACGCAAAGGCAATGAATGCCTTGTATTGCGCGTTGAGTCCGAAAGAATTCGAACGAATCCAAGAGTGCACCACCGCTCACGAGATATGGAGGAGGTTGGAAGGCACTCATGAGGAGACGAGTTCGGAAGAAGATCTCGGAGAGAAGGAAACCACGTGCCTTGGTTTCATGGCAATCGGAGAAAGCGACATCGACAGCGAAAGCGACTCCGACAATGAGGTAAACCTGGATTTACGAGATGCTTTTAATGAACTTTTTGAGATTAGTAAATCACTTAGGATAGAAAATAAAAGCATTAAAAAGAACCTTAGTTTTCTTAAAAATGAAAATGATAGGTTAGAAATAAAACTTAAGGATCTAGAAACTTGTCCTAAAAATGATAACCTATTATTAGAAAATCATAACCTCATCAATGAAAATAATAAGTTGATTGAGGAAAATGATAGTCTAAAGTTAGAAATCTATGATTTAAAGACTAAGATGCAAACTATAGAAAAAGAAATTGCATGTCTTAGGGAAAACTCTAACAAACTAATCAATAAAGTAGATGATTTTTATAGCCCTAAGGTTGAGAAAGGATCTCTATCAAGGAGACCCTCTAACAAATCCGGATCCAAGCCCACTTGGATACCGAAAAAAGAATTAGAATCTTGTTTTGTAGGGTTCAGGGATAATTACAACATAAAGGACTGGACCTACAAGCTCAAAGCTGGTCAACTCAAGTTGGGAGAACCAAGGAGTAGACCAAGGAGGAGAACAAGAAGACCGACAAGACGGCGAACAAACGACGGACCCACCGCACGTCGACCACCAGACTGGAGACCGGCGCCGATGCCCGGGCCTCCAAGCTTCGGATGGGAGCCCCATCCGATGTGGCATCCACCACCACCATTCGGGCCATTTTATTGGCCATGGCAGGTGAGGTAAAACCCTTTAACCCTATCTTTTTATAAGCATTTAGATAGGGGGAGTTAAAAAAGGATGAGCTAATTGTCAATTTTTAAGGGGGAGATATAAGGTAGCTAAATTTCCTTTAGAAAGGGGGAGAAAAATAATAGCTATCGCATTGTTATAAAAAGGGGGAGGACATTACCTTTGTCAAAAGAAACTCATAGAAGAGCATGTTTTAAGGGGGAGTTATAGGAAATATAAAATCAATTAAACCTTTTTGATAATGTCAAAAAGGGGGAGGATTTTTATGCATTATTATTTACGATTTTGTCATCATCAAAAAGGGGGAGATTGTTGGTGCTAGAGCACCACGATCATTTGTTTTGATGATAACAAAACACGTGTTATTTAACATTTGCAATTTGAGTCCTAGATTTCAGGTCAATTGCAAATGAAGACGTGTTTAGACGGAACTCGAGCTCGCATCCAGGACGGATTGGAGGAGCTTGACGGAAAACAGAAGAGGTTCACGTGGAGCGAAAGATTGAAGATGGAAGGAAATGAAGAATAGGATAGATTTCCTTCTTTTGTGCTTGTTGTATTTTTCATTTCTTTTGTTGCTCTTTATTTCCTTAGATATTTCATGTTAAAGAGCCTCAAAGAACCCTGACAGTAGTCCTAGGAACACCGGCACAACCCTAGGATACTTAGGTTTTCTGTAGAATACTTAGAAAACCAATATAGGGTTCAAACAGCACTTCCAGACGTCTAATTCCCAAATCAGACGTCTGATAAAGCATTTTAAGACGTCTGACTGTTGTTTCAGACGTCTGATAACTGTTAGGCTGGACATAGTTAGTTCTGTCTGATGAATTCAGACGTCCAGACCTTAGACCAGACGTCTTAGGAGACGTCTGATGACTTTGCCAGACGTCCATTTAGTGGACCGTTGGCTAGCTTGGCAGGCACTCAAGATTATGACCGTTAGAGCCTTATCAGACGTCCTTAGGCCTTTCCAGACGTCTGATAAATGACCGTTTTGCCTCGGCTGACCCAAAATATCTTCTCAGAGATTTTCTAGCCGTTGCAACGTTTGGAAATCAATTCCCACAGTAAAAGTAGGTTTCCAGACGTCCAGATTTAGTGCCAGACGTCCTGTATGTCGTCTGATGGACTTGCACAAAAACCCTGTTTAGATCTGATTCAAGTCAGGGAGAAACCCGCATAGAATCAGACGTCTGACCTTGAAATCAGACGTCTTAAAGTGGCCTTCCAGACGTCTGATGCCAGAGTTAGACGTCTGATAACCCTGTCAAATGTAATCATTGTCCTGATTTCGGCCTGATTCTCTTGGGCTTTGTTCCCAACGGCTATGGAAGCTTTTCCAAGCCTTCCAAAGCCTTCCTAAGGCCTCTATAAATAGAGGGGAACCCTTGCAACACAAAATACATACGAAGAAAGACACAAGACACACTTAGCTATACACTCTCACACTCTTGTGTCCAAGAAGCTCTTGCTCTCTAAGCTCAAGTTCTACATCTTGAGAGCATCCAACCGTTGCGCACCCGCTCTCCCGCCGTTGTCTACGAGAGCGAAGTTGCGCCGTCGCGTGCCTCACGCACCGCGTCATCGTCGACGCACTCCTAGCAAAGGGGAGTTTCCTAAATCCTATAGAAGCGTAGGTTTATTACTTTGTTGGCTCTATAGGTTTGTTGTTTATTTTACCTTTGTCTTTTGGTTGGGTATTCGCTTTGCGAATTCCCGTCTCCTTCGTGGGACAAAATCCTTCTCGTGGAGAGAAGGGGTTGAGGAACGCTACCCTCGTACTTGTAGCGTGGTTGTACTGAGGTTGAATCACCCTCGTTTAAAGTGATTCGTTTAGTGGATTTTGATCAACTTGGTTGATCGGAAAATCCTAACTCGAGAGGGTTAGGTGGTGGTTTTTACCCGGTTTGGGTTTCCACCTAAAAATTCCTATGTACATTTTGTGATTGCTTATTTTTGAGATTGCTTTATATATTTGATTTCCGCATTATTACGTTACCCCTCCAAGTAGGGAAGAACTTTCAATTGGTATCAGAGCAGGTCTCGCATTTTCGGCGTTACAAACCGGCGAGGATCTAAATATGGAGGGAAAAGCATTCGTGTGCACCGAAGGACACGACACCTCGCGACCACCATACTTTGCAGGTATAGATTTCGTTTATTGGAAAAATCGTATGACTATGTGGTTGCAGGCCAACGACTTCCGGGTGTGGGAAAAATGTGAATCCGCATTTGTGATTCCTAAGAAACCCGCAAGAGGTTACTCAGAAGATCAGGTTCGAAATCTCAACCTCAACGCAAAGGCAATGAATGCCTTGTATTGCGCGTTGAGTCCGAAAGAATTCGAACGAATCCAAGAGTGCACCACCGCTCACGAGATATGGAGGAGGTTGGAAGGCACTCATGAGGAGACGAGTTCGGAAGAAGATCTCGGAGAGAAGGAAACCACGTGCCTTGGTTTCATGGCAATCGGAGAAAGCGACATCGACAGCGAAAGCGACTCCGACAATGAGGTAAACCTGGATTTACGAGATGCTTTTAATGAACTTTTTGAGATTAGTAAATCACTTAGGATAGAAAATAAAAGCATTAAAAAGAACCTTAGTTTTCTTAAAAATGAAAATGATAGGTTAGAAATAAAACTTAAGGATCTAGAAACTTGTCCTAAAAATGATAACCTATTATTAGAAAATCATAACCTCATCAATGAAAATAATAAGTTGATTGAGGAAAATGATAGTCTAAAGTTAGAAATCTATGATTTAAAGACTAAGATGCAAACTATAGAAAAAGAAATTGCATGTCTTAGGGAAAACTCTAACAAACTAATCAATAAAGTAGATGATTTTTATAGCCCTAAGGTTGAGAAAGGATCTCTATCAAGGAGACCCTCTAACAAATCCGGATCCAAGCCCACTTGGATACCGAAAAAAGAATTAGAATCTTGTTTTGTAGGGTTCAGGGATAATTACAACATAAAGGACTGGACCTACAAGCTCAAAGCTGGTCAACTCAAGTTGGGAGAACCAAGGAGTAGACCAAGGAGGAGAACAAGAAGACCGACAAGACGGCGAACAAACGACGGACCCACCGCACGTCGACCACCAGACTGGAGACCGGCGCCGATGCCCGGGCCTCCAAGCTTCGGATGGGAGCCCCATCCGATGTGGCATCCACCACCACCATTCGGGCCATTTTATTGGCCATGGTAGGTGAGGTAAAACCCTTTAACCCTATCTTTTTATAAGCATTTAGATAGGGGGAGTTAAAAAAGGATGAGCTAATTGTCAATTTTTAAGGGGGAGATATAAGGTAGCTAAATTTCCTTTAGAAAGGGGGAGAAAAATAATAGCTATCGCATTGTTATAAAAAGGGGGAGGACATTACCTTTGTCAAAAGAAACTCATAGAAGAGCATGTTTTAAGGGGGAGTTATAGGAAATATAAAATCAATTAAACCTTTTTGATAATGTCAAAAAGGGGGAGGATTTTTATGCATTATTATTTACGATTTTGTCATCATCAAAAAGGGGGAGATTGTTGGTGCTAGAGCACCACGATCATTTGTTTTGATGATAACAAAACACGTGTTATTTAACATTTGCAATTTGAGTCCTAGATTTCAGGTCAATTGCAAATGAAGACGTGTTTAGACGGAACTCGAGCTCGCATCCAGGACGGATTGGAGGAGCTTGACGGAAAACAGAGGAGGTTCACGTGGAGCGAAAGATTGAAGATGGAAGGAAATGAAGAATAGGATAGATTTCCTTCTTTTGTGCTTGTTGTATTTTTCATTTCTTTTGTTGCTCTTTATTTCCTTAGATATTTCATGTTAAAGAGCCTCAAAGAACCCTGACAGTAGTCCTAGGAACACCGGCACAACCCTAGGATACTTAGGTTTTCTGTAGAATACTTAGAAAACCAATATAGGGTTCAAACAGCACTTCCAGACGTCTAATTCCCAAATCAGACGTCTGATAAAGCATTTTAAGACGTCTGACTGTTGTTTCAGACGTCTGATAACTGTTAGGCTGGACATAGTTAGTTCTGTCTGATGAATTCAGACGTCCAGACCTTAGACCAGACGTCTTAGGAGACGTCTGATGACTTTGCCAGACGTCCATTTAGTGGACCGTTGGCTAGCTTGGCAGGCACTCAAGATTATGACCGTTAGAGCCTTATCAGACGTCCTTAGGCCTTTCCAGACGTCTGATAAATGACCGTTTTGCCTCGGCTGACCCAAAATCTCTTCTCAGAGATTTTCTAGCCGTTGCAACGTTTGGAAATCAATTCCCACAGTAAAAGTAGGTTTCCAGACGTCCAGATTTAGTGCCAGACGTCCTGTATGTCGTCTGATGGACTTGCACAAAAACCCTGTTTAGATCTGATTCAAGTCAGGGAGAAACCCGCATAGAATCAGACGTCTGACCTTGAAATCAGACGTCTTAAAGTGGCCTTCCAGACGTCTGATGCCAGAGTTAGACGTCTGATAACCCTGTCAAATGTAATCATTGTCCTGATTTCGGCCTGATTCTCTTGGGCTTTGTTCCCAACGGCTATGGAAGCTTTTCCAAGCCTTCCAAAGCCTTCCTAAGGCCTCTATAAATAGAGGGGAACCCTTGCAACACAAAATACATACGAAGAAAGACACAATACACACTTAGCTATACACTCTCACACTCTTGTGTCCAAGAAGCTCTTGCTCTCTAAGCTCAAGTTCTACATCTTGAGAGCATCCAACCGTTGCGCACCCGCTCTCCCGCCGTTGTCTACGAGAGCGAAGTTGCGCCGTCGCGTGCCTCACGCACCGCGTCATCGTCGACGCACTCCTAGCAAAGGGGAGTTTCCTAAATCCTATAGAAGCGTAGGTTTATTACTTTGTTGGCTCTATAGGTTTGTTGTTTATTTTACCTTTGTCTTTTGGTTGGGTATTCGCTTTGCGAATTCCCGTCTCCTTCGTGGGACAAAATCCTTCTCGTGGAGAGAAGGGGTTGAGGAACGCTACCCTCGTACTTGTAGCGTGGTTGTACTGAGGTTGAATCACCCTCGTTTAAAGTGATTCGTTTAGTGGATTTTGATCAACTTGGTTGATCGGAAAATCCTAACTCGAGAGGGTTAGGTGGTGGTTTTTACCCGGTTTGGGTTTCCACCTAAAAATTCCTGTGTACATTTTGTGATTGCTTATTTCTGAGATTGCTTTATATATTTGATTTCCGCATTATTACGTCACCCCTCCAAGTAGGGAAGAACTTTCAAGGGTTTGGGGTGAGGAGAGAGGAGGTGTGCGCGTTGATTAGCCCATAGTTGTGGGCTATTTAAGTATTTAAGTGCGTACAAATTAGGTTAATTCTAACATTTATTTAGCGTAAATTAGGATGTAAATAGATTAATTCATAGTTTTAGTTTAACTACATAATCCATGCATTGCATTCATATTTTAAGTGCATTTAGAATTAGCTTAGAATGACATTTATCTAATTAGATAACCAATTAGGTACATTGTTTTCATTAACATAGAAGTTGAGGGTCTGTATATAAATGACCCTAATATTTTAACATTATTTTCTTTATTCTTCTTCTTGCAGGAACAGCTGGCTGCCGCTCCAACGCCACCAGCTGCCGCAGTGAAGAACCCATTCAAGGAGGAGCGGATGTGTTGGATCTGGTCGGGCAGTTGATTTCAAATTTGTGCAGGACGCTACAAAAGGAGGAGGGAGGCAGCCGAGCTCGGGAGGCCTCCACCACCGACCCACCACTGTGCAGAGAGATTTCCTCTCTTCCATTCCATACTGTTGGCCTCAACCGTGGTGGCGAGTCTCCACCACCGTAGGCGTGTGGTGTGATAGGCCACACCGCCATCCGGAGCTCGCCCGCATTACCGTGAGCACCTTAGCGTGCGTCTCCCTCGCCGTCGTCACCAACCACCACCGCCGCAGCCACTGTCACTGCAATCACCTTCTCATTCACTTAAGACGTCCGGGAAATTTCCCGAACGTCTAAAGCTACCCGCTCACCTGCGACCACCCACCTACGTACCCGTCTGAAGTCCACCCGCACCCGCAAAACCACATCTGCCCACTCCACCTTCTGCGCATGCCCCCTCCAACCGCACCCGCACCCGCTCAGCCTGCAGCGTCCTCTTCCCACGCCTGCAGAGCCACCCGCTCACCTCCAGCTGCTTCCGCACCCTCTGCTAAGAGGCTGTGCACCCGCTTACCTCCAACCACGCACCCGCACCCGCTCAGCCTGCAGAATTCCAACTGCAACTGCTCCCGCGCCTGCAACCGCAACTGTGCATGCAGAACTCCAACCGCACCCGCGCCTGCCGAACCTCCAACCGCACCCACCAGCCTGCAGCGCCCTCCTCCCACGCCTGCAGAACCGCCAGCAGCGCGCGGTAGTCCTCACCGCCAATAGGCCGCGCGCGCTCACGCCAAAGCAGCTGCGGCACTGACTGCAGCCACCTCCGCCGGAGCTCGTCCGGCCGCCTCTGGCCGCCGCACGACACGCCGCCACCACCGCTTCGAAGCCCTCGGTCCAAGGGACTTCCTCCGAGCTTCCCGCGCCCGGCCATCCACTCCTCGTCGCGCAAGACAAAGGGGAAAAAATCCCCTGTTTTGCTACAGTAACCTGCCAATTAAAAATTACATTTTCTGCCATTGTCACTTTTTAATCATATTTTATTGATTCTACATTGCGGAAAATATCCTCTAGTTTCTCAGAATTGCTATTTCAGCATTGTTTCTTGCTTAAACCTTAATCTGAAGGCAATTTTGGCTTGATTCTTGTCCAAACTGACTGTGAACAAACGTTTTTAACTGATGCAAATTTTAATACGTCATTGCCTCCCTGTGGATACGACCCGCTCCTCTGCGAGTGGTTATTTCTTTTTAAATATTGATTAGTCGATTTTTCCACCAGATTAAATTGCAAACGACTTTAAAGCGAACAATCGACCAGTCAAATGGCGCCGTTGCCGGGGAAGTATCTGACGCAATAATTTCTCCTGATTTTATTTTGATTATTTGTCAATTGCACACTGATTTGACTATTTATTATTTTCTTTTTTGTGCGAGAAAATTTGTGCAAGAATCAGCCACTGTGAGAAGGCGACCCTTGACGTCGCCAGAGGAGAATTGGACGAGCAATTTTTAAATGGAGGAGATGGCGGAAGGACGAGACGGACACCATTTTATTTAGTCACTAGTTTAATTAGACTAGAGTTAAGACTTTAGATTTAATTTTACATTGCAGTTAGTTGGAAACCCTTGTTCTGGGGCATATTTTGAGGGGTTTGTTCCTCGATTTTGTTTTGGGCCCATGTTGGGTAATTTTTGGGAGCTTGTTCCCTTTTTTTTAGATTTAGGTTTTTAGTTTATTGATTACTTTTATTTGCTTGTGCATAAGTAGTTCTAAAAAAAAATAGAAAAAAAAATGAGCTGCCTGCTAGGAGCTGCCTGCCTTAGGACGAACTATTTAGGTTTGTATGAGCAGCCTCTAGATTTACTTCTCTGCATTGCGTGCATTCTTGCATCGTAGATCGCTAGAGGCAAGGTACGCATTCTCTTACTTTGCATCCTATTCTTGATCACTCATTGCATTTGGGATTTAATTCAAAGACCACAAAGTTTGTCTTGAAGCGATATAACAAGTGGTCACATTTATTCGAAGAAAGGACTAATTAAAGGAGGGACATCTAAAAATCAAGGACTTGATTGTAAAACGTGGTGTGCGATTCAAAATTCAAAATCATTTTGCGGTGAATGCACACTTATATCTATTGCACCACAACACTGATTTAGACACTCCTAAGTCTTGAAACGACTAGGACAAGAACCCTCCTATTGTTGGATTCTGAAGTGTTCGGAACTTGAGATCAAAGGTTTTGTAAATCCAAAGAGGGGGATACCCTGTCACGGATTTTTGGGGGTAGTTGAGAAGCACCGCGAAAGAACAGCTTCAAAGGAAGGCTTAGGCCTACTTGCATCCCTCGATCTTCCGTCTTTGGATTTATTTGACCATTTGAGATTTAGGGAAGAATACCTAAGTTCCAACTAGGTCTTTTTAGGCATTTCGAAGGTTGACAATAGGCACATAATTGATTGGGCAACTTGTTTTGTCACCTACAATTTGAACTAAAGTCAAAAGCCTAAATCTGTAAAGACCAAACAAGTCCTTTTGAATTGTGTTTGTAGTGCATGCTTGGTAGGCGTTCTCTTAGGAGACAACTTGTATTTGATCCTGAACCTGAAAGAATCTTAAGAAGAGACCTTCCAAGGGTAGAAATGGCCGATCAATGGAGCCTTAAGGAATATTTCATCTCAACCAATCAAGCTGGCCCAGCACTACGTAGACCTGGAGGGGACAATCCGTATGAGATCAAAAGTAGTACCATATCCTTGCTACCCTCCTTTTATGGTACTACTAGGGAAGACCCTTACAGGCATATCGAGGAATTCACTGAGGTCTGTTCCACGGTGAAGTTGCAGGGCGTTACTGATGACGCTCAAATGCGGACCCTCTTTCCCTTCTCCTTAAAGGACAAAGCCAAGTATTGGTATCACACCCTTGATAATATAAATACTTGGGATGCCCTGAAGAAGGAGTTTTTGAAGAAGTACTTCCCCATGAGCAAAACAAATCACTTTAGGAGGGAAATTATGAGTTTTGTTCAAAAGGATGGGGAAGCATTCCATGATGCGTGGGAGCACTTTAATGATTTGCTGAGACTTTGCCCACATCACCAGGTGCCTAAATGGCAACTGGTTGAAAGGTTCTACACCGGACTTAATGATTTGCATAGGCAAACTGTGGATGGTGCCTGTGCAGGAACCTTTCTATCTAAGACTGAGGATGAAGCTTGGAACTTATTTGATACTTTGAGTGAGAATTCTATTCACTTGAATTCTACCTACATGGATAGAAAGCCCACTCTCATGCAAAGAAAGTTGGAGGCGAATGAAGCAAGGGACACCCAGAATTTAGCCTATCAAATTCAATTATTGAATTTGATAGGCTAAATTCTGGGTGTCCCTTGCTTCATTCGCCTCCAACTTTCTTTGCATGAGAGTCTTATGTCGAACCCGAGTTCATTCGTACCTAACACCTCCACATCCCAAGCTTCCGAATGCGTAATTTGTCAAGGCAATACACACGCCACTGTGGATTGCCACTTGGCCTCCCAATTCCCTGAGCTTGTACAAGCGGATTTGAATGCCGCTCAAGGGTTCCGTCCAAGACCTCGTAGTGATCCTTTCTCCAACACTTATAACGAGGGATGGAGGAACCACCCAAACTTTTCATGGAGACAAGGAAATATCTCAAATTTAGGGAATTACAAACCACAATCCTTTCAAAACCATCAAATGAACCAACCTCAGACCTTTGCCCAACCTAAAACCTCTGAGATGGATGAATTGAAGGCGATGTTGAAAACTATGCAAGAAAGTCAAAGTGCCATCATCCAATCTCATGACAAGGTTATACATGAGATGAAATCACAAATTGGATACCTTGTTGAGGCCGTTAGACAGAGGGAGACTGGGAAGTTTCCCAGTGCTGCTGAGGAAAATCCTAAAGGAAAAGGGATTGTCTTTAGGGAGCATGCTCAGGCGGTGACTATTCTGAGGAGTGGGAAAGAAATTTCCAAACCCGATGCTCCTATAGTCTCACCCCCTAAAAAGCCATCCACCCCGACTTTCACCCCCACTGGAGAAGATTTGCCCAAATCTTCTCCACTTGAAATCACCTCACCGGAAGAAGTTGCCCCCGTTCCACCCCTTACTCGACATGACAACCCTTCCACCCAGAGATCGAGAGTGCCTTTTCCAGAGCGCTTATCCACCTCTGGGCAGACTTCTGCTGGCTCATCTGGAGCCAAAGATAAGACGGATGAGATTATGGAAACTTTCAAGCAAGTACAGATTAACCTGCCTTTGCTTGAAGCTATCAGGCAGATTCCATCTTATGCCTGCTTCTTAAAGGACCTTTGCACGAAAAGTGGCAATCTAGAAAACAGGTCCAATCAAAAGTTGTCCTGTCTGATTCTGTTAGCTTAATTGTTCAACATGGCACACCCCCAAAACTTAAGGACCCAGGAGCCCCATACATCTCTGTAGTTATCGGTGACTTACAAATTGATGAGGCTCTACTTAATCTGGGTGCGGGGGTGAACATCCTTCCGAGCTACGTGTATGAACAACTTGGGGGAAGCAATCTGAAGCCTAGCCCTGTAATCCTTCAAGTTGCTGATCGATTACTTAAGACACCACGGGGAATTTTGGAAGATGTCCTCGTAAGAGTGGAGGATTTCTTCTTTCCCGTTGACTTCTTAGTTTTGGACACTGACCCTACCAACAAGCCAACCAAACCCTCCATCATTTTGGGCCGCCCCTTCCTTGCAACTTCCCATGCTTCAATTAATTGCAATACTGGGGCATTGAAAATGGGCTTTGGGAACAGGAAAATCCAGCTTAATGTGTTTGATGCTTACAAACAAGCTGGACTTGAGGATTGTTCTCAAGTTGAGGTGATAGATAACCTGATTGAAGAGGCAACTCCTGCAATGTTATGTGATGACCTCCTTCAGCATGTCATGCTAAATGAGCATTCCCATCTCTTGGAGGAATGTGAAGGGGATATACTAGAACTGGAGGAATTGCTAGGAGTTTCTGCCGAGTCTCTTCCCCCATCATTTCCGCCGAAGGTAGATTTGCTACCTGAGATGGGGACATCTATTATGAAACCCTCAACCATACAAGCCCCCAACCTTGAGTTGAAACCCCTCCCTAACACTCTCAAGTATGTTTTCCTAGGTGCCAATGATACGCTCCCCGTTATCATTTCGGCTGTGCTGTCTGAGGCACAGGAGGGAGCCTTGATTGAATGCCTGTCTAGGCACAAGGAAGCTATTGCTTGGAGCATTGCTGACATTAAGGGTATAGACTCTACACTCTGCATGCACCACATTTATACTAATGATTCCATCAAGCCTTTTAGGGACATGCAGAGATGTCTGAACCCTAATATGAGGGAGGTTGTAAAAAAGGAGATCCTGAAGTGGTTGGATGTTGGGATCATATATCCCATTGCTGATGGTAAATGGGTCAGTCCCATTCATGTGGTGCCAAAGAAGGTAGGCTTTACTGTGGAACTCAACGACCAAGGTGAACAAGTTGTCACTAGACCCTCAACTGGATGGAAGGTCTGTATTGATTACCGCAAGCTGAACACCGCTACCCAGAAGGATCACTTTCCTTTGCCTTTTATTGATCAAATTCTCAAAAAATTGGCAGGGAATAAGTATTATTGCTTTCTCGATGGATATTCTGGCTACAATCAGGTGGCAGTCTTTCCTGATGACCAGGAAAAGACGACATTTATGAGTCCTTACGGTACTTTTGCATTCACGCGTATGCCGTTTGGATTATGTAATGCCCCTGCAACTTTCCAGTGGTGTATGATGTCTATCTTTTCGGACATGATTGACGAGTGTGTCGAAGTATTTATGGATGACTTCTCTATTTATGGCTCGTCTTTCGACCAGTGTCTCCTGCACCTGGAGAATGTGTTGAAACTATGTAAGGAGACTAGTTTAGTCCTCAGCTGGGAGAAAAGTCACTTCATGGTACAGAAAGGAATTATACTTGGGCATGTTGTATCCGAGCAAGGTTTGGAAGTAGATAAAGCCAAGATTGATTCTATTTCCAAACTTCCATTGCCTACGAATGTCAAACAGATTAGATCCTTTCTGGGCCATGCTGGCTTTTACAGGCGCTTTATTAAAAATTTTAGTAAGATTTCTAGGCCACTTTGTGACTTGTTGGTGAAGGAATCTTCCTTCAGTTTTGATTCAAAGTGTGCCGAGGCCTTTCAAACTCTAAAGGAGGCCTTGATCTCTGCGCCTGTTCTCCAAGCTCCTGATTGGACACTCCCATTTGAGCTTATGTGTGATGCTTCGTTATTTAAGGATTCTCATAATTTTGTTAAGGCCTGTATTAAATGTCAACGGACTGGAACGATTGGGAAGAAGAATGAAATGCCTCAACATCCTATTCAACCTGTTGAAATTTTTGATGTGTGGGGAATTGACTTTATGAGCCCCTTCCCGTCGTCCCATGGTTTTGAATATATCTTGGTGGCAGTTGATTGTCTCTAAATGGATAGAGGCCATTCCTACGTGCACAAATGACCACTCTGTGGTTTTGAAATTTGTGAAGGCCAATATCATATCCTGTTTCGGCTGCCCTAAGACTATTATAAGTGATGGGGGACCTCATTTCCGAAACCACCACTTCAATCGGTTAATTAAGAGTTTGGGAGTGACTCACAAGGTTGCTACCCCTTACCACCCTCAGACAAGTGGCCAGGTTGAAGTATCAAATCGGGAGATAAAAAATATTTTGGAAAAGACCGTTAGACCTGATAGGAAAGATTGGTCCCAAAAGTTCGATGATGCTTTGTGGACTTATCGAACGGCCTATAAGACCCCTTTGGGTACTTCTCCCTTTCGGATTGTGTATGGAAAAGCATGCCATTTACCTGTTGAGTTGGAACATAAAGCACTTTGGGCTATTCGAAGTGTTAACATGGATTTAGAGAAGGCAGGTAAGGCATGATTTCTAGAATTAAGTGAGCTTGAGGAGCTGAGGAATGATGCTTATGACACCTCTCAAGCTTATAAAGAAAGAACTAAGGTCTTGCATGATAAGTTTATTCTTCGAAAGACTTTTGAGCCCAACCAACAAGTCTGGCTTTTCAGTTCCAGACTTAAGCTTTTCCCTGGGAAGTTAAAATCTTGTTGGGATGGGCCTTACATAATCACCAAAGTATTTTCGCATGGAGCTGTGGAGATCAAAAATCCTTCCTCTTCAGCAACTCTCTTTATCGTCAACGATCAACGGTTAAAACTGTATACAACTTTAGACGGCCATCTGGTTGACGAAGTCACTCTTGAGGAGCCTTAGTTCCTACCATTCTCCGCCTCAGGTAATATCTTCCTTTAGCTTTTTTTTGTTTTCAATGAGGACATTGTTTGAACCAGGCATGGGGGAGAGGACCTGAGGCATTTTGTTTATAACATGCATATAAAAAAAAAAAGAAAAAGAAAAAGAGAGAAAATGAAAAAAAAAAAAAGGTTTTGAGCTTAACTGGCTAGATCTTGCATTCTTAAGCAAATCAGAACTCTAGGGTAGACTAAATTAATTCTAGGGTCAAACTTTAGAAGCTAAATGAGCTACTAGCTTTAGACCTTTAGGGTCCTTGTGGACTTAAAAACTTAAGTAGGAGTTAAGTTGCGGACCATTCCTCAAGAGGTTGAGGAAGGGAAGCTAGGGTTTGAGTTAAAAGGTGGGGTAGTACCTGGAGTCTTATTCTACCTTTTGGTTTATGGGTCCTTGTAACCCAAGCATCCAAATTTCACACATATGGTCTGGTAATTAACTTAATTTCTATCTTTCTGAAAAGAGATTTGGTTCTCTTAGTTTTGACTTAGGAGATGCTTGAAAACACATTTTGATTGGAAGAGTTCCCGCCACAGGAGAGGTGGAGCATATACTCACCTTGAGGATGCGATGATAACATATTACCTCCTCGGCGCTTGTCTCTTAGGATATCCATCCTACTGGGGGCATGTAAGTGCATTGCGCGGTTCAGGCACCATGGGAAGCCCTATCTCGAAGTGTCGATTGCCATAGGCCTGAATTCGCTTGAGAAATCCATGGGTGATACTATCTCGTAGTGTCGATTGCCAGGAGTTCTTGGGGTCGTTATGGGCGGTGTTATCTCGAAGCATCGAAAGCCAGGCACCCTTCGAGGTATGGTAATGGGGACAATGAATCCGATACAGACCGTGTTGATAGCTGATCTGAGGTTAGACTTAGAAGAATAAAAAAAAAAATCCTTTAACTCAAATAACTCAGACCAATGCACAGGCACAGATGCTTTAATCTCAGGGATCAATAAACTTTAGGGTAGAGTCAGAAATCAGGGAAACTTGTGCCTGCAACTCGTCTTTAGCCGACCTAGTTTGTAACTTAGCAACTACTTAGGAACCTTGGGTCTAGAGTCTGAACTTAACATGCTTCTGAAGGATGACTAAGTGAGTTGACTAGTCTACTTGGAGTGCTAGGTTTAGCTTAATTTTGCTAGGGACTAGCAAAAACTAGGTATGGGGGTATTTGATTAGCTCATAGTTGTGGGCTATTTAAGTATTTAAGTGCCTACACATTAGGTTAATTCTAACATTTATTTAGCATAAATTAGGATGTAAATAGATTAATTCATAGTTTTAGTTTAACTACATAATCCATGCATTGCATTCATATTTTAAGTGCATTTAGATAGCTTAGAATGACATTTATCTAATTAGATAACCAATTAGGTACATTGTTTTCATTAACATAGAAGTTGAGGGTCTGTATATAAATGACCCTAATATTTTAACATTATTTTCTTTATTCTTCTTCTTGCAGGAACAGCTGGCTGCCGCTCCAACGCCACCAGCTGCCGCAGTGAAGAACCCATTCAAGGAGGAGCGGATGTGTTGGATCTGGTTGGGCAGCTGATTTCAAATTTGTGCAGGACACTACAAAAGGAGGAGGGAGGCAGCCGAGCTCGGGAGGCCTCCACCACCGACCCACCATTGTGCAGAGAGATTTCCTCTCTTCCATTCCATACTGCTGGCCTCAACCATGGCGGCGAGTCTCCACCACCGTGGGCGTGTGGTGTGACAGGCGACACCACCATCCGGAGCTCGCTCGCATTACCGTGAGCACCTTAGCGTGCATCTCCCTCGCCGTCGTCACCAACCACCACCGCCGCAACCATTGTCATTGCAATCACCTTCTCATTCACTTAAGACATCCGGGAAATTTCTCGGACGTCTGAAGCTACCCGCTCACTTGCGACCACCCGCCTGCGTACCTGTCTGAAGTCCACCCGCACCCGTAAAACCACATCTGCCCACTCCACCTTCCGCGCACGCCCCCTCCAACCGTACCCGCACCCGCTCAGCCTGCAGCGTCCTCTTCCCACGCCTGCAGAGCCACCCGCTCACCTCCAGCTGCTCCCGCACCCTCTGCCAAGAGGCTGTGCACCCGCTTACCTCCAACCATGCACCCGCACCCACTCAGCCTGCAGAATTCCAACCGCAACCGCTCCTGCGCCTGCAACCGCAACCGTGCCTGCAGAACTCCAACCGCAACTGCACCCGCGCCTGTTGAACCTCCAACCGCTCCCACCAACTTGCAGCGCCCTCCTCCCGCGCCTGCAGAACCGCCAGCAGCGCGCGACAGTCCTCACCGCCAACAGGCCGCGCGCGCTCACGCCAAAGCAGCTGCGGCACCGGCTGCAGCCACCTCCGCCGGAGCTCGTCCGGCCGCCTCTGGCCGCCGCACGACACGCCGCCACCACCGCTTCGAAGCCCTCGGTCCAAGGGACTTCTTCCGAGCTTCCCGCGCCCGGCCATCCACTCCTCGTCGCGCAAGACAAAGGGGAAAAAATCTCCTGTTTTGCTACTGTAACCTGCCAATTAAAAATTACATTTTCTGCCATTGTCACTTTTTAATCATATTTTATTGATTCTGCATTACGGAAAATATCCTCTAGTTTCTCAGAATTGCTATTTCAGCATTGTTTCTTGCTTAAACCTTAATCTGAAGGCAATTTTGGCTTGATTCTTGTCCAAACTGACTACGAACAAACGTTTTTAACTGGTGCAAATTTTAATACGTCATTGCCTCCCTGTGGATACGACCCGCTCCTCTGCGAGTGGTTATTTCTTTTTAAATATTGATTAGTCGATTTTTCCACCACATTAAACTGCAAATGACTTTAAAGCGAACAATCGACCGGTCACGCGTGTGTGAGCGTGAAAAAAGAAAACAAGGTACGGTTGTTCTACTTTCAAATGTTCGACCCTCTATCCAAATGTCTGGACATACATCTGATGGCTAATCCAGACGTCTTAACCAACCCAAATTGCAGCAGGTCATTTCAACATAACAAACTTAAAGGAAGTTTCATCCCTGAAACTTGAGCCTAGTAGGGTGTGGAAAAAAAAAGTAGCGTAAAAGTGCATAACAAATTTAAAGAGGATCGAATTAGATTTGAAAAGACATACCCTCAAAAAGCTTCGGATATTGTTCTCGCATTGCTGCCTCAGGCTCCCAAGTGGCCTCCTCGTATCGCTGGCTTCTCCATAGGACTTTCACCAGTGATACCTGCTTCCGTCTCAGACTCCGGACGGCTCTGTCTAATATCTGTACTAGCCTCTCCGGATAGGTCAGGTCGTCCCCCACCTCGATGCTCTCGTGGCTTAGAATGTGGTTGGGATCAGTGACGTACTTCCTGAGGTTGGACACATGGAACATGTTGTGCACCCCAGAAAGCTGGGGAGGAAGGGCAAGCCGGTAAGCAACGAGTCCTACCCGCTCCAAGACCTTAAAGGGTCCCACAAACCTCGGCGCAAGCTTCCCTTTCACCCTAAAATGTTGCAAGCCCTTCATGCGTGAAACACGGAGGAAGACATGATCCCCAACCTCGAACTGTACCTCTCTGCGCTTCCTATCGGCGTAGCTCTTCTGCCTGCTCCTGACAGTGCGGAGCTGCCTATGAATCCACTTTATCACCTCCTGACTTTGCCGGATCAGCCTGGGGCCAACCTCCCACTTGGTCCCCACCTCAACCCAACTCAAGGTTGCGGTACACCTCCTCCTGTACAGAGCCTTGTAAGGTGCCATGCCGATGCTCGAATGATAGCTGTTATTGTATGCAAACTATGCCAGGGGAAAATGCTCCTCCCAAGAGCCTCTCCAGTCTAGTACACAAGCACGCATGAGGTCCATATGGTGCGCTTTGACTGCCCGTCGGTTTGGGGGTGGTATGCAATACTGAACCTTAGGCGGGTCCTCAATGCCTGTTGAAACTCTGCCTAGAATTGGGAAGTGAAACGAGTATTCCTGTCGGATACGATCTCGAGAGGGACTTCGTGCAAATGCACCACATCTCTAACGTATCTCTCTGCTAGCTGTGCTGGCCCAAAAGTGACTCGGATCGGCAGGAACCGTGCCATCTTCGTCAACCGGTCTACTATCACCTAGACTGCGTCGTGTCCCCACTGACTAATTGGTAGACCCACCACTAATTCCATGGTGCTTCTCTCCCACTTCCACTCTGGCACAGGAAGTGGCTGTAATGGTCCTGCAAGCCTTTGGTGCTCGGCCTTCACTTGCTAGCATACCAAGCACTGCTGGACAAACTCACCAACATCCTGCTTCATCCCTCTCCACCAGAAGTTGTGTCGCAAAACATGGTACATCTTTGTATTTCCGAGATGTATGCTGAACTGGGACCCGTGCGCCTCAGTCAGGAGTTCTCTCAACAACTCCTCATCTCTAGGAACTCATAGGTGTCCCCTCATGCACAGTATCTTGTCTGAGAAGGAAAAGTCTTCTGGGTCTCCTGTCAACACCCTGTCTCGCAGTCTCTGTAAGTATGGATCGACCATCTGTCCTACAATGATGCGATCTATCAGCTCTGGTCGTGCTTGTCGCATCACTATCACTGCCCCACAGTACCCCGTGACTCCTGGGGTCGCCAACTACCCACCTCGTCCATGAGTCTCCAACTCTGTGCCTGCAAGCTGGCCAAGTGGGTAGGTGCCTTCTAGCTCAAGGCATCAGCCACCACATTGGCCTTCCCTGGGTGGTAGGAGATGTTGCAGTCGTAGTCCTTCAGGAGCTCTAATCAATGCCTCTGTCTCAGGTTGAGCTTCTTCTGGTCAAATAGGTACCTGAGGCTCTTTTGGTCAGTGAAGATCTCGAATGTCTCACCATACATGTAGTGCCTCCATGTCTTCAGTGCGAAGACAACTACTGTCAGCTCTAAGTCATGGGTGGGGTAGTTATGCTCATGGGGCTTCAGTTGCCGCGAAGCATAAGCGACAACGTGACCCCTCTGCATGAGCACACCACCTAACCCCTACAATGATGTGTCGGTGTAAACCACAAACCCACCACTACTGTCTGGATTGGTAAGTACAGGAGCTGAAGTTAATCTCTCCTACAACTCCTGAAAGCACGTCTCGCACTCGTCGGTCCAGGAAAAGGGCACGTCCTTTCGGGTCAGTTGAGTCATAGGACGTGCGATTTGAGAGAGCCCTTTGATAAACCACCAATAGTAGCCAGCCAGTCCCAGAAAACTACGTACCTCTGTCACTGTGCGTGGTCTCTCCCACCTGAAGAACGGCCTCAACCTTGGCTGGATCCATGGTAGCAGATTACGCGTGATTTGTAAAAGCGGGTTTTCAATGTCGTTGTAACACGCGAATTCGCATACGCTTTTAAATTTATAAACCTAGATAGGGGAGTATCTAGGGTCGTCCAAAGAGGCAAAAATTGCAATTCAATTCTCTTGCTAAAAACACATCTCAACTTTCGTTTTGGAATTTTAAATATGTATTTTTTTTTTGTTTTGAAAAGATGAGGGCAAAATGCGAATTGTAACGTAAAGTACTAACACCTACAATTGCTTAACTACAACTTAAAAGATAGATATATCTTCTTCCTAAGCTCACTCTAGGAAAGTGGAGGCCTAGAGTAATTAGGAAGGAGAGGTGAAACAAGTGCTAGAACCAAAAGTAACAATTGCAATAAAAAGCTAAAAGAAGGCAATTTAATTGACTAGAATGAGTGTTCTTTTCAATGACAAGTAGAGGAATGCTTCTACTAGAACTAAAAAAATCTTAAAGCAAGAAAAGAAACACAAATCCTCTTGCAAAAATGGTGAAGAAGGGAGTCTTCTTGCTCCAAGCCTAGCTGCTCCTTGGCTTGAAAAGAGGGCCTCCTTCTTCTCCTTCCTTGAGAGCTCCTCCAAGGTGGAAGCTTCCACCTTCAATGCTCTCTCCAAGGGGTGGGCGTGCACCACCCTCAAAATCTCCTCCAAGGTGGCGTGGACCACCTTCAAGATCTCCTCCAAAGATCTCCCTTGCCTGGCTTCTCCTTTGGCTGGCGTGACCCAAGAGAGAAGGGAAGAGGGGAAGGCACCAAGGGGACAGAATATCCCCTTAATCTTCTTCTTCTTCTTCTCTCTTGGACATGGGCTTCTAGGTGGAATATGAGAGTGAATTTGCTAGCCAAGGATGTCTTCAATGGTGGTGGGTAGTGGTCTTTTTATAGGGTAGGATGGGGGGTTAAGGTGCCCCTTGAAATGGAGGGCTAGGATGGAAGGATGGAGGTGGTTAGTGATCCTATGGACAAGGGTGTGTGGCGCCAACCCAAGGGGTGTTAAAGGGGGTGGTTAGGGTGGTGTTGGTGGCTTTTGGTGGTGGAGAGACACCACCATTTTGGCGCCAACCTAGGGTCTTCTAGAAGGGGGATTAGGTGGATGGTGGAGATGGATTCAAGGGGAATTGTGTGGTGGAGATGAAGGGGAATTTTGGAGGGAAAAGTGGCGCCATCAAGGGGGTGGTTAGGGTGGTTTTGGCGCCACTTTTAGGTGTCTTTTGGAGGTGATGGGTAGGCTAGGTTGGTGCCAAGTAGGTTATCTTATGTGGAGCTTAGGTGGAGCTAGTTGGGTGGAGTTGTTAGGTGGGTTTTTGGGGTGGTACAAGCCAAGGAAGTTGGAGCATACTTAAGCTAAGCTAAGCTAAGATAAGCTAAGCTAGCTTAGCTAATGGAGGAGTAGAGGAGAAGGTGTTGGAGCTAGGGTTTGGAGGGAGGAGTTGAGGAGGTGAAGTCAGGAGCTGAAACTGGAGCTGGCTGCTGCTGAAGAGGCTGTCATGGAGCTACTCTAGCTGGCTTAGCTTGCTAGTTCTTTGATAGCTGCTAAGACAAGCTAAAGTGAGCTAGCTTCTGCCATAATGAGCTAAGGTGAGCTAGGTCTGGTGCTCCCGGGGAGGGTCAAGCTGATTGAGGCAGCTAAGGTAGCTTAGCTCAACTTAGTTGAGCTAAGCTGAGTCCCCGGGAGCTGGACTTGAGCTTCCTGAGCTGGGATGAGTTCTTCTTCAGTTGGCTGGAGTTGAGTGGAGCTGGATGTAGCTGGATCTGAGCTGGGGTGAACTCCTGTCAACTCAGCTGAGCTAGCTAGAGCTCCCTGTGGACTAGTGGGAGCTGAGATGAGCTAGACTCAGCTAAGTTGAGCTGGATCTGAGCTGACTTGAGCTAGGGTGAGCTAAGATGAACTCTCTTGAGCTGCCACTCAGTTGAAATTAGCTGAATGGAGCTGGGATGAGCTAACCCTAGTTCAAGTGAGCTAGGTTCCAGCTGCGGTGAGCTGGATCAAGCTGAGTTCCAACTGGTCTGGGCTTCTCCTTCACCATTTGCCTTCTTGAGTGCTAGGGTTTTAGGGATCTATATATCTGTACATCCCTAACACTCACAAAAACATATTAAAAAGACAATAAAAAATGCAATGCATGCCTAACCTAATTTATGCCTAAATGCAGCCCAAAAAACCCATTTGCGGAGTAAAATCCTAAGAGCTAGGTTTGTTTTAATGCATAAGAATGATGATAAACTGGCGTTTATCAATCCACAACCAATCCATCTCTCGAAATCACGTGGCCTAAGAAAGTCACCTGTCTCAGCCAAAACTCGCACTTGTTGTACTTGGCATATAGCCTGCGTCGTCTCAAGGTATCCAAGACCATACGTAAATGCTGTCCATGCTACGCCTGATCCCGTGAGTAGACTAGGACGTCGTCGATGAACACCACCACAAACTGGTCTAAGTATGGTCTGAGAACACGGTTCATCATGTCCATGAAAGCAGCGGGGGCATTGGTCAGCCGGAATGGCATGACTAAGAACTTGTAGTGCCCGTACCGAGTATGAAAAGCTATCTTGGAGACGTCAGTTTCCTTGATCCTCAACTGGTGGTAACCTGACCTCAGATCTATCTTAGAGAACACCATGGCGTCTCTCAACTAGTCAAAGAGGTTGCCGATACGAGGCAGCGGGTACTTGTTCTTGACGGAGACCCAATTCAACTATCGATAGTCGACACAAAGTCGTAAGGTACCATCCTTCTTTTTCACAAACAACACAGGGGCTCCCCATGGAGACGCACTGGGCCTCACAAAGCCCTTCTCCAATAGGTCCTGTAATTGTGACTTGAGCTCTCGCAGCTCAAGTGGCGCCATCCTGTACGATGCAATAGAAATGGGGCTGGTCCCCAGTACTAGGGAGATCTCAAACTTAATCTCACGCTCAGGCGGTAGTCCTAGCAACTCCTTTGGGAAAACATCAGGGTACTCGTAGACCATTGGAATGCTCTGAAAGTCGACCACAGGACTAGGCTCTGCTACAACACAAGCCAGAAAGCCTTCACACCCCTGGCCCAAAAGCTTTGCTGCCCGAAGCGCGGAGATGCACTTAAAACCTCTGTCCACTGGCTGGCCGTGAAACTCAAAGGGAGGCAACTCTAGTATGGAGAAGACGATCTTCCTCCCAAAATAGTCCACCAAAGCGTGATAGGCAGATAGCCAGTCCATCCCTAGGATCACACTAAAGTCCTCCATTGGGATTATAATCAGGTTAGCGGGAAGTCTATGTCCCCCTATAGCAACCTCGCAGTTTGTAATGACCTCCTCTGCTACGAACAACTATCCACCTAGTTCTCTAATGAGGAACGGAACCTCTAATAGTATGTTGCCCGATCCCAAACTGACGGCAAAACTTGAGGAGACAAAAGAATGTGTAGCACCATAATAAAAAAGAACGTAGACTAATCTGCCATAAACAATAACCATACCTACCACCACAGAACCAGAAGCCTTGGTGTCTCTGTGTGCTAGGGCATTGATATGCCCCTCAGCCCTAGGTGCAGACGAAGCGGCCACGCTCTGGGTTGGGTGGGCAGCAGCTGGCCAGTACCCTCCTCGTGACTGCTGTTCTCCTCCACGTGCCTGGTGATCGTGGCCGCCAGCTCGACCTCCAACGTTCGGTGCGGGGAGCATCTGCTATGCTCCGGCCCGAGATGGGTAGTCCCTCCTGATGTGGCCCAGCTGGCCATATAGGTAGCAGAGAGGAACACGACCTCCTCCCTTAGTCGGTCTCTGCTGGTGGCTGGGCAGGGGTCTGGTGCTGGCATCTGGTCCCTGTTTGGGGCCCAAAAGGCTACTGGTGGCCCCTGATGATGTTGTATAATGTGTGTATATAACACAATGGTTGTATGATGATGAATGATTATTGTTATGATCATGTCGTTGTAGTATAGGGTGTATAATATAACATTAAGAATGTCGTATAGTGGTGAGTACCAGTCATTACAACCATTATTATCATTTGCTTATTTATCTAATTTTTACTGGTTTTGTTCCAGGTCGTTCACTGGGAGGTAATTTATTGAATTTAATTCGGTCACTCTTTGATCTCAAAATTATCCTCTAATTCCAAAAAGAAACTTTACATCTTATTAAAGAATGAATGAATGTGTGTTTTATTTACCTAATTACTAAGAAATGCTTGCAAAAATACTAACTATGAACAAGCATCAAACAATCTATTATTATACTCTAAACTATGTATTTACAAGTTATCCTATTAGTACTAATCATGATAGTATATAATACCTTAGGATTCAATGGTGTAGAGACTTAACTTATTAGTCTATTATGTATGGTAACATATACAGCAGTTTCAGTGACAGATATAAGCGTCGCTAAATCTCAGAAAACACTGTATACAACCTAAAAGGCAAAACTGAGGTCTGTAGCGACGTTTATAGTGTCACTTTATTCTGTTAGTAACTATATAGATTTACTTATACGTATGTATATTACTTATATGTAGAGTAAGTCTCTGTTCTTGTTATCTCTTGTGTTCTCTTTTTCTTCTCTTTGTGTTAACTTAACTCGTCTGTTCTTTTCTTCTGTGTTAAACTCTTTTGTCTTAAGATACTTCAGAGCCTGCGGTGGGGAGCGGGTTAGGGCTAATGTTATTAGTTTAAAACATGCTTAGTTTGCGGGGGCGCTTTTTGAGGGATACGCTGCACCCAGAGGGCGGGACCAGACCTCTACTAAGCGCGCCTTAATCTTCGATTAAGTGGCTTAATTATGTTTTCATATCAGCGCGAGGCCTCAGCCCAACGCCACATGCTCGCACGCTCGGGCCCCCGGCCCCCACACACACATCACACATTCATCGCGAATCAGACAGTACATGGCTAACGGGTAATCGGATCAAATGGAATTGGATTCTGTTTCGGGCGCTCGGCGCCGTGACGACTGGTGAAGCTGTATCATAATTAGCTTATATGTGGCTGCGCTTGACTTGCAGCACACGATGTGGTGCTATTCCAGCGCCACATCGTGCGCTGGAAATCAGGCGCAGCTGCATCTGGGCACGTTTTTGGCCCTCGATTTGGGGGCCATAAATTATTAAAAAAAATGAAATAAAATATGGTAAATAAAATATTTACGTAATACTACATAATTGATTAATTAATTTTGAACTTTAAATATGTTTACTATACAAATAAATTCGCTAAACTAGGCTGATTATATAGGTTGATTTAGGTGATTAAATAGTTAATTACTTATAAAATAATTAGTAAATGGTCTAATTGATCTTAAACAATTTTAATTTACATACTTAAGTATTTAATACATATTTTTATTGTATTTTTACGAATTTATTTATGTTTTATTTAGGCTAAAATAGCAATTCTGTGTAGTTTATAATTAAAACTAAGTTACAGTAAGCTGTACTAGGTATAAATACACTTTAATTCGCTTAAATTACTTACTATATATATTATCCTAAGTTTATAGATTTATTTAATTTAATTATAGCTCTAAATTATTAATTTAGCTAAGTTACTCTATAATTTAGCTATTAAATATGTAAATAGGGATCTGTTTATATATATATACATTATTAAGTAGATACATACATAATAGTTTAGTATATATACATAAATTTACATAGATTACATATGTATATGGATTTATGTACAGGTTTTATACATATTTACAATATAACTATGTATCTTACTTACATAATTAGGCTATATGTTATAGTTATAATACTATGGATAGGTATATTTACAGTTTTAAAATAAGTATGTATAATTAGGTTTTAGTAGGAAGTTAGGAAATGAGGGAAGAAGGGTTAATTAAGTTTTGATTTCAATTTAAACAGCATCTAAGCTACTGTCAGAGAAGATGGAGAGGGATGAGAAGGTGTGCTGTTAAGGGTGTTTTGTTTAGCATCAGCAGTGGCTTAAGCCACTGTCAAATGGGCTAACTGCTGCTGCAGTTAGTCCACTTGAAGAGAGGGGTGTATTCAACAGATGAGAGGAAAATTTAGAGAAGAAGGGAGTTTAGAGAAGAGGGGAATGTAGCTGCTAGATGCAGCATGTTGCTATGTAACTGGGAATAAGATTAAATTCAAAACAAACTAAACATTAAAGAGTTGAAATCCAAATCTGATAGGGGTTTAAATCCCACGAAAATCCCATAAGAATTCAGTTCAAATACCCACAAGGAAAAACCTTATCAGAAGCATCATTTTAGATCAAAACAGCAAATGGCATTGAGTTAGTCTTCCTAATGCCATAGACAGCATGAAGGAAGACTTAACTCAATCAATTAAAACCAACAACATACAATCCCGGTTTCTTGCAACCTTAAGGAGTATGGAAAACTCCTTAGGTTAGAGAATCACCATACAGAAATGATCATCAACACAAATAGTGTATGGTAGTTCTGAAATAGCAAAAAGAGACTAAGAATGCATTAAGGAAATTTAATGGAAGCTGGCGAATGCATTTAAAACAAAGTATAAACGGAATCATGAAAGGCTCTTCTGATTGGTTCTCTGTCACCAGAGAACTTCTCAGAGTCCTTGCCCACAATGAAAACCAAAAATCCCTTCAATTTGTCAGATCTGTCAAAACATTTCAGAGAGTAAAAATCCTTTAAAATCCAAATCAAAAGTGCTCTGACAAACTGAGGCAATCCATTTAAAACAGAGGGGCTTTTGTGAAACAAATGGAGTGAGTGAGAAGCCCCAAATGGTGCTTGTGACGCCACTTTCAGATCTGAGGCAGTGCACCATCAGATCTGAAATTGGGTCAGGATGTGTGGGTGATTGATGAAAAATTCGTCGTTAAAAGGAAAAACAAGAATCAGAATTTGGATGATGGAAAAACAAAACATGAAGAGGGAGATAAATTGAACAATGAACAGATGATTCTTCCCCTCTGATCTGGACTGATCAGAGGAGGTGAGGGAGGGGATCTAATACTAATTCTACTCCTAAGACTAATCTAACTACAGCTAACATTAAACACTAACAATTAAAACTAAATCTATTCTAAACTACTGCAAACTAAATCTAACACTACTTGTTCAGAATTAAAAACCTAAACTAAAAGGAAGAATGGGACCTATGGGTCCTTAGCCGGCGGCTAAGGAGGAAGAAAGGAGGAGGGTGACTCCAGCGGAGGGAAGAGTCTGCTAGTGAGACTCCAGGGTCGTCCTCAGGTGCTACGAGGTCCTTAGCGACAAGGAGGGTCGAGAGCAGGCGATGATTCCACAGCCGGTGGCTGTGAAATCAGGGTCTAGATGAGGAGGAGAGACTGGAGTGGACGAACTGATCGCTAAGAGATGTAGGAGGGAGCGATCCTTTGCGCACGACACCACTGAGGTGCTTAAGTAGCAGCTCAGTGATTGGAATCACCGCAAGGGTGAGGTTAATCAAAATTAAGCCGGCGGTGAGGATGAGATGGGTAGAGCGCGCGGCGAGTCAAGAGAGAGATCTGACCGTCAGATGAGATCTGGGAAGAGAGGTGAACGCATGCATCGAATCGCGCGAAGGTTCCATTTGATTCCAGCCGCAGATCGAGATCAAAAGTGCAATGGACGGTCGAGAATGGCTGTGTTCTTCGCGTGCTACAGTGCGCGTGAAGAACACCGGCTTCTCTCTGAAATGAGGGAAAACTTGCAGGAAGACCCTTGAATGAAGGGGTAGAAGAATAGCGTGTAGGTCCAAAAGTGAAAAGAACTATAACTGGAAGGGCCTTGCAGTCATACAGAAGGGTCCCTGCGGCTTGCAGAAAGGTCCAAGAAGGAGTTTTGAAGGGTAGAAATGTAATGCATGAAGGACCTAATTGTAATCTATTTATTTCTAAGCCTAAATGATGTCCAATTGCTTTCAAATTTTTACATGTACTTAATTGAACATTTAAGACATTGATTTTACTTCTGATTTGTCTTTTAAAACTTGTTTATGTGTTCAATTGATGCATGGATCATCATTTGTTCTTTAGTTTTCAGAATATCTCATTTTTGTGACCTAATTAGGAGGTTTTAACACACATTAAAAGTTTTAGGTCTTTTCTTTAATTCCCACACTTAACCCTTTTTATATGTTAATTTGATATTATTTTGCTTAGTGTCTAGCTTAATTTCGGCCTTTTAGCCATGATGAGTAGCCACTCATCAGCCCCACAGAATGAGACTGCTCTCCTGCAGCCGCCGTGTGCCTCCTCTCTCGACGGCCCTGTGAGTACTCTGGTTGGTAGGGCCTCTTCTGTCCACCATTAGTGTCTCGTGTGATCGGGTTGGTCTCCTCGTAAGTCATGGATGCCTCAACCACATGAGAGAAAGTGGGCAACTTCAGGGGCTTCACATACCCCTGGATCACAGGTCAGAGCCCCTTAGTAAACCTCCACAGGCGCTCCTCAGTAGATGCAGCTATCGGGGCAAAGCGTGACAGCTCCAGGAAACGCGTGCGGTATGTGTTAACTGTCATCGCCCCCTGACAGAGAGTGTGGAACTCCTACCTCCTCTGGTCCTGCCAGGTCTGCGAAAAGTATTGATCGTAGAAGAGAGCCACGAACTGGTCCCATGTCGGCTCTCTCCTCTCTTGGCCCCTGACTGCCCTCCACCACCTGTGGGCTACGCTCTCCATCTGGTATGTGGCAAAGGCCATGCGGCACTCTGCAGGAAAGAGGAGGGTGTCGAACACCTTCTCTATCTGCTCCAGCCAGTCCTCTACCTCAGACGGGCTCTCATCCCTCTTGAAGGAGGGGGGCTTTAGCTTCTGGAATTGGCTGAAAAGCTTGTGGTGGGGCTGCAATGGGGGAGCAGGTACGCCTCCAGGCAAGGAGGGCTCGTGCTTAGAAGTGTATGAGGGTGGTGGGGGCAGTGGAGGATCACCGCTCCCCCTCCAGCTCGTATGACAATGCGGTGGTTCCCCTGTCCCACGGAGGACTCTCCCTCCACGTCTTCAAGGAGGGGTGGCCGAGGAGGCTGCTGGAGCTCCTCCCATACGATATTTCGGATCATTTGGGCAAGATCTTGGGCCTGGATGCCTGGAAGGATAGGTGGGTTGGCTGGTGCCTTAGGTCTGGCACGTCCGCCCCTTCGACCTTGCCCATAGCCACGTTTGTGGCCTGCCTCGAGAACTCCCCGATGTGGCATCTCCTACAAGGAGACACAGAAAAAACAGCAGTAACTATCAATGATATCAGACATCGAGAAGTAGGACTCGAAGCGAAGATCAAAGCGATACGTTGTGATGGCTATCCTAGTTACATGCATGTGGGTGGCTATTTTTAAGACCATTTGGTTCATTTCTCGGGACGTTGGAGGCTCTGATACCATCTTGTTACGACCCGATCCTAGATCCCTATAGGTCCTGGGACTGGCCTACCTCGACTAATCCCAAGACCCAGTCGTCCAACGAGAAATAACCAAAACAAGAAATAATTCACAACCACACATGTAATGTAACTAAGCATAAAAATAATCAAGAGATAGTAAAAGAAACAGAGCGAATAGTCTATCAATATTACAGGCCATCACAACTACGACAGAGAAAAGTATAGCGGAAAAATAACTGAAACAATATTACATAGAACAAAATACTCACTACTACAACAGAAGCTAGGGAAACAATAAGGAAACACAGCTAAGGCTGGGCTCGACTGGGCCCAGCTCCCTCTGTAGCCGGTGGTGTTGGCTACCCAACTCCCTAACCTGGACAAGGTTATAAAATTTTCAGAGTCAGCGAACACTGAGTAGAGTAGTAATTCAGCCATTTGCATGTAATTAAGAAAAGCAATTAATTAATGCAATTAAGTAACTATCCATTTTCATTTAACTCAACCAAGTAGTTCTAATTTGTTGCTCCTTTATTCATTTAATCATTTCTTAATTTGGACTGCTCCTCACGGGAACGATCTTGATTGTAGTCCTTTCCATGATGTAGAATGTGCACATGATGCTCTCCTAGCCAGGAGAGTCCCCTGTGATAATCCTACACCTAGTCAACCACCCCGAGGTCACGGTCGCGATGTAGCGGTGACTACGGCACGCGTGATAAGTGCATGGGTAGCTATCCCACACTAGCAGGCGGTCAGTCATTTCCGTTAGCGGGTACGCCTAAAGGTACAACACGGAATAGTACAGGACCTTGCCTTCTTAGAACAGGGGTCTCGTCCCTCCATAGTCCGCGTGCCCTCATCCGACTATCCCAGTTTTCCCAGTGGGTCTGACAAGAGTCGGTGTAGGGCGGCTAATCTTAACCCTGGGCCCCATGGGACGGCTAGCTCCCTCCCTACACAAAGTAGCTCACCTCGGTACCACGTACACAAGGGCCAAACAGAGTCGGTGTAGAGAGACTAGGCCTCACCCCGGGCTCAACCAAACGAGCGGCTAGTACCCCTCTACACTAAAGGGACAGCTGCTCTCCTTGGTACCGCGCACACAAGGGTCAGCTCACTTCCCGTCTACAAGAGTTCTTCTCCTAATTCCCCATAGGGTTCATGCTAATATTCCTTTTGCTTCATTTTCCAATCTTTCTGATCTCTCTATTTACGTTCCCGGTTTCATTCTTAAAATAGGCAGCTCGTGATTTACTAACTGCAAAAGCATCACATTGATAAACCAATACATTTGTTAGCATTTAGTGTTTTACATGCATCTCAAGTAAACAGTGTAGCTCAACCATACTCATTTGTTCCTACCCTAGGGTTCATTCTCATCCTAGGGTTTTACATGTATCCCTAGTATACAGTGTAGCTCAAACCATACTCATTTGTTCCTGTCCTAGGGTTCATTCTCATCCTAGGGTTCATTCAAGTTATTCTAAACATGCAGTTTATTTGTTAAATCATAATATTAATGTAAACCACTCTACCGAAAAGCATGGGAGGAATGGGGGCTCGGATCGCAGATCCCATCGCCTCTGCAGGTCCCGCATACTCGACTGGCTGGAGACCAGACAATTGACCAACCACATCAAACGAGTCTAAAACCATATACAAGTGTCACTAACTCATACAGAAACTCAGGAAAAAACAACGGTAGTTCGTTTGCAGAAATCCGATTCCGTTTGGGCCTTAAACGGGCCAAAAACATGCACATTGTCCAAAATCAGACGTCTGGGACTAGCCCCAGACGTCTTAAAAGACGACAGTACTCACTCTGGGTTTTTTGTGGCTTCCTCGAACGTTCAGATCCTTCCACGATCATCTGAGGAGAGTTTCAGACGTTGGACTCTCCTTCCGATCGTCTGAAGGTACGGTTAGAAGTTTGGCGATGTGTCTAGACATCCAAAAACACCTCGATGGGCGCACCCCGTGACTTTCCAACGCTCTGCCCCCTACATACGTACGTGCAGAGCTAAAAATGGCTAAACACATCCCTTACGATATGGCCTGCATGGCTGGAAACCATGCAAAAGCATGTACCTTGGTACTATGTGTGCTTTCAGACGTCCGGTTTCTGCTCTGGACATCCTCCTGCTACTCCAGACGTCTGGGATGTGCTCCAGATGTCTGATATTGGAAAATATCCAGTATGTTGAACTCTCACGAGCCTTCTTCTCAATGAGGACCCCTCCTCGTCGTTTGCAGCTGCTACGCCAGCAACTTCAGGAGGTCGCGAAGCCCACCTTCGTGAGCTCCTCCTCCTCGCTCGCGTTCTCAACTCCTCCTGCACGAGCTCCTCCGAGCTCCCATGGCTCCCTCGCGAGCTCCTCCCCTCGAGCTCCTCCCACTCTCTCGCTCCCCTCTCCTCCTCCTTCACGTCCCACCTCTCTTCTTCCTCTCCACTCGCTATGCTAGAGGCTAGGAGGAACGTGGCGACCGGTAGGAGGGAAAGGTGGAGGTGGTGGCTGGTGGTGATGGAGAGAGTGGCATGGGTGTGGGGTTTAAATAGGAAAGGGTTAGGGTTTGGGGTGAGGAGAGAGGAGGTGTGCATGTGTGTGCACAAGCGGAAAAAGAAAACAAGGTATAGTTCTTCTACTTTCAGACGTTCGACTCTCTATCCTGACGTCTGGACAAACATCTGATGGCTAATCCAGATGTCTTAACCAACCCAAATTGCAGCAAGTCATTTCAGCATGCTTCCTCAACACTCTTCTGTTCAACTTGAGATACAAAGGTGGAAAGACCGAAGGAGTAATTAAATCTAGATCAGGTTTTAACATCGTCAAAAATACTTTTGATGACTTAACTTTGGGGATGATCCCTTTGAAATATCCAATCTTTTTGGAGATTATGGATATTTGAGTCTTGAATGCTAGACACATTCATGAAAGAATCATCCTTATCTTCAACATTGACTTGGTCAATGGAAGAAGAGTCGGGTGATTCATCAAAAGAGACATGAAGAGTCTCTTCTACAACCAATGTGGTCATGTTAAAAACTTGATACGCCTTACTACGTGAAAAGTAACTAATGAAGATGGCTTCTTCACCTTTGCCATCAAATTTATCTAAATTAGTGAGTATTCAAAACAAAACAACGACATCCAAAAATTTTAAAATAACTAATCCTGGGTATTTTCCCACAATATAGTTTAAAATAAGTTTTTCGCAAATCGGATTGAATTAAGATGTGATTTAACACGTAACAAGCCATATTAACCACCTCCGCCTAAAAGTACTTCGGTAACCTAGAGTCTATGAGAAATGTCCAAGCACACTCTTGAAGAGTGCAGTTCTTTCTCTTGACTATCCCATTTTGTTGAGGTGCTCGGGGGAAAGAGTACTCATGAGCAATACCATGCTCTTGACAAAAATCATCAAATAAGAAATTTTCAAACTCGCCCCAATGATCACTACAAATTCGAGTGATATAGTAGCCTTTTTCTATTTAAACTTTCCTACAAAAAATGTAAAATACAGAAAACATTTCATCTTTGGATCTCAAGAAGGAGACCCATGAAAACCTTGAAAAGTCATCTACAATTACAAGGCAATATTTGCATCTACTAAGACTCTCATACTTTGTTAGTCCAAACAAATCTAAGTGAAGCAATTCTAATGGTCTAGATGTGTATGACTTCTTTGTTTTAAAGCTATATTTCATGATCTTTTCTAGTTTACATGAATCACAGGCAATATCTTCTACAAATTTCCCTTTAGAGAGGCCTCAAACTAGTTCATGTTTGGCTAATTTATGGACTAACCTCATATGAACATGTCCTAGTCTCTTATGCCAAACATTTATTTCATTATTAGCAATAAGGCATTCGTAAGTACCATTTTGATCTAATTCTACAATGTAAATGTCTTTAAACCTAATTCCCTTAAGAAGGGTTTCATTAGTTGAGGCATGCATAATCTTAAACATTTTGGAAGTAAAGACAATCTTATATCCCTTATCACAAATTTGGATAACATTTAACAAGTTATGTTTTAATCCTTTGACCAAAGAGACATTTGAAATTGGGGATAAAGGATTACCTATCTTACCAAGGCCAATAATATATCCCTTGTGGTTGTTGCCAAATGTGATCGTTCTTCCATCTGTAGGTTGGAGGTCCAAGAATAGGTGCTTGTCTCTTGACATATGCTTCAAACATCTGAAATCCTTCACCCATTGGCCTCCTTGATGGTGGTCTCTTCTTTGTCTTTCTTGTAGGTCTTCTTGTTACTGCAAAAGACCTTGTTTGGTGACTTTGGAAATCCTTAGGTCATTCTACTTTGAGTTGTCCTTCCTTCATTCTATAGATCTAATTCTTGACATTATAGTGTCCCCTGAAACCTGCAAAACAAAGTGCACGTTGTCTTTTTGGTATCCACATTAGTGTGGATTCGAATTTATTAGTTGTCCTATTTAAGGGAGGATCCTTTTTGGCACACTTTGGCTATTACTAGTCTCATAATAACCTAATCCAAACTTGCTAGAGGAAGGTTTTTGGTGGACAATAACCTTGTCCAAATTATCCTTTCCTTTAGTGAATTTGGCTAAGTACTCAAGTAATTGATTTGATTTTTCTTTAAGGTGAGTGTTGAGCGAGAATCTACGCTAACGTGTTTGGTTTTTGGAAAAACCCGTCGTTGTAGTTCGAAAGCGAAGGATTCGTGTTCAACAAATAAAATTTATACCGAAATAAGAATTCCGGGTCGAACACAGGGAGGTGAACGTTTGATTTAAAAACTCCGCGTTTCTTTTTATTTTGTCACAAAGAAATTCAATTTAAACTATCTAAGTATCTACAACAAATAAAAGAGAGAGAGGGAGTAAGAGAGAGCGAAGGAATACTATACATGGAAATCAAAATGAGATGTAGAATAGACAAGGAATTTATCATAAAAGAGTTCTTTCATTACAACTAGAAAACATAAAACAATTACTCTAGAAGGCATTAAAAGAATGGAGGGAGAAATGTCCTCCTCGACGATTGCTCGGAGGACGAATAGACTACTCTAGAAAGCAGTAAATCTATACTAGAAAGCAGTAAAAAGAATAGGGAGAGAGAATCCTCCTCGACGGTCGCTTGGAGGACGAGCCGGACGGGACGACGCCTGGACGAAGGAGAACGAAGCGGGACGAAGGAGGACGAAGCAGAAGAACGGGAACGAAGCAGCACGCCATCGTCGTCGCGGGATCCACTTCCGAAGGGGGACGAAAATTTGGACTTTATCTCGCGAGAAGCATCCCGGGTGTGGGACAAGCTTCTCTTGAGCTTTGGAGAGGTAGAGAGGAGAAGGAAGGGATGAAAATTTCGTATGGAGGGGGTCTCCTTTTATAGTTGCAAGGAGTGGGGGCAAAATGGACATTACATCTTCAAAATAATAAATAAGGGGTCTTTAGTGACGGATAAAACCGTCGCTAAAGCCCCGCCGTCGCCGTCGCCGCCGCACCCACGCGCGCCCGCTCGGCTGGCCTGCGCGCGTAACGCAGACGCACGTCCACGTCGTCTCAGCCGTCCGATCGCGAGATCGGACGGCTTAGATCGCGCCCGCGCCCGCTGCGTAGCGCGCCGCCCGCGTGCGATCGCGCGCCCACCAGGGCGTCCAATTGCGCGTCGGCGCTATCGGGCGCGCGCGGCCGTTGGATCTTCATCCGACGCTCGTGCGCGCCCGCTCGCCCGCGCCTTCGACCCCCTCTCCGCGGCTCGAACCCGCGACCTCCGCTTCGCCCGCAGCTGCGTCGCCGCTGCGCTACGCGGGCGAAATGGTCGCGCGGACGTTTTTAAACGCGCGCGACCGCAGCCGTTGGATCGAGATCCAACGGCGGAGAGGAGACGTTGCGCGGACTTCACAGGACTCCTGCGGCCGATTGGGCGGCTGGGATGGCGCCACGTGGCGCCATCTTGGCCGTCCATCTTCTGGAAGTTGTAGATGGTGCCACGGATGTCGGATTGACTCGATTTTTGTGTCGTTCGACTGCGATCATCGATCCGAATTCATCCGTGTGGTCGGATTTTCCATCTGAAGTGCGGATTTACACCATCCTGGCCCTTGATCTTCTAGGGTTCCCCGGTCTCTATCTGATGCTACGGATACCTGATTAGGGCGATCTTGGAGTCGTTGAACTCCAATCGTCGCCCTGATCATATCCATACGGTTGGATCTTTGATCCGAGGCCCCGATAAAATATTTGCCCTGTCCAAGCACATAAAAGGAGACAATTAACCTCCATTTTATTCAAACTACTCTAAATGCAAGATGATGCATGTAATGCAATATTTATATCATGAAATGCAATCTTATGCTTAAGAACATGCATAAATAGACATTTTAAGTAGTGTAAATGTGTTTACATCATACCCCCATGCCTATCTTTTGCTAGTCCCTAGCAAAAACTATATGCTATTTATAAAAGAATTAGGTTAGATTATTTGGACCTGAGTTATTTTCAATCATTAAGAAATTGTCTACTTAAGAACTGAACTTTCAAAGACACAACAGTGCCCGGGTATCAGCCAAAATGCAGACCGCCTCAAGCCTCGCCTTATTCAAAGAAAAATTTCTTTTTCTGTTTTTACTTTTTTTTTTTTTTAGATTTTCAAATTTTAGGGTTTAAGAGTGGCTTTCTACGGCCATTCAACTCACCCAAGATTTGATGAGAACCCTAAGTTTTAAGCATCTTATTGTGATGTGATAGACTCGTTGACCGGCAATTAAAACGGACTTCGGATTTCTACGCCTCTAGGTGACCTCAAAAAGAATTCTGCCTAAAGGTGTATCTTTACAACCGGTAGCTTTCTCCCTACTTTTATTTTTTAACGGGGTCAACACAAGGGTGAATCCAGTGTATATCTCCCCGGTTTATTCTACTTCTCCGCTTCTTCCTAAGTGTTTTGGGAATTTTTAGTGCATTTTCTGAGCTGGGTTCTGGACAACCGGTCGATGAGCTGTTACCACCGACAACTTGCCAGCCATACTCGTGCGGCGAAGTGTGGCTTATTTCTTTTTGTTCTTTTCTCCTTTTTGATTTTTTTTTTTTTTTTTTTTTTTTTTTTTTTTTTTAAGTAGGTGGCTTCCCTGGTCTAAGATTTACCTAAAGGCAGCAAAAAGAGAAAGGTTCAGTGACTGGGCTCTGGACAACCTACCTATGGGCTGTTACCCACGATAACTTGCCAGCCATATCACCCTAGAAGGTTCATTAGCTACCCAATTTCCGTTAAAATCGCCAAACAACGAGTCAGTGCAAAGAAAGTGTGTAGATGCTTAAGACTCAAAATTCCCTCACATCAGAGGGCGGGTTGATAAGTCGTGTACTTATCACCCAAACTTATTTACTCCAATTATAATAAAATTCAGGTTGGCGAGAACTCGAAAAACAAATCCACATTTTAGTGGATACATAGGCTGATTAAGTCCAAAGACCTGAAGGGTCTTTGTGTTCAAACCATAATATAGTATTTCTTAAGATCGAAAATTTTCCTAAACCCAAATTCTCTTTCCTAATTTCGATTTTTTTTTTTTTTTTTTTTTTTAATAATAAAACAAATCTACGGAGCTGACGAATGAATTCAAAGATAAATATCCACCCCCCCATGCCTATCTAATGCAATGTCCTCATTGTATTGAAAAGACATAAAACAGAGTGGAAAAGCGTAGAAAGCACCTGAATTGCGTGGATATCGGGTCCGCTCCGAGATGAAAATGAAAAAGAACTGTATATGTGCTGAGTTTAGTGCCTTCAGCTAGGCACACTATACAAAGAAAAGAAATGAAGAATTCACATGTGCAGGTCAGAATTAGAATAAACAGAAGAATCCTCTGACCTGTCAGCAGAGGTCCACAGATGTGGACCAGATTGTGGTGCAGACCGACACCCCATAATCGAGAATATCTTAGGTTCTGGATAAAAATTACCCAAAACCTAAAATCAAAATGCAAGCGGGGTCGGGCCTGCGATTCGTGAGGATGCAACCCAAGGCCAAAATGTCGGGTTACAGAGAATTGGAGCTCAAAAGGATAATCGTTAAATGTGTGCTTGAGTTTGACATCCTCGAAACAAATGTCGTAAGGGTTCTGATTTGATGGTTTCAGTTTAAAAGGAACCCTTCGACTCAATCTTCCATTTCCTCCAAAATTGACTTCCCAAATCAGAATTTCCCAGCTCCTATCCTCCTCATTCGGCATATCAAATTCCATGACCTCTTGTATATTCATCACCCCGTCTGAAATCTCCAAGTCTAGATGATGTGGCAAAATCAAAATTGACTTGGGTCTAATTATCTCAGAATTAAAATCATCAATAAGCTCAACAGGGTGTAACTGATAATCAGGGCATTGAATTAATTCCTCCAGAAAATGCGATTCTGGATCTGTATCGTGTGCCCTAATAAGATCAGTTTCCTCAGTTATTGGGCTATCAAATGATCTATCAGATTCCTCAGGCCCAATCGTCTCACAAAAATCGTGATTTGAAAACTCGTGTGAGACTTCGCAACTTGAATCTTCACCATCAGGATCCGTATCAATGTATGTCCCAAAATCATTTGTCACTTTGCGTTCCAAGGAGACATACGTTTCCTCGTAACCCGGCTCAGGGATTTCAGGTGAAGAAATCAAATCATCCTTAATTGGTTGTTTTAATTCAATCTGGTCAGCTTCGTAACACGTGTCCCCCCCAACAGGTGCCTGAGCAGGTTCTATCATTGGCTTTCCTGAAGAGAGTTCATCCTGGGAATTATTCCAAGATTGAATCAAAGCAACCACGAATCTCATCCTCAATTTCGCTAATTTCCCAAGTAGAAACTCACCCGGGTTCTTATCCTTAACATCCTGGAGCCAATCCAACAAAGACTTGTTTAAATCATCAATCATTTCAATCAGGGGCTCCAATCTCTCAATGCAAGGTATTGGCTGAACTTCTAAAGATTGAATGATATTCCTCAAGTTAGCCAGAACCTTATCTTGAACCTGATTAACCTGAACCAAATGAGTTGGTTCAGGGTTGGGCGGGTTTGACATCAATGTAGAGGAATTAACGAATTGAGATTCGTTATACCCATCCTGATAATAGATCATTTCAGATTGTTCATAAGATGGAGATGACCTAAAGGTAGTGAAATCAGAGGATGGGTAAGGATCAGTGTATCCTTCTTGATTGTAGATCGCATTAGGTTGTTCATGAAAGGAGGACGATCTATAATCGATGCAACTCTGAGAAGGATAGAATTGAGAATCAAAGTGTTCAGGGTTAGACCCTAAACACGGGGGTCCGGAATTGTATCCCCAATCCGAATTATCCCAACTAACTGATAGTCTATTACAATACGAATTGGGATAATCGTCATGTTGAGGATAATTTACAACAGGAGGGAAAGAGCGGGAATGCGTGAAATATGTGGAAGGATTCATGAGATACGGGAGGAAGAAAGGTGCCCTGCAATACAAACAATCAAACCTGTCCTTAAATGGGTTAGCCTACAGACCTACAGACTCTCAAAACCCGTCTTGAGATAAAGGAACGATTTGATCTACTTCTGTCTGTTCAATCCAACCAGTTAGAAGGAGGGACTGGGGAGAAGGTTCTTCCTTCGGCTTGCGCCTCCGGTTCCTAGTGTACCCCCCAGCCGCGATCGTTTGACTCTGCTCCCCTAGCTAGACATCAGATTGAACAGTAGAAACAGACTAATCGAAAATAATCTCGTTCTGAGTTCTGAAGAGCGAGTCCAATCCTTAAGGCCAACGTCTACTCTGTTTTATTTAGGGCTAGGTTTGAATGTGCTTTGGAATGTGATGGGCCCTTTAAATGGGTTGTGCCCTTAATGATTGATTGCTTTGTGTGTGCGTGCACAACCAGTGGTTTTCAAGCAAGATTATTTTTGATGTGGTGAATTTTAAGGTTCAAATCTTGCTTAGTAGCTTTTAGGATTTAACTTTAGGTGTTTTCAATCAAGTTTCATTGGCACACCAGATTTTGCAAGCACAGGTGAAGATATTTTCCTTTAAAGTTTAAAAAGAATGTGGAGTGCCTGGTAGATCCCTAAGAGTTGAACCTAATTGGCAGCTACTTGATGAGTTGATTTTATTTGAAGTGGTGCGGCCCAAACAACTCAAACAACTGGCCTGATGCACCACCTAATTAGGCACACAAATGATTACCCAATCTGATTTCTACTCAATTATGTGTTTGGATGTGTGTACCGGCTCCTAAGATTGGTTTACCGGTTGAGTTAGAAAATCAGATGAGGTTGTGTACCTCTGTGAGATTTTTTTTTTATTTTTATTTTTTCTTAATGTGGGAGTTGGAGTGAGTATGGATGTCAAACAACAAACAATCTAACCTTAGAGTTTATAAGAACACCTAGGTTGATTGATGTTTGAATTATTATGTGATGAAATGAAATCTAATGGGTGGGAGGTGGGGGATAACTTACAAAACCTTTCACAGCACTTTACTCCGATCTACCGCTTTTGCCTGTCTCGAAAGAGTACCTGCAATTACAATAAGAAAGGAGAAAAGTGAGGTAAATGATTTGTAAGTTACAAAACGCGAAGAGAAATCAAAGAGCGTTGCCTCCCCGGCAACGGCGCCAAAATGTTGAGCGAGAATCTACGCTAACGTGTTTGGTTTTTGGAAAAACCCGTCGTTGTAGTTCGAAAGCGAAGGATTCGTGTTCAACAAATAAAATTTATACCGAAATAAGAATTCCGGGTCGAACACAGGGAGGCGAACGTTTGATTTAAAAACTCCGCGTTTCTTTTTATTTTGTCACAAAGAAATTCAATTTAAACTATCTAAGTATCTACAACAAATAAAAGAGAGAGAGGGAGTAAGAGAGAGCGAAGGAATACTATACATGGAAATCAAAATGAGATGTAGAATAGACAAGGAATTTATCATAAAAGAGTTCTTTCATTACAACTAGAAAACATAAAACAATTACTCTAGAAGGCATTAAAAGAATGGAGGGAGAAATGTCCTCCTCGACGATTGCTCGGAGGACGAATAGACTACTCTAGAAAGCAGTAAATCTATACTAGAAAGCAGTAAAAAGAATAGGGAGAGAGAATCCTCCTCGACGGTCGCTTGGAGGACGAGCCGGACGGGACGACGCCTGGACGAAGGAGAACGAAGCGGGACGAAGGAGGACGAAGCAGAAGAACGGGAATGAAGCAGCACGCCGTCGTCGTCGCGGGATCCACTTCCGAAGGGGGACGAAAATTTGGACTTTATCTCGCGAGAAGCATCCCGGGTGTGGGACAAGCTTCTCTTGAGCTTTGGAGAGGTAGAGAGGAGAAGGAAGGGATGAAAATTTCGTATGGAGGGGGTCTCCTTTTATAGTTGCAAGGAGTGGGGGCAAAATGGACATTACATCTTCAAAATAATAAATAAGGGGTCTTTAGTGACGGATAAAACCGTCGCTAAAGCCCCGCCGTCGCCGTCGCCGCCGCACCCACGCGCGCCCGCTCGGCTGGCCTGCGCGCATAATGCAGACGCACGTCCACGTCGTCTCAGCCGTCCGATCGCGAGATCGGACGGCTTAGATCGCGCCCGCGCCCGCTGCGTAGCGCGCCGCCCGCGTGCGATCGCGCGCCCACCAGGGCGTCCAATTGCGCGTCGGCGCTATCGGGCGCGCGCGGCCGTTGGATCTTCATCCGACGCTCGTGCGCGCCCGCTCGCCCGCGCCTTCGACCCCCTCTCCGCGGTTCGAACCCGCGACCTCCGCTTCGCCCGCAGCTGCGTCGCCGCTGCGCTACGCGGGCGAAATGGTCGCGCGGACGTTTTTAAACGCGCGCGACCGCAGCCGTTGGATCGAGATCCAACGGCGGAGAGGAGACGTTGCGCGGACTTCACAGGACTCCTGCGGCCGATTGGGCGGCTGGGATGGCGCCACGTGGCGCCATCTTGGCCGTCCATCTTCTGGAAGTTGTAGATGGTGCCACGGATGTCGGATTGACTCGATTTTTGTGTCGTTCGACTGCGATCATCGATCCGAATTCATCCGTGTGGTCGGATTTTCCATCTGAAGTGCGGATTTACACCATCCTGGCCCTTGATCTTCTAGGGTTCCCCGGTCTCTATCTGATGCTACGGATACCTGATTAGGGAGATCTTGGAGTCGTTGAACTCCAATCGTCGCCCTGATCATATCCATACGGTTGGATCTTTGATCCGAGGCCCCGATAAAATATTTGCCCTGTCCAAGCACATAAAAGGAGACAATTAACCTCCATTTTATTCAAACTACTCTAAATGCAAGATGATGCATGTAATGCAATATTTATATCATGAAATGCAATCTTATGCTTAAGAACATGCATAAATAGACATTTTAAGTAGTGTAAATGTGTTTACATCAGTGAGTTATATCTACTTTCATTATATCTATTTTATCTTCTAATCCTCTTATCTTCAATCTTAGTAAACTATTTTCATCCTTTTTGAAAGAGTTTGTTTTCTCAAGAATATGAATTTTGTCAAGTAGCTCTTCTCTATCTAAAAATTTTTGTTCTCTCATTATTGTATATAGATCATTTGTCAATGATTCTCTTTTTATCATCAAGTTTCCTACTTGCATAGTTACGGTGGTTGTTTCGTTAGTGAGAATTAGATTCTTTTCCTTAAGGTTCTTGATCATTTCCTCAGCTTCTAGATTTTTAGTTTTTAGTGACTTGATTTTAGTCTTGACTTCTTCAAATTCTAAGTATAACGAATTAAAGGAATCTTATAATTCATCTAGAGTGTAAGAGTTTACCTTGGATTGTTTAGAGTCAGATTCAGAGGCTTCATTTGTTGCCATGAGCCCCAAGCATGCAGTCTCTTCATTTGACTCCTCTTCTTCTTCGGAGCTTTAGTCGTTCGAAGTTGCTTGGAATGCCTTCTTGCATGGCTTTGTCTTTGAGAATTTCTTGTGGTCTAATGGCTTCTTGCCCTTTTCCTCTTCATCCCTTCTCAACAAGGGACATTCCTTCTTCATTTGACCTCCTTTCTTTCAATTGTAGCATACAAGAGGTTTGTCTTCCCTTTTCTTTCCCATGATTTCTTTCTTATTCCTAAGGAACTTTTGAACTTTATAGCTAATAAAATAAATTCTTCATCATTGGTACTTACCTCATCATCCAATGTGGCTTTGAAGGCCAAAGTCTTCTTCTTTGGCTCAAGTGTGATAGACTACTTCCTTTGATCCATCTTAGTCTTATAAGCCATCAGATTTCTGATGAGAGACTCATCATGATCTCTAATTACCCCTAATTAACTTGTCTTCCTAGTTAATTAGCTAAGGATATGAATATATAAGGGTTAATTATAAAATAAGGGATATATAGTAAAGGACCTAAAAATAATCTAAAAATGATATTTTATCATTTAATTAATATTATTAACAATCGAATTAATAATTGGACTCTAGATCTTATTAATCATTCCCTTAACTAATAAGTTAAGTAACTTAAACATAATGTATACATAAGTATATAATAACTTAAGTAACTTTACTTAATTTATTTAATTAACCTAAAAAGGTCAAAAATGTAAATTCAAGGTGTAAACATAATAATTGCCCTATTTCTAATCATATATAAAAAGTTGAAAAAGATCTAAGTTAAAATAAACCTTTAAAACCTGGGTTTACATTTAGGTCCTTACTATTCATTGCAATCGGGTCCTTAATTTTCATATAAGTCCTTAGGTTTTATCGCACATAGGTCCCCGTCATCTTCTTCTTCAGCTGATTGATTGAACGGCTGACGACAGAGGGTGATTCCACCGCTTAATCACCGCCCTACCAACATCATTCTTCCTTCTCCAAGCTCTTGAAGCTTGCGCTCACCATCCCATCTTCATCCATCAGTCTTGATTACTCTGAAATCCTAATTTTAGGTGGGAGTTAACCTCACCATCGTCGGAGACGATGCCAGAGGTTAAGCTCCCCAAGCTTCTTCTTTATCCAGACTCCACTACCCTCTTCATCACCGTCAGCTATAAATAGACCCCCACCCCCTCGATTTCTGTAGGTTGGCTCCCTTCCTTCTTCTAACACTGAGCCGACCCAATAGGTTATTCGTTTGCAATTCCGACGATCTTCCACACCATTCTCCGACTTCCTCCTTCCATCTTGATCAACTGAGGAGCTTCATCGAGGTTAGCCACGTCTCTAGACAAAGGCGACGACCAAGGAGATCCTCTGCTCCATCCAAATTCACCTGCCGAAGATTCTTCTCATTCCCTTTGATTTCGTCTTCCGCCATGAGCCATCGGCGGAATCCCTTTGACCCCTTCGTCCAGAATTTTCAACTTCATCTTCTTCGACTCCGGTGAGTTCCTTGAGCTTGCCAGAGTCCTGATTTTGTCTTTTAAAGTTGTTGATCACCTTCCTCTAACCCTCATGATCATTTCTAATCCATTAAAACATTAATGCTATCATTGATTCGCCTAATTCACCTTCACCTTCGATAGCTACTGTCGCTGTCCATGGCAGCAGTAACTGAGCTTAGCTTCACATCCAATGGATCCTTCATCACTTATCCATTACTTAAGGATCCTAATCATCACTATAATTAGAGTAAATACCACATATAATGTAAACGCATAATTCTATTTAAGCTCTTGAGTTCGCTGTCAATGGCGGCTCAGGAGTAGTTAAAATCTTAAATCAATTATATATTTATGATCGCAAATTACTTTTGACTTGTCTTGACCACTCAATTGAGTGGGAAAACAAGTCCCAAGCTTCAACTAACTCAGATTCTTTAAAAATGGAATTCACTGTTAAATCTTAAATTTAATGATTAAATGGAGAATTTAACGAGTTCCTGAGGTTTCTTGCAACCTCAGGATCCTTTTCAGATTGAAAATGGCACAGATTTACTTTTCTGTACACAATTTGTATTTTTCTGGACTTACCAGAGCTTCGGCGAGCCATTTTTGAGCTTTAGCCTTTAGAACTTGTTGAAAAGCTCCAGATTGACATGATATTGATCATTGACTAGTTTGAGGTCTTTCATTTGGGATTTTAACATCTGGAGCTACACATTAGTCTTCATCTTCTCCAACTTCGGTAGAGTTGGAGAAGTCTGTCAGATAGATTTAAGTTGCATTTAAGAAGTCTGGAAGCTTCAATGTAGTGCGCTGAAGTCATTCCTAGCCTTAGACAAGTATAACAACCTCTAGTTTATTTTGACAAACAAACACCTTTTCAATCTTAGGTGATGAGCCTGAAACCCTAGGAACTCTAGTTGAAACACCTATCTAAGGATTTGAATCTATTCTTGTGAGTGAAGAGATGTTGTATTAGGCTTTAATTTCATTTGAAATAGCCAAACTCAGAAAGTGAAAACTTGAGGCTTAGCAGTCAAACTAGAGTTTGAATCTTGAGTTCTGGATTCAATTTGACAAATTGAGGAATTCAAATTGTTACTGAAATGATTATAAATGAGTTAGATGAAATTTGAATGAGTTTTGATCAACTTTCTAGTGGAAATTGATTTTTGTCAGTTTGGGTTGTTTTTGAACTCAAACTAACGAAGGTAGTTGTTTGATGATATTTGGATGCAAACTCTGCCCAGATGAGCTTGTTACATACCTTAGAATCTGTTTGAATCAATTAGATATGATCTTAGTTGTTAGTTGCACACTTTTGATGATTAAATTTCGTTCTCTAAGCTTTCATAGAAGCTTCGATCTTCTGAGTGCTTCCTAAAGCTTTTGAGAACTTCAAAACTACACAAGCAGCTGCTGAATCACCTATATGATCTATTCAGACCCTTAGATCAGCTAAAACATCTACCCTGAAGACACAATAACTTTAATTTCATTTCCAGGCAACATATTACTTGTAGAAACCCCCTAATTTCACCTATCAAATCAAAGAGGAAATCATCCTCTGAACCTTAAATTGACCCTAGAATCCTGTAGAGCCATCTTAGAGCTTTCCATCAAGCTTTATTTTGCTTGATTTGGAGCTCTGAGTAGGGAGAATTCATCATTCAAAGTTGGGCCTGGAGGGGGAGAACAAAGTACCACATCGGAAGTTTCAGAGTGTGTGCCTTAGTATAAAAGTAATTTGTCATGTAGCCGATTTAGTCATCAGCGCTCGGCGGGAATAGAAAACCTGACCGTTGAGCAAAGCGTGTGTGTGTGGGCGAGTGCGCTTGCGGGTGTACGCCCGAGTGGGCGTGTGTGTGCGATGGCCCTGGGAGGGCAAGGCCTGGGAGGCGGTTGAGCCGGTTTGGCTCGAGAGAGAAAAGAACAGAAATGGAACCCTAATGAAATTAGGTGAAGATCAAGTAGGGTTTGGTCCCATCCTGATCTCAGGGTGCTGTGTATCCTCGAAAGGACCTCGCCGTAACTTAAAAACAAATTTTTGGTTGAGAAGAAAATTAACCCAGTTCAGCTGAAGCTAGGGAGCAAAAAGAGCTAAAGGCTAAGTGTTGAAGGAAAAATCGCTAAGGGAATAGGGGAACGGAAGGTTAAGGGAGAAAGAAAGAAGAAAGGGTACAGAAGAAGAACTTGCAAAGCGAAGAAAGCTAAGGACTAAAGGAAGCTAAGGAAAAGAAAAGAGAGAAGAACAGGTGCTAAAGAAATGCTTAAGAAGAATAAGGGAGAAGAAGAGGGCAGGAAGAGAAGAAAAAGAAGAGAAGAAAGAAAGAGATCGAGAGAAGAAGAGAAAGTAGAAAAAGAAATAGAAAGAGAAAGAAAAAAGTAAAGGATAAAGAAATAAAAGGAAAGAAGATAAAGAGAAAGAAGAGAGGCTGAAGAATAAAGGAAAAGAAATTAATTTTCTTGTCATATTTTAATTTCTTTTTGCTCTTAATTGTTGTATTAAGGCACGTATTGACAAGATAAACTCTTCTTTGCCTTAAATCATTTGAAATAAATAAAGAATTTACATGCTTTTAATATTGAAAATGAGAATTCATGTGGGATTTTGCATGTTAGTTTATTTAAATCAATTTTTGACAAAATTCATGCTTTTATAGATAACTTAAATATACCCCCTATACTTATAAAGAAAAATAAAAGGTAACTAGTGAATTTGGAATGAATTATACCTCCTAGTGAACGACCTAGACTCAATTAGTAAAAAAAAAAAAACTCAAATGTTAGGTTAATTTGACCCTATACTACACAACCGACACAATTTCAAGTTAATCTAAGTTACTTTCTTTTATACATAATTAAGCTCAATTAACTTAACTAACTGTGTTGAGGTGAGAAACGACCAATTTCCAACTAGGCTGTCCATATCTAGGTCATCTACTTGAATTGCCTCTTCTATTGTCGTGACTTTTCCTCCCATTCTGGTCCAAGGGAGAGGAGCTTAACTTGAAGTTCTCCTTGAATGAAAGTATTTCCAAGAGACTTGAGGTTATTCACAATTAATGTGCATCGGGTGTACATGCCCCTAAGTCTCTCATTTTCTTTCATCGTAAAGTTTCAAATTCTTGAGACAAGAGATTAATCTTAGATGTTTTTAACTTTAGAAGTACCTTTGTGAGTTACCTCTAACATTCTCCATATCTCAAAGGCGATGGAGCATTGGTTGATGCAGTGGAATTCCTCCGAGCAAAGTGTATAGTAGAGTGGATTCATTGCCTTTGCATTTAATCCAAGGTGGTGAATCTGCTCTATGGTGCATCCTGTATCAGGATTGACGGGAATTTCCTAATGAGACTTGTACTTCTCCTAAATGGAGAAGTCGTTGGCGTGAAACCACATCTTCATCCGAAGCTTCTAGTAGGAGTAGTTGTTTCCATCGAAGAGTGGTGGACTGGTCCTCTATTGGTACTAGAGAATTACGATCATTTATTTTGATGATAACAAAGCACTTGTTATTTAACATTTGCTTTTGAGTCCTAGTTTTCAGGTCAAATTGCAAGTGGAGACAAGTGTAGAGACGGAGTTCGAGCTTGCATCCATGGCGCATTGGAGGAGCTTGACGGAGAAAAAGGAGCTTTGCGAGGAGCGAAAGCGTGAAGTTAGAAGAATAGGATAGATCTCTTTTCTATCTTGTACTTTGTATCTCTTTGTTATTTGCTCTTTTATTTCTTAGTAGCATGTTAAAGAGCCTCAAAGTACCCTTACAGTAGTCCTAGGTATACTTGCATAACCCTAGGATACTTAGTCTTTTCATAGAGAACTTAGAAATCGAAGATAAGCATTAGACAACCTGATCAGACGTCCAATCTAGAAATCAAATGTCTGATCTTGACCTTTAAGACGTTTGATTGTTGACTTAGACATCTAATAACTTAGGCTGGACTTAGTAGGTTCTCTCTGTTGAAATCAGACATCCAGACCTTAGTCCAGACATCTCAGAAGACGTTTGATGGTTGTGCCAGACGCTCAATGAGTGGAACATTGGCTAGCAAAGTAAACGTTGAGAAAAATGACCTTTAGGCTTCTATCAGACATCTGTAGAGGACCCCAGACGTCTGATATGTGATCGTTGTGCCTTAATTGAGCCGAGGATTATAGTCGTTTAGGCTCTTGGGAATCCATTCTTACACTTAATTAGGTTTTCAGATGTCCAAACCTGGTGCCAGATGTCCTGTATGTCATCTGATAGTTTTATACTAGAATCCTATTTAGGTCTGAACCAAGTCAGGAATGAAACCCACCTAGATTTAAACGTCCGACTTAGTTCCCAAACGTCTTAAGAGTGACTTCCAGACGTCTGATGACCCTGTCATAATCATTAATGATTCTGATTGTGGCTTACCTTACCTTGGGATGAACCCCAACAGCTACCTAAGGCTTCTAAGGCCTTCCAAAGCCTTCCTAGACCCTCTATAAATAGAGGAGGACCCTTGCCTTGTTAAGACACACCAAGCAACACATTTTCTACATCTTTTATGCCCAAGAGAAGTGGAAGAAGTACTAGCTCTCACAAGCTTCAGTTCTACATCAAGAGAGCATCATCTTCGCTGTGCACCTGCTCTCACTTTGCGATTACGAGAGCAACATAGCACCTATGTGTGGTTCACACATTCGTGTCAAGCCGATGCACTTCCAGCAAAGGGAAGAAATCTTTACCTATAGTAGCTAAGCTTAGGATTCATACTTTGTGCCTCTATAGGATTGTATTGTATTCTATCTTTGTATTTGGTTGGGTGTTCGCTTTGGAAATTCCCGTCTCCTTCATGAGACAAAAACCTTCTCGTGAAGAGAAGGGGTTTGAGGAACATTACCCTTGTACTTGTAGCGTGGTTGTATTGAGGTTGAGTCACCCTCGTTTTAAGTGACGTACAGTGGATTTGATCAACTTTGTCGATCGGAAAATCCTAACTTGAGAGGGTTAGGTGGTGGTTTTCACCCAGTTTGGGTTTCCACCTAAAAATTTCTTGTGCATATTGTGTGATTGCTCTTTTTGTGAGATTGGTTTTATATTTCCGTACCTTTCTTTTATCACGCAAATCTCATCCCCTCCTGTAGGGATTTACACCCTCCGTTCTACTTGTGGACACGATTCTTCCCTCCATTTGATCTTCCACGGATGTTACTCCTGAAATGCAAGAACCTACTAAGGGTGCTTGTGGATCTTAATGGATACTAGAGGGGAGGGGTGAATAATATTGCCTTTTATAAACTTAAAAATAGTAGTTGTTAAGGCAAAACAAACCACAAAGATACAAGCAAAAAAGACACTTGGATTTATAGTGGAAACCCTTCCCAAGTGAAAACCACTACCTAAGCCTCTCAGCTTAGGATTTTCTCGACTAGTCCAAGCTAGTTAATTCACTAATGCACCACTTGAAATGAGGGTAGCACAACCTCTTACAATAGTCCATTTTCTTTTACAACATGAAGAGAAGCACAACAACAACAACAACAAAATTTCTCCCAACAGCTTGGGATCCATAATCAAAGCAACAAATAATATAAAAATAATATAATCCTATGGAACCTCAAGGAAAGTCAAACCAAATTTTAGCAGAGGTTTCAATCGACGTGCTTTGGAAGGCGTGAAAGTAGAAGTGCAGAAGCACTTAGAAGGAAAGCACGAATGCTCTTTTTTCTAGATGGATTTCTTCTTGAGAGTGTGTTTGAAAAAGGCTACATACGACTTCTATTTATACGAACAAATTGACCAAAAAAGGAAATCAAATTGGTCGATCAATTAAGGTAGTTTGGTCGATCAAAATGGGTTTTGGTCGATCAAACCAATTATTTGATTGATCAATGATTAGTCGATTAATTAACCTAAATGGTCGATTAAAAGTGTATTAATCAACTTCATAAAATGGGTTGATTTGATCAATTAATTAAGTTGGTTGGTCGATCAATCCATTTAGTTGATCAATTTAATTATTTGGTCAATTAATAACCCTAAAAACTTATTTTTTATGTGAAGTGAGAAAATCCGTTTGAAACTTATTTTGAGGTTCTTTACAAAATAATCTATATTCAATAAAGATCAAAAGACACTGAGACAAAGTCAGCAATCTTCTTGCTTGAATCCATGAGAGAGTCCTGAAAGATTAGTTTCGCAGATAGCATAATTTTGGTGCGTCAAAACAGGGGTACTTACACCTACTTTGATACCAATTGAAATTGAACTAGAGGGGGGTGAATAGTGAAATTGAATATGTAATAGGCAAATAAAATTTCAATCACACAAATAACACAATGATTTTTAGGTGGAAACCCAAATTGGAGGAAAACCCCTTCCTAAGTCAATCCATGACATAAGATTTTTGATCACCTAGTGATCAATCCACTAACTACACTACTTAAAATGAGGGCAGTGTTCCTCAATTAAAATTCCCACCTTCAATCCCAAAATGAAGGTTTCTCCCTTCACGAGGAAGAGATAGGGATTTGATAGGCTGAATACCCAAGTATAACAAGCATTAGAAATAAACATAAAAGACACCCTATAGAGCTCCCCAAAGATGTGTATAATAATATCTAGCAACTACGGGTGAAGGTGAACTCCTTGATGATGATAGTGGTAGCACAACAAAGAGGGCGTATGGGAGTATGCCCAACAAATCTGAATTGCACAACAATAGGGTAGTGGAGTGAGCAAAGCAAGTGTTTTTTCTTGTAGAATGTCTCTAATTGGTGTGTTTAGCCTATGAGGGGTTAAGAGATATATATAGGCTTCATAAGAACCTTCAAGAAGGCTTGGGAGGCTCCTCCTAGCTGTTGGGGACATCCCCTAAGAGATTCGATCAAAATCTAAATCAAATCAAGCTCAAGATGACTTTGACAATAGAATCAGATGTTAAATTTTTAGGTCAGATGTTTTATTAGATGTTTGACTATTTTCTTGGTCGTTTGATTTTAAGGGTCAAAGTCCCTGGAATTGATTGGACAGAAACAAGGTTCTATGTTAGATGTCTGGAATGACATTTTAAGGCGTCTGATAAAAATCTTGGACGTCTAATTTAATGTGAGTCTGTTCCTAGATTGAACCAGATCCAAATAGGGTTCTAGTGTATGAAGGTCAGACACCTGACCGGACGTCTAACGATGGATCTAGACGTCTGGAAGTCATCATGACTTCGAGTGTAGGATTGCTTGTGAATCTAAAAGTGAGATTCTATCTGACAAAATCTTCGCTAAGTGATTCTAAGTGTAATGGTCATATTTTGGACGTCTGGAAGCATGTCCAAATGTCTGTGAATGAAAAAATATTGGAACGCTCAAAAGTCAAGTTATTAGACGTCTGAGAGAAAGGTCAAACGTCTGTTATGGTCTATGGATGATTGGTTTAATGACAGGCCGTCTAGAACTTGAAGTTCAAAACCCTAAGTCATTGTATATGGCGTCTTGTTGTCTGATGCATATGTTAGATGACTTAATTTTCAATATCAGACATTTGGCAACACCTACAGACGTCTAATTTCAAGGTATATGAATTTTTTGCATTAGGTTTTGTTTCTAAATTTTACCTAAGTGTTGTGAACCTAGGTCTAGAGATTTTATATCTATTGGGGGCTCTTTACAACTCTTTCTAGACTCAATAAAATAGAAAAATACAACTCTTTGTATGATCATATAGTAATTCCTAAGACCTAGACATAAACATATCTTCATCCGTCATTTCCTTGTCTTTGAGATAACATGACCTGCAATAGAGCTGTGACAAAAAGAATGGTATGACCAATTTTTATTTTCCTTTTAGTTATCTTATAAAATCATCAAAACACAATTTATGAGAGGTTGAACTAACAACCTCCACACCCTACAATTGCATAACCCTTAGTCTAGTGGCCCATTAGTTACGTATACATGATTACCATCCATGATGCCCATTCCTAGAGAGGAACCACCAAAGCTTTTACAATTTGATTCCAAAACCAAAATACCACACTATTATATGTGCCAAATAGGTTTTTAAGAACAAATTTGATAAATTGAAGGACATTGTTAAAATAAAGCAAGATTATTCTCCTAGTCATATCTTTAAGAAGAAATTGATTCCGTTGGTTTCAAGTCTTGAATCATTTTGAATGTTTTTTTCCTTGTTAGACATCACATTTTTTAGACATCACATTTTCCTTGCTATTTAGACATCACATTTTTTTTGAATAAACATGCAAATTGCTTTTCTAAATGGTTTTATTATTGATGTAAAATAACTATTATGTTTTGAGATTGTTCAAAAGAGAATTTGATCAAGTCATAATTTTATATAAATTACGTGCTTAATTAATGTTATTTTCAGGTATTTATTTTCTAAATATAATAACTTTAGACATTTTTTTATATTTTGTGAATAATGATATTTTCTTTATTTTTATAGTACAAGTGAGGTGGCGAAGGACTTATAGGGTGGACCAAGATTGAAGAGAATATTTTTATGGTCTCATTTAGGCAATTGGATCAAGAAAAAAAATCAAGAAATAAGCTCATTGGAATTAAGTGGTGGTATATATATAAGATAAAAGGCTAAAAATTAGAGTTTTAATAAGATTAGGAGCTATTTTGACCCTAAAACAACCTATTTATTCCTTTGCCACGAAATTTAAAAATTTTGGGGAGTCTCTAGAGGTTCTCAAGTCTATAAATAGGCCTTATGACCCTTAAAGAAGATCATTCTTCATTCAAGCCTCTCTTTCACCTTGCTCCTTTGGGTAGGCAACCTCGAGAGGTTGTTGATGCCCCTCCTTTAGCCTTCCTCTGGTGGCTGTCGATGTGCACCTCTGCCTTCGCTGATCTTCCATCTTCACCACCATAATGCTGCTCCTTTCACGACTCCTTTCTTCTCTGTTTGATTTTTTTTTAAAATTTCCACTTGCATTTTTTAAAGTATACTTAACTCTTGACTAGTTTTTTTAAATAAAAATGAAAATAATCTTTTTGCCATTATCTAGTTGCTTACTTGCTTGGATGGTGTTTGCTTACTAGTAGTCGATTTATTTGTATGTTTGCATATTATCATTACGCTTAGATATTCACATTTACATTTTAAAATTTTTCATTTATTTTCATGCATCAAAAAAATAAAAGAAACTTAGGTTATGTTCTTGAGTATTAGGTTAGAATACTCATGAAATTTTGTTAAAAAATTCCTTATAGAAAAAAAAATTATTTACATTTAGATTCACTAGTTGTTACAAATTAGTCTTATGGATTCTTTCTAAATTTATTTTGTGAGTTTGTAACTTATTTTGCATGAAAATTGATAGTAATGGCATTTAACGTCTTAGATGTATCAAAAAATTTTATTAAAATTTTCATGCTTTTGAAAAATTAATTTCACGTGTGTTGCATTTAAGTCCTTAGATTGCATCATAATCCTTATTTTTTAGTTCCATTATCTTATCCAAACTAAAAATCCAAAAAAAATTGAATAATAAAAAATAACAAAAAATATGTTAGTTTAGGTTAGTAGAAAGTGACTAGCGTTTCACCACCCTATGAGAAAACTTGCACTCCTATTTTACCTGATTTTATTTCTTTACTAGTTTAAAGATTAACTAAATGATCTTGATTTTGTGCTACAACAACGTTCCTATCTCTTTGTGAATCCCACAATGAATTTTTGGCATTGTTGTTGGGGAGACATGGATTTAAGTTGTTTTCTACTATGTTTATTTTTCTTGCATTTGTTAGGATTACATTTATTTATATTATTGCATTTAGTTTGCATTTTAGAATACTAACTTGCATTTCTGTTTCGTGCATTTTATAGGAGAAGACCTTAGGCTAGTCCAAATCGGCCTAACATATAAGTCAACTCTTCTTATCCTTTGATTAGATTGGGATAGTTATCTTTCAAAACAATAAAAATAAGTAAAAATAAAAAAAATCAAAATTGCCCAGTTAGTTTCTACTTCATTATCCTCTTATCTCTTATAAAAGAATTTAAAAAAATCTTAGTTATCTCATTATGAATTATTTAGTGAATATTTGCATCATTATCTTTTCAAGAAGGTTTCTTAGTCAGTAGTTAATTAGTTTTCATGCATTATCTCCTAAGAAAAGTCCTGCTTAGTTGGTTATTTAGTGAACTTTTTTTATTATCTTAAAAAAAAACTATTATAGATAATTAGTTGATTTCTTTTATTATCCTCTTGCATTTAAAAAAAATTAAAAAGTATTATCTTAAAAAAAAACTATTATAGATAGTTAGTTAGTTAATTTCTTTTATTATCCTCTCACATTTTAAAAAAATTAAAAAGTCTCACCTTAAAATCGACACTTGAGTAAAAGATATTTTCTTATTAAGGCAATCATTTTAGGGTTTATCTATCTCTAGAGGATTCAAATAATATTGTTTGTGATTAATTTTTTTGAAATTTGTCACAGATCTTTTTGCATTGGATTCTAATTGCTTAAAGGAAGATACATCACCTACAACAACTTGTGTTTGAACCTCTAAAAATCTCCACTGAAATTTTTATACTTTAAAAATTTTAAAAATTTCAAAACCAAATACCTTATTTGTTTGGTTGGTGCATCACATTTTACAATTAACTAATCGTTAAGGGCAACCACCTCCCTAATGCTTACTATACCCCAAGCACAAAATTCCTAAGTCTAAAATTGAGTAGACATGCTCGTAGGTTGGATTGATTTTCTTGCCACTTTGGGATTTGAGTTGATTCAACTTGAGACTTTGTCTACTTGGAACTCCTGATGACAAGGTAGGATGGTGCGGTAACCATGTTAGCTGCTTAGGTGAACCACCATGCAGATTGTCCAAGTGAGTCCCTCCCACCTGGCCAGGCAAGTAATTCAAAGGTTGAGGAGACTTAATTTGAATCTAAAGGATGCTAGGATTAGGTCCAATAGGGTCAAACATCTTAATGTTAGGTTTGTGTGCTTGATTTTTGTAGTTAAGGCACTACTTTTCACATCCATTCGCTTCTCATCCGTATCCTTCTTCCTTAGTGCATGCACAATAGGAGATCACAACACAATCCTCTTAAAATCCTCTTGGATAAGATTCCTAAGAAGCACTTTCCTAAAGAACCAATTAAGTCTGAGATGGACTTAGAATAACTTCAAGAACGAATGAACCAACTCCAATAGATGCAACATCAATTGCAAGAGATTTTAAACTGAGATCAAGCCCATGAACAACAAAGACCACTTAGAGATTTCTACAAACCGGCTAACTACATGCCTGTACCCAATGTTCTCATCCCTCAAGTTGATGTTGATTACGAGATGAAGTCGGCTACAATTGCTCTATTACCCCACTTTTATGGAAATAAGTTTGAGGACCCATTCTAACACTTAGAGGACCTTTTAGCAATTAGATAGACTATTAAGATTGAGAACTAATTTATCCATCAATTTTTCTTATTGATCGATCAATTTCCCTATATTGAACGATCAATTCTATATTTTGGTCGATCAATTTCTCTCAATAGATTTTCATAGAAGATTTTAAATCAAATACTTAGTGACTATTGTAACTAAAATCTACCATGATGTTTCGTACAAAGTTTCTAGACTCTAAACATAAAGAATGGAAAAGTTACAATAATTGGACATAAATTTCTTTGTGATAAGTCTTCAAGTTGTGAACATCTTTGCTATTGTAGTAAGTCCTGAAATGTTGGTCCATTAATATAGTGTAATTTTGCTTCATCAAAGCAAGGGTCTCAACATTGTTGAGACCTTTGTTTGATGAAACAAAATTATGCATTATTGTGAATTAATATTTCAGGATCATGCTTGTGCAATCTAATCAAATTAGTCTCTGCATGGATCAAGATAAAGCTTAGTGTAAAGAGTTATGTGTAATTTTTCTTTTGAGTATTTTGAGTCTTGAAGTTATGTAAGGAACCTCATAAATATATTTACACTTTTCTAAGTAAGTAGTTATTAGATTAACATCTTTTTACAGCTAAATATTATTTTCAATTGATCAACCAAAATAATAGGTTTGATGGTTCAAATTAGTTGATCGATCAAAATAGAAAGATTAATCGACCAAATGGACTTAATTTTCAAATTTGTTTCCTGCACAAATAGATCGACCAATCAGAAAATTAATCGATCAACTAAATAAATTGATCAATCAAACATCAAATTGATTGACCGTTGGTAAAATTGATTGATCAAATTGATTTGAAAAATATTATCTAACATTCTTGAACCTATAAATAGAATTCGTTGCCAATCTTTTCAAAACATAACTTTAGAAAGCTACTCCATAAGAAAAAATGCTCATTAACTCTCTTTTTCAATTCAAAAAGATTTTGTGCTTTTACACTCATTTCAACGTTCTTCAAAGCACGTTACTCTATGCATCTAGAAAAGCACTGTTTGATATTTATATTTCCTAAGGTTCCATAGGAATATATTTGTATCTTTCTATTCCTTGCGTTGATTGGACCCAACTTGTTGGGATTCCCAAGTTCTCTACTTTTATTAATAGGTACCAAAAAAATGGTTTGTAAGAGGTTGTCCCACATTCATTCAACTGGTACGAATAGTGGATTGACTACCTGTAGCCCAGTCAAGAAAATTCTAAGTTTGGAGGCTAAGGTAGTGATTTTTACTCACAAGGGTTTCCACTACAAATTAAGGTGTACTTGTATCTTATTTGTGGACTGATTTTTTAATTTGACATTATTTTTTTATAAACTATTCAACCCCCTTTAGTGTAGACGTTTAGATCCTACAGGTAATTTCATTTGGTATCAGAGCCATGTTCACGCAAAGGATAAAGTCACATTCAACCATTACGATGGCAGAAGTTTATGCTGAGGGTCAATCCGCAGTAAGGCCACCTCTTTTTGATGGAACAAATTACGGTTATTAGAAAACTCACAAATCTTCTTGGACTCTATGGAATATGAAGTTTAGGATGTTATCGTCTCAAAGTACTCAAGACTAGAGAAGAAAGGTGGAGTTGAAGCTATAGTAGAAGAGAAGAAGAAGGTAACCTGCAATGCAAAATCCATGAATGCCATCTTTTGTGGACTCTCAAAGGAGGAGTTCAATTGAGTCTCTGCATGCAAAAGTGCCTATGAGATTTGGAACACTCTTGTGTTGGAGTTATCCATAAATGACCCACATCTAATTTAGGATGGACCTGAACTATAATTGACATCAATTGAACTCCATACCTAATGGGTATCGATACTTGTGGACAAATACTGATATCTCCTACTCAATGAGTACTGATACCGATGAACCAGCATCGGTATCTCTAACTCACAAATCTTGATCCCATATCTATGAAGTACCAGTACTGATGCTAAGTACCAGACCTATGGCTTACAATTTGGGATTCGAGTTCAGTTGTATCTTATCCAGTACTCATAGTGTACCAGTACTAGTGACTAGTATCAGTACCTCAAGCATACTGGTATCCCTCCAGAACCTTGCTGATCTCAACTGGTACCAGTACTCATGTAGAGTATCGATGCTCGTTGAGCACTATTTTGATCCTGAGAATTGATGCTCTTTCCTACACTTAGTATATACCGGTACTCATATTACGTACCGATACATGTAAGCTAAATTCTTGAGGATTAGAACTTTGACCTCTTACTGGATTCTACAAGTATCGGTACTAAGTACAAGTACTGGTATGTGTAGCTTACAGTTTTAGTTAGACTAGACCAAATTTGGAACCAAGTTTGTGACTAATGAGTACCGATACTCATAAAGAGTATTGATATACATAAGTCACAAATTTGGGTTTCTGGAGTTTGAAACCTAATCTGTAACTTGTTCGTACCAGTACTCATGCTGAGTACTGATACTAGTAAGCTATAGTTCCCAATTGTAATTCCTATGTACAGGTAGTCATGAAGAGGTACCAATACCAATGGCAATTACGAGAAGATCTTTTTTTGGGTTGTTAGGGATTGTGATACATCTAAACATAATCCTAGTTTATGCTGATCCTAGTATTTGCTAACAGATATAACAAAAGGAGAAGAAACACATGCTCTCAAATATTCATATATGAAATGCAATGATATAAATATATAGAGAATGAGACTTCAATACACATGAGGTATATAAAGGTTACCTGTGTTCATCCTTGATTAAGATAAACAAGGGCTACAGGTATGCTCGTCCAAGAGATCCTTTAACCAGATAAAGAACACGTGAACTCAGAAGAACCTTCCTCTTCTTCTCTGCAAGGGGCTCTCACTTGTGTGTCTCTCTCTCAAGTCACGATGGGGGTGACTAATGCCAGAATTCAAAGGTCTCTTGGGGACCATAACCTCTCATTAAACAACAATTATATAAAATAAACCTTAATTACTGTGGGTGATTTGCTATTCTACCCATCAAAGAGATGCAAAATACAAAATAGTCTCTACACATTTCTTTTAATAAAACCTCACTAACTTTATGCATTTTATGCCCATATCCAATAATAACCTTAATTGATCACTTTATATAATGGGCATTATTATTGATAGTCATTATTCATATGTTGCATGATTATATCTATATATAAATATATATACTAGTCCATATGTTGGATTATGATCTAATAACCTCTCACTTGGACTGTATATGTAACCTGTTAATAAAAAAGCCTACAAAATCAAATTTGAGTTCAACTTTGTTGTCATAACTGGAATGCATATCTATAAACAATCTAATTTACCAATCACACTAGTAATAGGATCAAAGTAGCTTTCATTACAATCATAATAACTAAATCAACATCGGTCCAATACACTAATGCAAAATGGTTACAAAAAACGTGTGGATGTGCAGCATGAAAGTTACATGCAATGTGATCAATAACATGACTATCTCCAATTGGTTCATTAAATATGAGACCACAACCAAAACTGAATATAAAACTTATCAGAATGGACTTGAAACTTGAAGATTTGTTATTTCAACAGAAATGACGCTTTACAAACCTTCTAACTATGTATGTACATCACCATAAAACTTTAAAGTTTTCTAAATACTAGAAGTGTCTATTACAATGAGCATTACAAAATATTACAATAAGCACTACAAAATACAAACTCCCAGTAAAGCTAAAATTTCTGAAAGGACATATGACCCATATTTTTTGCATGTTCCTGGAACATCTTAGGCATTATTCCTTTAGTGAGCAGATCCATAAATATGAAGTTTGTGCTGACATGCTCAATAGACAACTATCCACTTTGTATCACTTTTTTAACAACCAAGAACTTGATCTTAATGTTCTTTGATTTGAAGGAGTTCCTGTTGTTAGAGTATAGAACTGCAAACTAATTATCACAATATAACCGTAGTGGTCTATCAATACCATCTACAATGTGCAACCTTGAGATGAAATTTCACATCCAAACTCCATGATTAGATGCCTCGTAGCATGCAATGAATTCTACTGCCATAGTGAAAGATGCAATAATAGATTATTTTGCACTCTTTCAAGATATGGCACTATTGGCAAGCAGAAAAACATATCCTGAAGTAGATTTTCTGCTATCTTGGCATCTAGCAAAATTGGAGTTGGTATAGCCAAAAACTTGAAGATTTTCCAACTTCCAAAAGGTGAGCATATAATCTCCTGTCTTTTGCAAATATCTTAGTACTCGCTTGGCTTCTCTCCAATGCTCTTTTCTTGGATTACTCAAATATCTACCCAACATGCCTGTAAGGTAAGCCAAGTCTAGTTTGGTACAAAGTTGATCATACATTATACTTCCAACTACTGATGAAAACTGATTGCATTCTCCATTTGTCAAAATCACTTATTGGGCACTGGTTAAGACTAAACTTGTCTCCCTTAGCCAAAGGAGTATTTAGTGGCTTGCAATCTTGCACGCCATACCTTTTGAGTACCTTTCCTATATAGCTTTTTTGGGATAAACCTAAAATATGACGAGATCTATCCTGATATATTTCAATTCCCAACACAACTGAAGCATCTCCAAGATCTTTCATGTCAAAGTGTTTGGAAAGAAATCTCTTAATGTCAAGCAAGATACTCATATCATTTGCAGCAAGCAAGATATCATAAACATACAGGACCATGAAGATATACTTACTCCCACAGAACTTATGGTAAATGCATTCATTAGCTAGATTAGCCTCAAAGTCAAATGAGAGAAGCACCTGATGAAATTTGAAATACCATTGTTTGGATACCTGTTTCAGTCCATAGGTGGATTTCTTCAATTTGCATATCATCCCTTTTGGATCACCCGAGACAAAATGCTCAGGCTAAGCCATATAAATGGTTTCCTTAATGTCACCATTAAGGAAAGTAGTCTTAACATCCATTTAATGTAACTCAAGATCAAAATGAGCTACAAGTGCAATTATAACCCTCAATGAGTCCTTGGAGGAAACATGAGAAATGTCTCCTTATAGTAAATGCCCTCATTTTGGGTAAAACCCTTTACGACAAGATGTGCTTTGTATCCCTCCACTTTTTCTTTCGAATCCCATTTGATTTTAAATATCTATTTACAACCAACAGGTTTTGCACCTTCTGGTAGTGGAACAACATCCCAAACATTATTGTCTTTTATTGACTTCATTTCCTCTTTCATTACGTTTGTCCACTTTTCATGATTCGGATTTTGCATTGCCTGACGAAAGTTGATTGGATCTTTTTCCATCACCCCCTGTTAATTTTGCAAGATCATTTTCTGAACTTAGGTTGAGGACACGATTCAAGGACCCTAAACACTCCAAAAAATTTTGAGAAAAATCTCAAAGGTGCTCCTTCTAGTACGAGAACTCCCATTCAAATTTCAGAGCCAAAATCTTTGTGGTTTGGCCATGAGAAATTCACTACCAGAAGCACGCAAGGTTGTCCTAAGTTCTGGAGATCTATAGGGTGTTCTTACTGCTGCGAACTCCACGTAGCTCGGATTTGTGAGAAATTCATATTTTTAGAAAGACCTTGAAATTCTTACACTTCATCTGAAGAAACTTTTGCATCTAAAATCGATTAGTGATTGTTCGGATCAACACATTAAACTTGCGCACTGATCAAGAGGTTCTGGACAGATTGATCCCCTATTGGAAAAATGTCAATTTGGATGGTCTATCATCCTCAAAAAATCCTGAAATTAATTTTTTTGAAAATCTCACTCGATTTTGGTTGGGATAGGGTTATTGCTTGTTTTGATTAGACCCTTCTTGAAAAGAACAATTCTTAAAAAATATTCATTGAATAGAAGCTGCACACCCTAGGATCTTCCACACTAGGGAGTTTTTGATTTTATAAACACACAAAAGGCCTTAAAGAAAATCAATTTTCACTAACCATGTGCCTATACATTTGTGCCGTGTTTGAAGGTGTAAACATGTGAAAACTTTAAAAGCCATTAAAGTAAGATTTAAATCCTAAAAATCACACATCTCAATCTTGCTTGCTAAGGAACACTTATTTTGGCACTGGTCCTTGCACCCAATTGTGCACACTATTTCAATTGGAATTTTAAGGACATTAACCCCCCTAATGCCCTTCACTTAATCCTTGAGCACAAGCACTGACCTAGCCCTAAAAATTAAGTAGACGTTGGCCCTAGGACTCATTGAGTTCGTTTTAGGGTATTTTCCTGAATGCATAGTGAATTAGTGATGTCTGCTTGCTCCAAGAGGTGCTGAGTTGGGAGGCTTGATTGTCAAACGACTTAGGTAAGATGGAGTTTGGCATAATTATCGGCCTTCAGGACATGCTCCCCCTACTTCACCTTTCCAACTCTACCACCTTCAGGAGTAAGTACAACATCGAATTCACTGTGTGGTCAGAATCTACTTCTGAGGCATAAGTCACCTAGGTGTACATTGTAGGGCTTAGATTTGTTTGCTTGATTGTTGTTCTCACGTTTTTGTGCGGGTTTAAAGCGTATCACATTGTAGTATAACCGACAAAACGTTTAAACAAATATAAAGAATTTTATTACTCGAAAAATGGAGTATCCGAGGTCGAACACGGGGAGCAAATGGAATTTACTACTAATCAAAATGTAATTGAACACTCTAATTTACTCAAAATGTTAATTCAAATATGAAAGTATGCGATTAAAAGTAATTAGGACAAAAAAAAATGAAATTGTACGTCTGATCTGGTGATCAGACGTCTTAAAAGTATTTTCCCCTTTTTCTTCTTATGATCTTGCTTTCTTTCTTCTTTCTCTTCTTTTCTTGCGAAGGCTTCTTCTTCCTGCCTTTGTATCTTTTCTCTTGTTTCTTCTCCTGCCTTGCCTTCCTTCTTTCTTCTTCTTCTTCTGATCTTTGCTGTCTTCACTTGACCTCTCTTTCGTTCTCTGTCTTGCTTCTGCCTTGCTCTTCCTTCTTCTCCTGCGAAGTCTTCTTTCCTCTTCGTCTTCTCTGCCTTGCTTCTTCCTCTTCCTTGGTCTCCTTCGCTCAGTTTCTTCTTCTGCTTCTTCTCTTCTCCTTGCGGTTAAGTCTCTCCACGCTCAGTCTGCCTACACAGGAGCAAAACCTACCCCTTTCCCTCTACCCGCGCGTCTCTCTCTCTGAGATTCACTCAGTGACGCTCTCCCAGAGCACACGGATAATCGGGTCGGATTGTACCTGGGACCAGGCGCACCTGCAGGTGGTGTGATGCGCGACGAGTGCTTAGGTTTAGGTAGGGTCGGATCCTGCCAGATCCGCGAGATGAAACCGCGGATGAGGCGGGCGTGAGGGCAGGTGAGGGACCTCACCCCTGTGCTTACGGAGGCGTTAAGGTAATATCACAAATTCAATTTATGGCGCAGCGGCGCCACGGCTCTCCACGATGTGAGACTAAAGCCTCTGCCCTGATTTCGCGCGCGCCCGCAGACTTGTGTGTCATCCCCACAGCTGCTGGCTCTGCTAGCGCTCCTTGCTGGACCAGGGCACTTCGCGACACTCGCACTAATACGCAGCACCTGCAGCCTGGGAACCCTGGCGCCTGGAGCTACTATGGAGCTTCTTCAACTGTCGTCCATGGCGGCAGGAGTGTCGACACTGTCAGACACAAAACGAGCCTCTCGGCCCAATTAGACCAGCTAGAGACCTTCGCCGTAGCATGGCGAAGGCGGTGGACGGTGCTGCAAGCCGCAGGTCGGCCTAGGCATGCATGCCTAGGTCAACCTGTGGCCGGATGTGTGGGGTTGTTCGGGGGGTTATTGGGGAGATTTGGAGTGGAAGTGGAGGGGTGGAATGAATTCCTGGTGGTGAGGCGGAGCTCACGAGATGGTTGGCGAGCCGTGTGGAGGTGTGGAGTGGTGTGGGCGGCTTGCCGGAGGTCGGTCGGAGGTGAGGAAGATGGAGGTGTTTAGGCACTGTCGGGGGGTAAGTAGATAAAATAGCAAGGGAAAAAGAGAGAGGGGATTGTGGAGAAGGTATTTGGCCTAACTACAGGGATGAAGGGGGACGGAGAGGCGAACGGCAGTACCTGCTGTTGCTGGAGAAGATGCTGCCCAGTGGGGGAGAACGGCGGCGACGATGGGGCTAAGACGGTGTGCGCGGGTGCTGCGCGACGCGGAGGAGAGTCAGGAAGCTAACTCTGCCACTGGTTTTGTGGCAGAGCGAAGAGGATGGGAGAGGGAGCTCACCGGAGCTTGCTGGGAACTTTCGCCGGGCAGGAGGAGATGAATTGGAGGTGGAAACTCGGCCAAATCAAGCTCAAGATGAGCGGCCGGAGGTGTAGTCTCTTTTATAGGCACTGGGCCGGTTGTTCAGGGCGTGGAGGGCACGCAATCGTCTGAGGTCGGTCGCCGGAGATGGAAAGAGGTTAAGATACCCAAATCTCTCGTGCGTTCGCACGAGAGATTGGGTTCACACCAGGGATCAAGATTGGCCTCAGATGGAAGGGAATTCCTCAGAGAATCTCCCTTCCATTTCTGGGAGGGGATCTCTGAGGAATCAGAGAGGATTCCCTCTCAAATCCTCACCAGAGCAGGATTCTGCCCCAATAATGGCGGCAGGACCTGATTACAAAGGTGGCGAGGAACTTAGGGGGCTCTTTGCAAAGATATTCAAAAGATAGGGACCAAATTATGATTTGGGTGTACTAAATTGCAAAGTCGGTCAAGATGACCTCCCCTTAGGTCCAAATTTTGGTATAAACCTAATTTGGACCTAAGGAATCCAATGGTGAAGTTGGATTTTATGTTTGATCTCGTTTGACTAGATATTTTGCATAAAAACCCAAATTAGGTTAATTGAGGAGCTAGGACCCTAATCTAGGTCAAACTAGGTTCCAAAGGCCAAATTAAGTGTTCTAAATCCTAGATGATATTTTTCCATGGTTTTTAGAGGGTTTACTTGATTTTTATCCTGATCGGAACCTTGTTAATTTAAGCGGGTCTGTTTTAGGGTTACCAAGTGTCATTTAATTCCTAAATTGCACATAAACCCATTTCTGATTGACTCAGCCCACTTTTTATCTCATTTAGACCATTTGACCCATGTTTTGCCTCTGAGAAATCCCATTTATGTACTGCAATGGTAAAATTACAGTTTTAACCTTTATTTCATGTTTTCTTCTCAGAGCACTTATTTCTCCAGTTAAGCCTTCTTCTAGGTTATGTAGGAGCTTTTATCTTCTTATTGGGTCAAAATGAGCTAGTTATGGCTCATGATGAGGCTCTCATCAATTGTGCACACACTTCTCACATCTATTTCTCTTCGCATCTGTCCTGGTTCTCCGGTGTATGCATGGAAGGTGATCACTTCATCTGAAATTGGTTGCTTTAGATAGAGAAACTAGGAGAAAACTTGATTTTTCCAGGGGTAGGACTGAGGACATGGCTGACCCACGAGTTGAGGAGGCTGAGGATCAACCTCAACCCGATGCCATGGCCATGATTTAGGCTCAGATTACCGCCAACCACCAACTTCATCAATAATAGATTCACACCATCATGCAGGACATACACCGACTACAGAACCCTCAGGGGCAGAATCAAGGGCAGAACCCTCAAGGACAACCCCCACTGAACCCACCTAACCCACCACCACCCCTTGAGGGCCAACCAAGGCCTCTTCATGATTTTTACGATCTGTCTGCCATCCAGGTAGAGCCATACCTTAGGGTTTCCGAAGGGGGAGATGATTTTGAGCTAAAACCTAATGTCCTTAGCTTGATTCAAAGCCATTTCCATGGGAGCTCAAATGAAGACCCTTTCCAACACCTAGAGGACTTAGAGCAGATTTCCCGTACCGTAAAACCTAGGAACATCAGTTTAGATATTATTTTTATCAAGATGTTCCCGTTCTCCCTAAGAGGAAAAGCATCTCATTGGCTTAGGACTTTAGGGAGACCCATCTCCACTTGGGCAGAATTAAGGCATGCTTTTCTTAAGAAGTTTTTCCCCATAGGAAAGACTAATGCCATTAGGAGAGCAATTACTACTTCTACCCTGCAAAGTGGAGAGCAATTTCATGAGGCATGGGAGAGATTTAATGAATTATTGAGGAAATACCCATACCACGAGGTTCCAAGGTGGCAATTTGCCTATATTTTCTACCATGGTCTGGACAACAACTTTAGGAATTTTGTGGATGCTTCATGTGGAGGCAACTTTTTGAATAAGGATGAGGAGAGAACGTTTGAGCTCTTTGAATCAATGATCGAGAATTCACTTAACAATGCCTCAATGACCCAATTTAATCGGTCCAGTCAACCTCGTGGTGAGATTTATGAGGTGCAAACTAATTCTGGAATGGTTGACATGGACATTATAGCCAAGAAGTTGGATTGGGTTGAGTTGGTGGATAAAAAGATTGACGAGCTATTGAACCAAACCCAAACCACGTTACAGACCTTCTCCCTTGAGAAGGGAGCTCACAATGTAGACTTGGTTCAATATATGAACCAAATGTACCTGGAACAACCCTTGATCATATTCCAGGGAGGGACCTTTGATCCCTCAAACTCTGATTACTCTTTCCCCTCCCCTTCGACACCTTCTACCTTTGAAGATGCCTAGGCCATCTAGGGATTTTCTAAGCTAGACCCTTTCTCCAACACTTACAACCTTGAATGGTGCAACCACCCAAACTTTCCCTAGTCGAATCACAAATCGAATCAATTCTAGAACCAACCTAGGCAAACCCTCCCACCTATCAGCAAGGTCCACCTACTAGACCTCCCTATAACTAGAATAGGGTGGCCCCTACATAGAACCAAATGGATACTTTGATTAAAATGATGGCTGATATGAATCAGAAACATTAGGAGGAGATGGCATTAGTGAAGGGACAGTTGAGCCAGCTGTTAGATAACAAACAACAGGGGTCCCTTCCTTCTCAGCCATAACCTAACCCGAGGAATGTAATGAACAAAGGCCACAATCCTCAAGGGTTCCAATCAAATCAGGGGCATGCACACATGATCCAACAAGCCCACAGACACCTCCTGGGTTTAATGCTTCTTCTTCTCAAGGATCTAACTATGATTCCAATGCCTCAGCCAATGTGGTTACCTTGAGAAGCGGCACTCAAACCCAGGAACCCAAATGGCCAACCCTGCCCGTGACTTCACAACCTAAGATGCATGATTCTGAGGATGAGTAGGAGGAGCCAAAGGATCAGGAGCCTAAACCAATTTAAACCCAAATACCATACCCTGAAGCCTTGGAGAAAATAAAGAAAAAGAGAAATGTGGCTAAGAACGAGGAGTTGTTGGAGATTTTTTAAACAAGTACAGATTAATATACCTCTCCTCGAAGCAATCAAGCATAGCTCGGCTTACGCTAAATTTTTGAAGGATGTCTGTACACCTAGGCGTAAGCCGAGAACACAAGCACCTAGGAAGGTAGTGCTCTCGAAACAAGCTAGATTCAGTGATATTGAGTAGCCTACCTCTGAAAAGAACTGACCCTGGAGAGCCTCTGATATCTTGCAATATTGGTGCCATGACGTTTGATAGAGCGCTCTTGGACTTAGGTGCTTCAATTAACTTAATCCCGACTACCCTTTATCACCAATTCGGATTCGGGGAACTAAAGCTCATACCTGTGGCTATCCAACTGGTCGACCGATCCACGAAAACTCCAAGAGGGGTAGTCGAGGATGTAATTGTTCAGGTTAAGGACTTCTACTTCCCAGTTGACTTTTTAGTCCTTGACATGGAAGTCCTCGAACAACTACAAAACACACCTATCATCCTAGGTAGACCCTTCTTAACTACAGCCAAGGCGAACATTGATTGTGACACGGGATGTATGGAAATCACCTTCGAAGATAAGAAGATGCAATTGGATATCTTCAAGGTGACTAAGTCTTTTGATTGCGGTTGGGTCGAGGAGTATGATCTCGTGGAAACCTTGGTTGAAGAATGCCTCATGGTTAGCTCTTTAGAAAACCATATGATTCAACCAGCTGATGACTACCCTAACCCATCCCAGTCTTTGGAGGTTGAAATCTGTAGAGTGGATTACCACCGGCAACCTCCATTTGAGGAGATTGATGTTAATCAACTCCCGCCCTTCCCTTACCCGACAAACATTGTCCCACCTGCACCTGAATTGAAACCTTTGCCCAACAACCTTAGGTATGTCTTCCTAGGATCTGATCATACTTTCCCTATGATTATCAATGCACACCTAACTAGGGACCAAGAACTTAGGTTGACTACTACCCTTTCTGAACATCAGGTAGCTATTGGGTGGACAATTTCTGCCTTAAGGAGAATTAGCCCTACTTATTGCACTGACAAGATCTATTGGAAGATGGGGCTCGACCTTCTTGCCAGATGAAAAGGCGATTGAACCTGAATATGCGAGAGGTCGTTAAAAAAGCAATAATCAAGTGGCTTGATGTAGAAATCATCTACTCGATTTCCGACAGCCCCTGGGTAAGCCCTACTCAAGTGGTACCAACGAAGGCCAGGCTCACCGTGGTCACAAATGACCAGGGCGAATCCATCCCCACCCGCACCACAACCGTGTGGCAAGTGTGCATTGATTATAGGAAGCTTAATGAGGCCACTAAAAAGGACCACTTTCCCCTACCATTCATTGACCAGATTCTCGAACGACTGGTAGGGTAGAAATATTTTTGCTTCCTGAATGGATATTCAAGACATAACTAGGTTGCTATTGCACCAGAGGACCAAGAGAAGACCACATTCACTTACGCATATGGCACGTTTTCATTCCACCGTATGCCATTTGGGTTATGCAACACACCCGCTATCTTTAAGTGTTGCATGTTAGCCATCTTTTTAGAGATGGTAGGTGAATATTTGGAGGTCTTTATGGATGATTTCTTCATGTTTGGAGACTCATTCGACCATTGTCTTAGCAACCTAGAAAAAATCCTGAAGTGATGTATCGAGGTCAACCTAGTTTTAAGCTGGGAAAAGAGCCATTTTATGGTTCAAGAAGGAATTGTCCTCGATCACATCGTCTCACATAGGGGCATTGAGGTTGATTGAGCTAAGGTTGATTTAATTTCCAAACTTCCACCTCGTAGCTTGGTCAAGCAAATCCGATCTTTCCTAGGACATGTTGGCTTCTATAGAAGGTTCATTATGGATTTTTCCAAACTTTCCAAACCTTAGACTAACCTTCTAGCCAACGACATACTGTTTGACATGACACCTGATTGCATCAACGCCTACAACACCCTTAGGGATACAGTCTCAATTGCACATGTCTTACAACCCCCAGACTGGTCCCAGAACTTTAAGATAATGTGCGATGCATCAGATTTTGCTGTTGGAGCAGTCCTAGGACAAAGAAGAGAGAAAAAACCCATGGTGATCTACTACGCGAGCAAAACCTTGGATGAGGCTCAACAAAATTATATTGTTACGGAAAAAGAATTGCTCACTATAGCTTTTGGATTCGAAAAGTTCAGATCATACTTTCTAGGATCCCAGTGACTATTTACACTGACCACTCGGCTATTTGACATTTGTTAGCCAAAAAGGATGCTAAACTCAGGCTAATTAGATGGATCTTGCTCTTACAGGAATTTGACCTGGAAATACGTGACAAAGTCGGGTCTAAGAACGTTGTAGCCGACCACTTATCCAGACTTCACCTGGAACACATTGGACCCTCATTACCCTTAACCGACACATTCCCTGATGAAAAACTTCTTACCGTGCATGGAAGGAGTCTACCCTGGTATGCGGACTTAGTCAACTATTTAGTGGTAGGACAGATTTCGCACGGCTGGTCCAGACAGTAGCAGGATAAGTTCTTGGCTGAGGCCAAGCATTATTTTTGGGATAATCCTATGCTGTTTAGACTTTGTGCTGACCAAATCATTAGAAGGTGTATTCCTGACGAGGAAGTGCAAAGTGTGCTATCGTTCTATCATGACCAAGCTGTGGTGGCCACTTCTCTGGGAAGCAAACGGTTGCAAAAGTTTTGCAGTCCAGTTTTTACTGGCCATCACTATTCAAGGATGCACATAACTTTGCAAAGACTTACTCTAGGTGCCAGACCTTAGGGACTATGATCAGGAAAGATATGATGCCTCTACAACCCATTCTGATCATCGAAATTTTCAATGTCTGGGGCATTGATTTCATAGGTCCCTTCCCACCATCAAATGGTTTCGAGTATATACTAGTCTCAGTGGACTACATCTCGAAATGGATCGAAGTCATACCTACCGGAAAATGTGACCATAAGGTTGTCATGGACTTTGTTAAGAAAAATATCTTTTCCCGATTTGGGATACCGAAAGCCATGATCAGCGATGGTGGGAGTCACTTCATTAATGCCAAATTTTGTGCCCTACTTAAGAAATACGGGGTCACTCATCGCATTGCCACCCCGTATCACCCGCAAACAAATGGGAAAACTGAGGTCTCAAATAGGTAGATTAAAAATATTCTGCAAAAGATTGTGAGACCTGACCGGAAGGATTGGTCCACACGATTGGACGATACCCTTTGGGCATACATGACTGCTTTTAAGACCCTGATAGGCATGTTGCCTTATCGATTGGTCTTTGGCAAAGCTTGCCACCTTTCGGTTAAGTTGTAGCATCGGGCATACTGGGTCGTTAAGCAGTGCAATATGGATTCGCAAATGGCTGGAACTCAAAGGAAGATCCAACTTTCCGCTCTCGAGGAAATCCGTTGGGATGCTTACGAGAATAATAGACTTTATAAGGAGAAGGTGAAAGTCGTCCACGATAAACACATTAATAGAAAAACCTTCAAGCCAAATCAGCAAGTCTGGTTATTTGATGCAAGACTTAAACTCTTCCCCGGGAAACTGAGATCTAAGTGGATGGGACCATATCAAGTGGTTAGACCTTATCCCAACGGGGCAGTTGAAATTTCCAATCCCAATATTGGGCAAACCTTCACTGTTAATGGTGAACAACTAAAACACTTTCTTGTCTAGGTCCCCTCGAAGGAAGTTGTGACCCTCATTGAGGGTTAAACTGGAACTACGTCCAGCTGGAGGCACAAAACTCAGCGCTTCCTGGGAGGCAACCTAGAGGTTTCAAGCTGACTGGATTCACGATTACAACTTAGGTGATTTCTTTCCCTACTCCCCTGCATACATTTATTTTTCCAATGAGGACATTGTCCAACTTAGGCATGGGGGGTGGTAATTCTCAGGATATGAGTACAAATTGTCAGCTTGAACTAATTTTATTTCTTTTTATTAAAAAAAAAAAATAAAATTAGGAAAAGAAAACTTAGGTATTAGAAGCTTGTTGACTTTAGGAAATGATACGTTAGGGACCTAATCGCTTAGACCCTTCAGGTCTTCGGACTTAATTAGTTCGGGTGTCTACTAAAATGTGGACTTGTTCTCAAGTCCTTACCACCTTAATATATATTAATTTGGTCAATAAAGCAGGGTGATAAGTATACGACTTATCAACCCACCCTCTGATTTGGGGGGATTTTTAGTCTAAGCATCTACATGCGTTTTGCACTGACTCACTCATCGGTGGTTCGAACGGAAATTGGGTAGCTAATGAACCTTCTAGGGTAGTATGGCTGGCAAGTTGTCGTGGGTAACAACCCATTGGTAGGTTGTCCAGATCCTAGCCACAAGACCATTCTCTTTCACTACTGCCTTTAGGTAAATCTTAGATAAGGAAAGCCACCTACTTTAAAAAAAAAGACAAAAATAAGAAAATAGAAAAGGTGAAAAGAAAAAAGAAATAAGCTACACTTCACCGTACTAGTATGGCTGGCAAGTTGTCATGGGTAACAGCCCATTGGCTGTTTGTCTAGATCGCAACTCATAAAATTTACAAGAATTCCAAAACACTTAAGGAAGAAGCGGGGAAGTAGCATAATCCAGGGAGATATGCGCTGGGTTCACCCTTGTGTTGACCCCACAAAAATAAAAAATAGTGAGAAAGCTATCGGTCAGATAGATACACCTTTAAGCAACGTTTTCTCTTTCGGGTCACCTAGGGGCATAGAAACCTGAAGTCCATTTTAATTGCCGCTGAGTGAGTCTATCACTTTCACAATAAGATGCTTAGTACCAAGAGTTCTTTTCGAGTCTTGGGTGGATTGGGTAGTCGTAAAAAGTTATCCCAAAATCCTCAGCACCAAAAATCCAAGAAAATTAGAAAAGAGGAAAAAAAAAAATTTGCTCCCATATAGAATAAGGCGAGGACTCGGGCGATCGTCATTTTGGCAGGCAACCCGGTCACCGTTGAGTCTTAACGATTTAGGTTCTTAGTAGAAATTTCCTCCAGTTGACAAGCAACTTCTGCCTAAGCGATCAATTCCTAATTTTAGTTGTAAATAGCATTTAGATTAAAACCTTGCTAAGGACTAGCAAGGGGTAGGCATGGGGGTATGATGACTCTATAATGTTCAGTGTTAATATTATCAGAGTCAATTTTGAGGGTACTTATGCGATAATATCAGATTATAGTGGGTTCAGGAGCACTACATGCTTTTTGTATTATTTCATGTTAAAGATCACTTAGAATCAATGTTTAATGACCATGTGCACAAGGCTGATTAGCCCATAGTTGTGGGCTATTTAAGTATTTAAGTGCCTAGACATTAGGTTAATTCTAACATTTATTTAGCATAAATTAGGATGTAAATAGATTAATTCATATTTTTAATTTAATTACATAATCCATGCATTGCATTCATATTTTAAATGCATTTAGAATTAGCTTAGAATGGCATTCATTTAATTAGTTAACTAATTAGGTACATTGTTTAGGTTAACATAAAAGTTGAGGGTTTGTATATAAATAACCATAATATTTTAATAATATCATTTATTCTTCTTCTCAGCAATGGCTCGGCTGCCGCTGCAACGCCTCCTGCCGCATTAAAGCACATTCATGGATCAGCGGAGAAGGTGGATCTGCTCCCGCCTCTCCATTCAAATTCGTGAAGTCAGCTATAAAAAGAGGAGAGAGGCTGCCGAGCGGGGTAGGCCTCCATCCCCGACCACCACTGTGCAGAGAGTTCGTCTCTCGTCCATTCCATACCGCCGGCCTCAACTGTGGCGACGAGCCTCCACCATCGTGGGCGTGTGGTGTGACAGGCCACACCGCCATCCGGAGGTCGTCCGCATTCCCGTGAGCACCTTGCCGTGCACCTCCCTCGCCGTCGTCATCAACAACCACCGTCGCTGCAATCACCCCTCAGCCAGTTAAGACGTCCGGGAAGTTTCCTGGACGTTTGAAGTCCACCCCCCACACCAGCAGCAACCACCCTCGCCCACTTCACCTCCAGCACCTGAACCGCAGCCCTTGCACGCACGCCCTCCAGCCGCACGCAAGGCGGGCACAGTCTGCAGCCGCACTGGCTTCTTCTGCTCCTCACCACTCACGCTCGCATCACATCTCCCACGCACACAGCAGCGGGACCGGCTGCTCCAGCACCAACCCCACGCCTGCAGCCTTTGTTCGCACGCCCTCCAGCCAGCGCACACCAGCCTGTGCACCTACGCCAGTGTGCAGCACCGGCTGCAGTGCTCAACCGCATGCAGCAACAGAGCCGCCCTCCTCCCGCGCCTGCAGCGCCTCCCGCTTGTGCACACAACAGGCCGCGGGCACCCACGCCACCCGCACGCCTGCAGCAGTCCTCCCGCGCCCTCCAACCTTCGCGCGCACCCGCCTGCAGCGCTTCCCTCCAAAAGCAGCTGCAACACCGTTTGCAGCCACCTCCGCTGGAGCTCGTCCAGCTGGCTCCGGCAACCACGCGACACACCGCCACCACCGCTTCGAAGCCCTCGGTCCAAGGAACTTCCTCCGAGCTTCCCGTGTCCGGCCGTCCACTCCTCGTCGCGCACGGCCAAGGGGAATAGATCCCCTGTTTTGCTACAGTAACATTGCCATTAATAATTACATTTTCTGCCATTGTCAATTTTTAATGATATTTTATTGATTCTGCATTGCAACAAATATCCTCTAGTTATTAAGAATTGCTATTTCAGCATGATTTCTTGATTCAACCTTAATCTGAAGGCAATTTTGACTTGATTCTTATCTAAACTAACTACGAACAAACATTTTTAATCGGTGCGAATTTAAATACGTCATTGCCTCCCTGTGGATACGACCCACTCTTCTGCGAGTGGTTTTTCTTTTTAAATATTGATTAGTTGATTTTTCCACCACATAAAACTGCAAACGACTTTAAAGCGAACAATCGACTCGTCAAATGGCGCCGTTGCCGGGGAGGCAACAGAGGCAATAATTTAACCTGATTTTGTTTTGATTATTTCTCAATTGCACAGTGATTTGGCCATTTATTATTTTCTTTTCTGTGCAAGAAAATTTGTGTAAGAATCAGCCTTTGTGAGAGGTGACCCTTGATGTCGCCAGAGGAGAATTGGTCGAGCTATATTGAAAAGGAGGAGAAGGACGAGGATGCGACGTTCATCATTGTACATTTAGTCGCTAATCTGATTAGAATAGAATTAAGACTTTAGATTTAATTTTTCATTGCATTTGGTTTGAAACCCTTGTTCTGGGGTATATTTTGAGGGGTTTGTTCCCCGATTTTGTTTTAGGCCCGTGTTAGGTAATTTTTGGGATCCTGTTCCCTTTTCTTTAGATTTAGGTTTTTAGTTTGTTGATTACTTTTATTTGCTTGTGCATAAGTAGTTTAAAAAAAAAAAAAGAGCTTCCTGCTAGAACTGCCTGACCCTAGGACGAACCATTTAGGTCTGTATGAGCAGCCTCTAGATTTATTTCTCTGCATTGCGTGCATTCTTGCATCGTTGATTGCTGGAAGCAAGGTACGCATTCTCTTACTTTGCATCCTATTCTTGATCACGCATTTTATTTGGATTTAATTCAAAGACCACAAAATTTGTCTTGAAGCGATCTAACAAGTGGTCACATATATTTGAGAAAAAGGACTAATTAAAGGAGGGGTATCTAAAAATAAAGGACTTGATTGTAAAACCGGATGTGCGATTCAAAATTCAAAATCCTTTTGCGGTGAATGCACACTTATATCTGTTGCACCACAGCACTCATTTAGACACTCCTAAGTCTTGAAATGACTAGGACAAGAGCCCTCCTATTGTTGGATTCTGAAGTGTTCGGAACTTGAGATCAAAGGTTTTGTAAATCCAAAGAGGGGGATACCCTGTCACGGATTTTTGGGGGTAGTTGAGAAGCACCGCGAAAGCACAGCTTCAAAGAAAGGCTTAGGCCTACTTGCATCCCTCGATCTTCCATCTTTGGATTTACTTGACCATTTGAGATTTAGGGAAGAATACCTAAGCTCCAACTAGGTCTTCTTAGGTGAGCCGTAGGTCGACAATAAGCGCGTAAATTGATTGAACAAATTTTATTGTCACCTACAATCGGACTTAAATCAAAAGCCTAAATTGGGAAATACCTAAAAAGTCCTTTTTGATTTGTGTTTTGCTTGGGGAATTCTGATTAAGGTGTGAGTTAGAATGGACCACATTGATTTTCATCCTTTCACATCTTGCCCACACCCTCACCCCCACTCTGCATCCTTCGATCCCAGACGCCGAGATGGTCCCTCCCTTGATGGACATAATGATAATCATTGGGATTCGTTTTACTCCTATTATAGGAGTATTGGCCTGGTTAAGCCTGAAATCAGTGAGCAGAACCTAGGAGCAGGATTTGCTTTGCTCAATATCCCATACACCATAGAAATACCCAACCCACCCTCCCTGAATAACTATAATGGTTGGACAAACACTCCTGGGTACTATAAGCCTAAGCCTGACTTCTCTCATGATAGAAATGACCTCTCCTCCTTGAAGATGGAACTACAGAAAATGCAAAACGAAATGATTGAATTGTTAGGAGAATCTTCGAGAGCAGGCCAACAAGAAAAAGATGAAGTTAGCCACCCAATCTACCCCATTGAGGATGATGTACACCCCTATACAATAGATGCATCTCCCGTGGGAGAGTTACACTTTAAGTTGGAGGGAAATTCTGGGGAGAATAGCTACTTTTCGAGGATCGATTTTGAAACCTTCCCATTAGATGACACTTCCTTGAGAGATCCACACCTTAGGTGGGAGGAAGGTACACATGAAAGTAGCTATGCATTGGATGAAGAAAGATGGCAACCCGAGGAAGATGATGATAAGGTTGAGTATCCACCTGAATTATATTGGAGTCAAAAGAAGGGAATGATGGTACCATTGGAAGACCTCGACCCAGATGATAGTATTTTTGTGACATTTGATGAAGTGGGTCAAAGTCAAGTTGTTAATCCTACCCTCCCTTCTGATCACGACATGGAACTCAAACCCACCCTTAGGGAACCTAACCCTGAAGAAATTGACCTATCTGAGGAGTCCGATGTTACTAGTGTAAACCATTTACCTCAGATAGAGCACCCTAGGGGATCTGCTGAGATATTAGATGATTCTAGGCCTCGGGTATATGATGAATTGTGTGATGAGGAGAAAGACGAATTATACGAGGAACCTACATTCAAGATTTGGAGTGACACTAAGGGTGATTATGTCTTATTTGAAGAGTTAGCCCCTGAGGATGTCACAAATTTGACCAAATTGGGTTTCCTTAGCACAACCATTGATGATATTTCTCCTAATGATGAAATGATGAAAAATTTGGAAGCAACTTCTAAGATTTATGTGGATTCACATATAGACTCCAGGGAAGATTTGAGTAAAGAACAAAAACCCGGAGATGGCATTGATAGTATAATCCCTAGATCTGTTGCTTCCAACCTACCTTCATTCATTTCGAAGTCACCCTCTGATTCGCTTATATCTGGAAGCGAAATTGTGACTCCTGATGAAGAGTAGGAAGATAAATGTGATGGTGTAAGGAATGCTAGGGATGCAATTGAGGATTTGGAAAGAGTGTTAGGGATGGACATCGAGCTGATTAAACCCAACCTAGATCTTATGGCCATACTGCAACCTCAAAACTTGGACACTCTAGATGATCCTTGCCTTAGAGAATTGCTCACTTTTGTTCTGATCGGGGGGCTTAACAAACCAATATTTCTCGTAATGGAGTATCGGGTATGGATTGATGATTTCCTTAGTCAGTCCATTACCCTGGGGGTTTATCTCTACACCATTCCTTCCCCATTCCTTTTGGAGGATCCTTGTCATCCTCCCCCTACCCCTTTGGAGGTTGTTATACCTGTTTATCCTTTAGAACCTCCTCTGGTGACCTGGGAAGATTTCATTCCCATCTTAGTTGGGCGAGCATTTGCTATCAGGATTCATCATCAGCTCGCCAACATCATAGGTTACCTATTTTCTAGGCCAACATTGCTTTGCTCATTTTTAGGGCCTATTTCTGCAATTCTTGAACCTGATTTGCAGGTTCTTTGGCTATTCAGCCCATCTCTAACCCAGGTAATATCCTTCTATGCAATGAGGACATTGCAGATTTTAGGCATGGGGGGGTGTACTTGGGAATATACATAGCATAGTGCATTCATTGCATATATTTGCATTTTTAAAATAAAAAAAATTTGAGCTTAACTGGCTAGGTTCTGCATTCTTAAGCAAATCAGAACTCTAGGGTAGACTAAGTTAATTCTAGGGTCAAACTTTTGAAGCTAAATGAGCTACTTGCTTTATACCTTTAGGGTCCTTTGTGGACTTAAAAACTTAAGTAGGAGTTAAGTTGCGGACCATTCCACAAGAGGTTGAGGAAGGAAAGCTAGGGTTTGAGTTAAAAGGTGGGGTAGTACCTAGAGTCTTGTTCTACCTTTTGGTTTACGGGTCCTGGTAACCCAAGCATCCAAATTTCACACACTTGGTCTAGTAATTAACTTAATTTCTTTCTTCCTGAAAAGAGATTTAGTTCTCTTAGTTTTGACTTACTAGAGGCTTGAAAACACATTTTGATTGGAAGAGTTCCCGCCGCAGGAGAGGTGGAGTATATACCCACCTTCAGGATGCGATGATAACATATTACCTCCTCAGCACTTGTCTCTTAGGATATCCATCCTACTGGGGGCATGTAAGCGCATTGTGCGATTCAGGTACCATGGGCGATCCTATCTCGAAGTGTCGATTGCCATAGGCTTGAATTCGCTTAAGAAATCCATGGGTGATACTATCTCAAAGTGTCGATTGCCAGGAGTTCTTGGGGTCATTATGGGCGGTGCTATCTTGAAGCATCGAAAGCCAGGCACCCTTCGAGGTATGGTAATGGGGACAATGAATCCGACACAGGCCGTGTTGATAGCTGATCTGAGGTTAGACTTAGAAGAATATATATATATATATATATATATATATATTTTTCCTTTAACTCAAATAACTCAGACCAATGCACAGGCACGGATGCTTTAATCTCAGGGATCAATAAACTTTAGGGTAGAGTCAGAAATCAGGGAAACTTGTGCCTGCAACTCGTCTTTAGTCGACCTAGTCTGTAACTTAGCAACTACTTAGGAACCTTGGGTCTAGAGTCTGAACTTAATATGCTTCTAAAGGAAGACTAAGTGAGTTGACTAGTCTACTTGGAGTGCTAGGTTTCGCTTAATTTTGCTAGGGACTAGCAAAAACTAGGCATGGGGGTATTTGATTAGCCCATAGTTGTGGGCTATTTAAGTATTTAAGTTCCTAAACATTAGGTTAATTCTAACATTTATTTAGCATAAATTAGGATGTAAATAGATTAATTCAAATTTTTAATTTAATTACATAATCCATGCATTGCATTCATATTTTAAAGGCATTTAGAATTAGCTTAGAGTGGCACTCATTTAATTAGTTAACCAATTAGGTACATTGTTTTAGTTAACATAAAAGTTGAGGGTTTGTATATAAATAACCATAATATTTTAGTAATATCATTTATTCTTCTTCTTCTCAGCAACAGCTCGGCTGCCACTGCAACGCCTCCTGTCACACTAAAGCACATTCATGGATCAGCGGAGAAGGTGGATCTGCTCCCGCCTCTCCATTCAAATTCGTGAAGTCAGTTATAAAAAGAGGAGAGAGGCTGCCGAGCGGGGCAGGCCTCCATCCTCGACCACCACTTTGCAGAGAGTTCGTCTCTCGTCCATTCCATACCGCCAGCCTCAACCGTGGCGACGAGACTCCACCACCGTGGGCGTGTGGTGTGATAGGCCACACCACCATCCGGAGGTCGTCCGCATTACCGTGAGCACCTCGCCGTGCACCTCCCTCGCCATCGTCATCAACAACCACCGTCGTTACAATCACCCCTCAGCCAGTTAAGACGTCCGGGAAGTTTCCCGGACGTCTGAAGTCCACCCCCCACTCCAGCAGCAACCACCCTCGCCCACTTCACCTCCAGCACCTGAGCCGCAGCCCTCGCCGGCACAGTCTGCAGTCTCACCCGCTTCTTCTGCGCCTCACCACTGACACCTGCATCACATCTCCCACACACACAGTAGTGGGACCGGCTGCTCTAGCACCACCCCCGCGCCTGCAGCCTTCGTTCGCACGCCCTCCAGCCAGCGCGCACCAGCCTGTGCACCCATGCTAGCGTGCAACATTGGCTGCAGTGCTCAACCGCATGCAGCAATAGAGCCGCCCTCCTCCCACGCTTGCAGCGCCTCCCGCCTGCGCACGCAATAACAGGTCGCGGGCACCCACGCCACCCGCACGCCTGCAGCAGTCCTCCAGCGCCCTCCAACCTTCGCGCGTACCCACCTGCAGCGCCTCCTGCCAAAAGCAACTGCAGCACCGTTTGCAGCCACCTCCACCGAAGTTCGTCCAGCCGGCTTCGGCCACCACGCGACACACCGCCACCATTGCTTCGAAGCCCTCAGTCCAAGGAACTTCCTCCGAGCTTCCTGCGTCCGGCCGTCCACTCCTCGTCGCGCGTGGCCAAGGGGAATAAATCCCCTGTTTTGCTACAGTAACATTGCCATTAATAATTACATTTTCTGCCATTGTCAATTTTTAATGATATTTTATTGATTCTGCATTGCAACAAATATCCTCTAGTTATTAAGAATTGCTATTTCAGCATGATTTCTTGATTCAACCTTAATCTGAAGGCAATTTTGGCTTGATTCTTATCTAAACTAACTACGAACAAACATTTTTAACTGATGCGAATTTAAATACGTCATTGCCTCCCTGTGGATGCGACCCACTCTTCTGCGAGTGGTTATTTCTTTTTAAATATTGATTAGTCAATTTTTCCACCTCATAAAACTACAAATGTCTTTAAAGCGAACAATCGACTCGTCAAAGGCCATATTGAAATAGGTCTTAGATGAGTGATCGAACTATACGGATGGATCTGGATTGACGAATGGAGTCCAACGGACTCGAAATCACTTCGATCCAACATCCGTAGCTCCCACAGCAAGCCCAAGAAAGATCAATGGCTAGGGGGTAATGCCGCATCCTTATGGACTTTGGATGAAAAATCCCACCGTACGGATGGATTTGGAGCGAGAATCATCGCGATCCGAGCATCGTGGCATCTCCTACAACAGAAAGAAGATGGACGACCCAGATGACACCACGTGGCGCAATGTAGGCCACCCAACGTCGGCCATGAACGCCCAGCATTGGCTCCTCTTCATCCTCATCATCAAATCTCGACTGTTGGATTAAGATCCATCGGCAGAGAAGCCACCTCCATCGCATGCCTTTGGATCCTCCTTGCGACCATGTCAAGGGCATGGAGTGGTGGTCCTGAGAGGAGATCTCAAGGAGATGGCATGGGTTCAAATCCCCGTGACCCCCCCTTAAGCTTAATTGAAGTAGCGGTAGTGTAGCAGCAGCACACACGCGTGCGCGCATGTGTGGAGAGCAACTGCGGTAGGCCAATGCATGCGCATGGCATGGCACACTCGGGCCAGTGTGTGCATTGAAGGTGGGAGGGTGGGGGGCTATGGCGATGCATGCGGTGGGTCTTCAGTGATGCTTTGAATGTCGCTGTTGACCCAAGGATGATTTTTGGCCTTCTCCCTCTATTATAAAAGAGCCTACCCCCCTCGACTTTTCCAACCTTCAACCCAAGAGCTACCACCACCTTCTAGAGCTCTGAGCACGGTCTTGAGGCTGCCGAGCCATCGACGGAAGCTCCTCCACCGCCGTGGCTACCTCGACGTCGTCTTCTTCCTTGTCTTAGTTTTATTTTATGTGATAGTGTAGTACATGTTTTTCATTTGAAGCATTCATCTATATTTTGTTCATCATAACACTTGATAATTAATAGAATACATCTTTGATATATTATTTGCATCATGATTCTCTAACCCTCTTCCCCCTTCTCTCTCTCTCTCTCTCTTCCTTTCTCTCCTTATTTCTCTCTTTCTCTTTCTCTCCTTTTTGCAAGCGTGTCAAAAGAGATATTTTTATGACATGAAAGCGATTAGCGGATTCAATACTTTGTCTTGTGTTTGGCACTCGGACTCACATCTGATTATTTTTTTAAGTAAAATTGACATCGTAAAACGTACTACAACGATGATTTTACACAAACACGTCTAGCGAACACCAAAGACTTAGTGGTGGTGTTTTTCTTTGAAAAACAAAAGAGGGTGTTTTTTTTTATAACACCACCATTTTTCTTGGTCCAAGGATGGGAAGTTACCTTTGGATTGTGGGAAGACAAGAGCAAGCCTTCGGATCGATGGCGGTCTTCTTGTGCTTCCTTTTGATTCAACGCAACTCGTTCTCCTCCCTTTGCCGATGCACAAGGTTCTTGCAACCACAAGAAGAGAGAGAAGAGCAAGTTAGATAACACAAGTATAAATAATGACCAAGAAAATGAAAGCGAATAAGAGATTTGTTGCCTCCCCGGCAACGGCGCCAAAAACTGACGTTCGCTGGATGCGTTTGTGTAAAATCGTCATTGTAGCACGTTTTACGACATCAATTTTACTTAGAAAATAATCGGATGTGAGTCTGAGTGTCAAACACAGGGAGGCAAAATATTGAATCCGCTAATCGCTTTCGTGTTACAAAAATATCATTTTTGATTCGCTTGCAAAAAGGAGAGAAAGAGAAAGAGAAAGAGAGAGATAAGGAGAGAGAGGGAGATAGAGAGAGAGAAGGGGGAATAGGGTTAGAGAATCATGATGCGAATAATATATCAAAGATGTATTCTATTAATTAATAAGTGTTACGATGAACAAAATATAGATGGATGCTTCAAATGAAAAACATGTACTACACCATCACATAAAATAAAACTAAGATAAGGAAGAAGACGACGTTGAGGCAGCCACGATGGTGGAGGAGCTTCCATTGGTAGCTCGGCGGCTTTAAGACCTTGCTTGGAGCTTTAGAAGGTGGTGGTAGCTCTTGGGTGGAAGGCTGGTAAAAGTGGAGGGGGGTAGGCCCTTTTATAATGAAGGGAGAATGCCAAAAATCATCCTCGGGTCAACAGCGACATTCAAAGTGTCGCCGCATGCATCACCGTAGCCCTCGCCCTTGCACCTTCAACGCACACACTGGCCCGCACGCCCAGCGCTGCACCGCATGCATTGTGCTGCACTCATGTGCTAGCGCTGCTGCTCTCCGCGCATGCGCGTGCACGTGCGTGCTATTGTTGCTCTGTCGCTACTTCAATTTAGCTTGAGGGGGGGGTCACAGGGATTTGAACCCGCGCCTTCTCCTTGAGATCTCCTCTCAGGACCACCACACCATGCCCTTGACATGGTTGTAAGGAGGATCCAAAGGCATGCGGTGGAGGTGGCTTCTTGGCTGTTGGATCTTTATCCAACGGTCGAGATTTGATGATGAGGATGAAGAGGAGTCGGTGCTGGGCGTTCATGGTCGGCGTTGGGTGGCCTACATGGTGCCATCCATCTTCTTTCTATTGTAGGAGATGCCACGGTTCTTGGATCGCGATGATTCCCGATTGCTGGACTGCGAATGTCGCTCCGGATCCATCCATATGGTCAGATTTTTTATCCAAAGCCCATAAGGATGTCGCATTGCCCCTTGGTCATTGATCTTTCTCAGGCTTATTATGGGAGCTACGGAGGTTGGGTCAAAGTGATTTCGAGTCTATTGGACTTCGTTCGTCGATCCAGATCCATCCGTACGGTTCGATCGCTCATCTGAGACCTGTTTCAGTATGGACTTGTGCACATGGTCATTAAACATTGATTCTAAGTGATCTTTAACATGAAATAATGTAGAAAACATGCAATGCTCCCGAAGCCACTATAATATGATATTATCACACAAGTACCCTCGAAATTGACTCTAATTGATAATATTAACACTGAACATTCTAGAGTCATCACCCAGACATTGTAAACTCATTAAAGAATCTAGATCAAGAAATGAAGAACGAAGCTTTGGTTCAAAAAATTCTGTGATCACTAACTAGTGATTGGGAAAATAAGATGACTGCAATCCAGGAGTCAAAGGATCTCACACAGCTCTAGCTCAATGATTTGATTGGTAGTCCAATGAGAAAATTTCTCAGGAACAAGAACTAGAGAAAGAAGGAGGAAGTTAGAGAAAAGCCTATCATCTGCTACAATTGCAAGAAGAAAGGTCATATTAGGAAGGATTTCCCATTACTTCAGAAGGAAGCTAAAAGGAAAAAGGCCAAGAAGTTACCAAGAAGAGAAGGGAAGAAAAAGGCACTCTAGGTCACATAAGATGATTCATATTTGAGCTTTGAAGAAGTTGAGTACACTTCAAGTAAAGAAGCACTTCTAGGGCTCATGGCTCTTGAGGATGAGGTATCTCCTCTCTTTTAATGAACTTCTAGAAGCTTTCTTTAAGCTGCATGATAAATCTAAGGCACTAAAAACTAAAAATAAAAAGGTCACAAAAGACTTAGAAATTTCAACCACTCAGATGCACAAATTAGAAAAAGAAAATGAAGACTTTCTCTTTGAGATCACTTCCCTTAAAACTCACATTAACTTTCTAGAAGTTGACATAGGAAAAGTAAAAGAAAAATTTATTTCCCTTGTAAATGACCAAGCAAAATTCACCGAAGGAAGGTAAACTTAGACAAACTAATAGGCACTCAAACTTAAAGCTCCACTAAATATGGGTTAGAATACCGATGAATCTCTAATTAATTACTTAATTCACAGTTAACTTATGTTGGTTTCAGGGTAATGCAGGTCTAATTGTAGATTTAATAAACCAATTTTATAGTTACATCTAAATTAAGTGAACAATACAAAGACATAAGATTCTTGCAAAAATTCTAAATAACTATAAGCACAATCAAAATCCCAAAAAGCTATACATGTAACTAAATTAAAATCAAAGATTTTGAAATGTTGAATTCTTAAGAAAGTTCTATTGAGTTAAATATACTAGAAGATGAAATTTAGCCCATTAGCTTCACAAACATTCTAATCTAAATTATAGAACACATAAACTTCACTTAACTAAAATAATTAAAGTTTATAACATGCATGAATTAAGACATAAATGGAACATAAAAGTACATGGATCAAACATATGAGAATTTAAAATAACAAACTAATTGCATAAATGTATTCTCTATTTTTACAACTAAGGAAAGAAAATATCTTAGTTTTTTTATTATTACCTGCTCCATCAAATTGATGATAGAGGTGATTAAAGGTGTTGATGGTGAGCTGGAGATGTTGGAGAGAGATCGAGCCAAAGTCATAGCTGGAGCGGTTGGCATGGGGTGATTGCAGTGGGAGTCAGAGAAGGGGGTAGTTGGAGGAGCACGCCAACGAGTAGGAAGTGGTGGTGGTTGTCGTGGAAAGGATAGAAAGAGAGAGATCGGCAAAGGGGAAAAGGGGAAGGAAGAGGAGGTCGCGAGGAAAGGGATAAGTTAGTGCTGGTGTTGGGTGGATGGCGGTGGTGTAGGCAGTGGTCGTATTGGTGGTTGGTGGTGAGTTGCTACCCTGAGAATAGAAGAAGAGAAGTAAGAAGGAAAGGGAGAAGGAGGAACAGGGAAGTGTGTGAGAAGGATTCAAGGTCATAATTACATGCGTATGTGCAACAATATGAAGAGATAAGTTAACGAGGAGGTCAGCGATGAGATGAGCAAGTGTTGGGTAGTCATAACAGAGTAAGTGAAAGGGGAAATTGTTTGTATTTGTCGAGGAGGCAGTTGTGTGGTGGTGTTGGGTAATGGTGGAGAAGGAGAGGAGAAGAGAAGAGAGAGTGGTAGAGGATGGAAGGAGGTCAAGGAGGAGGTGAGGGAGTGTGAGAGGGGACCAACAACTATTACATTGGACGAAAAAGGAAAGGTCAATGATCGTGGTTGTTGGTAGTGGTTATGGATGGATGGTGGATAAGAGACAGAGGGAGAGGAGGTGATGGTGGAAGAGGGGAGAAAGGAGTGAGGAGGGTGACGTTGTAGGGAAACCATGAGAGAGAGAGAGAGAGAGAGGGAGACGTTGATGGAAGAGGGGAGGAAGTAGTGAGGAGGGTGAGCTTGTAAGGAACCGTGGTAGAGAGGAAAGAGGGAGGTCGCTCTGGCGATGGTGGAGCTGTTGTTGTTGGTGGTGATGGGGGGGAAGAAGTAGAGAGTGGGCGTGTGAGAAGAAGAGAGATGAAGGGGCTACTGCTTGCCTTCTTTTGAAGGGGAAGGAGAATAAGAAGTAGAGGGATGGGGGGCAGTTACAAATGTAGGATGTGGGGTTTTTTGTGTGCACGTGGGTGGGATAAGGGGTTATGTAGAATGAGAATGAGCAGAAAGGAATTGGTAGGAATGAGGAGAAAAAAAAGGAATTAACAAAATGAGATAAATGGGATTGAATAGGGTTAAAATAGGATTGGGTTGGGCTAGCTACTTAGAATTGGATTGACTAAAATAGGAAATAAGAAGGAGCTTAATTGATGGTTAAGAAGGAGAAGCTTGAAGATTAGATCTTTAGCTTGTATTTCCATTGATGTAGTTTATCTTTCTTTATTTATATATGTTGTTAAGGAGCCCAAGTATGATATCCTTGCCTTAAGTCACACTTACATAAACCTTAGGTCACTTAGGGAAAACTCATAATCAAATCAGAAATCCAAAATAGTAATTAGACTATCTAATCAAAAGTCTTATTTTCTTGTTAGATGATTGCATAGCAATCATAGGACCTAATCAACCTAAATTAAGTTAGATCCGATCTTAATTTAGGAATAATGAATGCATGAACTGCATAGTTGCATCATAATTGATTCATTTAGTCATGTAAAGAATAATGCTATTTTTATAAGATAATTGATAGATAATAATAATTGCAGATGATTCGGGGTAGCAATGATAAATCCAACCATATGGATGGACTCAGAGTGACCAACATAGTCCAACGATACCAAAATCACCTCAATCGGAGCCCTGTAGCACCATTTATAAAGGTTAGAAGACAGACAACCAGGATGGCATCATGTGGCACCATCCCAACGGCCTCCACCACGCCCTTAGCTTCTGAAGGAGTTTCCACGTGCTTCTATGGGCCATTGGATTGTCATCCAATGGCCACAGAAGGGCCACATCGTCGGTCCCCCTTATCACATCCAGCGGCTCTCCATCTTGGTTGTTGGATCTTCATCCAATAGTTGAGAGCACACAAGCATGAAATCAAGAGCACGACATAGACATGCGCATAGCACGTTGGCCAAGCATCCTATGGCGAGCGAAGGGCGCCCGTTCGAAGAGCGATGAAGGGGGCTGATTTGCACTCGACGATGGCGCGTGAAATTGGAGTGTTGGATCGAGATCATGCGGTGGGCAAAGTGATGCGTGGCGTAGCGAATGGGTGGCTCGTTGCACGTGCGTGATGACGCATGGATGTATGTGGATCGCGCAATCAGTGTGCGTTAAGTGCGTGACGTTGACTCCATTAGAGCCATTGATCCACGATCAAACGACCACGATGAGCAGCCAACGTTAGCAAGTGATGAGGAATGGTGCAGGTGTGCTCTTGACCACACGATGGAGATCGAACACCCGCAGACAAGCCATGTGGCAACATCAGATGGAAGCGCGCAGTGGAGGCGCAATCTGGGTGCGATTTGGACTCGATTTGAGCCCTTGATCTGCGATCAGATGGCTCTCATTCACTCTGACTTGGTGGCATAGTTAGGAGCCCTAAGAGACCCATTTTGCCTGTCATTTTGGCTATAAAAATGGCCTAAGACTTGCCATTTCCGTAAGTATTCCACCACTGAGCTTCTCCCTCTCAATTCTCCTCTAAAGAGCTCTCCTCCTCCAAGCTTCTCACTGCCCCCATACCACCAAAGGGGTCAGTTCTACTACCCTTCCTGAAGCAATCCAAGCCCGCTGAAGCACTCCATGCCGAAGCACCATCAGCATCCTCATCTCTACTCTTATCTCTGTACCTCTCTCCCTATTTCTTATTCTTTTACTGCATTCTTAATAGTAGTGGAAGCATGTATCTAGAAATAGCTAGTTATCTATGAAGCTTTATTTTAATTATGTTTCTCTTAATTAGGAAATAATAATGGTGAGTAGAAAAATCAGAATTGATTTGCAAAACATGTCTCCTTGAGATCGATTGGGACTCATGTTTCATTATAAAAAAATATTTTTGTTGAATCAGAATCGCAACTATACTGCGATGCATTTCAAGTCAAATTCGTGATTTTGCATTTTGACAAATGGCATCGTTGCCGAGGAGGCAATACGATTGTTGATTCTTGATTTTCGTGCTGAAATCTAACACATTTTCTCTACTTAGTTTGTGGTGGCAGGTACATGAGATCGAGCGAAAAATCTACGCATGCATCGAGCATAGGTGAAGAAATTAGGTACATGCCACATCTTAGGTTTTAGGATTTCCTTTGAATCTTAGGTTAGATTTGCTTTGAAAAAAAAGATTTGTAAATTTGAAAAAGAAAAAAAATAGTTTTCTTGAAAAGGTCTCATTTTTTACTTGAACATTCTTTCAAAAGCCTTTTCGTGCTTTTCTGAAATTCAGCAAAAAATTTTAGTGGATTTAGAAATCATTTGTCAAAGATTTAGCGATTCAAAAATTTTGAAATTTGGGTTAAAAATAGATTTTCAAATTATATTTCCAATGCCACTATTCTCTTGGAAAAATTTGATTTGTGGAATTTTAAAAAACTCATGAAGTGCATGGGGGTTAAACAAATTGAGATCCAGATTTTTCTGATCTTCAAAAATCAATTTTGAATGGTACACAAATTTGATTGACCTAAAATTATTGTGGTTTCAAAAAGAAAAACCAACACGGGGTCAATCTGCCTTATCTAACCCCTTGTTAGTAAATATTCGTATTTAATTATTTGAAATAGTAAATATTCTAAAAAAAGATTCTCTGAAAAGTTTATCTAAAAAGGAATCTTCCTGCCAATTTTTATCTCATTTGGATTCCAATTGCATCTTAGAGAGTATTTTGAATTTGATTGTGGTTTGCTGATTGAATATTTACTCAATTGCATGAACCCTAGGTTTAACTATTAGGGTTACACTTTAGAGACCACATAGACTAGCTTGGACTCAATCGAGTCTAGTGACTAGTCGGTGAGTCAAGTCACCTTGTTGACCACTCACGAAACACCTCAATTAAGGAAAAAGGTTAAGAAAAATTCGTAAAAATATATCAATTAACATGCATTTTATCTTTTAACTATTGAGAGGGTCTCAACCTCTTTGGCAAAATCGAGTGTCTAGCTTGTGGGGTAGTGTCAAATGACTGTGGCTAAGGGGTATTAAGGACTCGGAGGCGCAAGCCAAAAGAAGAGCCTTCCTCTTAGTCCCCCTGTAACAGACTAGCTTGGTTAGTTTAAGAGGAAGAAATAATTTTCAATCGGTCTCTCGACAAATTTCTTCAACAATTAAAACCTTAATGAAATATCTGGTCATTTGATTCTAAAGGACCAACTTGATTAATAAGGCCTTAGCCTTGTTTGGCTTGGCTACACCAACTCTTGTTGTTGGTGTATGCAAGGAAGGAGGCCTTTAAGACTTGAATTTGCTGGGCCTTGGGAACCAAATCCAAGGTGGCAAAGGTGACTTTTCGCATCGCCTGGTTCTTCTTCTCAACCCTCTTCTTGGCTAATCATGGTCCTGGACCTGGTCAAGGCCCTGAAAATCTAGACCTGATGACTCGTTTGGAAGCCATGGTCGTTGAGTTTGAATAAAGGTATCAGCAGAATATTGATAAAATCCTAAACACATTGGACTTGATGCAGAACCCACCGTGCGGAGAACAGCTGTGGGACTTCTATGTTCCGACAACTCTAGTTCTAGCATCCCAAGTTCGGATTCCCACAGGCGGAGATGCATTCAAGCTAAAGCTGAATGTAATAAGACTTATTGAAACTTATTTTCATGGAAACATGAATGAGGATCCCTTCCAACACATCGAGGATCTGAGTCGAATCACGAAAATAGATCGACCCAAAAACGTTGATTTAGGGATCGTTCTCATGAAGCTTTTTCCGTTCTCTCTTAAGGATAAAGCTTCTTATTGGTTTAAGACCATCAGGAGGCTAATTGGAACCTGGGTAGAATTACGTTGTGAATTCCTCCAAAAGTTCTTCCCGATTGATTGAATGAATATGATGAGGTGTGTGATTACGTCTTTCTCCCAAGGATCAGAGGAGAAGTTGCATGATGCCTGAGATAGATTCCATGATCTTCTCAGGAAATGCTGACACCATGGAGTGCTGTTAATGCGCTTCGATTGTATTTCAAAATCGTGCATCGTAGTATAGGTGATCAAAGTGAATTATCATTTAAATTTATAATTCTCGAATTAAAAGAGAATCTGTAGTCATCTTTGGGAGCAAGAAATTGTGAAAATATCACTATTTAGAATTTTTTACAAAATAGGGCTAGATACAATTAATCCAATTCTCTATGGTCCAAATCTGGTTCATTGTTGATGGGCTATCGAGGGGTTTTAAGGAGTAACCGTCGTAGCAAAGCCTCAATAGCTTGAAAATAATTAAATTTATATGCTCAGATTCTAAAATGGAGTCCGAGGTCGATCACATAGAGAAATTTAAGAGGAATTCATTCTCACTAATCACAATTTAATTAGAAATATAAGTAATTATGACCAAAGCTTCATTTAGAACAACTCAGAATGATATATATATAAAATCAAGTAACAAAGTGCAAAAAGATTGGGTTAAAATGGTGATTTGAATCACCAAATTAACCCTAATATTAACCTCGAATAAATGCACAGTATCTCTCAATCAAATATGCCACGTCAACCAATTAAATATCTTAACAGTATGTAGCACTAAGGCACCAACAGCAAGTTGCTTAAGGCACAGATTCAACAGAAGAGGCAAAGGCCTCCTCTCTCCTTCGAGCCTTAAGAGAGAGGCAAGCATAGCACAACATAGAGGCAAAGGCCTCTAAAGACTCGGCCAAGTGTAGAGAGCAGAGGCACGAAGGGCAAAAACCCCTCCTCTCTCTTTCTTATTCTTTCTCTCAGAGACCTGAGCTTAGTCGGGTAATCGGTTGGGTATTCAGGTGTGAATAGGGACTAGGCCTGCGGTCATGTATCGCAGGTGAGGAGTGTGTAGAGGAGGGTAAGCAGGTGAGTGGGGTATGGGGACCCGACCCCCATGTACTTGGGTGAGGAGATAAGATCACAAAAATAATTTAAGTTGCATCGGTCATTGGTAGCTCCACGATGTGGGACTATCTTGTCTCCTCCTTTCACGTGCAGTTGTAGGAGGAAGTGCCTTCAATTGAGGATGAAGGGGGCGCTTGCTACGTCAATTGAGGACCTGGAGGGGAGCCTAGAAGTCAACTGTAGCACTTGGATGTGGATTCTAGAAGGATTATGGTCGGAGGATTGCAGCTAGAGTCGGAGAAGTCAGGGGCGGTGGCGGAGGTTCGGCGGTCACCTGAAAAGGAGAAAACTTGCATTTTTTTTTTGCACTTTCCTACCCCCCCATGCCTAAGATTTGCAATGTCCTCATTGTAACCTAGGGGGTCTTAGTTTATTCCTTAAGACAGAAATTTGGGTGAGTGGATGGGTCGGGTTGAATTTTTGCGGACGATTTCAAATCTCAGATGCGAACATCTGAGTTGGGGTCGGCTGTCTATAAGGGTGAACTTCGAGTGCTGAAAGGTGTCAGAACAAGTTTCAGGTTTTCAAAGAGAATGACGGGCTGCCTCCTGTTAAGCGCTGAGTTTTACGCCATCGGCTGGGCGCAATAAGCTCAAGGGGAACGGAGGATATAAGATGCCTCAGCCAAATCAGTAGAAGCTACATCAATGAACGGCTTGAGTCTCTGACCGTTCACGATGAAAGGTTCAGAATCGTGGCTGAGTGGACTGATTTCGATTGCTCCATTTCCAAAAACCTGTCGGACCAAATATGGTCCGACCCACTTAGATCTCAGTTTTCCTGGGAAGAGTTTGAGTCGGGCATCAAAGAGTAGGACCTTTTGACCAGGATGAAAGATCTTTCTCGAGATGTGTTTGTCGTGGAAGGCTTTAACCCGCTCCTTGTAGATTTGCGAGTTCTCGTACGCGTCTATGCGTAATTCATCGATCTCGCTGATTTGGAGTTTTCTGTGGGTCCCAGCCTTAGAAAGATCCAGATTACAGTTCCGTACTGCCCAATAGGCTTTATGCTCCAGTTCGACGGGAAGGTGGCATGCCTTTCCGTACACCAATCTAAAGGGAGACATGCCCAATTGGGTCTTGTGGGCGGTCCTATAGGCCCACAATGCTTCCGGAAGTCGGGACGACCAGTCCTTCCTGTCAGGTCGAACAGTGACTTGCAGGATTTTCTTGATCTCCCGATTAGACAGCTCAGCTAGACCATTAGTTTGGGGGTGGTAAGGAGTAGAAATTCGGTGAGACACCCCGTATTTGGTCATCAGTGACCTAAACTGAGCATTTGTGAAATGGGTCCCCCCATCAGAGATTATTGCACGAGGAATCCCGAACCTTGAGAAAATGTGTTGATGAATAAATTTGAGAACGATTTTGTGATCACAGGTTCGGGTCGGTATGGCTTCGATCCATTTGGACACGTAGCCCACAGCCAACAGAATGTATTCGAAACCATCCGAAACAGGAAAGGGGCCCATAAAATCAATCCCCCAAACATCAAAGATTTCGCATACTAGAATCGGTTGCATAGGCATCATGTCACGACGGCTCATGTTGCCCAAAGTCTGGCAACGACTACATGCCTTGCAATGACTGTGTGCGTCTTTGAACAGTGTGGGCCAGTAAAAGCCGCACTGGAGGACTTTTGATGCGGTTTTATGCCCGGCAAAATGGCCACCGCATGCCTGGTCATGGCAGAAAGAGAGGATATTGTTGACTTCCCCTTCCGGGACACATCTCCGGATGATCTGATCGGCACCTATGCGGAAGAGGTACGGGTCTTCCCAAATGTAATACTTGGCATCGGCGCGTAATTTGTCTTTCTTGGCCTTCGGCCAATCGGACGGGATCTGATGAGATGCCAAGTAATTTACAATATTAGCAAACCATGGAAGGCTAGTACCAATAGTCAGCAGGTGCTCATCGGGAAAATGCTCAGTGATGGGTCCGGAAGGGTCAATCATTTCAGAAGGAAGACGGGACAAGTGATCAGCTACCACGTTTTGTTTTCCCGCTTTATCGCGAATCTCGAGGTCAAATTCTTGCAACAGCAAGATCCATCGGATCAATCGAGGTTTCGCGTCCTTCTTTGCAAGGAGATGCCTCACAGCCGTGTGATCCGAGTATATGATGACATGGGAACCCAGAAGGTATGATCTGAACTTCTCTAGGGCAAATACTACAGCTAGCAGCTCTTTCTCAGTAACTGTATAGTTACGCTGAGCCTCATCGAGTGTTTTGCTGGAGTAGTAAATGACCACAGGTTTCTTGTCATTTTTCTGCCCCAAAACCGCTCCTACAGCGAAGTCGGATGCATCACACATGATCTCAAAGGGTTGAGACCAATCAGGGGACTGTAGGATCGGGGCTTGGGTGACTCGGTCACGCAGGATTTCAAATGCTTGAGTGCATTCCTTGGAGATTTCGAAGGGAACATCCTTGGAGAGAAGAGTGGTCAGGGGACGTGCGATTTTTGAAAAATCAGGGATAAATCGTCGATAAAAATCGACATGCCCTAAAAAGGATCGGATGTCCCTGATCGAGCTAGGCATAGGAAGGTGAGAAATCAGATTAACCTTAGCTCGATCCACTTGGATACCTTTCTCCGAAATTGAGTGTCCCAGGACAATTCCCTCAGGCACCATGAAATGGCTCTTTTCCCAGGAAAGAACCAAATTCACGTCGATGCACCGCCTGAGTATCTGGACCAAATGTTGGAGGCAATCGTCGAATGATGCTCCGAAAACTGAAAAGTCATCCATGAAGACTTCCAGATAATCACCTACCATATCTGAGAATATGGCAAGCATGCATCGCTGAAAAGTAGCGGGTGCATTGCAAAGACCGAAAGGCATCCTTCGGAAAGCGTATGTTCCGAAGGGGCAGGTGAACGTGGTCTTTTCTTGGTCCTCAGGATGGATTGCCACCTGGTTATAACCGGAGTACCCGTCAAGGAAGCAGAAGAACCTATTTCCCGCTAATTTTTCGAGAATTTGATCAATGAAGGGTAGTGGGAAATGATCCTTCTTCGTGGAGGAATTGAGTCGACGGTAATCTATACAGACTCTCCACGAGTTGGCTAATTGGGTAGGAATGATTTCTCCGGTCTCAGTCGTTATAGTGGTGAGTCCTGCCTTTTTAGGCACGACCTGAATTGGGCTCACCCAACGACTATCGGAGATCGGGTAGATGATCCCAGCATCTAACCACTTTATGATCTCCTTTTTCACGACCTCCTGCAGATTGGGGTTTAAGCGTCTCTGCATTTCACGAGAAGGTCGTGTGCCCTCTTCTGAATAGATATGATGAGTACAATAAGAGGGACTTATTCCAGTCAAATCATCGAGAGTCCATCCGATGGCTCTGCGATGTTGCTGGAGGACAACAATCAGACGGGATTCCTGTTCAGGACTGAGGTTGGAATTGATGATCACAGGAAGGGTCTGATTAGAACCCAAAAAGATGTATTTCAAATGAGCAGGAAGGGGTTTCAGTTCAAGGATGGGGTTTTCAGCAGCAGCGGGTGGTTCAGTATAGATGTGAGGTTCAAGGGTGGGAGTTACTGGGTTGTTCACATCTGGATTTGACTCCTCTGTTTGCGGGTCAAGATCCTTTTGTGGTTGATGAGGCATACTCAAGTCATTCTGGAGGTGTGATTCATCAACCAAAGTCTTGATGTCACAAATTTGCTCGATGACGCCGCAATTAATTCCTTGTTGGGCCTTAAATATATCAATTTTCAGTGTTTGATCTCCAAACTTAAGCTCTATTTGGCCCTCCTCACAGCTGATGTTGGCTCTAGCAGTAGCCAAGAAAGGTCTCCCTAGAATGATTGGTGTATCCCTAGGGTTCTCAGGTGCATCCATGTCTAAGACTATAAAGTCCACTGGAAAATAGAAATCCCGCACTCTCACGATAACATCCTCGAGAATCCCTTCTGGTGACTTTATAGATCGATCTGCTAATTGTAATGTCACCTCGGTTGGTTTCAGCTCAGATTCTTCTAGATGGTCAAGTAAGGATGTGGGTATCAGATTTATAGATGCACCTAAGTCTAACAATGCTCTATCAAATTGGGTACCACCTATCTTACAGGAGATCAGGGGAGTTCCAGGATCTTTTGCCTTGGGTGGGAGTCTACTAAGGATTACAGAGCTGGCTTGCTCTGACAGAACAATTGGGCTCCCTCCCTTGGTTCGCGGCTTACGCTGGGGTGTACATATATTCTTTAGAAATCGTGCGTAAGCTGGTACGTGGCGGATTGCATCCATCAAGGGGATGTTTATGTGGACCTGCTCAAAGAGCTTGACCAGGTCTTCCTCAGGGGCCACAGGTTTTGTGGTCTTCTTTCCCTTGGTCAGGGCCTCGGGAAACGGGATCTTGGTTGGTTCCTCTAGGATAGGTCCAGGTTGTGGGTCTGGAACAGCGGTACCTTGGATAACTATCCTAGGGTCATGGTTATCAGGCTGGGAGTGGTTTGGATAATGCGGGTCCTGAGTTGTCTTACCACTACGTGTTGTTACAGAATTTAATCCGGCCTGATTTTGGTTTGGGTTTGGTAGGAGGGGTGGCTGCTGCTGAAATCCTGCACGAGAAGTAGAGGCTTCCATCTCGTCTGGAGATGGAGCAGTGGGGGCCTGATAAATCCATTGAGCGTGGCCTAAATTTGGATTCATAACGCGCTTCTGGGTTGGCACGTTATTTGGGTTAGGAAGAGGTTGGGAAGGGAGTGTGCCTGGCTGGCGAGAATTTGCCAACTGGGCCAGCTGAGTTTTAACTTCAGTAAGCTCGTCCTTGTGCTGTTTTTGAATGGCCGCATTCGATTTTTGAATGTCAGCCAGAGTCTGAAGGATTAAGGACATTTGATCTTGATTTGGCCCTGATGGATAAGTAGGGTTGGGCCGAGGCTGAGGCGGCTGGTAGTGATGAGAGGGCTGTGGGCGGGACTGAAAAGGTGGTCTTTGGGTTTGGGAATTTCCCGCCCACTGAAAATTGGGATGGTTTCGCCATCCCGGGTTGTAAGTGTTGGAGAATGGGTCGTTCTGGATGGCGTTGAGGTCCTCGCAGGTCTGAGGAACCTCCTGAGAATCAGGGAAAGGAGGAATGGAGTTCCCCCGGCTGGTGTAGAAAGGATCGGATGATCTTCCAGTCCAAGAATCAGATGGGGATGGATATGGATCCATCCCAGGGGAGGATCGGTGGAGGATATTTTGCACAGTCTCCTGTGTGGAAGGAGGTTGTGCAAAGGAGTTACGCGCAGAGGTGGCTCGCTGCAAGTGCTGAGTCAGCTCATCCACCTTCTTTTCAATGATTGAGACCTTGTCCAATCGACTGGCCATTAATTCCAGGTCGACTGATGCGGATAGGCCCTGCGTCTCATGTGCTCCCTTAAGATTCGTCGCTGTGCGGGTATTCGTCCTGTCGAATAATCCCATGGAGTCATTGTTGATGGAGTTCTCGCACATGTTTTCGAGAATCTCCCATACGGTGTCTTCATGTTGACCCATGATGTTTCCTCCGCAGGTTGCATTGACGAAAAGGCGGATGTCCTCACGGAGTCCCTGGTAAAAAGATTGGACTTGTTCCCATTTAGGAACTCCGTGATGGGGGCACTTTCTCATGAGATCCTGAAAACGATCCCATGCCTCATGGAGAGGTTCTCCTGATTGTTGAGTGAAGTGTGTAATCTGATGGCGCAAGGCGTTGGTCCGACCAACGGGAAAGAACTTTTTCAAAAACTCGGATTGAAGTTCTTCCCAAGTGTTGATCGGCCGGGTCTGAGTTTGATACCAATGGGCGGCCTTGTCCATAAGAGAAAAGGAGAACATCTTCATGAGAAGAATATCCCGATTTTGCGCATCTGATCCAAAAGTGTGGGCCAGATGCTTAAGCTGTTTGATGTGCTGGAAGGGATCTTCAGAATTAAGCCCATGGAATTTAGGTATAGCATGAATCATGTTGGGCTTTAGTTCGGAATCAGGTCCTCCAATCGGGATTCTGACTCGAGGCTCAATGGCCACCGCAGCAGGATTGTAGTGGTCCCGCATCATAGGACGCTGCGGTGGGTGCACGAAGTTTTGGAAGAGGTCATTGAGTCGCTGGAGCTGGTGTTCCAGATTATTTTCTTCCTCAACTGGCTGAGCCATGATGGGGGAAGAAGAAGAACTTGGTTCTGAATCAGAAGAGAGAATAATGTGAGGGTGTTGCTGCACAAATACGGGCGTCGAGGCTTGGCCTTGACGAGAGCGAATTTCTAATGGGGGTCTTAAGGGTGGTCTTAGAGACCTCCTTCCGTACATGCACAGTTGGGAGAGGTAAGTTTAGAAGGTGCTGGACCCAATCAAGACACCCAAAAATGTGTTGGGTGACTATAGAGGTGCGGGGCAGATGGACCCCTTGATCAGAAAGATCGTCCACCTGAGAATTACCTGGGCAGCCAGAGAGGGAGAGTCCCGCGAAGACCCCTACACGGTAGAGCGTCCCCACGGGTTACAGGGTTTCCCCCACCCGACCTCTCTTGTCACTGCGGTTCCAGGTAGACCAGAATGGGGATCTTGACCTCTTAAGTCTACCAATTTTAAGATCAGGGTGCTTAAGGTTTCACTTGAACTTTAGTCTTTTTAAGTGCAAAGAGTGACCTAATTTAAGGTTGGTTGACCCAAGGGGTCAACTTTACCTATTGTTTTCTTTAAGAGCTTTTAGGTCCTGTCTTTTAGGGTTCAAGTGTTTAGAGAGAGCCAATTGTTTTAGGATTTTTCTTGTTAATTATTTTCAATCAATGGCTTGGGCACACCTCTTTTGGATTTCCTTAATTCTTGATTAAGGGGTGTGTCTCTACTGAAATCCTATTGTTTAACCTTATGTTGGCTCTACTTGGTCCATTTAACTCTTTGTTGGGCAATTAGGGCTCAAGCAAGAATGTGTTAGCCCTTAAATACCCTTAATAGTGTGCAGGAGTGATGAGTTGAAAACATGCAACTTTTTATGGTTACTAAGTATGGAAGACAGGTTAGCCCTATATTGCTTGTTCTTTTCTTTTCTTCCTCTTTAGAGTTTAGGGGTTAATAGTGAGAGGAAAAATTTACCTGTCTTCGGAGTGGTTGTCGTGTGGTTGCTTGTCTTCTTGAGTTCTTGTAGCTGCACAAAAGAGAGGAGATTATCAGAAATTAAAAGATACAGGAATGTTTACCTCTAGAATAGCCGTTGCTCCCCGGCAGCGGTGCCAAAATGAAACGTGGGTTTTACCGGGTTTGTTATAACGTTGTAGTAAAGCCGGTTATGACCAACACTTCAAATATAAATTTTTTTACTCGGAAAATAAAAGAGTTCCCGAGGTCGAACTCAGGGAGCAAGTTGTATTCTAGAGATATACATGTTTCTTTTACAAAAATAAAGAGAGAGGGAAAGAATTTGTTGTTTTCTCTTTGTTCTGCAGAGGGGGATGCTCTTCTTTCTCTCTTTCTTTAGATCTCCTTCTTTCTTCTTCTTCTTTGGTTTTCTGCCTTGACCTCTCTTCTTCTTCTTCTGCAATCGTGGTGACGCTCGTCTTCTTCTTCCTGCTGTTCCTGCTTTGGTGATGTTCTTCTTTCTTCAGAGCTCCTTGTTCTTCTTCTTCGTTCTGCAGAGGTGATGCTCCTCTTCAGATCTCTTTCTTCTTCTTCCTCGGTTTCTGCCTTGACCTCTCTTCTTCTTCTTCTGCTTTGGCCGTTGCTCTTCCTTCTTCTTCAGCCTGCCTTCTTTCCTGCTCTGGCTGCTGACCTTCCATCGTCTGACCCGGTGCTTAGACGACTTAACTATGCCTTTGCTACAGTGCAGCTCCTTCTTCTTCAGCGGGTCTTCTTCTTCGCCTGTGCCTGCACACTTCAGGGTTTTTCGTCAAGAGGCAAAACCTACTCTACCCCCCTCCCCCGCGTCTCTCTTTCTCTCTGAAACCACTCTTGGGAAGGCTCTCCCAGAGCTACCGGGTAATCGGGTTCGGGTCACGCCCGGGTCCAGGCCCACCGGCGTGCGGTGGTGGGCGAGGAGTGCAGGTTGGTTTAATCGGGTCGGGCCAGGTCCGCGGAGCGTGGTCACGGACGAGGCCGGGTCGGGTGAGAGGGACCTCACCCCGTGGTCAGGAGGCAGACAGCATAAGGCACTTTTTGCCTTTATGCGTCCGCGTGCAACCGAGAAGTTCCGAGGTGGGACTAAATGTCCCACCCCAATTGAGCGCCCGTCGCGGAGGGAGCAGTGGGCGATCGTGGCTTCACGCGCGGCCTTCGCCCCATCTGCGAGCCTGGGACGTTTCGCTGAGACTCCCCGCGCAACCTGGGAGTCGAACCTGGGCGAAGGCGTGCCTGCACCTGCAGGTGAAGGAGCTCTGCCTGCTCAGTAATGGCGACGGCGGGCGAGTCACCTGGTCACAGAAGAACGGCCTCTCGGCCAAATCAGACAGGCGGGGGACCTTCGCCGTGGCACGGCGAAGGTGGTCAGGGGGTCTGCAGGGGGCGTGATGGAGCCAACAGGTCGTCCTAGGTCAAACTGTGAGCGAAGAAGTGGGTGTGTTCGGTGGATCTGCAGAGGGCGTTTGGTGGGAAGTGGAGGGGCGGAAGAGGATCAGGGTGAGGAGGCGGAGGTTCTGCGGTGGTCGGCGAGCCGTGTGGGTCGCTGAGGTGATGGGAGCGGCTCGCCGGAGGGTGGTCGGAGGCGGAGAGGGTGAGGGTGAACAGGAGCGGTCGAGGGTTTAATCAAATAAAAGACAGTGAGGAAAAGAAAGAGGGGGAGGTGGGGAGGAGTTCTGACCTAGCTATGGAGACGAAAGGGGCCGAGACAGGGCGACAGTCGTATCGACTGTCGCCGGAGAAGAAGATGCCCAGGGGAAGGGGCGGCGGCGAGCAGAGGGCTGGAGAGGCGCCAGCTGGGTACGGCGTGGCGCAGGAAGAGCAGGGGAGGAGGTCTCTGCTGCTGGTATTACGGCAGAGCGAAGAGGAGGAGGGGGAGGAAACCGCCGGAGCTGGTGAGCGTCTGCCGGAGAAAGAAGAGAAGGAAGTTGGGGATTTCTCCGTCAGATCCAGGCTGCCCTGGTCGGTGGAGCAGCGGGGGGTATTTATAGGGATGAAACAGGGAGGAAGGCGGAGGGAGACGACGTGTCTCCCTCGCCGGAGAATGGTCGGAACATGAACCCATACCGTCCGTGCGTTCGCACGGCCGGTATGGTGGGCTACAATGACCAGGGGGGTGCTCCTGCGACGGCTGACGACGCAGGGCACCCCCGGTTTACTTGCCAGGTCCCCCACCTCACCCTGCGCGGCGCCATGCTCCGCGCAAGGTCGCCGGAGCATGGTGCTGGCAGGGTTTTGCAGGAGGGACCTGATTGCAAAGAATGAAGGAGAGTTAGGGGCCAAAATGCGAGGGTTCAAAAGTTGAGGGCCAAAGAGTAAATATATGAGGACCAAAGTGTGAAGTCGGTCAAGGAGGTTTCTTCTTAGGCTCAAGTTTTTATACATGACTAATTAGGACCTAAGGAATCTGATGGTGAGTTTTATTTTCATATTAAACCTTGTTTGACCGGTCAATTTGCGCAAAAACCCAAATTAAGTTATTAATTGGGCATGGTTCTCAATGTAGGTCAAAATGGGTTCTAAAGGCCAAATTGAAGGTTCTAAACCCTAGAGATTATTTTTCTATGAATTTTAGAGGGTTTATTCTATTTTTACTTTGCCTCGAACCTTGTGAATTGAAGTGGGTTGTTTTAGGGTTACAGATTATCATTTGGTTCCTTGGAAGTGCTGTAGCCCTTGCTAGATCATCTCATCCCACTTTTATTCTTATTAAGCTGTTTTGACCTGTGTTTGGTCCTTGAATTACCCTGCATGCAGTTTATACTGGTAAAATTGCACTTTTACCCCTTATGACTGGTTTTCTTCTCAAACTCAGAATTCTCTGAGTTAAGCCTTTCCTTGAGATATGTAGGAGCTTTTATCCTTTGTATTGGGTCAAAATGAGCTAGTTATGGCTCATGATGAGGTTCTCATCATACCCCCATGCCTAGCTTTTGCTAGTCCCTTAGCAAAAACTTAAGGTTTCAACCCTTGTTCTAGACCATGAAGTTTTCAATAGTTTTAGATAAGTGCCTTCATAGATTAGGTTAGAATGCTGATCATAGGCCTAAAAGGTACTCTAGTACCAATCAAGATCCAACTCTGTCTAGCCTTAGCCTCAGTCTTTTAGCAAAGGTTTTTAAGGCCCGCAAGAACTAACCTAAGGTTTATTGGACTTCGTGGTTAAAGCACCCGTGCTTGAAATGATTTTAGCCCTGGCTCAGTTCGCAGTGCGTTTTGTAAGAGAGAGATAGAAAGTTTTTCTGTTTGGAGAGTTTTCTCTCTCTTTTTCTTTTTAGTTCTAGCCTAGGATTGGCTTTTCAACACGGTCTGTATCAGATTCCTTGCTCCCATCATCAATCCTCAAGGGTTCCTGGCGATCGATGCTTCGAGATAGCACCGCCCATGGCAACCCCCGGAACCCTGGCTATTGAGATTTCGAGATAATCCCATCCATGGTATTCCGTGGCCGAATCCAGACCCTGGCAATTGACATTTCGAGATAATGCCATCCATGGAATCTGAACCAGCAGAGTGCTTACATGCCCCCCGTAGGATATGTAAATATCCTAAGAGACAAGCACCGAGGAGATGATATTTTGTTACGCATCTTCGAGGGGATTTCCCGCCTCTCCGCGCTGGGAACTCGTCCAAATCAACTTGTGTTGATCGGCCGCTCCTATTCTAGGTGTTCTTTTCAGATTTTTGCGACGCTTCTGCGTGATTCTGATTTTTACGCTTACTGAACCAGGCTGTGTGTGAGATTAGGGTGCTTAGGTTACTGAGTCCCGTAAACCAAAAATTAGTTAACGAGGCCGAATACTTCCTAAGCCTTAGACCTAATACTTCGGCTTTTCATTTTCCTCAACCTCTTGAGGAGTGTCCAGATCTTAATGGGTACTAAGAGTCTATTCAAGAATGCCTAAGGTTTGCATTCTTACTAATCTCATTGTGCACTTTTCAGTTATTTTCTTGAATGAGGTCTAGAACCTAGGTTAATTCCTTAGTTCCTTACTAATGACTATCACTTTTTCTCATAATTTTGTGCTCCTTTTTCATTTTGTTTCTTTTCTCCTTCACAAAATTTTCCTTCTCCTCTTTTCCTCTTATTCTTTTTCGAAAAATTTTTTATTTTTTATGGTATTTTTGGCATATGTGAATTTTTTGTTTGAAACCTTTTCTTACAAGTTTTTTTTTTTTTTTTTTTTTTGCACTTTCCTACCCCCCCATGCCTAAGATTTGCAATGTCCTCATTGTAACCTAGGGGGTCTTAGTTTATTCCTTAAGACAGAAATTTGGGTGAGTGGATGGGTCGGGTTGAATTTTTGCGGACGATTTCAAATCTCAGATGCGAACATCTGAGTTGGGGTCGGCTGTCTATAAGGGTGAACTTCGAGTGCTGAAAGGTGTCAGAACAAGTTTCAGGTTTTCAAAGAGAATGACGGGCTGCCTCCCGTTAAGCGCTGAGTTTTACGCCATCGGCTGGGCGCAATAAGCTCAAGGGGAACGGAGGATATAAGATGCCTCAGCCAAATCAGTAGAAGCTACATCAATGAACGGCTTGAGTCTCTGACCGTTCACGATGAAAGGTTCAGAATCGTGGCTGAGTGGACTGATTTCGATTGCTCCATTTCCAAAAACCTGTCGGACCAAATATGGTCCGACCCACTTAGATCTCAGTTTTCCTGGGAAGAGTTTGAGTCGGGCATCAAAGAGTAGGACCTTTTGACCAGGATGAAAGATCTTTCTCGAGATGTGTTTGTCGTGGAAGGCTTTAACCCGCTCCTTGTAGATTTGCGAGTTCTCGTACGCGTCTATGCGTAATTCATCGATCTCGCTGATTTGGAGTTTTCTGTGGGTCCCAGCCTTAGAAAGATCCAGATTACAGTTCCGTACTGCCCAATAGGCTTTATGCTCCAGTTCGACGGGAAGGTGGCATGCCTTTCCGTACACCAATCTAAAGGGAGACATGCCCAATTGGGTCTTGTGGGCGGTCCTATAGGCCCACAATGCTTCCGGAAGTCGGGACGACCAGTCCTTCCTGTCAGGTCGAACAGTGACTTGCAGGATTTTCTTGATCTCCCGATTAGACAGCTCAGCTAGACCATTAGTTTGGGGGTGGTAAGGAGTAGAAATTCGGTGAGACACCCCGTATTTGGTCATCAGTGACCTAAACTGAGCATTTGTGAAATGGGTCCCCCCATCAGAGATTATTGCACGAGGAATCCCGAACCTTGAGAAAATGTGTTGATGAATAAATTTGAGAACGATTTTGTGATCACAGGTTCGGGTCGGTATGGCTTCGATCCATTTGGACACGTAGCCCACAGCCAACAGAATGTATTCGAAACCATCCGAAACAGGAAAGGGGCCCATAAAATCAATCCCCCAAACATCAAAGATTTCGCATACTAGAATCGGTTGCATAGGCATCATGTCACGACGGCTCATGTTGCCCAAAGTCTGGCAACGACTACATGCCTTGCAATGACTGTGTGCGTCTTTGAACAGTGTGGGCCAGTAAAAGCCGCACTGGAGGACTTTTGATGCGGTTTTATGCCCGGCAAAATGGCCACCGCATGCCTGGTCATGGCAGAAAGAGAGGATATTGTTGACTTCCCCTTCCGGGACACATCTCCGGATGATCTGATCGGCACCTATGCGGAAGAGGTACGGGTCTTCCCAAATGTAATACTTGGCATCGGCGCGTAATTTGTCTTTCTTGGCCTTCGGCCAATCGGACGGGATCTGATGAGATGCCAAGTAATTTACAATATTAGCAAACCATGGAAGGCTAGTACCAATAGTCAGCAGGTGCTCATCGGGAAAATGCTCAGTGATGGGTCCGGAAGGGTCAATCATTTCAGAAGGAAGACGGGACAAGTGATCAGCTACCACGTTTTGTTTTCCCGCTTTATCGCGAATCTCGAGGTCAAATTCTTGCAACAGCAAGATCCATCGGATCAATCGAGGTTTCGCGTCCTTCTTTGCAAGGAGATGCCTCACAGCCGTGTGATCCGAGTATATGATGACATGGGAACCCAGAAGGTATGATCTGAACTTCTCTAGGGCAAATACTACAGCTAGCAGCTCTTTCTCAGTAACTGTATAGTTACGCTGAGCCTCATCGAGTGTTTTGCTGGAGTAGTAAATGACCACAGGTTTCTTGTCATTTTTCTGCCCCAAAACCGCTCCTACAGCGAAGTCGGATGCATCACACATGATCTCAAAGGGTTGAGACCAATCAGGGGACTGTAGGATCGGGGCTTGGGTGACTCGGTCACGCAGGATTTCAAATGCTTGAGTGCATTCCTTGGAGATTTCGAAGGGAACATCCTTGGAGAGAAGAGTGGTCAGGGGACGTGCGATTTTTGAAAAATCAGGGATAAATCGTCGATAAAAACCGACATGCCCTAAAAAGGATCGGATGTCCCTGATCGAGCTAGGCATAGGAAGGTGAGAAATCAGATTAACCTTAGCTCGATCCACTTGGATACCTTTCTCCGAAATTGAGTGTCCCAGGACAATTCCCTCAGGCACCATGAAATGGCTCTTTTCCCAGGAAAGAACCAAATTCACGTCGATGCACCGCCTGAGTATCTGGACCAAATGTTGGAGGCAATCGTCGAATGATGCTCCGAAAACTGAAAAGTCATCCATGAAGACTTCCAGATAATCACCTACCATATCTGAGAATATGGCAAGCATGCATCGCTGAAAAGTAGCGGGTGCATTGCAAAGACCGAAAGGCATCCTTCGGAAAGCGTATGTTCCGAAGGGGCAGGTGAACGTGGTCTTTTCTTGGTCCTCAGGATGGATTGCCACCTGGTTATAACCGGAGTACCCGTCAAGGAAGCAGAAGAACCTATTTCCCGCTAATTTTTCGAGAATTTGATCAATGAAGGGTAGTGGGAAATGATCCTTCTTCGTGGAGGAATTGAGTCGACGGTAATCTATACAGACTCTCCACGAGTTGGCTAATCGGGTAGGAATGATTTCTCCGGTCTCAGTCGTTATAGTGGTGAGTCCTGCCTTTTTAGGCACGACCTGAATTGGGCTCACCCAACGACTATCGGAGATCGGGTAGATGATCCCAGCATCTAACCACTTTATGATCTCCTTTTTCACGACCTCCTGCAGATTGGGGTTTAAGCGTCTCTGCATTTCACGAGAAGGTCGTGTGCCCTCTTCTGAATAGATATGATGAGTACAATAAGAGGGACTTATTCCAGTCAAATCATCGAGAGTCCATCCGATGGCTCTGCGATGTTGCTGGAGGACAACAATCAGACGGGATTCCTGTTCAGGACTGAGGTTGGAATTGATGATCACAGGAAGGGTCTGATTAGAACCCAAAAAGATGTATTTCAAATGAGCAGGAAGGGGTTTCAGTTCAAGGATGGGGTTTTCAGCAGCAGCGGGTGGTTCAGTATAGATGTGAGGTTCAAGGGTGGGAGTTACTGGGTTGTTCACATCTGGATTTGACTCCTCTGTTTGCGGGTCAAGATCCTTTTGTGGTTGATGAGGCATACTCAAGTCATTCTGGAGGTGTGATTCATCAACCAAAGTCTTGATGTCACAAATTTGCTCGATGACGCCGCAATTAATTCCTTGTTGGGCCTTAAATATATCAATTTTCAGTGTTTGATCTCCAAACTTAAGCTCTATTTGGCCCTCCTCACAGCTGATGTTGGCTCTAGCAGTAGCCAAGAAAGGTCTCCCTAGAATGATTGGTGTATCCCTAGGGTTCTCAGGTGCATCCATGTCTAAGACTATAAAGTCCACTGGAAAATAGAAATCCCGCACTCTCACGATAACATCCTCGAGAATCCCTTTTGGTGACTTTATAGATCGATCTGCTAATTGTAATGTCACCTCGGTTGGTTTCAGCTCAGATTCTTCTAGATGGTCAAGTAAGGATGTGGGTATCAGATTTATAGATGCACCTAAGTCTAACAATGCTCTATCAAATTGGGTACCACCTATCTTACAGGAGATCAGGGGAGTTCCAGGATCTTTTGCCTTGGGTGGGAGTCTACTAAGGATTACAGAGCTGGCTTGCTCTGACAGAACAATTGGGCTCCCTCCCTTGGTTCGCGGCTTACGCTGGGGTGTACATATATTCTTTAGAAATCGTGCGTAAGCTGGTACGTGGCGGATTGCATCCATCAAGGGGATGTTTATGTGGACCTGCTCAAAGAGCTTGACCAGGTCTTCCTCAGGGGCCACAGGTTTGGTGGTCTTCTTTCCCTTGGTCAGGGCCTCGGGAAACGGGATCTTGGTTGGTTCCTCTAGGATAGGTCCAGGTTGTGGGTCTGGAACAGCGGTACCTTGGATAACTATCCTAGGGTCATGGTTATCAGGCTGGGAGTGGTTTGGATAATGCGGGTCCTGAGTTGTCTTACCACTACGTGTTGTTACAGAATTTAATCCGGCCTGATTTTGGTTTGGGTTTGGTAGGAGGGGTGGCTGCTGCTGAAATCCCGCACGAGAAGTAGAGGCTTCCATCTCGTCTGGAGATGGAGCAGTGGGGGCCTGATAAATCCATTGAGCGTGGCCTAAATTTGGATTCATAACGCGCTTCTGGGTTGGCACGTTATTTGGGTTAGGAAGAGGTTGGGAAGGGAGTGTGCCTGGCTGGCGAGAATTTGCCAACTGGGCCAGCAGAGTTTTAACTTCAGTAAGCTCGTCCTTGTGCTGTTTTTGAATGGCCGCATTCGATTTTTGAATGTCAGCCAGAGTCTGAAGGATTAAGGACATTTGATCTTGATTTGGCCCTGATGGATAAGTAGGGTTGGGCCGAGGCTGAGGCGGCTGGTAGTGATGAGAGGGCTGTGGGCGGGACTGAAAAGGTGGTCTTTGGGTTTGGGAATTTCCCGCCCACTGAAAATTGGGATGGTTTCGCCATCCCGGGTTGTAAGTGTTGGAGAATGGGTCGTTCTGGATGGCGTTGAGGTCCTCGCAGGTCTGAGGAACCTCCTGAGAATCAGGGAAAGGAGGAATGGAGTTCCCCCGGCTGGTGTAGAAAGGATCGGATGATCTTCCAGTCCAAGAATCAGATGGGGATGGATATGGATCCATCCCAGGGGAGGATCGGTGGAGGATATTTTGCACAGTCTCCTGTGTGGAAGGAGGTTGTGCAAAGGAGTTACGCGCAGAGGTGGCTCGCTGCAAGTGCTGAGTCAGCTCATCCACCTTCTTTTCAATGATTGAGACCTTGTCCAATCGACTGGCCATTAATTCCAGGTCGACTGATGCGGACAGGCCCTGCGTCTCATGTGCTCCCTTAAGATTCGTCGCTGCGCGGGTATTCGTCCTGTCGAATAATCCCATGGAGTCATTGTTGATGGAGTTCTCGCACATGCTTTCGAGAATCTCCCATACGGTGTCTTCATGTTGACCCATGATGTTTCCTCCGCAGGTTGCATTGACGAAAAGGCGGATGTCCTCACGGAGTCCCTGGTAAAAAGATTGGACTTGTTCCCATTTAGGAACTCCGTGATGGGGGCACTTTCTCATGAGATCCTGAAAACGATCCCATGCCTCATGGAGAGGTTCTCCTGATTGTTGAGTGAAGTGTGTAATCTGATGGCGCAAGGCGTTGGTCCGACCAACGGGAAAGAACTTTTTCAAAAACTCGGATTGAAGTTCTTCCCAAGTGTTGATCGGCCGGGTCTGAGTTTGATACCAATGGGCGGCCTTGTCCATAAGAGAAAAGGAGAACATCTTCATGAGAAGAATATCCCGATTTTGCGCATCTGATCCAAAAGTGTGGGCCAGATGCTTAAGCTGTTTGATGTGCTGGAAGGGATCTTCAGAATTAAGCCCATGGAATTTAGGTATAGCATGAATCATGTTGGGCTTTAGTTCGGAATCAGGTCCTCCAATCGGGATTCTGACTCGAGGCTCAATGGCCACCGCAGCAGGATTGTAGTGGTCCCGCATCATAGGACGCTGCGGTGGGTGCACGAAGTTTTGGAAGAGGTCATTGAGTCGCTGGAGCTGGTGTTCCAGATTATTTTCTTCCTCAACTGGCTGAGCCATGATGGGGGAAGAAGAAGAACTTGGTTCTGAATCAGAAGAGAGAATAATGTGAGGGTGTTGCTGCACAAATACGGGCGTCGAGGCTTGGCCTTGACGAGAGCGAATTTCTAATGGGGGTCTTAAGGGTGGTCTTAGAGACCTCCTTCCGTACATGCACAGTTGGGAGAGGTAAGTTTAGAAGGTGCTGGACCCAATCAAGACACCCAAAAATGTGTTGGGTGACTATAGAGGTGCGGGGCAGATGGACCCCTTGATCAGAAAGATCGTCCACCTGAGAATTACCTGGGCAGCCAGAGAGGGAGAGTCCCGCGAAGACCCCTACACGGTAGAGCGTCCCCACGGGTTACAGGGTTTCCCCCACCCGACCTCTCTTGTCACTGCGGTTCCAGGTAGACCAGAATGGGGATCTTGACCTCTTAAGTCTACCAATTTTAAGATCAGGGTGCTTAAGGTTTCACTTGAACTTTAGTCTTTTTAAGTGCAAAGAGTGACCTAATTTAAGGTTGGTTGACCCAAGGGGTCAACTTTACCTATTGTTTTCTTTAAGAGCTTTTAGGTCCTGTCTTTTAGGGTTCAAGTGTTTAGAGAGAGCCAATTGTTTTAGGATTTTTCTTGTTAATTATTTTCAATCAATGGCTTGGGCACACCTCTTTTGGATTTCCTTAATTCTTGATTAAGGGGTGTGTCTCTACTGAAATCCTATTGTTTAACCTTATGTTGGCTCTACTTGGTCCATTTAACTCTTTGTTGGGCAATTAGGGCTCAAGCAAGAATGTGTTAGCCCTTAAATACCCTTAATAGTGTGCAGGAGTGATGAGTTGAAAACATGCAACTTTTTATGGTTACTAAGTATGGAAGACAGGTTAGCCCTATATTGCTTGTTCTTTTCTTTTCTTCCTCTTTAGAGTTTAGGGGTTAATAGTGAGAGGAAAAATTTACCTGTCTTCGGAGTGGTTGTCGTGTGGTTGCTTGTCTTCTTGAGTTCTTGTAGCTGCACAAAAGAGAGGAGATTATCAGAAATTAAAAGATACAGGAATGTTTACCTCTAGAATAGCCGTTGCTCCCCGGCAGCGGCGCCAAAATGAAACGTGGGTTTTACCGGGTTTGTTATAACGTTGTAGTAAAGCCGGTTATGACCAACACTTCAAATATAAATTTTTTTACTCAGAAAATAAAAGAGTTCCCGAGGTCGAACTCAGGGAGCAAGTTGTATTCTAGAGATATACATGTTTCTTTTACAAAAATAAAGAGAGAGGGAAAGAATTTGTTGTTTTCTCTTTGTTCTGCAGAGGGGGATGCTCTTCTTTCTCTCTTTCTTTAGATCTCCTTCTTTCTTCTTCTTCTTTGGTTTTCTGCCTTGACCTCTCTTCTTCTTCTTCTGCAATCGTGGTGACGCTCGTCTTCTTCTTCCTGCTGTTCCTGCTTTGGTGATGTTCTTCTTTCTTCAGAGCTCCTTGTTCTTCTTCTTCGTTCTGCAGAGGTGATGCTCCTCTTCAGATCTCTTTCTTCTTCTTCCTCGGTTTCTGCCTTGACCTCTCTTCTTCTTCTTCTGCTTTGGCCGTTGCTCTTCCTTCTTCTTCAGCCTGCCTTCTTTCCTGCTCTGGCTGCTGACCTTCCGTCGTCTGACCCGGTGCTTAGACGACTTAACTATGCCTTTGCTACAGTGCAGCTCCTTCTTCTTCAGCGGGTCTTCTTCTTCGCCTGTGCCTGCACACTTCAGGGTTTTTCGTCAAGAGGCAAAACCTACTCTACCCCCCTCCCCCGCGTCTCTCTTTCTCTCTGAAACCACTCTTGGGAAGGCTCTCCCAGAGCTACCGGGTAATCGGGTTCGGGTCACGCCCGGGTCCAGGCCCACCGGCGTGAGGTGGTGGGCGAGGAGTGCAGGTTGGTTTAATCGGGTCGGGCCAGGTCCGCGGAGCGTGGTCACGGACGAGGCCGGGTCGGGTGAGAGGGACCTCACCCCGTGGTCAGGAGGCAGACAGCATAAGGCACTTTTTGCCTTTATGCGTCCGCGCGCAACCGAGAAGTTCCGAGGTGGGACTAAATGTCCCACCCCAATTGAGCGCCCGTCGCGGAGGGAGCAGTGGGCGATCGTGGCTTCACGCGCGGCCTTCGCCCCATCTGCGAGCCTGGGACGTTTCGCTGAGACTCCCCGCGCAACCTGGGAGTCGAACCTGGGCGAAGGCGTGCCTGCACCTGCAGGTGAAGGAGCTCTGCCTGCTCAGTAATGGCGACGGCGGGCGAGTCACCTGGTCACAGAAGAACGGCCTCTCGGCCAAATCAGACAGGCGGGGGACCTTCGCCGTGGCACGGCGAAGGTGGTCAGGGGGTCTGCAGGGGGCGTGATGGAGCCAACAGGTCGTCCTAGGTCAAACTGTGAGCGAAGAAGTGGGTGTGTTCGGTGGATCTGCAGAGGGCGTTTGGTGGGAAGTGGAGGGGCGGAAGAGGATCAGGGTGAGGAGGCGGAGGTTCTGCGGTGGTCGGCGAGCCGTGTGGGTCGCTGAGGTGATGGGAGCGGCTCGCCGGAGGGTGGTCGGAGGCGGAGAGGGTGAGGGTGAACAGGAGCGGTCGAGGGTTTAATCAAATAAAAGACAGTGAGGAAAAGAAAGAGGGGGAGGTGGGGAGGAGTTCTGACCTAGCTATGGAGACGAAAGGGGCCGAGACAGGGCGACAGTCGTATCGACTGTCGCCGGAGAAGAAGATGCCCAGGGGAAGGGGCGGCGGCGAGCAGAGGGCTGGAGAGGCGCCAGCTGGGTACGGCGTGGCGCAGGAAGAGCAGGGGAGGAGGTCTCTGCTGCTGGTATTACGGCAGAGCGAAGAGGAGGAGGGGGAGGAAACCGCCGGAGCTGGTGAGCGTCTGCCGGAGAAAGAAGAGAAGGAAGTTGGGGATTTCTCCGTCAGATCCAGGCTGCCCTGGTCGGTGGAGCAACGGGGGGTATTTATAGGGATGAAACAGGGAGGAAGGCGGAGGGAGACGACGTGTCTCCCTCGCCGGAGAATGGTCGGAACATGAACCCATACCGTCCGTGCGTTCGCACGGCCGGTATGGTGGGCTACAATGACCAGGGGGGTGCTCCTGCGACGGCTGACGACGCAGGGCACCCCCGGTTTACTTGCCAGGTCCCCCACCTCACCCTGCGCGGCGCCATGCTCCGCGCAAGGTCGCCGGAGCATGGTGCTGGCAGGGTTTTGCAGGAGGGACCTGATTGCAAAGAACGAAGGAGAGTTAGGGGCCAAAATGCGAGGGTTCAAAAGTTGAGGGCCAAAGAGTAAATATATGAGGACCAAAGTGTGAAGTCGGTCAAGGAGGTTTCTTCTTAGGCTCAAGTTTTTATACATGACTAATTAGGACCTAAGGAATCTGATGGTGAGTTTTATTTTCATATTAAACCTTGTTTGACTGGTCAATTTGCGCAAAAACCCAAATTAAGTTATTAATTGGGCATGGTTCTCAATGTAGGTCAAAATGGGTTCTAAAGGCCAAATTGAAGGTTCTAAACCCTAGAGATTATTTTTCTATGAATTTTAGAGGGTTTATTCTATTTTTACTTTGCCTCGAACCTTGTGAATTGAAGTGGGTTGTTTTAGGGTTACAGATTATCATTTGGTTCCTTGGAAGTGCTGTAGCCCTTGCTAGATCATCTCATCCCACTTTTATTCTTATTAAGCTGTTTTGACCTGTGTTTGGTCCCTGAATTACCCTGCATGCAGTTTATACTGGTAAAATTGCACTTTTACCCCTTATGACTGATTTTCTTCTCAAACTCAGAATTCTCTGAGTTAAGCCTTTCCTTGAGATATGTAGGAGCTTTTATCCTTTGTATTAGGTCAAAATGAGCTAGTTATGGCTCATGATGAGGTTCTCATCAAACTCTAATTGGGCCCATTTTGGTACAAACCTAATTTGAACCCAACGAATCTTATGGTGAATTCAGATTTTAGTTTTGACCAAGTTTGACTATACAATTTGCGCAAAAACCCAAATTAGGGCAAGTTTGACTGACCAAGTTTTGACCAAGTTTGAATGGTGCTACATGTAGCCTAGTATTATAGACTTTAAATCTCTAGATTATCAAACAAATCAACTCGTAGAAAGTCTCAAAACTGTGCTCTCTTTTAGTTCCTTTTTGCTCATTCTCTTTCTTTCTCTCTTTTCTCTCTCATTTTTTTTTTATATATAATTGAGCTCACAATCTTACCACATTGGTAAATATATTTGGTGGTCTATTCATGGCATTAACACTTCGATTAAGTTCTGATAACCCTATAACTAAGTTAGAATTCCTTAACCAGTATTTGGGCAGTCAGAAATATAGAAGGTGGGTCAAGGCTGTATTTGGTGGATCGCAAATGATAGTGGGTATTGCTGCCTCAATGAAATTTATTCATAATGAATCAACACATAAACACAACTATGAACTCAAACACTTTTTTTTTTCTTTTCTTCTTTTTTTTTTGAAAAAATATTTTTTTTATTCTTTTTTTTCCATAATCAAATATCAACTCAACACAACGCAACACAACTTTCATTTATGAGGCATTATTGGGAAATGATGGTGTTCAAGAGGATATTGTGTGGCTTATTTGGTAGAAGTGCCTACTCTTGGCACCGAGAAGGAATGGATAGGACAATGTATTTCTGACCTTTGACATTAACACCCTCCTCCAGCCAAGGATTTCATAAAGGACGGTTGCAACCATCCACCTTAGTCCTAGTTTTATTAGAACCCATTCTTTGCGTATTTGCCTTATTTGGTGGCTCTCAGGAATTCACACAAAATGCTCACACATAGGAGTTGAGAGCAAAGACTATGCCTAACTCTGAGTATCATTATCTATAAGCCCATAATGCTTCTGGAAGCTGGGTTGACCAATCTTTTCTATCAAATCGAGCAATGACTTGCAGAATCTTTTTGATTTCCCGATTTGACAGCTCGGCCAGTCCGTTTGTTTGCGGATGATATGGGGTAGAAATGTGGTGAGATATATACCTGGTATTTCTAAGCACAAATTGGAAATGCACATTCACAAAATGGGTCCCTCCATCGGTGATGATTGCTTTAGGGACACCGAACCGAGAGAAGATGTTATCGTGAATAAATTTGATAGCAACCTTATGGTCATTGGTTCTGGTCGGAATGACTTCAATCCATTTGGACACATAATCCATAGCAAGAAGAATATACTTAAAGTTGTTCGAATTTGGAAATGGACCCACGAAATCAATCCCCTAAATATCAGAAACCTCGCACATGATAATTAGATTTAAGGGCATTATATCGCGATGGCCCATGTTACCCAAGGTCTGGCAACGAGCACATGCCCTACAGTAATTGTGTGCATCTTTAAATAAAGTCGGCCAATAGAAACCACTTTGGAGGATTTTAGTTGTGATTTTATGACCTGAAAAATGGCCACCGCAGGACTGGTCATGACAAAATGAAATGACATCATTGACCTCGGATCAGGAATGCATCACCGGATGATCAGATCTGCTCCAAGTAATACTTGGCATCTGAAATCAATTTGTCCTTTTTGGCTTTTGGCCAATCAGACATAATCTAGTTTGATGCCAAGTAGTTCACCATGTCTTCATACTTGGGAATCTAAGCATCTATGCCCATAAGATGCTCATCTGGGAAATGTTCGGTGATAGATGCTGAAGGATCAATGATAGACGAGGGAAGGCAAGACAAATGATCTGCAACTACGTTTTGTTTACTTGCTTTGTTGCAAATCTCTAAATCAAATTATTGCAAAAGCAAGATCCAATGAATCAAGCGAGACTTCGTGTCCCTTTTGGTAAGTAAGTGCCGAATTTCGGTATGGTCCGAGTATATGATAATGAGGGACCCGAGAAGGTACGACCATAATTTCTCCAGGGTGAAGACAATAGCCATAAGTTCCTTCTCAGCGATCGTGTAATTACATTGGGATTTGTTCAACGTTTTACTTACATAATAGATCACTGCTGGTTTTCCATCTATTTTTTGACCAAGGACTGCCCCCACAACATAATCCAAAGCATTGCACATGATCTCAAAGGGTAGAGACCAATCAGGGGATTGTAGTATTGGTACCTTGGTGACTTGATCCTTAAGAATTTTGAAAGGTTTGACACACTTGTCTGAGAAATCAAAGGGGATATCCTTCGATAACAAGTGAGTCAGGGGCCTAGCGAGTTTTGAGAAATCGAAGATGAAACGTTGGTAGAACCTGACAGCCCCAAGAAGGATCCAATGTCTTTGACCGAGGAGGGAGGAGGAAGTTTAGATATCAAATTGACCTTCGCTTGGTCAACTTGGATACCTTGTTCAGACATAAGGTGTCTAAGAATGATGCCCTGGGGAACCATAAAATGGCTCTTTTCCTAGCTCAGGACCAGATTTATGTCGATGCATCGTTAGAGGATCTTAGTCAAGTGGCCCAAGCATTCATTGAAAGTTTTTCCGAATACAGAAAAATCATCCATGAAGACTTCTAAAAATTCACCTACCATATCAAAGAATATTGCCAAAATGCACTGTTGGAAGGTGGCGGGTGCATTGTAGAGTCCGAATGGCATCCTATGGAACGCAAATGTCCCATAAGGATAGGTGAATGTGGTTTTCTCTCGGTCTTTAGGATGAATGACCACTTGATTATAACTAGAGTATCCATCCAAGAAACAGAAGTATTGATTTCCCGCTAATTTTTTGAGAATTTGATTAATAAAGGGTAGTGGGAAATGGTCCTTCTTCATTTAGGTATTCAATTTCTTCTTGTCTATGTAGATTCTCCATGAATTTGCTACACGTGTAGGGATAGATTCTCCAAACTCAGATTTGATATTGGTGAGCCCGATCTTCTTAGGCTCTACATGAATTGGGCTCACCCAATGGCTATCGGAGATGGGATAAATAATATCCGCATCAAGCCATTTTATTATCTCTTTCTTCATGACCTCTAGAAGATTCAGGTTGAGTTGGCGCTATCCTTCGCGCGTAGGTAGTGAGCCTTCTTCTGTAAAGATGTTATGTGTACAATAAGAAGGGCTTATACTAGTAAGATCATCTAAAGTCCACCCAATGGCCTTGTGATGTTCTCAGAGGATAGAAATTAGACACATTTCCTGATCTGTGGATAGAGAAGAGTTGATAATCATGGGAAACATGTTGTTTGAACCCAAAAAGATGTACTTGAGGCTATCAGGAAGCAGTTTTAACTCAAGTACCTGATTCTTAGTAACAGTGGGAAGATCGGGGTCAACCTGAAGGGGAACTAGAGGTGGACTAGGTTCCTCAAGGTGTAACTGGATTTGGGCTTCTAGAGGTTCTTGGTTAGGAGTAATCAAATCCAAATTATCAGAAATCGGGTCCTCAAAAAGTGAATCGATTCTATTCAATTCCTCAATCACACCATAATTAATTTCTCTATGGGCTCTAAAGAAATCAATCTTCATCATTTTATCCCTGAATTTTATTTCCATCTGGCCCTCCTCATAATTAATGTTTTCCCTGGCTGTTGCTAGGAATGGTCTCCCCAAGATTATAGGTGTCTCTTTCAGGTTTTCTGGTGTATCCATGTCTAAAATGATAAAATCAACAGGGAAGTAGTAATCCCGGACTCTCACAACAACGTCCTCCAAAACTCCACGGGGTGACTTAATAGATCGATCTGCTAACTGCAAGGTCACTTCTGTGGGTTTAAGTTCAGGATCCTTAAAATATTTTAGGAGGGATGAATGAATAAGGTTAATGGATGCACCTAAATCTAAAAGATCTCTGTTAAATTTTAAATCTCCGATCTTACAGGAGATCAGAGGTGTGTTAGGGTCTTTTAACTTCTGAGGAAGCTTGCCCAAAATGATGGAGCTAACCTGCTCTGATAGCAAAATAGGACTTCCATTAGAATTTTTTGACTTTCAGTTGGGTGTACAAAAATTCTTCAAAAATCTTGCATAAGGTGATACATGACTTATAGCATCCATCAAGGGAATGCTAATCTGAACTTGCTTAAAGAGCTTGACCAAGTCCTCGTCAATCAGAGGTGGTTTCCTACAGTTATTTCCCTTGGTTAAGGCCTCAAGAAAAATGTGGTCCTAGGCTCATTCGGAATGGGTTCTGTTGATCCTTGGTTATCCTTAATAATCACCCTAGATTGAGATGTACTAGGATTTGTGTTAGTGTATCTCTTCAGGATCCTTAGTACATTTACCACTGCGGGTTGTTAAAGAATGTAATCCCGCAAGATATGGAGGAGTGGGTAGGATTGGTGGCTGCCGTTGCTGAGAGGTGCTAGGTACAAAAGTTGATGCTTCTGACAGATCTTGATATATGGGTGCAGACGGGCTTGGATGCACATAGTGGATTTGGCCCAGTTTTGGGTTCGCAACGTACCTCTGGTTTGGTACTTTGTTAGGGTTTGGCAGTGGTTGCGAAGGTAATGTGCTTGGCTGGCGAGTCCTAGCCATCTGTGCAATTTGATTGCACATATCTGCCATATCCGCAGTATGCTGCCTCTTGATAGCAGCATTGGTCTTTTACATATCATCCAATGTTTGAAAAATCATGCTCATTTGATCATCTTTACTAGGCCCAGGTTGAAAATTCGGATTGGGCATAGGTTGAGTTGGCTGATATGAGTGCGGATTTTGTGGTCGGGGTTGATATTGAGGTCTAGGATTTTGAGGATAAGAGTTCCCCGACCAAGAAAAGTTGGGATGATTACGCCATCCAGAATTATAGGAATTAGAATAGGGGTTATTTTGGATGGTGTGGAGTTCCTCATAGGGTTGAGCAACTCCAGGGAAATTAGAATATTGAGGTTCAGAGGACCCCCAACTAAAATAAACGAGTTCGGACTTTCCTTTGAATCCCGAGTTAGAAGAGGATGGATACACATCCATCCCAGTGTGGTGAATATAATGTCCAGCCTCCCTCCCTGCGGGTGGACGTGCATGCATGTTTTGCTGAGAAGAAGTGACTTTTTGTAGCTGTCGAGTCAGATCGTCAAGCTTCTTCTCTATCATAGAGACCTTATCTAGTCGAATGGCCATAATCTCGATGTCAATGGAGCATGATAGGTCTTGTGCCTCATGTGCCCTACATATGTTCATCGATGCACGGGTAGTCATCTTGTCAAACATACCCATGGATGCATTGTTTATAGAATTCTTAGACATATTCTCAAGAATTTCCCAAACAGTGTCCTCATGTTTGCCCATAAAGTTGCCTCCACAAGTTGCATCGATGAAAAGTCAGATATCTTCACGGATTGGACCTGCTTCCATTTAGGAACTTTGTGATGCTAGCATTTTCACATCAGATCGAGAAAGCGATGCCATGCCTCATGAAGTGGTTCCCCTGCATTTTGTTGAAAATGCGTAATCTAATGCCTCAAGGTGTTAGTACACCCTACTGGGAAGTATTTTCTCAAAAATTCGGCCTACAATTCTTCCCAGGTATTGATCAATCGATTCAGAGATCAATACCAGTGGGCAGCTTTCTCTTTAAGTGAGAAAGGGAACATCTTCTTGAGTAGAGCATTCCGATTTTGAACAGTGGGCCCGAGTGTCTGAGCCAAATGTTTTAACTCTTGAATGTGTTGGAATGGGTCTTTAGAACCCATCCTGTGGAAATGGGGAATCAAGCTAATAATATTCGGCTTGAGCTCAGTCTCAGGTCCCCCAACTGGAATACATACTCTAGGTTCGATAGCCACTCTTGCGGGAATATAGTGATCCTGCATTTGTGGGCGTGCCTGGGGGTTTGCTGGTCCATTGATAGGATCTGTGAGAGTTTGAAGTTGGTTCTGAAGTTGCTAGATGTTGTCCCCTTCTTCTTCTGGATCAGGGTTCTCCATTGAGTCAGAATCAGAGTATGGAGAACTTGGATTTGATGTAGATGGGTCGGAAGAGATAGGAACTAGATCAGAAGAGGACCCAAACAAGTTAGCCGGGTGTTGGCCCCAACGTGAGTGAACTAAAAGAGGTCTTAAGAATGGTCTTAAGGACCTCCTATCGTGCATGCACTATAGAAAAGATGAGGGACTAGATTTTAATTAGACCCAATCAAGACGTCCAAATATTTTTGGATGACTTAGGCTGGTTCAAGGTATATGGCCTCTAGATCACAAATCCACTCTCTCAAGAATTACTTGGGTAGACAGAAAGGGAGAGTTCTGTGAAGACCCCTACATGGTAGAGAGCCACTACGAGTTATAGGGTTTCCTCCACCCAACCTTTCTTGTCATTGCGGTTCCAAGTAGACCGGATACATGTAAATTGGGTCCTAAGTCTACCAAATTTTAAACCTATTCATGCCTCGAATTATCACATGATTTAGAGTTAGATTCATAGTTGTGACTTAATTTCTAGGTTAATTGGTTCAACAAGTGAACCAACTTCACCTGACCTGGCCTAATTTTTAAGATGCAACCTGGGTTAGCTTACCCGAATCCCCTGTTTTGGTTTGACAAGCAGGTTATTAAGTCACCACTTTTAGGGTTCAAGTGATCTTAGAGTATGTATTTTAGGGCTTGAGTTGTAAATCAAGTCAAACAAGGCTTAGGTAGCACACAATGCAGATGATATTTTCCTTTATGGCTTTGCAAATGTGTACTAGATAACCCTAAAATTTAACCCTAATTTGGCTCTAAAGTGGAGTTCAATTCAATTTTAATGATCCCTTTGGACTTAGTTAGGAATGTGTTAGTCCAAGGGTTCAGTTAAATTTCAGATAAGTCCCTATAGGTGTAGAAAATTTTTTAGTCGTGCCTTCTAAGTAGATATATCTCCTTAACCACAGTTAAATCTCAGAAATCCTTATCACAAATAATATTGCTAAGAAAATAAGGCAAGGTTGAATTCTTTTTTTTTTATATACTAAGAAAGAGGGGATTAATAGGAAAGGAGACATACCTGCCATGGAATGGTTGTCCTCAGATTTAAGAAGTCAGATTCTCAAGTTTAATTTGCAAAATAACCAAAACAAGGCAAATGCATCAGAGATAAGAAATATTCAAAAATAATAGTGATAATTACATGTTGCTCCCTGGCAATAGTGCCAAAATGTTAATGCCCTTCGATTGTATTTTAAAATTATGCATGGTAGTATAGGTGATCAAAGCGAATTATTATTTAAATTTATAATTCTCGTATTGAAAGAGAATCTGAGGTCATCTCTGGGAGTAAGAAATTGTGTAAATACCACTATTTAGATTTCTTTACAAAACAAGAATAGATGCAATTAATCCAATTCTCTATTGTCCAAATCTGGTTCATAAATGTAAAAACTAGGCGCATGAGAAAATTATTCTTCAAGCATTTACTTTCCAAGCCAATCAATCAAAAATCAAATAATCAAGATTAATAGTGCATGGACCAAACTTTGCAATGAGAATTTAGTTAAAACTAAGATTGAAACCAAATTAATTAAAAATCTCAAATAAGTCCCTGAGAATTAGTTCTCATGCATTCCGACCCTTGGAGGCTTGCGATTTGGTCTCTGAAAATTTGCAAATAAGTCCCTATGTAATTCTTTCTTTATAGCTAGGTCCGTGACCTTCTTTTCTTCCTCATGTGTGAAGCACCTGTAGGGAATGGAGGGGCCCGTCGACAGTGAACTTTAGGGCATGGCACCCTAGGCAGGGGGCCACAGTGCTTAGATCGTGTCCTCGTGGAGCTTCTCGCTGAGTTTGGAGGCTTAAGGATGTACGAAGGAGGACTCACGTTGGCGACGAGGAGGATGGTGGCGGGAATGATGGCCGGAGCTTGGAGGCGTGGTAGCTCTCGACTAAAGGGTTGAGAAGCTTTGTTGAGCCCCACTGAAGGTGGTGGCGGCATTGGATTAGCACGTCGAGGGCGAAGGACTGCCGACAGAGTAGGGGAAGGTGGTGGCCGGTGTGGGTGTCTGGGGGATGTCGTGGATGGTCAATCCCTTTGATTGATAGTGGGCTTTTGCTCCTCTCGTTGAGGCTGTGCTCGTGGGGTGGTCGACAAGGCAGGAAGTGGCATGGAGCGACAAGGCATGCTCACTGGAGTTCGGCCAGATGTGTGGTCGGACACAAAGGAGATGACGCGGATGGCGGTGGTGTGGTGGATTGTTCCTATATCTAACGGGGGGAAACTACACTATAGGGAGAGGAGAAAATATGAGAGTACTTGAGAGGAGGAGAGGAGGTCGAAGGAGCGAGGGGGAAGTCGACTGGAGTACGCTGGAGTTGGAGAAAAGGAAGAAGACGACGAGGAGATTGGAGCGAGGAGGAGGGTAGGGGAGTTGCCTTTTGGGGTAGGAAGAACGATGATGACTTGAGGAAGACAACCGTGCCTTCGGTTGGTAGCGAGGGCCAGTGACGAGGGGGATGGAGGAGAGCTCCAAGGTGCTTCAATGGAGGTGACTAGAGGAAGAAGAAGAGGGGAGGAACTTGGCTGAATTGAGCACGCCCCTGAAGCTTAGTGAATATCCAAGCTTTATGGAGGGCACTCGCGATGAATCGAGGGTCATTCGTGGCCTTTTCGCACGATGACTAACAGAGTCAAAGTGGCTCCAGAGAGAACTTTGGCTATAGATAATGAGCTAGGAAGGTGGTTGGCAGAGTTGAAAACTTCGTCGCAAAGCACGGGAATCGTTGTTGACCAGCTTCACAAAGATTTGTGATGTTTGGCTGAGCAGAATGACAGGAATCCCTCCCTGAAGCTTGCTCGACCAAACGCTTGCAGCCAAGGATGTAAAGGGAGGAGGAAAATGCTATTAGGGGGCTATTTGCAAGGAAAATCAAAAGTTAGGGGCTCATCTGGAAGAAAATTGGTTTTCAAGGGTCAAAATGCAAACTAGGCCAAGATGAGGTCCAAATGAACCAAAATTTTTATGGTAACATAATTTAGGCCTAATAAATTCAATGGTGACTTCAATTTTGGTTTTTAACATTGTCTTCATGGTCAATTTACATTTAGACCCAAAATGTACCAAATTCTAGCCTACATTTCTGTTTTAGGTTGAAACGAGTTTCGATTGTCAAATCGACTATGCCAAACCTTATAAAATATTTTAAAATAGTTTTTTAAAAGGTTTATATTACATTTATTTTCATCAGAACTATTTTAATTGAAGTGGGGCTGAAATTGGGTTTTTTAATTAAGAAATGATATTTAGATTAAATGGAAATCCTAAATTACTCAATATCAACCCACTTTTAGGAAATTTAAGCTCAATTGACCTTTGATTAATCATGGTTCATCCCTTAGCTATTCTACATTTATAATTATTCATGAAAATTATAGAATTAAGCCATATTTTTATCAATTCTTTTCTCTTCAGCCCTGATTGAGTTATACCCTTTTAATGTGTTAATTAGGTGAATTTAACTTTAGAACTTAGCCAAATTAGGTTAGATATGATGGATGATGGAGATGCCATCAAGTGCCCAGATGGCACTTAGCTCAAATCCTCTACCATGGGCTAGATGACACACATCGGTACCTGGCCAATGCATCTAGCAGCGGGAACTTCCTCGTAAAGGATGAGAATAATGCATTCGAGTTGTTTGAGTCCTTCGTAGAGAACTCAATGAATGCTGTGTCTCTGAACCAGTTCTAGCGACCTACGCAGCAACAAGTTAATGTTCATGAAGCTCATACCGAATCTGCCCAAGCTGATATGGACATTATCACCAAGAAGCTGGACGTGGTGGATCTACCTGATAAGAAGCTCGATGAATTGATCCGAGCTCGACCTAGATTTTTTGGAAATTCTGTTGCATCTCACTCTTCTTTCACATTTCGAGTCCCTCCTGCTCGAGTACATTTACTCACTCAGGATGTATCTTCTCTATCTTTGTGGGATCTTGCATATCAGGAACCTGTGAATAATCTGGATTTGGCATAATACGATCAGGGTTATGTACCCCATAACGATTCTAGTGTGTGTTCCTTTGATGAAATGCATCTTAGACATCTTCGGCCTACGAAGATGTTAATGCTATCCAAGGTTATGGGCGTAATAACCCATATTCAAAGACATAATTCTGGTTGGCACTGGCATCCTAACTTTTCCTGGTTTGGTAGCTTGCAGAGACTAAATCAAGATGCACATTACCCGACCAAGAAATACAGGAATGCGCAAAACACATACCCTAGGTAGCCATCATTCCCGTCTCAGCAGCAATCTCGTTCTATTTATCCATTACTACACCAAGCTACCAATCACCCATTAAAGCGGGCCAACCCTTTGGAGGCATTAAAAGAGGAATTGTAAGAGTCAATGAAGAAATCTACTCATGACAGCTTGCAGATTATGAAGACTATGGCTGATCAGATATAGAGCATACAGAATACACAGAATCAGCTGATGCAAGAGCATAGATCACAGTGAGCCTTGCCCTCCCAACTTGTCCCTAACACAAGATATGTGCAGAACCAAGGCACCCCGCCTAGGTTCCATGCACCTCAAGGACAGGAACATGCTATATTACAAGCACCTCTTACACAACCTGGTTATGTACAGGGTTTGCCACCTCTACTGCAAAATCCTGCCTACTCTGCCCCATCTACTCCTCTGCCACCTCATGGATAGTACGTCGATGTGAAGACTGTCAGATTAAGGAGTGGAAAGACCACACAGGACCCACCATTTAGGCTGGCGGGTCATGATTTTTCTTGCCCTCTACCACAGGATGGCTCATTTGTTACTTCTTCCTGGGAGCCACCTACAATAGACAAGGGCAAAGGACCAATTAACCCTAAGATTCCTATCCCTTTTCCCAAGGCTCTAACGTGCGATTTGGCATGGAAAAAGGATACGTGGAATTTCGATGACTTGAAAACCATGTTTAAAGAGGTTCATATTCAAGTCCCTCTCCTTGATGCTATGGATCAGATTCTTGCTATCGCTAGGTTCTTTAAGGACTATTGTACATCGTAGCAACAACAAAAAACCAGACGACAGGCGGTATTGTCAAAAGAGGCCAGCGTCGTGATTCTAGTTGACTTATCGCCTAAAAAGAAAGACCCCGATACCCCACTCATATCCTGCTTTTTGCAGGATTCTCCATTTGATTGGGTCCTTCTTGATTTGGGTTCATCCATCAACCTAACTCCCACAGTAGTATTTTATTGATTTCGATTCGGGGAGTTAAAACCTACCTCGGTTACCATACAGTTGGTCAACCGATATGTTAAAACACTGAGGGGGGTGGTTGAAAATGTGATTCGTAAAGGTCAATGGATTCTTCTTTCCTGCAAACTTTTTCATTCTTGATATGGAGGTTCCTCTTAATCTTCGAGATGCACCGATTATCCTAAGTTACCCATTTCTGGCAACAGCGCGTGCGAATATCTACTATGCATTCGGATGTATGGAGATTGCCCTAGGAAACGAAAGACTTAGACTGGACATATTTAGTGCATCACAGAACTTCAATTGTGATCTCATAGAGGAGGATGACGAAGATGAAGAATCGACTGTTTGTGGAAACATTGGGCTCCTTTGTAACGACCCAATGTCACATTCATCTTCTCTGTCAGGGTTTTTGGACCTTGATCCACACGGGACCGAGGCTAATGCAATGCATATTTCATTTCACAGATCCGATTGCTTGGGGCGTTCATCTGATCACGACACCCTTGATTATGATTATCCTGATCCATCAATTACTGATTTGCCCTTGCTGATATAGGATGGCATGACTGCAACAAGCGAGCTTCTCGTTAATATAGTTACGACAGACCCCTTCGCAAGTGGGAATTAGTGGGAATTCAAGTGTATCAGGATTATCAGATTTCTGCTATCGATTCTTCTCCTCCCATATACGAATTTGATTCCCACCCACTCATGATTGAATTGATGCCCTTACCTGATTCACTCAAGTATGTGTTTTTGGGTGATGGTGAGACATACCCTGTGATTATTAGTGCTCACTTGACCCCATAACTGGAGCATCAATTGATCTCTATCTTACAAGTTCATAGGGCTGCTATCGGGTGGAGCATTGTCGATCTCCATGGTATTCACCATTTGTATTACACTCATCATATTTACATGGATGAGGTGGTGAAACCTTCTAGAAAACCTCAGAGATGGTTGAACCTAAATATACTGAAGGTGGTTAAGAAGGATATCATTAAATGGCTGGATGCAGGCATTGTATATTTGATTTCCGACAGCCAGTGGGTTGATAACACTGCATCTTGGGGTGATAATTCTGTTAAATAGGACCCATCTTAAGAATAAAATGCACAGATAACACAACATAAGTTGTCATCGGCGGTGTCTTCGACCACCGCATGCAGCCGTTCCACCACCGGAGTGTTCCGCTTTGCTGTCCCTACTCCAACAAGCCACGCTGCCATCTGCGGCCTCTTCTCCTCACGTGAGCAAAGGGGAGAAAGTCCCTTGTTTCTCTACAGTAAATGGTCATATTAGTTATTATGGTCCATGCCATTGCCAAAGTTGATTTTTCGCATTTAGTGAATATTATATTGTTGGCTATTTTGTGAAGATAACCTCCCTTTTTTCCTTAATTACTTTATCAACATATGTGAGCTCTATGTGCCTCATTTTAGAGGGGTTTTGGCATTGACTTTCCACGATTTCATTTGTGAACATTAGTTTTTGAACCTAACGAGTTTTAATAGGCCATTGGCTCCCTGTGGACGTGACCCGCTCTCTCGAGTGGTTTATTTTAATTATTTTGTTAAGCAAATTTCCACCACTTTGATACTAAAACAACACGTCATTTTATGTGTGAAACAACGAAAGAGAAACTCGTCTTTTCACCCTACATCCTTGTTGTGAACCCTCCTTCACATTATGATCCATCTAGATTTACGAGGTCCAATGCGATTCCTACGAGGAGTGATAAACAAACCGTCGATTCACCTCGACCTAGTGCTGGCCGATCTTTTTCGTTGTCCTTCCATTCGGATTGTGCACCGCATTCTCGTGAGAACAACATAACCAAACTGGTGCCAAAATCAGTCCCATTCCTTGAGGCTCTACTAAGGGAACCAAAAGGCAAGAAAAGGAACATGTAGACCTTTGATAATCTGTGTGATTTATTCAAGGTTGTTGAAATTATGGTTCCCTTACTGGAGGTGATCAACCTTATCCCTACCGTCACCTATTTCTTTAAGGATTACAATACATCGAGGCAACAACAAAAGAAAACAAAGACTCCGGTGGTTCTCTCACCTCATTAGAGTTGTGCTATTCTCTCAAAACTACCACCGAAGTAGAAAGATCCAGTCACCCTTCTCATTTCATGTAGCATTAAAGGCTGCAATTTTGAATGTGCCTTGCTTGATTTAGGATCTTTCATTAACCTCATTCCGACCATCATGTTTCCAAAATTTGCATTGGGAAATATGAAACCCGCCCCTATTACATTACAGCTGACAAATTGCTCTGTCAAAATCCCACGGGGTGTGGTGGAATATGTGGTGGTTAGGGCTAACAATTTTTATTTTCCTGTTGACTTTCTTGTATCAGATATGGCAGTTCCTAAGTCAACTTCTGATTACCCGATCATCCTTGGGAGATCATTCTTGGCCACTGATGTAAACATGTTTACACTACTTAAGATGTCTATTTATGCATGTTCTTAAGCATAGGATTGCATTGCATGCTATAAATATTGCATAACATGCATCATCTTGCATTTAGAGTATGAATAAAATGGAGGTTAATTGTCTCCTTTTATGTACTTGGACAGGGAAAACTTTTTATCGGGGCCTCGGATCGAAGATCCAACCGTACAGATGTGATCAGAGCGACGATTGGAGTTCAACGACTCCAAGATTGCCTTAATCAGGCATCTGTAGCATCAGATAGTGATCGGAGAACCCTAAAAAATCAAGGGCTAAGATGGTATAAATCCACACTTCAAATGACAAATCCGACCACACGGATGGATTCGGATCGACGATTGCAGCCTAACGATGCAAAAATCGAGTCAATCCGACACCCGTGGCACCATCTACATCATCCAGAAGATGGACGGCCAAGATGGTGCCATGTGGCACCATCTCGGCTGCCCAATCGCCCACATGCAACGCTGAAGCCCCCGCATCCACCCTTCCCCGCCGTTGGATCGAGATCCAATGGCTGCGACGCGCCTGCGCTGAAGTTAGGCGCTCGACACAACCGCGCCCCCAACGCGTTGGTCGAGCGCTCTAACGCGAAGCGAGAGTGCGCGTTTGAGCCTCGCCATGCGGAATTTGGAGCGGAGGCGTGCCTTCAATCGATCGTACGATCACGATCCAACGGCTGCGCGTGCACAATCAAGATGACGCGCTATTGCACGCTCGGCGGTAACGCGGCATCGCACGTGATTGAGTGCGTGCTGAGGAGGCGGGCGTAGCGCGATCTAAGCCGTCCGATCTCGCGATCGGATGGCTGAGAATGGCCGGACGTGCGGATGTGTTGCACGCGCAGGCAAGCGAGTGGGCACGCGCGCACTGCCCACTACACCCACATTCAGTCCTTTAGCGACGGTTTTATCTGTCACTAAAGGTCCTGAATTAATGTTTCTAATGATGTAATGACCAAATTGCCCCCACTCCTTGCAACTATAAAAGGAGACCCTCTCCACATGAAATTCTCATCCCTTCCTTCTCTTCTCTCCCTCTCCAAAGCTCAAGAGAAGATTGTCCCACACCCAGGATGCTTCTCGCGAGATAAAGTCAATTTTTCATCCCCCTTCGGAAGTGGATCCCGCGACGACGATGACGTGCTGCCCCGTTCCCGTTCTTCTGCTTCGTCCTCCTTCGTCCTAATTCGTCCTGCTCCATCCATGCGTCGTCCCGTCCGGCTCGTCCTCCAAGCAACTGTCGAGGAGGATATTTCTCTCCCCATTCTTTTCGTTGCTTTCTAGAATAGATTTACTGCTTTCTAGTGTAATCATTTTCCTGCTTTCTAGTCGTAATATTTAGTGTAATGAACAATCCCTTTTGATAATGAATTCCATGTGCATTCTATATCTCTTTTGATTTTTTTTTGTATTATTCTCTCTCTCTCTTTTATTTATTGTAAGTAGTTCTAATCAATTGAATTATTTCGTGACAAATAAAAACAAACGCGTAGTTTTTAAATCAAACGTCTGCCTCCCTGTGTTCGATCCGGAATTTCCATTTCGGTATAAATTTTATTTGTTGAACACGAGTTCTTCGCTTTCAAACTACAATGACAAGGTTTTCAAAACCAAACACGTTAGCGTAACTCGTACGTTCAACATTTTGCCGCCGTTGCCGGGGAGGCGACGATCTTTGATTTTTCTTCGCGTTTTCTAACTTACAAATCATTTACCTCACTTCTTTCCTTTCTTATTGTGATTGCAGGTACTCTTTCGAGACAGGCAAAAGCGGTAAATTGGAGTAAAGTGCCGTGGAAGGTTTTGTAAGTTATTCCCCACATCCCACCCATTAGATTTCATTCCACAACATAATAACACAAACATCAATCAACCTAGGTGTTCTTATAAACTCTAAGGTTAGATTGTTTATTGTTTGACACCCACACCTGCACCAACCCCCACATTAAAAAAAATAAAATAAATCTCACAGAGGTACACAACCTCATCTGATTTTCAAACTCAACCGGTAAACCGATCTTTGGAGTCGGTACACACATCCAAACACACAATTGAGTAGAAATCAGATTAGGTAATCACTTGTGTGCTTAATTAAGTGGTGCAACAGGCCAATTGTTTGAGTTGATTAGGCCGCACCACTTCAATTAAAATCAACTCATCAAGTAGCTGTCACTTATGTTCAACTCTTAGGGAATTACCAGGCACTCCACATTCTTTTTAAGCTTTAAAGGAAAACATCTTCACCTGTGCTTTCAATACCTGGTGTGCCAACAAAACTTATTTGAAAACACCTAAAGTTGAGTCTTAAAAGCTACTAAGCAAGATTTGAATCCTAAAATTCACTGCATCAAAAATAATCTTGCTTGAAAACCACTGGTTGTGCATGCACACACAAATCAGTCAATCATTAAGGGCACAACCCATTTAAGGGGCCCATCACATTCCAAAGCACATTCAAACCTAGCCCTAAATAAAACAGAGTAGACGTTGGCCTTAAGAATTTGACTCGCTCTTCAGAGCCCAGAACGAGATTATTTTCGATTAGTCTGTTTCTACTGTTCAATCTGATGTCTAGCTGGGGGAGCAGAATCAAATGATCGCGACTGGGGGGTACACTAGGAACCAGAGGTGCAAGTCGAAGGAAGAACCTTCTCCTCAGTCCCTCCTTCTAACGGGTTGGATTGAATAGACAGAAGTAGATCAAATAGTTTCTTTATCTCAAGATGGGTTTTGGGAGTCTGTAGGTCTTTAGGCTAGCCCACTTAAGGATAGGTTTGATTGTTTGTATTGCAGGGCACCTTTCTTCCTCCCATCTCTCATGAATCCTTCCACATATTACATGCATTCTCGCTCTTTCCCTCCTGTTTTGAATTATTCTCAACATGACGATTATCTCGACTCGTACTGTAATCAACCATCAGTTAGTTGGGATAACTCGGATTGGGGATACAGTTCTGGACCTCCGTGTTTAGGGTCTAACCCTGAACACTGTGATTGCGATTTCTATCCTTCTCAGAGACACATCGATTATAGATCGTCAACCTTTCATGGACAACCTAATACGATCTATAATAAAAAAGGATACACTGATTCTTACCCATCCTTTGATTACACTGCCTTTAGGTCATCACCACCTTTTGAACAATATGAAATGACCTATTATCAGGAAGGGTATAATGAATCTCAATTTGTTAATTCCCCTGCTTTGACCCCAAACTCGCCCAACCTTGCACCAACTCATTTGGTTCAGGGTAACCAGGTTCAAGATAAGGTTTTGGCTACCTTAAGGAATATCATGCAATCTTTAGAAGTTCAGCCAATACCTTGCATTGAGAGATTGGAGCCCCTGATTGAAATGATTGATGATTTGAACAAGTCTTTGTTGGATTGGCTCTAGGATGTTAAGGATAAGAACCTAGATGAGTTTTGACTTGGGAAGTTAGCAAAATTGAGGATGAGATTTGTAGTTGCTTTAGTTCAATCATGGGATGATTCCCAGGATGAACCCTCTTCAGGAGAGCCAATTTCAGAACCTGTTTAGGCACCTGTTGGGGGGGACACGTGTTACGAGGTTGACCAGATTGAATTAGAGCAACTAATTAAGGATGATTTGATTTTTTCACCTGAGATCCCTGAGCCAAGGTATGAGGAAACATATGTCTCCTTGGAACAGAAAGTAACAGATGATTTTGAGATTAATACGGATTTCGATTCTCATGGTGAAGATTCAAGTTGCAAAGTCTCACGCGAGTTTACAGAACATGATTTTTGTGAGACGATTGGGCCTGAGGAATCTAAAAGATCATTTGATAGCCCAACAATTGAGGAAACTGATTTTATTAGGGCTCACATTATGAATCCAGAATCGTATTTTCTGGAGGATTTAATCAAAAGCCCTGATTGTCAGTTACACCTGATTGAGCTTATCGATGATTCTATTTCTGAGATAATTAGACCCAAGTCAATTCTGATTCAGCCACATCATATAGACTTGGAGATTTCAGACGGGGTGATTAATATGCAAGAGGTCTCGGAAATTGACATGCTGAATGAGAAGGGTAGGAGCCGGGAAGTTCTAATTTGGGAAGCTAGTTCCAGAGGAAGTACAAGACTGAGTCGAAGGGTGCCTATTAAGTTGAAACCATCAAATCAGGACCCTTATGACATTTGTTTTGAGGATGTCAAACCCAAGCACACATTCAATGATTATCCTTTTGAGCTTGAATTCCTTGTAACCTGACTTTTTGGCCTTGGGTTGCATCCTCATAAATCGTAGGCCTGACCCCGCTTGCATACTGATTTTAGGTTTTGGGTAATGTTTATCCAGAACCTAAGATATTCTCGATTATGGGGTATGGGTCTGCACCACAATCTGATCCACATCTGTGGACCTCTGCTGACAGGTCGGAGGTTTCTTCTGTATATTCTAATTCTGACCTGCACCTGTGAATTCTTCATTTCTCTTCTATGTATAGTGTGCCTAGCTGAAGGCACTAAATTAAGCACATATATAGTACTTTTTAGTTTTCATCTTGGAGCAAACCTGACATTTACGCAATTTAGGTGCTTTCTACTCTTTTCAACTCTGTTTTATGTCTTTTTAATACAATGAGGACATTGCATTAGATAGGCATGGGGGGTGGATATTCATCTCTGAATTTATTCGTCAGCTCCATAGATTTGTTTTATTTTATTAAAAAAAATAATTTTGGAATTAGGAAAGAGAACTTGGGTTTAAGAAAATTTTCAATATTAGGAAATACTACATTATGATTTGAACACAAAGACCCTTCAGGTCTTTGGACTTAATCAGCCCGTGTATCCACTAAAATGTGGATTTGTCTTTCGAATACTCGCCATCTTAATTCTATCATAATTGGAGTAAATAAGTTTGGGTGATAAGTACATGACTTATCAACCCACCCTCTGATTTGAGGGAATTTTTGAGTTTTAAGCATCTACACACTTTCTTTGCACTGACTCGTTGTTTGACGATTCTAACGGAAATTGGGTAGCTAATGAACCTTCTAAGGTGATATGGCTGGCAAGTTATCGTAGGTAACAGCTCATAAGTAGGTTGTCCAGAGCCCAGTCACTGGACCTTTCTCTTTTTGCTGCCTTTAGGTAAATCTTAGACCAGGGAAGTCACCTACTTAAAAAAAAAAATCAAAAAGAAAAGGAGAAAAGAAAAGAAAAAAAGAAATAAACCACACTTCGCTGCACGAGTATGGCTGGCAAGTTGTCGGTGGTAACACCTCATCAACTGGTTGCCCAGAACCCAGCTCAATAAATGCACTGAAAATTCCCAAAACACTTAGGAAGAAGCGTAGAAGTAGAATAAACCAGAGAGATATACACTGGATTCACCCTTATGTTGACCCCGTAAAAAATAAAAGTAGGGAGAAAGCTAATGGTTGTAAAGATACACCTTTAGGCAGAATTCTTTTTGAGGTCACCTAGAGGTGTAGAAATCCGAAGTCCGTTTTAATTACCGGTTAACGAGTCTATCACATTCACAATAAGATGCTTAAAACTTAGGGTTCTCATCAAAATCTTGGGTGAGTTGAATGGCTGTAGAAAGCCACTCTTAAACCCTAAAACTTGAAAATCCAAAAAAATTTAAAAAGAGGAAAAAGAGAAAAAGAAAATTTTCTTTGAATAAGGCGAGGGCTTGAGGCAGTCTGCATTTTGGCAGATACTCGGGCACTGTTGTGTCTTTGAAAGTTCAAATCCTAAGTAGACAGTTTCTTAATGATTGAAAATAACTCATGCCCAAATAATCCAACCTAATTCTTTTATAAATAGCATATAGTTTTTTCTAGGGACTAGCAAAAGATAGGCATGGGGGTATGATGTAAACATGTTTACACTTCTTAAGATGTCTATTTATGCATGTTCTTAAGCATAGGATTGCATTGCATGCTATAAATATTGGATAACATGCATCATCTTGCATTTAGAGTAGTTTGAATAAAATGGAGGTTAATTGTCTCCTTTTATGTGCTTGGACAAAGCAAACCTTTTATCGGAGCCTCAGATCGAAGATCCAACTATACAGATGTGATCAGGGTGACGATTGGAGTTCAACGACTCCAAGATTGCCTTAATCAGGCATCTGTAGCATCAGATAGTGATCGGGGAACCCTAGAAGATCAAGGGCTAAGATGGTGTAAATCTGCACCTTAAATGACAAATCCGACCGCACGGATGGATTCGGATCGACGATTGTAGCCTAACGACGCAAAAATCGAGTCAATCCGACACCCGTGGCACCATCTACATCATCCGGAAGATGGATGGCCAAGATGGTGCCACGTGGTGCCATCTCGGTTGCCCAATCGCCCGTACGCAACTGCTGAAGCCCCCGTATCTGCCCTTCCTCGCCGTTGGATCGAGATCCAATGGCTGTGACGCGCCCGCGTTGAAGTCAGGCACTCGACACAAATGCGCCCCCAGCGCATTGGTCGAGCGCTCTAATGCGAAGCGAGAGCGCGCGTTCGAGCCTTGCCGTGCAGAATTTGGAGTGGAGGTGTGCCTTCAATCGACTGCACGATTACGATCCAACGGCTGCACGCGCTCAATCAAGATGACGTGCTATTGCATGCGCGGCAGTAACGCGGCATCGCACGCGATTGGGTGCGCGTTGAGGAGGCTGGCGTAGCGCGATCTAAGCCGTCCAATCTCGTGATCGGACGACTGAGAATGGTCGGACGTGCGCATGCGTTGCGTGCGCGGGTAAGCGAGTGGGGGCGTGCGCACCGCCCACTACGCCCACGTTTGGACCTTTAGCGATGATTTTATCCGTCACTAAAGGTCCTGAATTAATATTTTTAAAGATGTAATGACCAAATTGCCCCCACTCCTTGCAACTAGAAAAGGAGACCCCCTCCACATGAAATTCTCATCCCTCCCTTCTCTTCTCTCCCTCTCCAAAGCTCAAGAGAAGCTTGTCCCACACCCGGGATGTTTCTCGCGAGATAAAGTCAATTTTTCGTCCCCCTTTGGAAGTGGATCCCGCGACGATGATGACGTGCTACCCCGTTCCCGTTCTTCTGCTTCATCCTGCTTCGTTCTCCTTCGTTCAGGCATCGTCCCGTCAGCTCATCCTCCAAGCGACCATCGAGGAGGATATTTCTCTCCCCATTCTTTTCACTGCTTTCTAGAATAGATTTACTACTTTCTAGAATAGATTTACTGCTTTCTAGTGTAATCATTTTCCCGCTTTCTAGTCGTAATATTTAGTGTAATGAACAATCCCTTTTGATAATGAATTCCTTGTGCATTCTATATCTCTTTTCATTTTTGTTTGTATTATTCTCTCTCTCTTATTCTCTCTCTCTTTTATTTATTGTAAGTAGTTCTAATCAATTGAATTATTTCGTGACAAATAAAAACAAATGCGTAGTTTTTAAATCAAACGTCCGCCTCCCTGTGTTCGACCCGGAATTTCCATTTTGGTATAAATTTTATTTGTTGAACATGAGTTCTTCACTTTCAAACTACAACGACAAGGTTTTCAAAACCAAACACGTTAGTGTAGCAACTCGTACGTTCAACAGCCACAGCCCGCACCCATATTGATTGTGAAACGGGCTGCATTGAGACAGTCGTGGGCTCTAAGAAGCTTAAACTCAATATTTTTAAGGCCATAAGAATTTTGACTGTGATCTAATAAAGGATGACACATCTGACAATGACATCAGTTCATGTATCGGGTAGGTAGGGACTTATCCCAACTGCTGCAACATATGCCTGGGTAATCACTAAAGCCTGAATGATTTTCATTGTGACATTTCCCCACCCCTTCTCTTATGCCTCCTTGACCAGACCGTTGATGAGGGACACTATGCTTCTTGCGCCTCGTGGTCTGAGTCATTTATAGGCTGCTCACCTTCGATCTACTCCCTTGAAGATCAAAGTGTCCTTTTTTCCCCACCAAATCTGGCGGAAGCGATATTCCACACTAGAACCTTGTTCCCGAGCACTAGTTCCTGGGGCTCCCCTTTCTTGGATCCATCAATCCAAGATGCCCTAGCTCATGGCCAACTTGAGGACCAATTTTCTTTACCCCTTATTCTTCCTTCTGATGATCCTTTTGGGACACTCTCATCCCATGTTTTGCCTAATCTTTCCCCATCCACTCCCGATCTTAAAGCATTGCTTGACACGTAAAATATGCTTTCTTAAGACCAAATGAGATGTTCGCTGTCATCATCAATTCAAAATTGTTCAAGGAGCAAGAGTGCAAACTAATGAGGTCCTAACTAAACATAAGGTATCCACTGAATGGTCTATCTTTGATTTGACTAGCATTAGCACATCCTACTGTACTCATCGTATATATACAGAGGAGTAGGCTTGACCTTTCCGCGAGTTGCAGCAACATCTCAAACATGCAGGAGGTTGTTAAAAGGGAAATCATTAAATGGCTTGATGCGGAAATCATTTACCCGATCAGTGACAACCCCTAGATAAGCACGATTCATGTTGTGCCCAAAAAGGTGGGTCTCCCCATCCATGTTAAAGACAGGGGTGAATCCATCCCTACATGCATTCCTACATCTTGGAGAGTATGTGTAGATTATAGGAAACTAAGTGTTGCTGCTAAGAAAGATCATTTTCCACTACCTTTTATTAACCAAATCCTGGATAGGTTAGTGGGAAATCAGTTCTTTTGTTTGCTAGATGGGCCCCTGTGACACCTTTGCCTTTCGAAGAATGTTGTTCGGACTCTGTAACGTGCCAGCTACCTTCCAACGTTGCATGTAGGCGATATTCCATGACATGGTAGGTGATTTTCTCTAGGTCTTTATGGATGACTTTTCGATCTTCGGACCTACTTTTGATGATTGTCTGGCCAACCTAACCCGCATCCTTCGAAGAAGTATTAATGTGAACCTCGTGCTTTCTTGGAAGAAAAGTCACTTTATAGTGCTCGAGGGTAGTCTTCTAGGACATATCATCTCCCAAAGAGGTATTGAGGTGGATGATTGCATAGCAATCACTGGGCCTAATTTGGCTAAATTAAGCTTTAACCTAGCATGCATGTTGTAAATATTGCATTCATTACATGCATTGCATGCATATTGCATTTGTATATCCTAAACGTTAATTCTACCATATTATGGCCTCCTTAGTGACAATGCTAAATTATCAATGTAGGACCATAAACTTGGAGCAACATTTGGACCTAAATGATGTAGAATAAGGTAAAGCAGCCAGGAAGGAAGATGAAGACAGGAGCATGCAGTTTTAGAGCGATGAGGGGCAAAAAATGCCCTCAGATTCAAAACTCCGCACTTGACTTGATAGAGGATTCGGCTACCCGGATACAGGGTATACAGGAAAAACTGGCACCCTGTCTTGCCTAAGACCAGCTAGATCCCAATCGGCACTAGCCCAGCCTACCAAAAGATTTAACGCAGCAAAGGGAAAAGATACGATAAGATAGCCCTGACCACCTATGCCTTGACAATGTACAAGTAGCCTGGTAGTAGAAGCACCAAGGGCCATCTAGTGTAAATCCCTCCCCCATTATAAATGGAGGGAAGGGCCCCCAATGGAAGGGGGGTCTCCTCCTTGAGAGAGGGAGTGAAATCATGTAATACCATGTATTCTCAAAATTCTAGTGCATAGTTGGGAGCTTTGTCCTCCCCTCAAACGTACACCCCTAGTGGTGGAACTGGGTCACCAAACTCTTGTTATCCTTTGTGTATGCTTGGGGATTGTAGTTCTGCCCTCCTACGCGATGGATGAATTATGGCTAAGTAGCGCCTTCTACGCTAACAAATCTTTTGGTGGCCTTTCGAGGCCCATCAAATGGCATCGTCTGTGGGAAGTGTCAATGAAAGAGCCATTGCTCTTTAGAGCATCCAATTGCTAGGAGGAAGGGTGCCTTCGGCGCCCTGCCTCGGCCCCCCTGAGCGAGAGCTGTTGCTGTGGTCGTAATCATAGGTCCCACGTGCAGCTCCCATCCCCTTGAAGGGGCCCAGTCGAGACACAGCATCTTCATGCCCTAGTGACCTCAGCTAGTCGCCTGAGGTCCCCAAGTTAGACCCCCCTTCCTCAAGGCACAATCCAGTGAAGAGGAAGTAGGAGCCAAATCTGTGTAGTCCCAGATATATGCAACCTACCCACTTGGGAAAGAGAAAATGGAGGCTCGCCGTACAAAGCGCTTGGAGAGCTAGCTAAGGCCTAGTCTGAAAGGGAGGTGGACCATAGCTTATGCACCGTTCCCTTCGTGAACCACCCTTAGGGTAAGCCGATGCTTGACCGTCCCAAGGGGAGGTCCCACCAGGTGCCCCCAGTAGTGCCCGCCCAGTGAGGGCCCGCATGCTCATTGTTGCCTGGCCAACCAAATAGCTCCTCCGAGGGTACGAAGAGCAGGTCCTGGGAGTGCTTTGCCAAGCACTTGGGGACCGAAGACAACCCCAAGAGGTTGTTGGAAGTCGAGTGGCGAAGGCCCGAGCCCACCCGATCTTGCCCGAATTGGCTCGAGGCCCATCACTCTAACAAGGGGGGCTCCATGAGGTGACTAACCCTCGACACCCCAAGTCGGGCCATTCGATTCACGAGCACAGGCGCAATGCCCTCGATCGCATCCTAGAATACTCGATGAGAGGCCATAGAGTGAGTTAACCCCTCCCGTTGACTAGCTAAAAAGTTCGGCAGCGACGACAGCCCAGCTGAAGGCAGGAGTACTCCCACGTAGGCATGCCCCCATGCCTGCCTGGGAATAAGGGTTCACCCACAAGTGAAGAATCGCCTCTCCCAAGGTAAAAATTAACCCCTAGGGGGCTGCAGTCGCAGGCAGCGCTACACAATTGCGAGCCATGTTGCACAAAGGAGTTCCTTAAGGAACACACTCGGCCATGCATCGAGCGAACGTGCTTAAGGGGAATCGATCCACTGAAGGTCGCCATGGTGGACCCCATCGAGAGTGAGACCTCAGGAGAACGCACCCCCTAGCCATGAACCAAGCAAGCGTGCTAAGAGCTGGTCGGCTCGCAGGCTCGGACCCATTGTCCTAATGCTCTAATGAGGCGTGTTTCACAAATTAAAATTAGGGTTTGGAGGTCCCGTCATCGTAGATCGCAAAATGCATCTATTAGATAAAATTTATTACTAAAACTCGAAAAGTGAGTCCCAGGTCGAACATGGGGAGGCAAACGTTTGGTTTTGAAAATCCGTGTTTTGCTTTTATTTGTTTTTGTTGTTTCTATCTTTTCTAGTTTTTTTGGTATTTTTATCAAGCAAGAGATTGTGTTGATGAAAACTTTATCTACTTGCAAAAAATATAGCAGAGAGAGAGAATCACATATATTTCTGAATCCAATGTTTTTTATAACTGGGAAAGTGGGAAAAACTACACTATGAAAGTGAAAAAGATAGAAAGAGGTGAGAGAATCCCCCTCGATGGTCGCTCGGAGGACGACTCGCTCTAATGTCGCCTGGAGGAAGGTGGTGAGGGGCGGGACAAACGGGAACAGAGCTGGAGGATGGGGCAGGATGGCATTACGGTGATGATCTTCTTCCCGAAGGGAGGTGAGAAGCTGGCCACGGGATGCTCCACGAAAGGGGATGAGGGGAGGGAAAAATCTTTGATTTCTACTCTAAAGGAGCATCCCAGGCTTGGGACAAGCTCTCTCTAGAAACTTGGAGGTGGTGAGAGGAAGAAAGGAAGAGATGAAGAAGAAGGGGAGGTGTAGGGATCCTTTTGTAGTGGAGGGAAGAGGATCAAATTCGTCCAAGGGCTTTAGTGACAGCTGCAGTCATTGCTAAAGATTCACCCCAAATGTCGCTATAAGTTCGCACATACCCCTGCTGGCACGCGCTTCACTAGCGTTGTGCGCATCACGCGCCCATGCTCCTTGCACCGTGTCGTGCTCGTGCGCACTAGCATGCGCTGCGCTGTTGCTGCATGTGACTGCGGCTGTGCATGCATCTCACGCGCATGCGTTGGTGCTCATTTGTTCTGCACACCTAATTGAAGAATTGAGGTGTTGGAGGACTCAACCCCACATCATAGGTTTAAGAGGTGTGTGACATGACCAATGCACTAAAGGAGAGGAAGTGTTGTGTTGAAGGGCTATCAGCATTCACTGATCGTGCGATCGTGGCCGTTGGATTTTCATCCAACGGTCACGATATAATCTTGAGCTCTCTTGTGAAGGTGTGGCAGGGTCTGTTTCTAGCCGTTGGATTGAGATCCAATGCCTGGGATTACACGCTGAAGTTGAGTAGAGGGACATGGCTGGCTTTGGGCTGTTCAGATGGTGCCACATGGCACCATCTGGGCCACCCATCGTCTTTCTGTTGTAGAGGGTGCCACGGTGCTTGGATCGAGGTGATTTCTGTGCTTCAAGATTGCGATTGTCACTCTGGATGCATCTATACGGTCAAATTTTTCATCCGAAGCCCTATGGATGTCACATTGCCCCCTAGCCGTTGATCTTCCTCGGACTTCATATGATGCTATGGGACTCCGATCTTGATGATTTCAAAGACATTAGACTCCGATTGTCACCCTGATCAATCTGTATGGTTTGATCGTCCATCCGAGGCCCTAAAATAAATCTTCTTCTCTCCTGACTATAAAAAGGGCCTAATTAACCTAAAATATATACAACTACTCTAAATGCAGAATGATACATGCTATGCAATATTTATAACATGAAATGCAAATCTAAGCCTAAGAACATGCATGATTAGGCATTTTAACCTAAATAGATGTGTCTCTATCATACCCCATGCCTATCTTTTGCTAGTCCCTAGTAAAATTAAATTACATGCTATGTATAACAACATAATTAGGATTCGATCGCTTAGGTCTATGTTGTTTATTAACAACAGAAATTATCAACTAAAGTCCTAAACTACAAAGACTCAACAGTACCCGTGTGTTTGCCAAAATGCAGACCGCCCAAGTCCTCGCCTTATTTGAAAAGGGAAGGTACATTTTTCTATTTTTTTCTTCTTTTCTATTTTTTTTTTTGACTTTTGGAGTTTGAGAGTTTCGAGATAACTTTTTATGGCTACCTGACCTGCCCAAGACTTGAAAAGGACTCTAAGTGCTAAGCATCTAGTGAAAAGAGTGAAAGACTCACTATGCGACCGTTAAAATGGACTTCGAGTTTCTACGACCCTAGGTGACCTTGCCTAAAGGTTTATCTTTTCGAACGGTAGCTTTCTCCCTATTTCTTTTATTTATGGGGTCAACACAAGAGTGAACCCAGTGTATATCTCCCCGATTTATTCTACTGCCCACTTCTTCCCTAAGTGTTTTGAGAATTATTGTGAAATTTTGTGAGCTGGGCTCTGGATAACCGGCCAATGGGCTGTTACCCATGGCAACTTGCCATCCATACTTGTACAGTGAAGTGTGGTTTTATTTATTTATTTTTTTTTATTTTATCCTTTTTCTATTTTTTTTCTTTTCCATTTTTTTTCCCTAAGTAGGTGGCTTCCCTGATCTAAGATTTACCTAAAGGCAATACGAAGAAAATGGTCTTGTGGTTGGGCTTTGGACAACCGGTCGATGAGTTGTTACCACCGACAACTTACTAGTCATACCACCCTAGATAGTTCATTAGCTACCCAATTTTCGAAGAAACCGCTGAAAAGTGAGTCAGTGCCAAAAAGTGTGTAGATGCTTAGGCTTAAAGTCCCCTTAAATCAGAGGGTGGGTTGATAAGTCGTATACTTATCATCCCAATTTATTCACCAGATTAAAGAGGAATTTGAATTGGCGAGGACTCAAGACAAAGTCCACATTTGAATGGACACCTAGGCTAATTAAGTCCGAAGACCTGAAGAGTCTAAGTATTCAGGTCCTATTGTATTATTTCCTAAAGTTAATAACTTCTAAATGCCTAAGTTCTCTTCTCCTATTTCTTCCTCTTTTTCTTATCTTTTTGAATTTTCAATTTTGTTTTAAAGAAACTAAAAGAAATTCTACAGAGTTAACAAAATGATTTCAGGATAAAGTATCCACCCCCCATGCCTAAATGATGCAATGTCTTCATTGTAAAAACAAAGACATGAAAAAGGCGGAGTAAATAGAATATCACTTGAATTTCATGAAAATCCGGTCAGCTCCGCTGAGAATGTGGAATACACACGTGATAAGTTTAATGCCTTTAGCTAGGCATAAAATACAATCAAAGAAGAGGTTAAAAATTCATAGGTACGGGTTAGAATCAGAATTAAAAGATTGATCCTTAAACCCATTAACAGAAGATGTCCATAGATGTGGACCAAGTTGTGGTGTAGACCCATGCCCCAGGGTCGAGTGGTTCTAAGGTTCTGGATGAAAATCACCCAGAACCTAAGATTGTTGTGTTTGCAGGGCCAGGCCTGTGGTTTGGTGGTGTGCAACCCAAGAACAAAATGTCGGACAATGGATAGAGATGATTTATTAAAATCGGGTGTCCACTTATAGTTCAGCTTAGGAAGATAGTCAATTATTCCAAGCTTGGGTCGCACATCAAAGATATCGTAAGGGTCCTGGTGAAAAGTAGGTGGTTTTAGGTCAACAGGAACCCTTAAATCCAAACTTGTTTTTCCCTCAGAATTAACCTCCCAAATTTTCATTTCAACATTTCTATCCTCCAACATCAAGTGCTCAAGCTCCGAGACCACTAGCATACCATTCATCCCATAAGATTTACCCAAGTCCAGAAATCATGGCTGAATAAAGATTGGCTTGGGCACAATTATCTCAAAAGTCATCTCTTCGGGGTGCAGTTGAGGAATGGGGCTACTGATTGAATCATCAGGATTTGGATCGTCCAAGTTAATCCCAACCGAATTAGAATCTTCAATAGTCGGGCTATCAAATGGTTTATCAGATTCCTCAAGCCTGTTTGTCTCACTAAAATCATTCTCCTTAAGCTCAAGTAAGACTTTACTAAGAGATTTCTCACCCTCAAAATCAAGGAATTCATGATCCTCATTTATATATGTCTCAAAGTCGATTGTCATTTCCTGGTTCAAAGAGACATTTTTCCTCGCTCCCTAGCTCGAGGATCTCGAGTGAATCAATTGGTTCATCCTCAATGGGTTGCTCTAGCCCAACCTGGTCATCCCCGATCTCAGAAAATGTATCCCCCCCGAGAGGTGCCTGAGCAGGTTCAGACATTGGCTCTCCTGAAGGGGGTTCATCTTGGGAATTATCCCAAGATTAGACTAGGGCAATCACAAATTTCATCCTCAACCTCAACAATTTCCCAAGTAGAAACTCACCTAAGTCCTTATCCCTAACATTTTGGAGCAAATCCAACTAAGAGCTATTTAGCTCATAAATCATTTTTATCATAGGCTCCAACGCTTTAGTGCATGGTGTTGGCTGGGCTTCTAAAGATTGTATGGTGTTCCTCAAGTTAGCCAACACCCTATCTTGGATCTGGTTCACCAGAACCGAATGGTTCGGTTCAGGTTTGGGTTAAATCTAGGGGAGTCAAGATATCGAGGTTCTCGGGTCCCTCCCTGATAGTAGGTCATTTCAAGCTGTTCAAAGAATGATGGCGACCTATATTCAGTGGAATACTGGGGAGGGTAAGTGTTATAATCAGCATATCCTTCATGGTTGTAGATCTGATTGGTTTGATCATTAAAGGATCAAGATCTATAATCATTGTAGCTCTGGGAAAGATAGTAATCATAGTCTTGTTGTCCAGGGTTAGGCCCTGGACACTGAGGTTTGGATTCATATCCCCAATCAAAGTTATCCCAGCTAGTAGGGATAGTAATCATCTTGGGGATAAGTGGTGGTAGGAGGATAGGATGTGAAATGAGTATAGGATATGGAAGGATACATGGTAGAATAGGAGGGAAATCAGAAGAGAGAAAGGAGCCCTGTAATACAAGCAATCAACCTTGTCCTTAGGTGGGTTATCCTAAAGACCTACAGACTCCCAGGTCCCGTCTTGAGATTATAAATGATATGGTCTACTTTTATCCTATCAATCCAACCAGTTAAAAGGAGAGACTGGGGAGAAGGTTCTTCCTTTGGCTTACACCTTCGGTTCCTAGTGTACCCCCTAGCTGCGGTCATTTGATGCTTCTCCCCTGGCTAGACATCAGATGGACCAACAGAAGCAGATTAATCGAAAAAAATCTCAGTCTGAGCCCTAAAGAGTGAATCAATCCTTAAGGCCAACGTCTTCTCAATTTTAATTAGGCTTGGGATGATTGTGCTCTTGGAATGTGATGGGCCCTTTAGATGGGTTGTGCCCTTAATGATTGATTCAAATGTGTGTGCGTGCACAACTAGGGTTTACAAACAAGGTTATTTGATGATGTATCTTTTAGGGTTCAACCTTGTTTAGTAGCTTTTAGGGTTTAATCTTTAGGTATATTCAATCAAGGTTTAGTAGAACACTCTAAGTTTTGAAAGCATTGGTGTGGATATATTCCTTTAAAAATCAGAAATAAAATGTGGAGTGCCTGGTTCAACCCTAAAAATCAACCCTAAGAGGCAAGCTACTTGATGGATCAGTTTTAAATTGAGTGATGTAGCCCAAACAGCTCAATCAATTGGCATGTTGCACCACTTAGTTAAGGCACACAAGAATGTTTAACCTATTCAGATTTCTACTCACTTATGTGTATTGAGTTGAAGTGTACCGGGTCCACAGGTCAGATATTGGTTAAGTGGTAGAATCAAAGTGATTGTGTGCCTTAGGATAGGTTGTGGGTGTTAAGTGTGTAGCTTTCAGTTAAATCCCACAAGAGAAGAATATTTTTTTATTTTTTATTTATATATGTGGGTGGAGTGACAATCAAACAACCAAAATCTACCCTAGGGTTTATGCAAGCACCTAAGTTGATTTGGGTTTGAGTTATAAGGTTATGGAATGAAAACTAGGGTGGGGGTACACTTACGAAACCTTCATCTGCACTTTTCTCCGATCTAACTGCTCTGGCCTACCTCGGATGAGTACCTGCAATCACTGTAAGATCAGAGAAAAAGTGAGATAAAAGTTACGTAAGGTGAAAAAACATGGAAAGGAAACCAAAGTGCGTTGCCTCCCCGGCAACGGTGCCAAAATGATGTACGTGTTTCACGTGTTTGAAATCAGGGTTAAGAGTAACCTGTCTCGTAGTCGCAAAATGTGTAATCAAATACAATTTATACCGAAACTCCAAGGGAGTCCCGGGTCGAACATAGGGAGGCGACGTTTGCTTTGTATGAAAATTGTGCTTCAATTTGTTTCTTTTTGGTGTTTTGTGGTTTTGTTATTTTTTTTGTTTTTGAAATAAAAAGACAAGCAATCACGAGAGATGGAATCAAATATGATATATTACATGAATGTATATTACAATAATCTATGAAAGCACAAAAAGAGAGGGAGGTGAGAAGGAATCTCCCGAATTGGCTGTTAGGCTAGACGACGACACCTGGTGGATGCTCGGACGAAGGAGTTGGGAAGCAGGATGACGGAGGTGAGATGCGGGAGGATGTCGGGTAGAGGAAAGCTTCAGCGCAGCTCTGGAGTGAAGGTGAGAAGGCGGAGATGATCTGCTACCGGAATGGAGGTAGGAAGATGGCTCCAAGGTGACCTATGAATGGGGATGGGAAGATGGAGGAATATTTGGTGAGGTAGAGGTTCACTACACTAATAGGAGCCTTGGGAGCTTGAGAGTAAGCTCTAATGGAGCGTTGGTAGGCTTGCTTGAGCTTAGGAGTAGGTGGGAGTAGAGTAGGTAGCGATGGTTTGGTAAGGGGAGTGTGTAGGCCTTTATATAGTGGATGGGAAGAAGAGCATCCTGCGCACAGGCATTAAGCGATAGTTACAAGAGTCACTAAAGGCCGCTCAAGCTGTCGCCAAAAGATCCGCGCCTCTTCAATGCCTTGGCTGGTGCACGCACTGCACAGGCCATTTAGTGATAGCTGCAAGTGTCACTAAAGGCCTGCTCTATTGTTACTGCAGATCCCACGCTCGCCGCTCACGCTCGCCTGCTGTCGCTTGATTGCACAGCAAAAATACACCAATAATTGTGCCATCTTGTGCTATTTCCAAGCATTGCCAGTGTATATTAGGTAGCCATAGTCGCATTTGTAAAAATAAATGCATGCATGCATTTATTTGAGAGGGGAGGAGAGTGAATAAAATGGCCTTGAAATTAACATTTTCCTCAAGTGCTGCTTCGCAAATTCACCATCTTTATTTTTATTTTTATTTTTGGCTTTGAATTTCTCCACGGTTGCAGGGCATGGCTTGCTCTTCTTCCTTGCGCCACTCCCTGCCAGCTGCATGCACAGCCATGCACAGCGCAGGCCATGGCTGTGCTTGCCTCCTTCCTCTTTAAAAAGGGCACAACCATCTTCCTTGCGGCTGAGCCTGGTCCAACAGAGAAAAAAAAAACACACACAGCAACCTTCCAGGCCGTCTCCTCCCCTCTCCCCTCCATACGCAGCCTCTCTTCCTCCTGAGGAGCTACGCTGCGGGCAAGAGCTGCTCACAGTGGTACACGACCACCACTGTGAGTCCCACCACTGCCCAGCTCATCAAAGAGCCGATGGGCGTGGTGGTTCACCTCTCTGATTTCGTCATTCCAGCCATTTCCGCCATTGCCACAGAGTCAAGCTTTGAAGCTCAACCGCAGCTGCAGCAAGGCACCGGCAGCCCCACGCCCGCGCGTAGGCCACTGCACATGGTAGCAGCCGGTACAGCTCGTCCCGCGCGTGCGCCAACCTGCTCCACAATGCCCTCGCACGCTGAACTGGGCGTAGCCGGTCGCCCGCGCCGAGAGCGCACTGTAGCTACTGTTCACGCTAGAGAACGCGACACTGTAGCTACAGTGCGGTGATCGGAAAGTTTCTCACTTATCCGATCACCGCGCACTCTCTCTCCATGTCGCTACTGTCGCCAGCCCGTCTGCGCACACCCGCACCCGCGTCTCTCCCCACGCCTGCCCTCGCGTCTCTCCCCGCGCCCGCTCCAGCGTCTACACCCTCCCGCTTCTTCTCCCGCGTTCACCTCAGCGTGCAAAGCGGTGCGCTGCGGTCCGCAGCGCGCTGCGCTACACCTTCCTCCCATGCCTGCTCCCTCCAACGTGCGCGCGCATCTTCACGCCTACACGCCCGTGCCTGCGCGTGGACCACCAGACGTCGGCTAAAGCATCTGGACGACTTAACTCGTCCGCACCTTCTTCACTCCAGCAGACGCGCTCTCTCTCTCTCTCTTACAGCACTCTCTCACTCCCTCCCGCAGACACATACACACACACACACTCACTTGTACATGCCTATATACACACTTATATATATATACCTATATATATTTATATATATATACATATATATATATATACATACATATTAGTACCTATACAATTATATATAAGTATATATACATACATACATACACACACATATATATATATCTATATACTTATATATATATATATACACATATATATTTACATATATACATATATTTATATACGTATAAATATATATATACATATATACATATATATCTATAGCTATAAATACATATAAATATATATATATATCTCTACATATATCTATATACATAGATACTTATACTAATATATCTATATACATATATACATATACATAACTATATACATACATTACTATACATATATATATATCTATATCTATATAATTATATATATACATACATATATATCTAATTATAAATAAATAAATATATATATATATATATACATACATCTATCTATACATATATTTACATATCTATATATATATACATACATATATATATATACACATATAACTACATATACACCTATATAATTATAACCATATCTACATATATATACATATAGATAGATATTTACATATATACATATATATATATTTTCATATCACCTACCACACGTTGTATCGCGGGAATATCTACACTAGTTGCTGATATTTCCCTATACACACGTACAGAAAGCATCTTCGCACACACCTTCCATCCATCCATCCTACACTCCACACGACACTTCGTCCTGATGGTTGCGTCTTCCTAGACGACGATCAACTCGACACCGTGCTACACACCATTTCCACCTCCACCCCAACCCCAATATACATATATAATATATACATATATATATACTATATTTACCTTATTTCTATTTCTCTTTCTTGCCATTAAAAAGATAAAAAAAAATATACAAAAGAGAAAAGATAATCCTTGACTTGCAGGTACTTAGTCTTGCGAATAGCAAGACCAGTTTTGGAACCCTAATTTTGCTCAAAGCCAAGAACCTGATTTTGAGGGTGTACTTCAAGGATAAAAATTATCAGAAAAAAATCTTAAATAGAAAAACACCAAAAACATAATAAGAGAATGGAAGAGATTCATTGTAGGACAGGCGTAGAAACTTATTCGCCTCTAATCCCACTTCCCTGAGTTCGACCCTGGGCCTAAAAGTGACTAAGATAAAATCAAGTAGGCCAGGTTAAAAATTTTGTAAAAAGGATGGCTAGGCTCGATTTAGGTTAACCACTGTACTCATTTCAATGATTAAATCACCATATTAACACAACCTATCCGGGCCCGACCACAACTTTTTCTAGCGCCGGTGCCGGGGAAGTGCGCATTCAAGTAAGTTTCTACTTCATTCCTTTAATTTTTCTCTTCTCACACCCTTCTCTTCACGGGTGTTTCTGTTTGCTGGTGTGCAGGTGAACTAGTTGCAAGGAGAAGGCAGGCAGACGAAGTCAGAGACGTGGGCAGATCCAAGGCAGGAATGAGAGCGTGAAGTCGCCAACACCGCACTGAAGCTTCGCCCACGTTGCTGAACAGGTAGGTCTCTCTTTCTTAGCAACTTAGGACAACTTGTCACCTTAATAAAAAAAAAACTTCTTGGGATCTCTTGGGGCAAGTGGATTAAAAATCACTTGTTTGATTGTTTGCCATCACTCCCACCACCCCAGGATTTCCCGCCAAACTTCGCATAGCAAAAATCCAAGAATCTTGATTCTTGAATTTTTCATCGTGAGAAGTATGCTTTGAGGCAAAAATAAATAGATTGATTGCCATCCCTCTTTGCCTCATTTATCTGCAATTCGGGATCACATTTTTGGTGGGGAGACTTGGAATTGAGTTGATTCCAACCCCACCACGACCTTTCACGTGCCTAAGATTCGATCCCAAATACTTCAACCCCAACAATTTGATTTTCTTTATCTTATGGTTGAACCTTGTGTGTGGAACATCATTCTGGTGATTGGGAGCACTTGAATTGAAGTGCTTTGGCTCCCTTTCACATAAATCTAAAATTGACTCATGCATCCACACATAGAAATCTCCATCTAGGGAAGCCCATTGCATTTTAGCATGCATTAACCAACTGACATTGAAGAAGGGTTTGTTGGGCTTAGAAGAAAACTTGTATTCTCTCAAAACCCAGAGATTGGTTGAATTGGTAATTTAGTGAAATCCTAAAATCCATACTACTTAAGGCTGAATTCTAAAAACCATTCACCAATTAAAACTTCAATTCGGGGAGATTTCCCCATTGCATGCTTGGTTCACACACTTTACAAAATCAATCACTTGGGCATTACCCGTAAATAATGCCCTTCACATTCCAGAAGCACTTGATCCTAAGCCTCTAACTAAAACTGGTAGCAACTTGACCCTTATTAAGGATTGGAGTTCTAACTACCTGCGTGTAGCGCCTACGTGCTGGTGAGGGTTCCCGCGTGCTATCGGGTGTCTAAGACTGGGGCAAACGGCCTTTCAATTTGGCCCGGTGGTTCCGCGGTGCTCGCATTCGATTCCGTAGGTCGTGATAGTAGGTAACTTAGATCTTTAGGTCTAAGGGCACACTGTAGAGGTTAGGAATTTGATTGTATTGATTTGTCATCAAGTGTACCTTTGTAGTGTCATTTCTCTCATCTCCTTTTCCCTTCGTATCCCCCTAATTCTTCCTGCGGTAGTGCATGTTTGGGAGGAGGTCACAAAACCCTGAACTGTGTGAATTGACTGATAAATTTAGAAAAGAAGTCGAATTGGCCTCCTCCACAAACATGGTTACACGCCCACCCCCAAATCTCGAGGGAGGAAATCGCCCTCAAAATCCACCGGGTGGTGGAGCCTTGGATCCAATAACCTGCCTCCAGGCCCAAATGGAAATGTATAATGAACAAATTGAAGCCATAAGGGAAACATTGGAGGAAATGCAGAACCCTCCTGAATGGGAGGAGCCTAGGTCTCTTAGCTCCTATCAGAATCCCGCTGCTACAGAGACCATAGGACAAATTCGAGTCCCCATGGGCGGTGACGACTTTGAATTGAAACCTAACATAATTGGCATGATAAATTTTCACTTCCATGGTCTTTCAAGTGAAGATCCTTTTCTCCACTTGGAAGACCTAGCCCGATTGGCTGAAACTGTAAACCAAGAAATATCGGGTTACCTATAATCCTCATGAAAATGTTCCCATTTTCATTGCGGGATAAAGCATCGCAGTGGTTATGCACCCTTGGAAGAACCATCCACTCTTGGGAAGAGATGCGAACAGTGTTTCTCAAGAAGTTCTTCCCAATCGGGCGAACCAATGCGCTTCGCCGTGCTATCACTTCATTTACGCAACAAAACGGTGAATAGTTTAATGAGGCATGGGAGAGATATAATGACCCCTCAGGAATTGCCCACACCACGGTCTGCCTGAGTGGCATATAGCCCAGATTTTCTACTATGGGCTAAATGAGACTTTGAAGCAGATTGCAGATGCTTCCTGCGGAGGGAATTTCATCAATAAAGACGAGAATGGAGCAGTCGAATTATTTGAAAATATGAGCAAAAACTCAATGAGCAATGTCTCCATTGTCGCCTTTAATCGTACCAGCTTGCCCTGTAATGTCCATGAAGTCGACACGGGACCCTCCAATTCATCCACAGATCTCAGCCTTATCTCATAGAAATTGGATGAAGTCTCCATCGTGCACAAGAAGCTGTACGAGCTTCTGGCCAACCCCGCCCGTTCTATGGCAAACACCCCTGCCTCACCACTGCGTTACAATCCTAATTCTTCCAACACCAGGCTTATCCTGAGAAACCCCGTAAGACCTTCCTTACCGAGTGTCGCGCCGAGCGATTCGGTAAGTCATGTGGATCTAGCTTCTGTGAGCCAGTATTTCGACACAGAGGACCAAGCATCCGTGTGCTCGGAAGCATATTTACATGCGGATGCATCTTATGGCATAGAAGACACTTGTGCCCTGGGGAACAACCCGTTCTCTGCTACTTATAACCCAGGGTGGCGAAATGATCCGAGCCTTGCATGGTCCAACAACCCGCAGTGCCAAAGCCTCGTGGGTGGACCAATGCGACCGTTCGCACTCGTCATCCCAAGGGCCCAATCTAATCCTTTGGCAAATCCGCCATCGGGTCCTTGCGTATAGCAAACAGAACATGCATCAAGTCCTCTTGACAAATTGATGCGAATGATGATGGAAATGTCAAAGTGCCATGAAGAGAACATGAACTCTCTTTAGCACCAATTGGCGCAGTAGAATGCTGAGATCGGTCAACTACGCATGGCGACTCGATCTCAGGGCACTCTTCCAGCCCAACCTGTTCCCAACTTGCGAAATTTCATACCCCGTGGTCCTCAACCACAGGTACAACCTTCTCAGTGGCAGGTTCATCAAATTCTGCAGGCTCCGAGCATTCCACTGGGATTTCAGGCTAATCCCGTTGCAGCACCTCACTCTTATGTCCCTATTGCGAACCCTCCTCCGCCTTATGATCCCACTGGACCCGCATTGTCCAATGCAATCACAATGAGGAGCGGTAAGCAGACCGTCAATCTGCCTCGACCTGATCCTGGCCCATCTTCTTCATCGCCCTCTCTGGGATGCACACCGCATTCGCGAGAGGACGATACACCCAAATTGGTGCCAGAATTAGTCCCATTCCCTGAGCTCTACTGAGGGAGCCAAAAGGCAAGAAGAAGGATATGCAGGCCTTTGATAACTTGTGTAATTTGTTCAGGGATGTTGAAATCAAGGTACCCTTACTCAAGGCTATCGACCACATACCTACTGTTGCCCAATTTTTCAAAGACTACACAACAACCAGGCTACAGTAAAAGAAAACTAAGAATCTGGTGGTTCTCTCACCTCATGCGAGTTGTGCTATACTGTCAAATCTACCACCGAAGTAGAAAGATCTGGGCACATCGCTGATTTCTTGTAGCATCCTAGGCTGCAATTTTAATCGTGCCCTGCTTGATCTAGGATCTTCCATCAATCTTATACCAACCATTATGCTCAAAAAATTCTCCTTGGGAAATCTGAAACCCACCCCTATCACGTTACAGTTGGCAGATCGTTCTGTCAAAATTCCAAAGGGTGTGGAGGAAGACGTGGTGGTTAGGGTTAGTCTCTATTTTCCTGTTGACTTTCTTGTTTTAGATATGGAAGTTCCTAGCTCTATTTCTGATTGTCCGATCATCCTTGGTCGACCTTTCTTGGCCACAGCCGACGCCCATATCGACTGCGAGTCAGGCTATATTGAGATTGCCGTTGGATCTAAAAAGCTCAAGCTTAACATCTTCAAGGCAGCCAAGAACTTTGATTGCGATTGCATCGAGGATGACACGTCTGACGAGGACATGGCTGTCAGCGCGTGTATCGAACTAATTGGGACCTATTCTGACTACTACGGACTACCTTTAAACACTGATAATTGCCTGACCGACACATATTGTGACGTTCCCCCATCCCTCCCTATTCCCATACCTTCTCCTGACCAGACTTCTGACGAGGTTCTCTCCACTTCCCATACCTTGTGGTCTGAGTCATATCCGGGCTACTCATCGCCGGTCCACACTCTTGAAGACCGGATTGCCCTTTCTTTCCCGCCAAATCAGGCGAAGTTGCAACTCCACACTGGGACCTTGAGCCCACATACTTCTCACTGGGGCTATTCCTTTTTGGATCCAGCTATCCAAGAGGCACCTCCTCTTGGTCAATCTGAGGGCCAACTTCTTCCTCCTGACTTGTTTTCTGATCAGCCTGGGACACTCTCGTCTCAAGAAATGCCAGATCTTTCACCATGCACTCCCAAGCTGAAAGTGCTGCCTAGTATACTTAAGTATGTTTTCTTGGGACCAAATGAAATGCTCCCCGTAATCATCAGTTCAAAATTGACCAGGGAGCAAGAGTGCTAACTAACGAAGGTCCTCATGGAACATAAGGCAGCCATTGGATGGTCATTATCTGACTTAACTGGCATTAGCCCCTCCTACTGCACTCACCGTATATATACGGAGGAGGAGGCTCAACCTTCCCGTGAGATGCAGCAACGTCTCAACCCTAACATGCAGGAGGTCGTTAAGAAGGAAATTATTAAGTGGCTGGATGCGGGTATAATCTACCCGATCAGTGATAGTCCCTGGGTGAGCCCGATTCACGTCGTACCCAAAAAGGCGGGACTCACCATCCGTGTCAATGACAGGGGCGAATCCATCCCTACACGCACTCCTACATCTTGGAGAGTGTGTGTAGATTATAGGAAACTCAATGCTGCAACTAAGAAAGATCACTTTCCGCTACCTTTCATTGACCAAATCCTGGAGCGGTTAGGGGGAAATAAATTTTTCTGTTTCCTGGATGGATTCTCAGGATGTAACCAGGTGGAAATTAACCCCCGAGACCAAGAGAAAACCACTTTTACCTGCCCCTTCGGCACCTTTGCATTTAGAAGGATGCCGTTCGGACTTTGTAATGCGCCAGCAACTTTCCAGAGATGTATGCTGGCGATATTCCATGACATGGTGGGTGACTTTCTCGAGGTCTTCATGGATGACTTTTCGGTCTTTGGACCATCTTTTGATGAATTTCTTACCAACCTGACCCGCATCCTTAGGAGATTTATTGATGTAAACCTCGTGCTTTCCTAGGAAAAAAGTCATTTTATGATACACGAGGGAATTGTTCTCAGGCATATCATCTCCGATAGGGGTATCGAGGTTGACAGAGCTAAGCTTGATGTAATTGCTGATTTACCTATGCCTGGCTCTGTCAAACAAATCTGCTCCTTCCTGGGACACATTGGTTTCTATAGGAGATTCATCAAAGATTTCTCCAAGATTTCTCGACCTTTAACTCATCTCCTATCGATCGACGTACCCTTCGATGTGGGCCCCGACTGCATACGAGCATTCATGCAGCTGCGTAATGCTGTCACCAAGGCCCCTGTTCTCTAGCCACCTGATTGGTCCCTCGACATTGAACTCATGTGTGACACTTCCGACCTTGCAGTCGAAGCCATCCTGGGACAAAGACGTGATAGACACCCCTTTGTGGTGTACTACGCCAGTAAGACATTGGACGAGGCCCAGCGTAATTATACTACCACTGAGAAAGAACTACTGGCGGTCATCTTTGGGCTGGAGAAATTTCGCTCTTACCTTCTGGGCTCACATGTTATTGTTTTCACTAATCACGCGACCATTCGCCTTCTCATGCATAAGAAGGATGCCAAGCCTAGACTGATTCGTTGGATCCTTCTGCTCCAAGAATTTGACATTGAGATCTGCAATAAGGCTGGAGCCCAGAATATTGTGGCTGATCATCTTTCTAGACTGGACCTTGACCATATTGGACTTACTCTATTGATTAATGAGATTTTTCCCGATGAGCACCTATTGGCAATTAATGTGGCAAGTGGGCCTTGGTATGCCAACATTGCCGATTACCTTGCTTCTGGATCCCTTCCATGTGGTTGGCCTAAAAACCAGCGCGAGGGTCTCATGGCAGGAGCAAAGTATTATTTCTGGGATAATCCACTTCTTTTTCAAATAGGTGCTGATCAAATCATCCGTCGCTGTATTCCTGACAGCGAATTCCCCAGTGTGCTATCCTTCTGCCACAATCAGGCATGTGGAGCCGTTTCTCTAGGAGGAAAACTGCAGCCAAGGTGTTGCAGTGCGATTTCTTTTGGCCCTCCCTTCACCAGGATGCACACAATTATGCCAAACATTGCACTAGGTGCCAGTCGTTAGGATCAATGTCACGTCGTGACATGATGCCCTTGCAACCCATCCTAGCTGCGGAAATCTTCGACATTTGGAGAATTGATTTCATGGGTCCCTTTCCTCCTTCCAACGGCTTCGAATTCATTCTCGTGGTTGTTGATTATGTTTTGAAATGGACCGAGGCTATTCCCACGCACCGTGCTAACCATGTTATATCCACTCGATTTGTCAAAGACCACATTTTTGCACGCTTTGAGATCCCTCGAGCCATTATCTCGGATGGAGGAAGCCACTTTACCCATGCTTCTTTTCGGGCACTTCTGAGGAAATACGGAGTCCACCATCGTATCGCATCCCCGTATCATCCTCAGACAAACGGCCAGGCAGAGGTGTCGAACCAACAAATCAAGCAAATTCTCCAGAAAACGGTTCGGCCTGACCGTAAGGATTGGTCCAACAAGCTGATTCACTCACTTTGGGCGTATCGGACCGCCTTCAAGGCTCCCCTTGGTATGTCTCCTTATAGAATCATTTACGGGAAGCCTTGTCATTTGCCCGTGGAGTTGGAACACCACGCTTATTGGGCGATTCGCCAATGTAACCTTAACCCAGACCTGTGTGGTCGAGAAAGGGAACTCCAACTCCAGGAGCTGGAAGAGCTCCATCGTGAAGCCTATGATTCTGCCTTAACTTTCAAGCAACACACTAAGGCTTTTCACGATAGCCGTATTCGACGGAAAGAATTTGAGCCATCTTAGCAAGTTTGGCTCTACAATGCCCAGCTCAAATTCTTTCCTGGAAAACTGAAGTCCAAATGGACTGGTCCTTTCCTGGTCTCGAGACCATTTCCCAACGGGGCCATTGAAATTGAAGATCCCAAATCTGGGCATAAATTTACGGTCAATGGCCAGCGTTTGAAACCCTATCTTACTCATGAACCTGCCCCCGTTGGAGAAACTGTTGCCTTGATGGAGGGTAACTATTGTTGTGCCTCATGCTGAGTCCAGCTGGGGATGTTAAATTCAGCGCTCATTGGGAGGCACCCCAACAACACTCCGCCACTGTCATGCTCACTTCACTTTTCACCTCACCACCCACCATCCACCCACCTCACCACTCTGCTGTATACTCTCCACCTCAGCTCTCGTTACCAGATCTTTCATCCTTCCTCTACCTTACCCTGCATGCATATGAGGACATAGCATCGTTTGGCATGGGGGGGTGGATAGGCATCCATAGGATCTGGGTATTTTAGGGTATCATGTAGTCTCCACCTATCTATAAATATGTAAAAAAAAAAAAGGTGTTTAGTAATGATCTGAAGGCTGAAACAAAAATACATTAAGTGTTTATGGATATTCAACCACTGTTTTGAAGACTTTCCACGCCACAGAAGCTTGATTTGCTCAGGCTCGGCTTAATTCACTTGAGCATTGACAAGACAGATCGGAATCTCTCCTAACTAAGGATGTATTCTTGTACCTGAGACACCAGTACAGGATCCGTTGGTTTGCTTCTACTCGAGAGCCTAAGTAATCTTGGTTCACACTACACATATCAAGAAAGACCAGGTGAACATAAGATCCAACCCTAGTGTTCATTAGGGAAGGTGGAGTCCTTAGCTGTGCACGTCGGTAGACTTTTTATCTCAGGCCTTAGTCTTGTGTTTAGGAGAGACTCTTTCCACCAAAATGAAACTCTCCCACCAAAAGAAAAGTATGCTCCTCCAAATAAAGTTGTAAGAGATATACTGACACGTGTTTAAAAAAGAAAAAGATGCAAATAAGTCAGTATATCTCGCAAATGTCTGTAAAGTCTTTCCCCTACAAAAGTTCTTCAGGGCAAGTTACAAATACCCTATTTTCTTTGAGCCACAAATATCATAAAATGGGAGTTGAGTTTTCCGTCATCTTTTTAAGGGTTAATCCGAAGACATGAGCTGAAACTGGGACCAACCTGCACTTAAAAATTCGTAAAACCCTGGGCTTGAGTCTTAATGTTCATCTGGTCAGTCTAGATACTTCACTATGCACAAGCCATAATCTCTTGAGCTCTCGAGTACAGCAGAAACCTCTTGGGTCCTGGAAATCGTACCTAAGGTTTAAATATCAAGGGTCCAGGTTAGTTGAGAGATGGTCTATGTCATGTAAGACTTAAAGTACTGGTAGTCTTCTCTACAATTGGTTCTCACAATATCCAACAAATAAACACACCTATGTCGCCTCAGAAGAAAATCGTTAGCTTAAGATCATTTCTAAATACAATACAAAAAATGTTTTGCTAGGGACTTGCAAAAGATAGGCATGGGGGTATGATTGCACAACAAAAATACACCAATAATTGTGCCATCTTGTGCTATTTCCAAGCATTGCCAGTGGATATTAGGTAGCCATAGTCGCATTTGTAAAAATAAACGCATGCATGCATTTATTTGAGAGGGGAGGAGAGTGAATAAAATGGCCTTGAAATTAACATTTTCCTCAAGTACTGCTTCGCAAATTCACCATCTTTATTTTTATTTTTATTTTTATTTTTGGCTTTGAATTTCTCCGCGGTTGCAGGGAATGGCTTGCTCTTCTTCTTCGCGCCACTCCCTGCCAGCCGCATGCACAGCCATGCACAGCCCAGGGCATGGCTGTGCTTGCCTCCTTCCTCTTTAAAAAGGGCACAACCATCTTCCTTGCGGCTGAGCCTGGTCCAACAGAGAAAAAAAAAACACACACAGCAACCTTCCAGGCCGTCTCCTCCCCTCTCCCCTCCATACGCAGCCTCTCTTCCTCCTGAGGAGCTATGCTGCGGTCAAGAGCAGCTCACAGTGGTACACGACCACCACTGTGAGTCCCACCACCGCCCAGCTCATCAAAGATCCGGTGGGCATGGTGGTTCACCTCTCTGATTTTGTCATTCCAGCCATTTCCGCCATTGCCATAGAGTCGAGCTTTGAAGCTTAACAGCAGTTGCAGCAAGGCACCGGCCGCCACACGCCCGCGCACAGGCCACCGCGCACGGCAGCAGCCAGCGCAGCTCCTCCCGCGTGTGCGCCAGCCCGCTCCACAGCGCTCGCATGCGCTGAACCGGGCTCAGCCGGTTGCCCGCGCTGAGAGCGCACTGTAGCTATTGTTCATGCTAGAGAGCGCGACACTATAGCTACAGTGCGGTGACCGGAAAGTCTCACTTATCCGGTCACTGCGTGCTCTCTCTCCGCGTCGCTATCGTCGCCAGCCCGTCCGCACATGCTCGCGCCCGCGTCTCTCCCCGCACCCACTCCAGCGTCTGCACCTGCCCGCTTCTCCCGCGTTCACCTCAACGCGGAGCGTGGTGCACTGCGGTCCGCAGCGCACTGCGCTACACCTTCCTCCCATGCCCGCTCCCTCCAGCATGCACATGCATCTTCGCGCTTACGCGCCTGTGCCTACGCATGGACCACCAGGCGTCGGCTGAAGCGTCCGAACGACTTAACTCGCCCGCGCCTTCTTCACTCCATCAGACGTGCTCTCTCTCTCTCTCTCTCACAGCACTCTCTCACTCCCTCTCGCAGACACATACACACACACTCACTCTCGTACACACACTCTCTCACTTGTACACACCTATATACACACTTATATTTATATACCTATATATATTTATATATATATATATACATACATATATATATATATATATACATATTAGTACTTATACAATTATATATTAGTATATATACATACATACGTACACACATGTATATATATATATCTATATACTTATATATATATATATACACATATAAATTTACATATATACATATATTTATATACGTATAAATATATATATGTGTATATATATATATATATATACATACATATATTATTACCTATACAACTAAGTATAAGTATATATACATATATATATATATATATACATATATATACACATATATTTATACATATATATATATATATATATATATATATATATATATATACAAATATACATACATATATATCTATGGCTATAAATACACACACACACACACACACACACACACACATATATATCTCCACATATATCTATATACATAGATACTTATACTAATATATCTATATACATATACATAACTATATACATACATTACTATATATATATATCTATATCTATATAATTATATATATACATACATATATATCTAATTATAAATAAATAAATAAATAAATATATATATATATATATACATACATCTATCTATACATATATTTACATGTCTATATATATATACATACATACATACATACATATATATATATATATATATATATATATAGATATATACACATATAACTACATATACACCTATATAATTATAACCATATCTACATATATATACTTATATACATATATATATATTTTCATATCACCTACCACACGTTGTATCGAGGGAATATCTACACCAGTTGCTGATATTTCCCGATACATGCGTACAGAAAGCGTCTTCGCACACACCTTCCACCCATCCATCCTACACTCCACACGGCACTTCGTCCTGTTGGTTGCGTCTTCCTAGATGACGATCAACTCGACACCGTGCTACACACCATTTCCACCTCCACCCCAACCCCAATATACATATATATATACTATATTTACCTTATTTCTATTTCTCTTTCTTGCCATTAAAAAGATAAAAAAAATATACAAAAGAGAAAAGATAATCCTTGACTTGCAGGTACTCAGTCTTGCGAATAGCAAGATCAGTTTTGGAACCCTAATTTGGCTCAAAGCCAAGAACCTGATTTTGAGGGTGTACCTCAAGGACAAAAATTATCAGAAAAAAATCTTAAATAGAAAAACACCAAAAACATAATAAGCGAACGGAAGAGATTCGTTGTAGGATAGGCGTAGAAACTTATTTTCCACTAATCCCACTTCCCTGAGTTCGACCTTGGGCCTAAAAGTGACCAAGATAAAATCAAGTAGGCCAGGTTAAAAATTTTGTAAAAAAGATGGTTAGTCTCGATTTAGGTTAACCACTATACACATTTCAATGATTAAATCACCATATTAACACAACCTATCTGGGCCCGATCATCGCTGAGGTTGGATGTGCTACATCCGTTGGATTCAGAAACGAACGGCTGAGATGGCACGGGGATCATGCCTCTTGATTGCATGTGGGATGGCTCATCCTTAAGGTGCATCGGTGGTCGTGTGTTGCATTCACACCCATCGAGTGGTGCCACGTGGTGATGCCTTTGCCGCTGGATGGCATCCAACGGGTGCAATCAAATCGTGCCTGCTCTTCGCTGAATTGAGTGCTAATCTGAGTTTTGAATGTTCACCTGTGGATGAGGAAAAGAACTCCACCCACTATGCTGAGGGCGGTACTGTGTCACGCTTTGTCTTTGTGGCTATGTACCCATGGCTGTTGGATGCGAGATCACATGGCCGAGAGCAGAGCGCGTGCTTCACGGAGTTTGAATTGCGCTATGCGCGGCTTTGCCTTCAGATGTCCACTATGGCTGCCGGTCGTCTTAACTGTATGCTCAGGGGGGCACATTTGCCTGTGTGCGGGGTGATGCTGGCCATTCGATGGCTTGGGTATGGTGTCCTGGATGGCACCACGTGGCACCATCTAGGCCGTCCGTCTTCTTCTTCTTGTTGAGGGTGCTATAGAGCACAGATCAGGGCGATTCTCGCGTTGACGGACTGCGATCGATGCTCTGAATCCATCCATATATTTGGATTCTTCATCCGAAACTTGTAAAGATGTCGCACTGCCTCCTGGCAATGCAAAATGACAGAATTAGTGTACATAATATACAACTATCCTAAATGAAATGCAATGGATGTTTATGCAATATTTATATCATGATATGCAATGCTAGGCCTAGGAACTATCATAAATAAGAATTTTACGATGAATTTATGCATGTTTATCATGCTCCGTCGAGCGAAAGGATATGAGGCCTGCGAAGCGCCTAAGGGATCACCCCAAGAAGGGACCCCAACGACCGCGGGTGGTCGATGCAGTCTTCCAGGAAGAATCGAGAGCTAGGCGATGTCACCCCAACTCCCTCGCCTGATGAACATCATCGTCAAGTCTTGGCGATGATGCTCGCGCCACCTGAGGTCCTCTCCTCCTAATGCTTAAACACATCAGCATAGAGGTTAAGGTAACCTTTGGTCGACGTCACCCCAGAAATTCGAGCCCCCCCTCTGAGTCAACTCTCTTCAAGTACCACTTTTGCGACTTTTATTCGAGTAAAGAAGGTACGACCAAGTATCCCTGCAGGATTCGGTGGAGCATCCAGGACCATTGCGACCAGAGTCTTCCCCCCTTCGGGGCAGCTCCAAGCCATTCGAAAAACATGCTCCCTTGGCCATGGGCTTGGTGGAAGTCACCCCTGTGGTGCCTACGACGGTCCGAGGCCTCCACCTTCGGCATCCCAAGCGGATTAGCATGTAGCCCGAGGCAACCCCCAAGAGCAGCAATGACCAAAACAGGTCTATAGCCCACTTAACCAACCTCCAATAGTGACACCCACAGCACTCCGGGATGTTTGGGCCAGGCGTGCTTCCATGTTGCCCTTTCCAAGCCGATGCGTCCATAGCGCATCCACCACTCTAGTGAAAATGCCTCCCTCTTCTCTCGATAGCCAATTTGGCTACCAACCTTTGACAATCAAGGAGAAGGGAAAGGGGAGGGTGAAGACCCTCCTTTGACCAATTCAGACGAAGAAAGACACCTCAACTCTACTGCCATCCCGAGGCGGCTAGGTCAACGATAGAATGAGGTGGCTTGGCCAGTTAATCGTTGGTACACACCTGCCACCAGAACCACCCGTTACGTGCCTGATTCCCTCAGAGGAGGAGCACCAAATGAGAAGAAACGGTGACTTGGTGCAAGCCCCCAGAGTCGAGGCGAAGCAACCCGAGAAGCTCACACAAAGATGAGAATGGGGGCTAAGTCCGTGCAATCTAGCAAGGGGCAAACCCGACTGATCTGCTAGGTGACTTCAGGATTTCCATCGGACTCTTAAGTCAAGGCATTCCCCACTTCCTACTCTTCCCTCACGAATGCCTTTGAGCTTTTCGAGGGTCGGGAGGGGAATCTCAATCTCGCCAAAAGTTTGAGGGCTATGACACCCCTCCTTGGAGGGTCCAAAGAACCTAAAAGTGGCCTCCTCAGGCCACCAAAGGCCACGGAGTCCCCCCTTGAGTCCTGGCGATGGAAAAACCACCTCTTGAGGGATGTAGGTGTGAAAAGTCCCTCATGCGTGCACTCCTTGCTGCATTAGGGGCGATCCTGTCACCACCATGATCGGCATTTAAGACCCATATCCTACCCCGGTGGTGGCAAGAGACTCGACCTACCTTAGCAAAGATGGGGCCCTACCCCTTGCGATAGATGGCCATCACCCGCAGAAGGTGGCGACTGCCCCTTGCTCTCGCCTGGAGACTCACCTTTAGAGGATGGTCGGGACAATTTCGACTAGGCATGCCACCTCTTAAGGTTGGCAAGAACTTGGATGGATGCGTCCGACGTTTCGTGTATTGCAGTCTCTTCAGGCTGGCAAGCCACCTCTTAAGATCAGCGAGAACTAGGACAGACACATCCGATGTTCCGTGTATTGTTGCTTCTTCAAACCGACAAGCCACCTCTTTATATTGGCGAGAACTCAGACAGACGCGTCTAACATTTCATGTATTGCCACCTCTTCAGGCCAACAAGCGACCTCTTAAGGTTAGCAAGAACTCGGATGGATGCGTATGACATTTAGTGTATTGCTACCTCTTCAGGCTTGCAAGCCATCTCTTAAGGTCAGCAAGAACTCAGACGGACTCATCCGACGTTCTGTGTATTGCCACCTCTTCAGGCCGACAAGCCACCTCTTAGGGTCAGTGAGAACTTGGACAGACACGTCTGACGTTCCATGTATTGTCACCTCTTAAGCTCGGTGAGAACTCGGATGAACGCGTCAGATGTTCCATGTGTTGTCGCCCCTTCGGGCAAATGAGCCACTTCTTAAAGTCAGCAAGAACTCGAATGGATGCGTCCGACGTTCCATGTATGGCCCCCCCTTCAGGATGGTAGGCCACCTCTTAAGGACAACAACAATTTGGATGGAGATGTCTGGTGTCCTATCTATTTCCACCTCTTAAGGTTGGGTAGAGCTTTGGTGAATGCATCCGACGCTCCATGTGTTGCTGCCTCTTTAGGTCGGCATAAACCCGGGAGGATGCTTCCGGTGTCCCTTACCTTGACACCTCACAAGGTCAGTGCAAATTCAAGTGAACCCGCCAAATGCTCTTTTATACCATCACCTATCCAAGTTGATGGGTCATCTCCCTGGGTTGTTTGGGGGTCGGACTAACCTACCCCCCGATCGTGGAGATGGCTGCCACTTATGGCAGGCCCAGCCACCCTTGATGGTTGGCATAGGCACTCGCGCCCCATTTATCGACTACCAGAATGTTGTCTACAAAAAATGGTGGAACTAGGGCTTCCATGCCCTAAGTTCTGATGACTAAGCCACTAACTCCCCGGGTCGGTAAGGACTCAGGCTCGTGCACCCTGAAGTTCCATACACCACTTGTGGGCAAAACTTCGACTGCTCCACCCGTAGAAGCATCGGCTCACCAGAACAAATGGCGAGGGTTCGAGCTATCTCGCCTAACGGCCACCATACTGGCCACCAAAAGTCGAGTAAGGACCCTAGGTTTGTCACGCAACACCCATAACGCATGCTTCAACCGCCGTGCACCAAGCCTCATCTGGTGCACTTTCGAACCTCCACCCGAAAGAGTCTGAGCTCCTGCTCTTAGCTCTCATTGCCACCCTCCAAGGTTAGCCCCTCTTCATGGCCATCCTCTACTGAAGGTTCTAGGCAATGGTCACTCCCAAGGGTCGACCCATGCAAAAATCCCCCTGCGCTTGCCCTCTCCGGGGGCACGGCCAAATGGGTATATGATTAGCCCATATATGGGCTATTTAGGTATTTGAATGCCTAGACATTAAGTTAATTCTAACACCTAGTCAGCATGCATTAAGATGTAAATACATTAATTTTAGATTTACTTCATGCATCGCATTCATAGGTAAATTGATTTTAATTAGGATAGTATGCATTAACTTAGTCTTCAATTTAGTTTGCATTTTAATTTAGTGTGCATTATACTTATTACATGCATTTAGATATTCTATAAGGTTTTGTACATAAATAAACCAACGTTTTAATTATTTATTTCTTTCTTCCAACAGAAATTCACGATCCGCTTCTCAACAGTTGTGCCATCATTGAAGCCCTGCAATCAAGGAGCAATCCACTAGTCCCGGCAAGGAAGGGACGGAAAAAGTGGATCTGGTCTCTGATGATCCTCGTGGCTAAGTTCAAAACCTCCGTATACTATAAGAAGGGGATGTTGCACGCATAGGGGAGGCCTCCACCTTGACCCAATTTTATGCTCACCACCAACGTCAACCATCGCAACATGACTCCACCATGGGTGCGTGGTGTGACAGCCCACACTACCAACGAAAGTCCCTGCGTCACTGTGATTCACCTGGAACTCCACCATCACCAACTCAACAACCACTATTCACCTTCTTCCCCATCTTTTTCTTCCTCTGTTTCACCTCCACCAAAAAGAACCCAAACATCATCACCTACGACCACAACAACAACACCACCACCTCTCCTTGTCAATCGCCAGCAGCCCCCCCGTCAACCACACATGACTACTCACGTTGCAGCAAGCCTACATTTGCGCAGTCGCCTCACTAGCCAGCAATAGTGCAGCCATGCCGCGTGGGCTAGCCTCGCCTCGCACTCACACCTAGCAGCAGTCGCGCACCACCTCACTGCACGTGCGTCCCACGAGCGCCCTTGCGTGCACCACCTCGCTGCACGTGCGACCCTCAAGCGCCCTTACGTGCACCACCTCGCTGCTCACCTCGCCCTCCTAGCCGTATGGTAGCTACAGCAAGCAGCATCACCCATCGCCATCCTTGCCTCACTCCCGCCTGCTTCGGCCACCATCTGCTATATCTCCACTTCCATGGTGTGCACCTCCCTCCAGAGCACCTTCCTTGAGCTCCTCACCTTTAGCCATCCCTTCCTCTACGTGCAAGGCCAAGGGAAACAACTTCCCCTGTTTCAACAATGAAAGGGGTGAATTAGTTTTTACGAAGAATGCCATTGTGAAGTTTTATTTTTTTGATTTCATTAATCTGGTAGAATTTCATGATCACCCCTCTTCTTTCATATAAATGAGATTTGAACATTATTTCTTCTTGTTTCCATAATCTGAAAGCGATTTCGATTTATTTTCTTGACGAAATTAATCGTGAACATTTGTTTTTGACTAGTGTGAGTTTTGATAGGCCTATTCCTCCCTGTGGAGACAACCCACTCTCTAGAGTGGTTTATTTCATTAGTTTTGATAGTCGATTTTCCACCATTTACATACTATTTTGATGCGTCATTTCATGTGCAAAAATTCTTCCAAAGTGAAAATCGTCTGGTCAAATGGCACCGTTGCCAGGGAGGCAACAGGCTTGTTAGATATTCACATTTATTTATTAGTTCACATTTTATTTAAGGCATATTTAATTTGTTCTATCTAATTTGTGAGAGGTACCTTTGGGAGAATCGTCGTGCCCACCTCAGTGTCTCTACGTTGTGGACCTTGGGCCACACACTTGACCAGGATCATCGTACCTGCTACACCATTGTCGAGGTAGATCGAGCTCCACAACTATGAGGAGCTTTGCATCTTGGTGGACCTTGATGCCACCAACCTGGAGGAGAAGAATTTTGAGGAAAAAAGTTAATCTTTATTCTCTACTTTTGCATTTAGATAGACTTAGACTTTAGGATATTCTTGCATTCATTATTTGGGACCCCTGTTCTGGGGTCATATTTTTAGGGGTTTCACTACAAGAATATTGAGTATTCTAGACCGTTAAAAACGGTCGCAAATGTTCAAATAAACGTCAAGAAAAAGGTTGAGGAATGTACAATTGCGATTGGGTTTTCTCGATTGTTATTGAACATTACAGTCGAAAAAAAGGCGCACCCCCACTCGACATTTGGTCAGTTCTCTCGTCAATTTTCAACGGTCGGTAACGCTATTTCCCAACCATTTAATGTGCACAGTAGGCGAAAGTATTTACCTCAACCATTATTTAGACAGTCGAATAAGAGCGTATTTTCGACAATTTAATAATAATGGTCAAAAATAATGATATTCTTGTTGGTTTACGGACAATCGATAATATTAACTTTTCGTGACAGTTATTGAGTAATGGTTGAGAAAACTTGTATTGTAGACCATTTTAAACTGTTGAGAATGTTAAATATTCGCGACGGTTATTTTGTTACGGTTTAGAAAACTCATATTAGTGACCGTTTAAACGGTCGATAATATTAACAATTCTCGGCCATATTTAAATAACGGTCGAGAATAATAAGGAATTTTTTTTTGAAATATATTTAATTTATGTGAAAGATTTATAAATAATGCTTAAATATATTAAAAGTATAAATCAATCACACAACTTAAAAATTTATGCATTTAAATAAAGCAGAAGAAATGAAAATTAAAATTTTATAAATAAAAGTAACATATACAAAGTTCATTACAAATGGTAATATATATAAAAAATACAATTATGCTGTGGCACCAACGCCTCCAGCATCACTACCACCAAATCATCGTCATCATGACGATCTCTAAACTCATGAAGGGTGGGGTGATCAATTCCTCCCTTCTGAAGTAATGCCAGGAGCTCCTTCATGGTCTTGTTGGATTCCTTGAACTGCGTCGCGTTCTCCTTGATGGCCATCCTCTTGTCGTCAGCTCCTTGATTCGCAACACATTCTCTTCGTCTTTGTAGCGTAATGTCGCAATCTCCTTCCTCATCTCCTGCACCTCAGCTGAAGAGGATGATGCTCCTCTTCTCCCATATCACCCTGAGACGGTCTCGCTCATCCTTGCGCTACGGACATACCCGCCATGCTCAGGTGGCATGACGGTCCAGAAGGCCTCGTCTACTGTCAGTGGCTGCTGAACTGTATCGGAGTTTGCATCTTCAGGAGGATGCATTAAGTTGATCACATTATCCTGAAAGATATTGAATTATGTTAAGTAATTTTGTTTAATTATATACTTACGAAATAAAATAAAAGTATTGTATTTTTTTAACTTACGTGTTTCTGTTGGTATGTGTCGTGAAGCCACTCTCTATTTCCCTCTTCGCTCATCTTGCTATGAGTGGCCTTATATACTCCCACCCAATCAAGCTGGGCACCTTGATGCATGGTGGACTACAATAATTTCAAATAGTTAATTTTAACAAATTAGAAAATTTTGTAAGGTTTAAAAGAAAATATTAATTAAAGATACTTACATATATAGATTTCATCTCGTCTATGCTCCTCCTACCCAGGACATGGGTCTTCGGTGGATCTTAGCCCTATTTTCCTTATTTTTCTTGGCATGCTCCTAAAAATGAAGGTATAATTTATTAACTTAGAAATTGTTTAAATAAATGGTAATATATGAAATACTTTTACCTACGTCGTTGGATCATGCCAATGCTTGCATGCTTCCTTTCAAATGTGAGGTTGTATCAAAAGAGGCGTATTATGCAATGCCTCATTATGATTCCTATTCTTATAATACTAAAAAATATAATTTTAATGTTAGAAATAATATTTGAATTGTGGTAAAGGAAATAAAGAAATACAATTAAAATTTATCTTTTATCTTATTCTTCATCTCCAATCTCCAATCTTTATGATCTTCGCTGTGTGCTTGATGATATATTTAGGGAAGTTCGAATCATCGCTCCATTCGAACATGGCCTACATTAGAAAGAGAATAGAAATTGTTACATAATTTAAACTTATATAAAGTAATTTACAAAAGTTATTAGTTTTTACCAATTACCTCTAACTCTTGAATGAGCTGCCTTTTCAGCTCGTTTGGCACATTCCTCTAATTAAAGTGGGACAATGGGATGATCGCCTTTGTCAGCGTACCTCAGACATTAATTTCACTATGGCTCTATTCATCACTTTCATCTGAAATAATTTCAGAAGGAATGACAATTTCGACATTGATGTTATTCCAGGAGCAATTGGATCCTCTGTTGCCTTGATTGCATTGTACAACTCATTACAATCTTGTAATGCCTCATCATCATCTGCATCCTCATGGTCTGCTGCTCTCATATCATGTAACATTTCATACAATTCATCTCCTTGATTATCATCATTTCCTTCAAAGGCTTCAACTGTCTCATTCCTAACTTCTCTCATTTGTTCACCATGAGCTATCCAATTTACATAATGATGCCACCTACCATTACATATTACATGCTCCAAAACTGTGTCTCAGTCATAGAAAAACCCATTCAAACACTGTCTACATGGGCATAAAATCAACTGAAGGAATTCACCTCGTCTAAATGTCTTCCTAGCATCATGAAATGCCCACTCCAGAAACAAAATCACTCCTTGTAGTTGTGGTAATTTGAATTCCTCATATTGATCAATGACTTATCCATGATAATTATCCTAAATGTAAAAGACAACCACTCATAAGTTGAACTCGAATAAGGTAAGAATGTGTATTTTTAGATCATTCATAAGTTATACTTGAATAAAGAAGAATTGTGTATGTTAAGAAGATTTTCACTTGATAGCCCATCCTTGAAGATTTGATCACAAAATTACTTCTTTCATGCAACCAGTGTTTGAAGAAATTTTGGCAGCATTTCCTTGCACTTCTCCAGTATATCCCCCAAGACTAACCTTAACAATATCCCCAATAGCCCCCACTAAAGGGTGCTTCAAGAACAAAGCTAAGATTAGTTGGTATATCGAAGAAGAGAGAGAAAATGCAATAGAAATTTCTCTAAACACTAGCTACATGCAAAAAGTTACCCTAAGTTGTGATCAAATCTTCAAGGACCCCCATTTGTTCAGAACTTCTCTGAACAAAGGTCAACGGCACTTATGGCATGTTATAAAGACAACGCATCGTGCATGTAAGTGAGGTATACACATACTCTGTATTGTCCGTATAATATGATCATAAGTCTCGACGGGCTAGTATTTTGACACAATTATATCCCTCCTACAATCTGTTGCCTAGGGGTTAGAATTCCTATTGTTTATCATTACTGTGCATCTAAATTTGTGCAAGTGTGTGTATCTACAAAGTTGTAATAAAAATTTCATAATCAAACATAAATATCAAATAATTCAAACAATTTGGGAACACAATTCAATGGTGATCGAAAGTGGTGATCAATTCAGATTGATTTGTTATTTTTAGACATCTGATTCAATCAAAATTTTCATTAATGATTGAGAACCATTCTAGCTCAAATAGCTACTCAGCAAATTTAATTCCAACTGCTCTTAAGATATGAATTCATCTTTCACCTTTGTACCGTCTCACACAAGCAACGACGACGACAACAGCATGAAGATAATAACTTGCTTCTACTCTCTACTTGATCCTCTTAGAGGCTATAGGCATAAAGATACAACTACAATATCTCACATCCAAAATATTGTAGCAAAAGACAATACCATCTTAAATCAACATAATACTGATTTGTGAAAGGTCAGTTGTATATGCATCAAAGACACTATCCATCAAAGACACAAAATTAAGGGAGTATATGCCATGGAAGTTGAAATCTAAGCACATCACCATTTATTCAAATTAAAAATAACATAATTTTTTAATTAAAAACTCAGATTTATTCTTATTGGGGGGCTACTTGTAGGGGAACAACAAGTGGGTGGGGGGTTGCAACCAGGGGAAAGGGGGGTATTGGCAGGGGGAAGGGGGGTTGCAATAGGGGAAAGGGGACTTTGCAGGCAGGGGGAAGGGGGGCTATAGGCAGAGGGGAAGGCATAGTGGCCAGGGGGGGGGGGCAGGCTGGCCATGCAGGTGAGGAGGAGAGAAGGTGAGGGAGGCGACGGGGGCACGGGCAGGTGAGGAGGAGGGGAGGCAGCAAAGGTGGTGGCAGAGATGCTGGTGGTAGCGGCAGAGGTGTCGGCAGCAGGGGTAGTAGGTGATAACACTACATTTTGGAGTAATAATTCTACCAATTGGGGTTTATCTTAAAGATAATATGCACGAATATCACATCATGAATGGGAATGGGAGCATTGCATGCATCATAGGTTAAGATTTCTTATAGACCAGTATTAATGGCCATTTGCACAAGTTCATGTCAAAACATGCCTCAGATGATCAATCGGACCACATGGATGGATTCAGAATGATGAACGGAGTCCAATGGACTCAAAATCAGCCAAATCCGACATTCGGAGCTCCCACAAATGGCCCAAGAAGTTCTGACCATTGATCTAATGATTAATGATCATGAAGCTGCCATGTGGCGCCATCACCGCGCCCCTCGCTCGTAGCACATCTCCACCGCATCGCGCTCGGCAACTTTTGAGAGCCTGCGCCCCTCGCCCCCACATCCACAGTGCCCACGAACTGTAGCAGATCACGACCGTTGGATCTTAATCCAACGGTCGCCAGCATCGTGCCAGCGCATCATCTCCAAGACAATCGAAGGGCGTAGCACAGTGGTACACGCTCACCCTCGCGCTATGGGGTGCGGGTTCGAGGCGCCCGCTGCAGCTCAAATTCAAGCATTCGCGAGGCGCATGCGATTATAGTCTCTCATCTGCGATTGAACGACGCGGAAGCAAGTGACGCAGCGCGATCGCGGATGCTCATGCCAGATGTGCGTGATGATGCATGCACTCAGTGCTCGCAAGGTGCGATCTGAAGACGCGCTCTACGCGCGATCTCGATTGGACTGTCCTCAACGGCCACACACAGATCGTGAAGGAGAAGAAGAACAACGTGCGCATGCGACTGGTGGGCAGGGGTCTACGCCGATGGTTTTGGCATGGATTTAGTGACGTCTCGGACGTCACTAAAGCCCCTTCTTATATAAACCCCTTCCAACCACCCATGGAAAGCATTGAATACCATTGAAAGTGTTATACCTCCCTCCTAGCTTCCCTTATCATCTTTTGTAATCAACGGAGTCGACAAGCTACCGACGGAGCCCTCCTCCACTGTCGTGGCTGCCTCACCGTCTCCCCTCTCTCTCTTTCTCTCCCTTTACTCTAGCTTTACTTTACTTTTGCTTAAGCATTTAGCTATTGTTGTAATTGTAAAACTCGAGTTGCATGTTAGATATAGTATTGATATTATTTTCCATCTCGATCTAAGTGAATGCCACGACTTAAAAGACTCTAACCCTACTCTCTCTCTCTCTTTCTCTCTCTCACTCACTTTTCTCCTACGTTTTCTCGCAAGCAAAAACCTGCCATTTCTGTGACACTAAGTGATAGAACAATCCGATTTTTCATGCCTCCCTGTGTTCGATACTCGGACTCACGTCCGTTTCTTCATTTAAAACCAACGTTGCAAACACGAACTACAACGACCCTTTTAAATAAACGCGTCCTTAGCACGTCAGTTTTTGGCACCATTGCCGGGGAGGTAATTGATTTATTTTTTCACTTCCATTTACATCCATGCTCACATCATCTAACGCATTTTCTCCTTCTACTTGATGGTTACAGAAACTCGGTGCTTGGACGGCGAAGGAGCGCAACTCGTGACGGTGGAGATGTAGTAAGCACAGCAAGGACCGATTGTGAGTAGTTCTCTACCTGTGGTTGTTTGCTTGACTAAAAAAATCTAAAAAAAATTTTAAAATAAAAAAAAATTGGCGTGGTGAATGATTGCCTGATCTTCATCCTTAACTCATCACCCAACAAAAAAACATACACTCTAACAATCTTAAAGACCTAATCTTTTTGGAGTGTTTTTCTTTCTTTTTGAGTGGTGTTTGCGAAGCCACCGTGAATTGACATGGGCTGCACCACTCACCCCTAAAATCAACTCATCTGGTAGAAATTGCATGAGCACTAGGATGAGCACATTAGGGTTTTAAAGCCTCTTCACATTAAAGGAAATCTACTCTCATCGATTATGTGCAAAACTTGGTGTCTCACGTACGTTTCGTCGGGTTTTTGAAGGATGTCACGTTGTAGTATAGCCGACAAAACGTTCAAAACAAGTAAAGATTTTATTACTCGAAAATCAGAGCATCTGAGGTCGAACACATGGAGCAATCTAAGTACTTTGAAAAACTTGAGATAACAATTGGTTCAATGAGAGAATTATAAAAATGAATTGCTAAAAAGAACAGAATTGGACGTCTGATTTCTGTATCAGACGTCTTAAAATGGAAGTCTTCTTCTTCTTTTGCTGTTGCGTGCCTCTGATCTTCTTCACTGTTCTTCTTCTTCTTTTGATTCTGTCTTCTGTTAGTCCTTCTTCTCTCTTTCTTCTGTTCTTCCTTTACTTTCTTTCTTTCTCCTGCTCTTCTTCTGAGTCCTTCTGCTAGTCCTTCTTCTTCTTTGGCGAGCCTTTTCCTATTTCTTCTGCAGTATCTCTTTTTCCTTCCTTCTCTTTCCGTCTGCTTCTTCTCTGCCTTGCCTTTTCTTTCTTTCAGCCTCTCCTTCGATGCTCTGTTCCTGCACACAAGGCACAGCAAAACCTAACCCTTCCCTCTACTCGCACGTATCTCTCTCTCTGCAAACCGCTCACAGGAAGCTCTCCCAGAGCCGGGTTAATGGGTCGGGTTGCGTACCCAGGACCAGGCGCACCGGTGTGATATGGTGCGCGAGGTGTGCTCGGTGGTGTCGGGTCGTATCCCGCCAGGTCCGCGTGGTGAATCCGCGGACGAGGCGGGTGTGATGGGCGAGGGACCTCACCCTAGTGGATTCGGAGGCGATTAGCCGTATGCACAAAATAAATTTAGGACCTATTCAAATTTCTACTCACTTATTTGTGTGTTGAATTAAGTGTACCGGGTCCACAGGTCAGATCTCGATTAAGTGGTAGAATCGATGTGATTGTGCACCTTAGGGTGAGAAGTTGTGGGTGTTAAGTGTGTAGCTTACAAAAAAAATCCCACAATTAGATAACACTTTTTTTTTATTTTCATTTTTATTTATGTGGATGGCAAGGTGAGTGGAGGTGGCAAACAAACAACCAAATCTATCCTAGGGTTCATAAAAAGCACCTAAGTTGATTTGGGTTTGAGTTATTCGGTTATGGAATGAAAACTAAGGTGGGGGTGGTGTGGGAGACACTTACAAAACACTCTACCCGCACTTTACTCCGGTCTACCGCACTTGGATCTCCATGCTAGGGTACCTGCAAGACAGTAGATCAAAGACAGGTAGGGTTAATGTTATGTAAATGCAAAGAAACACAATAAACAATAAAGTAAATTCCATTGCCTGCCCGGCAACGGCGCCAAAATGGTCGGGCCGTGTTTCGCGTGTTAGAAATAGAGGTTACAAGTAACCTGCCGTTGTAGTTGCAAAGCACGTCGATCAGATAAAATTTATACCAAAACTCCAAGGGAGTCCCGGGTCGAACACAGGGAGGCGACGTTTACTTTAATTGAAAATCGCACTTCGATTTTATTTGTTCTTGGTCATTTTTATCTTTTCTAATTTTTTCTGGTATTTTCAGGAAGAAAGAGATAGGATCGACAAATTCTTATCTAGCTAATCAACTTGCAAATATAAAAGAGAGAGAGAGAAACAATTATCTATTCATCAAGAATTGTTTGTTGCACTATGAAAGCAAGAAAAATCTACACTATGAAAGCATAAAAAGATAGAATGAGGTGAGAGAAATCCCCCTCGATGGTTGCTCGGAGGATGACTCGCTCTGACGTCGCCTGGAGGAAGGTGGTGAGGAGAGAGACGAAGGAGGACGGAGCCGGAGGACAGAGAATGGGGCAGGACGACGTCGCGGCGAGGATCTTCTTCCCGAAGGGCGGTGAGAGGACAGCCACGGGATGCTCCACGAAGGGGGGTGAGAGGACGGAAAACTATTTGGTTTTACTCTAGAGGAGCATCCTGGGCTTGGGACAAGCTCTCTCTAGAGCCTTGGAGGTGGTGAGAGGAAGAAAGGAAGAGATGGTTTGGAATGGTGGTGGGTAGGTCCTTTTATAGTGGAGGAAGAACAAATTTGCTTTTGGGTCATTACTAACGTCCATAAACGTCGTTGTAGCTGTCGCTGAAGATCTGCCCTTCAAATCCACTTGCTGGCGTGTGCTGACCATTAGTGACAGCTGCAAGCATCACTAAAGGTGCGTCGTTGAAGATCCGCACCTGCCCCGCTGGCGCGCTCCGCTTGCGCGCATCACATGACTTGTGCGCGCGCGCACGGCATACGCTGTGCTGCTGCTGCGCGCGGTGCGCTACGTGCAGCTGTGGCTGTGCGCGTGCACTGCACACAGCTGCAGCTGTGTGGGTGCGCTGCTGCTGCTGGCCGACGTTGGGCAACCTGGATGGCACCACGTGGCACCACTTGGGCCGCCCATTCTTCTTTCTTTTGTAGAGGGTGCCACGGTGCTCAGATCAGGATGATTCCCACGTTGTCGGATTGCGATTGTCGCTTCGGATCCATCCGTATGGTCGGATTTTCCATCCGAAACCCGTATGGATGTTGCATTGCCCCTTGGACGTTGATCTTCCTTGGGCTTCATGTGATGCTACGGGACTCCGATCTGGATGATTTCAGAGGCGTTAGACTCCGATCGTCGTATTAATCAGATCCGTATGGTCTGATCGTCCATCCGAGGCCCTGAAATAAATCCACTCCGCTCCTGACCATAAAAAGAACCTAATTAACCCAAAATATATACAACTACTCTAAATGCACAATGATGCATGTTATGCAATATTTATAACATGAAATGCAAATCTAAGCCTAGGAACATGCATGAATAGGCATTTTAACCTGGATAGATGTTTCTATATCAGAGCCTCATGATCATTTGCTCCTCATTCATATTTCGTGCCTTGGTGGTCTGGACCAAAGTGGTCAAGTTCTCCAAGTGCTGAAATGGGTCTTCAGAGCCAAGCCCATGGTAATGTTTGATCAGACTTAACACCTGAGGCTTAATTTCTACGTCTCCGGCAGGAATCTAGATGTTGGGACGTTCCCCATAATTTGAAGGATCATAAAAATCCTTCAAGGGCTGAGCGCCCTGCATTCTTTGGAACCATTCTTACATTCTCTACATTTGTTCTAGCTGCCTTCGAAATTCCTCCTGTGGATCCCGAGGCAGAGGAGGCTGTTGATCGACCATGGGATCGATTTGGCCAAAATCCAATCTATGCCTCATAGAATACTCTAGTGGTCCTTCCAATCGGGGATTCAATGACCTTCTTCCCAGCATAAACTAGGAAAAGGTCGGAAGGATTGGGGATAAGGACCTTGCAGCACAACAAAACAAGCCTGTCCTTAAGTGGGGTAGCCTAAGGATCTACAGACTCCTAGAACCCACCTTAAGATTATAAACGATTTACTCTACTTGTGTCTGCTCAATCCAACTAGTTAGAAGGAGGGACTGGGGAGAAGGTTCTTCCTTCGGCTTGCGCCTTCGGTTCCTAGTGTACCCCCCAGCTGCGGTCGTTTGATGCTACTCCCCTAGCTAGACATCAAATTAATCAGTACAAGTAGGTTAATTGTAAACAATCTCAGACTAGGCCCCGAAGAGCGAATTAGTCCTTAAGGCCAACGTCTACTCAATTTTATTGAGGCCTGAGATTGTAGTGCTTATGGAATGTGATGAGCCCTTAAAATGGGTTGTGCCTTTAATGATTGATTATGTGTAAATGTGTGCACAACCGGGGTTTTCAAGCAAGATCATTTGTGATGCGTAGATTTTAATGTTTAAATCTTGCTTAAGTAGCTTTTAGGGTTTAGAATTAGGTTGATTTCAATCAAGTTTGAGGCAAACCATGTTTTCAAGCACGGGTGAAGATTGCTTTCCTTTAAAATCAGAAATAAAGTGGAGTGCCTAGTTTGAACCTAGATTGAAAACCCTAAGAGGAAGCTACTTGGTGAGTTGATTTTAGGTTGAGTTGTGTGGCCCAAACAACTCAAAAAATTGGCCACAACTGCACCACAAGGTTAGGCACACAGAAATGGTTAACCTAGAATGATTTCTACTCTTTTATGTGTTGATTTATGTGTACCGGTTCCACAGATCAGAATCTGGTTGAGTAAAAGTAAATCAAGTAGGTTAAGTGCCTTGAATGTGGGTGTATGTTGTATGCATATTGAAAATTACCCCACAAAATTATCTTTTTATTTTTTTTATAATATAAACGAGGGTGAAATGAGTGTGAGTGGAAATCCAAACAACCAAACTAATCCTAGGATTTATGCAAACACCTAGGTTAATTGGAATTTGAATTTAATGTGACAAATGAAATCTATGGAGGGGGAAGAATAGGGAGCACTTACAATCATTTTCAACTGCACTTTACTCCGATCTACTGCTTGATGATTCCCTGATGGAGGTCTCTGCAAAATAGTAGACACAAGAGAAAGCAAGTTAGAAGACAATAAAGTGCATGAAATGCGAAAAGAAGATCGGAAAATTGTTGCCTCCCCGGCAACGGTGCCAAAATGTTGAATCGTAGGAGGACTACGCTATTGGATTTGGTTTTGAAAACCTGTCGTTGTAGTTTGAATAGAGAAGAACTCGGGTTCAATAAATAAAATTTATACCGGAATAGATATCCCAGGTCGAACTCAGGGAGGCTACGTTGATCGAAATTCGCAATTATATATTTTTTCATGTTTTTGTTTAAAGAGTGGAGTAATTAAAATGATATGAAATAACTAGAGACAATAAGAGAGAGAGAGAAAACATCCACTAGATTTTGTAAAATGTTTGTACAACTAAGAAAGCGAGAAATTACACTAGAAAGTAGGAAAACTATTACAACTAGAAAGCAGGAAAATTTTACTCTAGAAAGCTGAAAAAAAGAATGGGAGAGAGAAGTTATCCACCTCGATGATTGCTTGGAGGACGGGCCGGATGAGACGATGCCTGGAAGACGAGGAACAGAGTGGGAAGGAGGTCGAAGCAGGAGGAATGGGAATGAGGCAGCACGTCGTCGTCGTTGTGGGATCCGCTTCCGGAATGGGGGCAAAAAATTGATTTTATCTCATGAGGAGCATCCCGGGTGTGGGACAAGCTTCTCTTGAGCTTTGGAGTGGGAGAGAAGAGAAGCAAGGGATGAGAAATTCATATGGAGGGGGTCTCCTTTTATAGTTGCAAGGAGTGGGGGCATTTTGGTCATTACAATTTGAAAAACATTAATTCAGGACCTTTAGTGATGGATAAATCCGTCACTAAAGGCCTGAACGTGGCCTTCGTGTGCACGCGCTGCGCACCTCCTCGCCTCCGCATCGCGCAACGTACGTGCACGTTCACATGCTTACAGCCATCCGATCAAGAGATCGGGTGGCTTAAATGATCATCGCTCGCGCTGCGTGCCCGCGTGTGATCTCGCGTCAGCGTCGCGCGTCCGATCACGTGTGGGTGCTATCGGCTGCTCAGCGTCACACGATCCCCATCGCACGGCTCCACTCTCCCACGCACCCACTCACCCTCGCTCCAATTTGAAGCGTTTGCAGCTTCGAACGCGCGCCCTGCGTCTTCGATAGCGCGCTTGACCAACGCACTGTAGGCGCTTTTGTGTCGTGCGCTTGTTTTGTGCGTGCGGGACCTGCAGCTGTTGGATGAGCATCCAACGGTGGAGAAGCGTCGATTAGATGAAGAGGAAAGGCTGAGGCGGGTGCTTGGGGCTGGTCAGGCGGCTGAGATGGCACCACGTGGTGCCATCTTGGCCATCCATTTTCTGAGTTATGTAGATGGTGTCACGGGTATCAGATTGGACCGATTTTCGCGCCGTTAGGCTGCGATCGTCGATTTGAATCCATCCATGTGGTTGGATTTTCCATCTAAGGTGCGGATTAACACCATCTTAGCCGTTGATCTTTAGGGTTCCTCTGTCTCTATTTGGTGCTACGGATATCCAATTAGGGCGATCTTGGAGTCGTTAAACTCCAATCGTCACCCTGATCAGATCCGTACGGTTGGATCTTTGATTCAAGGCCTTGATACAAAGTCTCCCTGTCCCTGACCATTAAAAGGAGATAATTACTGTACAATTTATACACTTTGATCTAAATGCATGATTATGCATGTTATGCACTATTTACAATGTATGATGCTAATGTGACACTAAGAACATGCATTAATAGACATTTTAGGTTAATCAGATGTATGCACATCAAGGACCAACCTCCACCAGATATGATGGCCGTCATCCAGGCCCAGATCAATGCAAACCACCAGCTTCAGCAGCAACAGATCCACAGTATCATGCGAGCCATACATCGGTTGCAGAACCTGCAGGGGCAACCACCACCACCTTTCCAGGACTCGCAAGGGCAACCACCACTTGATCCACCACCATTCCAAGACCAACCTAGGCCCCTCCGCGACTTCTACAATCCTTCTGCGATTTGGATTGAGCCACACCTTAGGATCCCCGAGGGGGGAGATGATTTTAAGCTGAAACCAAACGTCCTGAGCCTAATTCAGAGCCACTTCGATGGAAGCTCAAATGAGGACCCCTTCCAGAACCTAGAGGATCTTGATCAGATCTCCCAGACTATAAAACCTAGGAACATTATCCTAGACATTATTTTGATCAAGATGTTCCCCTTCTCACTGAGAGACAAAGCATCTCACTGGCTTAGGACTTTAGGAAGACTCATCGCCACCTGGGAAGAACTGAGGCATGCATTCTCAAAGAAATTCTTCCCCATAGGAAAGACCAATGCCCTCAGAAGAGCCATTACCACCTTTACACTCCAAGGCAGGAAACAGTTCCATGAGGCATGGGAGAGATTTAATGAACTATTGAGGAAATGCCCACACCACGAAGTACCAAGGTGGCAATTGGCCCAGATCTTCTACCATGGTTTAGACAGCAACCTTCGGAACTTCGTCGTTGCCTCATGCAGGGGAAGCTTCTTGAATAAAGACAAGGAGAGTACGTTTGAGCTCTTCGAGTCTATGAGCGAAAATTCATTCAACAATGCCTCCATGACCTAATTTAGTCGATCCAGTCAACCCCGTGGTGGGATCTATGAGGTACAAGCAAATTGTGGAACAATTGACATGGATATCATTGCTATAAAATTGGATCGAGTGGAATTGGTAGATAAAAAGATAGATGAACTATTAAACCAGACCAGGAACCCGCTATAGACCCTCTCCCTAGCAAAGGGAGCTCACAACGTCGACCTGGTCTAGCCACTAAGCCAGATGCACTTGGATCAACCCCTGATTATTCTCTTCCCTCCCCCTCGACACCTTCTACCTTTGAAGATGTCAAAGCTATCCAAGGTTATTCCAAACCTGACCCCTTCTCCAACACCTACAACACCGGCTGGCATAATCACCTAAACTTTGCTTGGACAAACCAGAAACTGCCTCAATTTCAGAACCAGCCCAGGCCAAACCAGCAGCCAAACCTACCCTCCTATCAGCAAGGTCCACCGGTTAGACCCCCTATAATCCGAATAGGGAGGCTTCTCCCCCACAAAACCAAATGGACACCCTGATAAAAATATGGCTAAAATGAACCAAAAACACCAGGAGGAAATGGCTTTAGTCAAGGAACAGTTGAGCCAGCTGTTGGATTGTAAACAACAGGGATCCCTTCCTTCTCAGCCACAACCGAACCCACGAAATGTGATTAAAATAGGCCCCAATTCGCAAGGGTTCCAAGGCAATCCCGGGCAGGCCCACATGGTCCAGCCAGCCCCATAAACACCCCCTGGGTTTGGTGCTTCTTCTTCCTCGTCTTCTCAAGATCGACCCATGGTCCCAACGCCTCTGCAAATGCTGTGACCTTGAGAAGCGGCACCAAAACCCAGGATCCCAAATGGTCGACTCCTCCCATGACTTCACCCCCTGAAATGCCTGACTCTGAGGAGGCGCAGGAAAAACCCAAGGACCCGATTCACATTCAGACACCATATCCCGAGGCTTTGGAGATGATCAAGAAAAAGAAAAGTGTTATGGAGAATGAGGAGCTTTTGGAGATCTTTAAGCAGGTTCAGATTAATATTCCACTCCTCGAAGCTGTCAAACACATTCCAGCTTATGCCATGTTCTTGAAGGATGCCTATACACCAAAACATAAGCCAAGACCTCAAGCACCTAGGTAGGTTGTGCTCTCAGAGCAAGAAAGTTCTGTGATATTGAGCAACCTTCCACTCAAACGAACTGACCTAAGAGCACCCCTGATATCCTGTAATATTGGGGACATAACATTTGATAGAGTGCTTTTGGACTTAGGTGCTTCCATCAATTTGATTCCGACGACCCTGTACCACCAATTTGGATTCGGAGAATTGACGTCCACACCTGTGACCATCCAGTTGGCCGATAGATCTGTGAAGACCCTGAAGGGGGTTGTCGAGGATGTGATTGTTCGGGTCAAGGACTTCTATTTCCCGATCAACTTCTTGGTGCTCGACATGGAAGTCCCTGAACATCTGTAGAACACACCCATCATCCTAGGTAGACCTCTCTTAGCTACGGCCTACGGCTAAAGCAAGCATTGCTTGTGACATGGGATGTATGGAAATCGCCTTTGGGGACAAGAAGATGAAGTTGGATATCTTCCGAGCAACCAAGTCTTTCGATTGCGACTGTCTTGAGGAACACGATCCCATAGAACCTTTGGTCGAGGAATGCCTCACCCTTAGTTCTGTCTCAGACTACTAGACCCAATCTTGTGATGACTACTCTGACCCGTCACCATATGTGCACACAGATTTTTGTAGGGCTGATTACCGTCAACCAGCACCGTTCGAGGAGATTGATGTTGATCAACTCCCACCTTTCCCCTTTCCATCAAACATTGTTCCACCCACACCTGAACTAAAGCCGCTACCTGAGAATCTCAAGTATGTCTTCCTGGGACCTGACCAGACCTTCCTAGTGATTATGAATGCCAACCTAACCAAGAATCAGGAACTTACGTTGACCGCGACCCTATCAGAACATATGGTTACCATTGGTTGGACTATTTCAGACTAGAGAGGAATTAGCCCCACCTATTGTACCCACAAGGTTTACCTAGAAGATAGGGCGCGACCCTCCCATCAGATGCAGATATGGTTAAACCCAAATATGCGGGAGGTCGTTAAGAAGGAAATTATCAAATGGCTTGATGCCGACATCATCTATCCCATCTCTGATAGCCCTTGGGTGAGCCCCACTCAAGTGGTCCCCAAGAAAGCTGGGCTCATCGTTGTCACCAACGAGCATGGTAAATCCATCTCCACCCGCACCACCACTGCTTGGCGGGTATGTATTGATTACAGGAAGCTCAATGAAGCGACCAAGAAAGATCATTTCCCCTTGCCATTCATTGATCAAATTCTCGAGCGATTTGTAGGGTAGAAGTATTTTTGCTTCCTGGATGGATATTCAGGATATAACCAAGTCACAATTTCCCCTGAAGATCAAGAGAAGACCACATTCACTTGCCCGTATAGCACGTTCATGTTCTGTCGTATGCCATTCGGGTTATGCAATGCACTCGCTACCTTTCAGTGTTGCATGCTAGCCATCTTTTCAGAGATGGTGGGTGAATACCTAGAAGTCTTTATGGATGATTTCTCAGTGTTTGGGAATTCATTCGACCACTGTTTGAGCAACTTGGAGAAAATCCTGAAATGATGTATCGAGGTTAATTTGGTGTTAAGCTGGGAAAAGAGCCATTTCATGGTTCAAGAAGGAATCGTCCTCAGTCACATCGTATCGTTAGGGGCATTGAGGTGGATAGAGCTAAAGTTGATTTGATTTCCAAACTTCCCCTACCTAGCTTGGTCTGGCAAATCCGCTTGTTACTTGGACACATTGGCTTCTGTCGAAGGTTTATCAAAGACTTCTCCAAGCTCTCCAAACCCTTGACCGACCTTTTGGCCAATGACGCCCTATTCCACATGACCTCTGATTGCATCCAGGCTTACCACACCCTCAGGGGCTTAGTCTCCACCTCACTCGTATTTCATCCCCCGGACTGGTCCTAGGATTTTGAGATCATGTGTGATGCATCAGACTTTGCCATAGGCATAGTTCTGGGACAGGGATAAGACAAGAAACCTGTGGTGATCTACTACGCGAGCAAGACGTTGGACGAGGCCCAACGAAATTATATGGTCACAGAGAAAGAACTGCTCACTGTAGTTTTTGGACTCAAAAAGTTCCGATCTCACCTTCTGGGATCTCACGTGACCATCTATACAGACTAGTCAGCCATCTGGCATTTGTTGGCCAAGAAAGATGCTAAACCCAGGCTCATCAGATGGATCCTACTCTTGCAGGAATTTGACCTGGAAATTCGTGACAAAGCCAGGTCAAAGAATATTGTGGCCGATCACCTATCCAGACTCCACCCAGACCACATTGGGCCTTCCTTGCCCTTATCTGACACCTTTCCCGATGAGAAAATTCTGGCTGTGCAAGATAGAAAACTACCTTGGTATGTCAACTTCGTCAACTACCTAGTAGTATGACAGACCCCGCACAGCTGGTCCAGACAGTAATGGGATAAGTTCTTGGCTGAAGCCAAGTACTATTTCTGGGATGATCCCATGCTGTTTCGTCTCTGTGCCAACTAGATCATCAAGAGGTGTATCCTGGAGGATGAAGTTCAGAGTGTGCTATCCTTTTGTCATGACCAAGCTTGCGGTGGCCACTTCTCACGAAAGAAAATGGCTGCAAAGGTTCTACAGTTCGGATTTTACTGGCCTTCCTTATTCAAGGATGCACACAGCTTCGCCAAGACTTGCTCTCGCTACCAGACTCTGGGGACCATGACCAGAAAAGACATGATGCCCCTCCAGCCCATTCTGATCGTCGAGATCTTCGACATTTGGGGCATTGATTTTATGGGCCCCTTTCCACCATCCAATGGCTTCGAGTACATCTTAGTCTCTGTAGACTATGTCTCCAAATGGATTGAAGCCGTCGCCACCCGCTGATGCAATCATAAGGCTGTCATGGACTTTGTTAAGTAGAACATCTTTTCTCAGTTTGGAATATTGAAGGCCATGATCAGTGCCCTACTCAGAAAATATGGGGTTACCCACTGCATTGCCACCTCATATCATCCGTAAACTAATGGGCAAACTGAGGTCTCAAACTGACAAATTAAGAACATTCTACAGACGACCGTGAGACCTGACAGGAAGGACTGGTCCACACAACTGGATGATGCCCTGTGGGCATACTAGACTGCTTTCTAGACCTCGATAGGCATGTCACCTTATCGCCTGGTCTTTGGCAAAGCTTGCCACCTTTCTGTTGATTTGGAACACTGGGCTTACTAGGCTGATAAGCAGTGCAAGATGGATTTCCAGTTAGCCAGTGCATGAAGGACACTCCAACTCTCTGAGATCGAGGAAATTCGTCGGTATGCCTTTGACAATAGTCATCTTTATAAGGAGAAAATGAAAGCCGTCCACAACTGACTCATCCATAGAAAAACCTTCGAGCCTAACCAGCAAGTCTGGCTTTTTGATGCCCGACTCAAACTCTTTCCCGGGAAACTCAGATCCAAGTGGATGGGACCGTTTAGGGTAGTCAAGCCCTACTCCAATGGGGTAGTTGAAATCGCAGATCTGAACACTAGGCATACTTTCACAGTCAATGGCTAGAGATTGAAACACTTCCTCACTCAGGTTCCCCCAAAGGAGGTTGTCACCCTCATTGAGGGATGACACGAAGCGCTGCCCAGCTGGAGGCATTAAACTCAGCGCTTCCTGGGAGGCAACCCAGAAGATTCAGACTGATCAGGTATTTTACTTCACTCAGGTAATATCTTTCTGAACCCCTGTTGCATCCATGCATTTGTCAATGAGGACATTGTCCAACTTAAGCATGGGGGGTGGTAATTTGCATGATTCTGAGTTCATTTAATTATTATGAATAAAATAAAATAAAAAAATTAAATTTAGGAAGAAAAACTTAGGCATTAGGAACTTGTCAACGGTGGGAAATAATACAAAAAGAACCTAAACACTTAGACTTTTCAGGCCTTCAGGCTTAATCAGCCCTGGTGTCCGCTAAAATATGGATTTAGCTTCAAATCCTTGCAACCTTAATTTATTCTAATCCACCAACAAAATAAGGTGATAAGTATACGACTTATCAACTTGCCCTCTGACTCGGAGGGACTTTTAGTCTAAGCAACTGCACACATTTTTGCACTGACTCACTCCTCGGAGATTCTGACAGAAATTGGGTAGCTAATGAACTTTCTAGGATGGTATGGCTGGCAAGTTGTCGTGGGTAACAGCCCATTGGCCGATTGTCCAGAGCCCAGCCACAGAACCACTTTCTTTTTATTGCCTCTAGGTAAATTTGAGATCAGGGAAGTCACCTACTAAACAACAACAAAAAAAAAAAGAAGAAAAGAAGAAAAAGAACAAAATAAGCCATACTTCACCGCACAAGTATGGCTGGCAAGTGATCGTGGGCAACAACCCATTGGTTAGTTGTCCAGAACCTAGCTCATTAAATGCACAAAAAGATCCAAAACACTTATGAAAGAAGCGGAGAAGTAGAGCAATCCGGGGAGATATACACTGGAAAAATCCTTGTGTTGATCCCAAGTAAAATAAAAGTAGGGAGAAAGCTACCGATCGGATAGATACACCTTCAGGCAAAACACTTCCTTTTCCGATCACCTAGGGGCATAGAAACCTGAAGTCTGTCTGAATTACTGTTGAGTGAGTTTATCATGATCTTCACACCAAGATGCTTAGCACTTAGAGTCTTTTTCGAGTTTTGGGTGGGTTGGGTAGTCGTAAAAAGTTACCAACACACTCTCAACTCCAAAAATCTAAAATGAGAAAAGATGAAAAAGAAAAAGAAAAAAATATATATGCCTTAAAGCGAGGATTCAAGCGATTCATATTTTGGCAGACACCCGGGCGCTGTTTAGTCTCTGTAGATTAGGATCTTAGTATATTTCCTCCTGTTGTTAAGTAACAAAATGTCTAAGTAATCACTTCTTGAATTCTGACTGAGAATAATGGCCAAAATGAACCTTATTAGGGACTAGCAAGGAGTAGGCATGGGGGTATGATAACACTACATTTTGGAGTACTAATTCTGGCAACTGGGGTTTATCTTAAAAATAATATGCACGAATAGCACATCATGAATGGGCATGTGAGCATTGCATGCATCGCAGGTTAAGATTGCTTATAAACCAGTATTAATGGCCATTTGCACAAGTTCATGTCAAAGTAGGCCTCAGATGAGCAATCGGACCACATGGATGGATTCAGAACGACGAACGGAGTCTAACAAACTCAAAATCGACCAAATCCGACATCCGGAGCTCCCACAAATGGCCCAAGAAGTTTTGACCGTTGATTTAATGATCAACGACCACGAAGCTACCATGTGGCACCATTGCTGCGCCCCTCGCCTGCAGCACAGCTCTATTGCACTGCGCTCAGCAACTTTAAGTTGTCCGATCGGCAGATCGGACGGCTGAGAGCGCGTGGCCCTCGTCCCCACATCCACAGCACCCACGAACTGCAGCAGATCATGACCATTGGATCTTCATCCAACGGTTGCCAGCACCATGCCAGCGCATCGTCTCCACAACAATTGGAGGGTGCAGCATAGCGGTACGTTCATCACCCTCGTGCTGTGGGGTGTGGGTTCGAGGCGCCCACCGTAGCTCAAATTCAAGCGGTCGCGAGGCATGCGCGATTACAACCGCTCATCTGCAATCGAACGATGAGGAAGCAAGCAACGTGGCGCAATCGCGGATGCTCACGCCAGACGCGCGTATGATGCGTGCACGTAGTGCTCACAAGGCATGATTTGAAGGCACAATCTGAAAGTGCGCTCCACGTGTGAAGATCGGACTGTCCTTAGCGGCTACACACAGATCGCGAAGGAGAAGAAGAACAGTGCACGCATGCGACTGGTGGGCAGGGGTCTACGCCGATGGTTTTGGCATGGATTTAGTGACGCCCCGGACGTCGCTAAAGCCCCTTCTTCATTTGGAAAGCCCTTCTTCCTATATAAACCTCTTCCAACCACCCATGGAAAGCATTGAATACCTTTGCAAGTGTTATACCTCCCTCCTAGCTTCCCTTAGCATCTTTTGTAATCAACAGAGTCAACGAGCCACTGACGGAGCCCTCCTCACCGCCATGGCTGCCTCGTCGTCTCCCCTCTCTCTCTCTCTTTCTCTCCCTTTACTCTAGGTTTACTTTACTTTTGTTTAAGCATTTAGCTATTGTTGTAATTGTAAAACTCGAGTTGCATGTAAATATAGTATTGATGTTGTTTTCCATCTCGATCTAAGTGAATGCCATGACTTAAAAGACCCTAACCCTACTCTTTCTCTCTCTCATTCATTTTTCCCCCGCATTTTCTTTCAAGCGAAAACCCTCCATTTCCCTGACACTAAGTGACAGAAAAATTTGATTTTTCATGCCTCCCTTTGTTCGATACTCGACTCACGTCCGTTTCTTCATTTAAAATCAACGTTGGAAATGCGAACTACAACGACCCTCTTAAATAAACACGTCTGTAGCACGTCAGTAGGTGGTGGCGGTGAGTGTTGGTGGTGGCTGCAGGGGTTGGGGTTGCTGCGGGTGGTGGTGGCAGAGGTGCTGGTGGCGGGTGGTCACTGGTGATGGTGGTGCTGATGGTGGCCGAGGGAGAGGGGTCTTTAGGCCAGCGATGAGGGGGAGGGGAAGGAGGAGGCGAGCAGAGGAGGAAGAAGATGAGGAGGAGGGCTACTTGCAGTGAGGTTTGTCACAAAGGAGGAGGGGTGCTGTTGGTGCTAGGGATCACGGAGGAGTGAAAGCGGAGGAGCCGTAGCGAGGGTCGCTGAGGAAGAGCCTAGGCAGAGGTGGTCGCGTAGGTGCGGGAGGGAGTGTTCAGGAGGAAGAAAGTGATTTGGGAGGAAGGGGGAGGTCTACGCTAGGGATTTAAGTGAACATTCTAGACTGTTCCTAATAAACGGTCGGTGATACTCTTCGTACTGACTATTAATAACGGTCGGGAATAACTCCTTTTTCGACCGTTAAGGTCGAATGGTCGACGATAGACTTTGAAAATTTGCCTGCTCGCGCCCGCGGATTATGAAAACATTATCGTCGACTATTATTATGGAAACAGTTGACTATATTATTATTGTCGACCGTTTTAAATGGTCGACAATGGTGTCAACTAGATGTCGTAATTTTACTTCACTTTCTTGACCGTTATATATTGCACAGTCGAGGATTTCATTTATCCTCAATCATTTATATAACAACGGTTGAGTAAATTTTTATTCTCAACCATTTCTAACGGTCGAGAATGGTCTCAACCTCCTCGATTGTTTTCCAGATGGCAAAGTTAATGACCGGACTTTTGGCAACCGTTCCTATTAAAACGATCAAGAATAATATTATTGCCAACCGTTACTTGAATGGTCAAAAATATCTGTCACAAATAGTGCTTTTTCTACTAGTGTTTGTTCCCTGATTTTGTTTAGGCCCTTGTTGGGTAATCTTTTCGGGAGCTTGTTCCCATTTATTTAGGCAATAGGTTTCTCTTTGTCTTTTGTATAGTTTATCCTTTCTTGTTTGCACTTAAGTAGTGTAGATAAAAGAATTAACAAAAAACATAAACATCATGAATTGCCTGCTAGAAGCTACATTTAGGTGTGAATGAGCAGCCTCTAGATTTATTTTACTTGCCTTTGCGTGCATCTCATTGAAGATTGCAGGAGGCAAGCTACGTTCTCTTTTACTTTGCATCCAAATATTGTTCACGCATTTGCATCTGGATTTAAAGACATGACCACCTAAATTGTTTTGAAAGAATTAACAAGTGGTCGCATTTTCTGAAAAAGGACTAATTAAAGGAGGAACACATTAAAACCCAAGGAGTGAATTTGAGGCATTGTGCTATGGTTCAAAGTTCAAAATTTTTCCGGTGAATGCATACGTGTATGACATTTTTGCATTGAGGCACTCATTCTAGACACTCCTAGGTTGGAATTTCTAGGAAAGAGCTTCTTATTACTGGACACTAAGGTGACCCAAACTATAGTCCAAAAGTGAGGTTGCCTCCAAGCCTTGTAGATTGAGGGTAGTTAAGAAGCACCACGAAAGAAATGCTTCAAAGGAAGGGCTTGACTGTGCTTGCATCCCACTTTGCTGTGTTTGGAGGTGACTAAACTTCTTGGTCTTTAGGGAGGATCTCTAAAGTTCCAGTTAGGTCTTTATTAAGGCATTCCGTAGGTCAACAATAGGTGTGTAATTGATTGGGCAATTTGTATTTTCACCTACAACTAGACTTAAATCTCAAAATCCTTAACTGATTAAAGACCTAAAATGTCCCTCTGACATGTGTTTGTTTGTGTTTAGTAGTGCATGTTAGGGCAACGTTCCCTTGGGAGACAGTTAGAGTATTCAGCTGAGCCTGAAAGAATCCTAAGAAGAAACCATCCAAGGGAAGAAATGGTTAGTCAAAGGAGCCTTAAGGAATATTTCATTCCAACCAATCATCTTGGCCCTACACTATGTAGACCTAGAGGGGACAATCCATATGAGATTAAGAGCAATACCATATCCTTGCTACCCTCCTTTTATGGTACTGCTAGGGAAGATCCCTATAGGCATATACAGGAATTCACCGAGGTCCGTTCCACGGTGAAGCTGCAAGGTGTTATTGATGATGCCTAAATGCGGACCCTCTTTCCTTTCTCCCTCAAGGACAAGGCCAAGTATTGGTATCATACCCTAGATGGTATTAACACCTGGGTTGCTTTGAAGGAGTTTCTGAAGTACTTCCCCATGAGCAAAACCAATCACTTTAGGAGGGAAATTATGAGTTTTGCTCGAAAGGATGGGGAAGCTTTCCATGATGCATGGGAGCGCTTTAATGACCTTGTGAGACTTTGCCCACATCACTAGGTGCCCAAGTGGTAGCTAGTTGAAAGGTTCTACATCGTACTTAGTGATTCGCACAGGTAGACTGTGGATGGTGCCTGTGCAGGAACCTTTCTATCTAAGATCGAGGATGAAGCTTGGAACCTTTTCGATACATTGAATGAGAATTTTATTCATCTGAATTCTACCAACTAAGATAGAAAACCCACTCTCATGAAAAGAAAGTTGGAGGCAAATGAGGCTAGGGACACCTAGAATTTAGCTTACCAGATCCAATTGCTAAATCAAAATATGGAAATGCTTATGTCGAGCCCTTGCCAATTCATGCCTAGTACCTCCACGTCCCAAGCTTCAGAATGTTCCATTTGTCAAGGCAATACACACGCCATTGTGGATTGCCATTTGGCTACTCAATTCCTTGAACTTGTACAAGTGGACCTGAATGCCACCCAAGAGTTTCATCCCAGACCTCGTAATGACCCTTTTTATAACACTAAGAACGAAGGTTAGATGAACCATCCAAAATTTTCATGGAGATAGGGGAATGTCTCCAATTCAGGGAATTACAGACCCCAACCATTCAGACTCAACAGTATAATCAACCTCCTAACCTCTCCCAACCACCCAAGACCTCCGAGATGAATGAGCTCAAGGGTATGTTGAAGGCCATGTAGAAGAATCAAAGCATGATCATCCAATCTCATGACAAGGCAGTCAATGAGATGAAATCCCAAATTGAATACCTTGTCATGGTTGTGAGTAAAAGGGAAATTTGTTAGTTTTGGATTATACTGTTGAGTCTTAACCCCGGGGAATTCTGGAATTGGGATGGTTCCTCCAACAAGCCATTTAGGGAACTTAAAGTATAATCAACATTCAGGGACTTATAGACACCCCGGGGAATTCTAGAAGATGTCCTCATGAGAGTGGAGGACTTCTTCCTTGAGACTTTTTAGATTTGGACACAGACCCTACCAACAAGCCATCCAAGCCCTCCATCACTTTGGGCTGCCCCTTCCTTGAAACTTCAAATGCTTCAATCAATTACAATACTAGGGCATTAAAAATGGGCTTTGGGAATAGGAAAATTTGGCTTAATGTGTTTGATGCTTATAAACAAGATGAGCTTGAGGATTATTCCCAAGTTGAGGTGGTAGATGATTTGATTGAAGAGACAATCCATGCAATTTAATGTGATGACCCCTTCAGCATGTCATGCTAAATGAGCATTCCCATCTCCTGGAGGAATGTGAAGGGGATATACTAGAACTTGAGGAGTTGCTTGGTGTTTCTATTGAGTCTCTTTCCCCATCATCTCTACCTAAGGTAGATCTGTTACCTATGATGTGAACATCTACCATGAAACCCTCAACCATACAAGCCCTTGACCTTGAACTGAAACCCCTCCCGGACACTCTCAAGTACGTCTTCCTGGGTGCAAATGATACGCTCCCCATTATCATTCTACTGTGCTATCTGAAGCACAGGAGGGAGCCCTAAATGAATAATTTTCTAGGCACAAGGAAGCTATTACTTGGAGCATTGCTGATATTAAGGGTATAGACTCTACACTTTATTTGCACCACATTTATACTGATGATTCGATCAAGCCATTTAGGGACATGTAGAGACGTCTTAACCCCAACATGAGGGAGGTTGTTAAAAAGGAAATTCTGAAGTGGTTAGACACTGGGATCATATATCCCATCGTGAATAGTAAATGGGTAAGTCCCATCCATGTGGTGCCAAAGAAGGCAGGCTGTATTGTGGAAATTAATGACCAAGGAGAACAAGTGGTGACTAGACCCCAACTGGATGGAGGGCTTGCATTGATTACTGCAAGCTGAACACTGCTACCCAGAATGATCACTTTCCCTTGGCTTTTATTGACCAAATTCTCAAAAAATTGGCAGGGATAAGTATTATTGCTTTCTCGATGGATATTCTGGGTACAACTAGGTTGTAGTCTTCCTTGATGACCAGGAGAAGATGACTTTCATGAGTCCTTATGGTACCTTTGCATTCAGGCATATGCCATTTGGACTATGTAATGCTTTGGCAACCTTCCAACGGTGTATAATGTCCATTTTCTCGGACATGATTGATGAGTGTGTCGAAGTGTTTATGGATGACTTCTTTATTTATGTTTCATCTTTCGACTAGTGTCTCCTGCACTTAGAGAATGTGCTAAAGTGATGTAATGAGACTGGTTTAGTCTCAGCTGGGAGAAAACCCACTTCATGGTACAGAAAGGCATTGTACTTGGGCATGTTGTGTCTGAGAGGGGCTTGGAAGTAGATAAGGCTAAGGTTGATTCTATTTCCAAACTCTCATTGCTCACAAATGTCAAACAGATTAGATCTTTTTTGGGCTATGTGAGCTTTTATAGGGGCTTTATTAAAAATTTCAGCAAAATTTCTAGGCCACTTTGCGACCTATTGGAGAAGGAATCTTCCTTCGATTTTGATTCAAAGGGTGTCGAGGCCTTTCACACTCTGAAGAAGGCCTTGATCTTTGCACCTATTCTCCGAGCTCCAGATTGGACACTGATAAATATGCATTTATTCATGATAAAATGACTACTTATGTTAATTCCTATGCTTAACATTGCATTTAGCATTGTGAATAACGGATAACATTCATCATATTGCATTTAGGATAATTTGTATAAATTGCATAGAAATTTGTATATTATTGTGACCAAGAGACAGGGTGATACATTTCAGAGCTACAAATGAAGAATCCAACCGTACGGATGGATCCAGATCGATGATCACAGCCCAACGACGTGAAAATTGATCCAATCAAATATCCCTAGCACTTTCAAGAAGCATTTGAAGATGGATGGCATAGATGATGCCACTTGGCATCATCCAGGCCGCCCAAGAGCCACCACTGCCCCCCCTTCTCTAGTCGGCCAACATATCTAGGCCATTGGATGAAGATCCAATGACTAGAGAAGCTCCACATCGCCTCAGCAGCTAAATCCACCATATGACAATTCGTGGCTTTGGCGTAACTATGGAGAGGAGATCCCAACCCGCTGCTATGGGTTCGAGCCCTGCAAATCCTCTCAATCCTCCGATTGGGCAGCCGCGCAAAGCACATAGCACTAGCAGGTGTGCGCGACATGGTCGCATAAAGCACGTGCTAGCGCACAGTGGCACAACAGCGGTAGTGGCACAGTAGCACAGTAGCACGCACGCAAGCGCCAGCGAGCGCACACGACATCGGCTAGTGGAGTGCGTGCGCGAAGGGCGTGCGTGAGCTGGTCTTCAACGACATTTGAGGAAGAGTTTTAACGACATCTTTGATGTCGTTGTCGACCCAAGAAAGGATTTTGCCTCCTTTCCTCCACTATAAAAGGACCTACACTCCTCATTCTTGGGCATGTTTGACCATCATCTACCAAGCATGTCCTCCACCTCCTTAGAGCCTCCAAGCAAGGTCTCGAAGTTGTTGAGCCACCGACAGAAGCCCCTCCACCGCCATGGCTGCCTCATCTCTCCATTTTGTTGCATTCATTCTTCCTTAGTTTAGTATTTATTTTAAGCTTTCCTCTACCATTGTAGTGGCGAATCATCTTGTGCTAGAATTTATTATGCTCATCATGTCTACTTTTCAAGCATAGTTAGATATCATTGCTCTACTACAGATTTCTAACCCTTTTCTCTTTCTCCCTCTCTCTCTCTCTCTCTTTCGCAAGCAAACCAAATGACGTATTTTGTGACATTAAAGCAATTAACTGATCCAATTTCTTACCTCCCTGTGTTCGACACTTGTACTCATGTACGATTATTCTTATTAGAATTGATATCGTAAGCGCATGCTACAACGAACTACTTAACCTGACGCATTTCACGTTGTCAGTTTTTGACGTCGTTGCCGGGGAGGCAACGAATCTTTTATTCGCTCTCATTTCCTTGGGCATTGGTGGTACTCCTGTTTTCTGACTCGCCTTTCTCTCTTCCTACTTATTGCTGGAGTCTAGTGTATCAGCGACGAGAGGAGCGTGGACCAAGATAGTGGATTGGATCAAAGGAAGCACATGAGATGACCGCCATTGATTGGGTGATTTTTGCTTGTAGAAATAATGTATTATAAAAATATGTTGTCGCAGTAAAATCACATGGTGGAAAATCCCAAACAAAGATATTTCAATAAAACTAACCACGAAGAGTTAGGTCATATCCACAGGGAGGAACAAATGCAATAAATCCATGAAGATTTTTCCCTTGTATTCATCCAATCAAGTGTGAGATCCATACTCAATTCTAATATGAAACACGATGAAAAGAAGACAATAATTTAAGAATGTGAGGTTATTTGTGTAATTTTTCCTCAACAAAATATTCAATAAATATGTGATTAGTAGTGGCACTTTATATAATTTTCAATTGCACATGTGCTCATGAGGAATTGTGTAAATCTGAATCTAAATCCAATGTGAAATGATGCACATAACATGAGTCAAGCTAATATAAGAAAACATAAGTGCACCATTGCAAATTCACCTCAATATAATAATCCAAAAATAAAAAATCCCACATTTCATCAATAGCATGCAAATGTAAATTAAAATCAAACCCAAAATAAAGGAAATCTTCCTCTCATGTGTGCGTGAAGAGGAGGTCGTGGTTGGGCATGCAGAGCTCGGAGGAGGTTGGCCGCGATGAGGGCTTCGTGTGGGTGGTGGCGGTGTCGACGATGGTGGTCGGAGGGGGCCGACTGGTGGGCAAGACGTCGCCGGTAGTGAGGTTCTCCGGCCAGAGAGACAGTGGCCGATCAATCCGTTGGAGGATGTGGTTGTGCTCAGGAGGTTGGGGTGAGTTCGATGGAGTTCCCGATGCGAAGCTTTGTGGCTGGAGTCAATGGCTATGTTTTGGTAGCTTTGGGTGCTTTTGGTTGGCAGAGAGGAGGAAGAAGAAGAAGAAGAGGAGGAGGAGGAGGGCCTGTGCACAGGTTGGTGGCACCAGCTGCTTTGCGTGAGGGTATGGGTCACTACCTGTTGTGAGTCGCTGAGCGTAGGTGCTAGCTAGAGGGAAGGAGAGGCTGTACGTGGGGCTTCTGCGTGCGGGCTTTATGCATGCCTGGTGCATCGTGTTGGCGTTGCGCGAGGGGGTGATGCTAATGGTGGTGGTGATGCTCTCTGTCACAGAGCACCATAAGTTGAGGGTGATAGCAAGGTTGACGATGGAGAGATCTCAGGCCATGGTGTGCGCCATGTCCATGGTGCGTGCCTCATTCACGATCAATAGGATGGGAGAGATGGAAGATGATGGCTTGCCCTCCTTTTTAAAGCCTACTGTTTTTTGCCACGGCTGATGGGTTCTCCAACCACTCGGAGAGGATGTGGTTGTGAGATGTTCGGAGAAGTTGTGAGGTGCTTGTAGAAGAAGCAGACGACTCCAGTTGATGGTGGAAAGTGGTGGCGCGTTGGTGGAAATTTTAGAAAGTTGCGAGCGTGTACCTATAAGATCTGTCATAAGATGCATCCCTCCACTAAAATAAGTTAACATTAAGTAGTAAATAATTAACTTCTAAGGAAATGTATGTAAAATATACTTAGGATAATCAAATGTCCAATAAATTGGACTTATCAAATACCCCCATGCCTAAGTTTTGCTAGTCCCTAGCAAAAGTGCAAAAGTAATGTAAGTGAGTAAAAACCTCTTCTTTCCTTATTCCAAAAATTTAGAGATCCAAACAAATGTGAAGTGATAGTAGCCTAGGTAATGGATCCAAGTAAAAAGCCAACTTACATTTATAGTTTGGACTTAACCTTTGATAAAACTTCTATTAGGATATGCAACTTCTTTCCTCGGGGATAAAGTAGAAAATAATCTGTAGTTTGACCTCGGCTTTTTGGCTTAGGTAAAAGATACTAAGTTGAATGGATTTATATTTGGTGGCTCACACTCATCTGGTGCTACATGTAGTCTAGCATTGCAGACTCTAAATCTCTAGACTATCAAACAAGTCAACCTAGAGAAAAGCTAAACACTGTGCTCTCTTTGCATTCTTTTGGGCTCATTCACTCTCTCTTTCTGTTTCTTTTTCTTCTTCATTTTCTAAGATCACATATCTTACAAGATTTTGTAGATGTACTCAATGATTGGTGGCCTCACTTGGCTTTCACACTTTAATTAAAGTTCTAATAACCCTACAACTAAGTTAGAAGTCAACTAGTATTTAGGCGATCAAAGATACTGAAAATAGGTATGGGTCATATTTGGTGGATCGCAATGGGTGTTTTTATTGCCTTAATGATATGGACACCTGATATAATTGACACCTAAGATAGTTATAACTCGAACACATTTTTTTTCTTTTTATATATTTATATATATATTTTTCTCTCTTTTTTTTCACTTTTTTTTATATATTTCTTTTCTTCTTCTCTTTCTCCCTTTTCCTTTCTTTTTTTTTTCTTTTTTCTTTTTTTATAACTCAACACAACATGATGCAGACTTTTATTCATGAGGCATTATTAGGGATGATGATGGTCAAGAGGATATTGTGTGGCTTATTTTGTGGGAGTGCCTACTCTTGGCACCAGGAAAGGATGGATAGGACAAGCGTATTTCTGACCTTTGACACCACTACCCTCCTCCAGTGGAGGATTCTATGAAGGATGGTCGTGACCATCCACCATAATCATAGTTTTATTAGGACTCAATCTCTGTGTATCTGCCTTATTTGGTGACTCTCAGGAAGTCACACACTATTCGTGCACAAGAACAGAGAGCGAAAACTATGCCTAACTCTGACGTATCATCCTCTAAATATTCAGAACTTAAGAGTCCTTGCACTGGACTTAGCGCACCAGTAGTCTCTCTACTTCCTCACAAATATTAGGTGGATCTAATAGAAGATAGTTTGCCTATCTCACTATTAACTGTCCAAGGGTTCAACAGACTCAAAATGCTTATTGGTTTTCTTCAAAGATCCATTACCCAGTCTATGTGCAAGTGAAGTAAATGTACTGGGTTCTAAACTTAAGAAACAAAAGAAGAAAATCTTCAATGATACCTCCTTAATAAAAATTTTCTGCTAGGGACTAACCAATTTACCTTAAGAAAACAAAAGAGATTTTTTTTTTACTAACACACAAATCCTAAATGCATGCAAATATTTATAAATGCTATAAACATCCTCAGGTTATACCCCACCATGCCTAAGATTGACAATGTCCTCATTGGAAAAATAAAGACATAGAAGAATATCACCTAAGGAGGAGAATGGGAGGAGCTAAGGCTCCTCAAGCTGAAGTGTGTCCAAAACCTGGCCATCTGAAAGAGTAACATAAGGTTTAAGTCATTGGCCATTTACCTTAAAGCTCGCACTAGAAGTAGGGTTTCGAATTTCAATCGCTCCATGAGGGAAGGCATTAATAACAACGTATGACCCATCCCAGCAGGACTTGAGCTTTCCTGGAAATAATTTAAGTTTGGAATTGAAAAGCCAGACCCACTGGTTGGGCTCAAAGGTCTTTCTAATGGTGTGCTTATCATGGAAGACCTTTATACGTTGCTTGTAAGCTTGAGAAGTTTCATAGGCTTTATTACGAAGCTCCTCAAGCTCTCTTAACTCCAGCATATGTGCCTTTCCTGCTTTATCCAGATTTAAGTTAACATGTTTAATTGCCCAATAGGCTTTGTGTTGGATTTCAACAGGAAGGTGGCACGCCTTTTCGTAGACAAGATGGAAAGAAGACATGCCCAAGGGAGTCTTATATGTGATTCTGTAGGCCTAGAGAGCATCATTTAGTTTTTTAGATTAATCCTTATGGTCGGCCCTGACAGCTTTTTCTAAAATTTGTTTAATCTCCCTATTAGACATTTCAACTTGTCTACTTGTTTGGGGATATGGTAAGGTGTGGTTATCATGTGGTTGACTCCCAAAGTTTGGAGTAGTCTTGTGAAGTGCACATTCCTTAAGTAAGGTCCTCCATCACTTATGATCATCCTTGGGCACCGATACTGGGAAATGATATTAGCCTTAACAAAATCCAAGACCACGGAATGGTCATTAGTCCCCGTGGGTATGACTTCTGTCCATTTCGATACATAGTCCATAACCACAAGGATGTATTCATATCCGAAGGACGTATAAAAGGGACCCATGAAATAGATGCCCCAAATGTCAAAGATCTCAATGGGGAGAATAGATTGCTGGGGCATCTCATCCCTTTTTCAGATGTTTCCCATCTGTTGGCAACGTAGACATGCGCCCACATATGTATGTGCATCTCGGAATAATGTGGGCCACCAAAAGTCAGACTGAATAACCTTATGGGCAGTCTTTTTTCCACTAAAATGTCCTCTAAAGTGGAGGTCATGGCAAAAACTCAGAACACTCCTTTGTTCTTCGTCAAGGACACAACAGTGGAAAAGCTGGTCAGGGCCTATTCTAAAAAGCTCGGGTTCCTCCCAGTGATAAAATTTAGCTTCAGCAAGAAACCTGTCTTGATTTTGCTTGTCCCAAGTATTGGGGGTAATGCCCATGACCAGATAGTTCACTATGTCAGCAAACCAAGGAGTTTTGGCCTCCATGGCCATCACAGACTCATCGGGAAAAGTCTCTTGGATAACGCCAGTAGGGGTTGATGCCTCAATAAGGATCCTAAATAGATTATCTACTACCACATTCTCAACTCCTTTCTTGTCTTTAATTTCCAGGACAAACTCCTAGAGTAACAGAATCCAACGAATTAAATGAGGCTTGGTGTCCTTTTTAGGAAGAAGATGCTTTAAAGCAGAATGATCAGTGAACACCACAACCTTGGATCCCAAAAGATAAGACCAAAACTTTTTCAAAGAAAATACTACAGCAAGAAGTTCCCTTTTAGTGGCCGTGTAGTTTTGCTAAGGATCCGTAAGGGTTTTGTTGGAATAATCAACTGATAGCGATTTCACGTAGTTTGTTAAATACGTCGTTGTAACGCGCAAAATCGATCAACTCTTAAATTTATATTCCTAGATAGGGGAGTATCTAGGGTCGTCCAAGGAGGCCAAATGTTTGCAAAATTGATTCTCTTGCTTGGAATACAAATCTCAACTTTCTTTTTGGTATTTTTCAATATATCATTTTTTTTTGTTTTTGAATTAAGACAACATGCAAAATGGTGGCGGGAAAGTGATTTACACTTCAAATTCAAATACTACTTCTAAGTGGCAAGTAGAGCCTCTCCCTAAGCTCACTCTAGGCAAGTGGAGGCCTAGAATAATTAGGGAGAGGGAGTGAAGAATGCTAAAAATAAAGCAAGTAGAAATGCAAATAAGAAATTGCAAAGAAGACAACTAGATAAATGAAAAGGTGTTTTACAAAAATGCCTAGGAGAGGAATGCTTCTACTACTAGAAAATTGCAAATAAGAAAAGCAAACACAAATCCTCTAGATAGATGGTGAAGAAGAGGGCTTCTTGCTCCAAGGTTGGTGGATTCCAATCTCGAAAAGAATCCTCCAACTCCTTCCTTGCTGTGCTCCGCCAAGATGATGTCCTCCAAGGCAAGCCCTAAGGGGTTGTGCCCTAAGCTTCTCTCCAAGGGTGGACGTCCACCCTAGGTCCTTCTCCTTTTCCTGGCCATTCTCCTTGAAGTGGAAGAGTCCTCCTCCTTGGTGTGGCCCAAGTTGAAGAGAGTGGGGAGAAGAAGGCACCAAAAGGGCTGGTGATGTGCCCCTTTAATCTCCTTCTCTACTCCTTCTTGGCCGTAGGTATAGGTGGTATAGGTAGCAAAATACACTAATGGAGGATGCCCCCAAATGGTGGTAGGTGGTGGGTTTTTATAGAATAGGAAGGGGGCTAAGGTGACTCTTGGAATGGAGGGCTAAGATGAAGAGATGGAGGTGGTTAAGGATACAATGGCCAAGGTCAATTGGCACCACCTTAAGGGGCACCTAGGGGGTGGTTATGGGTGTTGACACCCTTTGATGTTGGCGCCAAAATGGATTCTAGAAGGGGGTCTAAGTTGGCACCAAGAAGGGTTCTAGAAGGAGGGGTAGGTGGATGGCTAGGATGGGTTGTAGGGATAGTTGTATGGTGGATGTGGGGGTGTATGTTGGCGCCAAAAAGAGGGGTAGTTAGGGTTAGGTTTTGGCGCCAAAATTGGTGCCTTTTGGTGGTGATAATGGGGTGAAGGGGTGGCTAGGAGGTGGTGCCAACTTGAGTAGGGTAGCTAGCTTAGGTAGGCTTAAGTTGGTGGAGCTAGCTAGGGTTGAATTTGAAGGTGGTGGATGGCTAAGGAGCTGGTTGCTAGCTAAGCTAAGCTAAGCTAAGCTAGCTTAGCTAAAGGAGTAGAGGAAGAGGTGTTGGAGTTAGAGTTTGGAGGGAGGCGCTGAGGATGAGAAGTCTGGAGCTGGCTGCTGCTGAAAAGGCTGGCATGGGGCTACTCTAGCTGGCTTAGCTTGCTAGTTCTTTGCTAGTTGCTAAGCCAAGCTAAAGTGAGCTAGTTTCTACCATAATGAGCAGTGGTGAGCTAGGTCTGGTGCTCCCAGGGAGGATCAAGTTGGTTAAGGCAATTAAGGTAGCTTAGCTCAACTGAGTTGAGCTAAGCTGAATCCCCGAGAGCTGGACTTGAGCTTCCTGAGCTGAGATGAGTTCTTCTTCAGCTGGCTGGAGTTAAGTGGAGCTGAATGTAGCTGGGTCTGAGCTGGGGTGAACTCCCGTCAACTCAGCTGAGCTAGCTAAAGCTCCCTGTGGACTAGTGGGAGCTGAGATGAGCTAGACTCAGCTAAGTTGAGTTGGATCTGAGCTAACTTGAGCTAGGGTGAGCTAAGATTAACTCTCTTGAGCTGCCATTCAGCTGAGATTAGTTGAATGGAGCTGGGATGAGCTAACCCTAGTTCAAGTGAGCTAGGTTCCAGCTGTGGTGAGTTGGATCAAGCTGAGTTCCAGCAAGTCTGAGCTTCTCCTTCACCATTTGCCTTCTTGAGTGCTAGGGTTTTAGGGATTTGTATATTTGTTCATCCTTAACACTCACAAAAACATATCAAAAAGGCAATAAAAATGTAATGCGTGCCTAACCTAATTTATGCCTAAATGTAGCCCAAAAACCCATTTGCGGAGTAAAATCCTAAGAGCTAGGTTTGTTTTAATGCATAAGAATGATGATAAACTGGTGTTTATCATCAACACATGAGGTTTGCTATCAACCCTTTGACCTAAGATCACTCCCACTGCAAAATCAGAAGCATCGCACATTAGCTCAAACAAGAGGTCCAATCTAGTGCTTGGAGAATTGGTGGGGTAATAAGGGCTTTCTTCAAGACTTAGAAAGCTTCACCACATCTGTCATCAAAATCGAAGGAAACATCCTTCGCTAACAGGTCGTAGAGTGGCTTAGAGATTTTACTGAAACCTCTAATGAAGCGCCTATAAAACCTAGCATGGCCAAGGAAAGATATAACTTGACAAACATTGGTGGGCGATGGAAGCTTAGAGATGGAATCAATTTTTGTGGTATCCACCTCTAATCCTCTCTCGGAAACTACATGCCGCATCACAATGCCCTACTAGACCATAAAGTGGCTTTTCTCCCAGCTAAGCACCAGCGTAGCCTCTTCGCAATGGGTTAAAACTTTATCAAGGTGCGAAAGGCATAGGTCAAACAATGAGCCGTAAATGGAGAAATCATCCATGAAAATCTCAATAAACTCATCAATCATATCAGAAAAGATAGCCATCATACAACATTGGAAAGTGGTAGGAGCATTACATTACTCGAATGGCATTCGGTGGAATGCAAAAGTGCCATATAGATTTGTGAAGGTGGTACGTTCCTGATCGTCAGGAAAGATGGCTATTTGATTATACCCAGAGTACTCGTCAAGGAAACAAAAGTACTTATTCCCCGCCAGTCGTTCCAAAATTTGATCAATAAACGGTAAGGGGAAATGGTCTTTCTGGGTAGCCATGTTCAAACGACAATAATCAATGCAGACCCTCCAACCAGTTGAGGGTCTAGTGGTTACCAACTCTCCTTGGTCATTCTCTTCCACAGTGATTCCTGCCTTTTTGGGCACCACATGTATAAGACTGACCCATTTACTATCTGAATTGGGATAGATAATTCCTGCATCCAACCATTTCAAAATCTCCTTTTTAACGACCTCCCGCATATTAGGGTTGAGCCTTCCCTGCATGTCTCGGAAGGGTTTCATAGACTCGTTCGTGTATATATGATGCATGCAAAGGGAGGGATCAACACCCTTAATATCAGCTATCGACCAAGCAACTGCTTCCTTGTGCCTTTGTAAACACTCAAGTAGAGCTCCCTCCTGTGATTCAGATAATGCAAACGAGATAATAATGGGGAGCGTGTCGTTAGGGCCAAGGAAAGCATACTTCAATGTTCTTAGGAGGGGTTTCAACTCCAACTTAGGAGCCTTTTGGATTGAGGGTTTAAGTTGAGATGTCCCTACATCAGGTAGCAGATCTACCTTCACGGTTCATGGAGGGGACAGAGACTCTGTGTGTACCCCTGGAAACTCTTCTAATTCAGGTATATCCCCTTCAATTTATTCAATAGTTAGAGGATGGTCCATAGAAATGACCTTTTGAAGGGGATCTCTACATAAGAGTGCTGGAGTAATCTCTTCAATGATTTTATCAACTACCTCAATTTGGGAACAATCTTCCAGTCCAGATTGCTTGTAGGTATCAAAGACATTCAACCGGATCTTCTTGTTCCCAAAGCCCATTTTAAGTGCCCTTGATCTACAATTGATAGAGGCTTTTGCTGTGGCCAGGAAGGGGCATCCCAGAATAATGGACGGCTTGGTGGGCTTATTAGATGGGTCAGTATCTAGCACAAGAAAGTCAACAGGGAGGAAGTCCTCCACTCTCACTAGGACATCTTCTAGTAATCCCTGTGGTGTCTTAAGAGATCTGTCTGCAACCTGGAGGATGACTGGACTAGGCTTTAAATCACCTCCTCCCAAAAGGTCGTAGACAGAGCTGGTAAAATGTTCACCCTCGTGCCCAGATCGAGCAGAGCCTCATCAATGTGTTGGTTACCTATAACCACTAAAATATACGGAGCCTCTAGGTCTTTCATTTTGGGGGGTGTTCCATGTTGGAGAATCGAGCTAACATGGTCAGGCAGGATGACCTTAGCTTGGACCTATCTCCTAGATCGGTGCTTCTGGGTGCACAGGTCCTTTACAAACTTGACATAGGATGGGATCTGTTTGATAGCTTCCAACAGAGGAAAGTTGATCTGGACTTGCCTAAAAGTGTCCATAATCTCCTCCGTCTTATCCTTGGCTCTAGATAAGCCAACAAAAGATTCCCCAGGAGCAGATAAGCTCTCTGGATAGGGCACCCTCAGCTTCTGGGTAGAGGGGTCGTCATGGAGGGAAAGGGGTGGTGGAATGACGACATCCTCAGGGTGGGTGATTTCAAGCGAGGGAGAGCAGTGTGGCTCTTCCTCGGTGGAGATGGAAGTTGGGTCTGGTGTAGGAGGGGAATCCTGAGAGATGACCATAGAAGTGCTATTAGGCTTGTTGATTTTCTTTCCACTCCTCAGCATGGTCACAGCTTGGGTGTGCTCCCTGAATATGACCCCCTTGCCCTTTGGGTTCTCCTCAGAAGAGCTAGGCAACTTCCCTGGATCCCGCTGCCTAACTGCCTCAGTAAGATGACCAATTTGGGATTGCATATCAGTAATCATCTTATTCTGTGATTGGATGACCATATTCTATTGCTCTTGCATCGCTTTCATCATGGCTTTAAGTTCATCCATCTTAGAAGGCTTATGCTAAGGAGGGTTTGCATAAGATGGCTGGTATATGGGTTGGGGAGGTAGGGGTCTTGCATTCCCTGAGTTAGAAGCATCACCTTGCTTCCATGGGAAGTTTGGATGGTTCCGCCATCCCGGATTATAGGTATTGGACTAAGGGTTATTGTGAGGAGGTGGGCGAAAACCTTGGGTTGCATTCAGGTCAACCTGAATCAACTCAGAGAATTGATTTGCTTGGTGGCACTCCACAGTGGCGTGCGTTGTGCTTTGGCAAATGGAGCATTCACTGGAAACTTGAAAGATAGAGGCTGCTTGTGGGTTCATGCCAGGGTTTGCTAAAAGCTTATCAAAGTTTTTGTTCAATAATTGAATCTAATAGGCCAAATCCTGAGTAGCCCGGCTTCGTGGGCCTCTGTCTTCCTCTTCAAGATTGATGGTTTTCTTTCTTGATAGGCAGAGGACATATGTATGGAATTGACATTTAATGTTTCAAATAATGCCTAGGTTTCATCCTCAGTTTTGGTCATGAAGGTTCCTGCACAGGCTACATTGATGGTTTGCTTGTGCCTTTCAGATAATTCGTTATAGAACCTTTCGACCAACTGCCATCTTGGCACCTGATGGTGGGGGCATAGCCTAAGAAGGTCATTAAATTGCTCCCAAGTCTCATGAAATTGCTCCCCTTCTTGTTGAGTAAAACCCATAATCTCTCTTCTGTAATGGTTGGTCTTACCCATAGGAAAATACTTTTTCAAGAATTCTCCCTTAAGGGTGGCCCAATCATTTACCCTTTCATTGAGGGTATGATACCAGTGCTTGGCCTTATCCTTAAGGGAGAATGGAAATAGAGTTCTCATCAGGGTTTCATCAGTAAAGCCCTGGAGCTTCACCATGGAATAGACCTCGATGAATTTCTCAAGATGCCTATAGGGATCCTCCCTAGTAGTATCATAAAAAGAGGGAAGCAAAGATATGGTGCTGCTCTTGATTTCATAAGGATTATCCACTCCTGGTCTTTGGATAGGTAGGGCTTGGTGGGTTGTAGGGAGGAAGTAGTCTCTCAAGGTTCTTTGATTTTCACTAACCCTAATATCTTCTTCAGGTCTTTCTTTAGCCATTTTTCTTCTTTCTTGGTTGGCTTTCCTAATAATTCTCTCAGGCTCAAGGTTGTAGAGAAGAATATTTCTAAGAGAGCACCTACTAGGCATACACCAAGCAAACATAAGGCAAGAGGTCTTTTGTTAAGTTAAAGCACTTTAAGCCCTCTTCCAACCTTTCTAGTTTGGCCAAATGGGGTCAAGGCGGTATTTCTCCGTTCCCACGTAAGTGGTATAAGGGAAGTGAGGACTTGAGATTCCTAGTCAAAGGCTATTAAGGAGGTTGAGGTTACTTTTAGTTCTTTTGGGTGACCAATCAAGTTGTCAATCAATTACGCACCCTAAATAGACCTTCGAGTGCCCTAGTGACGTACACTTTGCCGCAATGATATTCTCAGATGCTCAAGTAAAAAGGTACTCTAAGGATGGAACCAAGAGATGCAAGTAGGGTGAACCCTTCCTTTGAGGCGATGTGTTAGCGGTGCCTCTTAACTACCCTTGAATTCATTAATAGGGTGTCCCCCTCCTTAGAGTATCAAATCACTCAGGCAAAAATTAATACCACCGTTTCAAAGCGAGATAGGAGGGTTTGCACTGATAAAGATATCGATGCCTATATCCTTAAGGGTCCAAGTCCTAGTGTAGTGCCTATAGTGCGTGCTCAGTGCAGGAAGTGTACATCACATCACGAAAAGTGATTTTTCTTTTGAAAACCACAATCAAGTTATTCAAACACTTCCTGTATATTTTACTTTCTTTTCGAGAAGCAATGTGAGCACTTGATTAATCTTTTCAAGTCAGCTTAAGTGGTCTTCTTTAATTATATCCAAATGCAATGCGTGTGCAGATAAATGATGCAAAAAGATAGGAACTACGTACCTTGCTCCAGCACTCATCAATGCAGAAATGCACGCAATGCAGTAAGAAAATCTTGATGCTGCTCAAGTAATCCTAGATGGTCGTCCTAAAGATATGCAGCTTCTAGCAGGCAGTTCGGATTTTTTTTTAATAATAATAAATGCAAAATCAAAAGAACTAACTAACTAAAAATGAACCTAGAGTCTAAAGAATTGGGGACACTCCCCCAAAAATTGACCCTAGAGTACAAGGGCGAGAAAACAAATAACAAGACTAAACCTAAAGAGTCTACTCTAAAATGCTGAATCAGAAGTCTAAGAGGAAGAATCCTCCTAGATGGTCCTCCGCACATCTCCACTTGTGTGGGATCAAGGCCCACAGGCTCCTATGATTATCTCCGCATGTGGACGTTGCTCAAGGTTGACATCATCTATTAGTTACACCTGTCGCCTTGTCGGATTCCTCGGACAGAAAAGATAACAAATAATCAGATAAATGCACAACTCAGAATAATCATAAATAAAGTCAGGTTAATTTATTGCATCTATTGTCACCCCGACAATGACGCCATTTGATCGGGTGATTTTTGCTTGTAGAAATAATGTATCAGAAAAATATGTCGCCGTAGTAAAATCACATGGTGGAAAATTCCGAACAAAGATATTTCAATAAAACTAACCACGAAGAGTTAGGTTGTATCCACATGGAAGAACAGATGCAATAAATCCATGAAGATTTTTCCCTTGTATTCGTCCAATCGAGTGTGAGATCCATACTCAATTCTGATGTGAAATGCAACGAAAAGAAGAAGACATAATAATTTAAGAATGCAAGGTTACTTGTGCAATTTTTCCTTAATAAAGTATTCGATAAATATGTGATCAGTAGTGGCAGTTCATATAATTTTCAATTGCACGTGTGCTCACGAGGAATTGTGCAAATCTGAATCTAAATCCAATGTGAAATAATGCATGATGAGAGCCTCATCATGAGCCATAACTAGCTCATTTTGACCTAATAAAGAAGACAAAAGCTCCTACATAACCTAGAAGAAGGCCTAAATAAAGGAATAAGCGCTCTGAGAAGAAACATGAATTAAAGGGTAAAACTGTAATTTTACCATTGCAGTACATAAACGGGATTTCTCAGAAGCAAAACATAGGTCAAATAGTCTAAAGAAGATAAGAAGTGGGTTGAGTCAATCAGAAATGGGTTCATGTGCAATTTAGGAATTAAATGACATTTGGTAACCCTAAAACAGACCCGCTTAAATTAGCAAGGTTTCGGTCAGGATAAAAATCAAGTAAACCCTCTAAAAATCATGGAAAAATACTCCTTAGGGTTTAAAACACTTAATGTGGCCTTTGGAACCTAGTTTGACCTAGATTAGGGTCCTAGCCATTCAATTAACCTAATTTGAGTTTTTACACAAAATGTCCAGTCAAACGAGGTCAAACCTAAAATCCAACTTCACCATTGGATTCCTTAGGTCTAAATTAGGTTTATACCAAAATTTGGACCTAAGTGGAGGTCATCTTGACCAACTTTGCAATTTAGTACACCTAAATCACAACTTAGTCCCTATCTTTTGAAAATCATTGCAAAGAGCCCCCTAAGTTCCTCGCCACCTTTGCAATCAGGTCCTGTCGCCATTGTTAGGGCAGAACCGATCTCCGGCGAGGTTTAGAGAGGGATTACTCTCTGATTCCTCAGAGATTCCCTCCCAGAAATGGAAGGGAGATTCTCTGAGGAATTCCCTTCCATCTAAAGCCAATCACGATCTTTGGTGTGAACCCAATCTCTCGTGCGAACGCACGAGGGATTTGGGTATCCACCTTCTTTCCTTCTCCGGCGAGTCGGCGGAGGTGATTGCGCGCCCTCCACGCACTAGAAGGTTCGGCCAACACCTATAAAAGGATCTTCAGACCCGGCCGCAGATCTTCAGACTTGAATTGGCGGAGATACCCCCAAACTTTCCTCTCTTCCATCTCCGGCCAAGAGACCCGCAAGCTCCGGCGACCTCCTCCCCTCCTTCTCGTCGCTCTGCTGCTATACCAGCAGCAAGTCAACTTCGCCTCTTTCTCCCGCGTCGCGCAGTACCAGGTGCGTGTTCTCCTGACCTCGTCCTCGTCGCCGCTCTCTCCCTCAGGGTTCTTCTTCTCCAACGACGGTAGCTATGCGCCGTCCGCTCCGCTGCCTCCCTCCCTTCCAGAACACTCCAGATGCCTTCTCTATCTTTCCCTCGCACTTTTCCCCCTGTTATTTTAGTTAATTGCCCCCCGACAGTGCCTGACCACCTCCATCTTCCTCGCCTCCAACCGACCTCCGGCGAGCCGCATCCACCATTCCGCTCCTCCACACGGCTAACCAACCATCTCAGAAACTCCGTCCTACAACAAGGAGCAATCTCCGCCCCTCCACTACCACTCCACACCTCCACAATAGCCCCCCGAACTCACCCACACTTCCACCCACAGGTTGACCTAGGCACGCACGCCTAGGCCATCCCACGGCCTGCAGCACCGTTCACCACCTTCACCATGTCACTGCAAAGGTGCCCAGCTGGTCTGATTAGGCCAATAGGCCGTGCTTGTGTTTGACAGGTTTTCAGCCCTGCCGCCATTGATGGTTGAAGCAGCAAGCAGCTTCGCAGCAGCTCCAGGCATCAGGTCTTCTAGGCTTTAGGGGCAGAAGATTTGCGCAAGCAGTGCGAAGCCATCTGGGCCAGCTGGTAGTGCTGCGAAGACTACAGCTTTGGCAATTGCACAAAGAAAGCTCTACGGGCGCGCGAAATTGGGGCAGGCCAGATAGTCCCACATTGGCAAAACGCAACGTGCAGGTATGGTTTAAAGTGTTTTTGTGTTATCTGCTTATTGCCTCCGAACGCACAGGGGTGAGGTCCCTCACCTGACCCACTCGCCTCGTCCGCGGTTTCACCTCGCGGATCTGGCGGGGTCCGACCCAACCCTAACCTGAGCACTCCTCGCGCATCACCCACCTGCCGGTGCACCTGGTCCCGGGTGCGAGATCCGACCCGAATACCCGTGGCTCTGCGAGAGCGTCCTTGAGCGAATTGTAGAGAGAGAGAGAGACATTCGGGTAGAGGGGAAGGTTAGGTTTTGCTTCCCTGTGTGCAGGCAGGCTGGGCGGTGAAGAGAGGAGACTTAGCCGCAAGGAGAAGAAGGAAGAAGCAGAAGAAGAGAAGACAAGGAAGAAAGAAGGACTGCAGACAAAAAGGAAGAAGAAGACAGAAGAGAAACAAAGGTAGGAAGAAGAAGCCTTCGCAGGAAAGAGAAGAGAAGAGAAAGAAGTTCAAGGAAGAAAAAGACCTGTGGATCAGAAGAAAAGAAGAAGAGCCAACGAAGAAGAAGGCAGAAGAGAGAAAGAAGACTTACTTTTAAGACGTCTGATAAATAAATCAGACGTCCAATTTTGATTTATTTTAGCAATTCTTTTTATAACTCTCTCTCTCTTTGAATCAATTGTTTTCATTTAAAATTTGTATTCTTTGGTTTTAAAAGTACTGAGATTGCTTCTTGTGTTCGACCTCGGATACTCTAGTTTTTCAAGTAATAAAATTCTCTATATTTGTTTGAACGTTTTGTTGGCTATATTACGTGTTATCTTTTAAAATCCGATCACAAAAATGTACAAACAATGCACATAACTTGAGTCAAGCTAATACAAGAAAACGTAAGTGCACCATTGCAAATTCACCTCAATATAATAATAAAAAAATAAAAAATCCCACATTTCATCAATGGCATTCAAATGTAAATTAAAATCAAACCCAAAATAGAGGAAATCTTCCTCTTATGCGTGTGTGAAGAGGAGGTTGCGGTCGGGTGTGCAATGCTCGAAGGAGGTCGGCCGCGACGAGGGCTTCATGTGGGTGGTGGCGGCATCGGCAATGGTGGTCGGAGGTGGTCGAATGGCGGGAAGGACGCCGTCGACAGTGAGGTTCTCCGGCCGGCGAGACAGTGGCTGATCTGTCCGTTGGAGGATGTGGTTGTGCTTGGGAGGTCGAGGCGAGTTCGATGGAGTTCCTGACGCGAAGATTCGTGGCTGGAGTTGATGGTGTGTTTTGGTAGCTTTGGGTGCTTTCGATTGGCAGAGAGGATGAATAAGAAGAAGAGGAAGAGGAAGAGGAAGAAGAGGGCATGCGCATGGGCTAGTGGCGTTGGCTGCTTCGCACGAGGGTGTGGGGCGCTGACTACTGTGCACCGCTGAGCGTGGGTGCCTGCTAGAGGGATGGAGAGGTCGTGCGTGGGCCTTCTGCACGGGGGCGATGTGCACGCCTGATGCATAGTGTTGGCATTGCTTGAGAGGGAGGTGCTGATGGTGGTGGTGATGTTCTCTGTCACAGAGCACCACAAGTTAAGGGTGATAGCAAGGTTGACGGTGGAGAGATCTCAGGCCACGGTGTGCACCATGTCCATGGTGTGTGCCTCCTTCACGGTCGATAGGATGGGAGAGATGGAAGATGATGGCTTGTCCTCCTTTTTAAAGCCTGTTGTTTGTTTGCCACAACCGACGGGTTCTCCAACCACTCGACGAGGATGTGGTTGCGAGATGTTCGGAGAGGTTGCGAGGTGCTTGGAGAAGAAGCGGGCAACTCCGGTTGACGGTGGAAAGTGGTGGCACGCTGGTGGAAATTTTAGGAAATTGTGAGCATGTACCTATAAGATCTGTCATAAGATGCATCCCTCCACTAAAATAAATTAACCTTAAGTACTAAATAATTAACTTCTAAGGAAATGTATGTAAAATATACTTAGGCTAATCGAATGTCCAATAAAATTGGACTTATCAGCCATTAACCTGAAGATTTGATATGTTGTCTTCTTATGATCCAAAGGTTCTCAACCCTTCATTTAAGGATCAAGGCAAATATTTAAGTGGTGGTGCTTTTTTGAAAAAAAACCTCTCTTATTTTTGTCGAAGGAAACACCCCCACTAGGTTCTCAACCCATCAATTTCACAACACTATTTTCTGGACTCGGGTTGAGCACACAATTATAGGGCCCTTAACACCTCTAAAAATTCTGAAAAAAATCTCTGAGGTTCTCCTTTCATTGGACGAGCTCCACCTATAATTTCATAGTCAAACACTTTGTGGTTTGATAGTGAGAAATTCTCTACAGGAAGTGTGCAAGGTTGTCCTGATTTCTAGAGACCCAAAGATTGTCGCTGTTGCTGCAAACACCACGCGGCTTAGATTTGTGTGAGATTTATATTTTTGGAAAGCTCTTTAAGTGCTTTACACTTCTTCTAAAGTCTATTTCTACGTTTGAAAAATATTAGTGCTTTTTCTAATTCAATTCCTAAACTCACGCACCGATCTTGAGGTTCTGGACAAATTGACCCCCTCAGAAAAGCATAAATTTGGGTGATCTATCTTCCTTGAAAAATTCTGAAATAGATTTTGTTGGAAAGTTCGTTTGATTTTGGTTAGGATAGGGTCAGTGGTTGCTTTGTTTGGACCCTTCTTGATAAACTCTAAATTAAAAAGAAGACTCATTCAGTAGAAGTTGCATGCCCTAGGATCTTCCACATTAGGGTTCTTGTAACTCCATAGTCACACAAGAGGCCCTAAAGAAAATCAATCTTCACCAACCATGTGACTACATCTCTGTGCCTTGATTGAATTTGTAAACAAGTGGAATCCTAAAATCCAATAAAGCAAGGTTCAAACTCTAAAAGTCATTCATCTCAATCTTGCTTGATAAACAAACACTTGTTTTGGCATTGGGTCCTTGCACCTAATTGTGCACATTGTTTAATTGGAACTTTTAAGGGCACCAACCCCCCTTAACGCCCTTCACATGTTAGTTCAACTACTCATATATAATATTTTGATGATTTTGCAAAATGAAGAAAAAGAAATAAAATATAAGCGTAACATATTGTTTCTATCTGTAATAACACAATTGCAAGTTTCATAAAGTTTTCCAAGATGGGAGATTAAAAGCGTGAAGACTAAGTAGCATAAGTATTAGGTTATAGGCTTTTCATGTAAACTATAAAAGGTTGTAATTTTCATTTTATTTGAGTCTAGAGATGTTGTAAAGAGCCCCCAAACATAACCTATAAATAGCTAACTTAAGCTCTCTACACTTAGGATAAATTAGAACAAAAACCTAACACTAAGACTCTTATCAGACGTCCATAACAACTTTCAGACGTCTGAATTTCAACTTTAAGACGTCTGACAAGTGTATAAGACATCTAACTACCTATAGTTCTGCCTTCAGTTTCTGTCTTCATAAACATCAGTCGAAGCACTTTTCCATTAGACGTCCATAGCCTCATCTAGACGTCTGATACTTTACCTGGACATCCTCAAAATAACCGTTAGACTAAGCACCTATCTTCGTTCTACAAATAACGGGCAAAATGTATTTTCAGACGTCTAGACATGCTTCCAGATGTCTACCTTTGGACCGTTGCCCATGTGTTTCTATGAGTATCACATTATGAACCTAAGATCTTTTGTTAGATATCGCAGCCAAGTCTTTTTAGGTTTCCAGATGTCTAGAGAATCCCTCAGACGTCCATATCGATGTCCGATTCTTCAAATCTAGAACCCGATTTGGATATGATCAAAACGGGAACGAATCCACACATTATTAGGCGTCCAATAACTTTGTCAGACATATTATGTGAAAATATCAGACGTCCTTGTTTCGATCCAATGAAGTCAATACAAGCTGGCCTATAATATTAGACGACCAAAATTATAATCAGACGTCTGACCCTAAAATTAGACGTCTGATATTGCTGTTAGACTCATCATTACCCTGATTTGGGGTGGATTTCATCCCAATCTCTTGTGATTTGTCTCCAACGGCTTGGAGATCTCTCCCAAGTGTTCTTGAAGGTTCCAAACTTGCCTATAAATAGACTACAATCCCTCTTAGGCTACACACACCTCTTGAGATTGAATTCCCTTAGAAAAATCACTTGCTCACTACTCTAAGCTTCATCTTGCCCTTGTGCTGTGTCAACACTCTGATCAAAGGGCAAATCCATACTCTCAGCTCACTCCGTTCTACAAATCCTCAGGGAGTTCTCTTTATGCTTAATAGATAAGAAAGTAATCAAAATATTGGGGTGCTCTATAGGTGATGTTTTAATTCCTACTTTTGTACTTTGGGTATCCGGCCTGTCGGGTCCCCATCTTTTCATTGTGAAGGGAGAAACCTCCATTTAGGGATCGGAGGTGGGATTTGTAATTGAGGTACACTACCCTTATTTAAGTAGTGTGGTTAGTGGATTGATCACCTTGTGATCGAAAATCCTAAGTCAAGGGATTGACTTAGGTGGTGGGTTTCACCCATCTTGGGTTTCCACCTAAAAATCTAGTGCCACCTTTTGTGATTGATTTTTTTGTATTACAATATTAAATAATTTTACTATTCACCCCCCCTTTAGTGTAATTTCATTTGGTATCAGAGACAGGTTTTCCGCCTTCAGGAATAACATCTGCGGAAATATTGCATGGAGGGGAAAGTCATTTCCACAGGCAGATTGGAGGGGCAATTGATGAGACACTCATCATGATCTCTAATTACCCCTAATTAACTAGTCTTCCTAGTTAATTAGCTAAGGTTATGAATATATAAGGGTTAATTATAGAATAAGGGATATTTAGTTAAGGACCTTAAAATAAGTTTAAAATGGAATTTTATCATTCAATTAACAGTATTAATAATTTAGATAATAATTGGACCCGAAATCCTATTAATCATTTCCGTAATTAATTAGATAAGTAACTTAAGTATAATGTATAGCTAAGTATGTAATAACTTAAGTGATTTTACTTAATCTAATAAATTAACCTAAAAAGGTCAAAAATGTAAATTCAAGGTGTAAACATAATATTTACCTTATTTAATAACATATATAAAAAGTTGAAAAAGATCTAAATTAAAATAAACCTTCATAACCTGGGTTTACATTTTAGTCCTTAATATTCATTACAGTCGGTCCTTATTTCTCACACAGGTCCTTAAGTTTTATTACATCTAAGTCCCTCTTCGTCTTCTTCTTCTTCTCCAGCCGAATAGATGGCTGGCGGCAGAGAGTCACCCCACCATCCGATCACCGCCCTGCCGACATCATTCCTCTTTGTCCAAGCTCTTGCAGCTTGTGCTCACCACCTCCACTTGATCCATCGGTCTGGATTAACCGAAAATCCTATTTTTCAGTGGGAGATAACCTCACCGTCGTCGGAGACGACGACGGAGGTTAAGCTCGTTGAGCTCCTTCTTCAGCCAGACCCCGCCACTCTCTTCACCACAAACTGCTATAAATACCCCCTCACACCTCTGATTTTAGGCAAGTTGGCTCCCTTCCCTCTTCTAACACTGTAGCCGACTTCGATAGGCTATTCGTCCAAACCAGTGGTTACTTCCCATTCCATCTTCCGACTTCCTCCGTGCATCTTAAGCAGCCGAGGAGATCCGCCGTGGTCTTCCGCACCTCTGACAAAGGCGCCGACCCTAGGATTCCTCCGCTCCACCTCAAATCCACCCGCCGGAGATCTTTCTTCCACCCTCTGATTTCGTCGTCCCCTATGAACCTTCGGTGGAACCCTATTGACCCCTTCGTCCAGGTAGCAGTAGACTAGGAGTAGGATAGGCTAGCTTAGTTAGTTAGTTTAGTTAATTAGATTAGAGTAATGTTAGAATTTAGTTTCATCTCCTCCGACTCCGGCAAGTTCCTTGAGCTTGCCAGAGCTTTAATTTTGTCTTTTAATTCACTGTACACCTTCCTGTATCTTCCATGTTCACTTCTAAATCACTTAATCATTAATTGAATCACCTAAACACTTAATTCATATCACACCTTCACCGATTACTGACACTGTCTTTGGTGACAGTAATTGAGATAATTTCACCTTCACTGGGTTCTTTCATTACCTATCACCACTAATGAGCCCTAATCGACATTATAATACCTATTATTATCATCCATAATTAAACGCCAAAATCTTAATTAAGTTCCTGATCTCGCTGTCCATGGTGGCTCAGGAATAGTTCAAATTATAAATTAAATATATATTTATGAATAATAACATCTGTTGACTTGATTTATCATTTCAATCGAGTAGTTAAATCAAGTCCTGAGCTTTAACCACTCAAATCTTTAAGAAAACAAACTTACTGTCAAATCTTAATTTTATTGAACAAATGAGGAATTAAATGTGATACTGACGTTTCTTGTAACCTCAGGATCCTTTTTGAATAAAAAATGGTTAGTTTTATTAATCTGTGCATACAATTTTATATTTTCTGGACTCACTGGAGCTCTAGCGAGCCATTATTGTATTACGGCCTCTAGAACTTGCTAAGTAGCTCCAGAATAGTTTAATAAGGATTACTAACTGTTCTAAAGAAGTTTGTTTGAGGATTTAACCACTGGAGCTATAGATTTGAACTTCATCTTCCCCAACTCCGGCGAGTTGGAGAAGTCTGTTAGGAAGGATTTGAGAAGCATTTAAGGAGCTCAGAAGCTTCAGTGCGATGCACTGAAGATATTTTAACCATCAAAACATTGTAGCAATCTTCCCATGACTCTGTCCAACAAACACCTATTTCAGTTCTGGCGGCGAGCCTGAAACCCTAGGAATTAAGGTTGAAACAACTTTCTGAAGATCTAAATAAGTTCTAGATGATGAGAAGACTCTATTTGAGGCATTAATTTCTTGGGAGGAAGCTTAGAACAGAAAGTCAAATTTTGAGCTTCCATAGTCAAACATGAGTCTGATAATGGAGTTCTAAGCTTGAATTGAGATTTTGAGGAGTGAAAATTATTTCTGGGATCTTATTTGATGATTTGAAATTAATTAAAGTAAGCTCAGATGAATGAATGTGTGAGTATTTAGTTTCTGCCAATTTGGGTTACTTTCGAACCTAAACCAACAGGAGTACTGTTCTGATGAAATTCAAACTTAAAACCTGCCCAGATTGATTTGTTATAATCCTTAGAATTAATCTAAATAGATTAGGAACACTTTTAGGTGTCTGTTGCACTTATTGAAGTCTGAAAAATCAAACTCTGAAGCTTTTGTAGAAGAGAAAAGCTTCTTTGCAGGCTCTGAAGGTCTTAAGAGTTTAAAACCTACTCTAACAGAAGTGGAATTGCTTATATAATATGTACAGACCTTTAAATAGAAGAGAGAAGTCCATCTGAAGACTCTCCTGATTTAATTCTACTTTCCAATCTTAAAAACCCTGTAGGAACCCCTGATTTCATCTTTTAAATTTAAAAGGAAAACATCATTAAAACATTAAATTGACCTTGTAATTGTGTAGATTACCCTTAGAGCTTTCCAACAAACTTGAAATCATTTAATTTGGAGCTTTGGGTAGAAAGTTATGAACATTTGAATTCGGGTCTGAAGTGGGTAAGTTAGTCCCACCTCGGTTATTCACGAGCACGTGCCTAGGGATAAAACCAATTTGTTTCTCTAGCTTTGCAGTCGTCAGTGCTCGACACATCAATTCCAATTCCTTCTGATCTGATATGAGCATTGCATGTCTGAGTGTGCGGGCTTATGCCTGCAGGTGTGTGTTTGCACAGCAAAAATGCACCAGCAATTGTGCCATCTTGTGCTATTTCCTAGCGTTGCCAGTGCGTATTTGGTAGCCATAGTCTCATTTGTGAAAATTCACGCATGCATGCATTTATTTGAGAGGGGAGGAGAGTGAATAAAATGGCCATGAAATTAACGTTTTCCTCAAGTGTTGCCTCGCAAAATCTCCATCTTTATTTTTATTTTTATTTGAACTTTGAATTTCTTCTCCGCGGCTGCAAAGCATGGCTTGAGCTTCTTCGCGCCATGCTTTGCACAGCCACTCCCTACCAGCCATGCACAGCCAAGCACAGCCCAGAGCATGGCTGTGCTTGCCTTCTTCCTCTTTAAAAAGGCATGGCTATCTTCTTTGCTTGGGGGGTTGGTCCACCCGAAAAGAACACCACACAGACAACACCTTCTTCTCCAGGCCGTCTCCTCCCCTCTCCCCTCCATATGCAGCCTCTCCTCCTTCTGAGGAACTACTCTGCAGGCAGGAGACACTCACAGTGGTGCACAACCACCACTGTGAGTCCCACCACCGCCCAGCTCATAAAAGAGACGGTGGGCATGGTGGTTCTCTCCTTTGTTTCGTCGTTCCAGCCCATCGCCGCCATTGACAGGAGCTTCAAGCTTTGAAGCTCCAGCTCCGTAGCAGCAGTAGCAGCAGCGCAGGCCACTATGCGCCTCAGGCCGCCCTCGCCCCTCTCCGCGCCCTCTACGTGCGCCTGCAGGCCACCCTCGCCCCTCTCCGCGTGCCCTGTCGCAAAGCTTCGCCCGCGGAGCAGCCGGTTTCACGCGCACCAACTGGTCAACTTTTTGCCCCTGCACTGTAGCCGTTGTCTCACGCTGCTACAGTGCGGTGACCGGAAAGTTTCTCACTTTTCCGGTCACCAGGCACTCTCTCTCCGCGCTGCAACCTTTGCTAGCTCGCACCCGCGTCTTTCCCCGTGCTTGCTCTAGCGCCTGCTCTCACGTCTGCACCCGCCCGCCTCAGCGCATAGCGCCTTCGCCCGCACCCGCCTCACCGCGCAGCGCGGTGCACTGCGGTCCTTCCCCTCACGCTCACTCCCTCCTGCATGCGCCCACCTCTTCGCGCGCCTACGCACCTACGCTTGCGTGTGCCTGCTCGTGCATGTGCACGCTCCTGCGTGCACCATCAGACGAAGGCTGAAGCATCTGATGGCTTAACTCGCCGCTTCTTCATGCCAGCAGACGATCTCTCTCTCTCTCTCTCTCTCTCTCTCTTTCTCTCGCTCTCTCTCTCAAAACACTCTCTCACTCCCTCAGCAGACACATACACTCACCCACTCACTTATACATTACTATATACTTATATATATATACATACATATATATATATCTATACATATATTATTACCTATACAACTATGTATAAGCATATATACATATATATATATATATATATATGTGTATATATATGTATATATATATACATATATATACACATATATTTATACATATATATATATATATACAAATATACATACATATATATATATATATATATATCTATATATATAGTTATATATACATACATATATATCTAATTATAAGTATATATCTATATATACATATATTTACATATCTATATACATATACATATACATATATACATATATAACTACATATACACCTATATAATTATAACCATATATATATATATACATATAGATATATATTTACATATATACATACATATATATATATTTTCATATCACCTACCATACGTTGTATTGCGGGAATATCTGTACCAGTTGCTGATATTCCCCAATACACGCGTACAGAAAGCGTCTTCGCACATATCTTCACCATCCATCCTACACTCCACGCAGCACTTCGTCCTGTTGGTTGTCTTCCTAGATGATGACCGACTCGACACCGTGCTACACACCATCTCCACCTCTACCCCCACCCCTATATACATATATAATATATACATATACATATATATACTAGATTTACTTTATTTTTGTTTCTCATTCCTACCATTAAAATGATAAAAAAATATATACAAAAGAGAAAAGATAATCCTTGACTTGCAGGTACTCAGTCTTGCGAATAGCAAGACCAGTTTTGGAATCCTAATTTGGCTCAAAGCCAAGAACTTGATTTTGAGGGTGAACCTCAAGGGCAAAAATTATCAGAAAAAAAATTAAATAGAAAAAATACCAAAAACATAATAAACGAACGGAAGAGATTCGTTGTAGGAAAGGAGTAGAAACTTCTTCACCGCTAATCCCACTTTCCTGAGTTCCACCCTGGGCCTAAAAGTGACCAAGATAAAATCAAGTAGGCCAGGTAAAAAAAAAAAAAATTTTGTAAAGAGATGGTTAGGCTCGATTTAGGTTAACCACTATACTCATTTCAACGATTAAATCACCATATTAACACAACCTATCCGGACTCGGCCATAACTCTTTTCTAGCACCGTTGCCGGGGAAGTGTGCATTCAAGTTTTACTCCATTCCTTTAATTTTTCTCTTCTCACACCCTTCTCTTCATAGGTGTTTTTGTTTGTTGCTGTGCAGGTGAACCTGTTACAAGGAGAAAGGCAGACGAAGTAGGAGACGTGGGCAGATCCAAGGCGGGAACGACAGCGTGAAGTCGCCGGCACTGCACTGGAGCTTCGCACACGTTGCTGAATAAGTAGGTCTTTCTTTCTTAGCAACTTAAGTCAACTTGTCACCTTAATAAAAAAATAAAAAATAAAAAAAAACACTTCTTGGGATCTCTTGGGGCAAGTGGATTAAAAATCACTTGTTTGATTGTTTGTCATCACTCCCACTGCCCTGGAATTTCCCGTCAAACTTCGCATAGCGAAGATCCAAGAATCTTGATTCTTGAATTTTTCGCCATGTGAAGTATTCTTTGAGGCAAAAATAAAAAGATTGATTACCATCCCTCTTTGCCTCATTTATCTGCAATTCGGGATCACCATCTTGGTGGGGAGACTTGGAATTGAGTTGATTCCAACCTACCACGACCTTTCACGTGCCTAAGATTCGATCCCGAATACCTCAACCCCAACAATTTGATTTTCTTTATCTTATGGTTGAGCCTTGTGTGTGGAAATCATTTTGGTGATTGGGAGCACTTGAATTGAAGTGCTTTGGCTCCCTTTCACACTAATCTAAAATTGATTCGTGCATCCACACATAGAAATCTCCATCTAGGGAAGCCCATTGCATTTTAGCATGCATTAACCAACTGACATTGAAGAAGGGTTTATTGGGCTTAGAAGAAAACTTGTATTCTCTCAAAATCCGGAGATTGGTTGAATTGGTAATTCAGAGAAATCTTAAAATCCATACTACTTAAGGCTGAATTCTAAAAGCCATTCACCAATTAAAACTTCAATTCGGGGAGATTTCCCCGTTGCATGCTTGGTTTACACACTTTGTAAAATCAATCACTTGGGCATTACCCGTAAATAACACCCTTCACATACCAGAAGCACTTGATCCTAAGCCTCTAATTAAAATTGATAGCAACTTGACCCTTATTAAGGATTGGAGGTCTAACTACCTGCGTGTAGCACCTACGTGCTGGTGAGGGTTCCCGCGTGCTATCGGGTGTCTAAGACTGGGGCAAACGGCCTTTCAATCTGGTCCGGTGGTTCTGCGGTGCTCGCATTCGGTTCCGTAGGTCGTGATAGTAGGTAACTTAGATCTTTAGGTCTAAGGGCACATTGTAGAGGTTAGGAATTTGATTGTATTGATTTGTCATCAAGTGTACCTTTGCGGCATCATTTCTCTCATCTCTTTTCCCTTCGTATCCCCCCAATTCTTCTTGCGGTAGTGCATGTTTGGGAGGAGGTCACAAAACCCTGAACCGTGTGAATTGTCTGATAAATTTAGAAAAGAAGCCGAATCGTCCTCCTCCTCCACAAACATGGCTGCATGCCCACCCTCAAATCCCGAGGGAGGAAACCACCCTATAAACCCACCAGGTGATGGAGCCTTGGATCCCATAACCTGCCTCCAAGCCCAAATGGAAATGTATAATGAACAAATTGAAGCCATTCGGGAAACATTGGAGGAAATGCAGAACCCTCCCGAATGGGAGGAACCTAGGTCTCTTAGCTCCTATCAGAATCCAGCTGCTACAGAGACCGTAGGACAAATTCGGGTCCCCATGGGCGGGGACGACTTTGAATTAAAACCTAACATAATTGGCCTGATAAATTTTCACCTCCATGGTCTTGCAAGTGAAGATCCTTTTCTCCACTTGGAAGACCTAACCCGATTGGCTGAAACTGTTAAACCAAGAAATATCGGGTTACCTATAGTCCTCATGAAAATGTTCCCGTTTTCATTGCGGGATAAAGCATCGCAATGGTTACGCACCCTTGGGAGAACCATCCACTCTTGGGAAGAGATGCGAACAGCGTTTCTCAAGAAGTTCTTCCCAATCGGGCGAACCAATGCACTTCGCCGTGCTATAACTTCATTTACGCAACAAAACGGTGAACAATTTCATGAGGCATGGGAGAGATATAATGACCTCCTCAGGAAGTGTTCGCACCACGATCTGCCTAAGTGGCATATAGCCCAGATTTTCTACTATGGGCTAAATGAGACTTTGAAGCAGATTGCAGACGCTTCCTGCGGAGGAAATTTCATGAATAAAGACGAGAATGGAGCATTTGAATTATTTGAAAATATGAGTGAAAACTCCATGAACAATGCTTCCATTGTCACCTTTAATCGTCCCAGCTTGCCTCGTAATGTCCACGAAGTTGACATGGGACCCTCCCATTCATCCACTGATCTCAGCCTTATTGCACAGAAATTGGATGAAGTCTCCGTCGTGCACAAGAAGCTGGACGAGCTTCTGGCCAACCCAGCCTATTCTATGGCAAACACCCCCACCTCACCACTTTGTCACAATCCCAATTCTTCCAACACCAGGCTTATCCCGAGAAACCCCATAAGACCTTCCTTACCGAGTGTCACACTGAGCGATTTGGTAAGTCATGTGGATCTGGCTTCTGCGAGCCAGTATTTCGACATGGAGGACCAAGCCTCTGTATGCTCAGATGCGTATTTACATGCAGACGTGTCTTCTGGTACAGAAGACGCTTGCGCCTTGGGGAACAACCCGTTCTCTACCACTTATAACCCAGGGTGGCGAAATCATCCAAACTTCGCATCGTCCAACCCGCAGTGCCAAAACCCCGCGGGTGGACCAAAGCGACCGTCCGCACCCGCCATCCCAAGGGCCCAGCCTAATCCTATGGAGAATCCGCCATCGGGTCCTTGCGTACCGCAAACAGAACATGCATCAAGTCCTCTTGATAAATTGATTTGAATGATGACGGAAATGTCAAAGCGCCATGAAGAGAACATGACCTCTCTTCAGCACCAATTGGCACAGCAGAATGCTGAGATCAGTCAACTACTCATGGTGACTCGATCTCAGGGCACTCTTCCAGCCCAACCTATTCCCAACCCGCGAAATTTCATACCCCGTGGTCCTCAACCACAGGTATGACCTTCTCAGGGGCAGGTTCACCAGATTCTGTGGGCTTCGAGCATTCCACCGGGATTTCAGGCTAATCCTGCTGCAGCACCTCACTCTTATGTCCCTATTGCGAACCCTTCTCGGCCTTATGATCCCACTGGACCCGCATCGTCCAATACGATCACTACTAGGAGTGGTAAGCAGATCGTCGATTCGCCTTGACCTAATCCTGGCCTGTCTTCTTCATCGACCTCTCATTTGGGATGCGCACCGCATTCGTGAGAGTACGATACACCCAAATTGGTGCCAGAATCAGTCCCATTCCCTGAGGCTCTACTAAGGGAGCCAAAAGGCAAGAAGAAGGATATGCAGGCCTTTGATAACCTACGTAATTTGTTTAGGGATGTTGAAATCAAGGTACCCCTGCTCGAGGCTATCGACCACATACCTACTGTCACCAGATTTTTCAAACACTACACAACACCCAGTTGACAGTCAAAGAAAACTAAGAATCTGGTGGTTCTCTCGCCTCATGCGAGTTGTGCTATACTGTCAAATCTACCACCGAAGCAGAAAGATCCAGGCACATCGCTTATTTCCTGTAGCATCCAAGGCTGCAATTTTAACTGTACCCTGCTTGATCTAGGATCTTCCATCAATCTTATACCAACCATCTTGCTCGAAAAATTTTCCTTAGGAAATCTGAAACCCACCCCTGTCACGTTACAGTTGGCAGATCGTTCTATCAAAATTCCAAAGGGTGTGGTGGAAGACGTGGTGGTTAGGGTCAACAGTCTCTATTTTCCTATTGACTTTCTTGTTTTAGATATGGAAGTTCCTAGCTCACTTTTTGATTGTCTGATCATCCTTGGCCGACCTTTCTTGGCCACAGCCCGCGCCCATATCGACTGCGAGTCAGGCTGTATTGAGATTGCCGTTTGATCTGAAAAGCTCAAGCTTAACATCTTCAAGGTAGCCAAGAACTTTGATTGCGATTGCATCGAGGATGACACGTCTGATGAGGACATGGCCGTCAGCGCATGTATCGGACTAATTGGGACCCATTCTGACTGCTGCGGATTACCTGTAAACACTGATGATTGCCTGGCCGACACATATTGTGACGTTCCCCCATCCCTCCCTTGTCCCATATCTTCTCCTGACCAGACTTCTGATGAGGTTTTCTCCACCTCCCATATCTCGTGGTCTGAGTCATATCCGGGCTACTCACCACCGGTCCACACTCTTGAAGACCAAGTTGCCCTTTCTTTCCTACCAAATCAGGTGGATTTGCAACTCCACACTGGGACCTTGAGCCCATATACTACTCACTGGGGCTATTCCTTTTTGGTTCCATCTATCCAAGAAGCCCCTCTTCTTGGCCAATCTGAGGGCCAACTTCTTCCTCCTAACTTGTTTTCCGATCCGCCTAGGACACTCTCATCCCAAGAAATGCCAGATCTTTAACCATCCACTCCCGAGCTGAAAGAGCTTCCTAGTACACTTAAGTATGTTTTCCTGGGACCAAATGAAATGCTCCCTGTAATCATCAGTTCAAAATTGACCAGGGAGCAAGAGTGCAAACTAACGAAGGTCCTTATGGAACACAAGGCAACCATTGGATGGTCTTTATCAGACTTATCTGGCATTAGCCCCTCCTACTGCATTCACCGTCTATACACGGAGGAGGAGGCTCGACCTTCCCGTGAGATGCAGCGATGTCTCAACCCTAACATGCGGGAGGTCGTTAAAAAGGAAATTATTAAGTGGATGATGCGGGTATAATCTACCCGATCAGCGATAGCCCCAGGGTGAGTCCGATTTACGTTGTGCCCAAAAATGTGGGACTCACCATCCGTGTCAATGACAGGGGCGAATCCATCCCTACATGCACTCCTACATCCTGGAGAGTGTGTGTAGATTATAGGAAACTCAATGCTGCAACTAAGAAAGATCACTTTCCGCTACCTTTCATTGACCAAATCCTGGAGCGGTTAGCGGGAAATAAATTTTTTTGTTTCCTGGATGGAGTCGCAGGATATAACTAGGTGGCAATTGACCCCTGGGACCAAGAGAAAACCACTTTTACCTGCCCCTTCGTCACCTTTGCATTTAGAAGGATGCCGTTCGGACTTTGCAACACGCCAGCAACTTTCTAGAGATGTATGCTGGCGATATTTCATGACATGGTGGGTGACTTTCTTGAGGTCTTCACGGATGACTTTTCGGTCTTTGGACCATCTTTTGATGATTGTCTTGCCAACCTGACCCGTATCCTTAGGAGATGTATTGATGTAAACCTCGTGATTTCTTGGGAAAAAAGTCATTTTATGGTACATGAGGGAATTGTTCTTGGACATATCATCTCCGATAGGGGTATCGAGGTTGACAGAGCTAAGCTTGATGTTATTGCTGATTTACCTATGCCTAGCTCTGTCAAACAAATCCGCTCCTTCCCGGGACACGTCGGTTTCTATAGAGATTCATTAAAGATTTCTCCAAGATTTCTCGACCTTTAACTCGTCTCCTATCAATTGACGTACCCTTCGATATGTTCCCCGATTGCATACGAGCATTCACGCAGCTGCGTAATGCTGTCACCAAGGTCCCTGTTCTCCAGCCACCTGATTGGTCCCTTGACTTTGAACTCATGTGTGACGCTTCCGACCATGCAGTTGGAGCCATCCTGGGACAAAGACGCGATAGACACCCCTTCGTGGTGTACTACGCCAGTAAGACATTGGACGAGGCCCAGCGTAATTATACTACCACTGAAAAAGAACTACTGGTGGTCGTCTTTGGGCTGGAGAAATTCCGCTCTTACCTTCTGGGCTCACATGTTATTGTTTTCACTAATCACGCGGCCATTCGCCATCTCATGCATAAGAAGGATGCCAAGCCTAGACTAATTCGTTAGATCCTTCTGCTCCAAGAATTTGACATTGAGATCCGAGATAAGGCCAGAGCCCAGAATGTTGTGGCTGATCATCTTTCCAGACTGGACCCTGACCATATTAGACTTACTCTGCCGATTAATGAGATTTTTCCTGATGAGCACCTATTGGCAATTAATGTGGCAAGTGAACTTTGGTATGCCGACATTGCCAATTACCTTGCTTCTGGATCCCTTCCACGTGGCTGGCCTAAAACCCAATGCGAGCGTCTCATGGCAGAAGCAAAGTATTATTTCTAGGATAATCCACTTCTTTTTCAAATAGGTGCTGATCAAATCATCCGTCGCTGTATTCCTGACAGCGATTCCCCAGTGTGCTATCCTTCTACCACGATCAGGCCTGCGGAGGCCATTTCTCTGGAAGGAAAACTGTAGCCAAGGTGTTGCAGTGCGGTTTCTTTTGGCCCTCCCTTCACCAGGATGCACACAATTATGCCAAACATTGCACTAGATGCCAGTCGTTAGGGTCAATGTCACGTCGTGACATGATGCCCTTGCAACCCATCCTAGCCGCGGAAATCTTCGGCATTTGGGGAATTGATTTCATGGGTCCCTTTCCTCCTTCCAACAGCTTCAAATTTATCCTCGTGGCTGTTGATTATGTTTTGAAATGGATCGAGGCTATTCCCACGCTCCGTGCTGACCAAGTTATATCCACTCGATTTGTCAAAGACCACATTTTGGGATCCCTTAAGCCATTATCTCGAATGGAGGAAGCCACTTTACCCATGCGTCTTTTCGGGCACTACTGAGGAAATACGGAGTTCACCATTATATCGCATCTCCGTATCATCCTCAGACTAATGGCCAGGCAGAGGTGTCGAACCAGCAAATCAAGCAAATTCTCCAGAAAATGGTTCAGCCTGACCGTAAGGATTGGTCCGACAAGCTGATTGACGTACTTTGGGCGTATCGGATCGCCTTTAAGGCTCCCTTTGGTATGTCTCCTTATAGAATCATTTACGAGAAGCCTTGTCATTTTCCCATGGAGCTGGAGCACTGCACTTATTGGGCGGTTCACCAATGTAACCTCGACCCAGACCTGTGTGGTCAAGAAAGGAAACTCCAACTCCAGGAGCTGGAAGAGCTCCGTCGTGAAGCCTATGATTCTGCCTTAACTTTCAAGCAACGCACTAAGGCTTTTCACGACAGCCGTATTCGGCGGAAGGAATTTGAGCCATCTCAGCAAGTTTGGCTCTACAATGCCCGGCTCAAATTCTTTCCTGGAAAACTGAAGTCCAAATGGACTGGTCCTTTCCTGGTCTCGAGACCATTTCCCAATGGGGTCGTTGAGATTGAAGATCCCAAATTTGGGCATAAATTTACGGTCAATGGGCAGCGTTTGAAACCCTATCTTACTCATGAACCTGCCCCCATTGGAGAAACTGTTGCCCTGCTGGAGGGTAACTAATTTTGTGCCTCATTCTGAGTCCAGCTGGGGACGTTGAATTCAGCGCTCGTTGGGAGGCACCCCAAAAACACTCCACCACTGTCACGCTCACTTCACTTTTCACTTCACCACCCACCATCCACCCACCCTACCACCCTGCTATATACCTTGCACCTCAGCTCTCGTTACCCGATCTTTCGTCCTTCCTCTACACTTCCCTGCATGCATATGAGGACATAGCATCGTTTGGCATGGGGGGGTGGATAGGCATCCATAGGATCTGGGTATTTTAGGGTATCATGTAGTTTCCATCTATATATATATATATAAATGGTGTTTAGTAATGATCTGAAGGCTGAAACAAAAATACAATAAGTGTGTATCGCTATTCAACCACTATTTTGAAAACTTTCCAGGTCATAGAAGCTTGATTCGCTCAGGCTCGGCTTAATTCACTTGAGCATTGACAAGATAGATCAGAATCTCTCCTAACTAAGGACGTATTCTTGTACCTGAGACACCAGTACAGGATTTATCGGTTTTCTTCTACTTGAGAGCCTAAGTAATCTTGGTTCACACTACACATATCAAGAAAGACTAGGTGAACATAAGACCCAACCCTAGTGTTCATTAGGGAAGGTCGAGTCCTTACCTGTGCGCGCAAGTAGACTTTTTATCCCAGGCTTTAGTCTTGTGTTTAGGAGAGACTCTTTCAACCCAAAAGGAACTCTCCCACCAAAAAGAAAAGTGTGCTCCTCCAAATAATGTTGTAAGAGACATACTGACACGCATTTCAAAAAAAAAAAAAGATGCAAATAAGTCAGTATGTCTCGCAAATGTCTGTAAAGTCTCCACCCTACAAAAGTTCTTCAGAGCAAGTTACAAATACCCTATTTTCTTTGAGCCACAAATATTATAAAATGGGAGTTGAGTTTTTCGTCATCTTTTTAAGAGTCAATCCAAAGACATGAGCTGAAATTAGGACCAACCTGCACTTAAAAATTTGTGAAACCCTGGGCTTGAGTCTTAATGTTCATCTGGTCAGTCTTGATCCTTCACTAAGCACAAACCATAATCTCTTGAGCCCTCGAGTACGGCAAAAACCTCCTGGATCTTGGAAATCATACTTAAGGTTTAAATATCAAGAGTCCAGGTTAGTTGAGAGATGGTCTATGTCATGTGAGACTTAAAGTACTAGTAGTCTTCTCTACAATTGGTTCTCACAATATCCAACAATAAACACACCAATGTCGCCTCAGAAGAAAATCTTCAGCTTAAGATCATTTCTAAATACAATACAAAAAAATTTTTTGCTAGGGACTGGCAAAAGATAAGTATGGGGGTATGTTTGCACAGCAAAAATGCACCAGCAATTGTGCCATCTTGTGCTATTTCCTAGCATTGCCAGTCATATTAGGTAGCCATAGTCGCATTTGTGAAAATTCATGCATGCATGCAATTATTTGAGAGGGGAGGAGAGTGACTAAAATGGCCTTGAATTTAACGTTTTACTCAAGTGTTGCCTTGCAAAATCTCCATCTTTATTTTTATTTTTATTTGAACTTTGAATTTCTTCTCTGCGGCTGCAAGGCATGGCTTGAGCTTCTTCGTGCCATGCTCTGCACAACCACTCCCTGCCAGCGATGCACAGCCATGCACAACCCAGGGCATGGCTGTGCTTGCCTTCTTCCTCTTTAAAAAGGCACGGCTATCTTCTTTGCAGGGGGCCTGGTCCACACAAAAAGAACACCACACAGACAACACCTTCTTCTCTAGGCTGTCTCCTCCCCTCTCCCCTCCATACGCAGCCTCTCCTCCTTCTGAGGAGCAACTCTACGGGTAGGAGCTGCTGACGGTGGTGCACAACCACCACTGTGAGTCCCACCACCACCCAGCTCATCAAAGAGTTGGTGGGCGTGGTGGTTCACTCCTCTGTTTCATCATTCTAGCCCATCGCCGCCATTGATAGGAGCTTCATGCTTTGAAGCTCAAGCTCCGCAGCAATAATAGCAAGGCGTCAGCAGCAGCAGTGCAGGCCACCACGCGCCTCAGGCACTTGTTCTACGCCCTCTGCGTGTGCCTGTAGGCTGCCCTCGCCCCTCTACGCATGCCCTGTCACAAAGCTCCGCCCGTGGCCCAGTGGGTTTCACGTGTGCCAGCCAGTCAACTTTTTGCCCTTGCACTGTAGCCGCGATCTCACGCTGCTACAGTGCAGTGACCGGAAAGTTTTTCACTTTTCCAGTCACCAGGCACTCTCTCTCCGCGCTACAACCTTCGCTAGCCCGCACCCGCATCTTTCCCCGCACCCGCTCCAGTGCCCGCTCTCGCATCTGCACCCGCCCGCCTCAGCGCATAGCGCCTTCTCCCGCACCCGCCTCACCGCGCAGCGCGGTGCGCTGCGGTCCTTCCCCTCGCGCTCACTCCCTCCTGCATGCACCCGCCTCTTCACGTGCCTACGTGCCTGCGCTTGCGCATGCCTGCACGTGCACATGCACGCTCTTACGCGCACCATTAGATGATGGCTGAAGTAGTTGACGGCTTAACTCGCCGCTTCTTCGCGCCAACAGACGATCTCTCTCTCTCTCTCTCTCTCACAGCACTCTCTCACTCCCTCAGCAGACACATACACACACCCACTCACTTATACACTACTATATACTTATATATATATACATATATATATTTATATACATATTGAAATCGCTTGGCTTCGGGATAACCGGGTTTTAGTTTGTTATAACGTTGTAGTATAGCCAGTTATTACCAACATTTCAAATATATAAATTTTTTTACTCGGAAAATAAAAGAGTTCCCGAGGTCGAACTCAGGGAGCAAGTTGTATTCTAGAGATATACATGTTTCTTTTACAAAATAAAGAAAGAGAGAGGGAAAGAATTTGTTGTTCTCTTTGTTTTCTCCTCGTGATGTTCTTCTTTCTTTCTTTCTTCAGATCTCCTTCTTCTTCTTCCTTGGTTTCTGTCTTGGCCTCTCTTCTTCTTTTTCTGCAGTCTCTTCCGTGAAGGTTTCTTCTTCCTTGGCTCTGCTGTGCTTCTTCTCTGCAGCCTTTTCTCTTCTTCTGCCTTGCTCAGCCTCTTCTTTAGAGTTTCTTCTTGTTTCTCCTCCCTGCGGCTAAGTGTCAGCTTTTCTTTTCCCTTCAGGCCGTCGTCTGATTTCCAAATCAGACGACTTAACTACCTGTTGCTACAGTCAGCTTCCTTCTTCTTCCGCGGGTCTTCTTCTTCGCCTGTGCCTGCACACTTCAGAGTTTTTCGTCAAGATGCAAAACCTACTCTACCCTCGCCCCCCCCGCGTCTCTCTCTCTCTGAAACCACTCTTGGGAAAGCTCTCCCAGAGCTACCGGGTAACCGGGTTCGGGTCAGGCCCGGGTCCAGGCCCACCGGCGTGCGTGGTGGGCGAGGAGTGCAGGTCAGTCTTAAGTCGGGTCGGGTCGGGTCAGGTCCGCGGGGCGTGAGCGCGGACGAGACCGGGTAACCGGGCGGGTGAAGGGGACCTCACCCCGTGTGCTGAGGCAGTAAGCCTTCAGCACTTTTGCATCTTATGTCGCTGCGACTCTTCAGGCGTTTCCGAGGTGGGACTAAATGTCCCACCTCAATTGCGCGCCCGCAGCGGGGAAGTCAGCAGGAGATTGCGGCGTCACGCGAAGCTTTCTTCCTTAGCTGCGAACCTGGTGTTTTGCCAAAACTCCTTGCAAGGCCTGGGAGTTGAATCTGGGCTTGGCGCTGAGCGTGGCGCGCCTGTAGCTGCAGGCGGAAGCAGTTCCTCCTGCGCGGCAATGGCGGCGGAGGTCGGGTGGCCTGTTCACACGAAAACGGCCTCTCGGCCTAATCAGAGAGTGCCAGGAGCTTCGCCAGGGTGCGGCGAAGCTCGTGTGGGTGTTGGCGAGGTGCTTTGGCGGCGTGCGAGGGCTGCCCTAGGTCGGACTGTGGGTCGGAGGATGGGTCTGTTCGGTGGGGTTGCAGAGGGTGATGTGGGGGAAGTGGCAGGGTGGAGGTTGATCAGGGTGAGGAGGTGGAGGTCCTGCGGTGGTCGGCGAGCCGTGTGGGTCGCTGAGGTGATGGGAGCGGCTCGCCGGAGGGTGGCCGGAGACGAAGGGGGTGAAGGTGGTCAGGGTCAGTCGAGGGCTTAATTGAATAAATTGAAAGCGGGGAAAGAAAGAGGAGAAGAAGGGGAGTAGCTCTAGCTTACTTGCAGGGACGAAGGGGGAGGAACAGGGCGACAGTCGTATCGACTGTCGCCGGAGAAGACGATGCTCAGGGAAAGGGGCGGCGGCGAGCAGAGAGCCGGAGAGGCGCCAGCTGGGTGCGGCGTGGCACGGGAAGAGCAGGGGAGGAAGTCTCTGCTGCTGGTATTGCGGCAGAGCGAAGAGGTGGAGGGGGAGGAAACCGCCGGAGCTGGTGAGCGTCTGCCGGAGGAAGAAGAGAGGAAAGTTGGGGATTTTCTCCGTCAGATCCAGGCTGCCCCGGTCGGTGGAGCAACGGGGGGTATTTATAGGGATCAAACAGGGAGGAAGGCGGAGGGAGACGACGTGTCTCCCTCGCTGGAGGATGGTCGGAAACAAGAACCCATACCGTCCGTGCGTTCGCACGGCCGGTATGGTGGGTTACAACGACCAGGGGGGTGTCCCTGCGACGGCTGACGAAGTAGGGCACCCCCGGTTTACTTGCCAGGTCCCCCACCTCACCCTGCGCGGCGCCATGCTCCGCGCAAGGTCGCCGGAGCATGGTGCTGGCAGGTTTTGCAGGAGGGACCTGATTGCAAAGAACGAAGGAGAGTTAGGGGCCAAAATGCGAGGGTTCAAAAGTTGAGGGCCAAAGAGTAAATATATGAGGACCAAAGTGTAAAGTCGGTCAAGGAGGTTTCTTCTTAGGCTCAAGTTTTTATACATGACTAATTAGGACCTAAGGAATCTGATGGTGAATTTCACTTCCATATTAAACCTTGTTTGACCGGTCAATTTGCGCAAAAACCCAAATTAAGTTATTAATTGGGCATGGTTCTCAATGTAGGTCAAAAAGGGTTCTGAAGGCCAAATTGAAGGTTCTAAACCCTGGAGATTATTTTTCTATGAATTTTAGAGGGTTTATTCTATTTTTACTTTGCCTCGAACCTTGTGAATTGAAGTGGGTTGTTTTAGGGTTACAGATTATCATTTAGTTTCTTGGAATTGCTGTAGCCCTTGCTAGATCATTTCATCCCACTCTTATTCTTATTAAGCTGCTTTGACCTATGTTTGGGCCCTGAATTACCCGGTATGCAGATTATACTGGTAAAATTGCATTTTTACCCCTTATGACTTATTTTCTTCTCAAACTCAGGATTCTCTGAGTTAAGCCTTTCCTTGAGATATGTAGGAGCTTTTATCCTTTGTATTAGGTCAAAATGAGCTAGTTATGGCTCATGATGAGGTTCTCATCATACCCCCATGCCTAGCTTTTGCTAGTCCCTTAGCAAAAACTTAAGGTTTCAACCCTTGTTCTAGACCATGAAGTTTTTAATAGTTTTAGATAAGTGCCTTTTTTATTTGAGCATAGATTAGGTTAGAATGCTGACCATAGGCCTAAAAGGTACTCTAGTACTAATCAAGATCCAAATCTGTCTAGCCTTAGCCTCAGTCTTTTAGCAAAGGTTTTTAAGGCCCACAAGAACTAACCTAAGGTTTATTGGACTTCGTGGTTAAAGCACCCGTGCTTGAAATGATTTTAGCCCTGGCTCAGTTCGTAGTGCGTTTTGTAAGAGAGAGATAGAAAGTTTTTCTGTTTGGAGAGTTTTCTCTCTCTTCTTCTTTTTAGTTCTAGCCTAGGATTGGCTTTTCAACACGGTCTGTATCAGATTCCTTGCTCCCATCATCAATCCTCAAGGGTTCCTGGCGATCAATGCTTCGAGATAGCACCGCCCATGGCAACCCCCGGAACCCTGGCTATTGAGATTTCGAGATAATCCCATCCATGGTATTCCGTGGCCGAATCCAGACCCTGGCAATTGACACTTCGAGATAATGCCATCCATGGAATCTGAACCAGCAGAGTGCTTACATGCCCCCAGTAGGATATGTAAATATCCTAAGAGACAAGCACCAAGGAGATGATATTTTGTTACGCATCTTCGAGGGGATTTCCCGCCTCTCCGCGCTGGGAACTCGTCCAAATCAATCTTGTGTTGATCGGCCGCTCCTATTCTAGGTGATCTTTTCAGATTTTTGCGACGCTTCTGCGTGATTCTGATTTTTACGCTTACTGAACCAGGCTGTGTGTGAGGTTAGGGTGCTTAGGTTACTGAGTCCCGTAAACCAAAAATTAGTTAACGAGGCCGAATACTCCCTAAGCCTTAGACCTAATACTTCAGCTTTTCATTTTCCTCAACCTCTTGAGGAGTGTCCAGATCTTAATGGGTACTAAGAGTCTATTCAAGAATGCCTAAGGTTTGCATTCTTTACTAATCTCATTGTGCACTTTTCTTGAATGAGGTCTAGAACTTAAGTTAATTCCTTAGTTCCTTACTAATGACTATCACTTTTTCTTATAATTTTGTGCTCCTTTTTCATTTTGTTTTTCTTCTCCTTCACAAAATTTCCTTCTCCTCTTTTCCTCTTATTCTTTTTCGAAAATTTTTTAATTTTTATGGTGTTTTTGGCATATGTGAATTTTTTTGTTTGAAACCTTTTCTTACAAGTTTTTGTACTTTCCTACCCCCCCATGCCTAAGATTTGCAATGTCCTCATTGTAACCTAGGGGTATTTATTAAACTAAGTTCATACATTAGGATAGCTGTTTTGATGAGTCTCAGATGCAAGCACCTGAGGTGGAGTTGGCTGCCCTAAAGTGTGAACTTCAAGTGCAAAAAAGCTGTCAGAACAAGTTTCAGGTTTTCAAAGAGAATGACGGGCTGCCTCCCGTTAAGCGCTGAGTTTTACGCCATCGGCTGGGCGCAATAAGCTCAAGGGGAAAGGAGGGTATAAGATGCCTCAGCCAAATTAGTAGAAGTTACATCAATGAACGGCTTGAGTCTCTGACCGTTCACGATGAAAGGTTCAGAATCGTGGCTGAGTGGACTGATTTCGATTGCTCCATTTCCAAAAACCTGTCGGACCAAATATGGTCCGACCCACTTAGATCTCAGTTTTCCTGGGAAGAGTTTGAGTCGGGCATCAAAGAGTAGGACCTTTTGACCAGGATGAAAGATCTTTCTCGAGATGTGTTTGTCGTGGAAGGCTTTAACCCGCTCCTTGTAGATTTGCGAGTTCTCGTACGCGTCTATGCGTAATTCATCGATCTCGCTGATTTGGAGTTTTCTGTGGGTCCCAGCCTTGGAAAGATCTAGATTACAGTTCCGTACTGCCCAATAGGCTTTATGCTCCAGTTCGACGGGAAGGTGGCATGCCTTTCCGTACACCAGTCTAAAGGGAGACATGCCTAATTGGGTCTTGTGGGCGGTCCTATAGGCCCACAATGCTTCCGGAAGTCGGGACGACCAGTCCTTCCTGTCAGGTCGAACAGTGACTTGCAGGATTTTCTTGATCTCCCGATTAGACAGCTCAGCTAGACCATTAGTTTGGGGGTGGTAAGGAGTAGAGATTCGGTGAGACACCCCGTATTTGGTCATCAGTGACCTAAACTGAGCATTTGTGAAATGGGTCCCCCCATCAGAGATTATTGCACGAGGAATCCCGAACCTTGAGAAAATGTGTTGATGAATGAATTTGAGAACGATTTTGTGATCACAGGTTCGGGTCGGTATGGCTTCGATCCATTTGGACACGTAGTCCACAGCCAACAGAATGTATTTGAAACCATCTGAAACAGGAAAGGGGCCCATAAAATCAATCCCCCAAACATCAAAGATTTCGCATACTAGAATCGGTTGCATAGGCATCATGTCGCGATGGCTCATGTTGCCCAAAGTCTGGCAACGACTGCATGCCTTGCAATGACTGTATGCGTCTTTGAACAGTGTGGGCCAGTAAAAGCCGCACTGGAGGACTTTTGATGCGGTTTTATGCCCGGCAAAATGGCCACCGCATGCCTGGTCATGGCAGAAAGAGAGGATATTGTTGACTTCCCCTTCCGGGACACATCTCCGGATGATCTGATCGGCACCTATGCGGAAGAGGTACGGGTCTTCCCAAATGTAATACTTGGCATCGGAGCGTAATTTGTCTTTCTTGGCCTTCGGCCAATCGGACGGGGTCTGATGAGATGCCAAGTAATTTACAATATTAGCAAACCATGGAAGGCTAGTACCAATAGTCAGCAGGTGCTCATCGGGAAAATGCTCAGTGATGGGTCCGGAAGGGTCAATTATTTCAGAAGGAAGACGGGACAAGTGATCAGCTACCACGTTTTGTTTTCCCGCTTTGTCGCGAATCTCAAGGTCAAATTCTTGCAACAGCAAGATCCATCGGATCAATCTAGGTTTCGCGTCCTTCTTTGCAAGGAGATGCCTCACAGCTGTGTGATCCGAGTATATGATGACATGGGAACCCAGAAGGTACGATCTGAACTTCTCTAGGGCAAATACTACAACTAGCAGCTCTTTCTCAGTAACCGTATAGTTACGCTGAGCCTCATCGAGTGTTTTGCTGGCGTAGTAAATGACCACAGGTTTCTTGTCATTTTTCTGCCCCAAAACCGCTCCTACAGCGAAGTCGGATGCATCACACATGATCTCAAAGGGTTGAGACCAATCAGGGGACTGTAGGATCGGGGCTTGGGTGACTCGGTCACGCAGGATTTCAAATGCTTGAGTGCATTCCTTGGAGATTTCGAAGGGAACATCCTTGGAGAGAAGAGTGGTTAGTGGGCGTGCGATTTTTGAAAAATCAGGGATAAATCGTCGATAAAAACCGACATGCCCTAAAAAGGATCGGATGTCCCTGATCGAGCTAGGCATAGGAAGGTGAGAAATCAGTTTAACCTTAGCTCGATCCACTTGGATACCTTTCTCCGAAATTGAGTGTCCCAGGACAATTCCCTCAGGTACCATGAAATGGCTCTTTTCCCAGGAAAGAACCAAATTCACATCGATGCACCGCCTGAGTATCTGGACCAAGTGTTGGAGGCAATCGTCGAATGATGCTCCGAAAACTGAAAAGTCATCCATGAAGACATCCAGATAATCACCTACCATATCTGAGAATATGGCAAGCATGCATCGCTGAAAAGTAGCGGGTGCATTGCAAAGACCGAAAGGCATCCTTCGGAAAGCGTATGTTCCGAAGGGGCAAGTGAACGTGGTCTTTTCTTGGTCCTCAGGATGGATTGCCACCTGGTTATAACCGGAGTACCCGTCAAGAAAGCAGAAGAACCTATTTCCCGCTAGTTTTTCGAGAATTTGATCAATGAAGGGTAGTGGGAAATGATCCTTCTTCGTGGAGGAATTGAGTCGACGGTAATCTATACAGACTCTCCACGAGTTGGCTAATCGGGTAGGAATGATTTCTCCGGTCTCAGTCGTTATAGTGGTGAGTCCTGCCTTCTTGGGCACGACCTGAATTGGGCTCACCCAACGACTATCGGAGATCGGGTAGATGATTCCGGCATCTAACCACTTGATGATCTCCTTTTTCACGACCTCCTGCAGATTGGGGTTTAAGCGTCTCTGCATTTCACGAGAAGGTCGTGTGCCCTCTTCTGAATAGATATGATGAGTACAATAAGAGGGACTTATTCCAGTCAAATCATCGAGAGTCCATCCGATGGCTCTGCGATGTTGCTGGAGGACAACAATCAGACGGGATTCCTGTTCAGGACTGAGGTTGGAATTGATGATCACAGGAAGGGTCTGATTAGAACCCAAAAAGATGTATTTTAAGTGAGCAGGAAGGGGTTTCAGTTCGAGGATGGGGTTTTCAGCAGCAGCGGGTGGTTCAGTATAGATGTGAGGTTCAAGGGTGGGAGTTACTGGGTTGTTCACATCTGGATTTGACTCCTCTGTTTGCGGGTCAAGATCCTTCTGTGGTTGATGAGGCATACTCAAGTCATTCTGGAGGTGTGATTCATCAACCAAAGTCTTGATGTCACAAATTTGCTCGATGACGCCGCAATTAATTCCTTGTTGGGCTTTAAATATATCAATTTTTAGTGTTTGATCTCCAAACTTAAGCTCTATTTGGCCCTCCTCACAGCTGATGTTGGCTCTAGCAGTAGCCAAGAAAGGTCTCCCTAGAATGATTGGTGTATCCCTAGGGTTCTCAGGTGCATCCATGTCTAAGACTATAAAGTCCACTGGAAAATAGAAATCCCGCACTCTCACGATAACATCCTCGAGAATCCCTTTTGGTGACTTTATAGATCGATCTGCTAATTGTAATGTCACCTCGGTTGGTTTCAGCTCAGATTCTTCTAGATGGTCAAGTAAGGATGTGGGTATCAGATTTATAGATGCACCCAAGTCTAACAATGCTCTATCAAATTGGGTACCACCTATCTTACAGGAGATCAGGGGAGTTCCAGGATCTTTTGCCTTGGGTGGGAGTCTACTAAGGATTACAGAGCTGGCTTGCTCTGACAGAACAATTGGGCTCCCTCCCTTGGTTCGCGGCTTACGCTGGGGTGTACATATATTCTTTAGAAATCGTGCGTAAGCTGGTACGTGGCGGATTGCATCCATCAAGGGGATGTTTATGTGGACCTGCTCAAAGAGCTTGACCAGGTCCTCCTCAGGGGCCACGGGTTTGGTGGTCTTCTTTCCCTTGGTCAGGGCCTCGGGAAACGGGATCTTGGTTGGTTCTTCTAGGATAGGTCCAGGTTGTGGATCTGGAACAGCGGTACCTTGGATAACTATCCTAGGGTCATGGTTATCAGGCTTGGAGTGGTTTGGACAATGCGGGTCTTGAGTTGTCTTACCACTACGTGTTGTTACAGAATTTAATCCGGCCTGATTTTGGTTTGGGTTTGGTAGGAGGGGTGGCTGCTGCTGAAATCCCGCACGAGAAGTTGAGGCTTCCATCTCGTCTGGAGATGGAGCAGTAGGGGCCTGATAAATCCATTGAGCGTGGCCTAAATTTGGATTCATAACGCGCTTCTGGGTTGGCACGTTATTTGGGTTAGGAAGGGGTTGGGAAGGGAGTGTGCCTGGCTGGCGAGAATTTGCCAACTGGGCCAGTTGAGTTTTAACTTCAGTAAGCTCGTCCTTGTGCTGTTTTTGAATAGCCGCATTCGATTTTTGAATGTCAGCCAGAGTCTGAAGGATTAAGGACATTTGATCTTGATTTGGCCCTGATGGATAAGTAGAGTTGGGCCGAGGCTGAGGCAGCTGGTAGTGATGAGAGGGCTGTGGGCGGGACTGAAAAGGTGGTCTTTGGGTTTGGGAATTTCCCGCCCACTGAAAATTGGGATGGTTTCGCCATCCAGGGTTGTAAGTGTTGGAGAATGGGTCGTTCTGGATGGCGTTGAGGTCCTCGCAGGTCTTAGGAACCTCCTGAGAATCAGGGAAAGGAGGAATGGAGTTCCCCCGGCTGGTGTAGAAAGGATCGGATGATCTTCCAGTCCAAGAATCAGATGGGGATGGATATGGATCCATCCCAAGGGAGGATCGGTGGAGGATGTTTTGCACAGTCTCCTGTGTGGAAGGAGGTTTTGCAAAGGAGTTACGCGCAGAGGTGGCTCGCTGCAAGTGCTGAGTCAGCTCATCCACCTTCTTTTCAATGATTGAGACCTTGTCCAATCGACTGGCCATTAATTCCAGGTCGACTGATGCGAACAGGCCCTGCGTCTCATGTGCTCCCTTAAGATTCGTCGCTGCGCGGGTATTCGTCCTGTCGAATAATCCCATGGAGTCATTGTTGATGGAGTTCTCGCACATGTTTTCGAGAATCTCCCATACGGTGTCTTCATGTTGACCCATGATGTTTCCTCCGCAAGTTGCATTGACGAAAAGGCGGATGTCCTCACGGAGTCCCTGGTAAAAAGATTGGACTTGTTCCCATTTAGGAACTCCGTGATGGGGGCACTTTCTCATGAGATCCTGAAAACGATCCCATGCCTCATGGAGAGGTTCTCCTGATTGTTGAGTGAAGTGTGTAATCTGATGGCGCAAGGCGTTGGTCCGACCAACGGGAAAAAACTTTTTCAAAAATTCGGATTGAAGTTCTTCCCAAGTGTTGATCGGCCGGGTCTGAGTTTGATACCAATGGGCGGCCTTGTCCATAAGAGAAAAGGAGAACATCTTCATGAGAAGAATATCCCGATTTTGTGCATCTGATCCAAAAGTGTGGGCCAGATGCTTTAGCTGTTTGATGTGCTGGAAGGGATCTTCAGAATTAAGCCCATGGAATTTAGGTATAGCATGAATCATGTTGGGCTTTAATTCGGAATCAGGTCCTCCAGTCGGGATTCTGACTCGAGGCTCAATGGCCACCGCAGCAGGATTGTAGTGGTCCCGCATCATAGGACGCTGTGGTGGGTGCACGAAGTTTTGGAAGAGGTCATTGAGTCGCTGGAGCTGGTGTTCCAGATTATTTTCTTCCTCAACTGGCTGAGCCATGATGGGGGAAGAAGAAGAACTTGGTTCTGAATCAGAAGAGAGAATAATGTGAGGGTGTTGCTGCACAAACACGGGCGTCGAGGCTTGGCCTTGATGAGAGTGAATTTCTAATGGAGGTCTTAAGGGTGGTCCTAGGGACCTCCTTCCGTACATGCACAGTTGGGAGAGGTAAGTTTAGAAGGTGCTGGACCCAATCAAGGCACCCAAAAATGTGTTGGGTGACTATAGAGGTACGGGGCAGATGGACCCCTTGATCAGAAAGATCGTCCACCTGAGAATTACCTGGGCAGCCAGAGAGGGAGAGTCCCGCGAAGACCCCTACACGGTAGAGCGTCCCCACGGGTTACAGGGTTTCCCCCACCCGACCTCTCTTGTCACTGCGGTTCCAGGTAGACCAGAATGGGGATCTTGACCTCTTAAGTCTACCAATTTTAAGATCAGGGTGCTTAAGGTTTTCACTTGAACTTTAGTCTTTTAAGTGCAAAGAGTGACCTGATTTAAGGTTGGTTGACCCAAGGGGTCAACTTTACCTCTTGTTTTCTTTAAGAGCTTTTAGGTCCTGTCTTTTAGGGTTCAAGTGTTTAGAGAGAGCCAATTGTTTAGGATTTTTCTTGTTAATTATTTTCAATCAATGGCTTGGGCACACCTCTTTTGGATTTCCTCAATTCTTGATTAAGGGGTGTGTCTCTACTGAAATCCTAATGTTTGACCTTATGTTGGCTCTACTTGGTCCATTTAACTCTTTGTTGGGCAATTAGGGCTCAAGCAAGAATGTGTTAGCCCTTAAATACCCTTAATAGTGTGCAGGAGTGATGAGTTGAAAACATGCAACTCTTTATGGTTACTAAGTATGGAAGACAGGTTAGCCCTATATTGCTTGTTCTTTTCTTTTCTTCCTCTTTAGAGTTTAGGGGTTAATAGTGAGAGGAAAAATTTACCTGTCTTCGGAGTGGTTGTCGTGTGGTTGCTTGTCTTCTTGAGTTCCTGTAGCTGCACAAAAGAGAGGAGATTATCAGAAATTAAAAGAAACAGGAATGTTTACCTCTAGAATAGCCGTTGCTCCCCGGCAGCGGCGCCAAAATGAAATCGCTTGGCTTCGGGATAACCGGGTTTTAGTTTGTTATAACGTTGTAGTATAGCCAGTTATTACCAACATTTCAAATATATAAATTTTTTTACTCGGAAAATAAAAGAGTTCCCGAGGTCGAACTCAGGGAGCAAGTTGTATTCTAGAGATATACATGTTTCTTTTACAAAATAAAGAAAGAGAGAGGGAAAGAATTTGTTGTTCTCTTTGTTTTCTCCTCGTGATGTTCTTCTTTCTTTCTTTCTTCAGATCTCCTTCTTCTTCTTCCTTGGTTTCTGTCTTGGCCTCTCTTCTTCTTTTTCTGCAGTCTCTTCTGTGAAGGTTTCTTCTTCCTTGGCTCTGCTGTGCTTCTTCTCTGCAGCCTTTTCTCTTCTTCTGCCTTGCTCAGCCTCTTCTTTAGAGTTTCTTCTTGTTTCTCCTCCCTGCGGCTAAGTGTCAGCTTTTCTTTTCCCTTCAGGCCGTCGTCTGATTTCCAAATCAGACGACTTAACTACCTGTTGCTACAGTCAGCTTCCTTCTTCTTCCGCGGGTCTTCTTCTTCGCCTGTGCCTGCACACTTCAGAGTTTTTCGTCAAGATGCAAAACCTACTCTACCCTCGCCCCCCCCGCGTCTCTCTCTCTCTGAAACCACTCTTGGGAAAGCTCTCCCAGAGCTACCGGGTAACCGGGTTCGGGTCAGGCCCGGGTCCAGGCCCACCGGCGTGCGTGGTGGGCGAGGAGTGCAGGTCAGTCTTAAGTCGGGTCGGGTCGGGTCAGGTCCGCGGGGCGTGAGCGCGGACGAGACCGGGTAACCGGGCGGGTGAAGGGGACCTCACCCCGTGTGCTGAGGCAGTAAGCCTTCAGCACTTTTGCATCTTATGTCGCTGCGACTCTTCAGGCGTTTCCGAGGTGGGACTAAATGTCCCACCTCAATTGCGCGCCCGCAGCGGGGAAGTCAGCAGGAGATTGCGGCGTCACGCGAAGCTTTCTTCCTTAGCTGCGAACCTGGTGTTTTGCCAAAACTCCTTGCAAGGCCTGGGAGTTGAATCTGGGCTTGGCGTTGAGCGTGGCGCGCCTGTAGCTGCAGGCGGAAGCAGTTCCTCCTGCGCGGCAATGGCGGCGGAGGTCGGGTGGCCTGTTCACACGAAAACGGCCTCTCGGCCTAATCAGAGAGTGCCAGGAGCTTCGCCAGGGTGCGGCGAAGCTCGTGTGGGTGTTGGCGAGGTGCTTTGGCGGCGTGCGAGGGCTGCCCTAGGTCGGACTGTGGGTCGGAGGATGGGTCTGTTCGGTGGGGTTGCAGAGGGTGATGTGGGGGAAGTGGCAGGGTGGAGGTTGATCAGGGTGAGGAGGCGGAGGTCCTGCGGTGGTCGGCGAGCCGTGTGGGTCGCTGAGGTGATGGGAGCGGCTCGCCGGAGGGTGGCCGGAGACGAAGGGGGTGAAGGTGGTCAGGGTCAGTCGAGGGCTTAATTGAATAAATTGAAAGCGGGGAAAGAAAGAGGAGAAGAAGGGGAGTAGCTCTAGCTTACTTGCAGGGACGAAGGGGGAGGAACAGGGCGACAGTCGTATCGACTGTCGCCGGAGAAGACGATGCTTAGGGAAAGGGGCGGCGGCGAGCAGAGAGCCGGAGAGGCGCCAGCTGGGTGCGGCGTGGCACGGAAGAGCAGGGGAGGAAGTCTCTGCTGCTGGTATTGCGGCAGAGCGAAGAGGTGGAGGGGGGAGGAAACCGCCGGAGCTGGTGAGCGTCTGCCGGAGGAAGAAGAGAGGAAAGTTGGGGATTTTCTCCGTCAGATCCAGGCTGCCCCGGTCGGTGGAGCAACGGGGGGTATTTATAGGGATCAAACAGGGAGGAAGGCGGAGGGAGACGACGTGTCTCCCTCGCCGGGAGGATGGTCGGAAACAAGAAACCCATACCGTCCGTGCGTTCGCACGGCCGGTATGGTGGGTTACAACGACCAGGGGGGGTGTCCCTGCGACGGCTGACGACGCAGGGCACCCCCGGTTTACTTGCCAGGTCCCCCACCTCACCCTGCGCGGCGCCATGCTCCGCGCAAGGTCGCCGGAGCATGGTGCTGGCAGGTTTTGCAGGAGGGACCTGATTGCAAAGAACGAAGGAGAGTTAGGGGCCAAAATGCGAGGGTTCAAAAGTTGAGGGCCAAAGAGTAAATATATGAGGACCAAAGTGTAAAGTCGGTCAAGGAGGTTTCTTCTTAGGCTCAAGTTTTTATACATGACTAATTAGGACCTAAGGAATCTGATGGTGAATTTCATTTCCATATTAAACCTTGTTTGACCGGTCAATTTGCGCAAAAACCCAAATTAAGTTATTAATTGGGCATGGTTCTCAATGTAGGTCAAAAAGGGTTCTGAAGGCCAAATTGAAGGTTCTAAACCCTGGAGATTATTTTTCTATGAATTTTAGAGGGTTTATTCTATTTTTACTTTGCCTCGAACCTTGTGAATTGAAGTGGGTTGTTTTAGGGTTACAGATTATCATTTAGTTTCTTGGAATTGCTGTAGCCCTTGCTAGATCATTTCATCCCACTCTTATTCTTATTAAGCTGCTTTGACCTATGTTTGGGCCCTGAATTACCCGGTATGCAGATTATACTGGTAAAATTGCATTTTTACCCCTTATGACTTATTTTCTTCTCAAACTCAGGATTCTCTGAGTTAAGCCTTTCCTTGAGATATGTAGGAGCTTTTATCCTTTGTATTAGGTCAAAATGAGCTAGTTATGGCTCATGATGAGGTTCTCATCACATATATATATCTATACATATATTATTACCTATACAACTAGGTATAAGCATATATACATATATATACACATATGTTCATACATATATATATATACAAATATACATGCATATATACATATATTACTATATATATACATATATATATTTATATCTATATCTATATATATAGTTATATATACATACATATATATCTAATTATAAGTATATATATATATACATATATTTACATATCTATATATATATATACATATATATATATATATACATATATAACTACATATACACCTATATAATTATAACCATATATATATACATATAGATATATATTTACATATATACATACATATATATATATTTTCATATCACCTACCATACGTTGTATCGCGGGAATATTTGCACCAGTTGCTGATAATCCCCAATACACGCGTACAGAAAGCATCTTCGCACACATCTTCACCATCCATCCTACACTCCACGCAGCACTTCGTCCTGTTGGTTGCGTTTTCCTAGATGACGACCGACTCAATGCCGTGCTACACGCCATCTCCACCTCCACCCCTACCCCTATATATATATATAATATATACATATACATATATATACTAGATTTACTTTATTTCTGTTTCTCTTTCCTGCCATTAAAAAGATAAAAAAATATATACAAAAGAGAAAAGATAATCCTTGACTTGCAGGTACTCAGTCTTGCGAATAGCAAGACCAGTTTTGGAACCCTAATTTGGCTCAAAGCCAAGAACCTGATTTTGAGGGTGTACCTCAAGGACAAAAATTATCAGAAAAAAATATTAAATAGAAAAAGCACCAAAAACATAATAAATGAACGGAAGAGATTCGTTGTAGGAAAGGGTAGAAACTTCTTCACCTCTACTCCCACTTCCCTGAGTTCAGCCTTGGGCCTAAAAGTGTCCAAGATAAAATCAAGTAGGCCAGGTAAAAAAAAAAATTTTTTTGTAAAGAGATGGTTAGGCTCGATTTAGGTTAACCACTATACTCATTTCAACGATTAAATCACCATATTAACACAACCTATCTGGGCTCGACCAGTGTGCGCCCTTGGGGGCGTGCAAAAGTGATTGTGCCCTGGGAGGGCGAGTGTGGCCTGGGAGGCCGGGTTGAGCCAATGTGGCTCGAGACTGTGAACCGATTAACAAATGAACCGAAACGAACCTAACTGAGATTAGGCGAGGACCGTGTAGGGTCAGGTCCCACCCTGGTCTCAGGGTGCTGTGTATCCTCGAAAGGACCTCGGCGCAAATAAAAAAACTTTTGGTTAAAAAAGTAAAAAAAACCTGATTTAGCTGAAAGCTTAAAGAAAAGAGAAGCCACTGAAGGATGCTAAGTGCTAAAGAAGAAGGCACAGGTGCTAAGGAGTGTTAAGGAAAAAGACTAAGAAGTGTTAAGGAGAAAACTAAGGGAAGAAAAGAAGGCAGGAGACTAAGGAAAAAAGAATAAGAGTCAATAAGAAAAGAAGGCAGGAACAATAAAAGGAGAGCTCGAGATAGAGAAGGAAATAAAAGAAAGAAAGAAGAAGATTAGAGGCTGAAGAGAGATGAAAATAAATGAATTTTTCTTGCATCAGTATCTTTTTGTTCTTAATTGTAAAAAGGCATGTTTTAATAGAATAATTTTTTAATTACCTTAATTTCTTGGAATGACATAAAATTGAAAAACTAGCTTGTTTACTTGTTAATAAAGTAGATCATTTTGAGTAAATATGTTTGCATATGGAATTTTGTATATCCTTTATAGTTAAATATTTTGACAAAATTCATGTTTTTAAACTGAAACTAGTTATACCTCCTAAATTTAAAGAGATAAAAGAAAATTGGTGAATTTGGAGAAAATTATTATGCCTCCCAGTGAACGATCTAGACTCAACCAGTAAAAATTTCTAAAATGTTAGGTTAATTCGACCCTATACTACACAATTGACACAACTTCGAGTTAACCTAAGTGATTTCTTCTACTCTTAATTAAGTGACATTAACTTAATTACTGAGTTGAGTGGAACGCACGCATCATTTTAATGGCGCCGTTGCTGGGGAGGCAATATTTCGATTCACTTAAATTTAAAAGGATTAATTGTTTAATTAGGAGGTATTTTGTAAATATTTTTTTTTATTTTTACTAACTTTTGTTTTAATTAGTGTGTTTTGTTTTGTTGTTGTTTTATTTTTTATTTTATTTTCTGTCTTCTTTTCAGGTTTACCTTTGCGGGTAATCTCAGGAGAAGGCGGGAATCCATTTTACTATTTTCATTTTTGTAAGTATTTCTTAATCTTTTGTTGCATTTAATAAAAAAAATATACAAAAATACATCTTTATCTGACTAGCAGCAGCATAAACATAGCCATACACTCTTAGGAGTGCATATTTCCTGCTAGTATTAAGAGCGATCTGACTCGGGAAATTTTTAAACTGTTTTTCTCGCATCAGCGGGAAAACACGAGAAAACCCGCATAGATCCCTGTCCTTTGAGAATTAAAAAGACCACATATTTTTGTTTGAAAAGATATAAAAAGTGGCCATTGTAGTTTAATTGACATATTTTTGAAAAAGATTAACTAAAAAAAGTAAAATTGGTGACTTAAATCTGTTTGCAGAATGCATGCAGGTTTTTATATCGATATCGTCTATTGCATGCTATCGCGCACACAGTGCGATCACTAGAGTCACACGAGTCTATTTTTCTATCTCTCCTCTTTGCACCTCTTAGGGCTTTGGTCGAAGATCAACAAGTCTGTCTCACTACTAGAGCCCTGGGGAGCCAGTAGTGAGCGGTCTCGATCCTAGACCTTAGACCTTTGAGCTTTAAGGTACACACCTACGTAGTCACGAATTAGGATGCATATTTTGATACTGTTACTCTATTTTTTTGCGTCAAATTACTTTGCGTACTTTCGGAATTTCTTCTTTCCTTTGAAAGAAGAGCAAAACCCACATCTTTTGCGCTGTTTTGTGGGCTTTTTGTGCCGCTATTTTCGTATCGGTGGTGTGCGTGTGTCTTTGCACATTTATTTTCCGTTTATGGACGGGAGGCGATCCTTGCATCCGCCTCTCACACCATCGTTGACAGGTGATCTTAGGCCGGTTGCAGATAAGCAACCAATGGTTTTTCCGTCTGATCCATCTACTTCTATGGATCCAATGCAGAATCTTAATCCTGAGATCCATTCTTCTTCTTGTTAGGGGGAGATGCCGCCTTTTGATGTTCATGAGGCACTCCTGAACCAGAACCTTAGGATGCTAGAGCAAACAAGACAAATCAATTTATTAACAGCAGCCTTAAATAATCTACAAACTTTTCAAACCCGTTCTTCACCTCGACCTGAGGTGGGTTTTGAAAATCCTGATTTACCGATCAATCATCCAAGGCCTCTACTTAGAGATTATCATAACCCATCTATTGCACAAGTAGAGCCTAATGTTAGGATTCCTATTGGGGAAAATGATCCAGAATTAAAGCCAAACGTTATAGGTTTAATCCCCTACTTTCACGGATTTGCATCCAAGGATCCATTTCAACATATTGAAGATCTTAAAAATTTATCTCAAACTCTTGGTCCTCGAAATCAAAGTAGGGAAATCCTACTAATGAAAATGTTCTCTTTTAGCCTTAAAGATAAAGCAGCTTATTGGTATAGAACTATAGCAAGACCAATCTCAACTTGGGCTGAACTCGAATATGCATTTTTGAAGAAATTCTTTCCAATTGGTCAAACCAATGATTTAAGGCGAGCTATTACTACTTTCAATCAAAATCAAGGAGAACCAATTCATGAAGCATGGGAACGTTTTCATGAATTGCAAAAGAAATGCCCACATCATGACATCCCTCGTTGGCAACTCATGCATATCTTTTATTATGGTTTACAAGAGGGCATTCGCAATCTAGTCGATGCCACTTGTGGAGGGAATTTTCTAAATCGCGACGCGGAATCCTCTTTAGAATTATTTGAAGGGATGGCGGAAAACTCGATCAACAATGAATCAATGTCACAATTTTTGCGGGGCGCAAATACGAATCACCAAAATCTGCATAAGGGCATTCACGAGATCGGTAATCAGTCCAGCTCAAAGGATTTCGAGATTATTGCAGAAAAACTGGATAAAGTAGATATCGTAGCAAAGCATCTTGACGAGGTTAGAAACACAATGAAGAATCTTACGCCTCTACTTGCTACGAATCCCGTGTATTTACCTGTTTCGCAAATTCCCGCGGGGAGGGAATTTGTGAATAATCTGGATTCTAGAGATACATCTTCCTTGGGTTTTCTATCTACTCCTTCACCAACCCAAGGAGGGACCTTTGTCCCATAATCTTACCCACCCTTTCCCCACCCTTTACTGTTGCAGAAAACACGCCATATCTTTTAGGTTTACACGCCATCCAGGAAAATCTTCCAAGATCAAACCCTTACTCAAATTCTTATAACTTGGATGGAGAAGCCACCCAAATTTTTCTTGGGCTGATCCAAATCAAAATCAAAGACCATCATATCCAAATCAGACCCATTTTAATCCACCTCCTTTGCCTCCTCAGCAATCAAATTTAAAGCCTAGCCCGATGAGTATGCAGAATTACTCTAGGCCTAATAGAGATACACAGCTAGACCAGATTTTAAGAGCTGTGTTAGAGAGTCAGCGACAAAATGCTGAAGCTCTCACTGAGATCTATAGGCAATGTAAGTTAGAGTTGGCTGATTTACGAAATCAGATCACGCTTTTGGCTGAGTCTCGTCAGCTAGGTACCCTTCCATCTCAACCAATTCCGAATCCTAGGCAATACCAAGGCCAAGTCCACTTCATTAATCAGGCCTTTGATTCTAATCATAATCCATCCTCTGTATTACCTAAAAATAACCCATCAAACCCGCATCAGCAACCTATTTTGTGCCAAAATGACCCACCTATTATTGAGAACCAAAACTGATTTTGCTAATCTTTTGAACTTGGTGGAAACATTTTTTTGAATTGCCTTAATCTTAAATGTTCTACATCTCAACCTAAGTCGGATCTATTCTTCATAAGATTCACTCTAATCTTTCTGAGATTTCTCACGAGAATCTGATTCTAGGATCTGCGAGATCTATTCTAAGCAATTTCAGGATGAGTTTTGATCGGGTGGTTTAATCTGTTTTCTAATTTTTTTGATCTAATTCTTTCATAACTCCTCTATTTTTACCATATACATATTCTTTTTAGGAGTTCTTTACTAGGGTTTACTATCCATCCACCACACTTGTACATAGCTGTTTCCTGTTTTCATCCTTTTTGATTTTCTTGTACACTTACTTTTAAAATTTCACTCCATTTTATATTGATTACCTTCATTTAGTCCGACTGACCACTCTGACCTTTGGTCAGACTTGAAATCGTCTGCACAGAGATTTTTAATCTCCTCTATTCGATTCCTTCCATCACCCTATACTAAATGAAGTGTAATATTTTTCACCCTTCTTACAATGAGGACATTGTAAAATTTTGGCTTGATGGGGTGTAGAAGTGAAATTTTCACTTTAAGTGTTGGTTTAAAAAAATAAAAACACATAAAATTCAAATATCCACGAAATTAAAAAATAAAAATTCTAAAAATGATAAAAATTTTAAAAATACAAAAATTTCAAAAAAATTTGAAAATTTTTTGAAAAAAATCATAAAAAATTTGAAAAATCTTATATACATAAAAATAAAAATATATAAATACAAAAATTTGAAAATTTTTTTTATAAAAATAATAAGAGGGGTTTATTCATTAGTAATAAAGAAGAAAAGAAGAAGAATATATATATATTATAATTAAGAGTTTTAATTTTCTTTTAGGTCAGAAGTTTAAAATATATATAGAATATATATAAATATTTAAGAGCGTTCAATTCATAATTAGATTTTACTTAAACATTTTGTAAAAAACACACTTTTGTGTTTAAAATTTTTTAAAAAATAAGGCTTTATTTGAATTAAGGAATCTTTTAAATCTTTTAAAGATTTATTTTTCTATTCTTTTTTGAATTAAGAAACTTAGTGTGTTAAGATTTTAAACTTAAGTTTTGGAATTGAATTATAACTTTTTAATCAATTAGATTAAGTAATCTTTTGCTTTTTGAAAATTTGATTTTATCATAAAGTTAAGTAAAGGCCAGATATTCAAAGTTAATTAAATAGAGAGAGTCGGTAGAATTTTAGTTTACAAAACTTACAAGCTAGAGATAAATAACTAGACTTGATAAATTTTGTCTTGATGGATCCTATAGGAGGAAACTAAAAATTTAAAGAACCTAAGAGTAAAGGGTATTGTTGTCCAAGCTCTGGTTTGAGAGCTAAGTAACCTAAACATCTAAAATTCACTCACATAGAATTGTCTTGTTGACATCTGAGACCATAAAAACACAGAGGTTAAGAGATCAATTCTAAATCCTCTTTAGTCCAAGTATTTCCGTGGGGCGATTCTTGAAAGGGTGAAGGATGTGCCACTCACCTAGAAAAAGGATTTGGAGAATAATGATAGTAAGAAAAATGAGAAGGGGGGAAAAGAAAAAAAGAAAAGAAAAAGAAAAATTAAATAAAACACCCTGCAGTTAAGTGCCTTGCTAAAAATGGGTACTTATGCAGTTTTCCATAAATAAATAAAAGCATCTCAATACAAATGGATGCTACCCTTCCTTCCATCAAAATTAAAAAGAACACCTCGCTACAAATGGGTGTTCTAACCTATAGAAAAAGAAAAAATATATATGGAGAAAAAAATATTAGGAATAAGAGACCTAGTGGTCCACCGGGGAAATATACACAAAAAGTGTTGACCTCGGGATAGAAAACTGGTGAGGAGAAAGCAACCAAACCTGAGTAAGGCCAAACCAAAGGCTTGAATTGGAATAATTGGGATTGGAAAGTGATGTCTTAAGATATGGATTTTTGCAACTTTGGATGTCTTTAGGACAATTCTCTTTACTAAGAACAGATGTTTTGAAATCATAGCTACTGAACCTTGGTATTGGGCAGTGAAGCCTAAGAAATTGGGTTTTGAAGATTTTAAGTTGAGACCTAAAGGAGAAGAATTGACAGAATCCTAGGTCTAGAAGTTAATCTTTAGTGTTGTAGGCTCTAAGTTTGATTAAAAATGAGTATCTGGTTAATTTACTTAAACTTATATTGATAAAAGTCAAATATCATAAACAAAGGATTAACTTAAATCTATTTGAGTTTTTGAGTTAAAATTTAATTCTCAATCCTTAAGTTTTATTTTTTTTAAAACACTTTGTATTCTAATTTGAGTTAAGAATAGTTACAAAGATTAAGAGATTTTTGAGGAATTCTAATTCAAAATAAAATTCTTGTTTACAAATTGTTTTAAGTGTGTTTTGAAAATGTTATAAGTATAAGTCTAAGTAAGAAAATTTTCACACATGCTCTATACATTAATCATTTATATTAAACTTAGAAAATTTTTGACCTAAGCTTTCCTCTACATAGTTACTATTTATAATAATTTAAACCCAAGTGCTTGAAATCATCATAGTCTTAGTTAATTTTGCTAGGGACTAGCAAAACTTTGGCTTGGGGGTATGATGAAACACTCATCATGATCTCTAATTACCACTAATTAACTAGTCTTCCTAGTTAATTAGCTAAGGTTATGAATATATAAGGGTTAATTATAGAATAAGGGATATTTAGTTAAGGACCTTAAAATAAGTTAAAAATGGAATTTTATCATTCAATTAACATTATTAATAATTTAGATAATAATTGGACCCGAAATCCTATTAATCATTTCCGGAATTAATAAGATAATTAACTTAAGTATAATGTATAACTAAGTATGTAATAACTTAGGTGATTTTACTTAATCTAATAAATTAACCTAAAAAGGTCAAAAATGTAAATTCAAGGTGTAAACATAATATTTACCTTATTTAATAACATATATAAAAAGTTGAAAAAGATCTAAATTAAAATAAACCTTCAAAACCTGGGTTTACATTTTAGTCCTTAATATTCATTACAGTCGAGTCCTTATTTCTCACATAGGTCCTTAAGTTTTATTACTTCTAAGTCCCTCTTCGTCTTCTTCTTCTTCTTCTCTAGCCAAATGAACGACTGGCGGCAGAGAGTCACCCCACCTCGCGATCACCACCCTGCCGACATCATTCCTCTTTGTCCAAGCTCTTGTAGCTTGTGCTCACCACCTCCACTTGATCCATCGGTCTGGATTTACCGAAAATCCTATTTTTCTGTGTGAGATAACCTCAGCATTGTCGGAGACGACGACAGAGATTAAGCTCCTCGAGCTCCTTCTTCGGCCAGACCCCGCCACTCTCTTAGCCACAAACTGCTATAAACACCCCCTCACACCTCTGATTTTAGGCAAGTTGGCTCCCTTCCCTCTTCTAACACTGTAGCCGACTTCGATAGGCTATTCGTCCAAACCTGCGGTGACTTCCCAATCCATCTTCTGACTTCCTCTATCCATTTAAGCAGTCGAGGAGCTCCGCCGTGGTCTTCACCTCTGACAAAGGTGCCGACCCTAGGATTCCTCCGCTCCACCTCAAATCCACCTGCCGAAGATCTTTCTTCCACCCTTTGATTTTGTCGTCCGCTATGAACCTTCAGCGGAACCCTATTGACCCCTTCGTCCAGGTAATAGTAGACTAGGAGTAGGAGTAGGAGTAGGCTAGCTTAGTTAGTTAGTTTAGTTAATTAGGTTAGAGTAATGTTAGAATTTAGTTTCATCTCCTCCGACTCCGACGAGTTCCTTGAGCTTGCCAGAGCTTTAATTTTGTCTTTTAATTCACTGTACACCTTCCTGTATCTTTCATGTTCACTTCTAAATCACTTAATCATTAATTGAATCGCTTAAACATCTAATTCATATCTCACCTTCACCGATTACTGACACTGTCTATGGTGATAGTAATTGAGATAATTTCACCTTCACTGGGTTCTTTCATCACCTATCACCACTAATGAACCCTAATCGACATTATAATACCTATTATTATCATCCATAATTAAATGCCTAAATCTTAATTAAGTTCCTGAGCTCACTGTCCATGGTGGCTCAGGAACAGTTCAAATTATAAATTAAATATATATTTATGAATAATAACATTTGTTGACTTGATTTAGCCTCTCAATCGAGTAGTTAAATCAAGTCCTGATTTTTAACCACTCAAATCTTTAAGAAAACAAACTTACTGTTAAATCTTAATTTTAATGAACAAATGAGGAATTAAATGTGATACTGAGGTTCCTTGTAACCTTAAGATCCTTTTTGAATAAAAAATGGTTAGTTTTATTAATCTGTGCATACAATTTTATATTTTCTGGACTCACCGGAGCTCCGGCGAGCTTCGGTGAGCCATTATTGTGTTACAACCTCTAGAACTTGCTATGTAGCTCCAGAATAGTTTAATAAGGATTACTAACAGTTCTAAAGAAATTTATTTGAGGATTTAACCACTCTAGTTATAGATTTGAACTTCATCTTCCCCAACTCCGGCGAGTTGGAGAAGTCTGTTAGGAAGGATTTGAAAAGCATTTAAGGAGCTCAGAAGCTTCAGTGCAATGCACTGAAGATATTTTAACCCTCAAAACATTGTAGCAATCTTCCCATGACTCTGTCGAACAAACAACTATTTCAGTTCAGGCGGCGAGCCTGAAACCCTAGGAATTAAGGTTGAAACAACTTTCTGAAGATCTGAATAAGTTTTAGATGATGAGAAGACTCTATTTGAGGCATTAATTTCTTGGGAGGAAGCTTAGAACAGAAAGTCAATTTTTGAGCTTCCATAGTCAAACATGAGTCTGATAATGGAGTTCTGAGCTTGAATTGAGATTATGAGGAGTGAAAATTGTTTCTGGGATCTTATTTGATGATCGGAAATTAATTAAAGTAAGCTTAGATGAATGAATGTGTGAGTATTTAGTTTCTGCCAATTTGGGTTACTTTCGAACCCAAACCAACAGGAGTACTGTTCTGATGAAATTCAAACTTAAAACTTGCCCAGATTGATTTGTTATAATCCTTAGAATTAATCTAAATAGATTAGGAATACTTTTAAATGTCTGTTGCACTTATTGAAGTCTGAAAAATCAAACTTTGAAGCTTTTAGAGAAGGGAAAAGCTTCTCTACAGGTTCTGAAGGTCTTAAGAGTTTAAAACCTACTCTAACAGAAGTGGAATTGCTTATATAATTTGTATAGACCTTTAAATAGAAGAGAGAAGTCCATCTGAAGACTCTCCTGATTTAATTCTACTTTCCAGGATTAAAAACCCCGTAGGAACCCCTGATTTCATCTTTTAAATTGAAAAGGAAAGCATCATTAAAACATTAAATTGACCCTGTAATTGTGTAGATTACCCTTAGAGCTTTCTAACAAACTTGAAATCATTCAATTTGGAGCTCTAGGTAGAAAGTTATGAACATTTGAATTTGGGTCTGAAAGGGGTAAGTTAGTCCCACCTCGGTTATTCACGAGCGCACGCCTAGGGATAAAACCAATTTGTTTCTCTGGCTATGTAGTCGTCAGCGCTCGGTGCACCGCTTCCGATTCCTTCTGATCTGATCTGAGCATTGCATGTCTGAGTGTGCGGGCTTATGCCTGCGGGTGTGCACCCTTGGGGGCGTGCGAAAGTGATTGTGCCCTAGGACGGAGAGTGTGGCCTGGGAGGCCGAGTTGAGCCGATGTGGCTTGAGACCGTGAATCGATTAACAAATGAACCGAAATGAACCTAAATGAGATTAGGCAGGACCGAGTAGGGTCTGGTCCCACCCTAGTCTCAGGGTGCTGTGTATCCTCGAAAGGACCTCGTTTCAAATAAAAAACTTTTGGTTAAAAAAGTAAAAAAAACCCAGTTCAGCTGAAAGCTTAAGGAAAAGAGAAGCCACTGAAGGATGCTAAGTGCTAAAGAAGAAGGCACAGGCGCTAAGGAGTGTTAAGGAAAAAGAGTAAGGAATGTTAAGGAGAAAACTAAGGGAAGAAGAGAAGGTAGGAGACTAAGGGAAAAAGAATAAGAGTCAGTAAGAAAAGAAGGCGGAACAATAAAAGAAGGAGAGCTCGAGATAGAGAAGGAAATAAAAGAAAGAAAGAAGAAGATTAGAGGCTGAAGAGAGATGAAAATAAATGAATTTTTCTTGCATCAGTATCTTTTTGTTCATAATTGTAAAAAGGCATGTTTTAATAGAATAATTTTTTAATTGCCTTAATTTCTTGGAATGAAATAAAATTGAAAAACTAGCATGTTTACTTGTTAATAAAGTAGATCATTTTGAGTAAATATGTTTGCATATGGAATTTTGTATATCCTTTATAGTTAAATATTTTGAAAAATTCATGTTTTTAAAATGAAACTAGTTATACCTCCTAAACTTAAAGAGATAAAAGAAAATTGGTGAATTTGGAGAAAATTATTATGCCTCCCAGTGATCGACCTGGACTCAACCAGTAAAAATTTCTAAAATGTTAGGTTAATTCGACCCTATACTACACAATTGACACAACTTCGAGTTAACCTAAGTGATTTCTTCTACTCTTAATTAAGTGAAATTAACTTAATTACTGAGTTGAGTGGAACGCACGCATCAGCAATCCACCACTTGACCACCACTCTTTGAAGGGACAAACTACACTTACTGGAAGCTGAGAATGAAGATGTGGCTTCAAGCCAACGATTTCTCCATTTTGGAGAAATGCGAATTCGTGTACATCATTCTTGAGAAACCAGAAATAGGATACACAGTAGAGCAAATTCATCACCTTAGACTGAATGCTAAGGCAATGTACTCACTCTACTGCGCACTCAGCTCGAAGGAATTCAACTGCATTAGCCAATGCAAAATCGCCCACGAGATTTGGAGAACCTTGGAGGTAACTCACGAAGGTACGTCTAGAGTTAAATCCTCAAAGATTAACTTGTTATCGCAGGAATTCGAAGCCTTTTCTATGGAGGAAAATGAAAGACTTGGGGACATGTACACCCTATTCACGTTAATCGTGAATAACCTCAAGTCACTAGGAAAGACATTTATAAAGGGAGCTTCAAGGGAAGCTCCTTCGCTCCCTTGGACCCTAGTGGGAGCAAAAAGTAACCGCAATAGAAGAAGCCAACCAAGTAGAGGATCTAGACATGGAAAATCTACTCGGGAATCTCATGGCTTATGAATCAAAAATGGAGCAAAAGAAGAAATCAATCTCATCGGAGCTAGAAAAGAAGACTTTAGCCTTCAAAGCTACCTCGGATGATGGGGTAAGTACCGATGACGAAGAATTCATTTTATTAGCTAAAAAGTTTAAAAAGTTTCTCAGAAATAGAAAAGAGATCAAGGGAAAGAAAAGAGAGGAAGAACCTCTAATTTGTTATAATTGCAAAAAGAGAGGTCACATAAGGAAAGATTGTCCCTTACTCAAAAGGGATGATAAGAAGAAACCCAAGAAGCCTTCCGACTACAAGAAGATCTCCAAGCCGAAGGGATTCAAGAAGAAGGCATTTCAAGCAACTTAGGATGACTCCACCTCCAAAGAAGAAGAGGGGGAGGAAACAAATGAAGAAACGACATGCTTGGGATTAATGGAAACAAATGATGCTTCTGAGTCTGAATTTGAGGAACCTGAGGTAAACTCCTATTCTTTAGGTGAATTACAAGATGCCTTTGATTCACTATATGTAGATCTTAAGAAAACAAAAACCCAAAGCAAAGCTTTAAAAGAAGAAAACTTAGAAAATAAGAAATTAATCAATGATCTTGAAGACAAGAATCTAATTCTTACAAAAGAAACCACTGCCTTAAGTATGCAAATAAGAAATCTAATGATTGAGAAGGAGTCATTAACAAATGATTTGTATACGGCAATGAGTGAACAAAAATTTGTAGATAGAGAAGAATTACTCGACAAAATCCATATGCTTGAAAAATCAAACTCCTTTAAAAAGGATGAAAATAGCTTACTTAGAGTAGAGATTAGGGGACTAGGAGATAAACTAGACATAATGAAAATAGAGATAAATTACCTTAAAGAAAAATCAAATCAACTTCTTGAGGACCTAGCCAAATTTACAAAGGGGAAAGATAACTTGGACAAGCTCATTGCCCATCAAAAACCTTCCTCAAGTAAATTTGGACTAGGCTTTTATAAACCTAATCAAAGTGAGCCGAAAAAGGACCCTCCTTTAAAGGAGACCACTAACAAATATGGATCCACATTACAATGGATACTGAAAAGATAACTCTCACTTTGTTTTGTAGGGTTGAAAGGTCATCATAATGTCAACAATTAGATATACAAAATGAAGGATGGATGACTCAAATTAGAAAGACCTATAGAAACACCAAGTCACCAATGAAGATCTTTTGTAGGAGGAAGGAGGCCTACAAGAAAGAAGATAAGGAGACCATTGCCATCAAGGAAGCCGATGGGTGATGGACTCCGGATGCTTCAAACATATGACGGGAGACAAGCACCTATTTTTGGACCTCCAACCTACGAATGGAGGAACGGTTACATTTAGCAATAACCATAAGGGCCATAGTATTGGCCTTGGTAAAATAGGTAACCCTCTCTCTCCCATCTCAAATGTTTCTTTAGTTAAAGGACTAAAACATAATCTTTTTAGTGTCAATCAAATTTGTGATAAGGGTTTTAAAGTAGTATTTACTTCAAAAATATTTGAAATTATGCATGCATTAACCAATGAAACCTTTTTTAAGGGAACTAGATTTAAAGACATTTATATCGTAGAATTTGATAAAAATAGCTCTTATGAATGTCCTGTAGCAAATGATGAGTTAAGTATATGGCATAGAAGACTAGGACATGTTCATATGAAGCTAGTTCAAAAACTAGCTAAACATGAACTAGTCCGAGGTCTTCCTAGAGGAAAATTTTTAAATGAGCCTATCTGTGATTCATGTAAATTAGGTAAAATTATGAAATCTAGTTTTAAAAGCAAAGAAGTTATATCAACATCAAGACCTTTAGAACTACTTCACCTAGATCTGTTTGGACCTACAAAATATGAGAGCCTTAGTGGATGCAAATATTGTCTTGTAATTGTAGACGATTTTTCGAGGTTTTCATGTGTCTCCTTCTTGAGATTCGAAGGAGTATTTTCCGTCTTTTCTATTTTTTGTAGGAAAGTTCAAACTGAAAAAGGCTACCAAATCACTTATATTCGTAGTGATCATGGGGGCGAGTTTGAAAATTCCTTGTTTGATGATTTTTGTCAAGAGCATGGTATTGCTCATGAGTTTTCTTTTTCTTGAACACCTCAACAAAATGGGGTAGTTGAGAGAAAGAACTGTACTCTTCAAGAGTGTGCTCGAACATTGCTTATAGACTTGGGGTTACCAAAGTACTTTTGGGCCGAGGTGGTTAACATGGCTTGTTATGTGTTAAATCGTAACTTAATTCGACCTGGGTTGCGAAAAACTTGTTTTAAACTATACTATGGGAAAATACCCAAAATTAGTTATTTTAAAGTTTTTAGATGTCGATGTTTTGTTTTGAATACTCGCTCTAATTTAGATAAATTTGATGCCAAAGGTGAAGAAGCCATCTTTATTGGTTATTTCTCACGTAGTAAAGCATATCAGGTCTTTAACATGACCACATTAATAATAGAGGAAACCCTCCATGTTTCCTTCCATGAATCTCCTCACTCTTCCTCCATTGACTGAGTCAATATGGAAGATGAAGATGATTCTACTATTGATGTGTCTAACATTCCAAACTCCAATATCCATAATCTTCCAAAAGATTGGATATATCAAAGGGATCATCCAAAAAGCCAAGTCATTGGAGGTGTTTCTGATGGCGTTAAAACCCAATCTTGTTTTAGTTGCTCTTTTGGTCTCTCCGCCTTTGTATCTCAAGTTGAACCCAAGAGTGTCGAGGAAGCATTCTCTGAAGAACCTTGGATGATGGCCATGCAAGAGGAACTCAACCAATTCCAAAGGAATGAAGTCTGGGATCTAGTACCTAAGCCTGAAGGACAAACGGTAATAGTTACCAAATGGGTATTCCGGAACAAGTTGAATGAATCCGGTATAGTCATTCGGAACAAGGCTCGACTGGTAGCACAAGGGTACAACCAAGAAGAAGGAATTGATTTTGATGAGACCTACACTCCTGTAGCTTGACTCAAATCAATTCTCATGCTTCTTTCTTATGCTGCCTTTCTTGGATTTAAACTCTTTCAAATGGACATTAAGAGTACGTTTCTTAACGGATTCATTAAGGAGGAAGTTTTCGTAAAACAACCTCCTGGTTTTGAGTCTCCTGATAAGCCTCATTTTGTCTATAAATTAAACAAGGCACTATATGGTCTAAAGCAAGCTCCTAAAGCTTGGTATGAGAGGCTTAAAGACTATTTGTTAAATACAAAATTTTCTATAGGGGAAGTTGATTCCACATTATTGATTAAAAGAAAAGGAAAAGATATTTTATTAGTTCAAATATATGTAGATGATATTATATTTGGTACTATTAATGAATCTATGTGTAGAAAATTTTCATAAATTATGCAGGAAGAATTCGAAATGAGTTTGATGGGTGAACTCAAGTTTTTCTTGGGTTTACAAATCACTCAACTTGAATTTGGAATCTTTGTGTGTCAATCAAAATACACAAAGGAGATGCTGAAAAAATTTGAAATGACGAAAAGTAAAGGGAAGAACACTCCTATGAGTGTCACAACCTCCCTAGACTTGGACGAATCAGGTATGCCCATAGATCAAAAGCTCTATCGTAGCATGATTGGATCTTTACTGTATTTAACTTCCAGTAGACTTGACATTTTGTTTAGTACCTGCTTATGCGCTAGGTTTCAATCAAACCCAAAACAATCACACTTAAATGCTGTAAAACAAATATTTAGATATCAAGTTGACACATCCGATTATGGCTTATTCTACCCTAGGAGTCCACAATTCAACTTAGTTACATATAGCAATGCGGACTATGCAAGTAGCCGCACTGTTAGGAAGAGTACTAGTGGAATGTGCCAATTCTTGGGTGAATCGCTAATCTCTTGGTTCTCAAAGAAACAATCTAGTGTAGCCCTATCAACTATGGAAGCTGAATACATAGTCGCCACTCTAGCATGTTCCCAAGTGCTTTGGATGAAAAATACTTTGAAGGATTTTAACTTGATATTTAATAAGATAAAAATATTATGTGATAATACTAGTGCTATCAACCTCTCGAAAAATCTCGTACATCACTCCCGTACAAAACATATTGATGTTTGACATCACTTTTTGAGAGATAATGTATTTAAGGGAGAAATCGAGGTTGAATTTATTTGTACTAAATTGCAATTGGCTGATATTTTTACTAAACCTTTGAATTATGATCGTTTTAATTATATATGTAGGAAACTAGGCATATGTAAGCTAAGTGATATTTGAAGAATTTAGTAACTTAATGGAACTTCTTTTGTCATGACATAGAAAGAGCCTTGACTTTACTAAGTTAAGAGCCTTCATACTCAGTTCAAACATCAAAATGCACATTCTGTGCAATATCAGACATCTGATTAACCTATCAGACGTCTTATACCTAAAAATTCATCGTCTGAAGATCTGGGACAGACGACGATTTTATATCTCCAAAGAATTGATAAAAGAGCTATTTCAGATGTCTGTCATCATTCACAGACGTCTGGGCCATCGTCTCGATGTGTTGACAAATGTCTATATGTGAATCAAAACATGTATTATGAGTCAGACATCCGATTATATGGTTAGATGTCGTATAGGTCGTCTGACCATGAAATCAGACGACCCTGTAACTTTAGAGTGAAATTCAGGAAGGTCTGTCTGTAGAAATCAGACGTCTAATTTATATTTAGATGTCTGGGTGGTCGTCTGATACAGAGATCAGACGACAACCTGGAGAATAAACCATTTTCTAGGGAGGAATGCCTACAGAAATCAGACGTCTAATTTTGAAATTAGTCGTTTGATATATCGTCTGATGGTTAAAATAAACGACGCCATCAAAAGGGTTAAAATCCCAAAAGTCCAATCCCGACGTCTGACGTCTCCAGACGTCTGATCTGGTAAAAATCTGCAGTTCACGTTTGTTCTCTGGTTGGTTTGGAATGCAAATCTCCCCAACTTCAGGGGGAGACTTGCTCCAAGACCTTGGGATATAACATCCCCATTGCGAGGTCCCACTCCCCTCTCTCAAATCCCTAAAGTTCTCCCTCCCACCAGACGACCCACAGCTACAGTTGGCGACCTTCCTCTCGCCGCCAGATGACCGTCGCGCCTCCTTGACGACTGGTGGAGCTGTTGCTCCCCTGCGCATGTGCCCCCCGCTCCTCGTTCGCGCATCTGGAGGCCCCCTCCTGTTGATATACTCTCTCAACTCTTAGGGCATCTCCGCAGCTTTTGCTCACGATTAGCATTACCCTAGCCTCATCTTGCTTTCCTTCTTGATCCACTCGGCCTACTTGCATATTTCATGCCCTTGTTTGCCCTAGAACCTAAAACCCTAGATCAAACCCTCTTTTCTCTTGGAGCATAAAAGTTCTATGATTTTGGCAAGGGTATTACCTCACAAGATTCAAGCCGACATTTTAGTGTCTTGAATTCGAAGGTATATTGCCACAACTTTATGGCAGGTTGTATTGCCTCAAGGTATACTGCCACACTTTTTTTTATCAATGATGATTGCATATATATTGGTTGAATCTGAGTGGATGTTGGCATTGTTGGTTGAATATTGTTTGCATGGATGTTTTTGCAGGTGTTCTGTCCTAAAAACACCAACCTTTCCTTCCAAAACCTAACCACCCATTCCACCAAATATGCCTCCCGGTTGGAAGCAAGCCGAGGGCTCTTCCACCTCCTCTGCCACCTATTTGGCGGACCAACTGTGGAGCGACATCACTAGGCAGCGATTTCGTTGCTTCGCAAATGCTAAAGTTAAATGCCCTCGTTTTATTGTTTGGAATGATTTTGCCCATTTAAACCTTCATGAACACTTTGAAAGTCTCCATCTCTTCCAATATTTTGACCGACTGTTTCATTCTAGCATTGGAATTATTGGCGTGTTCCCTAATCTTGTCTGACTCTTTTATGCCAACATTGTTGAAGACTATAGCAACGATGAACTTGAACTACATACCTGCTTATTTGGGCGTGAAATCCACATCACCTTCGACCCTATTTCCGACCTTCTTGCCATCCCCAATGAGGGAAATGACTTCAATGACATTCTGAGGCAATACAACTCAGAAGTCATAAATCAAGAATTGGTCCTCCCTGAAAAATATGTTGAAAATCTTGGCACCCTACCTTGCAAAAACCTCAAACCCCTTTCACGCTTACTTTCTTGTATTTTTGGGTGGGACCTTCTAAATAAATCGGGAGGTTTTGATTACATCTCGTGCCAAAACAAGGTGCTCCTTTTTGTCACCGTACGTCATATTCCCTTCAATTATTGCGGCCTCATTGTTCGCGTTATGAATGAGGACCATGGGGCATCACTACCGTTTGGGTCCATTCTATCCAAAATTTTTTCAACCCATCGGATTTCTATAACTGACCAAGTTGTTGACAAGAAAATTGAGCCCTACAACCGGGCCATAGCCGCCAAGATGCACATACTTAGGGAGCATCTTGAGCCAACCGACGAGCCCATTGAAGAAGAGCCCCTTCCACCCTTTCCGGATTTCCATGAAGCATGGCCACTTCAAATCGAAGCTCCCTGCTCGAGCTTTGAAGAAGCATGGGATCCGGCCACAGATTCCCACTCCTCCGGCATCTCCTTCTTGCTGCAATGAACCGGCGAGATGTAGACCTACATGGGAAGCATGAGTCGTGACATCGACGAACTTTGATCTGACATTCAAAATTTGCAAATGGGACACAGACCTGGTCGCCGCCGCCACCGCCATGATCAAGAAGACTAGTTTAGTTCTTCTATTTTTTTTTTCTTCCAAGTTTGTATTAAGGGGCCTTGACCCCATACTTAAATATTTTTGGGAACAATAGCTAGTCTGTGCTTAAATGTTTCTATCTTCCATATTCCTAGTTAATTTCCTTTAATGCTTTGTCATCTTTTATTAAGCATGCAATTTTATTAATGCTTTCCACTTTATAGATGTCACTCTTGTAGTTTGGGTTTCAACCCCCTTTCAGTACCCTTCATGACGATATTCAAAAAGGGGGAGAAGAACGTAGGTAAGAACGTAGGTAAGAATCCAGGAAATAACATAAAAACAAAAACTTCTCAAATAGATATAGACTACTAAGTACAACTTTCAGGGGGAGAAAATAAGAACCTACAAGCTATATTTTGAAAATCATCAAAAAGGGGGAGATTGTTAGTTCAACTACTCATATATAATATTTTGATGATTTTACAAAATGAAGAAAAAGAAATAAAATATAAGCGTAGCATATTATTTCTCTCTGTAATAACACAATTGCAAGTTTCATAAGGTTTTCCGAGATGGGAGATTAAAAGCGTGAAGACGAAGTAGTATAAGTATTAGGCCATAGGCTTTTCATGTAAACTTTCAAAGGTTGTAATTTTCATTTTATTTGAGTCTAGAGATGTTGTAAAGAGCCCCCAAACATAACCTATAAATGGATAATGATGGAACGTCGGTTTTCGTTGTTAATTCGTTGTAGTAAAGCCGGTTGTTACCAACGTTTCATATAAAAATTTTTTACTCGGAAAAATAAAAGAGTTCCCGAGGTCGAACTCAGGGAGCAAGTTGTATTCTAGAGATATACAAATTCTATTACAAAAATAAAGAGAGAGAGAGAGAGATGAAAAATTGGCTTCTGCTTCTTTTCTTCTTTCTTCCTCTTTGTCTTTGGTTCTTCCTGTTCTTCTTCTTCTTCTTCTTTTTCTTCTGCTTTCTTCAGATTTTCCCCTCGTGCTCTTCTTCTTCTGTTCTTCCTTGTTTCCTTTCTTTCTTTTTCTTCAGATCGTCTTCTTCTTTTCTTGCTTCTTGCTTCTTTTCTTTTCTTCTTCTGCAATCGTGGTGCTTCTGCCTTCGGCTACTAAGTCTCCCTTCCTTCTTCTTCAGCCTGCCTTCTGTGTTGCTCTGGCTGCTGGCTGTCCGTCGTCTGGCCCCGTGCTTCGACGACTTAACTGAGCAGTTGCTACAGTGCAGCTGCTTCTTCTTCCGCAGTCCTTCACCTGTGCCTGCACGCTCAAGAGTTCATCAGAAGGCAAAAACCTACTCTACCCCCTTTCCCCGCGTATCTCTCTCTCTCTGAAATCACTCTTCGGAAGCTCTCCCAGAGCGCTATCGGGTAATCGGGTTCGGATCAGGCCCGGGTCCAGGCCCACCGGCGTGCGTGGTGGGCGAGGAGTGCAGGTCAGTCTAATCGGGTCGGGCCAGGTCCGCGGAGCGTGGTCACGGACGAGGCCGAGTCGGGTCGGGTCGGGTGAGAGGGACCTCACCCCGTGGTAACTGAGGCAAACAGCATACGGCAGTTTTTCAATTTATGTGTCCGCGCGCCTTTGAGAGATTCCGAGGTGGGACTAAATGTCCCACCCCAATTCTCTTACGCCTGCAGCAGGGATGGTGCTCCCAATTGCGTCGGCTGTTGAGGCGTACAGCTCCAATCGAGGGCCAGGGTGTGTGCGTGAGTCTCTTCCGCGCTGGCCGTGGCTATTCAATCTGGGATATCTCGGCTTGGAGCAACCTCGAGCAGGCTTCGAGCTTCCTCGCCAATGGCGGCCAAGGCCTGGAACCTGAAACCAATGGCACGGCCTCTCGGCCGAATCAGACAGGCGGAGGACCTTCGCCGTGGCACGGCGAAGGTGGTCAGGGGGTCTGCAGGGGGTGTGATGGAGCTGTTAGGTCGTCCTAGGTCAGACTGTGAGCGAGGGAGTGGGTGTGTTCGGTGGGTCTGCAGAGGGTGTTTGGTGGGAAGTGGAGGGGCGGAAGAGGATCAGGGTGAGGAGGCGGAAGTTCTGCGGTGGTCGGCGAGCCGTGTGGGTCGCTGAGGTGATGGGAGCGGCTCGCCGGAGGGTGGTCGGAGGCGGAGAGGATGAGGGTGAACAGGGTCGGTAGAGGGCTTAATTGACTAAATCGAAAGCGGGGAAAGAAAGAGGAGGAGAAGGGGAGTAAGTTTAACTTAACTGCAGGGACGAAGGGGGAGGAACAGGGCGACAGTCGTATCGACTGTCGCCGGAGAAGATGATGCTCAGGGAGAGGGGCGGCGGCGAGCAGAAGGCTGGAGAGGCGCCAGTTGGGTGCGGCGTGGCGCGGGAAGAGCAGGGGAGGAGGTCTCTGCTGCTGGTAGTGCGGCAGAGCGAAGAGGTGGAGGGAGAGGAAGTCGCCGGAGCTGGTGAGCGTCTGCCGGAGAAAGAAGAGACGAAAGCTGGGGGTTTTCTCCGTCAGATCCAGGCTGCCTTGGTCGGTGGAGCGGCGGGGGGTATTTATAGGGTTGTAGCAGGGAGGAAGGCGGAGGGAGACGACGTGTCTCCCTCGCCGGAGCATGGTCGGAATTCGAACCCATACCGTCCGTGCGTTCGCACGGCCGGTATGGGGGGCTACAGTGACCATGGGGGTGCTCCTGCGACGGCTGACGACGCAGGGCACCCCCGGTACACTTGCCAGGTCCTCCACCTCACCCTGCGCGGCGCCATGCTCCGCGCAAGGTCGCCGGAGCATGGTGCTGGCAGGGTTTTGCAGGAGGGACCTGTTTGCAAAGAACGAAGGAGAGTTAGGGGCCTAAATGCGAGGGTTCAAAAGTTGAGGGCCAAAGAGTAAATATATGAGGACCAAAGTGTAAATTCGGTCAAGGAGGTTTCTTCTTAGGCTCAAGTTTTTATACATGACTAATTAGGACCTAAGGAATCTGATGGTGAATTTTATTTTCATATTAAACCTTGTTTGACCGGTCAATTTGCGCAAAAACCCAAATTAAGTTATTAATTGGGCATGGTTCTCAATGTAGGTCAAAATGGGTTCTAAAGGCCAAATTGAAGGTTCTAAACCCTAGAGATTATTTTTCTATGAATTTTAGAGGGTTTATTCTATTTTTACTTTGCCTCGAACCTTGTGAATTGAAGTGGGTTGTTTTAGGGTTACAGATTATCATTTGGTTCCTTGGAAGTGCTGTAGCCCTTGCTAGATCATCTCATCCCACTTTTATTCTTATTAAGCTGTTTTGACCTGTGTTTGGGCCCTGAATTACCCTGTATGCAGATTATACTGGTAAAATTGCACTTTTACCCCTTATGACTTGTTTTCTTCTCAAACTCAGAATTCTCTGAGTTAAGCTTTTCCTTGAGATATGTAGGAGCTTTTATCCTTTGTATTGGGTCAAAATGAGCTAGTTATGGCTCATGATGAGGTTCTCATCATACCCCCATGCCTAGCTTTTGCTAGTCCCTTAGCAAAAAAAACTTAAGGTTTCAACCCTTGTTCTAGACCATGAAGTTTTCAATGGTTTTAGATAAGTGCTTTTTTTATTTGAGCATAGATTAGGTTAGAATGCTGACCATAGGCCTAAAAGATACTCTAGTACCAATCAAGATCCAAATCTGTCTAGCCTTAGCCTCAGTCTTTTAGCAAAGGTTTTTAAGGCCCACAAGAACTAACCTAAGGTTTATTGGACTTCGTGGTTAAAGCACCCGTGCTTGAAATGATTTTAGCCCTGGTTCAGTTCGCAGTGCGTTTTGTAAGAGAGATAGAAAGTTTTTTCTGTTTGGAGAATTTTCTCTCTCTTTTTTCTTTTTAGTTCTAGTCTAGGATTGGCTTTTCAACACGGTCTGTATCAGATTCCTTGCTCCCATCATCAATCCTCAAGGGTTCCTGGCGATCGATGCTTCGAGATAGCACCGCCCATGGCAACCCCCGGAACCCTGGCTGTTGAGATTTCGAGATAATCCCATCCATGGTATTCCGTGGCCGAATCCAGACCCTGGCAATTGACATTTCGAGATAATGCCATCCATGGAATCTGAACCAGCAGAGTGCTTACATGCCCCCCGTAGGATATGTAAATATCCTAAGAGACAAGCACCGAGGAGATGATATTTTGTTACGCATCTTCGAGGGGATTTCCCGCCTCTCCGCGCTGGGAACTCGTCCAAATCAACTTGTGTTGATCGGCCGCTCCTATTCTAGGTGTTCTTTTCAGATTTTTGCGACGCTACTGCGTGATTCTGATTTTTACGCTTACTGAACCAGGCTGTGTGTGAGATTAGGGTGCTTAGGTTACTGAGTCCCGTAAACCAAAAATTAGTTAACGAGGCCGAATACTCCCTAAGCCTTAGACCTAATACTTCAGCTTTTCATTTTCCTCAACCTCTTGAGGAGTGTCCAGATCTTAATGAGTACTAAGAGTCTATTCAAGAATGCCTAAGGTTTGCATTCTTACTAATCTCATTGTGCACTTTTCAGTTATTTTCTTGAATGAGGTCTAGAGCTTAGGTTAATTCCTTAGTTCCTTACTAATGACTATCAACTTTTCTTATAATTTTGTGCTCCTTTTTCATTTTGTTTCTTCTCTCCTTCACGAAATTTTTCTTCTCCTCTTTTCCTCTTATTCTTTTTCGAAAAAATTTTTTAATTTTTATGGTATTTTTGGCATATGTGAATTTTTTTGTTTGAAACCTTTTCTTACAAGTTTTTGCACTTTCCTACCCCCCCATGCCTAAGATTTGCAATGTCCTCATTGTAACCTAGGGGGTCTTAGTTCAGGGTGAACTTCGAGTGCTGAAAGGTGTCAGAACAAGTTTCAGGTTTTCAAAGAGAATGACGGGCTGCCTCCCGTTAAGCGCTGAGTTTTACGCCATCGGCTGGGCGCAATAAGCTCAAGGGGAAAGGAGGATATGAGATGCCTCAGCCAAATCAGTAGAAGTTACATCAATGAACGGCTTGAGTCTTTGACCATTCACGATGAAAGGTTCAGAATCGTGGCTGAGTGGACTGATTTCGATTGCTCCATTTCCAAAAACCTGTCGGACCAAATATGGTCCGACCCACTTAGATCTCAGTTTTCCTGGGAAGAGTTTGAGTCGGGCATCAAAGAGTAGGACCTTTTGACCAGGATGGAAGATCTTTCTTGAGATGTGTTTGTCGTGGAAGGCTTTAACCCGCTCCTTGTAGATTTGCGAGTTCTCGTACGCGTCTGTGCGTAATTCATCGATCTCGCTGATTTGGAGTTTTCTGTGGGTCCCAGCCTTAGAAAGATCTAGATTACAGTTCCGTACTGCCCAATAGGCTTTATGCTCCAGTTCGACGGGAAGGTGGCATGCCTTTCCGTACACCAATCTAAAGGGAGACATGCCCAATTGGGTCTTGTGGGCGGTCCTATAGGCCCACAATGCTTCCGGAAGTCGGGACGACCAGTCCTTCCTGTCAGGTCGAACAGTGACCTGTAGGATTTTCTTGATCTCCCGATTCGACAGCTCAGCTAGACCATTAGTTTGGGGGTGGTAAGGAGTAGAGATTCGGTGAGACACCCCGTATTTGGTCATCAGTGACCTAAACTGAGCATTTGTGAAATGGGTCCCCCCATCAGAGATTATTGCACGAGGAATCCCGAACCTTGAGAAAATGTGTTGATGAATGAATTTGAGAACGATTTTGTGATCACAGGTTCGGGTCGGTATGGCTTCGATCCATTTGGACACGTAGTCCACAGCCAACAGAATGTATTCGAAACCATCCGAAACAGGAAAGGGGCCCATAAAATCAATCCCCCAAACATCAAAGATTTCGCATACTAGAATCGGTTGCATAGGCATCATGTCGCGATGGCTCATGTTGCCCAAAGTCTGGCAACGACTGCATGCCTTGTAATGACTGTATGCGTCTTTGAACAGTGTGGGCCAGTAAAAGCCGCACTGGAGGACTTTTGATGCGGTTTTATGCCCGGCAAAATGGCCACCGCATGCCTGGTCATGGCAGAAAGAGAGGATATTGTTGACTTCCCCTTCCGGGATACATCTCCGGATGATCTGATCGGCACCTATGCGGAAGAGGTACGGGTCTTCCCAAATGTAATACTTGGCATCGGAGTGTAATTTGTCTTTCTTGGCCTTCGGCCAATCGGACGGGGTCTGATGAGATGCCAAGTAATTTACAATATTAGCAAACCATGGAAGGCTAGTACCAATAGTCAGCAGGTGCTCATCGGGAAAATGCTCAGTGATGGGTCCGGAAGGGTCTATTATTTCAGAAGGAAGACGGGACAAGTGATCAGCTACCACGTTTTGTTTTCCCGCTTTATCGCGAATCTCGAGGTCAAATTCTTGCAACAGCAAGATCCATCGGATCAATCGAGGCTTCGCGTCCTTCTTTGCAAGGAGATGCCTCACAGCCGTGTGATCCGAGTATATGATGACATGGGAACCCAGAAGGTATGATCTGAATTTCTCTAGGGCAAATACTACAGCTAGCAGCTCTTTCTCAGTAACTGTATAGTTACGCTGAGCCTCATCGAGTGTTTTGCTGGCGTAGTAAATGACCACAGGTTTCTTGTCATTTTTCTGCCCCAAAACCGCTCCTACAGCGAAGTCGGATGCATCACACATGATCTCAAAGGGTTGAGACCAATCAGGGGACTGTAGGATCGGGGCTTGGGTGACTCGGTCACGCAGGATTTCAAATGCTTGAGTGCATTCCCTGGAGATTTCGAAGGGAACATCCTTGGAGAGAAGAGTGGTCAGGGGGCGTGCGATTTTTGAAAAATCAGGGATAAATCGTCGATAAAAACCGACATGCCCTAAAAAGGATCGGATGTCCCTGATCGAGCTAGGCATAGGAAGGCGAGAAATCAGATTAACCTTAGCTCGATCCACTTGGATACCTTTCTCCGAAATTGAGTGTCCCAGGACAATTCCCTCAGGCACCATGAAATGGCTCTTTTCCCAGGAAAGAACCAAATTCACGTCGATGCACCGCCTGAGTATCTGGACCAAGTGCTGGAGGCAATCGTCGAATGATGCTCCGAAAACTGAAAAGTCATCCATGAAGACTTCCAGATAATCACCTACCATATCTGAGAATATGGCAAGCATGCATCGCTGAAAAGTAGCGGGTGCATTGCAAAGACCGAAAGGCATCCTTCGGAAAGCGTATGTTCCGAAGGGGCAGGTGAATGTGGTCTTTTCTTGGTCCTCAGGATGGATTGCCACCTGGTTATAACCGGAGTACCCGTCAAGAAAGCAGAAGAACCTATTTCCCGCTAGTTTTTCGAGAATTTGATCAATGAAGGGTAGTGGGAAATGATCCTTCTTCGTGGAGGAATTGAGTCGACGGTAATCTATACAGACTCTCCACGAGTTGGCTAATCGGGTAGGAATGATTTCTCCGGTCTCAGTCGTTATAGTGGTGAGTCCTGCCTTCTTAGGCACGACCTGAATTGGGCTCACCCAACGACTATCGGAGATCGGGTAGATGATCCCGGCATCTAACCACTTGATGATCTCCTTTTTCACGACCTCCTGCAGATTGGGATTTAAGCGTCTCTGCATTTCACGAGAAGGTCGTGTGCCCTCTTCTGAATAGATATGATGAGTACAATAAGAGGGACTTATTCCAGTCAAATCATCGAGGGTCCATCCGATGGCTCTGCGATGTTGCTGGAGGACAACAATCAGACGGGATTCCTGTTCAGGACTAAGGTTGGAATTGATGATCACAGGAAGGGTCTGATTAGAACCCAAAAAGATGTATTTCAAATGAGCAGGAAGGGGTTTCAGTTCGAGGATGGGGTTTTCAGCAGCAGCGGGTGGTTCAGTATAGATGTGAGGTTCAAGGGTGGGAGTTACTGGGTTGTTCACATCCGGATTGGACTCCTCTATTTGCGGGTCAAGATCCTTCTGTGGTTGATGAGGAATACTCAAGTCATTCTGGAGGTGTGATTCATCAACCAAAGTCTTGATGTCACAAATTTGCTCGATGACGCCGCAATTAATTCCTTGTTGGGCCTTAAATATATCAATTTTCAGTGTTTGATCTCCAAACTTAAGCTCTATTTGGCCCTCCTCACAGCTGATGTTGGCTCTAGCAGTAGCCAAGAAAGGTCTCCCTAGAATGATTGGTGTATCCCTAGGGTTCTCAGGTGCATCCATGTCTAAGACTATAAAGTCCACTGGAAAATAGAAATCTCGCACTCTTACGATAACATCCTCGAGAATCCCTTTTGGTGACTTTATAGATCGATCTGCTAATTGTAATGTCACCTCAGTTGGTTTCAGCTCAGATTCTTCCAGATGGTCAAGTAAGGATGTGGGTATCAGATTTATAGATGCACCTAAGTCTAACAATGCTCTGTCCAATTGGGTACCACCTATCTTACAGGAGATCAGGGGAGTTCCAGGATCTTTTGCCTTGGGTGGGAGTCTACTAAGGATTACAGAGCTGGCTTGCTCTGACAGAACAATTGGGCTCCCTCCCTTGGTTCGCGGCTTACGCTGGGGTGTACATATATTCTTTAGAAATCGTGCGTAAGCTGGTACGTGGCGGATTGCATCCATCAAGGGGATGTTTATGTGGACCTGCTCAAAGAGCTTGACCAGGTCCTCCTCAGGGGCCACGGGTTTGGTGGTCTTCTTTCCCTTGGTCAGGGCTTCGGGAAACGGGATCTTGGTTGGTTCCTCTAGGATAGGTCCTGGTTGTGGGTCTGGAACAGCGGTACCTTGGATAACTATCCTAGGGTCATGATCATCAGGCTGGGAGTGGTTTGGATAACGCGGGTCCTGAGTTGTCTTACCACTACGTGTTGTTACAGAATTTAATCCGGCCTGATTTTGGTTTGGATTTGGTAGGAGGGGTGGCTGCTGCTGAAATCCCGTACGAGAAGTAGAGGCTTCCATCTCGTCTGGAGATGGAGCAGTGGGGGCCTGATAAATCCATTGAGCTTGGCCTAAATTTGGATTCATAACGCGCTTCTGGGTTGGCACGTTATTTGGGTTAGGAAGGGGTTGGGAAGGGAGTGTGCCTGGCTGGCGAGAATTTGCCAACTGGGCCAGCTGAGTTTTAACTTCAGTAAGCTCGTCCTTGTGCTGTTTTTGAATGGCCGCATTCGATTTTTGAATGTCAGCCAGAGTCTGAAGGATTAAGGACATTTGATCTTGATTTGGCCCTGATGGATAAGTAGGGTTGGGCCGAGGCTGAGGCGGCTGGTAGTGATGAGAGGGCTGTGGGCGGGACTGAAAAGGTGGTCTTTGGGTTTGAGAATTTCCCGCCCACTGAAAATTTGGATGGTTTCGCCATCCAGGGTTGTAAGTGTTGGAGAATGGGTCGTTCTGGATGGCGTTGAGGTTCTCGCAGGTCTGAGGAACCTCCTGAGAATCAGGGAAAGGGGGAATGGAGTTCCCCCGGCTGGTGAAGAAAGGATCGGATGATCTTCCAGTCCAAGAATCAGATGGGGACGGATATGGATCCATCCCAGGGGAGGATCGGTGTAGGATGTTTTGCACAGTCTCCTGTGTGGAAGGAGGTTGTGCAAAGGAGTTACGCGCAGAGGTGGCTCGCTGCAAGTGCTGAGTCAGCTCATCCACCTTCTTTTCAATAATTGAGACCTTGTCCAATCGACTGGCCATTAATTCCAGGTCGACTGATGCGGACAGGCCCTGCGTCTCATGTGCTCCCTTAAGATTCGTCGCTGCGCGGGTATTCGTCCTGTCGAATAATCCCATGGAGTCATTGTTGATGGAGTTCTCGCACATGTTTTCGAGAATCTCCCATACGGTGTCTTCATGTTGACCCATGATGTTTCCTCCGCAGGTTGCATTGACGAAAAGGCGGATGTCCTCACGGAGTCCCTGGTAAAAAGATTGGACTTGTTCCCATTTAGGAACTCCGTGATGGGGGCACTTCCTCATGAGATCCTGAAAACGATCCCATGCCTCATGGAGAGGTTCTCCTGATTGTTGAGTGAAGTGTGTAATCTGATGGCGCAAGGCGTTGGTCCGACCAACGGGAAAGAACTTTTTCAAAAACTCGGATTGAAGTTCTTCCCAAGTGTTGATCGGCCGGGTCTGAGTTTGATACCAATGGGCGGCCTTGTCCATAAGAGAAAAGGAGAACATCTTCATGAGAAGAATATCCCGATTTTGCGCATCTGATCCAAAAGTGTGGGCCAGATGCTTAAGCTGTTTGATGTGCTGGAAGGGATCTTCAGAATTAAGCCCATGGAATTTAGGTATAGCGTGAATCATGTTGGGCTTTAGTTCGGAATCAGGTCCTCCAATCGGGATTCTAACTCGAGGCTCAATTGCCACCGCAGCAGGATTGTAGTGGTCCCGCATCATAGGACGCTGTGGTGGGTGCACGAAGTTTTGGAAGAGGTCATTGAGTCGCTGGAGCTGGTGTTCCAGATTATTTTCTTCCTCAACTGGCTGAGCCATGATGGGGGAAGAAGAAGAACTTGGTTCTGAATCAGAAGAGAGAATAATGTGAGGGTGTTGCTGCACAAACACGGGCGTCGAGGCTTGGCCTTGACGAGAGTGAATTTCTAAAGGAGGTTTTAAGGGTGGTCTTAGAGACCTCCTTCCGTACATGCACAGTTGGGAGAGGTAAGTTTAGAAGGTGATGGACCCAATCAAGACACCCAAAAATGTGTTGGGTGACTATAGAGGTGCGGGGCAGATGGACCCCTTGATCAGAAAGATCGTCCACCTGAGAATTACCTGGGCAGCCAGAGAGGGAGAGTCCCGCGAAGACCCCTACACGGTAGAGCGTCCCCACGGGTTACAGGGTTTCCCCCACCCGACCTCTCTTGTTACTGCGGTTCCAGGTAGACCAGAATGGGGATCTTGACCTCTTAAGTCTACCAATTTTAAGATCAGGGTGTTTAAGGTTTCACTTGAACTTTAGTCTTTTTAGGTGCAAAGAGTGACCTAATTTAAGGTTGGTTAACCCAAGGGGTCAACTTTACCTATTGCTTTCTTTAAGAGCTTTTAGGTCCTGTTTTTTAGGGTTCAAGTGTTTAGAGAGAGCCAATTGTTTAGGATTTTTCTTGTTAATTATTTTCAATCAATGGTTTGGGCACACCTCTTTTGGATTTTCTCCATTCTTGATTAAGGAGTGTGTCTCTAAATCCCTAGTGTTGGATCCTAGGTTGGCTCTACTTGGTCCAGTTAATTCTTTGTTGGGTAATTAGGGCTCAAGCAAGAATGTGTTAGCCCTTAAATACCCTTAATAGTGTGCAGAAATAATGAGTTGAAAACATGCAACTTTTATGGTTACTAAATATGGAAGACAGGTTAGCCCTATATTGCTTGTTCTTTTCTTTTCTTTCTCTTTAGAGTGTAGGGGTTAATAGTGAGAGAAAAGATTTACCTGTCTTCGGAGTGGTTGTCGTGTGGTTGCTTGTCTTCTTGAGTTTCTGTAGCTGCATAAAAGAGAGGAGATTATCAGAAATTAAAAGATACAGGAATGTTTACCTCTAGAATAGCCGTTGCTCCCCGGCAGCGGCGCCAAAATGATGGAACGTCGGTTTTCGTTGTTAATTCGTTGTAGTAAAGCCGGTTGTTACCAACGTTTCATATAAAAATTTTTTACTCGGAAAAATAAAAGAGTTCCCGAGGTCGAACTCAGGGAGCAAGTTGTATTCTAGAGATATACAAATTCTATTACAAAAATAAAGAGAGAGAGAGAGAGATGAAAAATTGGCTTCTGCTTCTTTTCTTCTTTCTTCCTCTTTGTCTTTGGTTCTTCCTGTTCTTCTTCTTCTTCTTCTTTTTCTTCTGCTTTCTTCAGATTTTCCCCTCGTGCTCTTCTTCTTCTGTTCTTCCTTGTTTCCTTTCTTTCTTTTTCTTCAGATCGTCTTCTTCTTTTCTTGCTTCTTGCTTCTTTTCTTTTCTTCTTCTGCAATCGTGGTGCTTCTGCCTTCGGCTACTAAGTCTCCCTTCCTTCTTCTTCAGCCTGCCTTCTGTGTTGCTCTGGCTGCTGGCTGTCCGTCGTCTGGCCCCGTGCTTCGACGACTTAACTGAGCAGTTGCTACAGTGCAGCTGCTTCTTCTTCCGCAGTCCTTCACCTGTGCCTGCACGCTCAAGAGTTCATCAGAAGGCAAAAACCTACTCTACCCCCTTTCCCCGCGTATCTCTCTCTCTCTGAAATCACTCTTCGGAAGCTCTCCCAGAGCGCTATCGGGTAATCGGGTTCGGATCAGGCCCGGGTCCAGGCCCACCGGCGTGCGTGGTGGGCGAGGAGTGCAGGTCAGTCTAATCGGGTCGGGCCAGGTCCGCGGAGCGTGGTCACGGACGAGGCCGAGTCGGGTCGGGTCGGGTGAGAGGGACCTCACCCCGTGGTAACTGAGGCAAACAGCATACGGCAGTTTTTCAATTTATGTGTCCGCGCGCCTTTGAGAGATTCCGAGGTGGGACTAAATGTCCCACCCCAATTCTCTTACGCCTGCAGCAGGGATGGTGCTCCCAATTGCGTCGGCTGTTGAGGCGTACAGCTCCAATCGAGGGCCAGGGTGTGTGCGTGAGTCTCTTCCGCGCTGGCCGTGGCTATTCAATCTGGGATATCTCGGCTTGGAGCAACCTCGAGCAGGCTTCGAGCTTCCTCGCCAATGGCGGCCAAGGCCTGGAACCTGAAACCAATGGCACGGCCTCTCGGCCGAATCAGACAGGCGGAGGACCTTCGCCGTGGCACGGCGAAGGTGGTCAGGGGGTCTGCAGGGGGTGTGATGGAGCTGTTAGGTCGTCCTAGGTCAGACTGTGAGCGAGGGAGTGGGTGTGTTCGGTGGGTCTGCAGAGGGTGTTTGGTGGGAAGTGGAGGGGCGGAAGAGGATCAGGGTGAGGAGGCGGAAGTTCTGCGGTGGTCGGCGAGCCGTGTGGGTCGCTGAGGTGATGGGAGCGGCTCGCCGGAGGGTGGTCGGAGGCGGAGAGGATGAGGGTGAACAGGGTCGGTAGAGGGCTTAATTGACTAAATCGAAAGCGGGGAAAGAAAGAGGAGGAGAAGGGGAGTAAGTTTAACTTAACTGCAGGGACGAAGGGGGAGGAACAGGGCGACAGTCGTATCGACTGTCGCCGGAGAAGATGATGCTCAGGGAGAGGGGCGGCGGCGAGCAGAAGGCTGGAGAGGCGCCAGCTGGGTGCGGCGTGGCGCGGGAAGAGCAGGGGAGGAGGTCTCTGCTGCTGGTAGTGCGGCAGAGCGAAGAGGTGGAGGGAGAGGAAGTCGCCGGAGCTGGTGAGCGTCTGCCGGAGAAAGAAGAGACGAAAGCTGGGGGTTTTCTCCGTCAGATCCAGGCTGCCTTGGTCGGTGGAGCGGCGGGGGGTATTTATAGGGTTGTAGCAGGGAGGAAGGCGGAGGGAGACGACGTGTCTCCCTCGCCGGAGCATGGTCGGAATTCGAACCCATACCGTCCGTGCGTTCGCACGGCCGGTATGGGGGGCTACAGTGACCATGGGGGTGCTCCTGCGACGGCTGACGACGCAGGGCACCCCCGGTACACTTGCCAGGTCCTCCACCTCACCCTGCGCGGCGCCATGCTCCGCGCAAGGTCGCCGGAGCATGGTGCTGGCAGGGTTTTGCAGGAGGGACCTGTTTGCAAAGAACGAAGGAGAGTTAGGGGCCTAAATGCGAGGGTTCAAAAGTTGAGGGCCAAAGAGTAAATATATGAGGACCAAAGTGTAAATTCGGTCAAGGAGGTTTCTTCTTAGGCTCAAGTTTTTATACATGACTAATTAGGACCTAAGGAATCTGATGGTGAATTTTATTTTCATATTAAACCTTGTTTGACCGGTCAATTTGCGCAAAAACCCAAATTAAGTTATTAATTGGGCATGGTTCTCAATGTAGGTCAAAATGGGTTCTAAAGGCCAAATTGAAGGTTCTAAACCCTAGAGATTATTTTTCTATGAATTTTAGAGGGTTTATTCTATTTTTACTTTGCCTCGAACCTTGTGAATTGAAGTGGGTTGTTTTAGGGTTACAGATTATCATTTGGTTCCTTGGAAGTGCTGTAGCCCTTGCTAGATCATCTCATCCCACTTTTATTCTTATTAAGCTGTTTTGACCTGTGTTTGGGCCCTGAATTACCCTGTATGCAGATTATACTGGTAAAATTGCACTTTTACCCCTTATGACTTGTTTTCTTCTCAAACTCAGAATTCTCTGAGTTAAGCTTTTCCTTGAGATATGTAGGAGCTTTTATCCTTTGTATTGGGTCAAAATGAGCTAGTTATGGCTCATGATGAGGTTCTCATCAGATAACTTAGGCTCTCTACACTTAGGACAAATTAGAAACAAAAACCTAACACTAAGACTCTTATCAGACTTCTGATTTTCAACTTTAAGATGTCTGACAAGTGTATCAGATGTCTAACTACCTACAGTTCTACCTTCAGTTTCTGTCTTCCTAAACATCAATCAAAGCACTCTTCTATCAGACGTCCGATACTTTACTTGGATGTCCTCAAAATAACCGTTAGACTAAGCACCTATCTTCGTTCTACTGATAATGGGCAAAATGTATTTTCAGACGTCTGGACATGCTTCCAGATGTCTACCTTTGGACCGTTGCCCATGTGTTTCTATGTGTATCTCATTATGAACCTAAGATCTTTTGTCAGATATCGCAACCAAGTCCTTTTAGGTTTCCAGACGTCTAGAGAATCCCTCAAACGTCCATACTGACGTCTGATTCTTCAAATATAGAACCCTATTTGGATCTGATCAAAATAGGAATGAATCCACACATTATTAGATGTCCAATAACTTTGTCAGATGTCTTATGTGAAAATATCAGACATCCTTGTTTCGATCCAATGAAGTCAGTACAGGCTGGCCTATAGTATTAGACGTCCAAAATTATAATCAGACGTCTGACCCTAAAATTAGACGTCTGATATTGCTGTCAGACTCATCATCACCCTGATTTGGGGTGGATTTCGTCCCAATCTCTTGAGATTTGTCTCCAACGGCTAGGAGATCTCTCCCAAGTGTTCTTGAAGGTTCCAAACTTGCCTATAAATAGACTACAATCCCTCTTAGGCAACACACACCTCTTGAGATTCAATTCCCTTAGAAAAATCACTTGCTCACTACTCTAAGCTTCATCTTGCCCTTGTGCTGTGTCAACACTCTGATCAAAGGGCAAATCCATACTCCCGGCTCATTTCGTTCTGTAAATCCTCAGGGAGTTCTCTTTATGCTTAATAGATAAGAAAGTAATCAAAGTATTGGGGTGCTCTATAGGTGCTGTTTTAATTCCTACTTTTGTACTTTGGGTATCCGGCCTGTCGGGTCCCCGTCTCTTCATTGTGAAGGGAGAAACCTCCGTTTAGGGATCGGAGGTGGGATTTGTAATTGAGGTACACTACCCTCATTTAAGTAGTGTGGTTAGTGGATTGATCACCTTGTGATCGAAAATCCTAAGTCAAGGGATTGGCTTAGGTGGTGGTTTTCACCCATCTTGGGTTTCCACCTAAAAAGCTGGTGCCACCTTTTGTGATTGAAGTTTTTGTATTACAATATTATATAATTTCACTATTCACCCCCCCTCTAGTGCAATTTTGTCACATAATCCTTGAGCATAAGCACTGACCTAACTCAAATTAAAATTGAGTAGACGTTGGCCCTAGGATTCATTGGGTCTGTTTCAGGATATTCTCCTGAACACATTACGAATTAGTGATTTCTGCTTGCTTCAAAAGGTGCTAAGTTGGGAGGCCTGATTGTCAAATGACTTAAGCAAGAAGGGGTTTGGCATAATTAGCGACTCTTTGGACACGCTCCCCCTGCTTCGCCTTCCCAACTTTACCACCTTCGGGAGTAAGGACAACAACGAATTTGTCGTGTGGTCAGAATTTATTCCTAATGCATATGTCACCTAGGTCTACATTATAGGGCCTAGATTTGTTTTCTTGGTTGTGCACACACTATTCTCATATCTGTTTCCCCTTGCATATCTCCTTATTCTTCTCTACTTTATGCACAGAAGACGATCACTTCATCCTGAATTGGTTGCTTTAGATAGAGAGATTAGGAGGAGATTTGATTTTTCAAGGGTTAGGACTGAGGAAATGGCCGACCCAAGAGTTGAGGAGGTTGAGGACCAACCTCAACCCGATGCCATGGCTATGATTTAGTCTCAGATTATAGCCAACCACCAACTTCAGCAACAATAGATCTATACCATCATGTAGGCCACACACCGACTGTAGAACCCTCAAGGGTAGAATCCACCGAACCCACCTAACCCACCACAACCCCCTGAGGGCCAACCAAGGCATCTCTGTGATTTCTATGATCCGTCTGCTATCTGGATCGAGCCATATCTTAGAGTCCTCGAAGGGGGAGAAGATTTTGTGCTAAAACCTAATGTCCTTAGCTTGATTTAAAGCCATTTATGTTGGATCTCAAATGAAGTCTCCTTTCCAATAGTTGGAGGACTTAGGTCGGATTGAGTAGACTGTAAAACCAAGGAAGATTCATTTGGACATTGTTTTAATCAAGATGTTTCCGTTCTCCCTAAGTGAAAAAGCTTCTCATTGGCTTAGAACCTTAGGGAGACCCATCTCCATTTGGGAAGAATTGAGGCATGCATTTCTTAAGAAGTTTTTCCCCATAGGAAAGACTAATGCCCTTAGAAGAGCCATCACTACATTCACCTTATAAAGTGGAGAGTAATTCCATAAGGCTGTTGGAACCTAGTTCCACTTCTCTTTTATATTTTGGTGTTAACAAAGCTGTTTTAAATTTAATGAGTTTATGAAGTGTTATTTATACGAAATCATAGGATTTAGGAAGTATGGATGACAAGGAAGAAGTGTGGAGATATGAAGGATGAAGATTGTTTTTATGTTCATTTATTTTAATCAAAAATTTTGTATGACTCCTAAACAAGAAAAATTGATTTAGGAAGTAAAATCAAAATAGAGATAATTAGGTATCAAACTCACATTTAATCATTCGTTTGAAAAATCAAAATCGTTTCTTGGTAGTATTAATCATGTAAGCGAGTTTGAATAGCAACGAAATTGATTAAAATAGTCAATTCAAGGTACTCGTTGCCAGTATCGGTACATGCAAGGCACAGGTTTGGGCCCTAGTCTCAAACTGTGAATTATAAATACCGCTACTTGTTACTCACTCTAAATTGGGGTTTTAAAAGTATTGCATTGTAGTATAGATGATAAATTGTGAAGAACACTTAACATTTATAGCTTAAAAGAAATTTGAGGTCGACCACAGGGAGTAATATGACAATTTATCTCAAGATCACAATTTTAAGCAAGAATATAACAATGTAATAGCAATTTCAAGCACAAATGATATAAATGGAAGAGTTAGAGTCAATGTAGCAAAAAGATTAGGGTAAAAATGGTGATTTGAATCACCAATTTACCCTATTAACAATATACTCAAATACTGCTACAGTATCAACCACACAATTTCCACGTAAACTTAAATGTCTCAATAATGCAACAGTGACTCAGAACCAGCAACAGAGGCAAAGGCCTCTCTTTTTCCTTCAAGCCTCAGGGAGAGGCACAATCACAGCACAGCACCAACAGAGGCGAAGGCCTCTTCAAATTTTGCTAAGTGTAGAGAGGAATAGAGGGCAAAAACCCCCTTCCTCTCTTTCTTTCTCTTGGGATTAGGTGAACCAGACTAGACCCGGGTAACCGGGTGAATGGACCAAGGCCCAGACCTGTGTGGCGTGAACCACGAGCGAGGGCGTGTGTATGCACGTGAGGGGGAGACCTCACCCTCGTGCCTGCTGAGGTGAAGAGCTCCCTTCACAAAGATAATATAACCTACGTGGAGACTTCTGAAGTTTCTGATGTGGGACTATGTCCCACACCCTTCTTCGTGCAGTTACAGATGAGGAAGTTCCTGAATTGAGGATGAAAGGGCAGCTAGCTTCTCCAATTGAGGACCTGAGCGTACACCTAGAGCGAAGCTGCTTCACCTAGGCATGGAAGCAAGGAAGAATATAGCACGAGCAAGATGGTCGCGGACGGAGAAGGAAGGCGTAGTGGCGGAGGTTCGATGAGCACCAGAAAAGGAAATCATGGCCTCTCGTCCTTGTCAGATAAGCTCAGAAGGGTCGCCGTACGAAGACAAGTGCAACGGTGGTGGTTGTGTGGTGAATGCATGCATAAGGAGGGCTGACGGAATCAAAGAAGGTGTGCGAAGGAGATGGAGTTCGGTGGAGAGATTCAGTGGGTGGATGGTGAAATAGGGGAGGGGTTTTGGTCGTGGTGGAACGGCGGAGCTTTTGGGAGATGTAGCGAGGCAGATGGTGGTCTATGGAGTGCGGGTGAACTCGTCGGAGTTCTACCGGAGGCAGAGAAGGAGGGGGAGATAAGTGATTGGCGGTCGTGCATGTGTTGTGAGTCTGGGAAAATTGAAGTAGAAGGAAAGAGGAAGATGTAGAGGGTCTTAGGAGAGTAGGAGATAGGCGGAGGGATCTGGTTGTGGCTGACTGGAGTCAGAGAAGATGGAAGGGACGGCAAAGCGACGATGACGATTGAGGTAGAGGAATGCCCTCCCTTTGACTGGAGAGGTGCGCGAGGAAGAAAGGAAGATGGTGGCACCTCCAATTTGATGGTTGGAGGTGCGGAGGAGCAAGGTAGAGAGAGGTCGCTGGAGCAAACTGTGGAGGTGGCCAGAGAGGGAAGAGAGCAGGTTTTCTCTGACTAAAATCTGTTAAGGAGCAAAGGTTCTTTCCCCTGATCCTTTTATAGCCAAAAAAGAGGAGCTCCAAGCTTGGAAACAAGCTTGCAAAGCTCAAAAAGTTTGCACAAACTTGATACCGACATCTTCCATGCGTTCACATGGAAGATTAGGAATGAATCAGGATTCATGGTCAGGTTTAATTGGAAGGGAATTCCTCAAGGAATCTCCCTTTCAATTTTGGGAGAGTTTGATTGAGAATCGAGCGAGAAATCCTCGATCGAATCTTAATGGAGCTTGGTGTGTTCACACCATTGGCGGCAGGGACGTAAATGTGAAGATGATGAAATAGTTAAGGGCCATTGTGTGATAAGAATAGTCTATCTGGACTGGAATGCAAACTAGGTCAAGATGATCTCTGATTGAGCCCAAATTTTCATACAAACCTAATTTGGACCCAAGGAATGTGATGGTGAATTAAAATTTATTTTTTGACCAAGTTTGACTGGGTAAATTGCATAGAAACCCAAATTATGACAATTGTATGTCTAAGACGCTGTTTTAGGTCAAAATGGGTTCAGATGGTCAAATCAATGATGCCAAATCCTAGAGAATATTTTTCTATGATTTTTAGAGGGTTTAAATGAATTTTATCCTGACCATAACCTCAATTAATTAAGCAAGTCTATTTTTAGGATTTCAGATGTCCATTAATTCTTGAAATGCGTGAAAACCCATTTCTGTCTGCATGGACCCATATATTAGACTTAAATGCATATTTGACCTTTAGTAACTCTTGAAAAATCCTGTGGTTATTTTGTATTTGTGATAAGATGGTAAAATTGTAGAAATAACTTAGTTTTCATCTTTTCTTCTCAAAATAACTTAACCTGCCCAAGAGACCTCTCTGGATGATTTGTAGGAGATTTTATTGACTTTATCAGACCAAATTGAGCTAGTTATGGCTCTTCATGGTGTTCCCATCATACTCCCATGCCTAACTTTTGCTAGTCCCTTAGCAAAACTATATGGATCAAACTAGTTATCTAGGTCGTATGTAACCGTTAGGATGCCTTACTAAGCTGCATCTCTAGGAATTAAATCTTAATACCAACAATAGGCATAGAGGTACTCAAGTACCAGCCCAGGTCCAGACCTGACTAGCTTTCACCTCAGTCTGCCGCAAAGGTTTCTAAGGCCCGCAGGAACTAACCTAAGGTTCGTTGGACCCAGCGGTTAAAGCACCCATGCTTGTAACATGGTTACTCTAGGTTCAGTTTGCCAGTGCATTTTTGTAAGAGAGATGGAAGAATTTTCATTTGTGGAGAGCTTTTCACTCTTTTTTTCTTTTCATTATATTTTTCCTTAGATCCATCCTTGGATTAGCACTAAACACATTCTGTATTGAATTCTTGGTCCCCACCATCAATCCTCGTTGAGTCCCTGGCAATTGATGCTTCAAGATAGTATAACCCATGGCAACCCCCAGAACCCTGGCTTTTGACACTTCAGGATAATGCCACCCTTGGCACTCTGGAGCTAAATCCAAACCCTGGCAATTGACATTTTGTGATAATGCTTCCCATGGCATCTGAAATAGCACAAGGTGCTTACATGCCTCCGGTGGGATATTTAGATATCCTAGGAGACAAGCACCGAGGAGGGTGCTCGAAAACACAAGTTGATTTGAATTAGCGTCTCCAATCTGATTTCCATTGGACATTTGGTGCTTACCATCGGACATAGACTTACTGGGGAAATACGGGGTGAGCCATCGGATTTCCACACCTGACCACCCTCAGACGAATGGACAGGCTGATGTCTCCATTCGGGAGATCAAGAACATTTTGTAGAAAACCGTTAGGCCTGATAGGAAGGACTGGACCCAAAAGCTAGATGATGCTCTTTGGGCTTACTGTACGATGTACAAAACGCCTATCGGTATGTCTCTGTTCTATCTGGTGTTTGGTAAGGCGTGTCACTTACTCGTAGAACTTGAACACCGGGCACTTTGAGCCATCAAGAAATGTATTGTGGACCTTGAGTTGGTCGGGAAAACCAGGAAACTCCAACTATTTAAGTTAGAGGAGCTTCGTAATGATGCTTATGAAAATGCCAGAATTTATAAGGCAAGGACCAAAGCTCTCCATGACTAGATGATTTCACGAAAGAGATTTGAGCCGAACCAGAAGGTCTGGCTTTTCAATTCTCGATTGAAGCTTTTCCCCGATAAACTCAGGTCTAAGTGGGGTGGCCCGTTAATTATTGAGTGGATTTTCCCTAATGGGGCCATCGAAATCACTGACCCAAAGATGGGTAATATTCTCAAGGTCAATGGACAGCGTCTCATGCCCTTTGTTGACCATGTGCTCCTTGAACCCGTCTCGGACAAGGTTGCTCTTACCTTGCCGTAACCACCACGAGCTAATCATCACCTAGTTGAAGGCACTAAACTCAACACATGTAAAGACTGTTCCAAGCTGACCAGAGTCTCAGGGTAACCAGGTGTTATTCTTCCACTTCTCTCCTGCATGCTTTCATTTTTTTTCACAATGAGGACATTGCAATAGCTAAGCATGAGGGGGTGGACATATTTTATAACCATTTTGTCAGCTGTAACAGTGATTTCCTATTATTTGATTCTTGCTAAAAAAAATGATGAAAATTTGAGAAAGATAAAAAAAAAAATTTAGAATTAGGAGACGAGAACTTAGGCATTAGGAGTTGTAAACTTTAGAAATTGATACTTTGAGACTTGAATACTTAGACTCTTCAGGTCTTTAGGCTTAATTAGCCTGGGTGTCCACTCGAATGTGGACTTAGTCTTGAGTCCTCGCCAATTAAAATTTATTTTAATTTTATAAATAATTTGGGATGATAAGTACGCGACTTATCAACCCGCCCTCTGATTTGGGGGGACTTTAAGCCTAGGCATCTGCACAAATTTTTTGCACTGACTCACGTTCCGGCGGTTTTTACCGAAATTGGGTAGCTAATGGATCAACTTGGGTGGTATGGCTGGCAAGTTGTCGGTGGTAACAGCTCATCGGTTGGTTGTCCAGAGCCCAGCCACAAGACCATTTTCATTGTACTGCCTTTAGGTAAATCTTAGATAAGGAAAGCCACCTACTTAAAGAGAAAAAAAAAGAAAGAAAAAAAAAGAGGAGAAAATAAAAAAATAAATAATAAATCCACACTTCACCATACGAGTATGGCTGGCAAGTGGTCGTGGGTAACAGCCCATTGGCCAGTTGTCTAGAGAAGAGCTCACAAAAAAATGCACAATAATTCCCAAAACACGTAGGGAAGAAGCAGGGAAGTAGAATAAATCGGGGTGATATACACTAGGTTCGAACTTGCATTGACCCCATAAATAAAAGTAAGGAGAAAGCTACCGATCATAAAGATAAACCTTTAGGCAAGGTCACCTAGGGTCATAGAAACCCGAAATCCATCTTAACGGCCGTTTTGTGAGTCTATCACTTTTTCACAAAGATGGTTAGTACTTAGAGTCCTTTTCGAGTCTTAGGCGAGTCGGGTAGCCATAAAAAGTTATCCCAGAACTCTCAAACTTGAAAAATACAAAAAGAATTAAAAAAGAAGAAAAATAAGAAAAAAATTTTTATCTTCTCTTCTCAAATAAGGCGAGGGCTTGGATGTTCTGCATTCTAGCAGGCACCCGAGCACTATTGAGTTTTCGTAATTAGGTCTTGGGGTTGATATTTTCTAAAGTAATCAATGAATTTTGCCTAAATACTCGAACCCTGATTCTACTTTTATACATAGCATTTAGGTTAATTTTGCTAGGGACTAGCAAAAAGTAAGCATGGGGGTATGATGAACACACATAAATTCATAATAAATTACTTATTTATGATAGTTCCTAGGCTTAGCATTGCATATCATGTTATAAATGTTGCATAACATCCATTGCATGGCATTTAGGATAGTTGTATGTTTTGTATATTAATTCCTTCATTTTATATTTCCAGGGGGGCAATGCGACATCCATATGGGTTTCGGATGGAAAATCCGATCGAATGGATGGACCTAGAGCGACGATCGCTGTTCAACATCGCAGGAATCATCTCGATCTGAGCACTGTGGCACCCTCTACAAGAAGAAGAAGACGGATGGCGCAGATGGCGCCACGTGGCACCATCCAGACCACCCACCATCGGCCAGCAGCCACCGCCCACTCCCTTCATCGTCCGCACCCTTGAATCCTAGCCGTTGGATCAAGATCCAATCGCTGGGAAGCGTCTGCACCAAACTCTCCTCGCAACACAAAGGTCCACGTGGTGCATTGGTTGACGTGGTGGTTCACAAGGAAGGGGCACGGGTTCGAATCCCCGCAACCCCCTCCCAATCTCACATGCCAGCTCATGATAGCGTGCACACAGCAGGGCGCCGCACGATCATCGCACATGATGGGCGGTAGCACAGCGTGGGTGCAAGCGCAGTTGGTGCTAGCTTTCAGCAACAGCTGGGCTGACCTGCAGCGATGCTTACAGCCATCGCTACTTCATTGCAAGCCAGCAGAGCCAGCTAAGGGCGTGAGCGGATGTGAGCTGTCTATAGCAATGTTTCTAGCAACGGTCTGGAGGTCGCTAAAGGTCCTTTACCCATTTTTAGGATCTTCTCCTCCACTATAAAAGGACCTACACCCCCTCCCTTCCAAGCCATCTCTACCTACTCTACTCTCACCTACTCCCAAGCTCCAGCAAGCCTACCAACGCTCCATTAGAGCTTGTTGTCAAGCTCCCAAGGCGCCTATTAGTGTAGCGAACCTCTGCCCCACCAAATACTCCTCCAACTTCCCATCCCCATTCATAGGTCACCTTGGAGTCGTCCTCCCACCTCCATTACAGTAGCAGATCATCTTTGTCTTCTCACCTCCATTCTGGAGCCACGTCGAAGCTTTCCTCGACCCGACGTCCTCCTGCATCTCACCTCTGTCGTCCTGCTCCTCACCTCCTTTGTTCGAGCTTCTGCCAGGCGTCGTCGTCTCGCCGAATAGCCGATTCGGGAGATTTCCTCGCACCCCCCTCTCTTTTTATGCTTTCATAGTAGATTGTAATAGACATTGGATTGATATATATACCACTTTCATTCCACATCTCTATCTTGTGATACGTTTTCTTGTTTTCTTCTTACAAAAATACAAAAAAATAACAAAACCCTAAAATACCAAAAAGAAATGAATCGAAGCACAGTTTTCACGTAAACAAATGTCGCCTCCCTGTGTTCGACCTAAGACTCCCTTGGAGTTTTGGTATAAATTGTATTTGATCAACGTGTTTTGCCACTATGACGACGGGTTACTTGCAACCCTGATTTCAAACATGCAAAATATGCCTGACTATCTGTGTATTCCAACCTTCGTCATATCCAGATTGCGCTTCCGTACTGCCCAATAGGCCTTATGCTCCATCTCTATGGGAAGGTGACATGCCTTTCCGTACACTAATATGAAGGGAGACATGCCTAATTGGGTCTTGTGGGCGGTCTTATAGGCCCACAAAGCTTTCGGAAGGCGAGTAGACTAGTCCTTCCAATTAGGCCAAATAGTGACCTGAAGGATCTTCTTGATCTCTTGATTTGACAGTTCTACCAGTCCATTAGTCTGGGGGTGGTAAGGAGTCGAGACACGATGAGACACCCCATACTTATTCATCAGGGACTGGAAGTGCACATTGTTGAATGAGACCTGCCATCACTGATGATGGCCTTAGGAACCCCAAATTTGGAAAAGATGTTCTCTTGGATGAATCGGAGAACAACTTTATGATCGCAAGTTCTCGTGGGGATGGCTTCGATCCATTTAGAGACGTAATCAACAGCGAGCAAGATGTATTCGAAGCTGTTAGATCTGGGAAAGGGTCCCATGAAATCGATTCCCCACATGTCAAAGATTTCGTACACAATTATTGGGTTCAAGGGCATCATATCCCGTAGGCCCATGTTGCCAAGGGTTTGACAACGAGAACATGCCCTACAATATGTTTATGCATCTTTGAACATTGTGGGCCAGAAGAACCCACACTGGAGAATTTTCGCTACGGTTTTACGCCCAGAGAAATGGCCACCGCAGGCTTGGCTGTGACAGAAGGAGATCAGGTCATTGACCTCATCGTCAGGAATGCATCTCCGGATCACTTGATCATTGCCCATGTGGAAGAGATACGGTTCCTCCCAAATATAGTGCTTGGCCTCGAAAATCAGCTTGTCCCGCCTGGAAGTTGCCCAATCTGGTAGGCGTTTCCCTGTAACCAAGTAGTTCACTATATCAGTAGACCAAGGGAGACCGTGAATGACTAGTAAATGTTCATCCGAGAAATGCTCGGTGATTGGACTAGATGGGTTGATGACTAAAGAAGGAAGATGGGACAAATGGTTAGCTACCACATTCTATTTTCCCACCTTATCGCGAATCTTGAGATCAAATTCTTGCAACAACAAGATCCAATGAATTAATCGATGTTTCGCATCCTTCTTCACGAGTAAATGCCTCACAGTGGTGTGATCTGAGTAAATGATGACACAGGAACCCAGAAGATAAGATCTGAATTTCTCCAGGCCAAATACTACTGCCAACAGCTCTTTCTCAGTAACCGTGTAGTTATGCTGAGCCTTGTCCAGCATCTTGCTAGCGTAGTAAATGACCACGGGCTTCCCGTCAACTTTTTGCCCAAGCACTGCCCCTACTATGTAGTCAGAAGCATCACACATGATCATAACGGGTAGAGACCAGTCAGGGGATTGTAGGATTGGTGCTTGAGTAACTCGATCACGTAGGCTCTTAAATGTGTGAGTGCACTCATTGGTGATCTCGAAAGGGACATCCTTTGATAGAAGATTAGTTAGGGGGCTCACAATTTTGAGAAATCAGGAATGAAATGATGGTAAAAATCGACGTACCCTAGAAAAGAGCGGATGTCCTTGACTGAGATGGGCATGGCTAGTTTAAAAATCAAATTAACCTTGGCTTGATCAACCTGGATGCTGTTCTAAGAAACAAGGTGACCCAGGATAATTCCCTTAGGAACCATGAAATGGCTCTTTTCCCAAGGAAGAACCAAATTCACATTGATGCAATGCCTGAGGATTTGGACTAAGTATAGGAGGCAATCATTAAAAGATTCCCCAAATACCAAGAAGTCATCCATGAAGACTTCAAGATATTCACCTACCATATATGAGAATATGGCAAGCATGCATCGCTGGAAGGTAGCGGGTGCATTGCAGAGATTGAAAGGCATCCTACGGAATGCGTATGTCCCATAAGGGTAGGTGAAGGTGGTTTTTTCTTGGTCCTCAGGATGGATTGCCACTTGATTATAACCAGAGTACCCATCCAAAAAGCAGAAGAAACAATTTCCCACTAGTTTCTTGATTATCTGATCAATGAACGAAAGTGGAAATGATCCTTCTTCGTAGAGGCATTCAATCTTTTGTAATCAATGTAGATTCTCCACGAGTTTGCTATATAGGTCGGTATGGTTTCTCCGATTTCAGTTGTGATCATGGTGAGTCCTGCTTTCTTAGGCACAACCTGGATTGAACTCACCCATCGACTGTCGAAGATTGGGTAGATGATCCCTGCATCTAACCACTTGATGATCTCCTTTCTCACGACCTCCTGCAAATTAGGATTCAGACATCTCTGCATTTCATGGGATGGTCATGCGCCCTCTTCGGTATAAATGTGGTGTGTGTAATACGAAGAGCTAATGCCAGTCAAAGCATCGAGAGTCCAACCAATGGCTCTCCAATGCTGCTGGAGGATAGAAATCAGACGTGTTTCCCAATCAGAGGTGAGGTGGGAATTGATAATCACAGAAAATGTTTGATCAGAACCTAGAAAGACGTATTTCAGATGATCAGGAAGAGGCTTCATTCTATAATGGGATTATCAGCAGCAGCAGGCAGGTCGGGATGGGCCTCAGAATAAAAGGTAGGAGCTCTATGTGGGTCTAGATCGGTGCTAGGCTCCTCTATCTTCGGGATATGATCTGCTTGGGGCTAAGGTTCAGGGATAATCGGGTCATCCTCGAGAAATGTGTTCTTAACCATAAAACTGATGTCTCATACTTGTTCCACTGCCCCGCAGTTAATTCCTTTCTGGGACTTAAAATATATCAATTTTTAGTGTCTTGTTCCTGAATTTCAATTCAATCTGGCCCTCCTCGCAATTAATGTTCGTCCTAGCTGTTGCTAAGAACGGTCTACCTAATATAATCGATGTATTCTTCAGATTCTCAGGAGTCTCCATATCCAACACAATGAAGTCCACAAGAAAGTAGAAATCGCGGATCCAAACCAGAACATCCTCGAGAACTTCTCTAGGTGACTTGATTGATCGGTCAGCTAACTGTAAAGTCACCTCAGTAGGTTTTAGCTCAGTCTCCTTGAAATGATCCAGTAGGGACATAGGGATCAAATTGATGGAAGCTCCTAAGTCTAAAAGGGCTCTGTAAAATTCTAAATCACTGATTTTGCATGAAATCAGAGGGGTACCAGGGTCTTTTGCCTTAGGCGAGAGTCTACTCAAAATTATGGAGTTGGCTTTCTCCAATAGTATGATTGGATTCTTGCCTTTGGTTCGCGGCTTATGCTTAGCCATACATACATCCTTCAGAAATCTCGCATAAGTTGGTACATGGTGAATTATATCCATCAATGGGATGTTTATTTGGACCAGCTCAAAGAGCTTGACCAGGTCCTCCTCAAGAGCCACGAGTTTGGTTTTCCTCTTTCCTTTAGACAAGGTGTTTGGAAATGGAACTTCTGTAGGTTCCTCTAGAATTGGTCCAGGTTCTTTATCTGGGATAGGGGTATCCTGGATGACTAGCTTAGGGTTTGGGTTGGAACTACCAGGCTGAGAGTGGCTCGAGTAAGGTCGGTTCTGAGTTGTTTTTCCACTACGGGTGGTAACAGAATTCAGTCCATCTTGGTTCTGGGTTGGGGTAGGCAAAAGAGGTGGTTGCTGCTGATAACCTGCATATGATGTTGAAGCCTCCATCCCGTCGGGTGATGGAGCAGAAGGGGCCTGATAAGCATAGTGAGCCTGGCCCTGAGTCGGGTTCATAACGTGCCTCTGGTTTGGATGTTATTTGGATTAGGCAGAGATTACAAAGGGAGTACACCAGGCTGGCGGGAATTTGCCATTTGGGTGAGTTGATTGCGAACCTCTGTGATCTCATCTTTGTGCTACTTTTGCATAGCTGCATTCATCTTCTAAATGTTAGCCAGAGTCTAAAGGATAAGAGTCATTTGATCTTCTCGAGTTGGCCTGGTTTGGTAAGCTGGGTTGGGCTGAGGTTGAGGCAGCTGATATGGACAAGAAACTTGTGGTCGGGGCTGATATTGAGGTCTCTGATTTTGATTATTCCCTAACCATGTAAAATTAGGATGATTACGCCATCCAGGGTTGTAAGTGTTTGAGAAAGGATCATTCTAGATGGCATTGAGATCCTCACAAGTTTGAGGAACCTTGAAGAAATCAGAAGACGATGGTTCAGAGTTCCCCCAACTAGAGTAGGCAGATTCAGAGTTTCCTTCAAACCCTAGATCAGACGAAGGTGGGTATGGATCCATCCCTTGAGAAGATCGGTGGTAGATGTTGTGCACAGCCTCCCTCCCAGAGGGTGGTTGTGCGAACGGGTTTTGCGCAGAGGTGGATCGTTGCAAATGTTGAGTCAGCTCATCCACCTTCTTCTAAATGATTGATACCTTGTCCAGGCGACTGGCCATTAACTCCAAGTCGACGGAAGAGGATAGGCCCTGCGTCTCATGTGCTCTCGGCGAATTCTTCAATGCACGGGCATTCGTCCGGTCGAACATGCCCATGGATTCATTATTGATGGAGTTCTCGCACATGTTCTCAAGAATCTCCTACATGATGTCTTCGTGTTGACCCATGATGTTTCCTCCACAGGTCGCATTGATGAACAATCGAATATCCTCACGGAGTCTTTGGTAAAAAGACTGGACTTGTTCCCATTTAGGAACTCCGTGGTGGGGGCATTTTCGCATGATATCCAGAAAGCAATCCCATGCCTTATGAAGCTGTTCTCCTACTTGTTGCATGAAATGTGTGATTTGGTGCAGAAGAGAATTTGTCCGACCAATAGGGAAGAACATTTTTAGAAACTCGGATTGTAGTTCAGCCCATGTCTTGATTGGATGTGTTAGGGTTTGGTACTAGTGAGCGACCTTGGCCATGAGAGAGAAGGAGAACATTTTCATGAGCAAGATATCCTGATTTTGAGCTTCTGACCTGAAGGTCTGGGCCAGATGCTTGAGTTGCTTGATATGCTAGAAGGGATCTTCAAAATTAAGTCCATGAAATTTAGAAATAGCATGAATCATGTTGGGCTTGAGTTCATTGTCAGGACCTCTAGTTAGGATTTGGACTCGAGGTTCGATTGCCATCACAGCAGGATTGTAATGATCTCGCATCATAGGACGCTGCAGTGGATTCATAAAGGCCAAGAATAGATCGTTGAGGTGCTGAAGCTGATTTTGGAGGTTGTTTCTTCTTCTGCTGGTTGTTCCATGAGTATGGATGAAGGAGATATGGGCTCAGATGAATCATAAGATATGTCAATATGGTCGAGTGGTTGCACAAACAGGGAAGTCGAGACTTGCCCTCGATGAGAGTGAATAGCTAATGGTGGCCTCAAGGGTGGTCTTAGGGACCTCCTCCCAAACATGCACTGATGGAGAAGATGAGGGATAGAAGGTGTGATGGACCCAATCAAGACACCTAAATATCTTTGGATGACTATAGAGGTTCGGGGTGGATGATACCCCTAGATCAGAAAGTTGTCCACATGAGATTTACCTGGGCAGCCGGGAAGGGAGAATCCCGTAAAGATCCCTACTCGGTAGAGCGTCCCCACGGGTAACAGGGTTTTCCCCACTCGACCTTCCTTGTCATTGATGGTCCAGGTAGACCAGAATGGATAACTTGACCTCTAAGTCTACCAATTTTAAGTTTAGAGTGTGGGTGCTTTGGATTTCACTTGAACTTTAAGATGCTTTTGTGAGTGGTGACCTAATTTGAAGATTGGTTGACCTCGTAAGGTGGGTCAACTTCACCTGATTTGTCCTTGATTATTAGGTCCCTGCTTTTAGGATTCAAGTGAGATTTAGAGCTTGATTCTTAGGGTTTACTTCTTAGGTAAGTTCAATCAAGGCTTAAAACACACATAATTTGGGAAGATTGATCCTTGCTTTAAGCAAGTGTGTCTCTAAAACCCTAAAATGGAAACCCTAATTGGCTCTTAATTGGTCAATCAAGTAAATCCAAATCTGGCACCTAGGGCTTAATCAAGAAGGTGGTAGCCCTAGGTGTCTTAAATCCCTAAGTAGGTGCAAGAATCATGTTTGGGATGTTTTCTAAACAGAATGCATCAAATCAGGCAACTTGCGATGATTAATATAAGAATAGAGTGCAAGTTAGCCCTAATTGATTTTTCTTCTTTTAGCTTTTTCAGAATCAGGGGCTTAGGAGAACGTGGATGGAGTTTACCTGCCCCCAAAGTGTTTGATGTGTGTCTAACTCTCCATGATTGGATTCCCCTGCACAGATCACAACAAAATGGATAGAGCAAGTTAGTATCAAATCAGATATTGCAATCAAGAGATCAAATTGCACGTTGCTCCTCGGCAGTGGCACCAAAATGTTACTCGCTTTAAATTGGGGTTTTAAAAGTAATGCGCTGTAGCATAGATGATAAATTGCGAAGAACACTTAAAATTTATAGCTCAAAAGAAATTCGAGATCGAACGTAGGGAGCAATATGCCAATTTATCTCAAGATCACAATTTTAAGCAAGAATATAACAATGTAATAGCAATTTCAAGCACAAATGATATAAATGGAAGAGTTAGAATCAATGTAGCAAAAAGATTAGGGTAAAAATGGTGATTTGAATCACCAATTTACCCTATTAACAATATACTCAAATACTGCTACAGTATCAACCACACAATTTCCATGTCAACTTAAGTGTCTCAATAATGCAACAATGACTCAGAACCAGCAACAGAGGCAAAGGCCTCTCTTTTTCCTTCAAGCCTCAGGGAGAGGCACAATCACAGCATAGTACCAATAGAGGCGAAGGCCTCTTCAGATTTTGCTAGGTGTAGAAAGCAACAGAGTGCAAAAACCCCCTTCCTCTCTTACTTTCTCTCTCGGGATCGAGCGAACTAGACCAGACCCAGGTAACTGGGTTAACAGACCAAGGCCCAAACCCATGTGGAGTGAATCGCGGGCGAGGGTGTGCTTATGCACGTACGGGGGAGGACCTCACATGGAGCTTCTGAAGGGTGAGGGTGTGCATACTGAGGCGAAGGGCTCTCTTCACAAAAATAATATAACTCGCATGGAGCTTCTGAAGTTTCCGATGTTGGACTATGTCCCACACCCTTCTTCGTGCAACTGTGGATGAGGAAGTTCCTGAATTGAGCATGAAAGGGTGGTTTGTTTCTCCAATTGAGGACCTGAATGTACACCTGGAGCGAAGCTGCTTCACCTGTGTGTGGAAGCAAGGAAGAACATAGCACGAGCAAGATGGTCGCGGTCGAAGAAGGAAGGTGCTGCGGTGGAGGTCCAATGAACACCTGAAAAGGAAAACATGGCCTCATCAGATAAGCTCAGAAGGGTCGCCATGAGAAGACAAGTGCATTGGTGGTGGTTATGTGATGAATGCGTGCGCAAGGAGGGTTGATGGAGTTGAGAAGGTGTGCGAAGGAGATGGAGTTAGGTGGAGCGATTTAGTGGGTGGATCGGCGAAATAAGAGAGGGGTTTTGGTCATGGTGGAACAGTGGAGCTTTTGGGAGTTGTAGCGAGGCGGATGGTGGTCTATGGAGTGCGGGCAAACTTGCTGGAGTTCTACCAGAGGTGAAGAAGACGAAGGGGGAGATAAGTGATTGGTGGCCGTGTGTGTGTTGTGAGTATGGGAAAGAGAAGTAGAAGGAAAGAAAAAGATGTAGAGGGTCTTAGGAGAGGAGGAGAAAGGTGGAGGCTCCGGTTGTGGTTGACCGGAGTCAGAGAAGATGGAAGGGACAACAAAGCGGCAAAGGCGATTAAGGTAGAGGAACGCCCTCCCTTTGACCATTGAGGTGCGTGAGGAAGAAAGGAAGATGGTGGCACCTCCAATTTGATGGTTGGAGGTGTGGAGGAGCAGGTCGAAGAGAGGTCGCTGGAGCAAACTACGGAGGTGGCTAGTGAGGGAAGAGTGAAGGTTTTCTCTGACCAAAATTTGCTACGGAGTAATGGTTTTGCCTCTGATCCTTTTATAGGCCCAAAAGGAGGAGCTCCAAGCTTGGAAGCAAGCTTGCGAAGCTCGGAAAGTTCATGCAAACTTGATACCCACATCTTTCATGCATTCGCATGGAAGATTGGGAATGAATCAGGATTCATGGCTGGGTTTAATTGGAAGGAAATTCCTCAAGGAATCTTCCTTTCAATTTTAGGAGAGTTTGATTGAGAATCAAGCGATAAATCCTCGATCGAATCTCGACGGAGCTTGGTGTGTTCACACTAATGGCAATAGGGACCTAAATGTGAATACGATGAAAAATTTAGGGACTTATTTGTAAATAATTCAAGAAGTTAAGGGCCATTGTGTGATAAGAAGAGTTTGTCTGGACTAGAATGCAAACTAGGTCAAGGTGATCTCTGATTGGGCCCAAATTTTGGTACAAATCTAATTTGGACCCAAGGAATTTGCTGGTGAAGTAGGATTTAGGTTTTGACTAAGTTTGACTAGGTAAATTGCACATAAACCAAAATTAGGGCAATTATCTGTCTAAGACTCTATTTTAGGTCAAAATGGGTTCAGATGGTCAAATCAAGGATGCCAAACCCTAGAGAATATTTTTATATGATTTTTAGAGGGTTTAGATCAATTTTATCCTGACCATAACCTTAGTTAATTAAGCGGGTCTATTTTTAGGGTTTCAAATGTCCATTAATTCTTGAAATGCATGAAAACCCATTTCTGTCTGCATGGATCCTCTGATTGCACCACAAAAATACACCAGCAATTGTGCCGTCTTGTGCTATTTCCTAGCATTACCAGTGCATATTAGGTATCCATAGTTGCATTTGTAAAAATACACGCATGCATGCATTTAATTGAGAGGGGAGGAGAGTGAAATAAAATGGCCTTGCAATTAACAAATTCCTCAAGTGCTGCCTTGCAAAATTTCCATCTTCATTTTCTATTTCTTTTTTATTTTTGACTTTCTTCTCCGCGGCTGCATGGCATGGCTGGACCTTCCTCCTCGCGCCATGCTCTGCAGCAGCTCTCCCTGCCAGCCGCATGCAAGCCACTCCCTGCAGCCGCATACACAACCAGGGCATGGCTGTGCATGCCTACTTCCTCTATAAAACAGGCGCGGCTCCTTCTTTGCACCAGAGCCTGGTCCTCCACACAAAAAAATCACACAGCAGCTCTTCTCCTTCCAGGCCACCTCCTCCCTTCTCCCTCCATACGCAGCCCTCCTCCTCTGAGGAGACACTCTGCGGGCAGGAGCACCTCACGGTGGTGCACAACCACCACCGTGAGTCCACCACCGCCCAGCTCATCAAAGAGTCGGTGGGCGTGGTGGTTCTTTCCCTGTTTCAACATCCAAGCCACTTCAGCCATTGTAGTAGGAGCTTCAAGCTTTGAAGCTCAAAGCTCCGCACACAGCAGCAACAACAGGGCAGCAGCAGCCGCAAGGCTCTCCAGTGCACGCCTGCAGGCCGCCCTCGCCTCCAGCGTGCGCCTGCAGGCGCCCTTGCCTCCCGCTTCTTCGCAGTGCACTCACCTTTCCACCCGCAACCGGCCACCGTGCAACCCTGCAGCGGCTGGCCAAGCTTCACCGCGCACACCAGCCAACACCCGCAGGCCACCGGGTGCCCTGTCGCACTCCTTCGCCCGCGACCCAGCCCTCTCCACACGCTCTGTCAGGAAGTCCCGCCCGCAAGCCACCAGCCGGCGCACCCCTTCCACGCGCGTGCCAGCCCCGAGCTGTCTACACTCACAGCATCGGACGCAAGCGGTTGCACAGCTCACCCGGCCACTGTAACCACTGTTCACGCTTTTCTATGGAACACTGTGGCTACAGTGGGGTGACCAGTAAGTTTCTCACTTATCCGGGTCACCCGACGTGCCGCAACCGGCCTTCGCCCACGAGCGCGTCCCGCTCTAGCGCCCACCCGCACGTCTGCGTGCGGTCATCTGCCAGTGCCCGCTCCCTCCCGCGTCTTCGCCCACTTGCGCCTGCGTCTGCCCGCTCTAGCCCCTTCACGCAGCGTGGTGCACTGCGTTCCTTCCTCTGAGCCCACTCCCTTTCGTGCGTGCGCCTCTCTGCGTGCCTACGCGCCTGCGCGCACGCGTGGATCTCTAGACGTTGGGCCTGAAGCTTCAGATGCCTTAACCACGCCAACTCCAACTCTCTCTCTCTATCACACAGCACACTCTCCCTCTCTCTCTGTAAATACACATACACGCACACACTCACACTCTCGCACACACACACTCTCACCTATACACTATTATATACTTATATATATATATTTATATACATATATATATATATATACTTATATATATATATACATATAGTAGTATCTATATACTTAAGTATTAGTATACATACATATATATATATCTATATACTTATATACATATGTATATATATATATACACAAATACATTTATATATACATATACTTATATACGTATAAATATATATATATACATATATACATCTATATATATACCTATATAACTAATTATAAGTATAGATACATATATATATATATATATATACACCTACTTATACATATACATACATATATATATATATATATATATATATATACATCTATATAGTATTATATAAATACATATACATACATATATATATATATCTATACATATATCTATCTATACATATAGTTACATACCTATATATATATACATATACATATATATATACATATAACTGCATATATACCTATAAATTTATAACCATATATACATATAGATATATTTACATATATACATATATATATATATATTTTTTTTTTCATTACTTACCATACGTTGTATCGTGGGAATATCTGCACCAGTTGCTGATATTCCTTGATACACGTGTACAAAAAGCGTAGTCACACTCATCATCCATCAATCCACCTTACACTCCACGCAGCACCTTGTCCTATTGGTTGCGTCATTCTAGATGACGACCGACTCGACACCGTGCTACACTCCATCTCCGCCTCCAACCCCACCCCTTTATACATATATAATATATACATATATATATATACTATATTTACTTTATTTCTGTTTCTCTTTCCTACCAATAAAAAGATAAAGAAAATATATAAAAGAGAAAAGATAATCCTTGACTTGCAAGTACTCGGTCTTGCGAATAGCAAGACTCGTTTTGGAATCCTGATTTGGCTCAAAGCCAAGAACCTAATTTTAAGGGTGTGCCTCAAGGACAAGAATTATCAGAAAAAAAATATAAATAGAAAAACACCAAAAACACAATAAACGAGCAGAAGAGATTCGTTGTAGGAAAGGCATAGAAACTTGACTTCTAACCCCACTTCCTTGAGTTCAACCCTAGGCCTCAAAATGACCAAGATAAAATCAAGTAGGCCAGGTAAAAAAAAAAATTTTGTAAAGAGATGGTTAGGCTCAATTTAGGTTAACCACTATACGCATTTCAACGATAAAATCACCATATTAACACACCTAATCGGGTCTCGACCACAATCTTTTTGGCGCCGTTACTGGGGAAGTGCGCCTTCAAGTAAGTTTTTACTCCATTCCTGTAATTTTTCTCTTCTCACACCTTTCTCTTCACGAGTGTTTTTGTTTATTGCTATGTAGATGAACCTGTTGCAAGGAGAAGGCAGGCAGATAAAGTCGGAGACGTGGGCAAATCCAAGGCGGGAACGAGAGCGTGAAGACGTCGACACCACACTGGAGCTTCGCACACGTTGCTGAACAAGTAGGTTTTTCTTACTTAGCAACCTAGGTTAACTTGTAACCTTAATAATAAAAAAAAAAACTAGAAAAACTTCTTGGGATCTCTTGGGGCAAGTGGACTAAAATTCACTTGTTTGATTAATTACCTTTACTTCCACCGCCCCAGGATTTCTCGCAAAACTTCGCATAGCGAAAATCCAAGAATCTTGATTCTTGAATTTTTCACCGTGTGAAGTATTCTTTGAGGCAAATAAAAAGATTGATTGCCATCCCTCTTTGCCTTACTTATCTACAATTCGGGATCACATTTTTGGTGGGGAGACTTGGAATTGAGTTGATTCCAACCCCACCACGACCTTTCACGTGCCTAAGATTCGATCCTAAATGCTTCAACCCCAACAAATTGATTTTCTTTATCTTTTGGTTGAGCCTTGTGTGTGGAAATCACTCTGGTGATTGGGAGCACTTGAATTAAATTGCTTTGGCTCCCTTTCACACTAATCTAAAACTAATTCGTGCATCCACACATAGAAATCTCCATTTAGGGAAGTCCATTGCATTTTAGCATGCATTAACCAATTGCATTGAAAAAGGGTTTGTTGGGCTTAGAAAGAAAACTCGTATTCTCACAAAACCCGGAGATTGGTTGAATTGATAATTCAGAGAAATCCTAAAATTCATACTACTTAAAGCTGAAACTCTAAAAGCCATTCACCAATTAAAGCTTCAATTCGGGGAGATTTCCTCGTTGCATGCTTGGATTACACACTCTCTAAAAATCAATCACTTGGGCATTACCCGTAAATAACGCCCTTCACATTCCAAAAGCACTTGATCCTAAGCCTCTAACTAAAACTGGTAGCAACTTGACCCTTCTTAAGGATTGGAGGTCTAACTACCTGCGTGTAGCGCCTACGTGCTGGTGAGGGTTCCCACGTGCTATCGGGTGTCTAAGACTGGGGCAAACAGCCTTTCAATCTGGCTCGATGGTTCCGCGGTGCTCGCATTCGGTTCCGTAATTTGTGATAGTAGGTAACTTAGATCTTTAGGTCTAAGGGCACACTGTTGAGATTAGGAATTTGATTGAATTGATTTGTCATCAAGTGTACCTATTGCGACGTCATTTCTCTCATCTCTTTTCCCTTCTTATCTCCCCAATTCTTCCTGCAGTAGTGCATGTTTGGGAGGAGGTCACAAAACCCTGAACTGTTTGAATTGTCTGATAATTTTAGAAAAGGAGCCGAATCATCCTCCTCCTCCACAAACATGGCTGCATGCCCACCCCTAAATCCCGAGGGAGGAAACTGCCCTCAAAACCCACCAGGTGGTGGAGCCGTGGATCCCATAACCTGCCTCCAAGCCCAAATGGAAATGTATATTGAGCAAATGGAAGCCATTCAGGAAACATTGGAGGAAATGCAGAACCCTCCCGAATGGGAGGAGCCTAGGTCACTTAGCTCCTATCAGAATCCTGCTGCTACAGAGACCATAGGACAAATTCGTGTCCCAATGGGCGGGGACGACTTTGAACTGAAACTGAACATAATTGGCCTAATAAATTTTCACTTGCATGGTCTTGCAAGTGAAGCTCCTTTTCTCCACTTGGAAGACCTAACCCAATTGGCTAAAACTATTAAACCAAGAAATATCGGGTTACCTATAGTCATGAAAATGTTCCCATTTTCATTGCGGGACAAAGCGTCGCCGTGGTTACGCACCCTTAGGAGAACCATCCACTCTTGGGAAGAGATGCGAACAACGTTTCTCAAGAAGTTCTTCCCAATCGGGCGAACCAATGCGCTTCGCCGTGCTATCACTTCATTTACGCAACAAAACGGCGAACAATTTCATGAGGAATGGGAGAGATATAATGGCCTCCTCAGGAAGTGTCCGCACCACGGTCTGCCTAAGTGTCATATAGCCCAGATCTTCTACTATGGGCTAAATGAGACTTTGAAGCAGATTGCAGACGCTTCCTGCGGAGGGAATTTTATGAATAAAGACGAGAATGGAGCATTCGAATTATTTGAAAATATGAGTGAAAACTCAATGAACAATGCCTCCATTGTCGCCTTTAATCGTACCAGCCAGCCTCGAAATGTCCACGAAGTTGACATGGGACCCTCCCATTCATCCACTGATCTCAGCCTTATGGCACAAAAACTAGATGAAGTCTCCATTGTGCACAAGAAGCTGGACGAGCTTCTGGCCAACCCCGCCCGTTCTATGGCAAACACCCCCACCTCACCACTTCGTCACAATCCCAATTCTTCCAACACCAGGCTTGTCCCGAGAAACCCTGTAAGACCTTCCTTACTGAGTGTTGCACCGAGCGACTCGGTAAGCCATGTGGATATGGCTCTTGCGAGCCAGTATTTCGACATGGAGGACCAAGCCTCTGTGTGCTCGGAAGCGTATTTACATGCGGACACGTCTTCTAGCATAGAAGACGCTTGTGCCCTAGGGAACAATCCGTTCTCTGCCACTTATAGCCCAGGGTGGCGAACTCATCCGAATTTCGCATGGTCCAACAACCCGCAGCGCCAAAACCCCGCGAGTGGACCAATGCGACCATTCGCTCCCGTCATCCCAAGGGCCCAGTCTAATCCTATGGCGAATCCGCCATCAGGCCCTTGCGTACCACAAGCAGAACACGCAACAAGTCCTCTTGACAAATTGATGCGAATGATGACGGAAATGTCAAAGCGCCATGAAGAGAACATGATCTCTCTTCAACACCAATTGGCGTAGCAGAATGCTGAGATCAGTCAACTACTCATGGCGACTCGATCTCAGGGCACTCTTCCCACCCAACCTGTTCCCAACCCGCGAAATTTCGTACCTCGTGGTCCGCAACCATAGGTACAACCTTCTTAGGGACAGGTTCACCAGATTCTGCAAGCTCCAAGCATTCCACCAAGATTTCAGGCTAATCCCGCTGCAACACCTCACTCTTATGTCCCCATTGCGAACCCTCCTCCTCCTTATGATCCGACTGGACCCGCATCGTCCAATGCTATCACTACGAGGAGTGGTAAGCAGACCGTCGATTCGCCTCGACCTGATCTTGGCCTCTCTTCTTCATCGCCCTCTCATTTCGGATGCACACTGCATTCGCGAGAGGATGATACACCCAAATTGGTGCCAGAATCAATCCCATTCCCTGAGGCTCTACTGAGGGAGTCAAAAGGCAAGAAGAAGGATACGCAGGCCTTTGATAACCTGCGTAATTTGTTCAGGGATGTAGAAATCAAGGTACCCCTGCTCGAGGCTATCGATAACATACCTACTGTCGCTCGATTTTTCAAAGACTACACAACACCCAGGCGACAATCAAAGAAAACTAAGAATCCGGTGGTTCTCTCGCCTCATGCGAGTTGTGCTATACTGTCAAATCTACCACCGAAGCAGAAAGATCTGGGCACACCGCTTATCTCCTGTAGCATCCAATGCTGCAATTTTAGTCGTGCCCTGCTTGATCTAGGATCTTCCATCAATCTTATACCAACCATCATGCTTGAAAATTTTTCCCTGGGAAATCTGAAACCCACCCCTGTCACGTTACAGTTGGCAGATCGTTTTGTCAAAATTCTGAAGGGTGTGGTGGAAGACGTGGTGGTTAGGGTCAACCATCTTTGTTTTCCTATTTACTTTCTTGTTTTATATATGGAAGTTCCTAGCTCACTTTCTGATTGTTCGATCATCATCTGTCAACCTTTCTTGGCCACAGCTCGCGCCCATATCAACTGTGAGTCGGGCTGTATTGAGATTGCTGTTGGACCTGAAAAGCTCAAGCTTAACATCTTCAAGGCAGCCAAGAATTTTGATTGCAATTGTATCGAGGATGACACGTCTGACGTGGACATGGCCGTCAGCGTGTGTATCGAACTAATTGGGACCTATTCTCGCTGCTGCGGATTACCTGTAAACACTGATGACTGCCTGATCAACACATACTGTGATGTTCCCCCATCCCTCCCTATTTCCGTATCTTCTCCTGACCAGACTTCTGATGAGGTTTTCTCCGCTTCCCATACCTCGTGGTCTGAGTCATATCCGGGCTACTCATCGCTAGTCCACACTCTTGAAGACCGGATTGCCCTTTCTTTCCCTCCAAATCAGGCAGATTTGCAACTCCACACTGGGACCTTGAGCCCATATACTACTCACTAGGGCTATTCCTTTTTGGATCCATCTATCCAAGAAGCCCCTCTTCTTTGCCAATCTGAGGGCCAACTTCTTCCTCCTGACTTGTTCTCCAATCCGCCTGGGACACCCTCGTCCCAGGAAATGCCAGATCTTTCTCCATCCACCATCACTTTTCACGCCACTGTCACGATCACTTCACTTTTCACTTCACCACCCACCATCCACCCACCCTACCACCCTGCTGTTTACTCTGCACCTCAGCTCTCGTTACCCGATCTTTCATCCTTCCTCTACTCTACCCTGCATGCATATGAGGACATAGCATCGTTTGGCATGGGGGGTGGATAGGCATCCATAGGATCTGGGTATTTTATGGTGTCATGCAATTTCCACCTATATATATATATATATATAAAGAAAAAAAAATTATGTTTAGTAATGATCTGAAGGTTGAAACAAAAATACAATAAGTGTTTATGGATATTCAACCACTGTTTTGAAGACTTTCCAGGCTACAAAAGATTGATTCACTCAGGCTCAGCTTAATTCACTTGAACATTGACAAAATAGATCGGAATCTCTCCTAACTAAGGATGTATTCTTGTACCTGAGACACCAGTACAGGATCCGTTGGTTTGCTTCTACTTGAGAGCCTAAGTAATCTTTGTTCACACTACACATATCAAGAAAGACTAGGTGAACATAAGATCCAACCCTAGTGTTCATTAGGGAAGGTAGAGTCCTTACCTGTGCGTGCAGGTAGACTTTTTATCCCAGGCTTTAGTCTTATGTTTAGGAGAGACCCTTTCCACCAAAAAGGAACCCTCCCACCAAAAAGAAAAGTGTGCTCCTCCAAATAATGTTGTAAGAGATATACTGACATGTGTTTAAAAAAAAAAAAAGATGCAAATAAGTCAGTATATCTCACAAATATCTGTAAAAGTCTTCCCCTAAAAAAGTTCTTCAAGGAAAAAACCCTGTTCGCTCTGAGCCACAAATATCAGAAAATGGGAGTTGAGTTTCCATCTTCCTTTTAAGGGTCAATCCGAAGACATAAGCTGAAACTGGGACCAACCTGTACCTAAAAATTCATGAAACCCTGGGCTTGAGTCTTAATGTTCATCTGGTCAGTCTTGATCCTTCACTATGCACAAGCCATAATCTCTTGAGCTCTCGAGTACAACAAAAACCTCCTAGGCCCTGGAAATCAAACTTAAGGTTTAAATATAAAGAGTCTAGGTTAGTTGAGAGATGATCTATGTCATATGAGACTTAAAGTACTAGTACTCTTCTCTACAATTGGTTCTCACAATATCCAACAATAAACACACCTATATCGCCTAAGAAGAAAATCTTCAGCTGAAGATCATTTCTAAATGCTGTTTTGCTAGGGACTAGCAAAAGATAGGCATGGGGGTATGATTGCACCGCAAAAATACACCTGCAATTGTGCCGTCTTGTGCTATTTCCAAGCATTACCAGTGCTATTTCCAAGCATTACCAATGCCTTCGCCCACACGCGCGTCCCACCCCGCGTCCCACTCCAGCGCCCACCCACGCGTCTGCGTGCGGTCCTCTGCCAGTGCCCGCTCCCGCCCACATCTTTGCCTACGTGCGCCTGCGTCTGCCCACTCCAGCCCCTTCGCGCAGTGCGGTGCGCTGCGTTCCTTCCTCCGCACCCACTCCCCTGCGTGCGTGCGCCTATCCGCACGCCTACGCGCCTAAGCACGCGTGTGGATCTCCAGACGTCGAACCTAAAGCTTCAGACGCCGTAACCATGCCAACTCCAGCTCTCTCTCTCTCTCTCTCACATCACACTCTCCCTCTCTCTCTGCAAATACACATACACGCACACACTCACATTTTCGTACACACACACTCTCACCTATACATTATTATATACTTATATATATATACATATATATATTTATATCTATATATATATTTATATACATATATATATATACTTATATATATACATATAGTAGTATCTATATACTTAAGTATTAGTATACATACATATATATATATACACATATATATTTATATATACATATACTTATATACGTATAAATATATATATATATATATACATATATACACACCTACTTATACATATATATATATATATATATATACAAATATACATACATATATACATATATATATATACATCTATATAGTATTATTTACATACATATACATACTTATATATATATATATCTATACATATAGTTACATACCTATATATATACATATACATATATATATACATATAACTACATATGTACCTATATATTTATAACCATATATACATATAGATATATTTACATATATACATATATATATATATTGTTTTTCATTACTTACCATGCGTTGCATCGCGGGAATATCTGCACCAGTTGCTAATATTCCCCGATACAAGCGTACAAAAAGTGTGGTCACACTCATCATCCTTCAATCCACCTTACACTCCACGCAGCACCTCGACCTGTTGGTTGCGTCTCTCTAGACGACGACCGACTTGACACCGTGCTACACTCCATCTCCGCCTCCACCCCCACCGCTTTATACATATGTAATATATACATATATATATACTATATTTACTTTATTTCTATTTCTCTTTCCTGCCAGTAATAAGATAAAAAGAAAATATAAAAGAGAAGATAATCCTTGACTTGCAGGTAGTCCATCTTGCGAATAGCAAGACCCATTTTGGAATCCTGATTTGGCTTAAAGCCAAGAACCTAATTTTGAGGGTGTGCCTCAAGGATAAGAATTATTAAAATAAAATCTAAATAGAAAAACACCAAAAACACAATAACGAATAAAAGAGATTCGTTATGGGAAAGGCGTAGAAACTTGACTTCTAAGCCTACTTCCCTGAGTTCGACCCCGGGCCTAAAAGTGACCAAGATAAAATCAAGTAGGTCAGGTAAAAAAAATATTTTGTAAAGAGATGGTTAGGTTCGATTTATGTTAACCACTATATGCATTTCAACGATAAAATCACCATATTAACACACCTAACCGGGTCCTAAATGTGTTTCCCTTCTTTGATTCTTCTTCTTCTTCTGATTTTCTTCCTTTCCTCTTCTCTGTGCTTGTTCTTTCTCTTCTGCAGTGCTTCTTTTCTTCCTATTTTCTTCTGTCTTCTTTCTTTCTTCTACAGGTCTTCTTACTTGTCTCTGCTTCCTTTGCTTCAGTTCCTCTTCTTCTGCTGCTTGTCTTCTATTTCTTTTCTTCTTCGATTCTTCTCTTTTTCCTTCGCCTTTTCCTTTTCTTCTCTTTTTCGTCTGCGAAGGCTTCCTTACTTCTTCTTCATTTCCCTTGCTAGCAGTGGCTATGTGTTGGCTTCACTCCTTCCTTCTTTCTTCCTTCCCTGCACAACCACAGCAAAGCAAAACCTAACCCTCTACCCACACCCGCGTCTCTCTTTCTGTCTCTGTGTAAACCAATCTTCAGCACGCTCTCCCAGAGCAGGGTAAACGGGTCGAATCTCGTGCCAGATCCGTCAGGTGAAACCACAGACGTGGCACAGTGAGATAGGTGAGGGACCTCACCCTAAGTGCATTCGGAGGCACTGAACCCATATCACATAAACAATATAAACCATGCCAGTGCTTTGTAAGTTACCGATGTGGGACTAATGGTCGCTGCCTTCGCTCGCGCGCGCCTGCAGAAATCCTTCCTGCAATTGCCACTACTGCGGACTCTTCTGCGCCTCTTGCAGGACCCCTTGTCTTCGCAAGGCCTACCCGAGTTAGCTACTCCTGGAATCTTGCAGTCCTGAGGCCTGGAGCAAGCGTGGAGCTTCTTCAAGTTGCCCTCAATGGCGGCCGGAGCTTGAGATCTGTTAGACATGAAAAGAGCCTCGCGGCCTAATCAAATCACCGAGGGACCTTCGCCGTGTCATGGCAAAGGTGAAACGCTAGGTGGCAGGCCACGGGGCAGCCTAGGAGTGCATGCCTAGGTCATCCTGTGGTCGAATGGATGGGTGTGTTCGGGGGATTGTTGGGTAGGTGTAGAGGGTCTATGGATGGGCGGAGGTTACTCAGTGAGGTGAGGCGGGGGTTATGTGATGGTAGGCAAGGTGTGTGGGGCTACGGAGCGACGGGAGTGTCTCGCCGGAGGGTGGCCAGAGATGAGGAAGATGATGGTGAACAGTGGCGGTCGAGGGGTTTTTGATGAAATAAAATGAGGGAAATGAAAGAGGGGATAGAGGAGAATGGTTTTAACCTAACTAAAGGGACGAAGGGGACGAGGAAGTGGATGGCAGTACCTGCTGTCACCGGAGAAGAAAGCGCCCAGTGGAGGAAGACGGCAGCGACGACGGGGCTAAGGTAGTGCGCGCGGGTGTTGCGCGACGCGGAGGAGGATGAGGAAGATGACTCTGCCACTGGTTTTGTGGCAGAGTGAAGAGGAAGGGGAAGGGGGCTCGCTAGAGCTCACTGGACCTCTTGGCTGTAGAAGAAGGAGAAGAATTTGAGGTGGAATTCCGGCCAAGTCGAGCTGAGGAGGTGCGGTCGGAGTTAGGGTTTAATTTATAGGTGTTTGGCCGTGCTTCTGGTGCGTGGAGGGAAAGCTTCTAACCACCGATGTCTCACCGAAGATGGAAGGTGGTTAGATACCCAAATCTCTCATGTGTTCGCACGAGAGATTGGGTGCAAATCTGAGATCATGATCAGGCTCAGATGGAAGGGGATTCCTCAGAGAATCTCCCTTCCAATTCTGGGAGGAAATCTCTGAGGGATCTAAGCGTATCCCCCCTGTCAACCTCGCTGGAGAAGGATTCTGCCCCAATAATGGCTGAAGGACTTGATTGTAAGATTGGTGAGGAAGCTAGGGGGTTCTATGTGATATTTTTCAAAAGATAGGGACCAAAATGTGATTGGGTGTACTAAATTGCAAAGTAGGTCAAGATGACCTCCCCTTAGGTCCAAATTTTGGTACAAACCTAATTTGGACCTAAGGAATCCAATGGTGAGGTTGGATTTTAGGTTTGACCACCTTTGACTGGACATTTTGTGTAAGAACCCAAATTAGTTCAATTGATGAGCTAGGACCCTAATCTAGGTCAAACTAGGTTCCAAAGGCCAAATTGAATGTTGTAAACCCTAGGGGATATTTTTCCATGATTTTTAGAGGGTTTACTTGATTTTTATCCTGATCGGAATCTTTTCGAATTAAGAAGATCTATTTTAGGGTTACCAAATGTCATTTAAATCCTGGATTGCACATGAACCCATTTCTGATTGAATCAACCCACTTTTTATCTCATTTAGATCATTTGACCTATGCTCTATCTCTGAGAAATCTCGTTTATGTACTGCAATGGTAAAATTGCAGTTTTAACCTTTATTTCATATTTTCTTCTCAGAACACTTATTCCTCCAATTAAGCCCTCTTCTAAGTCATCCAGGAGCTTTTATTCTCTTTATTATGTTAAAATGGGCTAGTTATGGCTTATGATGAGGTTCTCATCATACCCCCATGCCTAGCTTTTGCTAGTCCCTTAGCAAAATTTCAAGGTTTTAACTTTCATTCTAGACCCTGAGTGTTTGTCATTAATTATGATAAGTGCTTCTTTTGTGATTAGGTCAGAATGCCGACAATAGGCCTAGAGGTACTCAAGTACCAACCAAAATCCGGACCTGACCCGCTTTAGCCTCAGTCCTCCGCAAAGGTTTCTAAGGCCCACAAAAACTAACCTAGGGTTTGTTGGACTCCGCGATTAAAGCACCCGTGCTTGAGACATTTTTAGCCTAGGTTCAGTTTGTAGTGCATTTTTGTAAGAGAGAGATAGAATATTTATTTGTTTAGAAAGCTTTCTCTCTCTTTTCTTTTTATTTCTAGCTTCGGATTGGCTTCTCAACACGGTCTGTTTCAGATTCGTCGTCCCCATCATCAATCCTCAAGGGTCCCTAGCTATCGATGCTTCAAGATAGCATCGCCCATGGCAACCCCCAGAACCCTGGCTTTCGAGATTTTGAGATAATCCTACCCATGGCGTTCCATGGCTGAATTCAGACCTTGGCGATCGACATTTCGTGATAATGCTGCCCATGGTATCTGAACTAGCAGAGTGCTTATATGCCCCTAGTAGGATATTTAAATATCCTAAAAGACAAGCACCGAGGAGGCGATATGTTGTTACGCATCTTCGACGGGAATTTCCCACCTCTCTGCATCGGGAACTCATCCAAATCAACTTGTGTTGATAGGCTGCTCCTAATCTAGGTGACTTTTTCAGAACATTAAATGCTTTTGCGTGATTTGGATATTTATGCGCACTGAACCAGACTGTATGTGAATTTGGGGTGCTTAGGTTACCGAATCCCACAAATCGAAGGTCAGTTAACGAGGCGAATACTTCCTAAGCCTTAGACCTAATACTTAAGCTTTGCATTTTCCCCAACCTCTTGAGGATTATCCATATTTTAGCGGATACGTGAATTTTTAAGCTAAAGAATCTAGCCCAAGAGGCCTAAAATCAGCGTTCCCGCTAATCTCTTGTTATGTCTCCTTAGCACTTTTCTTTTATTTCTTTTCTTGATCTGGTCTAGAACTTCAGTTAATTCCTTAATCTTTTACTAATGACTACCTCTTTTTCTTTTTCATTTTGTGCTCCTTTTTTGTCATTTTTGCTTTTTTTCTCCTCCTTATGATTATGTGGCTCACAAAATTTCCTCCCTCCCCCATTTTTTGTTCTTTTTCAATTTTTTTGTGTTTTTGACATATGCGAACTTTTTTGTGTGAGAATCCTTCTGATTTTTTCTTGGTTCTGTATGTATGCACTTTATCACCCCCCCATGCCTAAGTTTTGCAATGTCCTCATTGTAAACAAAGGGTGTGAAATAGTGTTGAGGTCAGGGACTTAGAACAGGATACATCGGGTGGGTGAATGGGTCGGAAATGACTGATGCGAACAATTTCAAGCTCTGGTACATGTACCAGAGGTGGGATCAACTGTCTAAGGCTGAACTCAAGGTGCAATGGACGTGGAGTACGGACGGATAATCAGACGGGTTTCTATTTTTGGGATGATGGGTTGCCTCCCGTTAAGCACTAAATTTGATGCCTTCAGCCGAGCGGAAAATGCGGTGGAGAGGGAGTGGTCAAATCAGCAGAATTTTGTAAAGCAAGCACTTTGATTAAGAGCCTGGTTGGTCCAACCAGGTGCTTGTTAAGATTAGTAGGCTGGTGATGCAGCCCAAACCCAATGAGTCTGGTGGGTTGATAGATGTAGATCAACAGATACGGAACCCACCATATGCAATGAAGTTCTGATGGATATGGAAGTGAAAACTCGGGTTTAGGCTGAGTTGAATCAGCCTGGTCAGAGTAGGGTTCAGAAAAATAATCAATGTGTGGTGTGGAAACCCTACAGGGGTGATCAAAGAATGATGGATCTTGCTTTTCGGTTTGATTAATACCCGATACCTGGTATAGATATGGAGTTGAATCATCTGCAAACGGCTCAGTGAGAGGTGAATCAGAATAGAAATTGAGTCCGGTTGCGGGTCAGGGTAGGGAACGGGTTTTGATTGATTCTGTATATGTGGAGCAGGTGGCTTCAAAGAAAATTGGCTTGTTATAATCAAGAAGCAGATTTTCTCTGATGTTATGGTCAGATTCGAAGTCATCAGAGAGTTTGCGAAAACCAAAATTTGAATGAGATTCAAGATCGTGAGTTCCACCATAGAATAAATCATATGTTGTAGATTCAGCAGCCTGACTGGGGTCTAGCCTAAATATGAATTCTGAGCTTAAAAAGGTGTCCCTATATGGTAGAAGTTCAGGTTCAAAGCTAGTAGGGTAGACCCAATTGAAACCCCACTCGTCCAACTCCTCAATTTCTGTATCGTAAATTGGCATGACTTCCGAAAAATCGATTAGTTCCTCTGAGGATGTTGACGAGGGATATTCATCAAATAAAAGCCCAAAATCATATTCTTCATTAAAAGATTGATCTTCTTCATATGGGGCCTTGAAATCTTCAAAATAGGTTTTAGATCTAGATTCTGGGCTTAGGATGTGGGTTGAATTACTAGAATCTAGGTCTGAATAACCTTCGAGGGTCACCTTATCAGAATATGGGACGGAATTTACACCCTCGAGAGGTTCAGTTCTGCTCTCATTATTGCAGGAGTTTTGGGATTCTAAGCTTGGTGATTCATGGTATTTTCCTACATTTGGAGCTTCCCAACCTTCTTCAATATCAGGCACATTATACTCCATCTGGGTTGGGAATCCACAACCATTTTGTGCCTCGAACCCAAGATCAGATTGATCCTCGATGTTGTCCCAAGATGGTTCATCTTCTGTTTGTGGTATATACGGGTACTTTTGGTCAATAACTTGTTTTACTAATCTCATTATCTCTTCCCATTTTTCAAGACTATCTTGGTGTTGCTTCCAAAGTTGAGGATTTGTCATACATTGAAGGTATATAAGATTGTGCAGTTTTTCTATCTCAATGTATGCAGTAATGAGCAAGTCACGGGTTGATCCTTTTGTGGCTTCTGCTAATAGTACTTGGGCACAAGTTATGATAAAGGTTGTGGTTGTTGGGACATCAACCTGGATGTTTCCTACTGGTGTTGAGGTTTTGTCTTTTTCATAGAATTTCAGGGCATCCTCAATCATTTTATCTCTCATGGATCTTTGATATTCAGGTTTCTTGAATGGTAGTCGTAGGTGGTTTGGCTGCATATTTGGATCAGGTGGTGGAATCATGATGTAGAATCAGAGTTTGAATCAAGATGTAGAATCAAATTATGAAGCGATTAGATCTGAATAACGAGTCCCACTAAAAATGTGTGTGTGTGTGCTCTAAAGAGAAAAGATGAGGGACTGGAGATGTTTTTGACCCAATCAAGACACCCAAAGATGTTTGGATGGCTATGGAGGTTCGAGGCGGATGGCACCCCTGGATCAGAAAGTTGTCCACCTGAGAATTACCTGGGCAGCCAGAGAGGGAGAGTCCCGCAAAGACCCTTACACGGTAGAGCGTTCCCACAGGTTACAGGGTTTCCCCCACTCGACCTCTCTTGTCGCTGAGATTCCAGGTAGACTAGAATGGGGACCTTGACCTCTTAAGTCTACCACTTTTATTTCAAAGGTGCTTTAGGGTTCTCACTTGAACTTTAGATAGTTTGATGTTGTGACCTAATTTAGAGGTTGGTTGACCCAAGGGGTCAACTTCACCTGACCTGTCCTATAGATGGCAGAATGATTCTAGGTTTGGAGCCTAGTGATCACCCTGATTTGACTCCCAAGTTATTAGGTCAAAGATTTTAAGATTCAAGTGACTTTAGAGCTTAATTTTTAGGGTTTGTCTTGTTAAGATCTCTTCAATCACAGGCTTGGGTAGCACACTGATGCGGGAGGGTTTATTTCCTTTTGTACAGGCATGTGTGAGCTAGCACTCCAAGATCCTACTGTAGAAACCCTAATTTGGTTCTATTTCCAATCCTCTTTTTCTTTTTGAAAAGGTTCTCTTTGGACTTAAAAGCAAGAAGTGTGTTGTCCGCAGAGATTAAACGTGATTTCTATTAGGCACATGAATTTGTGGGATAGAATCTAAAAAATCACTCCAACTTCAAGAAGATTTGAAAAATTTTCGCAAAATCAGGAAACGTTTGCCTTAAAGATGGTGATTACTATAGAAAGAAGGCAATTGATTCCTAACTTAATTTTCTTCCTTTTATCTTTCAAAGCCTAGGGGATAGTTTAAGGAAGAAAAGAAATTACCTGCCCTGGAGTGGTTGACTTGTAGGAGGGATTTTCTCGTGAAATACCTGCAAGAACACAACAAAGCAAAGTAGGGCAAGTTAGTGTTCAATATGATAAAAAGTATGTAGAGACAAGTGATAAATTACGTGTTGCTCCCCGGCAACGGCGCCAAAATGTTGAGGCGAAACTCGATTGTGTTTTAACAGTTAATTACGTCGTAGTATAGGTGATCAAGCGTCGTCAACAAATAAAAGTTTTATTACTCGAAAACCTAAGTATCCAAGGTCGAACACAGGGAGCAATTGGAATTTACTACTAATCTCAAGAATGTAATTGAACACTTTAATTACTCAAAACTTTAATTCAAATGTCAATGCATGAGTTTGAAAAGCAATTATGGTAAAAAGAAAGAATTGGACGTCTGATCATGGGATCAGACATCTTAAAAATGTGTTTCCCTTCTTTGATTCTTCTTCTTCTGATTTTCTTCCTTTCCTCTTCTCTGTGCTTGTTCTTTCTCTTCTGCATTGCTTCTTTTCTTCCTATTTTCTTCTATCTTCTTTCTTTCTTGTCTCTGCTTCCTTTGCTTCAGTTCCTCTTCTTCTGCTGCTTGTCTTCTATTTCTTTTCTTCTTCAGTTCTTCTTCGCCTTTTCCTTTTCTTCTTTTTTTCGTCTACGAAGGCTTCCTTACTTCTTCTTCATTTCCCTTGCTAGCAGTGGCTAAGTGTTGGCTTCACTCCTTCCTTGTTTCTTCCTTCCCTGCACAACCACAGTAAAGCAAAACCTAACCCTATACCCACACCCGCGCGTCTCTCTTTCTCTCTATGTAAACCAATCTTCAGCACGCTCTCCCAGAGTAGGGTAAACGGGTCGGATCTCATGCCAGATCCATCAGGTGAAACCACGGACGAGGCACAGTGAGGTAGGTGAGGGACCTCACCCCAAGTGCGTTCGGAGGCACTGAACCCATATCACAAAAATAATATAAACCATGCCAGCGCTTTGTAAGTTACCGATGTGGGACTAATGGTCGCTGCCTTCGCTCACGCGTGCTTGCAGTAATCCTTCCTGCAATTGCCACTATTGCGGACTCTGTTGCGCCTCTTGCAGGACCCCTTGTCTTCGCAAGACCTGCCCGAGTCAGCTGCTCCTGGAATCTTGCGGTCCTGAGGCTTGGAGCAAGCGTGGAGCTTCTTCAAGTTGCCGTCAATGGGGCTAGGGCAGCGCGCGCGGGTGTTGCGCGACGCGGAGGAGGATGAGGAAGACGACTCTGCCACTGGTTTTGTGGCAGAGCAAAGAGGAAGGGGAAGGGGGCTTTCCGAAGCTCACTGGACCTCTTGGCCGGAGAAGGAGAAGAATTTGAGGTGGAATTCCGGCTAAGTCAAGCTGAGGAGGTGCGGTCGAAGTTAGGGTTTAATTTATAGGTGTTTGGTCGTGCTTATGGTGCATGGAGGGCAAGCTTCTAACCACCGACATCTCGCCGGAGATGGAAGGTGGTTAGATACTCAAATCTCTTGTGCGTTTGCACGAGAGATTGGGTGCAAATCTGGGATCATGATCGGGCTCAGATGAAAGGGGATTCCTCAGAGAATCTCCCTTCCAATTCTGGGAGGAAATCTCTGAGGGATCTAAGCGTATCCCCCCTGTCAACCTCGCCGGAGAAGGATTCTGCCCCAATAATGGTGGAAGGACCTGATTGTAATATTGGCGAGGAAGCTAGGGGGTTCTATGTGATGGTTTTCAAAAGATAGGGACCAAAATGTGATTGGGTGTACTAAATTGCAAAGTAGGTCAAGATGACCTCCCCTTAGGTCCAAATTTTGGTAAAAACCTAATTTGGACATAAGGAATCCAATGGTGAGGTTGGATTTTAGGTTTGACCACGTTTTACTGGACATTTTGCGTAAAAACCCAAATTAGTTCAATCGATGAGCTAGGACCCTAATCTAGGTCAAACTAGGTTCCAAAGGCCAAATTGAATGTTCTAAACCCTAGGGGATATTTTTCCATGATTTTTAGAGGGTTTAATTGATTTTTATCCTGACTGTAACCTTGTTGAATTAAGAGGATCTGTTTTAGGGTTACCAAATGTCATTTAATTCTTAAATTGCACATGAACCCATTTTTGATTGAATCAACCCACTTTTTATCTCATTTAGACCATTTGACCTATGCTATATCTCTGAGAAATCTTGTTTATGTACTGCAATGGTAAAATTGTAGTTTTAACCTTTATTTCGTGTTTTCTTCTCAGAACACTTATTCCTCCAATTAAGCCCTCTTCTAAGTCATGCAGGAGCTTTTATTCTCTTTATTATGTTAAAATGGGCTAGTTATGGCTCATGATGAGGCTCTCATCAGTAACCACTATATATTTGGTGTACTTTTTCTATGGTTTGTTTTATTTGCAATAATTTCTACCACACTATTCATCCCTCCTTCTAGTTTGCTTGTGTCCTTTAGATCCTACAAGTGGTATCAAAGCGGGTTGCGAAGAAGACATGACAAACCTCTTCGCTATGGCATCATCAACAAAGTGCATCGAAGGACAATCATCTACCTGTCCTCCCTATTTTGATAGGATGGACTATGGGTACTAGAAGAGGAGGATGCAAGTCCTCCTCAAGGCAATTGATGAGGAGTCTTGGACCCTCATTCAAGAAAAGTATTTAGATCTGGAGCCACAAGGAGTAGCATGGATAGTGGATCATAAGAGAAAGATCATGAGTAACGCGAAGGCGATGAACGCACTATATTGTGCATTATCAAGGGAGGAGTTCAATCGTATCTCAACTTGCGAGTTCACATACGAGATATGGAACACACTGCAAGTCATCTATGAAGGTACTAACAAGGTAAAAGAAACACGCATATCTATTCTAATAGAAAGTTATGAGTGTTTCAAGATGGAGAAAGGTGAAACCATCAAGGCGATGCACACAAGGTTTAGGGATATAGTCAACCCCATGAAGAATTTAGGAGTGAAGTTCACTGAAGAACAACTTGTAAGAAAGATCATGAGATCTTTTACAAGTGACTAGTCTCTGAAGTCAATAACGATCCAAGAGGAAAAGGACCTTTTAGTCCTTTCTCTTGATGTTCTGACTGGAAGCCTTATGGCTATGAGGTCCAATTGGAGAACATGAAGAAAAACAAGGAGAAATCAGTAAGCAAGAAGAAAGAGCTTGCTTTCAATGCTTTAAAGGAGGATTCAGATCTCGACAATTCCGACTCCAACGAAGAAGAGCTTACTCTTCTAGTAAGAAGATTTCGATGATTCATTGAAAAGCAAGGTAAAAGAGTAAATAAAATTTCAAATGATATAGTTTGCTTTGAATGCAAGAAAAAGGGACATGTATGAAAAGATTGCCCGATGATTAAGAAGAAAAAGGAAGAAAAGAAGAGAGACAAAGAAGTTGATCGGAAGAATAAGATCTCAAGAAAGGCATATAAGGTGACTTGGGATGACAGCAATTCTAACACGGAATCTTCCTCCGAAGAATTTGAGGAAAACGAAGTTGCCCATCTGTGTTTGATGGCAAATGACAACAACTCAGAAAATGAGGTAGATTCTGAAATTACTTTTACTGAATTATTGCAAGTATATGAAGATTTGTACCACAAATCTAAGTTAATTAAAAAAGAAAATAATGTTTTGCATAATAACTATAAGACCTTGGAAATAGATAAATCATGTTTAGAAATAGAGTTAGATATGGCAAAAGACACTAATTCACAATTGCATGCAAAGATAGTAGAATTAGAGGATATTTATGAGCATTTGAGGAAACTTTAAACAATTTTAAAACAACTACTAGATTGAATACTGAATTTTGTAATGCTTTAAAAGTAAAATTTCATAGTAAAAAGAACATACAAAATAAATCACATTCACCTAGGCATGCATGGATTTACCAAAAGGTCAAAAATCCCAAGAATTATAGATTCAACACAAAAGAGATCTATAAATCTAAGGATTTGAAGGGAACTAACCATTAAGGACCCAAAGGAAAATGGGTATCTAAATCAGTCTTATTAAATTATTTTGCAGGTCAAGAAAGACAAGTGGATCCTACACAGTGGGTGTTCTAAGCACATGACAGCACACTCTGACCTCTTTATCAAATGGATGAGAATTCAAGATGGAGGACATGTCAAGTTTGGTGACAACAATTGTTGTCGCATTATTGGTGGAGGTACAATAGTAATTCATCTAAGTAGGTACGAAATGTACTTTTAATAGAAAATTTAAAACATAACCTGCTTAGTGTTAGCCAAATATGTGATAATGGATGTGATATATCGTTTACAAAAATTGGATTTAAAATATTAAAGGATCTAATATGATTTTAATTGAAGGTTTTAGATATGAAAATATCTATGCTCTTCATTTTTCACAAGAGAAATTTGTGAAATGTCTACTTACCATTCATGTTGAAGTGGATTTATGGCACCGTAGGCTAGGTCACATAAATTACAAACAGTTAAATAAGCTAGCCAAAAATAAGGGGCCTACTAACTCATAAAAAAGATGCATTGTGCAAATCTTGTGAACTTGGAAAAATGCACAAAGATTCTTTTAAATTAAAAGACCTAGTTTCAACCATATGTCCTTTAGAGTTGTTACACCTTGATCTATTTGGGCCAACACGATTTGAGAGCCTAAATGGATCAAAATTTTGCCTAGTTATTGTTGATGACTTCTCAAGGTTCACTTGGGTTCTTTTCTTAAAACATAAGGATGACTCATTTGATTCCTTTGTAAGTCTTGCTCGAAGACTTCAAAAGGAAAAATCATCTTCAATTCTTAAACTTAAGACTGATCATGGGGGTGAATTTGAAAATGAAAAATTTTTAAGCTTTTGTGTCAATTTTGGCATATCCCATGAATTTTCATTCCCTCAAGCACCATCCCAAAATGGTGTTGTAGAGCGTAAGAATTGCACTCTACAAGAATTCACCTGAACTTTGCTCTTGGAGTCTGGGCTTCAAAAATATTTATGGGCTAAAGCTGTTAACACAGCCTATTATGTTCTTAACAGAACTCTTTTAAGGCCTATTTTTAAGAAAACTCTATATGAGCTATATTATGAGAAGTCTCATAGGATTTCATATTGTAGGGTGTTTAGAAGTCAATGTTATTTATTAAACACCCGAGATCAACTTGAGAAGTTTGATGCTAAAGATGATGAAGGCATCTTTATTGGATATTGAACCAGAAGCAAAACTTATTGAGTCTTTAACAAAAGGACTTTTGGTTTAGAGGAATCCTGCATGTTTCATTTGATGAACAACATTAGGAGAACCAAAACCAAATCAACTAGAGTCTGATGATGAGGATAGCCCCTTCATCAATGTATCAAAAATGGAAGATACATGAAATGTACATGATCTTCCAAAATAATGGGTACACCACAAGGATCACCCTCAAGATAAAATATTTATGGATATTGAACAAGGTGTAAAAACCCGATCTCAATTAAGGGCTCACTTTGTCCTTAATGCCTTTGTTTCTCAACTTGAACTGAAGAAAGTTGATGAGGCATTAAAGGATGAGTCTTAGGTTGTAGCTATGTAGGAGGAGCTACTCCAATTTATAAGGAACAATGTATGAGACTTGGTACCTGCTCCTGAGGGTAATTCCATTATTGGAACGAAGTGGTTGTTCTAAAATAAATTGGATGAATCGGTACAGTAATCAAGAATAAGGCTACACTTGTAGCTCAAGGCTATAACCAATAGGAGGGAATTGACTTTGATGAGATATATGCTCCTATTGCCCACTTGGAGTCCATTCGGATGCTACTTGCCTTTGTAAGTGCAAAGGGGTTCAAGTTATTTCCAATGGATGTGAAGAGCACTTTTCTTAATGGTTATATTAAGGAAGAAGTTTATGTTCATCATCCTCCCAGGTTCGAGGACCCAGCACACCCAGAGCATGTATTCAAGCTCAATAAGTCATTATATGAACTTAAACAAGCTCTTAGGGCCTGGTATGATCGACTTAGGTCCTTCCTTCTCAAGCATGGATATCGAATTGGAGTGGTTGATTCAACTCTTTTTGTAAAGGAAGAAGGAAATGACCTCCTGTCGGTTCAAATATACATCGACGATATCATATTTGGATCAACCAAGGAGTCCCTGTGTCCACATTTTTGTGAGACTATGAAGACTGAGTTCAAAATGAGTATGATGGGTGTACTCAGGTTCTTTTTAGGCCTCCAAATCCACTAATTAGACACAGGTATGTAAATTAGTCAGACAAAGTATGTTCTTGAAATTCTCAAGAAGTTTGACTTTGAAAATGTAAATGGAAAAGAGACTCCAATTGCTCCATCTACTTCTCTTGGTGAAGAGTTATCCAGCAAGAAGGTAGATGAAAAGAAATACTGAGGTATGATAGGTTCACTACTATACCTTACAACCTTTAGACCTGATATTCTTTTTGCTACATGTTTATGTGAGAGATTCAAATTCGAACCCAAAGAATCTCATTTAAATGCAATAAAAATAATATTTAGATACCTAAATAGCACAAGAGATCTTGGTCTCTTTTAGCTTAAAGCACAGGCCTTAGACTTATTATCCTATAGTGATGTAGATTATGCAGGGAGTCAGATAGACAAAAAGAGCACTAGCGGTACTTGACATTTTATTGGAGAATCTTTGGCCTCATGGTTCTCTAAGAAATAGACATGTGGTTCACTTTCTATGACCGAAGTAGAATATATTGCTGCTTTACTTGCTTGCTCTCAGGTCATTTGGATGAAACAGAATTTGTCCGATTTTGGATTGATTTTTGCGCAATATAAAATTTTATGTGATAGTATAAGCGTAATTAATTTATCTAAAATCTGGCATATCATTCACGTACCAAGCACATAGACATTCGACATCATTTTCTTAGAGATAATGTGTTTCAAGGTACCATTTAGTTAGAATTCATAAATACACAAAACTAATTGGCAGACATTTTTACAAAACCTCTTACAATAGAGAGATTCTGCTTTATAAGAAGAAAATTGAGGCTTTATACAATTAAAGAAATTCAAAATTAAATGACCGATTGCCTTATAAATTGTCTATAATTATAAAAAATACTAAGGGCTTAACTGCAATTTACCCCCTTCAATTTAAAAGGGGTATACTATAATATTTCCATATTTCTGTAAATATCAGGGTGTTGTTTGCAATATGGTTGCATAACTTAGAGTATTGATTATATTATTCTTCAATACCTAAGTTTTTAATTTACATTTTTCTCATTCACTCAAGTGGTCATGTGACTTGCACATGACTCATCCCATATAAAAGAGGGTAAGTACAAACACTTGTCTCATTTTGCTCTCTTCAACCCTAGCTCTCATTCTTTCCAAGGCCTCCTCCAAACCTTAACCAAAAAGAAGGATCTTTTCCCCCAAGGCTCTACTCAAGGATTTAAGCTACTCTCTTGTCTAGTTAGATATTCACCATCCTAGACCTAGTTTTCTTTATTCCACATCCCATTCTTAGACACTACCTGTTGTTGCATATCATTTTTCTTTGGGTACCAACAGGTACCAGTACCCATTATAGGTACCGATACATGCTGGGTGCAGCAGAGCCTGCTATAGGTAGCAGGTACTAGTACTCATGATTTGTACTAGTATTTGCTCATTTTTTTGGTTGGTACTGGAACCAACCAATACTGATACTCATGACCAGTACCGGTACACGTAGGCTTATGTGTGTTATGTGTTCATGCATGAAAGGAAATATTCCTGCTTTCTCATTGGACTTTCCTACTGTATTTTTTGTATGTTTACAGATGTCACCTAAATCCAAAAGTATGGGAAAGGCACCTCAAGATGCATTCCACAAGTTTTGCATCAATGAGGATGCAAAATCCAAATTTGATTGGTATTAGGGCCTTAAGCTTCATCATTGCAGGCCTCTTGAGTGGAAAGATTTTTCCTTACACCTTTTTAATTTCACTACCCGTATATCTAAACATCTAATGCATTTCTTTGATGAATCATTTTTTGCTGATGTTCCTGGAGTCTACCCTGACATTAAGTGTCTATTTTTTGCAAATCTCCATGAATAAAGAAATAGAGGTCATCTAGTTTTAACCTTTAATATCTTTGGTCAAAAAGTAATGGTCACACCAAAAATTCCTTTCTACTATAACATAATGTCCAAATGAAGGTCATGCATTCAATACCCTTAAAGAAAAATTCACTACTTCTCAAATTCATGAAACCCTTTTGCTCCTAAACTATCAAGGAAAAGCTTTGGTTGCACCTAACATGACCTTGTTTGCAAGAGTCTTATTTAGAATTTTGGCATGGAATTCAAGAGCCAAATATTCAGGATTCCATAAAATTCCCATAGATATTTTATCGTTAATCTATGCTATCATTACCAGTTTCCCTGATAATTGGAACACAGTATTCATTCATTTCCTAGACCTCATTATCGTACTTCTACTCTTCCTCTTGATATACTTGTTTCTCATATACTTGTCAAGAGTAGAATTGATCTCTCAAACTTTACCCCACTTAGAAAAGTGGTCTACTTCAAGTGGTCCACACTCCGAAAAATGGGAGTAAAGCCTGCTAGAGAAGAATCATCAAGTGATGATGAAGAAGATGAAGTTGATCCTAATGCCCAATCTTCTTCTCATCAAGTTCTTGACTCATCTTCTACATTTGTTCCTATGACTTATCCTTATCCCAAAGCTGAAATGCCTTAGGTTAACTTCTCTCATGTACCTGGAACCGACCCTAATATGATTAACACCCTCAACTATATAGGTCAAAATCTTATCAATCTCAACTTTGGTATTCGTCACATGGAACGCAAGTTCCATAAGCTTTCCTTTTCTATTGAGTCCTCCCGTTTTGCTTCTTATACACAACAACCTAAGCAACGGAAGAGATTCAACCAAAGGCACCCAAAGAATATAGTGAAAGACAGCAGAAGCATTTTCAAGACCCATCTATTGTTTCCTTTCAAATGGAAGAAGAAGAGCCTATCCTTCTTGATGATGAAGACGAAGAAGAAAATGATGACGATGAAGAAATTTCAAATGCTGAAGATGAAGATGAAGACACTGAATAAACTGAAAATGAAGAAGATGACGAAGATGAAGAAGCTGATGATAATGATGATGACGACAATGGCAGTAGACTTGTTGCTGAAAAATATAGGAAATGAGCTCGAATTAGTTCAGTTTATGTTTTTTTGTATAAGACAATTTATTTTGTTTGGTTGTTATGGTGTATGACTTTTAAATAAGTTGATGAATGCTTTAGTTCATCTTTTATGCTCTTTATGATGTTGATTGAATGCCTTTTTTTACATAATTTACCAATACTTGATCATTACCTATGCATATTGTTATTCTTTTTGTTTGATTGACAAAAAAGGGGAGAAATGATAAATACTCATATTTAAAAGAAAAAGAAGGAAGCTTAGTTTGAGGGAGAGGTTTCACTCCTAGAGGATTTTTTTTATTCCTTCTGTTATGAGGTTTCTATCATTTTAAATATGGATATTTCTTTTGTTTTGTCAACACCAAAAAGGGGCAGATTGTTGGAACCTAGTTCCACTTCACTTTTATGTTTTGGTGTTAACAAAACTGTTTTAAATCTAATGAGTTTATGAAGTGTTATTTATAGGAAATCACAGGATTTAGGAAGTATGGATGATAACAAGGAAGAAGTGTGGATGATATGAAGGATGAAGATTGCTTTTTTGTTGTTCATTTGTTGTAATCTAGAATTTTGTATGTCACCTAAACAAGAAAAATTGATTTAGGAAGTAAAATCAAAATAGAGATAATTAGGTATCAAACTCATATTTAATCATTCGTTTGAAAAATCAAAATCATTTCTTGTAATATTAATGATGTAATTGAGTTTGAATATCACTAAAATTGGTTAAAACAGTCAATTCAAGGTACTTGTTGTAAGTACTGGTACTACTCGTAAGTATTGGAACATGAAGGGTACAAGTTTAGGCCCTAGTCTCAAACTGTGAACGATAAGTACCGGTACTCATCATGAGTATGGGTACCAGGTGCTCACATTTTGTAGACAGTGGTAGTGCCTAGACCTTACAAGTATCGATACTAATCACTAGTACTGGTACATGTAGGTCATAGTTTTTGACTTGTTTCAAATCTTTGAGTCACAAGTACCGGTACTCATTATGGGTACCAGTACCTGGTGACTTAGTTGGTACTCAACTGTAAGCACTGAGTATCGGCACCTATGATGAGTATCGGTACCCAGGCTCTGTTGGGCTGGCTGCTAGATAGCTATGAGTAGTTAGTACTGGTACGACAACTTTAGTACCGGTACCAACTAACCATTTTGCCTGATCTAAATGGCTATTTTGCAATTAATCTTATTCCTAACCTTCTTATTTTGCCCCCAATGGCTAAAAGGCATAAAGGGGTTGATTAGTGGCCTATAAAAACACCTTTTGAGTGTTATTTTTCCCCCAACGGCTAACTACTAGATAGCTTGTGCCCTTTAGATCCTACGGAGGTGTGGGAATGATTTAATGAATTATTGAGGAGATGCCCACACCATGAGGTTTCGATGTGGCAATTGGCTTAGATTTTCTACCATGGTTTGGACAACAACCTTAGGAATTTAGTTGATTCCTAATGTGGAGGCAATTTTCTGAACAAAGATTAGGAAAACACATTTGAGCTCTTTGAGTCAATGAGTGACAACTCGCTTAATAATGCCTCCATGACCCAATTTAATAGGCCCAGTCAACCCCATGGTGAGATTTATTAGATGCAAACTAATTCGAGGATGGTTGACATGGACATTATAGCAAAGAAATTGGATCGGGTTGAGTTGTTGTACAAGAAAATTGATGAGCTCTTGAACCAATCCTGAACCCCTTTGCAGACCTTCTCCCTAGCGCAGGGAGCACACAATATTGACCTCATTCAGTCTATGAAACAAGTGCACCTGGAACAACCCCTGACCATGTTCCAAGGAGAGACCTTTGCTCCCTCAAATCCTGATTATTCTTTCCCCTCTTCTTTGGCACCTTCTACCTTTGAAGATGCCCATGCCATCCAGGGATAGTCTAAACCCAATCCTTTCTCCAACACTTACAACTCTGGATAGCAGAACCACCCTTATTTTTCCTGATCGAACCAAAAACCAAACCAATTCCAGAACTAAACCATGACAAACCCTCCCTTCTATCAGCAAGGTCCACCTGCGAGACAACCCTATAACCAGAATAGGGTGGTTCCTACACAACAAAACCAAATGGACACCCTTATCAAGATGATGGCTGATATGAATCAGAAACATCAGGAGGAGATGGCTATAGTGAAGGGACAATTGAGCTAGTTGTTGGATAACAAGCAACAGGGGTCCCTTCCATCTCAGCCACAACCAAACCCAAGGAATGTAATGAACAGAGGCCACAGTCCTCAAGGGTTCCAACAAAATCAGGGGCAAGCCCATATGATTTCACAAGCCCCACAGACACCCCCTGGGTTTGCCACTTTTTCTTCTCTCAAGGACCTAACCCTGGTTCTAATGCCTCAACCAATGCAGTTACCTTGAGAAGCGGCACTCAAACCCAAGACCCCAAACGGTCAACCCTTCTCATGACCTCATTACCTAAGATAAATGATTCTAAGGATGAGCGGGAGGAACCCAAGGATCAGGAACTTGACCCAGTTCAAACTCAAATCCCATACCCTGAAGCCTTGGATAAGGTCAAGAAGAAGAGAAATGTGGTTGAGAACGAGGAGTTGTTAGAAATCTTCAAACAAGTACAAATCAATATGCCCCTCCTCGAGGCAATCAAACATATCCCAGCTTATGCAAAGTTTTCGAAGGATGTTTGCACACCCAAGCGTAAGCCAAGAACCCAAGCATCTAGGAAGGTAGTGCTATTGAGTAGGCTAGTTAGGTGATATTGAGTAGCCTACCTCTTAAAAGGACTGACCCTGGAGTGCCTTTGATCTCATGTAATATTGGTGACATGACTTTTGACAGAGCACTCTTGGACTTAGGTGCTTCAATTAACTTAATCTTAACTACCCTTTATCACCAGTTCAGATTTAGAGAATTAAAGCCTACACCTGTGACTATCCAACTAGCCGATCGATCTGTGAAAACCCCGGAAGGGGTAGTCAAGGATGTAATTGTTCAGGTTAAGGACTTCTACTTCCCAGTTGACTTCTTAGTCCTTGACATGGAAGTCCCCGAACAACTACAAAACACACGCATCATCCTTAGCAGACCACTTTTGGCTACGACCAAGGCTAACATTGATTGCAACACGGGATGTATGGAAATTGTCATTAGAGGTAAGAAGTTGTAATTGGATATCTTCAATGCAACTAAGTCTTTTGATTGCGGTTGGGTCGAGGAATGCGATCCTGTGGAAACCTTGGTTGAAGAATGCCTGATTATAAGCTCTTTAGAGGACCATTTGACTCAACCAACTTTTGACTACCCTGACCCATCCGAATCTCTAGAGGTTGTAGAACTTTACAAAATTGATTATCATTGGTAGCCTCCATTTGAGGTGATTGATGTCACTCAACTCCTTCCCTTCCCTTACCCATCAAACATTGTACCACCTGCATTTGAATTGAAACCTCTGCCCAATAACCTCAAGTATGTCTTCCTAGGACCAGATCATACTTTCCCTATGATTATCAATGCACACCTGACTAGAGACCAAGAACTTAGGTTGACTACAACCCTTTTTGAACATCGGGCAGCAATTAGGTGGACAATTTCTGACTTAAGGGGAATTAGCCCTACCTATTGCACTCATAAGATCTATTTAGAAGAAGGGTCTTGACCTTCTTGCTAGATGCAAAGGCGACTAAACCCAAACATGTGAGAGGTCATTAAGAAAGAAATAATTAAGTGGCTTGATGAGGAAATCATCTATCCAATTTCTGATAGCCCTTAGGTGAACCCTACTCAAGTGGTACCAAAGAATGTTGGGCTCACCATGGTTACAAATGACGAGGGTGAATCCATCCCCACCCGCACCACCATTGCATGGCGGGTGTGTATTAACTATAGGAAGCTTAATGAAGCCATTAAGAAGGATAATTTCCCCTTACCCAACGATTGGCAGGGAAGAAATATTTTTGCTTCCTGGATGGATATTCAGGATATAACCAGGTGCTATTGCACCAGAAGGTCAAGAGAAGACCATGTTCACTTGCTTGTATGGCACTTTTTTATTCTGCCGTATGCCATATTCGGGTTATGCAACGCCTCCGCTACCTTTTAGTGTTGTATGTTAGCTATCTTTTTGGAGATGGTGGGTGAATACTTAGAGGTCTTTATGGATGATTTCTCCATTTTTGGAGACTCATTCGACCAGTGTCTTAGTAACCTAGAGAAAATACTACAACAATGTATCGAGGTCAACCTGGTTTTGTGTTGGGAAAAAAGCCATTTTATGGTTCAAGAAGGGATTGTCCTCGGTCACATCATCTCACATAGGGGTATAGAAATTGACCAAGCTAAAGTTGATTTAATTTCGAAACTTCCACCTCCTAGCTCGATCAAACAAATCAGATCTTTCCTAGGACATGTTGGCTTCTATAGAAGGTTCATAAAAGATTTTTCCAAGCTATCCAAGCCCTTAACTGACCTTCTAGCCAATGATGTGCATTCTGACATGACACTTGATTGCATCAAATCCTGCACCACCCTAAGAGATACAGTCTCGAATGTACCTATTTTACAACCCCCAAATTGGTTTCAGGACTTTGAGATAGTGTGTAATGCATCAAACTTTGCTATTGGAGTAGTCTTAAAACAAAGATGAGAGAAAAAACCCGTGGCGATCTACTACATGAGCAAAACTTTGGATGAGGCTCAACAGAATTACACTATCACAGAAAAGGAGCTGCTCGCCGTAGTTTTTGGATTAGAAAAGTTTTGATAAAACCTTTTAGGATCCCACGAGATCATTTACGTTGACCACTAGGCTATCTAGCAATTTTTAGCCAAAAAGGATGCTAAACCCAGGCTGATCAGATGGATCTTACTCTTGCAAAAGATTGACCTGGAAAAATGCGATAAGGCCGGACCCAAGAATGTTGTAGCTGACCACCTATCCAAACTTCACTTGGAGCAAATTGGACCTTCGTTGCCTTTAAATGACACATTTCTTGATGAACAAATTCTAGCTGTGCATGGAAAGAGTATCCCCTAGTATGTAGACTGATGGGAACACCATCATGAGCCATAACTAGCTCAATTTGATCTGATTAAGTCATTAAATGCTCCTACATGACTACTGATGAGAATCTCATCATGATCTCTAATTTACCCCTAATTAACTAGTCTTCCTAGTTAATTAGCTAGAAATATGTGAATATATGGGTTAATTATTAAATAAGGGATAAATAGTAAAGGACCTTAAAATAAGTTTAAAATGCTATATTATCATCCAATTAATATTATTAATAATCTAATTAATAATTGGACTTGAATTATTATTAATAACTCATCTAATCAATGTGTTAATTAACTTAAGTATAATATATACCTAAGTATGTAATAACTTAAGTAACATTACTTAATTAAATAAATTAATCTAAAAAGGTCAAAAATGTAAATTCAAGGTCTAAATATAATAATTGCCTCATTTATAATTATATATAAAAAGTTGAAAAAGATTTAAATTAAAATAAACCTTGAAAACCTGAGTTTACATTTTGGTCCTTACATTTTATTCTAATTGGGTCCTTATTTTCCACTTAGGTCCTTAGGTTTCATCACGAATGAGTCCCTAGAATCCTTCTTCTTCTTCTCTTCTTCACCCATCTGGACGGCTAATGACTGAAGGTGCAACCACCGCTTGATCACTGCCAATCCGATGTCATCCCTTCTTCTCCAAGCTCCTGGAGCTTGCGCTCACCATCCCCTTTTCATCCACCGGTCTGGATGATGCCTAAACCCCATTTTAGGGTTGGAGATAACCTCACCGGCGTCGGAGAAGACGTCGGTGGTTATTCCCCTCCTAGCCTCAAATCCGTCCAGATTCCACCTCCTTCTTAGTCACCATCAACTATAAATACCCCTTCACACCCTTGATTTCCACCAAGTTGGCTCCCTTCCCTCTTCTTCACTGAGCCGACCCAATAGGCTATTCTCTCCAAAACTCTAACTAAATTCCTCTGCCTCATCCAACTTCCTCCATCCATCTTCAATAGCTCTGGATCTCCGCCGAAGTCAGCTGTGTCTTCTGGCAAGTGCTGACTAGGAGCTATCCTCTGCTTCACCTCACAACCGCCGCTGGAGATCTTTTGACAACCCTTTGATTTCCTCCTCTGTCATGAGCCTTCGACGGAGATCTTCTATCCCCTATGTCCAGGTAATAGTAGACTAGGTAGGTAGGTTAGTTTAGTTAGTTAGTTAGGTAGCTTAGGTAGTTGTAATGCTAGATTTAGCTTTCATCTTCCTCAACTCCGATGAGCTCCTTGAGCTTGTCAGGAGCAATCATTTTGCCTTTTTAAGTCACTGTCCACATTCTTCTATCTTCCACGATCATTTCTATCATCTTTAATTACAAATTTGATCACTATATCGCCTAAACCACTTCCACCTCCACAGACTACTTCTGCTATCCATGGCAGAGTAGTTGAACTAATTCCACCTTCACTGGATCCTCCATCACCTATTCATCTCCTAAGGATCCTAATCATCACTTTAATTCAAGTAAATATCACATATAACCTAAACACCGAAATTTAATTAAGCTCCTGAGCTCGCTGTCAATGGTGGCTCAGGAGTAGTTGAAATCATTAATTATATATATATTTATGATCGCAATCATCTGTTGACTCGTTTTCCCCACTCAAATTAGTGGGAAAATAGGTCCTGAGCTTAATCCAACTCAGAACCTTTGAAAAATGAATTTACTGTTAAATCTTTATTTTAATGAACAATTGAAGGAACTAACTTGTTCTTGAGGTTCTTTGTGATCTCAAGAATCTTTTCAAATCACTAATGGCATATTTTCACAATTTGTGCACAATTTCACTCTTTTTCTGGACTCACCGGAGCTCCGACAAGCTTCGGCGAGTCAAAACTAGGTCTTCAGCCTGTAGAACTTCGTGAGAAGCTCCAGATCAATGAATTGAGGTTCACTGATTATGTTGAGGTTGTTTATTTGAGATTCGAATGTCTGGAGCTTGAGATATGTCTTCATCTTCTCCAACTCTGGCAAAGTTGGAGAAGTCTGATAGTTAGGATTAAGTTGCATTTAAGGGGTTTAGAAGCTTCAGTGTTGTGCACTGAATCATTTCTATGTTTAAACCACTGTAACAACCCTTAGGTTGTTTTGACGAACAAACATCTCTAGAAGCTCAGGCGATGAGCATGAAACCCTAGGAACCTTAGTTGAAACACCTATTTAAGGGTCTGAACATGTTCCTGAGATTGAAGAGAAGACATTTAAGGTTTTAATTCCCTGTGAAAAGGCCAAAATCAGAAAGTCAAAACTCAAGGTTCTACAGTCAAACCTAAGTCTAATTCTTAGATTCTGGATTCAATTTGATGAATTGATGAGTTTAAGATGTTTTTGGAATGCGTGTGAATGATTTTAAAGAGATTTGGATGAGCTCTAATGGATAATTTGATTGGAATTGATTTTTGCCAGTTTGGGTTGTTTTTGAACCCAAACTGATGGCAATGGATTTTAGATGAAATTTAAATGCAAATTCTACCCAGATGAATTGGTAACAACCTCTAGAAGTTGTTTTAATCGATTAAACAGATCTTTAGTTGTTTGTTAGGTCCTTTCAGAGTATAAATCAAGGTCCTGAAGCTTCCAGAGAAGTTTTGAGCTTCTGCACACTTCCTGAAGCTCCTGAGAGCTTAATATCTCCACTAGCAGCTATGGAAATAACCTCCTAATCCATTTATAACTTTTACTAGGGGTGAAAATCAAGTCTGTGGACTTAGAGTTAAGAAACCCACTTTCCAGGCCATTATGAATGTAGATAGAACAGTATCTTTGCCCTTCAAATCAAAGAGCATAACTTCCACTTTGCATTAAATTGACACTTCAATCCTGTAGAGAAACTCAAGAGCTTTCCAACAAGCTTTTATTTGCTTGGAATGGAGCTCTGAGCTAGGAGAAATCAACACTTGAAGTTCAGTCTGGGAGGGGATAAGTTAGTCCCACCTCGGTAACTTCTGAATGGCCACGTAGGTATAAAACTATTTTGTTATATAGCCACTTCAGTTGACAGCGCATGATGCAAATGGAAACCGAACGAGCATGTGTGTGTGTGTGCCTGTGGCATGCGAGTGTGGGCCCTGGGAGGGCGTGTGCGAGGCCTGGGAGGCCGTGAGCCAGTTTGGCTCAAATCTGTGAACTGGAAAGAAATCGAAGCTAATGAACTAGGCTTGGACCTAGTAGGGTCTAGTCCCACCCTGAGAGGGTGCTATGTATCCCCTAATGGTCCAAGCTACCAATAAATAAACCTAATTTTTTGTTGAAGAGAAAAAACCTAGTTCGGCTCAGAAGGAGGAAAGGTTCAGAAGCTAAGGCTCAGAAGGTAAAGACAGAGAAGGCAATGAAGGATGCTAAGGAAAGATGCTAAGGTAAAAGAAGAAGAAGGAGCAAAGGAAAGGAAGAGAAGAAAGAGAAGGAAGACAGGGAGAGTTTGTAAGAGAATGGAAGAATTAACAGGCACTAAAGAGAGACAAGGCAGAGAAGAAAGAAAGAAAAGAAAGGAAGAAGAGAAGACTTGTGAGCTCGAGAAAGATAAGAGAAAAATTAAGAGAAAGAATAAAGAGAGAGATAAGGAAAAGGGTTAAGAGAAGATTAAGAAATAAGTAAAAGAGAAAGAGAAAGAAAGAGAGATAAAAGAAGAGAGAAAGGCTGAAGATACAAAGAAAAGAAAGGATTTAATTTCTCGCATTATTTTTAATTCTTTTTGTGAGGTTAATGTTGTAATAAGACATACTTTAATTAGTAAAACTTTCTATTGCCTTAATCTCTTTGGAATAAAAAGAAAATAAACATGTTTACTTGTTATTAAAGAAGATTATTTGTGTAAATATGTTTTCTTATGGAATTTTGCATATTTCTTAAATTCAAAATCGTTAGGCAAAGTTCATGTTGTTAAAATTAAACTTAATTATACCTTATATGACTAGCTTAGATCGATTGGTGAATTCTGAATAAGTTATGCCTCCCAGTGAATGACTTGGACTCAACCAGTTAAAAGAAATAAAATCTAAAATGTTAGGTTAACTTGACCCTATACTACTTAATCGACACAAATTCGATTTAACCTTACTTTCTTCTACACATAATTAAGCACAATTGACTTAATTAACTGTGTTGAAGAGAGAACCCATCAACTACCAGAAGGCCATAATTCATTGCAAATCCTTTTAGAGAGAAATACAAGAAACCAAGGTTAAAACTATAATTTTACCATCACATCTTTAATGCAGAACAACCATGGGTTTTCTTAGAGGTTAATTAAGGGTAAAACGGTCTTAAGAGTTTAACAAGTGGGTTAATACAGACAGAAATGGGTTTTCGTGCATTTTAGGAATTAAATGACTTCTGAAACCCTAAAAACATTCCCGCTTAATTAATTGAGGTTCTGGTCATAATAAAATTAATCTAAATCCTCTAAAATTCATAGAAAAATATTCTCTAGGGTTTGGTACCTTCAATTTGACCATCAGAACCTGTCTTGACCTAAAATAGAGCCACAAGTAGATTTTGCCCTAATTTGGATTTTTACAAAAATTACCTAGTCAAACTAGGTCAAAACCAAAATCTGACTTCGCCATTGAATTTCTTATGTCAAAATTAGGTTTTTACCAAAATTTGAGCCCAATCTGAGATCATCTTAACTTAGTTTGCAATTTGGTCCTGTCTGACTCTTTTATCTCACACATATGCCCCTAACTTTTGAATACTTTACATTTTGGTCCCTAACTTTATCATAATCTTCATAGAAAGGTCCCTGCCGCTATGAAATCCTAATCCTACAAACTCTGGCGACCTTAAGATGGCAAGATCTTTGTGATTTCTTGACGAATCCCTCTCAAAATTGAAAGGGAAACTTGCAAGTAATTACCTTCCAAATGTGCCCATCCAGGGATCCTAAATCCCTCTAGAATGCTAATGCAAACATTTTGATTGAATGAGTATCCGACACTGGTGAAGTGCTCGGAGTTTCTAAGCTTGTTTCCCAAGCTTGGAACTCCATTTAGAGCCCTATAAAAGGATCCCTGTGGCCTTGCACATCCTCTCAGCAAGTTTTGGTGAGTCAACCACCTCTGAAGTGCACTGTGCACTTATCCTATGTGGAATTAAATTGCTTAGTACTGTTAGAATATTTGATATAATTGTGAGGGGTAATTGGGGATTCAAATCACCATTTTACCCCATTCTTTTTGCATTATTGACATCTGCTTTCATTCATATATCATTCTTGTTTGAAGTTCTATTATAAATTACTTCTATTGTGCTTGAATTGCAATTTTGAGATTCATATTTTCCACTTGCTCCTTGTGTTCGACCTTGGACTTCATTTCTGATATTCAAATAATAAATTTTATTTTCTTTTCATGTTGATTCAACCTATACTACACGCATTGATTTTAAAACCCGATTTAGAGCAACTAACACAGACTTAGTTAATTATTTAGTGGTAGGGAAGATTCTACACGTCTGATCTAGATAGCAGTAGGACAAGTTCTTGGCTAAGGCCAAATATTATTTCTGGGATGATCCTATGCTGTATAGACTTTGTGCTAATTAAATCATTAGGAGATGTATCCCTGAAGGGGAGGTTCAAAGTGTGCTATCCTTTTGTCATGAGCAAGCCTGTAGTGGCCACTTCTCTAGGAAGCAGACGACTGCAAAAGTTTTACAGTCCAATTTTTTCTGGCCATCACTATTCAAGGATGCACATAATTATGCAAAAACCTGTACTAAATGCCAGATCCTAGGGGCCATGACCAAGAAAGATATGATGCCTCTACAACCCATTCTTATCATCGAAATATTTGATGTCTGGGGCATTGATTTCATGGGTTCGTTCCCACCATCAAAAGGTTTTGAATATATACTAGTCTCAGTGGACTATATCTTGAAGTGGATTGAAGCCATGCCTACTCGGAAATGTGATCATAAGGCCGTCATGGACTTTGTTAAGAATATCTTTTCCCGGTATGGGATACCTAGGGCCATGATTAGCGATGGTGGGAGCCACTTCATCAATGCCCAGTTTTGTGCCTTACTTAAGAAATACGTGGTCACTCACCGCATTTCTACCCTATATCACTCGCAAATGAATGGGCAAACTGAGGTCTCAAATAGGCAAATTAAGAATATGCTACAAAAGACTGTGAGACCTGGCCAGAAAGATTAGTCCACATGATTGGATTATGCCCTTTGGGCATATAGGATCACTTTTAAGACCCCGATAGCCATGTCACCATGTCGATTGGCCTTTGGCAAAGCTTGCCATCTTCCAATCGAGTTGGAGCACTAGGCATATTGGGCCGTTAATTAGTGTAATATGGATTCCCAGATGGCCGGGACTTAAAGGAAGCTCCAACTCTCTGAGCTTGAGATTCGTCGGGACACTTATGAGAACAATCGAATTTATAAGGAGGAGATGAAAGCTGTCCATGACAAGCACATTAATGGAGAAACCTTTGTGCCTATTTGATCGTGAGATGTGTAAAAGATTAAGTCTTGTCATAGTGCGAATAGAGATAAAACAAATAATATTTATAAAGTTCGGTGAATACGGAGTCGTTCGGAGGGAGGCAAACACGATTTCTATGCTAAAGCTTTTCAGAAAGTCAATCTAAATAACTATGTATATATTTATATATGTATATATGAAGGCATTAGATATCTAGATAATCAAAATTTTATTTGGAAACAGTTTTTCACTATAGTAGCAATAACTATGCTGAAGAGATATAGAAAGAGAGAGAGATATGGAGAGCAGATGATGAGGCTGTCGCTTGTAGGATTCTTGTGGGAAGTGCGGTAGCACTTCAGATCCAAAGTGTCGGGATGAATGCCAGAGCGGAGTTGCAGAGAGGAAGAGAGGCTGGAGTTGTATCTGGTGGGAGTCTGGTGGAAGAGATAATCAACAGGGGGCCCTGGTCTTCTCTTATAGCTTTGATGAAGGGCAAAGAGGGCATTTTAGCCCTTCAACTCGTGCAATAGCCTAGGTAGGATTAGATCCGTCGATCGGGAGACCAATGGCTCTGATTGCACCTAAAAATAACCTCCAATGTTCCTTATATGCTCGGATTCAACCTACAGTTGACACGTGGCGCACTCATGCTCGTACAATCACGATTCGCCGCTCGCTTGCTTCTCCTCGCATGTGCTTAATTCAAATCATGCGTCCTTAACATCAGCCATCTGATCTCACAATTGGACAGCTTAGCTCGCACCCGCATCTCCTTCGTTAAAGAGGGTGCGTGAGATCACATGTAGTGCGTGCGTCTGTTCTCGCATGCAGTCGTGAAGGCCTTTGGTTGCGCCACGCATCCACTTCATCGCCCTCTTATCATCATCTAATGCTATTTGCACCGAGCGCACCGCCTTCCTAATTTTAGCGCTGAGCCCGTCTTGAACCCACGCCGCTCTTTGCAGTTGGAGCACTCTAACCAATGCACTAAGACAAGTTTTGTGTTACATTTTGGTTTTAGACAACTCTGCTCTCAGTCGTTGGATGGAGATCCAACAGCTGAGATCTTCTCTTAGATGGTGAGGCGTGGGAGCGGGTGCGACGTGGGTGCATGGTGGCCGTTGGATGATGATCCAACGATGATCCAACGGCCCATAATGCATGAGAAGAGTTCTTCAGAGATTGGTGGCGTAGTGAGGGGCGGCTATGATGGCACCACGTGGCGCCATCATGGCCGTCCATCTTCCTTTCTTTGTAACTGGTGATGTAGGCCTCCGATTGAGATGATGTTTGCATTATTGGACTATGATCATCGATCCGGATCCATCTGTGTGGTCGGATTTGGCATCTGAGGTCTGGATCTCTATCTTTTTGCTCCTTGGCTTTTGATCTTCTATGGGTTGCACGTGATGCTACAGATGTCTGATCAAGACGATTCTGGAAGCGTTGAACTCTTGTCATCCTTCTGATCAGATCTGTATGGTCTGATATGTCATTTGCGACCTTAAATCATCTGCAATTAATTTTTTATAGTGCATAAAATGACAATATTACTTATGCAGCTAACAAACTAACTATTATGCGAATTACGACACTTATGCATGCATTGTTCCTAAGTTATGCTAGAATATAACTTAATTTAGGTGGTTTAGGTTGCACGATTGTTATGCAATCACACCCCCATGCCTAAATCTTGCTAGTCCCTAGCAAATTCATGACTAAATGCAAAGTGGTCCTATATGACAAATTTCTTATCAAGAGTTTGATTGGAGATTTATTTCTTTTATTTTCATCCAAGACTTTAGAAATCCAGGAAGTCATGAAAGTGTATTATTGTTGCCTATGCAACGAGTCCAAGTGAAAAGCCCATCCACCTCTAAAGCTCGTACTTGACCCTTAGTAAAATTCTATTGGGATAGACAGACTTCTTCCCTTGAGGTTATAAAGTAATCTGTAAATTCAACCCTGGCTTTTGGCTTAGGTAGAAGATACTTTGAGTCTAGTAGATTTGTATTTGGTGGCTCATACTCATCTGGTACTACATATAGACGAATACGTTAGAACCTATATTTCTATACTATTAAATAAATCAACTCAAAGAGAAGTGGAGAAACAGTGCTCTCTTTAGTTCCTCTATACTCATTCTCTCTCTTTCTCTTTCTTTCTTTTTCTTTTTCTTCTTTCTTCCCTTTTCTTTTCTCTCTTTTTGAGCTCACAATCTCACCAGATTTGTCAGTATATTTGGTGGTCTCTCCTGGCGTTAACACTTTGATTAGGTTCTGATAACTTTATGACTAACTCATAATTTCTCGACTAATACTCAGGCGGCTAGAAATACAAAAAAATAGGTCAAGACTGTATTTGGTGGATCATGAGGGTGGTAGGTATTGTTGCCTCAATATACTTGAAACAAATTTTAAATTCATAAACTCACTTTTTTTTTTGCTCTTTTATTTTTCTAAATTTTTTTTTCTATGTATATATATATTTTTCTTTTTCTTTTTTTTCCTCTCTCTTTTTTTTATATATGCATATAATTTTTCACTTTTTTTCTCTTTCTCTTTTTTTTTCATCCATATATCTATTAATGCAACGTAGTATAGCATACGAACTTTTATTTGTGAGGCATTATGTGGGATTGGGGATGTTCAAGAGGATATTGGGTGGCTTATTTGGTGGAAGTGCCTACTTTCGACACTGGGAAAGAAATGGATAGAACAACGTATTTCTAACCTTAACACTATTACCCTCCTTTAGTCGAGGATTCTGTAAAGGACAGTTGTGACTATCCACCTTAGTCCTAGTTTATCAGAGCTTGCTTTTTGCGTATTTGCCTTATTTGGTGGCTCTCAAAAGATTTGCATTAAGAATTTATATGTAAAAATTAAGAGAGAAAAACTATGCCTAACTCCGAGCATCATTATCTAATTATCTAGAATTTAACCTCATACTAGCCTTAGACCACTAGTAAACTTTCTACTCTTGCCGCACACTTGTTTGGCAGATTTACTAGAAGATAGTTTGCCTGACTCCCTAATTACTATCTAAGGGCTCAGTAGAAGAAGCAATGCTTCTTCTCAACAAGCTAAAGATGTTTATTGGTCTTCACAGATGATTCATTGCAAATTCTACGTGTAAGCGTGAAATTGTATTGGATTCTAAACTTAGGAATCAACTTAAGAATAAATCCTCAATAAAAGGTTTTTGATAAAAATTCTTTATGCCTAAATGCAATTTTTTTTTCTGACATAAAAATAAGACATGCAATGTCCACCCCCCATGTCTATTCATTACAATGTCCTCATTGAAATGTATGCAGCATAATCAAAAAGTAATAAGCAAGAGGAGGGGATATCACCTGATTAAGGTTGTTATTCTAGGTCAACTTGGAAGGAGAAAATGCAAAACTACCTATAAAGAATACTAGGTTGTCTCCTAGCTAGCGTTAAGTTTAACATCATTTGCCAGACTCAGTATAGCTCTAAAATGATTCCAAAAGGTTGATGTGGCTATCAGGAATGGGATCACAGTTCTGAGTTATGTAAGGCTTCAATTTTTGACCATTTACCTTTGTCTCATGGCCAGTCTTGGGATCCAGGATGAGAACAGCTCCATGAGTGTAGATTTTTCTTACAATAAAAGGACCAGTCCATTTTGATCTTAATTTTCCTGGAACGAGCTTCAAGCGAGGATCAAATAACCAAACCTTTTCATTAGAGACAAAGCTTTTTCGAGAGATATACTTATCAAGTAAAGATTTTGTCCTCTTCTTATAGATTGTTGCGCTATCATAAGCGTCATTTCAGATTTCATCCAATTCAGTCAATTGGAGTTTTCTTTGTCACCCAAATTGATCAAGATTCAGGTTAAAAGTTTTGATTGCCTAGTATGCTTTATGTTCAAGTTCAACAAGCAGATGGAAAGATTTTCCGTAGACCAAATGGAATGGAGACATCCCAATCAGCATTTTATATGCAATCCAGTAGGCCCAGAGAGCGTCATCCAATTTAGTAGACCAATTTTTCCGTTCTGGGCGGACCGTCTTTTGAAGGATTTTCTTAATTTCCTAATTGGAAATTTCAGCTTGTCCCTTGGTCTGTGGATGGTATGGAGTAGAGATTATATGAGTGACTCCATACTTAGTCAGTAAGGTCCTGAATTGATTGTGGGTGAAATGGGACCCGCCATCACTAATCAAAGCTTTGGGTACACCGAACTGGCTAAAGATGTTTATATTTCCAAAGTCCATGACCACTTTATGGTCATTGGTTCAAGTTGGGATGGCCTCAATCCACTTGGATACATAGTTGACTGCAACCAGAATGTATAGATACCCAAATGAATTGGTAAAAGGTTCCATAAAATCAATGCCCCAGACATCAAAGTTCTCGACTTTAAGAATTGGATTTAGGGGCATCATATCCTTCCTGGTCATGTTTCCTAGAGTTTGGCAATTAATACATGACCTACAGAAGTTGTACGAGTCGCGAAATAAAGACGGCCAATACAATCCACTTTGCAGTACCTTGGCTGCCGTCTTTTTTTCTGAGAAGTGACCTCCACAAGCAAAAGTATGGCAGACTTCTAGTACACTTGCGATTGCCTCATCTGGAACAGAGCAACTGATAACCTGATCTGCGCGTAGTTTGAATAGCTCTGAATCTTCCTAGAAGTAGTATTTGGCATCGAAAATCAACTTATCCTACTTATGTTTAGGCCAATCCATGGGTTGTCTTTCGATGGCCAAATAGTTGACAATGTCTGCAAAGCAAGGTAGTTTGCAAACAGGCAAGAGAGTCTCATCAGGGAATGAATCAAAAAGTTGAGTTGTAGAGTCTACAAGGATTCTAGAGAGATGATCTACTATTACATTTTAGGCACCAGATTTGTCTTTGATTTCTTTTTTTTTTGAAACAGAAAGGAGAGCTATCGTCCTGCGATAACAGTCTGGAATAGTATATTATGTGCAAAGCAAGGGAGATTACAAAAAGGATCCCCAAGAATGTATGAGGGACCAGCACTCTCTTACAATACTCTCACAACATACTAGCCTCTCATGAAAAAGTCTCTCATTCCTTGCCTTCCATACATACCAAATAGTAGCAGCCATGTGGACAAGTGGCTTCCCTCTCACTTCAAACCCATGCCAGATAGAATCCCACTCGGGTAATGGCTCCTGACAAATTTTTCTCCAGATGACATCAGTGATAAGGCAAGAAGAGAAGAGGTGATTTACATTATCAGTGCTCATCTCACATAAAAAACACACATAATGATCAGTACCCAATCTTCTATGGCGTAGATCACTTATGATTAACCCATCTCTCCTGCACAGCCAAAGGAAAATTTGTACCTTGAGAGGAATTTTTAACATCCATATTTTCTTGTCAATGGAATCATGTCTCCATCCCTCTTCAAAATTCAACATTCTAATATAGCCAGATTGGACATTATAAATCCCTTCCCACAGATATCTGTCCTCCATTCCAGGCCTAGGTCTGAAACTTTCAAGGTCTGATATAACCTTCTCTTTTCTTCCCATAACCGGGTAGCTCTTCTGCTGGACTCCACACCATCCAGATTCCAACTGCTGCTGCTGCTGTAGGACCAGACCTTGTTGACCGTAGCATCCTTGTCAGCTGCTGCAGCAAAAGCTCTCGAATAAAGCTCCTTCAAGACACCCATTACAGACCATCCCTCCTTCCAGAAACTGAAAGACCTGCCATCTCCAAGTGATGGTTGCAGCAGATGGAAGTGAGCAGCCAAAACCTTAGTTATAGATTTCCAGAAAGGTGATGGACAGTTGGGCTGAAGTCTAGATATCATGCTGTTGGAAGCTCCATATCTATCTCTAATCAAAGCAGACCACAGTTTCATATCACCTTGCAGCAGCTTAACAACCCATTTGAGCAGCAAGGCATCATTAAAATGCTGTAAGGATTTGATCCCAAGACCACCCATCTCCTTAGGATAGCAGATTTGGTCCCACTTGATAGGCTGCAAGAAACTGCCCTTATGTCTAGCTCCCTTCCAAAAGAATCTCTTCCTCATCACATCTAATCATTTCCAAATGGATCTTGGTGCTTTGAAAATGGAGAAGTAGAAGACAGGGATGGAGGTGATCACCGAGTTGAGCAAGATAAGTCCTCCACCTCTGGACAAGAACCTGCTATTCCAACCATCAAGTTTCATAGAAATCTTGTCAAAAAGGCAATTCCAATCACCTTTCTTCAACCTGGAAAACCTCAAAGGCAGCCCAAGATATCTGATAGGAAGACTGATGCGGGGAGTCATCAGGATGGCTGCTAAGGCTTCTTGCTCCTCCTCAGATAAACCAAAGCAGACCAAACCAGACTTGTCTCTATTTAACCTCAATCCAGAAAGCTCACCAAAGATATTAACCAAATGATGCAGAGCCAACGCTCCATCCATGGATCCTTCAACAAAAAAAATAGTATCATCTGCATATTGAAGAATGGGAGCCAAACTGTTCCTACAAGATAGTGAATATCCTCTGACAAGACCCGCTTCAGAAAGCTTACAAGCAAGCCAAGCTAAACTGTCAACTGCTAAATTAAAGATCAAAGGGGTCAGGGGACATCCTTGCCTAATGCCACATTGAGGCTAGATCCATGCACCACAGGGCTTCCCATTTATTAGAGGGGTAAAGGAGGTAGTGGTAATACATCTCTTAACCCAACCTATCCAAGTAGAGGGAAAGCCCCTTCTTTTAAGCACATCCTATAGATAAGGCCAACTGATTGAATCATAAGCCTTACGAAAGTCAACCTTCCACAGGAAGGCCTTGCATCTTCTCTTATGCCAGCCACAAACCATCTCTTGGGTCGAGATAAAAGATTCTTGTAGGGATCTACCCGGGAGGAAAGTAGACTGAGCAGGATGGATCAGATCTTGCAATACAGGCCTCAACCTATTAGCCAGGACCTTGCCAACCACCAAATACAAAGAGTTAGAAAGGGCAATGGGTCTAAATTCCTGGAAGGATTCAGCACCCGAGGTTTTTGGCAGAAGAAATAGATAAGATCTATTAATTCTTTCAAAGCCAAAATTGCCACTTTGGAATTCTCTAATCACTTCCATAACCTTAGAGCCCACAATGTCCCACAGTTCTTTGTAAAAGAACACTTGGATTCCATCAGGATCAGGCGATCCTTCGCAGTTGAGATCTTTAATAGCCTTTAGGACTTCAGCTTCAGATATGGGTTCAATCAGGCTGGACCCCTGAGACTCATTAATCATGGGCAGATCATTTGCTGTCATTCTCCAGTTGCCCCTACCTGCAGCTCTTGAAGATTCCTTGAAGTATCTGATGGCCTCAGCTCTGATATCAGATAAGGAGGTAATTCTCTACCCTTCTATAACCATTGAAGAGATCAGATTTGTTCTCCTCCTAGAGCTAGCAGCCAGATGAAAGAATTTGGTGTTTGCATCCCCCTTACTTAGCCATAGCTTCCTAGAGCGCTCCCTCCAATCCATCTCCAATTTCAGGTCTTCTTCAATAACCACCCCCTGCCATCTTCTTCTATCAGCAAGATCCAGTTCAAATAGATGATCCACAGCTTCCTTGGTATCCAGTTCTTGAATTTTCAGCAAGGCCTCATGACGCTTCCGATGTCTGAGAACTGAGACAATGTCTCCATACTCCTTCAGCATACCTTTCAAAGCCATAAACTTAGAAGCCAGTCTGGAGGTGGTCGTGCCTTCACCCTGCTGTGACCTCCACCAGCTGGCAAACATGTCTCTGAACCCTATTTCCTTCAGCCAAGATCTCCTAAATTTAAAGTAGGATCCAGCCACCACCTACTCACCATTGTCCCACACAAAGGGTGTATGGTCAGAAAATGGACGTTCAAGACCACACACAAATGACATCTGGAAGAGATCCAATAGGTCAGCATTGCCAAAAAATCTGTCAATCTTGGACATGAGCCCATTACCATTCCTCCAAGTGAATTCAGACCATGATGTGGGAAATTTGCACATCCCCAATTCCTGGACCACCAATTGAAATCCAATGGTGGAGTTGTCGACCACCTCATTAGGTCTGTCACTCCCCACCAAAGTACAATTAAAGTCACCTCCAATAAGCCAAGCCCCCCGACCTACAAAGTCTACAGCCAGATTCCAATCCTCCCACAGTTCCTGCCTCCTGTTAGGATCATTTGGCCCATACACACTTGTCACATAGAAGACATTGTCCCCCTGACCTCTTGTGAATCTACAGGTTAGAAGGTGCCTAGCCACAGAAACCTCCTGCAAGCACAGCATCTGCTTCTTCCACCAAATGGCAATTCCCCCAGATCTGCCATTGGAATTGACCACCATAAGGTCATTTGCAGATCCTGCCCTCATCTCTTCCCATGCCTTGTCAGACTCACAATCAATGTGTGTCTCTTGAAGGATAGCATAGTCAATTTCCCACTCACGTAGATATCTAAGTAGAGACCCCCTCCTGCTCTATCGCGTAGCCCACACACATTCTAGGTCAGGACCTTCATTTGGGAGTCAGGTCAGTCCCCTTCTTAGCTGCAGAAGTCCTGCTAACTTTCATCACAGTTGCAACGACTGATTCATCAACCTTTTGTGTGGGAGTGTGCCTTCTTAGCCTCAACTTGTAGGGAGATTTCCCACTCCTAGCAGTAGGAGTCTTTGACTTCGAGTGCACGACATCAGCCACAGGAGAACAAATCTGCAAATTCAAGGAACTCACAGAGGAGTCCACCATAGAGGAATCAGCAGGCTCATTAATCATATTCATTATCAACCCTTCATCTAGCTCACCAAGATGGGTTTTCAGATCCTCAACCACAACTTCATTAGACATAATCATTTCCTTCCCTTTAACATCCACCATTGCAGCAACCTCTTGGATCAGGGGTACTTCAGCTACATCATCCAGAGCTTTAGTCCTCATCTCCATAATTCCCAGGCTCCCTACCAAATCTACCAATTCCCTCTCTTTTGAGCATTTTGCCACCACCTCCTGACAATCACCGTTTGGTTGCAAGGAAGGGGCTTTGGTCTTCAGCACCTTAGCACAGGAGGGGAGGTCTTGGATCAGAGGTACTTCAGCCACACCAGCCAGAGCTTCAGTCCTCGTCTCCACAACTCCTAGGCTCCCTACCTCATCCACCAATTCCCTATCTTTAGAGCATTCTGCCACTATTTCCTGATTAGCACAATTTGGTTGCAGTGGAGGAATTTTGGTTTTCAGCACCACAGCATAAGAGGGGAGCGATGTCTAGGCACGACCTCTCTATTTGCCACAATAAAATTCAAAAGGAGCATCCAAGAACTACCCCCACATCTGAGGATCAGTTTATTAGGAATGGTACCAGCCCTGAAGACCTTCACCCTCACATTCAGAACACTGGCATCTCCTTCAGTCAGACCAACAACAGCATCCTCGGCCACAGATGCAAACCCAGCTATCATGTTTTCCACCACCTTCCTAGACCTTAGATGCAAAGGTTGACCTCTGATCTCAAGAACACCAGACCTGGAGGCTACTCTTTGAGGGGGACGTTCAGGCAAAGATCCATCAAATGGGGATACCAGCCGCTAGATCACTGATAATCCACCCAAACTGCTAGTCTGAAAATAATATCTTTCAACATCTATCGCACCCACATCAAACATCACAAATCACGACGAAGAAATAATTGCAATCTTCCAAGCATCCATTGATAGATGAAGAGATCTCACTAGTTGCCGAATTCTATCCACCGATATGGTGCCCATCATAACTTCTCCAATCAAAGCACTACGTAGAGCCAGTTCTGCTACCTTGACATCCTCAGTCAGGGGAACCGCCACATCCATAGTGCATCCCCCGAGCGTTGAGGGGGGAGGTGGGAGGGGCATATGCAGCTCACCCCTAGGCCATGAAGGTGTATTGCAATCCCTGCCCCCAGAACCATCACAGGTTGCCAGACAAGCATCCCGTTTGTGACCAAAGCCTCCACATGCCAGGAAAAGCAATGGTCACTGGCAGGTTGCCGCCAGGTGCCCTCGAAGCCGACATCTATAGCAAATCACCTCCCTTCGACTTCTGCCCCAACCATCTTGAAAAACCCTCCTGCCTAGGTTCCTACCTCCATCAGGGACATGGACACCACGTGCCTTCCTGTGCCAAGATCGCGGACGCCATACCGCCCATCCGTCAGAATCATCGGCACCGACGCCGGGCCATCCAATCCAACTTTTCCCGCCCAAAGTGGAATTCAAAATTTCAACAGCCGTCCCTCGAGTGCAAACCTTTTTTTTTCATCTTTAGCAACATTTTGAATGTCGCTATTGACCCAATCATTTTGAATGTCTTTGATTTCTAAATTAAATTCTTGTAGTAGAAGGATCCATCTGATTATTCTGGGTTTTGCATCCTTTTTAGACATTAGGTGCCTTAATGTTGTGTGATCTGTGAAAATTGTGACATGAGATCCCAGTAGGTAAGGTCTAAACTTCTCTAGAGCAAAAAACTATGGCTAGTAAGTCTTTTTCTGTAGTGGTGTAATTCCTTTGAGCCTCATCAAGAGTTTTACTAGTGTAGTAAATCACGGAAGGTTTCTTATCCACTTTTTGTCCAAAGATTGGCCCAATAGCAAAATCATAGGCATCGATCATGATTTCAAATGGATGATCCCAATCAGGAGGTTGTAGAATGGGTGATTGTGTAATGGCCTCCTTCAGTAGATTGAAAGCCCTTAAGCAGCTCGAATCAAAATTGATCCACAGGCATTTCATGAGTTTGAAATTAGGGCTACAAGTAACCCGTCGTTGTAGTTGCAAAATGCGTGGTCAAATAAAATTTATACTAAAACTCCAAGGTAGTCTTGGGTTGAACACAGGGAGGCGATGTTTACTTTAATTGAAAACTGCACTTCGATTTGTTTCTCTTTGGTATTTTAGGGTTTTGCTATTTTTTTTGTATTTTTGTAAGAAGAAGACAAACAAATGAATTACAAAATAGAGATGGAACAAATATAGTATAGATATCACTTCAATGTCTATTACAATCAACTATGAAAGAATAAAAAGAGAGGGGGGTGAGAGGGAATCTCCCGAATCGACTGTTCAACGAGACGACGGCGCCTGGCAGAAGCTCGAACGAAGGCGGTGAGGAGCAGGACGATGGAGGTGAGATGTAGGAGGATGTCAGGTAGAGGAAAGCTTCGATGTGGCTCTGGAATGGAGGTGAGAAGATGGAGATGATCAGCTACCGGAATGGAGGTGAGAGGACAGCTCCAAAGCGACCTATGAATGGGGATGGGAAGATGGATGAATATTTAGTGAGGCAGAGGTTTGCTACACTAATAGGAGCCTTGGGAGCTTGAGAGTAGGTGGGAGTAGAGTAGGTAGAAATGAAGAGGAATGGGGGGTGTAGGGGTGTTTATATAGTGGAGGGAAGGAGAGAGTCCCGCGCACACGCATTCAGTGATAGCTATAACTGTCACTAAAGGCCGCTCAAGCTGTCGCTGAAGATCCACGCCTCTTCATTGCTTGGGTTGGCACACACACTGCATAGGGCATTTAGTGACAGCTATAAGCGTCACTAAAGGCTCGCTCTTCTGTCGTTGTAAAGTCTGCACCCATCGCCCACACTCGCCGCTGTCATCAGGCATGCAGGCGCGGATGCATCATGATCGTCGGATGAAGGATCGCACGGCTGAGAGAAGATCGTGCCCCTCTGCAAATTTGAAACGCACGCCGCGCCCTCAGCTGTCGGATGCCATGCGCGTTAGATGGTGCATTCTCGATGTGCGTCGACGCCTGCGTGCCGCATCCATACTCAACTGTGCGTCCACGTAACTGCTTCCTTCGTTGCCCGATCTTCCATCGATGGCTCAATTTCCTCCCGCATGCGCTTCAGCGAATAAAATCCATGCGTGGGGCCTCGAATGCACGGCCGCGCGTTGAGAATGGAGATGCAAACCACTATGCTGAGGGGCGTCATGAGTCTTAGTTTTGAATTAAGCTACCGCGCCCACGACCGTTGGATGGAGATCCAACGGTCGAGATGACTCCTCGCTTGATGAGGCGCTTCTTCAGCCCTGGAGCACACATCTCAACCATTGAATTGAGATCCAACGGTTGGGATCTGATCTTGTGGTGGGCTTGGAGGCTCCTTGGCTCAGGTGGGGCAACCTGGATAGCGCCACGTGGTGCCATCTAGGCCATCCATCTTCTTCTTCTTGCGGAGGGTGCTATAGAGCTTAGATTTGGGCAATTCCCACATTAACGGACTGTAATCGTTGCTCTGAATCCATCCGTACGGTTAGATTCTTCATCTGAGGCCCATAAGGATGTTGCACTGCCTCCTGGCCATGTAAAATGATGGAATTAATGTACATCATATACAACTATCCTAGATGCAATGCAATAGATGTTTATGCAATATTTATATCATGATGTGTAATGCTATGCCTAGGAACTATTATAAATAAGCATTTTATGATGAATTTATATGTGCTTATCATACCCCCATGCTTACTTTTTGCTAGACCCTAGCAAAAATGAACCTAAATGCTATGTATAAAAGTATAATTAGAATTCGAGTATTTAGGAAAAATTTGTTGATTGCTTTAGAAAATCTCAACCCCAAGACCTAATTACAAAATCTCAATAGTGCCCAGGTGCCTGCCAGAATGCAAACCGTCCAAGCCTTCGCCTTATTTGAGAAGAGAAGGCATAAATTTTTTTTTCTTATTTTTCTTCTTTTCTAATTTTTTTGTACTTTTTGGAGTTTGAGAGTTCCGGGATAACTTTTTATGGCTACCTGACCCACCCAAGACTCGAAAAGGACTCTTAGTGCTAAGCATTTTATGAAAATAGTGAAAGACTCACTAGACAGCTGTTAAAACGGACTTCGGGTTTCTACGACCTTAGGTGACCTTGCCTAGAGGTTTATCTTTTCGATTGGTAGCTTTCTCCTTACTTTTATTTATGGGGTCAACACAAAGGCGAACCCAGTGTATATCTCCTTGGTTTATTCTACTTTCCCGCTTCTTCCCTAAGTGTTTTGGGAATTATTGTGCATTTTTTTTTGTGAGCTGGGTTCTGGACAACCGATCGATGAGCTGTTACCACTGACAACTTGCCAGCCATACTCGTGTGGTGAAGTGTGGTTTTATATTTTTATTTTTTTCTCCTTTTTATTTTTTTCTTTAAGTAGGTGGCTTCCCTGATCTAAGATTTACCTAAAGCAATACAATGAAAATGGTCTTGTGACTAGGTTCTGTACAATCGACTGATGAGCTATTACCATTGACAACTTGCAAGCCATACCACCCTAGATAGTTCATTGGCTGCCCAATTTCCGAAGAAACCGTCGAAAAGTGAGCCAGTGCAAAAAAATATGTGTAGATGCTTAGGCTTAAAGTTCCCCCAAATTAGAGGGTGGGTTGATAAGTCGCATACTTATCATCCCAATTTATTAGCAAAATTAAAAGTGAATTTGAATTGGCGAGAACTCAAGACTAAGTCCACATTCGACTGGACACTCGGCCTAATTAAGCTCGAAGACCTGAAGAGTCTAAGTGTTTAGGTCTCAAAGTATCAATTCCTAAAATTTGCAACTCCTAATGCCTAAGTTATCGTCTCCTAATTCTAAAATTATTATTATTATTATTATTTATAGAATAAAAGAAAGTAAGAAATTACCGTTACAGCTGACAAAATGATTATAAGATATTTCCAACCCCCCATGCTTATCTATTTCAATGTCCTCATTGTTCAAAATGGAAGCATGCAGGAGAGTAGAAGTGGAAGAATAGCACCTGGTTTCCATGAGACTCTGGTTAGCTTGGAACAGTCTTTACATGTGCTGAGTTTAGTGCCTTCAGCTAGGCGGTAATCTGCCCTTGGCGGTTAAGGTAAGGTAAGAGCAACCTTGTCCGAGACGGGTTTAGGGAGCACATGGTCAACAAAGGGTTTGAGACGCTATCCGTTGACCTTGAAAATCTTACCCGTCTTTGGGTCAGAGATTTCGACGGACTTGTTAAGGAAAATCTGCTTAATAACGAACAGGCCGTCCCACTTAGACCTGAGTTTTCCAGGGAAAAGCTTCAATCGAGAATCGAAAAGCCAGACCTTCTGGTTTGGCTCGAAGGTCTTACATGAAATCATCTAGTCATGGAGAGCCTTGGTCCTTGCCTTATAGATTTTGGCATTTTCATAAGGATCATTTCGAAGCTCCTCCAACTCAGATAGTTGGAGTTTCCTTGTTTTCCTGGCCAACTCAAGGTCCACATTACATTTCTTGATGGCCCAAAATGCCTGGTGTTCAAGTTCTATGGGTAAGTGACACGCCTTACCAAACACCAGATGGAACGGAGACATACCGATAAGCATTTTGTACGCCGTACAGTAAGCCCAAAGAGCATCATCTAGCTTTTGGGTCTAATCCTTCCTATCAGGCCTAATGGTTTTCTGCAAAATGTTCTTGATCTCCCGATTGGAGACCTTGTCCTGTCTGTTCGTTTGAGGGTGGTAAGGTGTGGAAATCTGATGATTCACCCCGTATTTTCCTAGTAAATTCTGAAACTGGGCATGGGTGAAATGTGTGCCACCATCACTGATAATTGCCTTAGGAACCCTGAACAGACTGAAGATATTTCTCTTCACAAAATCGATGACCACCTTGTGGTCATTGGTCCGAGTGGGAATTGCCTCAATCCACTTGAACACGTAATCAATAGCAACCAGAATATACTGGTGTCCAAATGAAGGAGGGAAGGGTCCCATAAAGTTGATGCCCCAAATGTCAAAAATTTCGATGGAATGAATTGGCTTCAGGGGCATCATATCTCTCTTAGCCATGTTCCCGAGTGTCTAGCATCGGGTGCATGACTTAGAGAATTCCTGGGCATCCTTAAATAATGACGGCCAATAGAATCTGGATTGCAAAATTTTTGCGGCCGTCTTTTTCTCGGAAAAGTGTCCACCACACGCAGATGTGTGGCAGAACTCAAGTATGCTATGGAACTCGATTTCCGGGATGCATCGACAAGTAATCTGGTATGCACCAATGTGGTACAGCTTAGGATCATCCCAAAAACAATATTTAGCCTCAGACAAAAGTCTATCCCATTGTTGTTTGGTCCAATACTGGGGGATTTGACCAACAGCCAAATAATTGATAATATTTGCAAACCAGGGGATACAGATACCCGAGACTATGAGGATAGTCTCATCTGTAAAACTATCAGAGATCGAGACATCCAGATGAGGAGAATCACTTAGGATTCTTGAGAGGTGATCCGCCAATACATTTTGTGCCCCGACTTTATCCCTTATTTCAAGATCGAACTCTTGAAGCAGCAGAATCTAGCGAATAAGCTGGGGTTTGGCATCCTTTTTGGCCAAGAGATGTTTCAAGGCTGAGTGGTCGGTATAGATGATGACACAAGAACCTAAAAGATAAGCCCTGAATTTTTCTAAAGCAAAAACTACGGCTAGCAATTCTTTTTCAGTAACAGTGTAATTCCTCTAAGCCTCGTCTAGAGTCTTGCTAGTGTAGTAAATCACAGAGGGCTTTTTCTCAATCTTTTGACCCAAGATAGCCCCGACGGCATAATTATATGCGTCAGCCATAATCTCAAATGGGGCTGTCCAGACTGGTGGTTGCATCACCAAGGCACAGGTGACTGCTATTTTCAATAAATCAAATGCCTTGTGGCATGATTCATCAAACTCGAATGGCGTATCTTTGGCCAGAAGGTTACTCAAGGGTCGTGCAACCTTCGAGAAATCCTTAATGAATCTTCTGTAAAAACCCACATGCCCAAGGAAAGAGCGGATCTGTTTTATGGATGTGGGTGGAGGAAGTCTAGAGATAGCATCCACCTTAGCTCTATCAACTTCAATACCCCGACTAGAGACCACATGACCCAGGACAATGCCTTCCTGAGTCAAAAAGTGGCTTTTTTCCCAGCTAAGGATCAGCCGTGTTTTGGTGCATCTCTGGAGGATCAATTCCAGGTTAGCCAGGCAAGACTCAAAAGAATCTCCGAAAATGGGGAAATCATCCATGAACACCTCAAGACAATCTCCCACCATGTCAGAAAAGATGGCCAGCATGCAACTTTGAAAAGTCACAGGCGCATTGCAAAGCCAGAACGGCATTCTATGGAATGCAAAGGTTCCGTAGGGACATGTGAAAGTTGTCTTTTCCTAGTCTTCGGGATGCATAGGGACTTGGCTATATCCCGAATAACCGTCCAAGAAGCAAAAATATTTTTGCCCAGCTAACCTTTTTAGGATTTGATCGATGAATGGCAAGGGAAAGTGATCCTTTTTAGTGGCTGTGTTCAGCTTCCTATAGTCAATACAGACTCTCTAAGTCGAAGCTGAATGAGTAGTGAAGGTTTCCCCTTTCTCATTAGTTGTAATGATTATTCCCGCCTTCTTGGGTACAATCTAAACAGGGCTAACCCATGGACTATCTGAGATTGGGTAAATAATCCTAGCATCGAGCCACTTGATTATCTCCTTCTTGACCACTTTTCGCATATTCGGGTTTAGTCTCCTTTGCATTTCGCAAGAAGGGCAGGATCCATCTTCCATGAAAATATGATGATTACAATAAGATGGCTAGATCCCCCTAAGGTCATGGATGGTCCAACCAATTGCCTCCTTGTTATTCTTAAGGACCTTAATTAACCTCGATTCTTGCTCCTTAGTCAAATCAGCACTAATAATCATAGGGAGCGTGTATTCAGGTCCTAAGAACTCATATTTCAAATTTTTGGGCAATGGTTTTAATTCCAGCTGGGGCGGGTTTAGAATAGAGGGTAGGGAGGATGCTGATGAAGATTCATCAGGATGATCCAGTGGAAGAGGCTAGGAATGAACAAAATCAATAGCCTCTTAAGGATGTGGCAGGTTTACCATGGAGGAGGGTTATGGGTTGGGTTTGCTAAAGCTAGTGGAGTCCTCAAGTGAATTGATTGTCATACAAGTCTTAAGATCTTGATCCTCGAGCTCCTCAATGAATCCACAATCCTCAAATCCTCTTATCGCCTTAAAAATATCCAGAGTTAATTTCTTATCCCCAAAGGTGATCTCCATACTACTGCTTTCATAGTTTATGTTGGCCTTGGCGGTAGCTAGGAACGGATGCCCCAGAATGATGGGCATGTTCCTCAAATCATTAGGTACATCCATGTCAAGGACGAGGAAATCTATAGGAAAATAGAAATCCTTGACCTTGACAATTACCTCCTCAATAACGCCTCTCAGTGTGGTGACCGATCGGTCCGCTAATTATAGCATTACTGAGGTTGGCCTTAGTTCACCTAACCCAAACCTCTCAAAAAGAGAAGTCGGGATTAGGTTGATGGATGCACCTAGATCCAATAGTGCCCTATCAAAAGTGTATTCCCCAAAAAGGCATGAGATCAAGGGGGACCTGGATCTTTCTTTTGAGGAAGGTGATGCAGGATCACAGAACTTGCTTGCTCAGAGAGAATCACCTTCCTCGAAGTGGGTTCTCTTAATTTACGCCTTTGGGTACATAGTTCTTTCAAAAATTTAGCGTAAGCTGGGATGTGCTTAATAGCATCGAGGAGCGGAATATTGAACTCTACGCTGTTGAATAAATCCAGAAGCTCCTCATTGCTATCTAGGGTTTTCTTCTTCTTGGTTTTCAATAAGGCTTCAGGGAACGGGATATGGGTGGGATTTTCAAATTTTGATCCCTGGGCCTTATTGTCTTCTTTAATCTCTTCCTCTTCTCACTCAAGCTCCGCGGGGTTTTGGCATCTAGAGGGCAATTTAGGGTCTCAAGTTTGCTTTCCACTTCTTAAGGTGACAGAGTTTGCAGAGGCATACGGGTTTGGTTCTTGAGGTGGGCTAGTGAAGATTGGAGGTCCTTGGTTAGTCATGTAACCAGAAGAAGATGAGGGACCCCACTCAACCACCTGAGCATGTGCGTGTGAGTACCTTTGATTCTCGTACCCTTGGGCACTATTGCCCTGATTTTGCACATTGCGCGGGTTGGGTATAGGTTGAGATGGTAGAGATCCGGGTTGTTGAGTGTTAGCAATTAACCTGGATTGCAAGTTATCCAATGATGTCATAATTTGTTGCATAAGCTGAAGCATGGACCCTTGCATTTCTACCATTTGCCGATTTAAATCAGCCTGCCTTGCGGATTGTTGGGCATTCCAAGATGGACGAGTAACCAATCTCAAGGGCAACTAGGTGTATACTAGACCTTGACCCATAGGTTTTTGAGATGCATAGTTGCTGGGTCGAGATTGGGTCTGTTGCCCCTAATTTTTCTAGGAGAAGTTACGGTGGTTCCTCCATCTTGAGTTATAAGTGTTGGAATACAGGTTGGACCTATCATTCTCCTGCATTGCATATGCATCCTCATAAAATGAGGATAGAGGAAAGGAAGGATCAGAAAAACTGGGATCAAAGGCCCCAGTTTGGAACCCATAAGGTTCTGAGAAATCCTGGCTCACAGGTTGAGCCGAATTGAGTTGGTTCATGAATTCCCACCCCATGGTAGCTCATGAGGAATGGAATCCTGAATTCTAGGATTGAGTGGGTATAGAAGTGTTTCCTAAATTCCTAAACATCCATTCTTCCATTTTTTTAGTGACGGGAACCGTTATCACGCATTTGAAAGTCTTTGGAATCGTAGTATAGTCGTGCAAAAACGTTCGTCAAAAATTAAGTTTGTAAAAATAATGAGACTTGAGTCCTGGTCGTTCGTCTCTAGGAGGTGTTGCTTTTACTTTTGAAATCGATCTTACTCTACTTTGTTTAGAATCACATGCCGGTTCATGATTATTACGTATTTAGGTATGACATGCTTAGTTGTAAGAATATTAGGAATTGGAAACAGGCAACTTGAATCACACAAAAAGAATGACAATTATTAAGCTCATGGTGATTTCAAGCATACAGAGACAAATATATATATAAAAGCATTTTTCATTCATTCAGCGGGAGAGTTGTTTGCAACATAAAACGTAGAGGAAAGCTTGTACATAAATACTTGAAAATTAAACCTAGCTACCAGAAAATGATCACATACAAGAATTGATGGGGGGATTTCGCATGCATCATTGGGGGAGAAGTAAGACTACACTACTAAGAAGTAAATAAAAGTAATAAAATTATAAAGAGCATGGATTAAATCTAGAAGAATAAAAGGGCATTCAGGGGTGGTCCTCGATGGCCTTGGAGTGGTCGGGAGAAGAATGAGGGGCGGCCAATGTAGCTTAGGTCGACCCTTGGAGAGAGGTAGGGTTGATCCAACATCCCGACATGGTGTCCTCCATGATGGTGGTGAGTTCGTGGAGGTGGAGTAGCTTACCTAGGTGAAGGTGGGCGTGTATGGAGCTAATGAGGTGAGTGGTGCCAATGAAGCCAAGGGATGTGAATGGGTGTAAATGGCCACCCCTTAGGTCTTTTTATAGACCTAAGGGAAGCTCTCTAGAGAATTATGGAATTCTCTAGAGAGGCCTATGGTGGGAGCTCATGGGAGAGTGAGAGAGAGAGGATGGATGGTGGTTTTTAGATCCACCAAATGTGGATCTAAAAATTGAATGGCTTTTGGTTGCTAATTTTAGCAACCAAGGCAACCACACATGGTAGAGAGTTCTAGAGAACTCTAGGCTAGGTATTTTCGTGTGGATGGTGTGTGTGGGTGTGTGTGGGTTTGTGTGGGTCGAAACCTAGGTGGCTAGGTTGATTAGGTTAGTTTCTAGTGGGTTTAGGTTAAGGTAGGTTTCAAATTAGGGTTGTAAACCCTAATTCACTAAGGTAAAGTGCAATTAAACTTAATACAAGTTTAATTGGGTGTGTGGAAAATTAATTGAGAGTAAAATAACTCAATTAATTTAGGTCTAGGTCAATTGGACTCTCACTGAGTCCAATTGGATAGTGTGTGCTGAGATCAGGACTCAATTGGACTCAATGAGTCCAATTGAATAGGCTGATGGAATTTACTAAGATCCAAGTCAATTAGGTTTAGTGAGGACCTAATTAGGTCCTTAGGGAGGTCTAAAGGTGATGTACTAGGGTCAGGGCACCTTAATTTAGGTTCTTATGGGGTTGGAATTGGGTTTAGTGACCTAGAGATCCAAGATCAAGGCTCAAATCTCAAAATAGGAATTGGAGAGAAATATCAGACGTCTAATAATAGTGTCAGACATCTTATACTAAAAAATCAGAAGTCCAAACTTGTTGTCTGTACGTCTAATCAGAGTCAAGAGGGATTTTGGGTTCTGTTTTAGGTATTCTACAAAAATTAGACGTCTAACAAAGTGTCTAGACATCCAATAACACTGCAAAAATGGGTTTGAGGTGTGCGGGAGATGGCTAAGGGTCCTGGACGTCCTATAACTTATCTGGATGTCTAGATAAGGGTTGGAACTAGGGTTTTAGGGCTTCTTAGGGTGTTGTGACCTAATATAAGTGTGGCTAAGGCTTGGGGAAGTCTCTAGGATATCCTGGGACTAGGATGGACCTAAGCTCTTCACATTTTACTACTTTATTCCTACTTAATAGAATAGCAAACCTTTAACTCCCTTACATTATTGTTCCTATATGTAAAATAAGCCTTCTGCTCCTGCTCTGCTGCAACTCCCGTTATTCTTGATCCAGCTTCAGATCCTGCTCTAGATCCAACTCCAGATCCAGCTTATTCCCTGCAATTGACATAATGCACTTAATCAGCACATTATAACATTATTTTATGCATAACTAAAGGAAAGCAGTAAAGATGCAGATAATGCATATGCATGCATGAATAACCCTAACTTATGCTAAGTCCTAGCTTAATCTAGGTCAATTAAGACCTATGATTGCTGCGCAATCACTTAGCAACCAAGTCCATTTTATCTAGTTTATTACAAATTAATTCCATGTCAAATGAATGAGAATCCTGGATCTCATTAGCACTTGACCTAGGTTGTTGGGACTAGTTGAATGCATCCATGGAGGCGTAATTAATTGAGTTCTTGCTCATTTCTTCAAACAGGTCGTATGCGCTATCTGCATCCCTGTTGAGGAAATTGCCTCTGCAGGAGGCATCCATGTGATTATGGAGTTGCTCAACCAACACGTGATAGAAAATCTGCATGAGTTGCCATTTCGGTACCTCATGGCCTGGACACTTCCTCAAAAGTTCCTGGAATCGCTCCCAGGCACCATGAAACGGTTCCCCCAGCCGCTGGACGAAAGTGGTAATCGCTCGTTGTAAGGCATTGGTCCTTCCAATAAGGAAGAATTTCTTCAAGAAAGCTGACTTAAGAGTAGCCCAAGTTTCAATCAGCCTTCCTATAGTCTGGTACCAATGTGTGGCCTTATCCCCAAGAGAGTGGGGGAAAAGCCTCATGATCATTTGCTCTTCGTTCACATTCCTTGCTCTGGTGGTCTGAACCAAAGTGGTCAGATCCTCCAGGTGATGGAATGGGTCCTTCGAGCCAAGCCCATGGAAATGCTTAATCAAACTTAAGACTTGGGGTTTGATTTCTATGTCTCCGGCGGGAATCATGACGTCAGGACATTCCCCATAGTTTGAAGGATCGTAGAAATCCTTCAAGGGTCGAGGACCTTGACCATGCATACGTTGGAACCATTTCTGCATCTGCTGTAATTCTTCCAACTACCTCCGAATCAGCTCCTGCTAGTTTGGGGGCAGGGGAGGTGGTTGTTGATCAGCCATGGGATCTACTTGACTATAGATCAACCTTCACCTCCTAGAATGGTCTAAAGGTCGTTCCAATCTAGGGTTCAATGACCTCCTCCCAAGCATACACTGGAAGGAAGTTAGAAGCATGGGGAAAAGAGGGAACCCTTTAACACAAGAATACAAGCCTGTCCTTAGATGGGGTAGCCTAAGGTCTACTGACTCCCAGAATCTGTCCTAAGATTATGGACGATTTACTCTACTTATGTCCAGGCAATCCGACTAGTTAGAAGGAGGGACTGGGGAGAAGGTTCTTCCTTTGGCTTGCGCCTTCGATTCCTAGTGTACCCCCTAGCCACGGTTGTTTGACACTACTCCCCTAGCTAGACATCAGATTGACTAGTATAAGTAGGTTAATCATGAATAATCTCAATCTGGATCCTGACGAGTGAATGAATCCTTAGGGCCAACGTCTAATTGATTTTAGTTAGGCTTGGGAAATTGGTGCTCTAGAATGTGATGGGCCCTTAATGGGTTGTGCCCTTAATGATTTTTTTGCGAAGGTGTGAATGTGCACAACCAATAGGTTTTCAAGCAAGATTATTAATGACGAGATGAGTTTTAGGGTTCGAATCCTGCTTAATAGCTTTTAGGATTCAAATATTAGGTGTTTTCAACCAAGTTTTGTGAGGCAAACCAAGTTTGTTGTTGAAAGCATGTGTTTAAGTATTTTCCTTTAGAAAAATATGGAGTGCCTGGCTTGACCTAATTATTGAATCCTATGGGGCAGCTAGAAAATGAACCTCTTTTAGATTAGGTGGTGCGGCCCAAACAATTCAATCAATTGGCTCAAATGCACCACCGATTAAGTCACACAAAAAGGTGATTAACTTAATATGATTTCTACTCTTTTATGTGTTGAATTCATGTACCAGATCCACACGTCGGAAGCCCAGTTGAGTAGATGAAAATCAAGTCCGATTATGTGCCTCAAATGTGGGTGTATGAAGTGTGTATAGTGATTCGTCCCACAGAAGGTATCTTTTTTTTTGTTTTTTTGTTTAAAATGCGGTGGTGAGGTGGATGAAGGTGGCAAACAAGACAAACAATTCTATCCTAGGGTTTGTGCAAACACCTAAGTAGATTAGGTCGTGGTTATGAGTGTGGCGAAATGAACTAGTGGGGGGGAATGTGGGGGACACTTATAGAGTATTCTACCCACACTTTACTCTGGTCTACCACACTTGGATCTCCATGCTAGGGTACTGATAACGATTTCACGCGGTTTGTTAAATACGTCGTTGTAACGCGCAAAATCGATCAACTCTTAAATTTATATCCTAGATAGGGGAGTATCTAGGGTCGTCCAAGGAGGCAAAAATTGCAAAATTAATCCTCTTGCTTACAGATAGATCTCAACTTTCTTTTTGATATTTTTCAATATGTAATTTTTTTTTGTATTTTGAAAAGACGAGGGCAAAATGCGAATTGTAACGAAAAGTACTAACACCTACAAATGCTTAACTAAAATTTAAAAGATAGAAATATCTTCTTCCTAAGCTCACTCTAGGCAAGTGGAGGCCTAGAGTAATTAGGAAGAAGAGGTGAAACAAGTGCTAGAACCAAAAGTAACAACTGCAATAAAAAGCTAAAAGAAGGCAATTTGATTGAGTAGAATGAGTGTTCTTTTCAAGGACAAGTAGAGGAATGCTTCTACTAGAACTTAAACAAATCTAAAAGCAAGAAAAGAAACACAAATCCTCTTGCAACAATGGTGAAGAAGGGCGTCTTCTTGCTCCAAGCCTAGCTGCTCCTTGGCTTGAAAAGAGGGCCTCCTTCTCCTTCCTTGAGAGCTCCTCCAAGGTGGAAGCTACCACCTTTAATGCTCTCTCGAAGGGGTGGGCGTGCACCACCCTCAAAAACTCCTCCAAGGTGGTGTGACCACCATCAAGATCTCCTCCAAGATCTTCCTTGCCTGGCTTCTCCTTTGGCTGGCGTGACCCAAGAGAGAAGGGAAGAGGGGAAGGCACCAAGGGGACAGAATATCCCCTTAATCTTCTTCTTCTTCTTCTCTCTTGGACGTGGGCTTCTTGGTGGAATATGAGAGTGAAATTGCTAGCCAAGGATGGCTTGAATGGTGGTGGGTAGTGGTCTTTTTATAGGGTAGGATGGGGGGTTAAGGTGCCCCTTGAAATGGAGGGCTAGGATGGAAGAATGGAGGTGGTCGGTGATCCTATGGCTAAGGAGAGTTGGCGCCAACCCAAGAGGTGTTAAAGGGGGTAGTTATGGTGGTGTTGGTGTCTTTTGGTGGTGGAGAGACACCACCATGTTGGCGCCAACATGGGGTCTTCTAGAAGGGGGGTTAGGTGTATGGTGGAGATGGGTTCAAGGGGGATTGTGTGGTGGAGATGAGGGGAGATTTTGGAGGGAAAAGTGGCACCATTAAGGGGTGGTTATGGGTAGTTTTTGGCACCACTTTTAGGTGTCTTTTGGAGGTGGTGGGTAGGTTAGGTTGGTGCCAAGTAGGTTAGCTTATGTGGAGCTTAGGTGGAGCTAGTTGGGTGGAGTTGGTAGGTGGGTTTTTGGGGTGGTATAAGCCAAGGAAGTTGGAGCATAGCTAAGCTAAGCTAAGCTAAGCTAAGCTAAGCTAGCTTAGCTAATGGAGGAGTATAGGAGAAGGTAATGGAGCTAGGGTTTAGAGGAAGGAGCTGAGGAGGAGAAGTCTGGAACTGAAATTTTGAGCTGGCTGCTGCTGAAGAGGCTGGCATGGAGCTATTCTAGCTGGCTTAGCTTGCTAGTTCTTTGCTAGCTACTAAGCCGAGCTAAGGTAAGCTAGCTTTTACCATAATGAGCTAAGGTGAGCTGGGTCTGGTGCTCCCGGGGAGAATCAAGCTGGTTGAGGCAGCTAAGGTAGCTTAGCTCAACTGAGTTGAGCTAAGCTGAGTCCCCGGGAGCTGGACTTGAGCTTCCTGAGCTGGGATGAGTTCTTCTTCAGCTGGCTGGAGCTGAGTGGAGCTGGATGTAGCTGGATCTGAGCTGGGGTGAACTCCTGTCAACTTAGCTGAGCTAGCTAGAGCTCCCTGTGGACTAGTGGGAGCTGAGATGAGCTAGACTCAGCTAAGTTGAGCTGGATCTGAGCTGACTTGAGCTAGGGTGAGCTAAGGTGAACTCTCTTGAGCTGCCATCCAGCTAGGATTAGCTGAATGGAGTTGGGACAAGCTAACCCTAGTTCAAGTGAGCTAGGTTCCAGCTGTGGTGAGCTGGATCGAGCTGAGTTCCAACTAGTCTGGGCTTCTCCTTCACCATTTGCCTTCTTGAGTGCTAGGGTTTTAAGGATCTGTAATGCATAAGAATGATGATAAACTGGCGTTTATCAGGTACCTGCAAGACAGTAGATCAAAGACAAGCAGGGTTAGTGCTATGTAAATGCAAAGAAGTGCAATAAATAATAAAGTAAATTCCGTTGCCTCCCCGGCAACGGTGCCAAAATGATCCGCAGTCGTTTCACGAGTTTGAAATCAGGGCTACAAGTAACTTGTCGTCATAGTTGTAAAATGAGTGGTCAAATAAAATTTATACCGAAACTCCAAGGGAGTCTCGGGTCGAACATAGGGAGGTGACGTTTACTTTAATTTAAAACTGCACTTCGATTTGTTTCTTTCTGGTATTTTAGGGTTTTGTTATTTTTTTTTGTATTTTTGTAAGAAGAAGACAAGCAAATGAAGCACAAAATTGAGATGGAACAAATATGGTATAGATATCACTTCAATGTCTATTACAATCAACTATGAAAGAATAGAAAGAGAGGGGGTGAGAGGAAATCTCCCGAATCGGCTGTTCGGCGAGACGACAGTGCCGGGCAGAAGCTCGGACAAAGGAGGTGAGGAGCGGGATGATGGCGGTGAGATGCAGGAGGACGTCAAATAAAGGAAAGCTTCGGCGTGGCTCTGGAATGGAGGTGAGAAGACGGAGATGATCTGCTACCGGAATGGAGGTGAGAGGACAGCTCCAAGGTGACCTATGAATAGGGATGGGAAGATGGATGAATATTTAGTGAGGGAGAGGTTTTCTACACTAATAGGAGCCTTGGGAGCTTGAGAATAAGCTCTAATGGAGCATTGGTAGGCTTGCTAGAGCTTAGGAGTAGGTGGGAGTAGAGTAGGTAGAGATGAAGAGGAATGGGGGGTGTAGGAGTGTTTATATAATGGAGGGAAGGAGAGAGTCCCGTGCACAGGCATTCAGTGATAGCTATAAGAATCACTAAAGGCCGCTCAAGTTGTCGATGAAGATCCATGCCTCTTCATTGCTTGGGCTGGCGCATGCACTGCGTAGAACATTTAGTGACAGCTATAAGAGTCACTAAAGGCCCGCTCTTCTGTCGTTGTAAAGTCTGCACCCACCGCCCACGCCAGCAACTGTCATCGCACACGCAAGTGCGGATGCATCTTGATCGTCGGATGAAGGATCACACGGCTGAGAGAAGATCGTGCCTCTTCACCAAAATTGAATCGCGCGCCTTGCCCTCAGTTGTCGGATGGCGCGCGCGTCAGATGGTGCACTCTTGATGTGCATCGACGCCCGTGTGCCACATATGCGCTCAATTGTGTGTCCACGTAGCCACTTCCTTCGCAACCTGATCTTCCATCGACAGCTCCATTTCCTCCTGCATGCGCTTCAGCGGATAAAATCTACGCGCGGGGCCTAAAACACATGGCCAGGAGTTGAGAATGGAGGCGCAGACCACTGGGCTGAGGGGTGTCATGGGTCTTGTTTTTGAATTAAGCTTCCGTGCCCACGACCGTTGCATGGAGATCCAACGGTTGAGATGACTCCTCTCTTGATAAGGTGCTTGTTCAGCCATGGACCACATCTCAGCCGTTGGATTGAGATCCAACAGCTGGGATTTGATCTTACGGCGGGCTTGGAGGCTCTTTGGCTCAGGTGGGGTGGCTTGGATGGCACCACATGGTGCCATTTGGGCTGTCCATCTTCTTCTTCTTACGGAGGGTGCTATAGAGCTCAGATCTGGGCAATTCCCTCATAGACAGACTGCGATCGTTGCTCTGAATCCATCCGTATGATCGGATTCTTCATCTGAGGCCCATAAAGATGTCACACTGCCTCCTAGCTATGTAAAATGATGGAATTAATGTACATAATATACAACTATCCAAGATGCAATGCAATGGATGTTCATGCAATATTTATATCATGATATGCAATGCTATGCCTAGGAACTATTATAAATAAGCATTCTATGATGAATTTATATGTGCTTATCAAAAATCAAAGGTTTGATCTTTTACCAGGAGATTACTTAAGGGCCCCACCACCTTAAAAAAATCCTTAATGAATCGACAGTAAAATCCCACATGTCCAAGGAATGATCTTAGTTGTTTGATCGTCAAAGGTGGTGGGAGTTTAATGATAGTGTCCACCTTGGCTTTATGTACAATTCCTTTTTCAGACACAACATGGCCAAGGACTATGCCTTCCTTAACCATGAAGTGGCTCTTTTCCCAAGATAGAACAAGATTCACCTCTATGCATTTTTGTAAAGTCTTCTCCAGATTGATCTGACAAGAATCAAAAGAGTCCCCAAACACAGAGAAGTTATCCATAAAGATTTCCATGCAATCACCTACCATGTCTGAAAAGATTGCAAGCATGCACCTTTGAAAAGTTGCAAGTGCATTGCATAATCCAAAAGGCATCCTACGGAAGGCAAATGTTCCGTTGGGACATGTGAAGGTGGTTTTCTCTTGATCATTGGGGTGGATAGCTACTTGATTGTAGCTGGAATAGCCATCCAAGAAATAGAAGAATTTTTGGCCAGCTAGTCTTTCCAGGATTTGATCAATGAAAAGAAGTGGAAAGTGGTCTTTCTTAGTTGCATTGTTCAGCTTCCTATAGTCGATATAGACTCTCCAAGAGGAGGCTATGTGGGTTGGAATCAATCCCCATTGTCATTAGTAATCACAGTCAGCCCAACTTTCTTAGGAACCAATTGTACAGGACTGATCCATGGGCTGTCATCGATTGGGTAGATTATTCCTGCATCTAACCACTTAATTATTTCCTTTTTCACTACCTCCCGCATGTTAGGATTTAATCGTCTCTACATTTCCTCGGAGGGTCTAGACCCATCCTCAGTATAGATTCTTTGGGTGTAGTAAGTAGGACTGATTCCCTTCAGATCTTCTAATGTCCAACCAATTGCTCTACTATTTCTTCCTAGAACTTGAATTAATTGATTTTCCTGAGTTTGTGTTAGATAAGAGCTAAAGATCATTGGGTAAGTCTAATCAGATCCCAAGGAAACATATTTAAGATAATCAAGAAGAGGTTTTAGCTTGGGTTTGGGTCCTTGGGATGAAGGGTCCAAAGGTGGATCACAGATAACCTCAAGAGGTCTCGGAATCAAGCCAGTGATTAGGTGACTAACCTCTTGATTAGTTTGGTGGTCAGGACCTGTAGGATCGGAGTGGGATACTCCTAACTCCATACAATATTCAATGATATGATCCTCGGAATCTTCTATCATTCCACAATCCTCAAATTGTTTAATGGCCTTAAAGATGTTAATTTTTGTCATCTTGTCCCCAAATTTGATTTCCATACTACCAGATTCACAGTCAATATTAGCCTTGGTAGTAGCTAAAAAGGGTTTTCCCAGAATTATCGGGGTGTTCTTCAAATTCTTTGGTGCCTCCATGTCAAGGACCAAGAAATCCATAGGAATATGAAAATCACGAACCTTGATGATTATATCCTCAATAATCCCACATGGTGTGGTCACAGATCGATTAGGCAGCTGTAATGTGACCTCAGTAGGTTTTAGCTCTCCAAAGTTAAATTTTTCGTATAACATTGTGGGGATCAAATTTATGGAGGCACTGATGGGCACTCGAATAGGCTTTATTAAAATGGTGATATTAATGTTGAAATGAGTATAGTGAGTTAACCTAAGTCAAGTCTACACTAGTTTCATAAAATTTTTAACCTGGCCTACTTGATTTTATCTTGATCACTTTTAGCCCCAGGGTCGATCTTAGGGAGGCGGGGATTAGGAGAATTGCGAAGTTTCTACACCTTTCCTGAAAAATATCTCTTCCTTGCATTTATTATGTTTTTGGTTTTCTTGATTTTTAGGTTTATTTTTCCGATAAACTTGTTCTTGAGGCACACCCTCAAATAGGTCCTTGGCTATATTCGAAAATAGAATGAATCCTATCTTGCCACACATGAGACCGTGTGCCTGCAAATCAAGATTTATCTTTTCTATTTTATACTTTTTTTAGTCTTTTTAGTAGTAGGAAGAAAAGACAAATTGAAAGCAAAATAGAATGCAATGAAAATAAATACTTAACTTAGTATATCTATATATGTATATATAGTAGATATAGAATATGTATAATTATATAGATGTTATATAGATAGGGGTGAAGATGGAATTGTGAATGGGATGTAGCATGGTGTCAAGTTGGTTCACGTCTAGCAAGATGCAACCAACAAGACTAAGTGCTGTGTGGAGTGTGGAGCGGATGTGTGTGAGTGTGGGTGGACGCGCTTGCTTTGTGCGGGTATCGAGAAATATCGGCAACTGGTGTGAATATTCCCGCGATATGATGCGCGGTGGAGAGATGAGTGCACAGGTATGTGGGTAGTGTATGTGAGGTGAATATGTGTATAGGGGAATGTGGATAAGTGGATATATAAGTATATATGTATATATATATATATCTATAACTATATATGTACATATATGTGTATATGTATATATATATATATATCTATATATATATAAATATATATATATATTTACGTATATGTAAATATATGTGAGGGTGAGAGTGTGTGAATGTGTATATATATATGTGTGTGTATGCGTGAGTGTGTGAGTGTCTGTGTGTATGTGTCAGGGTGTGTGTGTGTATGCTGAAGGAGGGGTAGCCGTTCAATATGTCTGCTGTGTGGGGCATCGTCTGGAGGAGCACAGGTGCGCGAGTGCAGAGGTGAAGGCGAATGCACGCGCTTGGGGTGGGTGAGACGAAGTGCACTGCTGCTACATGCAGGATGAAGTGCTCGCTGCGGAGTGTAGCACACAATGTTGAGGGCGGGAGCGCGGGCAGGTGGAGCGATGACTGACTGGAGTGGGTGCGGGCGAGGAGAGAGAGCGACGTAGCCATCGGCTAAGTGAGAAATGAGCTGATGTCTATAGTGTCGCACAGACCGCGCGCTACAGTGCACTACAGTGCGCGCGCGGTCTAGCGATCGGCTGGAGGTGGTTTGGCACACGACCGGTGCTGTGGAGTGCCTGCACGTGTGGAAAGAAGCCCCGAGCAGTCTGCTCGAGCAGGCGGAGATGCACAGAGTTGGGCGGACATGCTGGAGGTGCATGGAGGGTGTGAGCTTTAGAGCTTGGTGCCCTGCATTAATGGCGAAGGAGAAGTACAGTAATAAAATGAAAAAGGAAAGAAAAATGCAAATAAAAAAGTGAAGCAAGAAACTACCACGCCTACCTGCTCACGACAGAGTTGTGTGGTGGTGAAGCTCACAGTGGTGGTCTGAGACCACTGTGAGCTATCTCCTGCACACGGTGTGCCTCTTCTCAACTTGTGAGAAGAGGAACTGTGTATGGAGAGGGAGAGGGAAGGAGGTTGGCCAGCGGTGCGTGTGGTGTAGTCTGAGGGTGGAGATGGGTCTGTATGAAGATGGATGCCAACTGCTACAGCAAGGGGGAGTACAAGGTCTTTTATAGAGGGAGAGCACGCCTCTCCCCATGCTGCTGGCAGGAGGAGCGGTGAGGAGAGGTGTGATGCACCATGCCCTGTAGCCACATGGGAATAAAAAATGAAATGGTGAAATTGCAATGCCACAATCAAGGAAAATGTTAATAATGGAAGTGGATTGGATGGCCATTTATTCTCACTCTCTTCCCCTTTTTATAAATGCATGCAGGTGTATATTTACAAATGCAAGTATGGCTACATAAGATGCATGGGTAATGTTAGGAAATAACACAAGATGGCATATTTATTGGTGTATCTTGCTGTGCAATCATACCCCTATGCCTATCTTTTGCTAGTCCCTAGCAAAACATTTGCATTGTGTTTAGAAATGATCATAAGCTGAAGACTTTTTTTCCGAAGCAGCATTAATGTGTTGATCCGTTGGATATTGTGAGAACCAATTGTAGAGAATACTACCAGTACTTCAAGTCTTACATGATATAGACCATCTCTTGACTAACCTGGACTCTTGATATTTAAACCTTAAGTACGATTTCCAGGACTCAGAGGGTTTTGCCGTACTTGAGAGCTAAGAGCTTATGGTTTATTCATAATGAAGGATCAAGACCGACCAAATGAACATTAAGGCTCAAGCCTAGGGTTTCACAAATTTTTAAGTACAGGTTGGTCCCAGCTTCAGCTCATGTCTTCGGATTAACCTTCAAAAAGATGATGGAAAAACTCAACCCCACTTTTATTGTTTTTATGGCTCAAAGAATTTATGGTAGAACAGGGTATTTGTAACTTGCCCTGAAAACTTTTGGGGAGAAGAATTTATAGATATTTGGAGGATATATGGTGGCGACCTTCCTCTATAGTTCTATTATTTCGTCGTAGTATAGTATAGAGAGGTGATTACCAGTTTAATACAATTTGTTACTCGGAAATAAAGAGTTCCCGAGGTCGAACTCAGGGAGCAAACTGTATTCTAGAGATACAAATTCTTATTACAAAAATAAAGAGAGAGAGAGAGAGAGTTTGTTGGCTTCTTTCTTCTTCTCCTCTTTTCTCTTTGCTTATCTTCCTCTGCTTGGCTCTTCTACTTTATCTGCAGCAGTAGTGATGCTCTTCTTCTTTCAGTTCTTGTTTCTGCTCGTCTCTTTCTTTGTTCTTCTCCCTTGCGGTCCTGTTCTTCTTCTTCTTCTTTCTTTCTTCTTTTCCTTTCTTCAGATCTTCTTCTTCTTGTGCTCTTCTTCTTCTTCAGAGTCTTCCCTTGGCCTCTCTGTGTTCTCCTCTGCCTCGCCTTCCTTCTCCTTCTTTGCCTTCAGGACGTCGTCTGATTTTCCAATCAGACGACTTAAACCGCCGCTGCTACAGTGCCGCTCGGTGCTCCTCCTTCCTTCAGCTTTCGTCGGCCTTCTTCTCTGTTCAGCGGGCGTCTTTCTTCTTCTCTGCCTACACACTTGCACAACTTGATCAGAGGGGAAAAACCTAATTCTATCCTCTCCCCCGCGTTTCTCTCTCACAGAAGCCGCTCTTAGGAAAGCTCTACCAGAGCTGCCGGGTATTCGGGTACGGGCCGTGCCCGGGTCCAGGCCCACTGGCGTGCGTGGTGGGCGAGGAGTGCAGGTCAGTCTAAGTCGGGTCGGGCCAGGTCCGCGAGGCGTGAGCGCGGACGAGACCGGGTAACCGGGCGGGTGAAGGGACCTCACCCCGTGTGCTGAGGCGATAAGCCTCCAGCACTTTTTCACTTTATACCGCTGCGTCGCTTCGGAGTCTTCCGAGGTGGGACTAAATGTCCCACCGCAATTTGGCGCCTGCGCGGAGGAAGCAGCTGGTAATCGCGGCTTTACGCGAGGCCTTCGCGTGAGGGCTTCGCCTCAAATGCAGCCTAACGCTTTGCCGAAATGCCCCCGCACAGCCTGGGAGCGTGACCTGGGCGCGGCGCACCTGGAACAGCAGGTCGAAGCAGCTCCTTCTGCACGGCAATGGCGGCGGAGGACGGGTGACCTGTTCACAGCAAAACGGCCTCTCGGCCTAATCAGAAGGTGCCGGGAGCTTCGCCAGAGTGCGGCGAAGCTCGTGCGGGTGGTGGCGAGGCATGGGGCGGCGTGCAAGGGCTGCCCTAGGTCGGACTGTGGGTCGGAAAGTGGGTGTGTTCGGTGGATTTGCAGAGGTCGGGTGGCGGGAATTGGAAGGGCGGAAATGGATCAGGGTGAGGAGGCGGAGATTATGTGCAGGTCGGCGAGCCGTGTGGGATGCTGGAGTGATGGGAGCGGCTCGCCGGAGGATGGCAGGAGGCGGAGAAGGTGAGGGTGATTAGGCGTGGTCGAGGGGTAATTAGATAAAAATAGCAGGGGGAAAAGAGAGAGAGAATAGAGGGAAGTAGTTCTAACCTAACTAAAGTGACGAAGGGGGCGAGGAGGTGGACGGCTGTACCTGCTGTCGCCGGAGAAGAAGGTGCCCAGTGGGGGAGGACGACGGTGACGACGGGGTAGAGGCAGCGCGCGCCGGTATTGCGCGACGTGGGAAGAGTAGGGGAAGAAGTCTTTGCTGCTGGTATTGCGGCAGAGCGAAGAGGAGGAGGAGGAAGAACCGCCGGAGCTGGTGGGCGTCTGCCAGAGTGAGAAGAGAGGAAAGTTGGGGGTTTTCTCCGTCAGATCCGAGCTGGGAAGAACGGTGGAGCGACGGGGGTATTTATAGGGGCCGAATCAGAGAGGAAGGCGGAGGGAGACAACGTGTCTCCCTCGCCGGAGGACGCTGGAGGAAGGATACCCATACCGTCCGTGCGTTTGCACGGCCGGTATGGGTGGTTGCAGCGACCAGGGGGTGTTCCTGCGACGGCTGACGACACAGGGCACCCCCGGTTGACTTGCCAGACCCTCCCCCTCACCCTGCGCGGCGCCATGCTCCGCGCAAGGTCGCCGGAGCATGGTGCTGGCAGGTTTTGCAGGGAGGACCTGAACGCAAAGAACGAAGGAAAGTTAGGGGCCAAAATGCGAGGGTTCAAAAGTTGAGGGCCAAAAAGTAAATATATGAGGACCAAAGTGTAAAGTTGGTCAAGAAGGTTTCTTCTTAGGCTCAAGTTTTTATACCTGACTAATTAGGACCTAAGGAATCTGATGGTGAATTTTATTTCTATATTAAACCTTCTTTGACCAGTCAATTTATGCAAAAACCCAAATTAAGTTATTAATTGGGCATGGTTCTCAATGTAGGTCAAAATGGGTTCTGAAGGCCAAATTGAAGGTTCTAAACCCTAGAGATTATTTTTATATGAATTTTAGAGGGTTTATTCTATTTTTACTTTGCCTCGAACCTCGTGAATTGAAGTGGGTTTGTTTTAAGGTTACAGATTATCATTTAGTTCCTTGGAATTGCTGTAGCCCTTGTCAGATCATCCCACTTTCCTTCTTATTCGGTTTGTTTGACCTATGTTTGGACCCTGAATTACCCTGTATGCAGATTATACTGGTAAAATTGCATTTTTACCCCTTATGACTTATTTTCTCCTTAAACTCAGAATTCTCTGAGTTAAGCCTTTCCTTGAGTTATGTAGGAGCTTTTATCCTTTGTATTAGGTCAAAATGAGCTAGTTATGGCTCATGATGAGGTTCTCATCAATATACTGACTTATTCGTAAGATATTTTTTTTGAAATAGGTGTTAGTATATCTCCTATAACTTTATTTGGAAGAGCACACTTATTTGGTGGGTGAGTACTTTTTCGGTGGAAAGGGTTCCTCCTAAACACAAGACTAAAGACTAGGATAAAAAGTCTACCTATGCGCATAGGTAAGGACTCCACCTTCCCTAATGAACACTAGGGTTGAATCTTATGTTCACCTAGTCTTTCTTGATATGTGTAGTGTGAACCAAGATTACTTAGGCTCTCAAGTAGAAGCAAACCAACGAATCCTGTACTGGTGACTTAGGTACAAGAATACATCCTTAATTTGGAGAGATTCTAACCTATCTTATCAATGCTCAAGTGAATTAAGCCAAGCCTGAGCGAATCAAGTTTCTGTGGCCTGGAAAGTCTTCAAAACAGCGGTTGAATATCCATAAACACTTATTGTATTTTTGTTTCAGCTTTCAGATCAATATTTTTTTTTTTTTTTGAAATAGACTATGTACATATTTATAGATGGATATGCATAATGGATGTAGAAGTTGCATGATACCCAGATCCTATGGATGCCCATCCACCCCCCCATGCCAAATGATGCTATGTCCTCATATGCATGCAGGGTAAAGCAAGGTCCAAGGATCATGGTATGAGAGCTGAGGTGTGATTAGCCCATAGTTGTGGGCTATTTAAGTATTTAAGTGCCTACACATTAGGTTAATTCTAACATTTATTTAGTATAAATTAGGATGTAAATAGATTAATTTATAGTTTTAATCTAATTACATAATCCATACATTGCATTCATATCTTAAGTGCATTTAGAATTAGCTTAGAATAGCATTCATCTAATTAGATAACCAATTAGGTACATTGTTTTTATTAACATAGAAGTTGAGGGTCTGTACATAAATAACCCTAATATTTTAATAATATTTTCTTTATTCTTCTTCTTTCAGAACGGCTGGCTGCCGCTCCAACGCCTGGCTGATGCAGTGAAGAAGTCATTCAAGGGGTAGCGGATGTGGTGGATCTGGTCGGGTGGTTGATTTCAAACTTGCGCAGGCCACTACAAAAGGAGGAGGGAGGCAGCCGAGCTCGGGAGGCCTCCGCCACCGACCCACCACTGTGCAGAGAGAACCTCTCTCTTCCACTCCACACTGCCGGCCTCTACCGTGGCGGCGAGTCTCCACTACCGTGGGCGTGTGGTGTGACAGGCCACACCGCCATCCGGAGCTCGCCCGCATTACTGTGAGCACCTTAGCGTGCAATTCCCTCGCTGTCGTCACCAACCACCACCGCCGCAACCACCGTCACTGCAATCACCTTCTCATTCACTTAAGACATCCGGAAAATTTCCCGGACGTCTGAAGGTACCTGCTCACCTGCGATCACCCGCCCATCTCACTGTTCACGCCCGCACCACCACCCCCGCGCCTGCGCCTTCATCCGTGCGCACCCACGCCTGCACCCTCCACCGCTCACCGGCTGCAGACCTACGCATGCTTGTAAATCAGCCCACGCCACCTTCCCCGCGCCCATCAGCCTGCAGCACACCCACGCCCACCATCAACCGCGCTTGCAGACCACCGCAACCATCTCCACGCGCCTGCAGACCACCGCCCACGCCAATCGCGCCAGCGCCCTTCGCAGACCCTCCGCAGTGCACGCCATCCTCCAACCGCGCTGCAGCACCCTCCGCCGCGCTTGCAGAACCGCCTGCAGCGCCCTCTTCCCCGCACCTGCAAACGAACGCCTGCCACGCCAGCTGTAGCAGTGCCCACGGCAGCGGCAGCAGCCACCCCCGCAGCAGCAGCAGGCGGCGGACTTCACGCCAACAGGCTACGCAAGCTGCCGGCTGCAGCACCTCCGCCGGAGCTCGTCCAGCCACCTCCGGCCACCGCGCGACTCGCCGCCACCACCGATTCGAAGCTCTTGGTCCAAGGGACCTCCTCCGAGCTTCCCGCGCTCGGTCATCGGCTCCTCGTCGCACAGGACAACGGGGAAAAATTCCCCTGTTTTGCTACAGTAAAATGTTAATTAAAATTTACATTTTCTGCCATTGCCACATTTTAATCATATTCTATTGACTCTACATTGCGGAAAATATCCTGTAGTTTCTTATAATTGCCATTTCAGCATTGTTTCTTGCTTAAACCTTAATCTAAAGGCAATCTTGGCTTGGTTCTTGTCCAAATTGACTACAAACAAACATTTTTAAGTGGCGCGAATTTTAATATGTTATTGCCTCCCTGTGGATACGACCCGCTCCTCTGCGAGTGGTTATTTCTTGTTAAAAATTGATTAGTCGATTTTTCCACCACATTAAACTATAAACGACTTAAAAGCGAAAGATCGATCAGTCAAATGGCGCCGTTGCCGGGGAGGCAACAGACGCAATAATTTCGCCTAATTTTATTTTGATTATTTGTCAATTGCATAGAGATTTGACCATTCATTATTTTCTTTTCTGTGCGAGAAAATTTGTGCAAGAATCAGCCAGTGTGAGAGGCGACCCTTGACGTCGCCAGACGAGAATTGGGCGAGACATTTTTAAACGTAGGAGAAGGACGAGGATGCAACGGACACCATTTAGTCATTAGTTTAATTAGAATAGAATTAAGATTGTAGACTTAATTTTTCATTACAGTTAGTTTGAAACCCTTGTTCTGGGGCAAAATTTTGAGGGGTTTGTTCCCCGATTTTGTTTTGGACCCGTGTTGGGTAATTTTTGGGAGCCTGTTCCCTTTTCTTTAGATTTAGGTTTATTTTTTTTTATTATTTCTTTTATTTGCTTATGCATAAGTAGTTCTAAAAAAAAAATAGAAAAAAAAAATGAGCTGCTTGCTAGAAGCTGCCTGCCCTAGGACGAACCATTTAGGTCTGTATGAACAGCCTCTAGATTTGCTTTTCTGCATTGAGTGCATTTTTGCATCGAAGATCGCTGGAGGCAAGGTACGCATTCTCTTACTTTGCATCCTATTTTTGATCACGCATTGCATTTGGGATTTAATGCGAAGACCACCTAATCTGTACTGAATAAATCTAACAAGTGGTCACATTTTCGTAGAAAAAGGACTAATCAAAGGAAGGACATTTTAAAAACCAAGGATTTGATTTTCAAACTTGGCGTGCAATTCAAAGTTCAAAATCTTTGACGGTGTATGCACACTTATTTCACTTGCACCACGGCACGCTTCTAGACACTCTTTAGGTTTGGAAATACTAGGACAAGAGCCCTCCTTTCGTTGGATTCTGAAGTGTTCAGAACTTGAGATCAAAGGTTTTGTAAATCCAAAGAGGGGGATACCCTGTCACGGATTTTTGGGGGTAGTTGAGGAGCACTGTGAAAGCACAGCTTCAAAGGAAGGCTTAGGCCTACTTGCATCCCTCGATCTTCCGTCTTTGGATTTACTTGACCATTTGAAATTTAGGGAAGAACACCTAAGCTCCAACTAGGACTTCTTAGGCGAACCGTAGGTTGGCAATAGGCGCGTAAATTGACTGAACAAATTGTATTGTCACTTGCAATTTGACTTAAAATCAAAAGCCTAAATTGGGAAAGACCTAAAAGGTCCTTTTTGAATTGTGTCTTGCTTGGGCAATTCTGATTGAAGTGTGAGTTGGAATGGACCACATTGATTTTCATCCTTTCACATCTTGCCCACACCCTCACCCCCACTCTGCATCCTTCGATCCCAGACGCCGAGATGGTCCATTCCTTGATGGACATAATGACAATCATTGGGATCCGTTTTACTCCTATTATAGGAGTATTGGCCTGGTTAAGCCCCAAATTAGTGAGCAGAACTCAGGAGCGGGATTTGCTTTGCCCAATATCCCACATACCAAAGAAATACCCAACCCACCCTCCCTGAAAACTTATAATGGTTGGACAAACACTCCTGGGTACTATAAGCCTGAGCCTGACTTCTCTTATGATAGAAATGACCTCTCCTCTTTGAAGATGGAAATACAAAAAATGCAAAATGAAATGAGTGAATTGTTAGGAGAATCTTTGAGAGCAGGCCAACAAGAAAGAGATGAAATTAGCCACCCAATTTACCCCATTGACGATGACGAACACCCCTCTACAATAGATGCATCTCCCATGGGAAAGCTACACTTTAAGTTGGAGGGAAATTCTGGGGAGAATAGCTACTTTTCGAGGATCGATTTTGAAACCTCCCCATTAGATGACACTTCCTTGAGAGATCTACACTTTAGGTAGGAGGAAAATACACATGACAGTAGCTATGCATTGGATGAAGAAAAGTGGCAACCTGAGGAAGATGATGATAAGGTTGAGTATCCACCTGAATTATATTGGAGTCAAAAGAAGGGAATGATGGTACCATTGGAAGACCTTGACCCAGATGATAGTATTTTCGTGACATTTGATGAAGTGGGTCAAAGTCAAGTTGTTAATCCTACCCTCCCTTCTGATCACGATATGGAACTCAAACCCACCCTTAGGGAACCTAACCCTAAAGAAATTGACCTATCTGAGGAGTCTGATGTTACCAGTGTAAACCATTTACCTCAGATAGAGCACCCTAGGGGATCTGCTGAGATATTAAATGATTCTAGACCTCGGGTACATGATGAATTGTGTGATGAGGAGGAGGACAAATTATATGAGGAACCTACATTCAAGATTTGGAGTGACACTAAGGGTGATTATGTCTTATTTGAAGAGTTAGCCCCTGAGGATGTCACAAATTTGACCAAATTAGGTTTCCTTAGCACACCCATTGATGATATTTCTCCTCATGATAAAATGATGGAAAATTTGGAAGCAATTTCTAAGATTTATGTGGATTCACATATAGACTCCGGGGAAGATTTGAGTAAAGAACAAAAACATGGGGATGACATTGATAGGATAATCCCTAGATCTGTTGCTTCCAACCTGCCTTCATTCACTTCGAAGTCGCCCTCTGATTCGCTTATATCTAAAAGCGAAATTGTGACTCTTGATGAAGAGCAGGAAGATCACGTGATGGTGCAAGGAATGCTAGGGATGAAATTGAGGATTTAGAAAGAGTGTTTGGGATGGACACCAAGCTGATTAAACCCAACCTAGATCTTATGGCCATCCCACAACCTCGTAACTTGGACACCCTAGACGATCCTTGCCTTAGAGAATTGCTCATTTTTGTTCCGACTAGGGGGCTTAACAGACCAATATTTTCTATAATGGAGTATCGGGTATGGATTGATGATTTCTTTAGTCAGTCCATTACCCTGGGGGTTTATCTCTATACCATTCCTTCCCCATTCTTTTTGGAGGATCCTTGTCATCCTCCCCCTACCCCTTTGGAGGTTATTTTACCTGTTTATCCTTTAGAACCTCTTCTGGTGACCTGGGAAGATTTCATTCCCATTTTAGTTGGGCGAGCATTTGCTATCGGGATTCATCATCAGCTCACCAACATCCTAGGTTACCTATTTTCTAGGCCAACTTTGCTTTGCTCATTTTTAGGGCCTATTTCTTCAATTCTTGAACCTGATTTGCAGGTTCTTCGGCTATTCAGCCCAGCTCTGACCCAAGTAATATCCTTCTTTGCAATGAGGACATTGCAGATTTTAGGCATGGGGGGGTGTACTTGGGGATATACATAGCATAATTGCATACATTTGTACACATAAAAAAAAAAAGAACAAAAACAAATATATATATATATATATAAAGGTTTTGAGCTTAACTGGCTAGATCTTGCAGTCTTAAGCAAATCAGAACTCTAAGGTAGACTAAGTTAATTCTAGGGTCAAACTTTAGAAGCTAAATGAGCTACTAGCTTTAGACCTTTAGGGTCCTTTGTGGACTTAAAAACTTAAGTAGGAGTTAAGTTGCGGACCATTCCTCAAGAGGTTGAGAAAGGGAAGCTAGGGTTTGAGTTAAAAGGTGGGGTAGTACCTGGAGTCTTATTCTACCTTTTGGTTTACGGGTCCTTGTAACCCAAGCATCCAAATTTCACACACTTGGTCTGGTAATCAACTTAATTTTCGTCTTTCTGAAAAGAGATTTGGTTCTCTTAATTTTGACTTAAGAGAGGCTTGAAAACACATTTTGATTGGAAGAGTTCCCGCCGCAGGAGAGGTATACTCACCTTGAGGATGCGATGATAACATATTACCTCGTCGGCGCTTGTCTCTTAGGATATCCATCCTACTGGGGGCATGTAAGCGCATTGCACGGTTCAGGTACCATGGGCGGCCCTATCTCGAAGTGCCGATTGCCATAGGCCTGAATTCGCTTAAGAAATCCATGGGCGATACTATCTCGAAGTGTCGATTGCCAGGAGTTCTTGGGGTCGTTATGGGCGGTGCTATCTCGAAGCATCGAAAGCCAGGCACCCTTCGAGGTATGGTAATGGGGACAATGAATCCGACACAGACCGTGTTGATAGCTGATCTGAGGTTAGACTTAGAAGAATCACAAAAAAAAAAAAAAAGGTATATATATATATATATAAAAAACCTTTAACTCAAATAACTCAGACCAATACACACGCACGGATGCTTTAATCTCAGGGATCATTAAACTTTAGGGTAGAGTCAGAAATCAGGGAAACTTGTGCCTGCAACTCGTCTTTAGCCAACCTAGTCTGTAACTTAGCAACTACTTAGGAACCTTGGGTCTAGAGACTGAACTTAATATGCTTTTGAAGGAAGACTAAGTGAGTTGACTAGTCTTATTAGAGTGCTAGGTTTCGCTTAATTTTGCTAGGGACTAGCAAAAACTAGGCATGGGGGTATTTGATTAGCCCATAGTCGTGGGCTATTTAAGTATTTAAGTGCCTACACATTAGGTTAATTCTAACATTTATTTAGTATAAATTAGGATGTAAATAGATTAATTTATTGTTTTAATCTAATTACATAATCCATACATTGCATTCATATCTTAAGTGCATTTTGAATTAGCTTAGAATAGCATTCATCTAATTAGATAACCAATTAGGTACATTGTTTTTATTAACATAGAAGTTGAGGGTTTGTACATAAATAACCCTAATATTTTAACAATATTTTATTTATTCTTCTTCTTTCAGAATGACTGGCTACCGCTCCAACGCCTGGCTGATGCAGTGAAGAAGTCATTCAAGGGGTAGCAGATGTGGTGGATCTGGTCGGGTGGTTGATTTCAAACTTGTGCAGGCCACTACAAAAGGAGGAGGGAGGCAGCCGAGCTCGGGAGGCCTCCGCCACCGACCCACCACTGTGCAGAGAGAACCTCTCTCTTCCACTCCACACTGCCAGCCTCTACCATGGCGGCGAGTCTCCACTACCGTGGGCGTGTGGTGTGACAGGCCACACCGCCATCCGGAGCTCGACCGCATTACCGTGAGCACCTTAGCGTGCAATTCCCTCGCCATCGTCACCAACCACCACCGCCGCAACCACTGTCACTGTAATCACCTTCTCATTCACTTAAGTCGTCCGAAAAATTTCCCGGACGTCTGAAGGTACCCGCTCACCTGCGATCACCCGCCCATCTCACTGTTCACGCCCGCACCACCACCCCCGCGCCTGCGCCTTCATCTGTGCGCACCCACGCCTGCACCCTCCACCGCTCACTGGCTGCAGATCTGCGCACGCCTGCAGATCAGCCCACGCTACCTTCCCCGCGCCCATCAGCCTGCAGCACACCCGCGCCCACCATCAACCGCGCCTGCAGACCACCGCAGCCATCTCCACGCGCCTGCAGACCACCGCCCACGCCAATCGCGCCAGCGCCCTCCGCAGCGCACGCCATCCTCCAACCGCGCTGCAGCACCCTCCGCCGCGCTTGCAGAACTGCCTGCAGCGCCCTCTTCCCTGCGCCTGCAGACGAACGCCTGCCACACCAGCCGCAGCAGTGCCCACCGCAGCGGCAGCAGCCACCCCTGCAGCAGCAGCAGGCGGCGGACTTCACGCCAACAGGCTGCGCAAGCTGCCGGCTGCAGCACCTCCGCCGGAGCTCGTCCGGCCACCTCCGGCCGCCGCGCGACTCGCCGCCACCACCGATTCGAAGCTCTTGGTCCAAGGGACCTCCTCCGAGCTTCTCGCGCTCGGTCATCGGCTCCTCGTCGCGCAGGACAACGGGGAAAAATTCCCCTATTTTGCTACAGTAAAACGTTAATTAAAATTTACATTTTCTGCCATTGCCACATTTTAATCATATTCTATTGACTTTGCATTGCGGAAAATATCCTGTAGTTTCTTATAATTGCCATTTCAGCATTGTTTCTTGCTTAAACCTTAATCTAAAGGCAATCTTGGCTTGGTTCTTGTCCAAATTGACTACGAACAAACATTTTTAAGTGGCACGAATTTTAATATGTTATTGCCTCCCTGTGGATACGACCCGCTCCTCTGCGAGTGGTTATTTCTTGTTAAAAATTGATTAGTAGATTTTTCCACCACATTAAACTACAAACGACTTAAAAGCGAAAGATCGATCAGTCAAGGTGTGAGGTATACAGCAGGATGGTAGGGTGGGTGGATGGTGGGTAATGAAGTGAAAAGTGAAGAAGTGCGAAGTGAAGTGAAATTGTGTAGGCGTTAGTGGAGTGTTGCTGGGGTGCCTCCTAATGAGTGCTAAATTTAACGTCCTCGACTGGACTCAGAATGAGTCACGAAGTCAATTACCCTCCAGTAGGGTAACAGTTTCACCAAAAGGGAGTAGGTTCATGAGTAAGATAGGGTTTTAACCGCTGCCCATTGACCGTAAATTTATGCCCAGATTTGGGATCTTCAATTTTGACGACCTCGTTGGGAAATGATCTCGAGACCAAGTAGGGACCAGTCCTTTTGGACTTCAATTTCCCCGGAAAGAATTTGAGTTGGGCATTGTAGAGCCAAACTTGCTGAGATGGCTCAAATTCCTTCCGCCGAATTTGGCTGTCATGAAAGGCCTTAGTGCGTTGTTTGAAAGTTAAGGTAGAATCATAGGCTTCACGATGGAGCTCTTCCAGCTCCTGGAGTTGGAGTTTCCTTTCTCGACCACACAGGTTTGGGTCTAGGTTACATTGGCGAACCACCCAATAAGCACGGTGCTCTATCTCAATGGGCAAATGATAAGGCTTCCCATAAACAATTCTATAAGGAGACATACCAAGGGGAGCCTTGAAGGCGGTCCGATACGTCCAAAGTGCATCAATCAGCTTGTCGGACCAATCCTTACAGTTAGGCTGGACAGTTTTCTGGAGAATTTGCTTCATTTGCCAATTCGACACCTTAGCCTAGCCGTTCGTCTAGGGATGATACGAAGATGCGATACGATGGTGGACTCCATATTTCCTCAGAAGTGCTCGGAAAGATCCATGGGTAAAATGACTTCCTCCATAAGAGATAATGGCTCGAGGGATCCCAAAGCATGCAAAAATGTGGTCTTTGACAAATCAAGTAGATATGACATGGTCAGCATGGTGCATGGGAATAGCCTCGATCCATTTCAAAACATAGTCAACAGCAACGAGGATGTACTCAAAGCTGTTTGAAGGAGGAAAGGGACCAATGAAATCAATTCCGCAAATGTCAAAGATTTCAATAGCTAGGATGGGTTGCAATGGCATCATGTCACGACGTGACATTGACCCTAACGATTGGTACCTAGTGCAATGTTTAGCATAATTGTGTGCATCCTGGTGAAGGGAGGGCCAAAAGAAACTACATTGCAACACCTTGGCTGTAGTTTTCCTCCTAGAGAAATGGTCTCTGTAGGATTGATCGTGATAGAAGGATAGCACACTAGGGAATTCGCTGTCAGGAATACAGCAACAGATGATTCGGTCAACACCTACTCGAAAAAGTAGTGGATTATCCCAGAAATAATACTTTGCTTCTGCGATGAGATGCTTGCATTGGTTTTTAGGCCAGCAACATGGAAGGGAGCCAGAAGCAAGGTAATTGGCAATGTCGACATACCAAGGTCCACTTGCCACATTAATTGCCAGTAGGTGCTCATTAGGAAAAACCTCATTAATCGGCAGGGTAAGTCCAATGTGGTCGGGGTCCAGTCTCAAGAGATGATCAGCAACCACATTCTGGGCTCCAACCTTATCGCAGATCTCAAGGTCAAATTCTTGGAGTAAAAGGATCCAATGTATCAGTCTAGGATTGGCATCCTTTTTGTGCTTGAGATGATGAATGGCCACGTGATCAGTGAATACAGTAACATGTGAGCCCAGAAGGTAAGAGCGAAATTTCTCTAGCCCAAAGATGACCGCCAGTAGTTCTTTCTCAGTAGTCGTATAATTATGCTAGGCCTCGCCCAACGTCTTACTGGTGTAGTACAGCACAAAGGGGTGTCTATCGCGTCTTTTTCCTAGAATGGCTCTGATTGTAAGGTCGGAAGTGTCACACATGAATTCGAAGTCGATGGACTAATCAGGTGGCTGGAGAATAGGGGTCTTGGTGACAGCCTCACGCAGTTGCGTGAATGCTCGCATACAGTCAGGGCCCATATCAAAGGGTACATCGATCAATAGGAGATGAGTTAAAGGTCTAGAAATCTTGGAGAAGTCTTTGATGAATCTCCTATAGAAACCGACATGTCTTAAGAAGGAGAGGATTTGCTTGATAGAGCTAGGCACAGGTAAATCAACATTCACATCAAGCTTAGCTATGTCAACCTCAATACCCCTATCGGAGATGATGTGACCGAGAACAATCCCCTTGTGTACCATAAAATGACTTTTCTCCCAAGAAAGCACAAGGTTCACATCAATACATCTCCGAAGAATGTGGGTCAGGTTGGCAAGACAATCATCAAATGAAGGTTCGAAGACCGAAAAGTCATCCATGAAAACCTCAAGAAAGTCACCCACCATATCATAAAATATCACCAGCATACATCTCCGGAAAGTTGTTGGTGCATTACAAAGTCTAAATGGCATCCTTCTAAATGCAAAGGTGCCAAAGGGGTAGGTGAAGGTGGTTTTTTCTTGGTCCCGTGGGTCAATAGCCACCTGGTTATATCCAGAGAATCCATCCAGGAAATAGAAAAATTTATTTCCTGCTAACCGCTCCAGGATTTGGTCAATAAAAGGTAGCGGAAAATGATCTTTCTTTGTCATAGTATTCAGTTTCCTATAATCAACACATACTCCAAGATGTAGGAGTGTGTGTAGGGATGGATTCACCCCTGTCATTGACACAGATGGTGAGTCCTACCTTTTTGGGAACGACATGAATCAGGCTCACCCAGGGCCTGTCGCTGATCAGGTAGATTATACCCGCATCAAGCCACTAAATGATTTCCTTTTTAACGACCTCCCTCATGTTAGGGTTGAGACGTTGCTGCATCTCATGGGAAGGTCGAGCCTCCTCCTCCGTGTATATACGGTGAGTGCAGTAGGAGGGGATAATGCCAGTTAAGTCAGATAAGGACCATCCAATGGCTACCTTATGTTCCATGAGGACCTTTATTAGCTTGCACTCTTGCTCCCTGATCAATTTTGAAATAATAAATATGGGAAGCATTTCATTAGGTCCCATAAAAGCATATTTAAGCATGTCAGGCAGCGCTTTCAGCTCGAGAGTGGATGGCGAAAGATCTAGCATTTCTTGGGACAAGAGTGTCCCAAGCGGATCAGAAGAAAGAAGGGCAGGAGAAAGAAGTTGGCCCTCAGATTGGCCAAGAAGAGGGGCATCTTGGATTGATGGATACAAGAAAGGAGAGCCCCAGTGATCAGTATTTGCGCTCAAGGTCCCAGTGTGGAGTCGCATGTCCGCCTGATTTGGCAGGAAAGAAAGGGCAATCCGATCTTAAAGAGGGTGGACGGGAGGTGAGTAGCCCGGATATGACTTAGACCACGAGGTGTGGGAAGCGGAGAAAACCTTGTCAGAAATCTGGTCATGAGAAGGTAAGGGTAAGGGGAGGGATGGGAAATGTCACAATATATGTCAGTCAAGCGATGGTCTTTGTTCAGGGGCAATCCACAGTAGTTAGAATAGGTCCCTATTAGTCCGATACATGCGTTGACAGCCATGTCCTCATCAGACGTGTCATCCTCGATGCAATCGCAATCAAAATTCTTGGCGGCCTTGAAGATGTTCAGCTTGAGCTTCTCAGAGCCAACCGCGATCTCAATGAGACCTGACTCACAGTCGATATGGGCGTGGGTTGTGGCCGTGAAAGGTCGACCAAGGATGATCGGACAATCAGAAAGTGAGTTAGGAACTTCCATATCCAAAATAAGAAAGTCAACAGGAAAACAGAGACTGTTGACCCTAACCACCATGTCTTCCACCATACCCTTCGGGATTTTAACAAAACGATCTGCCAATTGCAATGTGACAAGGGTGGGTTTCAAATTTCCTAAGGTAAATTTCTCGAGCATGATGGTTGGTATAAGGTTGATGGAAGATCCTAGATCAAGCAAAGCACGGTTAAAATTGCAACCTTGGATGCTACATGAAATAAGCGGTGTGACCAAATCTTTCTACTTTGGTGGTAGATTTGATAGTATAGCACAACTCGCATGAGGAAAGAGGACCATCGGATTCTTTGTTTTCTTTGACTATCGCCTGGGTGTAGTATAGTCTTTGAAGAATCAGGCGACAGTTGGTATATGGTCGATAGCCTCCAATAGGGGTACTTTGATCTCAACATCCCTAAATAAATTACGCAGGTTATCAAAGGCCTGCATATTCTTTTTCTTGCCTTTTGGCTCCCTCAGTAGAGCCTTAGGGAATGGGACCGCTTCTGGCACCAATTTGGGCATATCGTCCTCACAAGAATGCAGTGCGCATCTCAATTGAGAGGGCGATGAAAAAGATGGGCCAAAATCAGGTCAAGGCAGATCGACGGTTTGCTTACCACTCCTCGTAATAATCGCAGTGGACGTCGCAAGTCTAGTAGGATCATAAGGCAAAGGAGGGTTCACATAAGGGTGATGTGCTACTACGGGTTTAGACTGGAATCCTGGTGGAGTGCTCGGAGCTTGCAGAATCTAATGAACCTACCCCTGAGAAGGTCGTACCTGTGGTTGCAAACCACGGGGTACAAAATTTCATAGGTTAGGAACAGGTTGGGCTGGAAGAGTGCCCTGAGATCGAGTTGTCATGCGTAGTTAACTGATCTTGGCATTCTGCTGCGCCAATTGGTGCTGAAGAGAGGTCATGTTTTCTTCATGGTGCTTGGACATTTCCATCATCATTCGCATCAATTTATCAAGAGGACTTGATTCATGTTCTATTTGAGTTGCGCAAGGACCCGATGGAGTATTTGCCACAGGATTATACTAGGCCCTTGGAATAATAGGTGCGGACAGTCGCGTTGGTCCACTAGCGGGGTTTTAGCACTGCAGGTTACTGGACCATGAGAAATTAGGATGATTTTGCCACCCTGGGTTATAGGTAGCCGAAAATGGGTTGTTCCCCAAGGCACAAGCATCTTCTAAGCCAAAAGATGATCCACATGCGTATATGCATTCGAGCACACAGAGGCTTGGTCCTCCATGTCAAAATACTGGCTTGCAGAAGCTAGGTCCACATTGCTTACCGAATCGCTCGGCACGATACTCGGTAATGATAGTCTCACAGGATTCTTGGGAATTAGCCTGGTATTGGAAGGGTTAAGGTTGTGACGAAGTGATGGAGTGGAGGTGTTTGCCATAGAGCGGGCGAGGTTGGCTAGAAGCTTGTCCAGCTTCTTGTGCACGACGGAGACTTCATCCAATTTTTGTGCAATTAAGTTAAGATCTATGGATGAATGGGAGGGTCCTGTGTCAACTTCTAGAACATTGCGGGGCATGCTGGTATGATTAAAGGTGATAATGGAGGCATTGTTCATTGAGTTTTCACTCATGTTCTCAAATAATTCAAATGCTCCATTCTCGTCATTATTCATAAGGTTCCCTCCACAGGAAGTGTCTCCGATCTGTTGCAAAGTCTCATTTAGCCCAGAATAGAAGATTTCGGCTATATGCCACTTTGGAAGACCATGGTGCGGGCACTTCCTTAGGAGGTCATTATACCTCTCCCAAGCCTCATGAAATTGCTTGCCGTTTTGTTGCACGAACGAAGTTATAGCCCAGCGAAGCGCATTGGTTTGCCCAATTAGGAAGAATTTCTTGAGAAATGCTGTACGCATCTCTTCCCAAGAATGGATGGTTCTCCCAAGGGTGCGCAACCACTGCGACGCTTTGTCCTGCAACGAAAATGGGAACATTTTCATGAGGACAATTGATAACCCGATGTTTCTTGGTTTAACAGTTTCAGCTAATCGGGATAAGTCTTCCAAATGAGGAAAGGGATATTCACTTGCAAGACCATGGAAGTGAAAGTTAATTAGGCCAATGACATCTGGTTTCAATTCAAAATCGTCCTCTCCCATGGGGACCTGAATTTGCCCAATGGTCTCTGTAGCAGCGGGATTTTGATAAGAACTAAGAGACCTGGGTTCCTCCCTTTCAGGGCGAGGGAGATTCATTTCCTCCAATGCTTCTCTTATGGCCTCGATTTATTCATTATACAGTGCCCTTTGGGCTTGGAGGCGGGTTATGGGGTCTACGGCTCCACCACCACCTGGTGGGATTGGAGGGGGGCAGTTTCCTCCCTTGGGATTTGGGGGTGGGAGTGCAGCCATGTTTGTGGAGGAGGATGACGATTCACCAGTTTCTATCCTTCTAGAATTATCAGACAATTCAAACAATTCAGGATTTTGTGACCTCCTCCCAAACGTGAACTATCGCAAGAAGAATTATGGAGATGAGAAGGGAAAGGGGATGAGAGAAACAACGCTGTAAGGATACACTTGATGACAAATCAAAACAATCAATTTCCTAACCTCTACAATGTGCCCTTAGACCTAAAGATCTAAGTTACTTACTATCACTACCTACGAAACCAAATAGGAGCACCGCAGAACCACCGGGCCAGATTGAAAGGCCGTTTGCCCCAGTCTTAGACACTCGATAGCACGTGGGAACCCACACCAGCACGTAGGCACTACATGTAGGTAAGTAGACCTCCAATCCTTAGGAGTGGTCAAGTTGCTACCAGTTTTAATTTAGAGGCTTAGGATTAAGTGCTCTAGGAATGTGAAGGGCATTGTATACGAGTAATGCTCAAGTGCGCTAATTTTAAGAGTGTGTAAATCAAGCATGCAATGGGGAAATCTCCCCGAATTGAAGTTTTAGATGGTGAATGGCTTTTAGAATTTCAACCTTAAGTAGTATGGATTTTAGGATTCCACTGGATTACCAATTCAACCAATCTCCGGGTTTTCAGAAAATAGAAGTTTTCTATGCCCAACAAACCCTTCTTCAATGTGAATTAGTTAATGCATGCTAAAAATGCAATGGGCTTCCCTAGATGGAAATTTCTAGGTGTGGATGCATGAGTCAATTTTAGCTTAATGTGAGAGGGAGCCAACACACTCAATTCAAGTGCTCCCAATCACTAAAATGATAATCCACACAAGGTCAACCACCAAAATGATGTAAAAATGAAAATGTTGGGGCTGAAATATTCGAGATCGAATCTAAGGAAGATGTAAAGTCGTGGTGGGGTTGGAATCAACTCAATTCCAAGACTCCCCACCAAAAAAATGTGATCCCGAAATGCTAATAAATAAGTCAAGGAAGGATGGCAATCACTCAATTTTTATCTTGCCTCTAAGAAGACTTCACACAACAAAAAAGGCAAGAATGAAGATTCTTGGATTTTCGCTATGCGAAGTTTGCAGGAAATCAAGGGGAAGTGGGGGTGATAGCAAACAATCAACAAGTTGGTTTTAGTCCACTTGCCCCAAGAAACTCCCAAGAAGTGTTTTTAGGTTTTTGGAATTTTTAGATTTCTTTTTTTCTTTTCTTTCAATGTGACAAGGTGACCTAAGTTACTACGAGGAAGATACCTACCTCTGAAGCAATGTGGGCGAAGCTCCAATTACAGCGTCGGCGATTCCATGCTCTCGCACCCGCCTTGGATTTGCCCATGTCTCCGACCTCCTCTGCATGTCTCCTCCTTGCAATAGGTACACGTGCACACAAACAAACAAAGCACCCATGAAGAGAAGGGTGGGAGAAGAGAAAATTAAAGGGAGTAGAAACTTACTTCAAATAGTGCCTCCCTGGCAACGACGCCAGAAAAGCGTGATGGGCACTCGAATAGGCTTTATTAAAATGGTGATATTAATGTCGAAATGAGTATAGTGAGTTAACCTAAGTCGAGTCTACACCAGTTTCACAAAATTTTTAACCTGGCCTACTTGATTTTATCTTGATCACTTTTAGGCATAGGGTCGATCTCAGGGAGGTGGGGATTAGGAGATTTGCGATGTTTCTACGCCTTTTCTGAAACGTATCTCTTCCTTGCGTTTATTATGTTTTTGGTTTTCTTGATTTTTAGGTTTCTTTTATGATAAACTTGTTCTTGAGGCACACCCTCAAATAGGTCCTTGGCTATATGCCAAAATACAATGAATCCTGTCTCGCCACATGTGAGACCATGTTCCTGGAAATCAAGATTTATCTTTTCTATTTTATACTTTTTTTAGTCTTTTTAGTAGCAGGAAGAAAAGATAAATTGAAAGCAAAATAGAATGCAATGAAAAAGGAAATACTTAGCTTAGTATATCTATATATGTAAATATAGTAGATGATGAGAGCCTCATCATGAGCCCTAACTAGCTCATTTTGACCCAAGAAAGAGAATAAAAGCTTCTACATAACTTAGAGGAGGGCTTAATTGAAGGAATAAGTGTTTTGAGAAGCAAACACGAAATAAAGGGTAAAACTGTAATTTTACCATTGTAGCACATAAATGGGATTTCTCAGAGGCAAAACATAGGTCAAATGGTCAGAATAAGATAAAAAGTGGATCGGTTCAATCAGAAATGGGTTCATGTGCAATCCAGGAATTAAATGACATCTCGTAACCCTAAAATAGATTCACTTAATTTAACAGGGTTCTGGTCAAGAGAAAAATCAACTAAACCCTCTAAAATTCATGGAAAAATATCCCCTAGGGTTTAAAACCTTCAATTTGACCTTTGGAACCTATTTTGACCTAGATTAGGGTCCTAGCTCATTAATTGACCTAATTTGGGTTTTTGTGCAAAAAGTCCAGTCAAACGTGGTCAAAACTAAAATGCAACTTTTCCATTGTATTCCTTAGGTCTAAATTAGCTTTGTACCAAAATTTGGACCTAAGGGGAGGTCATCTTGACCTACTTTGCAAATTAGTACACCCAATTACTTTTTGGCCCCTACCTTTTGAAAACCATTACACAAACCCCCCTATTTTCCACGCCACCATTACAAAAAGGTCCCTCCATCATTAATGGGGAGGAATCCTTCTTCAGCGAGGAATGGAGGGGGAATACTCCCTGATCCCTCAGAGATCTCCCAGATTTGGAAGAGAGATTCTTTGAGGAATCCCCTTCCATCTGAGCTCAATTACAATTTTCGATTTCCATCCAATCTTTCATGCGAACGCACGAGAGATTTGTAGCTCCAACTACCTTCCTTCTTCGGCTAGAATTCTGTGGGAGAAGGCTTGCCCTCCATGCACTAGAAGTTCGGCCAGCAGCTATAAAAGGACCCCCGGTCCTCTACGAATCTCTCAAGCTTGTTTTGGACGCAGAATACCCCATATTTCATCTCCCCTCTCTCTGGCCAAATAGCCCGCAAGCTCCGGCGATTCTTCCTCCTCCCTCTCGTCTCTCTGCTGCCATACCAACAGCAGGGTTCACTCCGCCTCGTTCTTTCACGTCGCGCTGCACCAGCGCACGCCTTCCTGTCCTCCTCCTCGTCGCCGTTATCTCCCTCAGGGTCGTCTTCTCCAACGATGGCAAAAATGAGCTATCTGTCTCCTCTGCCCCCCCATCACTCCAATTACTATAGATAAGCTCCTCATCTTCCACTCTTTCCTTTCCCTCATTCTATTTCACACAACACCCCTCAACCGCCACTGTCCACCCGCATCTTCCCCATCTCCGGCCACCCTCCGGTGAGATGCATCCATCACTCTGCGCCCCCACACATCTCGCCACCCACCTAACAACCTCTGCCACACTCCACTGAACACCTTCCACTCATCCATAGGATGCCACACACACTCCACGCTTATCTCGACCTAACCCATAAATACGGCCACAGAGCGACCTAGGCACGCCCGGCTAGGTCGCCCCACGGCCTACCACCGATCGCCTCACCTTCGCCGTGACATGGTGAAGGTCTTCCTATGGTCTGATAGAGCTACAAGGTTCTTTTTGTGTCATGCAGGGTCCAGCTCCCAGCCGCCATTAGCAACGACTCGAGCTCAACTGTTCTCTAGCTCCACGCCACAATCATCCGCTCCTAGGCTTCCATATTGTGCGGGTTGTGAGTGTGCGCAAGCCCAGCCTGACAAAGGGTGCTGCGGGACCTGCAGCTGCGCCAATCGTGAAGACATTCTCCTACAGTTGCTAGTAGCAGCGGGTAGGACTTTTAGTCCCACCTCGGTAAGTCGTGAGGTGTTTGAGTAGTTTAAATTGAATTTCTGATATTGTTTGGTCGCCTCCAATTCACTGGGGTGAGGTCCCTCCTCACCTATACACGCCTCGTTCGTGAAGTAGCCTGCGGACTTGGCAACCCGACCCGACTATCCTACCATGTACTCCTCGCACACCACACCCATGCCGGTGTGCCTGAACCCAGGCACGTGATAGAGCCGATAACCCGGCTCTGGGAGAGCGTACCGAAGAGAGATTCAGAGAGAGAGAGATGCATGGGGAGGGTAGGGGAATAGGTTTTGTTGCGTGGTGTTTGTGCAGGAAGAGGACGCTAAGGGAGGGAGAAGTGCAGCAAGAAGCAGGACTTAGCTGTTGCAAGCGAAGGGAAGAAGAAGAAAAGCTGAAGAAGCCAAGGGAAGCAAAGCTAAAGAAGACCCGTAGAAAGAAAGGGAAAGACAAGAAGAAGAAGAACAAAGGCACTCTGTAGTAGAGGTGCGGTAGACCAAGAGAAAGAAGAAGAGAGAGATCAAGGGGCAGACAAAGAGGAGAAGTAAGAAAGCAAAGGAAGAAGAGGAAGAAAAAAGAAGAAGGCAACTTAAGAAGAGACAAAGCCAGGTCTTAGCTACAGGAAGAGAATCAAGAAGAGAAGGAAAAAGAAGAGGAGCAGGAGCATCTAAGGAAGAAAAAGAAAAGGAGAAACCATAGCTGTAGCAGAGCAAATCACAAGCAGAAGAAAAGATTCTGAGAGCTAATTTTAAGATGTCTGATGCAATATCAGACGTCCAATTCTTTTTGAGCAATTTTTTCCATAACATTATCCTGTCACTTCTATTGAACTAGTCATTGCTTTTTATTAAAAGTTGCGTTCTCAAGTTTTGGAATACTCAGATTGCTTCCTATGTTCGACCTCGGATACTTTGATTTTCGAGTTATAAATTTTTATTTGTTTTCGTGGAGAGTTCATCTATATTACAACGAGAAATCTGTTAAAATACAATCTGGCCGCGTAAACATTTTGGCGCCGTTGCCGGGGAGCAACGAGCACTTCTGAAGCTTTTGATCACAACTTCTGATCCAATACTGACTTAATTCCTCTCCTTTGTTGTGCTTGTCTCAGGGAAAGCAGGGAAAAGAAGAGCAGCTGCACAACAGCCACACCAAGGAACAGGTAACTTTCATTAGCCCTCTCTCTTAGCCCCCTTAAAGTCTGAAAAGGAACACAGAAAAATCAACCTAGGGCTACCTGTTTCATACTTAGTAATTCATCGAAGTTGCCTGATTTTCATTTCAACACATCTTGAACTGCACATCCAACTAAGGTAACTAGGGCTAAAACTTTCTTGATTGAGCCCTATATACCAATTTTTGAGGCAACTAAATTGGACCAACTAGAGCCAACCTAACTATTGCAAAGCTAGGGTTTTTAGAGACACATCTTCTCTTAAATAAGAAAATTTTTTTTTTCCAAAAAGAGGTGTGCCTAAACCTTGTTTGAAAAGATCTATACAAGAGAAACCCTAAGCAAATCATTCTCTTAATCCATTTGAACCCTAAAAGAAAGGACCTAAAAGCTCTCAAAGGAACAAGAGGTGAAGTTGATCTTTTGGGTCAACCAACCTTAAAATTAGGTAACTTTTTCACTCAAAAGACGTAAAAGTTCAAGTGGAACCCTAAGCACCTTGATCTTAAAGTAAAAGGGGTAGACTTAAGAGGTCAAGGTCCCCATTCTGGTCTACCTGGAATCTCAGTGACAAGAGAGGTCGGGTGGGGGAAACCCTGTAGCTCGTGGGGACGCTCTACCGTGTAGGGGTCTTTGCGAGACTCTCCCTCTCTGGTTGCCCAGGTATTTCTCAAGTGGACGACCTTTCTGACTAAGGGTTATCATCCACCCCGAACCTCTATAGTCACCCAACAATTTTTGGGTGTCTTGATTGGGTCCAGCACCTTCTAATCTCATCACATCCTTCGGTGCATGTTCGGTAGGAGGTCCTTAAGACCACCTTAAGACCTCCTTTAGAAATTCACTCTCGCCGAGGCCAAGCCTCGACGCCCATGTTTGTGCAGCAACCTCACCACATAAACCTTTCATCTGATTCAGAACCAAGTTCTCCTTCTTCCATCGTCGCACAACCCATTGAAGAAGAGAACAACCTTGAGCACCAGCTTCAACGCCTGACTGATCTCTTCCAAAACTTTGTAAACCCATCGCAGCAACCAATGATGCGAGATCACTATAATCCCGCTGCGGTGGCGATCGAGCCTCGAGTTTGAATCCCGGTTGGAGGTTTTGATTCTGAACTCAAGCCCAATATGATTCATGCCATACCAAAGTTTCATGGGCTTAACTCCGAGGATCCATTCCAACACATTAAACAACTCAAGCATCTGGCCCAGACCTTCGGGTCAGATCCACAAAATCGGGATATCCTACTCATGAAAATGTTTTCTTTCTCCCTCCTAGACAAGGCTGCACATTGGTATCAAACTCAGACCCGTTCGATCAACACATGGGAGGAACTTCAGTCTGAATTTTTGAAAAAGTTCTTCCTCGTTGGCCGAACGAATGCCTTGCACCACTAGATCACCCATTTCACTCAGCAAATGGGAGAACCTCTTCACAAAGCATGGGACCAATTCCTAGATCTCATGCAAAAGTGCCCCCATCACGGAGTTCCTAAATGGGAACAAGTCTAGTCTTTTTACCAGGGACTCCGTGAAGACATTCGATTATTCGTCAATGCAACATGCGGAGGAAACATCATGGGTCAACATGAGGACACGGTGTGGGAGATTGTCGAAAACATGTGCGAGAACTCCATCAATAATGACTCCATGGGCTTATTCGATAGGACGAATGCCCGTGCATCGATAAATCTGAGAGGGGCACATGAGATGCAGGACCTGTCCACATCCGTCAACTTGGAACTGATGGCTAGTCGATTGGACAAGGTTTCTATCATAGAGAAGAAGGTGGACAAGCTAACTCGGCATCTGCAGTGAGCCACCTCTACGCAGAACTCTTTTGCACGACCACCTCTGGCGAGGGAAAGTGTGCAAAACATCTATCACCAATCTTCTTAGGGATGAACCCGTATCCACCCCCATCTGACTCTCGGATTGGAGTGACCTTCAATCCATTCTATTCAAGTTGGGGGAACTCTGAACCCTCGTATTCTGACTTTCCTGAGGTTCCTCAAACTTGCGAGGACCTCAATGCCATCCAGAATGACCCATTGTCCAATACCTACAACCCTGGATGGCGAAATCATCCCAACTTTCAGTGGACTGGAAATTCTCAGACTCAAAAACCACCGTATCAACCCCGTCCACAATCCCCTCGTCCATATCAGCCACCTCAGCCTCAGCCCAATCCCACCTATCAATTCGGGCCAAACCAGGATCAAATGACTCTTATCCTTCAAGCACTGGCTGACATTTAGAAGACAAATGTGGTAATGCAAAAACAACACAAGGATGAGATCACAGAGGTTCACAATCAACTAGCCCAGATGGCAAATTCCCGCCAACCGGGCACCCCTCCTTCACAACCTCTGCCAAACCCAAATAACGTGCCGACCCAGAGCCGTGTTATGAACCCAAATTCAGGCCACACATATTTGATTTATTAGGCCCCTGCTGCTCCATCACCAGACGGGATGGAAGCTTCGACGTCTTATGCAGGATTTCAGCAGCAGCCACCCCTCTTACCAAATCCAAACCAAAACCAGGCCAGATTAAACTCTGTAACAACACGTACTGGTAAAGCAACCCAAGACCCACATTATCCAAACCACTCCAAGCCTGGTAGTGGCCAAAAACCTAAGGATAGTTATCTAGGATACTCCTGTCCCAGATCAAGAACCTGGACCTATTCTAGAGGAACCAACTAGGATTCCATTTCCTGAGGCTTTGACCAAAGGAAAAAGGATAACCAAATCCATGGCTCCCGAGGAGGATCTTGTCAAGCTCTTTGAACAGGAGCAGATAAACATCCCCTTGATCGATGCAATTCGCCACATACTGGCTTAGGCAAGATTCCTGAAAGACGTATGTACCCCTAAACGTAAGCTGCGAACCAAGGGTGGGAATCCGATTGTACTATCAGAGCAAGCCAGCTCTGTCATCTTGAGTAAACTCCCATCCAAGGCTAAAGACCTAGGAACTCCCCTGATTTCTTGTAAAATTGGTGAAACCCAATTTGATAGAGCCTTGCTAGATCTAGGTGCCTCCATAAATCTAATACCTACATCCCTCCTTGACCACCTTGAAGAATCCGAACTTAAACCGACTGAGGTGATGTTGCAGTTAGCCGATCTATCCATCAAGTCACCTAAAGGAATTCTCGAGGATGCCATTGTTAGGGTACGGGATTTTTACTTCCCGGTGGATTTCATAGTTCTGGATATGGACGCACCTGAAAACCCAAGGGACACACCAATCATATTAGGGAGACCTTTCTTGGCCACTGCTAGGGCCAACATAAATTGTGAAGAGGGCCAAATAGAATTAAAATTTGGGAATCGAACTCTGAAGATTGACATCTCTAAGGCCCAACAAGGGATTAATTGTGGGGTTATAGAGCAAATATGTGATATTAGAGCCATGGTTGATGAATCACATACATAGGACAACCTGATTACCCCGGATCAACCACTAGAAGATCAAAACCCGTAAACAGAGCAGTGTGAATTTGATATAGACACACCCATGACTCCGACCCTTGTTCCTGATACAAACCCCGAACCACCCGCTGCTGCTGATAATCCTGTCATAGAACTCAAGCCCCTTCCCGAGCATCTAAAGTTCATCTTTTTGGGTTCCAATCAAACGTTTCCTGTGATTATCAACTCCCGACTCACACCTGACCAGGAATCTCGTCTGATTACTATTCTCCAGCAACATCATAGAGCCGTTGGATGGACTCTCGATGACTCGACTGGCATAAGCCCCTCGTACTGCACACATCGAATCTACACAGAAGAGGGCGCACGACCTTCATGAGAGATGCAGAGACGTTTAAACCCTAACCTGTAGGAGGTCGTGAAAAAGGAGATCATCAAGTGGTTAGATGCAGGGATCATCTACCCGATCTCCGACAGTCGTTGGGTGAGTCCAATACAGGTTGTGCCTAAGAAGGCCGGACTCACCATCATCACGACTGAAATCGGAGAGGTCATTCCTACCCGAATAGCTAACTCGTGGAGAGTCTGCATTGATTACAGAAGACTAAATTCCTCCACGAAGAAGGACCATTTCCCACTATCGTTTATTGATCAGATCCTCGAGAAACTAGCGGGAAATAGGTTCTTCTGCTTTCTTGATGGGTACTCCGGTTACAACCAGGTGGCAATCCATCAAGAAGACCAAGAAAAGACCACGTTCACCTGCCCCTTTGGGATGTACGCATTTCGAAGGATGCCTTTCGATCTCTGCAATGCACCTGCAACCTTTTAGCGGTGCATGCTTGCCATATTCTCAGATATGGTAGGTGATTATCTGGATGTCTTCATGGATGACTTTTCAGTTTTTGGAGTATCATTTGACGATTGCCTCCAACACTTGGTCCAAATACTCAGGCGATGCATCGATGTGAATTTGGTTCTTTCATGGGAAAAGAGCCATTTCATGGTGCCTGAGGGGATTGTCCTGGGACATTTAATCTCGGAGAAAGGCATCCAAGTCGATAGAGCTATGGTTAACCTGATTTCCAAGCTCCCTATGCCTAGCTCGATTAAGGACATCTGATCTTTTTTAGGGCACGTCGATTTTACCATCGATTTATCCTTGATTTTTCAAAAATTACGTGCCCCCTGACTACTCTTCTCTCCAAGGATGTGCCTTTCAAAATTTCCAGGGAATGCACTCAAGCATTTGAGATCCTTCGTGACCGAGTCACCCAAGCCCCGATCCTACAGTCCCCTGATTGGTCTCAACCCTTTGAGAGCATGTGCGATGCATCTGACTTCGCTGTAGGAGCAGTTTTGGGGCAGAAAATTGACGGGAGACCCATGGTCATTTACTACGCTAGCAAAACACTGGATGAGGCTCAGCGTAACTACACGATTACTGAAAAAGAGCTACTAGCTATAGTATTTGCCCGAGAAAAATTCAGATCATACCTTCTGGGTTCACGTGTTATCATATACTCGGATCACATAGCTGTGAGGCATCTCCTTGCAAAGAAGGACACGCAACCTTGATTAATTCAATGGATCTTGATGTTGCAAGAATTTGACCTCGAGATTCGTGACAAAGCAGGAAAGCAAAATGTGGTAGCTGATAACTTGTCCCACCTTCCTTCTGAAATAATTGACCCTTCCAGACCCATCACAGAACACTTTCCTAATGAGCACCTCCTGACTATCAATACAGGGCTTCCATGGTTCACAGATATAGTGAACTACCTGGCATCACATCAGATCTCGTCCGATTGGCCGAAGGCCAAGAAGGACAAATTGCATTCCGATGCCAAGTATTACCTGTGGGAAGACCCGTATCTATTCTGCATTCGTGCTGATCAAATAATTCGATGGTGTGTCGCGGAAGTAGAAATCAAAGACATACTCTCCTTTTGCCATGACCAGTCATGCGGTGGACATTTCTCAGGACACAAAACCACATCAAAAGTCCTCCAGTGTGGCTTTTACTGGCCCACAATTTTTAAGGATGCATACGATCACTATAAGGCATGTAGCCGTTGCCAGACCTTGGGCAACATGAGCCATCGAGACATGATGCCTCTACAGCCGATCCTGTTATGCGAAATTTTTGACATTTGGGGGATCGATTTTATGGGACCCTTCCCTATCTCGGATGGCTTCAAATACATCTTACTCGCCATTGACTACGTGTTCAAGTGGATAGAAGCCATTCTGACCCGAACCAATAATCATAAGGTTGTTATTAAATTCATTCATTAGAACATCTTCTCAAGGTTCGGGATTCCACGTGCAATAATTTTCAACGGAGGGACCCATTTTACAAATGCTCAGTTCAGGTCACTGATGACCAAATACGGGGTGTCGCATCGAATCTCTACTCCTTACCACCCCCAAACTAATGATTTACCTGAGCTATCAAATCGAGAGATCAAGAAAATCGTTCAGGTTACTATTTAACCTGATAGGAAAGATTGGTCTTCTAGGCTTCCGGAAGCTTTGTGGGCCTATAGGACAGCCCACAAGAACCAATTAGGTATGTCTCCCTTTAGACTGGTGTAGGGAAGGCATGTCACCTCCCCATCGAATTGGAGCATAAAGCCTATTGGGTAGTACGAAATTGCAATTTAGATCTTTCTAAGGCTGGAACCCACAGAAGGCTTCAAATAAGCGAGATGGATGATTTACGCCATGACGCATATGAGAACTCATGAATTTACAAAGAATGGGTTAAAGCTTTTCATGACGAACACATTTCTAGAAAGATCTTTCATCCTGGTCAAAAGGTTTTACTCTTTGATGCCCGACTCAAATTATTCCCAGGAAAACTACGATCTAAGTGGGTCGGACCCTACGTAGTCCGACAAATCTTTGGAAATGGAGCCATTGAAATCAGCCCACTCAGCCATGATTCCAAACCCTTTGTTGTGAACGGTTAGAGACTCAAACCGTTCATTGACATGACCGATACAAATTTGGCTGAGTCATCCCTTACCCTCCATTCTCCTTGAGCTCATTGCACCCAGCCGATGGCGTAAAACTCAGTGCTTAATGGGAGGCAACCCATCATTCTTTGAAAAACCCGAAACCTTTTCTGACATTTCTATGTGGAATTCATATTGCACTTTAGGATTCATCCATTAGAATTGCCGACTCCACCTCAGGTACCCCTACTCGAGATTAGAAATCGTTCACAACAGTCACTCAGACCCATTCACCGACCCAACACCTGTCCTAATGCATGAACTATGCTGAAATCGAACCCACCTAATTTACAATGGGGACATTGCAAATCTTAGGCATGGGGGGTATGAAAGTGTAAAATGTCAGGAAAATTCATATCAAGAAAAGGTTTCATCTCAAAAAAAAAATTGAGGGGGGAGAGACAATTTTTTGGGATATACAAAATGAGGGGAGGAAAAGAGCAAAATGCCAAAAAAGGAGCACAAAATGAAAAAATTAAAAAAAAGAGATAGTCATTAGTAAAAGATTAAGGGATTAACTGAAGTTCTAAACAAGAGCAAGAAAAGAGAAAAATAAAAGTGCTAAGGAGACATAAAAAGAGATTAGCAAGAACGCTAATCTTAGGCCTCTTGGGCTAGATTCTTTAGCTTAAAAATTCACGTATCCGCTAAGATCTGGATAATCCTCAAGAGATTGGGGAAAATGCGAAGCTTAAGTATTAGGTCTAAGGCTTAGGAAGTATTTGGCCTCGTTAACTAACCTTCAGTTTGCGGGATTCAGTAACCTAAGCACCCCAATTCACACACAGTCTGGTTCAGTGCGCATAAATATCAAAACCACGCAAAAAGCGTTTTAATGTTCTAAAAAAGTCACCTAGATTAGGAGTGGCCGATCAACACAAGTTGATTTGGACGAGTTCCCAACGTGGAGAGGCAGGAAATTCCCTTCGAAGATGCGTAACAACATATCATCTCCTCTTTGCTTGTCTCTTAGAATATTTAAATATCCTACTGAGGGCATGTAAGTACTCTGCTGGTTCAGATATCATGGGCAGCATTATCACGAAATGTCGATCGCCAGGATCTGAATTCTGCCATAGAACGCCATGGGCTGGATTATCTCGAAATCTCGAAAGCCAGGGTTCTGGGGTTGCCATGGGTTGTGCTATCTTGAAGCATCGATTGCTAAGGACCCTTGAGGATTGATGTTGGGGACAAGGAATCCGATACAGACCATGTTGAGAAGCCAATTCGAAGCTAAAAATAAAAAGAAAAGAGGGAGAAAACTCTCCAAACAAATAAATCTTCCATCTCTCTCTTACAAAAAATGCACTGCAAATTGAACCTAGGCTAAAAATGTCGCAAGCACAGGTGCTATAACCGCGGAGTCCAACAAACCCTAGGATAGTTCTACGGGCCTTAAAAACCTTTGCGGAAGACTAAGGCTAAAGCGGGTCAGGTCCAGATTTTGGTTGGTACTTAGTACCTCTAGGCCTATTGTTGGCATCCTAACCTAATCACAAAAGAAAAACAAAAGCACTTATCACAACTGGTCTAGAATAGAAGTTAAAACCTTGAAATTTTGCTAAGGGGCTAGCAAATGCTAGGCATGGGGGTATGATGAAAGCCTCATCATGAGCCCTAACTAGCCCATTTTGACCCAAGAGAATAAAAGCTCCTACATAACTTAGAGGAGGGCTTAATTGAAGGAAATAAAGGGTAAAACTGTAATTTTACCATTGCAGTAAATAAAAGGGATTTCTTAGAGGCAAAACATAGGTCAAATGGTTTGAATAAGATAAAAAAAGTGGGTTGGTTCAATTAGAAATGGGTTCATTGCAATCCAGGAATTAAATGACATCTGGTAACCCTAAAATAGACCGCTTAATTCAACAGGGTTTTGGTCAGGATAAAAATAAACTAAACCCACTAAAATTCATGGAAAAATATCCCCTAGGGTTTAGAACCTTCAATTTGACCTTTGGAACCTATTTTGACCTAGATTAGAGTCCTAGCTCATTAATTGACCTAATTTGGGTTTGTATGTAGAAAGCTTAGTCAAACGTGGTCAAACCTAAAATCTAACTTCACCATTGGATTCCTTAGGTCAAAATTAGGTTTGTATCAAAATTTGAACCTAAGGGGAGGTCATCTTGACCTACTTTGCAAATTAGTACACCCAATTACATTTTGGCACCTATCTTTTGAAAACCATTACACAAACCCCCCTATCTTCCATGCCACCCATGCAAAAAGGTCCCCCTGCCATTAATGGGGAGGAATCCTTCTCCGGTGAGGAATGGAGGGGGAATACTCCCTGATCCCTCAAAAATCTCCTCCCATATTTGGAAGGGAGATTCTCTGAGGAATCCCCTTCCATCTTAGCTCAATTACAATATTTGATTTCCATCCAATCTCTTGCGCGAAGGCATGAGAGATTTGGAGCTCCAACTACCTTCCTTCTCCAGTGAGAATTCAATGGCAGAAGGCTTGCCCTCCAAGCACCAGAAGTTCGGCCAGCAGCTATAAAAGGACCCCTGGTCCTCTGCGGATCTCTCAAGCTTGTTTTGGCCTCAGAATCCCCCAGATTTCATCTCCCTTCTCTCCGGCCAAATAGCTCACAAGCTCCAGCTATTCTTGCTCCTCCCTCTCATCGCTCTGCTGCCATACCAGCAGCAGGGTTCACTTTGCTTCGTTCTTCCGCATCGCGTCGCACCAGCGCATGCCTTCCTGTCCTCCTCCTTGTTGCTATTATCTCCCTTAGGGCTGTCTTCTCTGACGATGGCAAAAATGAGTCGTCCGTCTCCTCTGCCCCCCTTCACTCCAATTACTCTAGATAAGCTCCTCATCTTCCACTCTTTCCTTTCCCTCATTCTATTTCACACAACACCCCTCAACTGCCACTATCCGCCCGCATCTTCCCCATCTCCGGCCACCCTCCGGTGAGATGCATCCGTCACTCCACACCCCCACAAGTCTCGCCACCCACCTCACAACCTCTGCCACACTCCACTGAACACCTTCCACCCATCCACCAGACGCCACACGCACTCCACTCTTCCCCCGACCTAACCCATAAATCCGGCCACAGTGCGACATAGGAACGCACACCTAGGCCACCCTGTGGCCTGCCTCCGATCGCCTCACCTTCGCCATGACATGTCAAAGGTCCTCCTGTGGTCTGATAGAGCAGCAAGTTTCTTTTTGTGTCGTGCAGGGTCAAGCTCCCAGCCGCCATTAGTTATGACTCGAGCTCGACTATTCTCCAGCTCCAGGCCACAATCATCCACTCCCAGGCTTCTAGATTGTGTGGGTTGTGAATGTGCACAGGCCAAGCCTGATAAAGGGTGCTGCGGGACCTGCAGCTGTGCCAATCGTGAAGACGTTCTCCTACAGTTGCCAGCAGCAGCAGGTAGGACTTTTAGTCCCACCTCGGTAACTAGTGAGGTGTTTGAGTAGTTTAAATTGAATTTATGATATTGTCTGGTTGCCTCCAATTCACTGGGGTGAGGCCCCTCCTCACCTATATATGCCTCATCCGTGAATTAGCCCGTGGACTTGGCAACCCGACCCGACTATCCTACCGTGCACTCCCCATGCACCACACCCACGTCGGTGCACCTGGACCCGGGCATGTGACCGACCTGATAACCCGACTCTAGGAGAGTGTACCGAAGAGAGATTCAGAGAGAGAGACGCGCAAGGAGGGTAGGGGAATAGGTTTTGTTGCATGGTGCTTGTGCAGGAAGAGGACGCTAAGGGAGGGAGAAGCACAGCAAGAAGTAGGACTTAGCCACTGCAAGCGAAGGAGAAGAAGAAAAGCTGAAGAATCCAAGGGAGGCAAAGCTAAAGAAGACCCGCAGAAAGAAAGGGAAAGACAAGAAGAAGAAGAAGAAGAAAGACACTCCATAGTAGAGGTGCGGCAGACCAAGGGAAAGAAGAAGAGAGAGATAAAGGGGCAGACAAAGAGGAGAAGCATGAAAGCAAAGGAAGAAGAGGAAGAAAAAGAAGAAGGCAACTTAAGAAGAGACAAAGCCAGGACTTAGTTGTAGGAAGAGAATCAAGAAGAGAAGGAAAAAGAAGAGGAGTAGGAGCAGCTAAGGAAGAAAAAGAAAAGGATAAACCATAGCTGTAGCAGAGCAAATCACAAACAGAAGAAAAGATTTTTGAGAGCTAATTTTAAGACGTCTGATGCAATATCAGACATGCAATTCCTTTTGAGCAATTTTCTCCATAACATTATCCTGTCTCTTCTATTGAACTAGTCATTGCTTTCTATTAAAAGGTTGCATTCTTAAGTTTTGGAATACTCAGATTGCTCCCTGTGTTCGACCTCGGATACTTTGATTTTTTAGCTATTAATTTTTATTTGTTTTGCGGAGAGTTCATCTATATTACAATGAGATATCTGTTAAACCACGATCTAGCCACGTAAACAGTAGATATTGAATATGTATAATTATATAGATGTTATATAGAAAGGGGTGAAGGTGGAATTTTGAATGGGATGTAGCACAATGTCAAGTTGGTTCACGTCTAGCAAGACGCAACCAACAAGACTAAGTGCCACATGGAGTGTGGAGTGGATGTGTGTGAGTGTGGGTGGACACGCTTGCTTTGCATGGGTATCGAGGAATATCAACAACTGGTGCGCATATTCTTGCGATATGATGTGCGGTGGAGGGATGAGTGCACAGGTATGTGGGTAGTGTATGTGAGGTGAATATGTGTATAGGGGAATGTGGATAAGTGGATATATAAGTATACATGTATATTTGTATATATATCTATAACTATATATGTACATATATGTGTAAATGTATATATATATATATATCTATATATATATAAATATGTATATATATTTATGTATATGTAAATATATGTGAGGGTGAGAGTGTGTGAATGTGTATATATATGTGTATGCGTGAGTGTGTGAGTGTCTGTGTGTATGTGTCAAGGTGTGTGTGTGTATGTTGAAGGAGGGGCAGCCGTTCAAGACGTCTGCGGCGTGGGGGCATTGTTTGGTGGCGTGCAGGTGCGTGGACCCAGAGGCGAAGGCGAATGTGCTCGCGTGGGGTGGGTGAGACGTAGTGCACTGTGGCTTAATGCGAGATGAACTGCTCACGCTGCAGAATGTAGCACATAGCATTGATGGCGGGAGCATGGGTAGGTAGAGCGATGACCAGCTGGAGTGGGTGCGGGCGAGGAGAGAGAGAGCGACATAGCCATCGGCTAGGTGAGAAATGAGTCGATGACTACAGTGTCGTGCAGACCACACGCTACAGTGCACTATAGTGCATGCGCGGTCTGGCAACCGGCTAGAGGCTGTTTGGCACACGACTGGTGTTGTGGAGCACCTGCGCTCACAGAAAGAAGCCCCAAGCAGTTTGCTCGGGCAGGCGGAGATGCATGGAGTTGGGCGGACATGCTGGAGGTGTGCGGAGGGCATGATCTTTAGAGCTTGGAGCCCTACATTAATGGCGGAGAAGTACAACAACAAAATGAAAAAGGAAAGAAAAATGCAAATAAAAAGAACAAAGTAAGAAACAACCACACCCACCTGCTTACGATGGAGCTAGGCGATGGTGGAACTCACAGTGGTGGTCTGAGACCACTGTGAGCAATCCCCTGCACACGGTGTGCCTCTTCTCAACTTGTGAGAAGAGGAACTGTGTATGGAGAGGGAGAGGGTAGGAGGTTGGCCAATGGTGCGTGTGGTGTAGTTTGAGGGTGGCAATGGGTCTATATGAAGATGGATGCTGGCTGCTACAGCAAGGGGGAGTGCAAGGTCTTTTATAGAGGGAGAGCATGCCTCTCCCGATGCTGCTGGTAGAGGAGCGGCGAGGAGAGGTGCGACGCACCTTGCCCTACAACTACATGGGAATAAAAAATGAAATGGTGAAATTGCAATGCCACACTCAAGGAAAATGTTAACAGTGGAAGAGGATTGGATGGCCATTTATTCTCTCTCTTCCCTTTTTTATAAATGCATGCAGGTGTATATTTACAAATGCAAGTATGGCTTCATATGATGCTTAGGTAATGCTAGGAAATAACACAAGATGCCATATTTATTGGAGTATCTTGTTGTGCAATCAGGCACCTAAATCTAACAAAGCCCTATCAAAAGTAATATCTCTAATAGCATACGATACCAGAGGGGCTCTTGGATCTTTTTACTTTTGGGGTAGGTTTCTAATGATAACTGCACTAGCTTGTTCAGATAACACTACCCTTTTAGATGATTTGGCCTAGTATTTAGGTCTGCACATTTCCTTCAAAAATTTTGCATAGGCTGGGATATTCTCAATTACCTCAAGGTGTGGTATGTTCACCTAAACTTGTTTAAAAATATCAAGCCATTCTTTAGATGGATTGGTTTTCTTTTTCTTAGGTTTGTTCAAGGCTTCAAGAAAGGGTGCTTGAGAGAAATCATGAGTGTTCGGGTCCAAATCCTTATCTTCTTGATCTTCTAGATCAGATTCAGGCTCCTCAAGATCTTGTCTAGATTTGGATTTGGAGGGGGTAAGGATCTTGGATTTGTCTCCCACTTCTCAAGGTTACAGCACCAGCAAAGGCACTATGGTTAGAAGGTTGAGGTGGGTTCTACAAAATAGGTGAAGCTTGGTTAGGGTTAACAAAGCTAGTTGGGTGTTGCGGAGCAGGTAGAACTATATGTGGCTGTTGCTCCCGTGTGTTGTGCTAGTTGACCCTATTGAAGTTCCTTGGGTTGGGGATGGGTTGGGATGGTAGCATCCCATGATGTTTAGCATTAACTAGTTGGTCTCGTCATCCCATTAATTCTATCCTCAATTGATTTATTTCTTCATTATGCCTTAAATTCATTTCTTAAATTTCCTTGAGGACTAGACTCAGATCAGAGGGCTGGTTTTCCTGAGTAGGTTGTGGCTGATATGTGCATGGTTGTGTGTACCTACTGGCTTGCCCATAAGTGTTTGGCTTAGTCAAGTTAAGACCCTAGGCAAGTTTTTGACTTGACCAAGCAAAGTTAGGATGGTTGCGCCATCCTGGGTTGGAATTGTTTGAATAGGGATCATTTCTAGTGTAACCCGGAGTGCATTCACATCCTCAGGATAACTAGGCATCGAGATGAGATGGGAACACCATCATGAGCCATAATTAGCTCATTTTGACCCAATTATGTCTCTAAATGCTCCTACATAACCACCAAAGAGTCATATTTCACTACATAATCATTCTATGGGAAAAATAGGAAACTAGGGTTAAAACTATAATTTTACCAGCACATCATGAATGCAGTGCAACCACGGGTTTTCCTAGGGGTTTATCAAGGGTCCAAAGGTCCTAAAAGGGTAATAAGTGGGTTAGATCGGTCAGAAAAGGGTTTGCACGTGTTTTGAGAATTAAATGACTTTTGAAACCCTAAAAATAGACCCACTTAATTAACCAAGGTTCTAGTCAGAATAAAATTCACCTAAGCCCTCTAAAATTCATGGAAAAATATTCTATAGGGTTTAGTACTTTCAATTTGACCATCAGAGCCCATCTTGACTCAAAATGGAGTCTCAGACAAATATTTACCCTAATTTAGGTTTTTGCATAAATTACCTATTCAAACGTGGTCAAAACCAAAATCCAACTTCTCCATTAGATTTCTTAGGTCCAAATTAGGTTTGTACCAAAATTTGGACCCAAGATGAACTTGCCTTGACCTAGTTTGCAAAATGGTCCTATCTGATTACATTTATACCCCCAACTTTCAAAAATCCTTGCATTTAGCGCCCTAATTTCTTCATCATATTCACAATTAGGTCCCTCCACCATTATCGTGGTGGAAACCTACTTCGACGATCTTTGATAGGAAATTTCTCCCTAATCTCTTAGCGAATCCCTTCCAAAATTGGAAGGGAAACTCCTTGAGAAATCCTCTCCAATCTGAACCCATCCTTGTGCACCGAATCTTTCCCAATCTCTCATGGGAATGCATGAGAGATTCGGGTATCAAAATAACTCCCAAATCCGGTTAGGGTTTCCGAGCTTGGAAAGCTTGATTTCCAAGCTTTCCTTGCCTCTAGATCCCTATATAAGGGAGCCCAGAACTTCCAGAACTCCTCGCGCTCGAAATTGGCCAAGATCTCCCTCAAATTCCTCTCTCTTTCACTGCTGAAGGCTCCTTGATGTCCGGCGACCTCCTCCATTCTTCCTCATCATCCTTCCATAATACTAGTGGTAGATTCCTCTTCCTCGCCTCTTTCCACATCTCGTCGTACCAGCAGACGCCCTTTCCTCCTTAGTCCTCATTGTTTCTCCCCCACCGGAGCTGCTTTCATCTTTGGCGTTGGCAACACCACATCCGACGCCATCTCTGCCCCACTTCGTCCACCTACCTCCTAGCTAAGCTCCTTATCTCCCCTACTTTCTTCTCCTCTCTTTATTTTCCAAATCCAACCACCGACGCATCTCCGCCACTTCATCGTCTCCATCTCCGGCCATCCCCTCCAGCAAGACCATCTCACCTCCACAGACCACCAAATCACTCTCCGACCACCGTACAACCATCGCCACACCTCCCCGATCATTTCTCCTCTCTTTATTCACGACTCCACTCACACACTCCCCCGAACACACCTACTCACACGCACATAGTTTGACCTCACCATGCACTCATAGACCACGAGATGCCACACCAACACCCTCATCGCACTCGCCGTTGTTCGATGACCCTCCTTGAGCATTCTGACGTTGCCAAAAGGCCGTTTTGTTGATTTCAGGAACTCACCCTGTCCACCACTGACGAGCAAGCTTCAAGCTTGCTTGAAGCTCACACCAGGTCCTGCTACGCCCAGGTCAATGCTCCAGATTGTGCGGAAGCCTTTCGCGCACGCAACCAGGCAGCCAATTGGACGGAATAACCTCATCAGCTGCTCCAATTGCCAAGGAAGACCCTTGATGAGTCGATTCTTCGCTTTTAAAGTCGTTTGTCACATAAAATGACACGTCGTTTGTAGTTCTATGTGGTGGAAAAATTGACTAATCAACAATTAATATAACCACTCAATTAGGAGTGAGTCATGTCCACAGGGAGGCAATGATGCAATAAAATCTTGATTATTTCGCATTCGTTCAATCTAGTGAGAAATCCATAGTTAAATCTGACATGAAATGCGACGGAAAGAAGATGCATAATAACTTGAAAATGTAAGGGTAGATGTGCAATGTTTCCTTACTGAAATATTCAATAAATATGTGATGAATTTATGTAATTTCCAATTGACATGCATTAGAGAAAATTTGTGCACATCTTAATCCAAAACCAATGACAAACAATGTTAATCACAAAAGCCACGCAATTGTAAGAAAGCTTGATTATGAAGTTGCAATTTCACCATAATAAAATAATCATAAATCAAAATTCCTTTTCCTGGCAATGGCATGAAATGTAATTACTAATTAGAGCAAAAGCAGAGGATTTTACTTCTCTCCTCCTCGCAATCGGGAGAGAGGTTCAATCGAGGAGAGACTCCCACAGGAGGTTGGCTGAAGTAAGGCTGTCACGGTGGTGGCAGCGGTATGTCAAGAGGTGGCCGGAGCTGACCTGCCAGAGGAGAAGGGTGGCGGTGGTGAAGAAGCTGCTGCTGTCGCGTGTGCTATAGGTGTGCAGTAGCTGGGGCGTGCGGCTACTGAGGCGCGTGGGCATGAAGGCTGGAGCGCCACAGGGTGCGCACGGAGGTGGGCACGCATTCTGCAGGCACGTGGTGAAGCGCTGTAGGGAGGTGCGGGTGCTACTGCACACTGGAGGTGTGCTGGAGGAGGTCGGCAAGGGCGCTGAAGGAGCGGACGCGCGTTCTGCAGGCTGGAGCACGCGTTGTGGGCGCACGTTCTGCAGGGAGGTGCTGCAGGTGTGGCTCTGTAGGTTGCAAGGAGGGCGCGGAAGTGGGTGCGTAGAAGTGCTAAGCAGCAGCTGCTGCTGCTGAAGGTGCGTAGATGCACACGGGGAGGCACACAGAGGTGGGTGCTGCAGGGAGTAGGCGCGGGCGTGGGTGCTGGGAATTATGGTGTGCGGTGGTGGTTGCAGTGGCACGGGGATGAGAGGTTTTGTTGAAGTGGAGAGGAAACAGAACATAAGAAATAAAAAGAAGATGGAAGAAGATATGGGAGTTCAGACGTCTGGGATCATTCCCAGAAGTCTTAACTGGCCTAGGGAGATGAAATTGCTGCGGCTGCAGTGGTGGATGTTGGTGATGACGGTAAGGGTGGTGCATGTTGAGGTGCTCACAGTAATGCAGACGAGCTCCAGATGGCGGTGTGGCCTATCACGCCACACGCCCACGGTGATGGAGGCTCATCGCCACGATTGAGGCTGGTGGTGGTGGAATGGATGAGAGATCAACTCTCTACACAGTGGTGGGTTAGGGATGGTGGCCTCCATCGCATGGCAGCTCTCCCTCCTCCTTTTGTAGCCACAGCCTTCGTTTCAAATTCAAAATGGCATAGCGTAAATGTGATGTGCAGGAGGAGGTGGAGCCAAAGTTGGAGGAGTTACCTGTGAAAAGGAAAAAGAAATAAAAGAATAAAATATTATGGTTATTTATGCATAAGCCCTTAACTTCTATGTTAAAATAAAATAATGCATGCAATGCACCTAATTGGTTAACTAATTAAATGAATGCAATTCTAAGTTAATTCTAAGTTCATTTAGTTATGAATGCAATGCATGAATTATGTAATTAAATCAGAAATATGAATTAATCTATTTACATCCTAATGCATGCTAAATAAATGTTAGAATTAACTTAATGTCTAAGCACTTAAATACTTAAATAGCCCACAAATATGGGCTAATCAAATACCCCCATGCCTAGTTTTTGCTAGTCCCTAGCAAATCCAAGCAAAACCTAGCACTCTAAGTAGATTAGCCAACCCAATCGGACTTGCTTTAGAAACATATTAAGTTCAGACTTTAGACCTAAGGTTCCCAAGTAGTTGTTAAGTTACAGACTAGGTCGGCTAAAGACGAGTTGCAGGCACAAGTTTCCCTGATTTCTGACTCTACCCTAAGGTATATTGATCCCTGAGATTAAAGCATCCGTGCATGTGCATTGGTCTGAGTTATTTGAGTTAAAGGAAAAAGGATTTTTTTTTGTTTTTGTTTGATTCCTCTAAGTTTAACCTCGGATCAGCTATCAACACGGTCTGTGTCGGATTCATTGTCCCCATCATTGTACCTCGAAGGGTGCCTGGCTTTCGATGTTTTGAGATAGCACCACCCATAACGACCCCAAGAACTCCTGGCAATTGACACTTCGAGATAGTATCTGACGAGTCGATTGTTCGCTTTAAAAGTCATTTGTAGTTTGATGTGGTGGAAAAATCGACTAATCAACAATTAAAATAACCACTCGTAGAAGAGCGGGTCGTATCCACAGGGTGACAATGACGTATTTAGGTTCGCACAAATTAAAAACGTGTGTTCGTAGTTATTTTAGATGAGAATCGAGCCAAATCTGCCTTCAGATTAAGGTAATATCAAGAAAACATGCTGAAATGGCAATTTTTAACAACTAGAGGATATTTTTCGCAATGCAGATTTAATAAAATATCAATAAAAGTTGGCAATGGCAGAAAATGTAAATATTAATGACCCTTTTACTGTAGCAAAACAGGAGATTTCTTCCCTGTTGGCGTGCGCGACGAGGACTGGATGGCCGGACGCAGGAAGCTTGGAGGAAGTCCATTGGACCGAGGGCTTCGAAATGGTGGTGGTGGCTTGTCGCGCGGTGGCCGGAGGCGGCCGGACGACCTTTGGCGGAGTTGGCTACAGCCGGTGCTGCAGCTGCTGTTGTTGGGCGTGGCGCACGCTGCTGGAGGCGTGGGCGGACTGCTGCGCGCTCTGTTGGCGGTGAGGCGCATGTGGGGCCGTTGGTGGGAGGGCGCAGGCAGGTGGTCCTGTAGGTGTGGCTACAGCTGGCATGGGCATGCACTGCAGTCGGTGCGGGGAAGGTGCTGCGGCTGCAAGCGCACGCGGGCGTGAGGTTCTGCAAGCGTGGGAGGAGGGCGGGCGCGGACTGTTGGGCGTTGCTGGAATGGTGGGGGTGGCTTCAGACGTGTGCGCAGGCTGGTGCGCACGGGTGAGCGGAGAGGTGCAGGCTGAGGGTGAGCGAGTGGACTTCAGACGGGTGCGCCGGCGGTTGCGCGTGGAGATGGCGATGGCTGCAGGTGTGGGGAAGGTGGAGTGACCGGGCGTGAGGGCTGGAGGCTGTGCACGCCTTGCGTGTGACTGGAGATGAGCGGGTGGCTGCTGCAGCGTGGGTGGTGGAAGTGAAGTGAGAGGACGGAGATTGCTGCTAGAGTGGTGCGGGTGGCTTTAGACATCCAGGAAATTTCCCGAACGTCTTAAGTCACTGAGGAGGGTGATTTCACAGTGGCTGTGGCGGTGGTTGTTGGTGACGACGACGAGGGAGTTGCACGCTAAGGTGCTCACGGTAATGCAGACGAGATCCGGATGGCGGTGTGGCCTGTCACACCACATGCCCATGGTGGTGGAGACTCGCCGCCACGGTTGAGGCTGGCGGTGTGGAATGGAAGAGAGGAGATCTCTCTGCACAGTGGTGGGTCGGTGGTGGAGGCCTCCCGAGCCCGATTGCCTCCCTCCTTTTGTAGTGGCCTGCACCAATTTGAAATCAGCTGCCCGACCAAATCCAACATATCCGCTCCTCCTTGAATGGGTTCTTCACTGCGGCAGCTAGTGGCGTTGGAGCGGCAGCCAGCCGTTCCTGCAAGAAGAAGAATAAATAAAATAATGTTAAAATATTATGGTCATTTATATACAGACCCTCAACTTTTATGTTAATGAAAATAATGTACCTAATTAGATGAATGTCATTCTAAGCTAATTCTAAATGCACTTAAAATATGAATGCAATGCATGGATTATGTAATTAAATTAAAAATATGAATTAATCTATTTACATCTTAATTTATGCTAAATAAATGTTAGAATTAACCTAATGTCTAGGCACTTAAATACTTAAATAGCCCACAACTATGGGCTAATCAAATACCCCTATGCTTAGTTTTTGCTAGTCCCTAGGAAAATTAAGCGAAACCTAGCACTCCAAGTAGACTAGTCAACCCACTTGGTCTTCCTTCAGAAGCATATTAAGTTCAGGCTCTAGACCCAAGGTTCCTAAGTAGTTGCTAAGTTACAGATTAGGTCGGCTAAAGATGAGTTGCAGGCACAAGTTTCCCTGATTTCTGACTCTATCCTAAAGTTTATTGATCCCTGAGATTAAAGCATCCGTGCTTGTGCAATGGTTTGAGTTATTTAAGTTAAATAAAATTCTTTTATATATATATATATATATGTGTGTTTTTTTGTTTGTTTGATTCTTCTAAGTCTAACCTCAGATTCGCTATCAACACGGTCTGTGTCGGATTCATTGTCCCCATTACCATACCTCGAAGGGTGCCTGGCTTTCGATGCTTCGAGATAGCACCGCCCATAACGACCCCAAGAACTCCTGGCAATCGACACTTTGAGATAGTATCGCCCATGGATTTCCTAAGCGAATTCAGGCCTATGGCAATCGGCACTTCGAGATAGGGCCGCCCATGGTACCTGAACCACACAATGCGCTTACATGCCCCAAGTAGGATGGATATCCAAAGAGACAAGCGCCGAGGAGGTAATATGTTATCATCGCATCCTCAAGGTGAGTATATACTCCACCTCTCTTGTGGTGGGAACTCTTCCAATCAAAATGTGTTTTCAATCCTAAGTCAAAACTAAGAGAACCAAATCTCTTTTCAGAAATTAAGTTAATTACCTGACCATGTGTGTGAAATTTGGATGCTTAGGTTACAAGGACCCGTAAACCAAAAGGTAGAATAAGACTCCAGGTACTACCCCACCTTTTAACTCAAACCCTAGCTTCCCTTCCTCAACCTCTTGAGGAATGGTCCGCAACTTAACTCCTACTTAAGTTTTTAAGTCCACAAAGGACCCTAAAGATCTAAAGCTAGTAACTCATTTAGCTTCTAAAGTTTGACCCTAGAATTAACTTAGTCTACCCTAGAGTTCTGATTTGCTTAAGACTGTTGGACTTAGCCAGTTAAGCTCAAAACCTTTTCTTTTTTTTTCATTTTTTTTTTGTTTTTATGCAAATGTATGCAATGAATGCACTATGCTATGTATATCCCCAAGTACACCCCCCCATGCCTAAATTCTGCAATGTCCTCATTGCATAGAAGGATTTTACCTGGGTCAGAGTTGGGCTGAATAGCTAAAGAACCTGCAAATTAGGTTCAAGAGTTACAGAAATAGGCCCTAAAAATGAGCAAAGCAATGTTGGCCTAGAAAATAGGTAACCTAGGATGTTGGCGAGCTGATGATGAATCCTGATAGCAAATGCTCGCCCAACTAAGATGGGAATGAAATCTTCCCAGGTCACCAAAGGAGGTTCTAAAGGATAAATAGGTATAACAACCTCCAAAGGGGTAGGGGGAGGATGACAAGGATCCTCCAAAAGGTATGGGGAAGGAATGGTGCAAAGATAAACCCCCAAGGTAATGGACTGACTAATGAAATAATCAATCCATACCGTATACTCCATTATGGGAAATATTGGTCTGTTAAGCCCCTTGGTCAGAACAAAAGTGAGCAATTCTCTAAGGCAAGGATCGTCTAGGGTGTCCAAGTTACGAGGTTGCCGGATGGCCATAAGATCTAGGTTGGGTTTAATCAGCTTGGTGTCCATCCCTAACACTTTCTAAATCCTCAATTTCATCCCTAGCATTCCTTGCACCATCACATGTATCTTCCTACTCTTCATCAGGAGTCACAATTTTGCTTTCAGATATAAGCGAATCAGAGGGTGACTTCAAAGTGAATGAAGGCAGGTTGGAAGCAACAAATCTAGGGATTATCCTATCAATGTCATCCCCGGGTTTTTGTTCTTTACTCAAATCTTCCCTAGAGTCTATATGTGAATCTACATAAATCTTAGAAATTGCTTCCAAATTTTCCATCATTTTATCATGAGGAGAAATATCATCAATGGGTGTGCTAAGGAAACCTAATTTGGTCAAATTTGTGACATCCTCAGGGGCTAACTCTTCAAATAAGACATACTCACCCTTAGCGTCACTCCAAATCTTGAATGTATGTTCCTCATATAATTCGTCTTTCTCCTCATCACACAATTCATCATGTACCCGAGGTCTAGAATCATTTAATATCTCAGCAGATCCCCTAGGGTGCTCTATCTGAGGTAAATGGTTTACACTGGTAACATCAGAGTCCTCAGAAAGGTAAATTTCTTTAGGGTTAGGTTCCCTAAGGGTGGGTTTGAGTTCCATATCGTGATCAGAAGGGAGGGTAGGATTAACAACATGAATTTGACCCACTTCATCAAATGTCACGAAAATACTATCATCTGGGTCGAGGTCTTCCAATGGTACCATCATTCCCTTCTTTTGACTCCAATATAATTCAGGTGGATACTCAACCTTATCATTATCTTCCTCGGGTTGCCACCTTTCTTCATCCAATTCATAGCTACTTTCATGTGTATCTTCCTCCCACCTAAAGTGTGGATCTCTCGAGGAAGTGTCATCTAATGGGGAGGTTTCAAAATCGATCCTCGAAAAGTAGCTATTCTCCCCAGAATTTCCCTCCAACTTAAAGTGTAGCTCTCCCACGGGAGAAGCATCTATTGTAGAGGGGTATACGTCATCTTCAATGGGGTAGATTGGGTGGCTAATTTCATCTCTTTCTTGTTGGCCTGCTCTCGAAGTTTCTCATAACAATTCAATCATTTCATTTTGCATTTTCAGTATTTCCATCTTCAAAGAGGAGAGGTCATTTCTATCATGAGAGAAGTCAAGCTCAGGCTTATCGTACCCAGGAGTGTTTGTCCAACCATTATAATTTTTCAGGGAGGGTGGGTTGGGTATTTCTATGGTATGTGGGATATTGGGAAAAGCAAATCCCGCTCCTAGGTTCTGCTCACTGATTTGGGGCTTAACCAGGCCAATACTCCTATAATAGGAGTAAAACGGATCCCAATGATTGTCATTATGTCCATCAAAAAATGGACCATCTCGGCATCTGGGATCGAAGGATGCAGAGTGGGGGTGAAGGTGTGGGCAAGATGTAAAAGGATGAAAATCAATGTGGTCCATTCTAACTCACACCTCAATCAGAATTCCCCAAGCAAAACACAATTCAAAAAGGACCTTTTATGTCTTTCCCAATTTAGGCTTTTGATTTTAAGTCAGATTGCAGGTGACAATACAATTTGTTCAATCAACTTACGCGCCTATTGTCGACCTACGGCTCGCCGAAGAAGACCTAGTTGGAGCTTAGGTGTTCTTCCCTAAATCTCAAATGGTCAAGTAAATCCAAAGACAGAAGATCGAGGGATGCAAGTAGGCCTAAGCCTTCCTTTGAAGTTGAGCTTTCGCGGTGCTTCTCAACTACCCCCAAAAATCTGTGACAGGGTATCCCCCTCTTTGGATTTACAAAACCTTTGATCTCAAGTTCTGAACACTTCAGAATCCAATGATAGGAGGGCTCTTGTCCTAGTATTTCCAAACCTAAGGAGTGTCTAGAAGCGTGTCGTGGTGCAAGCAAAATAAGTGTGCATACACCGCAAAAGATTTTGAATTTTGAATCGCACGCCAAGTTTGAAAATCAAATCCTTGGTTTTTAAAATGTCCCTCCTTTAATTAGTCCTTTTTCTAGAAAATATGTGACCACTTGTTAGATTTATTCATTACAGATTAGGTGGTCTTCACATTAAGTCCTAATGCAATGCGTGATCAAGAATAGGATGCAAAGTAAGAAAATGCGTACCTTGCTTCCAGCAATCAACGATGCAAGAATGCACGCAATGCAGAGAAATAAATCTAGAGGCTGCTCATACAGACCTAAATGGTTCGTCCTAGGGCAGGCAGCTCATTTTTTTATTTTTTTAATTTTTAAACTACTTGTGCACAAGCAAATAAAAGTAATTAATAAACTAAAAACCTAAATCTAAAGAAAAGGGAACAGGCTCCCAAAAATTACCCAACATGGGCTCAAAACAAAATCGGGGAACAAACCCCTCAAAATATACCCCAGAACAAGGGTTTCAAACAAAATGCAATGAAAAATTAAATCTAAAGTCTTAATTCTATCAAACTAGCGACTAAATATACAATGATGTCCTCTTCATCCTCGTCCTTCTCCTCCTTTCAAAATTGCTCGTCCAATTCTCCTCTGGCGACGTCAAGGGTCGCCTTCTCACAGTGGCTGATTCTTGCACAAATTTCTCGCACAGAAGAGAAAATAATTAATGGTCAAATCATTGTGCAATTGACAAACAATCAAAATAAAATCTAACAAAATTATTGCGTCAGTTGCCTCCCCGGCAACGGCGCCATTCGACGAGTCGATTGTTCGCTTTAAAAGTCGTTTGTAGTTTGATGTGGTGGAAAAATCGACTAATCAACAATTAAAATAACCACTCGTAGAAGAGCAGGTCGTATCCACAGGGAGGCAATGACGTATTTAAGTCCGCACCAATTAGAAATGTATGTTCGTAGTTAGTTTAGATGAGAATCGAGCCAAATCTGCCTTCAGATTAAGGTAATATCAAGAAAACATGCTGAAATGGCAATTTTTAACTAGAGGATATTTTTTGCAATGCAGATTTAACAAAATATCAATAAAAGTTGGCAATGGTAGAAAATGTAAATATTAATGACCCTTTTATTGTAGCAAAACAGGGGATTTCTTCCCCTTTAGCATGCGCGACGAGGAGTGGACGACCGGACGCGGGAAGCTCGGAGGAAGTCCCTTGGACCGAGGGCTTCGAAATGGTGGTGGTGGAGTGTCGCACGGCAGTCGGAGGCGGCCGGACGACCTCCGGTGGAGGTGGCTGCAGCCGGTGCTGCAGCTGTTGTTGTTGGGCGTGGTGCTCGCTGCTGGAGGCGTGGGCGGACTGCTGCATGCTCTGTTGGCGGTGAGGCACACGCGGGACTGCTGGCGGGAGGGCGCAGGCGGGTGGTCCTGCAGGTGTGGCTGCAGCTGGTGTGGGCATGCACTACAGTCGGTGCGGGGAAGGTGCTGCGGCTGCAGGCGCGCGGGCACGTGAGGTTCTGCAAGCATGGGAGGAGGGCAGGCGCAGACTGTTGGGCGTTGTTAGAATGGTGCGGGTGGCTTCAGACATGTGCGCAGGCCGGTGCGCATGGGTGAGCGGAGAGGTGCAGGCTGAAGGTGAGTGGGTGGACTTCAGACGGGTGCGCCGGCGGTTGCGCGTGGAGATGGCAATGGATGCAGGTTCGGGGAAGGTGGAGTGAGCGAGCGTGAGGGCTGGAGGCTGTGCACGTCTTGCGTGCGGCTGGAGATGAGCGGGTGGCTGCTGCGGCGTGGGTGGTGGAAGTGAAGTGAGAGGACGGAGATTGCTGCTGGAGTGGTGTGGGTGGCTTAAGACATCCAGGAAATTTCCCGGACGTCTTAAGTGACTGAGGAGGGTGATTTCACAGTGGCTGCAGCAGTGGTTGTTGGTGACGACGGCGAGGGAGATGCACGCTAAGGTGCTCACGGTAATGCGGACGAGCTCTGGATGGCGGTGTGGCCTGTCACACCACACGCCCACGTTGGTGGAGACTGTCCGCCACGGTTGAGGCCGGCGGTGTGGAATGGAAGAGAGGAGATCTCTCTACACAATGGTGGGTCGGTGGTGGAGGCCTCCAGAGCTCGGTTGCCTCCCTCCTCCTTTTGTAGTGGCCTGCACCAATTTGAAATCAGCTGCCCGACCAGATCCAACATATCCGCTCCTCCTTGAATGGGTTCTTCATTGTGGCAGCTGGTGGCGTTGGAGCGGCAGCCAGCCATTCCTGCAAGAAGAAGAATAAATAAAATAATGTTAAAATATTATGGTCATTTATATACTGACCCTCAACTTTTATGTTAATGAAAACAATGTACCTAATTAGATGAATGTCATTCTAAGCTAATTCTAAATGCACTTAAAATATGAATGCAACGCATGGATTATGTAATTAAATTAAAAATATGAATTAATCTATTTACATCTTAATTTATGCTAAATAAATGTTAGAATTAACCTAATGTCTAGGCACTTAAATACTTAAATAGCCCACAACTATGGGCTAATTAGTATCGCCCATGGATTTCTTAAGTGAATTCAGGCCTATTGCCATCGGCACTTCGAGATAGGGCCGCCCATGGTACCTGAACCGCATAATGCGCTTACATGCCCCAGTAGGATGGATATCCTAAGAGACAAGCACCGAGGAGGTAATATGTTATCATCGCATCCTCAAGGTGAGTATATACTCCACCTCTCCTACGGCGGGAACTCTTCCAATCAAATTGTGTTTTAAAGCCTCTCCTAAGTCAAAAATAAGAGAACCAAATCTCTTTTAAGAAAGGAATTAAGTTGATTACTTATACTAGACCAAGTGTGTGAAATTTGAATGCTTGGGTTATAAGACCCGTAAGCCAAAAGGTAGAACAAGACTCTAGGTAGTACCCCACCTTTTAACTCAAACCCTAGCTTTCCTTCCTCAACCTCTTGAGGAATGGTCCGCAACTTAACTCATACTTAAGTTTTTAAGTCCACAAAGGACCCTAAAGGTCTAAAGCTAGTAACACATTTAGCTTCTAAAGTTTGACCCTAGAATCAACTTAGTCTAACCTAGAGTTCTAATTTGCTTAAGAATGCAGGACCTAGCCAGTTAAGCTCAAAACTTTTGTTATTATTATTATTTTTTCTTTTTTTTTTTAGTTATGAATGCAAAATGAAGACTTGCTATAAACAAAATGCCTTAGGTCCTCTCCCCCATGCCTGGTTCAAATAATGTCCTCATTGAAAACAAAAATAATTAAAGGAAGATAATACTCGAGGCGGAGAATGGTAGGAGCTAAGGATCCTCAAGAGTGACCTCGTCAACCAGATGGCCTTCCAAAATAATGTATGGTTTTAACCAATGACTGTTGACGATAAAGGGAGTTGCTGAAGAGGAAGGGCTTTTAATCTCCACATCTCCATGCAGAAACACTTTAGTGATTATGTAAGGCCCATCCAAACGAGATTTTAACTTCCCAAGAAAAAGTTTAAGTCTGGAATTGAAAAGCTAGACTTGTTGGTTGGGCTCAAAGGTCTTTCGAAGTATATACTTATCATGCAAGACCTTAGTTCTTTCTTTATAAGCTTGGGAGGTGTCATAAGCATCATTCCTCAGCTCCTCAAGCTCACTTAATTCCAAAAGTCGTGCCTTACCCGCCTTCTCTAAATCCATGTTAACACTTCGAATAGCCCAAAGTGCCTTATGTTTCAACTCAATAGGTAAATGGCACGCTTTCCCATACACAATCCGAAAGGGAGAAGTACCCAAAGGGGTCTTATAGGCCGTTCGATATGCCCAAAAAGCATCATCGAGCTTTTGGGATCAGTCTTTCCTATCAGGTCTAACGGTCTTTTCCAAAATATTTTTATCTCCCTATTCGACACTTCAACCTGGCCACTCGTCTGAGGATGGTAAGGGGAAGGGGTAGCGACCTTATGAGTCACTCCCAGACTCCTGATTAGCCGATTGAAGTGATGGTTTCAAAAATGAGGTCCCCCATCACTTATAATGGTCTTGGGGCAGCCGAAACGAGATATGATATTGGCCTTCACAAATTTCAAAACCACAGAGTGGTCATTTGTGCGTGTAGGAATGGCCTCTATCCATTTAGAGACATAATCAACTGCCACCAAGATATATTCATAACCATGGGACGATGGGAAGGGGCCCATAAAGTCAATTCCCCACACATCAAAAATTTCAACAAATTAAATAGGATGTTGAGGCATTTCATTCCTCTTCCCAATCGTTCCAGTCTGTTGACATCTAATACAGGCCTTAACAAAATTATGAGAATCCTTAAATAAGGAAGGCCACCAAAAACCAGACTGGAGAACCATAAAAGCAATTTTCTTAGCACCAAAGTGTCCTCCACAATGAATTTCATGGCAAAAACTCAACACACTTTGTTGTTCCTCTTCAGGTACACAATGTCTCAATACTTGGTCTTGTTCAATTCTAAATAATTCTGGTCTTCCAAATGAAAATATCTTGCTTGGGAAATGAATCTCTTTCTTTTCTTCTCATCCCAAGAGCCAGGAGTTTGTCCAGTGACCAAGTAATTTACGGTATCTGCATACCAAGGTAAAGTTGGTGTTACCGCCATCAAAGTTTCATCGGGAAATGTCTCACGAATGTCTCTAGAAAGAGAGTCACTAAGAGGAAGGTGAGACAGGTGGTCAGCCACAACATTTTATACTCCTTTCTTTTCACGTATCTCCAAGTCAAATTCTTGAAGGAGTAGGATCCACCTAATTAGACGTGGCTTAGAATCTTTCTTAGCAATGAGATGTTTCACTGCTGCATGATCAATAAAAATAACCACCTTAGACCCATGCAGATAAGACCTAAACTTCTCCAGAGCAAAAACTACAACAAGTAATTCTTTTTCAGTGACGGTGTAGTTTTGCTGAGGTTCGGTTAAAGTCTTGCTTGCATAATGCAGCACATGAGGTCTTCCCTCAACCCTTTGTCCAAGGACTGCTCCCACTACATAATTCGAAGCATCACACATCAGCTCAAATGGGAGTGTCCAATCAGGAGCTTGGTGAATATGCATAGAGATCAAGGCCTCCTTTAGAGTTTGAAAGGCCTCGGCACACTTTGAATCAAAATTGAAGGAAGATTCCTTCGCCAACAAGTCACAAAGTTGCCTAGAAATTTTACTAAAATTTTTAATAAAGCACCTGTCAAAGCTGGCATGGCCCAGAAAGGATCTAATCTATTTGACATTCGTAGGCAATGGGAGTTTGGAAATAGAATCAATCTTGGCTTTATCTACTTCCAAACCTTGCTCGGATACAACCTGACCAAGTACAATTCCTTTTTGTACCATGAAGTGACATTTCTCCCAGCTGAGGACTAAACTAGTCTCCTTACATCTCTTCAACACATTCTCCAGGTGTAGGAGACACTGGTCGAAAGACGAGCCATAAATGGAGAAGTCATCCATAAACACTTCAACACACTCATCAATCATGTCTGAAAAGATAGACATCATACACTGCTGGAAAGTTGCAGGGGCATTACATAATCTAAACGGCATATTCCTGAATGCAAAAGTACCGTAAGGACTCGTGAATGTCGTCTTCATCTGGTCATCAGGAAAGACTACCACCTGATTGTACCCAGAATATCCATCAAGAAAGCAATAATACTTATTCCTTGCCAATTTCTTGAGAATTTGATCAATAAAAGGCAAGGGAAAGTGATCCTTCTAGGTAGCGGTGTTCATCTTGTGGTAATCAATACAGACCCTCCATCCAGTTGAGGGTCTAGTGACAACTTGTTCACCTTGGTCATTGAATTCCACAGTAAAGCCTGCCTTCTTTGGCACCACATGAATAGGACTTACCCATTTACTATCTACAATGGGATATATGATCCTAGCATCCAACCACTTCAAGATTTCCTTTTTTACTACCTCCCTCATATTAGGGTTCAGACGTCTCTGCATGTCCTTAAATGGCTTGATGGAATCATTAGTATAAATGTGGTGCATGCAGAGTGTAGAGTCTATACCCTTGATGTCAGCAACGCTCCAAGCAATATCTTCCTTGTGCCTCGACAAGCATTCAATCAGGGCTCCCTCCTGAGCCTCAGATAGCACAGCCGAAATGATAATGGGGAGCGTATCATTGGCACCTAGGAAAATGTACTTGAGAGTGTCAGGGAGGGGTTTCAACTCAAGGTCAGGGCTTGTATGGTTGAGGGTTTCATAATAGATGTCCCCATCTCAAGTAGCTGATCTACCTTCGGCAGAAATGATGGGGGAAGAGACTCAGCAAAAACACCCAGCAATTCCTCAAGTTCTAGTATATCCCCTTCACATTCCTCCAAGAGATGGGAATGCTCATTTAGCATGACATGCTGAAGGGGTTCATCACATAACATTGCAGGGGTTGCCTCTTCAATCAGGTCATTTATCACCTCAACCTAAGAACAATCCTCAAGGTCGGCTTGTTTGTAAGCATCAAACACATTAAGTTGGATTTTCCTATTCCCAAAGCCCATTTTCAATGCCCTAGTATTGCAATTGATTGAAGCATGCGAAGTTGCAAGGAAGGGGCAGCCCAAAATGATGGAGGGTTTGGTTGGCTTGTTGGTTAGGTTAGTGTCCAAAGCTAAGAAGTCAACAGGAAAGAAGAAATCCTCCACTCTTACGAGGACATCTTCCAAAATTCCCCGTGGTGTCTTAAGTGATCGATTAGCAACTTGAAGTATTACAGGGCTAGTCTTAAGATTGCCTCCCCCAAGTTGTTCATACACGTAGCTCGGAAGGATGTTCACCCCTGCACCCAGATCAAGTAGAGACTCATCAATTTGTAAGTCACCAATAACTACAGAGATGTATGGGGCTCCTGGGTCCTTAAGTTTCGAGGGTGTGCCATGTTGAACAATTGAGCTAATAGAATCAGGTAGGACAACTTTTGATTGGACCTGTTTTTTAGATTGCTGCTTTTTCGTGCACAGGTCCTTTAAGAAGCGGGCATAAGACGGAATCTAGCTGATAGCTTCAAGCAAAGGCAGGTTAATCTGCACTTGCTTGAAAGTTTCCATGATCTCATCCGTCTTATCTTTGGCTCCAGATGAGCCAGCAGAAGTCTGCCCAGAGGTGGATAAGTGCTCTAGAAAGGGCACTCTCAATCTCTGGGTGGAAAGGTTGTCATGTCGAGTAAGGGGTGGAATGGGGGCAACTTCTTCTAGTGAGGTGATTTCAAGTGGAGAAGATTTGGGCAAGTCTTCTCTGGTGGGGGTGAAAGTCAGGGTGGATGCTTTTTTAGGGGGTGAGACTATAGGAGTATCGGGTTTGAAAATTTCTTTCCCACTCCTCAAAATAGTCATCGCCTGAGCATGCTCTCTAAAGACAATCCCTTTTCCTTTAGGATTCTCCCCAGCAGCACTGGGGAGCTTCCCAGTTTCCCTCTGTTTAATGGCCTCAACATGGTGTCCTATTTGTGATTTCATCTCATGTATAGCCTTGTCATGAGATTGGATGATGGCACTTTGACTTTCTTGCATAGTTTTCAACATCACCTTCAATTCATCCATCTCAGAGGTCTTAGGTTGGGCAAAGGTCTGAGGTTGGTTCATTTGATGGTTTTGAAAGGATTGTGGTTTATAATTCCCTGAATTTGTGATATTTCCTTGTCTCCATGAAAAGTTTGGGTGGTTCCTCCATCCCTCATTATAAGTGTTGGAGAAAGGGTCATTACGTGGCTAGGACGAAACCCTTAAGCGGCATTTAGATTCACTTGTACAAGCTCAGGGAATTGGGAGGCCAATTGGCAATCCACAGTGGCGTGTGTATTGCCTTGGCAAATTGAGCATTTGGAAGCTTCGGATGTGGAGGTGTTAGATATGAATGGACTCGAGTTCAACATAAGCCTTTCCATGTTTTGATTCAATAATTGAATCTGATAGGCTAAATTCTAGGTGTCCCTTGCCTCATTCACCTCCAACTTTCTTTGCATGAGAGTGGGCTTTCTATCCATGTAGGCAGAATTCAAGTGAATAGAATTCTCACTCAAAGTATCAAAAAGGTTCCAAGCTTCATCCTCAGTCTTAGATAGAAAGGTTCCTGCACAAGCACCATCCACAATTTGCCTATGCAAATCATTAAGTCTGGTGTAGAACCTTTCAACTAGTTGCCATTTAGGCACTTGGTGATGTGGGCAAAGTCTCAGCAAGTCGTTAAAGCGCTCCCACGCATCATGGAAAGCTTCCCCATCCTTTTGAACAAAACTCATAATTTCCCTCCTAAAGTGATTAGTTTTACTCATGGGGAAGTACTTCTTCAAAAACTCCTTCTTCAGGGCATCCAAGTGTTAATATTATCAAGGGTGTGATACCAATACTTGGCTTTATTCTTAAGGGAGAAGGGAAAGAGGGTCCGCATTTGAGCGTCATTAGTAATGCCCTACAGCTTCACCATGGAATAGACCTCGGTAAATTCCTCTATATGCCTGTAAGGGTCTTCCCTAGCAGTACCATAAAAGGAGGGCAGCAAGGATATGGTACTGCTTTTGATCTCATAAGGATTGTCCCCTCCAGGTCCACGTAGTGTAAGGCCAACTTGATTGGTTGGAATGTAATATTCCTTAAGGCTCCTTTGACCCGCCATTTCTACCCTTGGAAGGTTTCTTCTTAAGATTCTTTCAGGTTCAGGGTCAAACACAAGTTGTCTCCTAAGAGAACGCCTACCAAGCATGCACTACAAACACAATTCAAAAGGACTTGTTCAGTCTTTACAAATTTAGGCTTTTGACTTTAGTTCAAATTGTAGGTGATAAAGCAAGTTGCCCAATCAATTACGTGCCTATTGTCAACCTTCAAAATGCCTAAAATGACCAAATTGGAGCTTAGGTAGTCTTCCCTAAATCTCAAATGGTAAAGCAAATCCAAAGATGGAAGATCGAGGGATGCAAGTAGGCCTAAGCCTTCCTTTGAAGCTGTGCTTTCACGGTGCTTCTCAACTAACCCCAAAAATCCGTGACAGGGTATCCCCCTCTTTGGATTTACAAAACCTTTGATCTCAATTTCTGAACACTTCAGAATCCAACGGTAGGAGGGCTCTTGTCCTAGTCGTTCCAAGACTTAGGAGTGTCTAAATGCATGTCGTGGTGCAAAAGATATAAGTGTGCATACACCGCCAAAAGATTTTGAATTTTGAATCGCACACCACATTTGAAAATCAAGTCCTTGATTTTTAGATGTCCCTCCTTTAAAATGCAATGCGTTTAATACAGATTAGGTGGTCTTCGAATATATGTGACCACTTGTTAGATTTATTCAATATAGATTAGGTGGTCTTCGAATTAAGTCCAAATGCAATGCGTGATCAAGAATAGGATGCAAAGTAAGAGAATGCTTACCTTGCTTCCAGCAATCAACGATGCAAGAATGCATGCAATGCAGAGAAATAAATCTAGAGGCTGCTCATATAGACCTAAATGGTTCGTCCTAGGGGTAGGTAGCTTCTAGTAGGCAGCTCATTTTCTTAGTTTCTTTTTTTTTAGCTACTTATGCACAAGCAAATTAAAGGCAAACAATCCACAAAATAAATTAAAAACCTGAATCTAAAGAAAAGGGAACAGGCTCCCAAAAATTACCCAACACGGGCCTAAAACAAAATCAGGGAACAAACCCCTCAAAATATACCCCAGAACAAGGGTTTCAAACCAAATGTGCAATGAAAAATTAAGTCTAAAGTCTTAATCCTACTCTAATCAAATCAACGACTAAATGTACAGAGATGATCGTCGTGTCCTCGTCCTTCCCCTCCCTTGCAAAGTAGCTTGATCAATTTCTCCTCTGGCGACGTCAAGGGTCTCCTCTCACGATGGCTGGTGTGATTGCGAGTCGTAGAATATGTGTCGCAGATCGTTGCACTCGCCTCTCTCTAATTTCTCGCACAAATTCCTCGCACAGAAAAGATAATAAAGGGTCAGATCACTGTGCAATGAGAAATAATCAGAAATGAAAACAAGTGAAATTATTGCGTCTGTTGCTTCACCGGCAACGGTGCCATTTGACGAGTCCATTCTTTGCTTTTAAAGTCATTTGTCACATAAAATGACGCGTCGTTTGTAGTTCTATGTGGTGAAAAAATTGACTAATAAATAATTAATATAACCACTCAATTAGGAGCGGGTCGTGTCCACAAGGAGGCAATGACGCAATAAAATCCTGATTATTTCGTATTCGTTCAATCTAGTGAGAAATCCATATTCAAATTTGTCATGAAATGCGACGGAAAGAAGATGCACAATAACTCAAAAATGTAAGGGTAGATGTGCAATTTTTCCCTACTGAAATATTCAATAAATATGTGATGAATTTATGTAATTTCCAATTGACATGCATTAGAGAAAATTTGTGCACATCTTAATCCAAAACCAATGTCAAACAATGTTAATCACAAAAGCCACGCAATTGCAAGAAAGCTTGAGTATGAAGTTGCAATTTCACCATAATAAAATAATCGTAAATCAAAATTCCTTTTCTTGGCAATGGCATGAAATGTAATTACTAATTAGAGCAAAAGTAGAGGATTTTATCTCTCTCCTCCTCGCTATCGGGAGAGAGGTTCAAGCAAGGAGAGACTCCCATAGGAGGTTGGCTGAAGTGAGGCCATCGCGGTTGTGGCAGCGGTACGTCGAGAGGTGGCCGGAGCTGGCCTGCCAGAGGAGAAGGGTGGCGGCGGTGAAGAAGCTGCTACTGCCGCACGTGCTGCAGGTGTGCAGCTACTGAGGCACATGGGCGTGAAGGCTGGAGCACCGCAGGGTGCGCACGAAGGTGGGCGCACGTTCTGCAGGCACGTGGTGAAGTGCTGCAGGGAGGCGCGGGTGCTGCTACACGCTGGAGGTGCACTGGAGGACGGCGAGGGCGCTGAAGGAGGGGGTGCACGTTTTGCAGGCTGGAGTGTGCATTGTGGGCATGCGTTCTGCAGGGAGGCGCTGCAGGTGCAGCTCTGCAGGTTGTACGGAGGGCGCGGAAGTGGGCGCACGGAGGTGCTGAGTAGTTGCTGTTGTTGCTGAAGGTGTGTAGATGCACATGGGGAGGTGCACAGAGGTGGGCGCTGTAGGGAGTAGGCACGGGCGTGGGCGCTTGGAACTGTGGTGTGCTGTGGTGGTTGCAATGGCACGAGGATGAGAGGTTTTGTTGAAGTGGAGAGGAAACAGAACATAAGAAATAAAAAGAAGACGGAAGAAGATATGGGAGTTCAGACGTCTGGGATCATTCCTAGTCATCTTAACTGGTGTGGGGAGATGAAATTGTGGCGGGTGCAGTGGTGGATGTTGGTGATGACGGTGAGGGTGGTGCATGCTGAGGTGCTCACAGTAATGCAGACGAGCTCCAAATGGTGGTGTGGATTGTCACGCCACACGCCCACGATGATGGAGGCTCGTCGCCACGGTTGAGGCCAGTGGTGGCGGAATGGACGAGAGATGAACTCTCTGCACAGTGGTGGGTCGAGGATGGTGGCCTCCACCGCATGGCAGCTCTCCCTCCTTTTGTAGCCACAGCCTTCGTTTCAAATTCAAAATGGTGTAGCATAAATGTGATGCGCAGGAGGAGGCAGAGCCAAAGTCGGAGGAGTTACCTGTGCAAAGGAAAAAAAATAAAAGAATAAAATATTATGGTTATTTATGCATAAGCCCTTAACTTCTATGTTAAATTAAAACAATGCATGCAATGAACCTAATTGGTTAACTAATTAAATGAATGCAATTCTAAGTTAATTCTAAATGCATTTAGTTATGAGTGCAATGCATGAATTATGTAATTAAATCAGAAATATGAATTAATCTATTTACATCCTAATGCATGCTAAATAAATGTTAGAATTAACTTAATGTGTAGGCACTTAAATACTTAAATAGCCCACAAATATGGGCTAACCAACCCTCTGCTGCGAATGCACGAAGAAGGAAGTAGGATAGTCCTACATCAGGAAGCACTGAAGTAGTGCGCTCGCGTAAATTGAATTTGTGAAAGGGTCGGTTCACCTTTGTTCACAGGGTGAGGTCCCTTTCACCCGCTCACCCGGCCTCATCCGTGACATGTACCCACTGACCTGGTTTGACCCGATAACCCGACCTGCACTCCTCACTCACCACCACATGTCGGTGAGCCTTGACCTAGGTATGCTCCTGAATTCGATAACCCAAATACCTGTGGCTCTGGGAGAGCGGATCCTAACAGAGAAAGAGAGAAGGAGAGTTGTGCGGGTAGGGGGAGGGTTTTGCCCTGAGAAGCTTGGCCCTGACACTTAGCCAGATTTCGAAGAGGAGAGCCAGAGAAGGAAGAAGAAAAGAAGAGGAGAGTCGCTGAGCTGAAGGGCCAGAGATGAAGAAGGCTTAGAGAAGAAGAGAAGGTCGTAGCTGAGAAGTAGAGAAAGAAGAGGAGGCAAGTCTAAAGAGGAATAGGCTGCAGAAGAATGGAAGAGTCAAAGAAAAGAAAAGTAGAAGAAGAAGGAATAAAGTAGAGATAGAGAAGAAAAAGGAGAAAGTCGTAGCTGAGAAAGAGAAGAAGCTGAAGAGAAAGACAAAAGCCAGAGAAGGAAGAAGGAAAGAAGAAGAAGAAAATCACTTTAACTCGTTTAATTTCCAAATCAGACAACAGATTTTAGCTTTCATTTCATACATATATATTGAGTTCCTTAGCTATTATTGTAAGGAGTATATGGTGATTTAAACCACCATTTCACTCCCATCTTTTTGGCACATTGATACTTGCCATTCTTATTGCAATACCTTACAAGTTAAATTGTGATCTTGATTTCTAAATCTTATATTGCTCCCTGTGTTCGACCTCGAAACTTTTTCGAGTAATAAAAATTGTATTTGTTTTCAAAGCGATTTTGACTATATTACAACTCTTTATTTTAAACTCGATTTTGCCACGTTAAACATTTTGGCACCGTTGCCGGGGAGTGACGAGCAATTTAGAACTCTTGATTGCAATTCCTGATTCAGATTCTAACTTGCTATATCTCTTTTGCTGTGGTTGTTTCAGGGAGAAGATACATTCAAGGAAGATCAACTGCACAACAAACACACCAGGGGTAGGTAAATTCTAATTACTCTCTCTCTCTTAAGCCCCTGATTCTGAAAAGGTTAAAAGGAAGAAAAATCAATTAGGGTTACTTGCTTTCCATTCTTAGATAATTCATCAAGTTGCCTAATTTGATTTAAACAACAAACTCTGATTTGTGCACCCACTTAAGGTAACTAGGTCTATCACATTCTTATTTGAGCCCTAGATACCACATTTGACAAACTAAATTGGACCAAAATATGAGCCAATTAAGGATTCCAGTTTAAGGTTTTAGAGACACACTTACATAATCAAGAACAGATCTTTCCCAAACAATGTGTGCCTAAGCCTTGATTGAATTGATCTATTCAAGAAAACCCTAAAAAAATCAGGCTCTTAATCTCGAATTCTAAAAGAGGGACCTAAAAATTCTCAAAGGACAAACAGGTGAAGTTGACCCACCTTGTTGGGTCAACCAATCTTTAAATTAGGTCACTCTTGCACTCAATACATCTTTAAAGTTCAAGTGAAATCTAAGCACCCTTGCTCTTAATTCAAACTGGTAGACTTAAGAGGTCAAGTCCCCATTCTAGTATACCTGGAACATCAGTGACAAGAGAGGATGGGTGGGGGAAACCCTGTAACTCGTGGGGGCACTCTACCGTGTAGGGGTCTTTGCGGGACTCTCCCTCTCTGGCTACTTAGGTAATTCATAGGTGGACGGCTTTCTGACTAAGGGGTATCATCCGCCCCGAACCTCTATAGTCATCCAAAATTTTTGGGTGTCTTGATTGGGTCCATCACATTCTATTGTCATCCAGTCCATCAGTGCATGTTTGGTAGGAGGTCCTTAAGGCCACCCTTGAGGCCTCCATTAGTTATTCACTCCCGTTGAGGCCAAGCCTTGACTTCCGTGTTTGTGTAGCAACCCCTTCACATAGACATCTCTTCTAATTCATCTGAGCCTAATTCTCCTTCATCCATCATCATGGCACAACTTGTAGAAGAAGAGAACAACCTCGAGAATCAGCTTCAACGCCTTAATGATCTATTCCAAGCCTTCACGAATCCACTACAGCATCCTATGATGAGAGATCATTACAATCCCATCACGGTTGCAATCGAACCTCGAGTCCAAATCCCAGCTGGAGGTCCTGATACTGAACTCAAGCCCAACATGATTCATGCTATTCCAAAATTTCATGGGCTCAATTCTGAGGATCCCTTCCAGCACATTAAACAGCTCAAGCATCTGGCCCAGACCTTTGGGTCAGATGTCCAATATCGGGATATTCTTCTCATGAAAATGTTCCCTTTCTCTCCCATGGGCAAAGCAGCTCACTGGTATTAGACTCAAACACGTCCAATCAATACATGGGTTGAACTACAATTCAAGTTTTTGGAAAAGTTCTTCGCAGTTGGTCAGACGAATGCTTTACGACACTAGATCACGCACTTCACACAACATCCTGGACAACCACTTCACGTAGCATGGGATCGTTTCTTGGATCTCATGCGAAAGTGCCCCCATCACGGAGTTCCTAAATGGGAACAAGTCCAGTCTTTTTACCAAGGACTCCGTGAAGATATCTGATTATTCGTCAATGCAACTTGCGGAGGAAATATAATGGGTCAACACGAAGACACTGTGTGGGAGATTCTCAAGAATATGTGTGAGAACTCCATCAATAATGACTCCATGGGCATATTTGACTGGACAAATGCCTGCGCATCGATGAATCCAAGGGGAGCACATGAGACACAGGGCCTATCCTCTTCTGTTGACTTGGAATTGATGGCCAGTTGTTTAGACAAGGTCTCTATTATTGAGAAGGTGGATGAGCTAACTTGACATCTATAGCGAGCCATCTCTGCGCAAAACCCGTTCGCACAGCCGCCCTCTGGGCGGGAAGTTGTGCATAACATCTACCATTGATCTTCTTAGGGGTTGGACCCATATCCACCCCCGCCTGACTCTAGGGCCTGAGGAAACTCCGTACCTACCTATTCTAGTTGGTGGAACTCTGAACCCTCGTATTCTGACTTTTCTGAGGTTCCTCAGACCTGCGAGGACCTCAACGCCATCCAGAATGACCCATTCTCTAATACTTATAACCCTGGATGGCGAAATCATCCCATTTCATGTGGGAGGGAAACAATCAATATCAGAGACCACCATATCAGCCCCGTCCACAAGCTTCTTGTCCATATCAGCCGCCTCAGCCTCGGCCCAACCTCACCAATCAATCTCGGCCAACTCAAGGAGACCCAATGACAGTTATCCTTTAGACTCCGGCTGACATTCAAAAGACGAATGCAGCTATGCAGAAACAACACAGAGATGAGATCACAGAGGTTTGCAATCAGCTCACCCAGATGGCAAATTCCCGCCAACCTGGTACACTCCCTTCGCAACCTCTACCTAATCCTAATAGCATGCTGAATCAGAGGCATGTTATAAACCCAAATCAAGGCCAAGCCCACATTATTTATCAGGCCCCTTCTTCTCCATCTCCCGATGGGATGGAAGCTTCAACATCATACTCGGGATTTTAGCAGTAGCCACCTATTTTACCTACACCAAACCAAAACCAGGCAGGACTGAATTCAGTTACATCTCGTAGTGGCAAAGAAGCATAGGACCCACCTTACCCAAGCCACTTTCAGCCTGGTAGTGCTAACCCAAATCCTAGGATAGTCATCCAGGATACCCCTATCCCAAATCAAGAACCTGGACCTATTCCAGAGGAACCATCCAAGGTTCCATTTCCCGAGGCCTTGACCAAGGGAAAGAGGATAACCAAACCCGTGGCACCTAAAGAGGACCTGGTCAACCCTTTTGAGTAGATCCATATAAACATCCCCTTGATGGATGCAATTCGCCACGTACCGGCTTATGCATATTTTCTAAAAGATGTGTGTACACCTAAGCTTAAGCCGCAAACCAAAAGTGGGAGCCCAATCGTATTGTCAGAGCAAGCCAGCTCCATCATTTTGAGTAGGCTCCCACCTAAGGCAAAAGACCCAGGTACTCTCCTGATTTCCTGTACAATTGGTGATATCCAATTTGATAGAGCATTATTGGATCTAGGAGCCTCCATAAACCTAATACCTACATCCCTATTTGACCATCTTGAGGAATCTGAGCTCAAACCAAAAGAGGTGACATTACAGTTGGTAGATCGATCTATTAAGTCACCTAAAGGAGTTCTTGAGGATGTCATTGTTAGGGTTCGGGATTTCTATTTCCCAGTTGATTCCGTAGTCTTGGATATGGATGCTCCAAAGAATCTAAAAAACACATTAATCATACAAGGGAGACCCTTTCTGGCCATTGCTAGGGCCAACATTGATTGTGAGGAGGGTCGAATTGAACTAAAATTTGGGAACCAGACACTAAAGATCGACATCTTTAAGGCCAAACAAGGGATTAATTGCGGTGTTATAGAACAAATATGTGAAATCGAGGTTTTGGTTGACGATCGACATATCGAGGAAAACCTGACTACTTCTGATCAAGCACAAGAGGATCAAAACACGCAATTAGAGGAGTTCGAACTCAACCTAGACACACTCATAGCTCCTTCACTTACTCCTGACACCCACCCTGAACCACCCACTGCTGTTGATAACCCTATTTTAGAACTAAAGCCTCTTCCCGATCATCTAAAGGACATCTTTTTGGGTTCTAATCAGACGTTTCCTATGATTATCAACTCCAGACTCATAACTGATCAGGAATCTCGTCTGATTTTTGTTCTCTAGCAACATCGAAGAGCCATTGGATGGAATCTTGATGATTTGACTGGTATTAGCCCCTCTTACTGCACACACCGCATCTATACTGAAGAGGGCACACGACCTTCCCGTGAAATGCAGAGACATCTGAATCCTAATCTGCAGGAGGCTGTGAAAAAGATCATTAAGTGGTTAGATGCTGGGATCATCTACCTAATCTCCGACAGTCGGTGGGTTAGTCCAATCTAGGTTGTGCCTAAGAAGGTAGAACTCATCGTGATAATGACTGAGACTGGAGAAATCATACCGACCCGTATAGCAGATTCGTGGAGAGTCTGCATTGGTTACAGAAGACTCAATACCTCCATGAAGAAGGATCATTTCCCACTGCTGTTTATTGATCAGATCCTCGAAAAAATAGCGGGAAATAGATTCTTATAATTTTTGGATGGATACTCTAGCTATAACCAAGTAGAAATCCATCCTGAGGACCAAGAGAAGACCACTTTCACCTCCCCTTCGGGACGTACGCATTCCGAAGGATGCCTTTCAGTCTCTGCAATGCACCTGCTACTTTTCAACGGTGCATGCTTGCCATATTCTCAGATATGGTAGGTGAATATCTGGAAGTCTTCATGGATGACTTCTCAGTTTTTGGTGAATCATTTGATGATTGCCTTCTGCACTTGGTCTAGATCCTTAGGCAGTGCATCGACGTGAATCTGGTTCTTTCTTGGGAAAAGAGCCACTTCATGGTGCCTGAAGGAATTGTCCTGGGACATCTCATCTTCGAAAAAGGCATCCAGGTTGATCGAGCCAAGGTAAATCTAATTTCCAAACTCCCTATGCCTAGGTCGGTCAAAGACATCCGATCCTTCCTAAAGCACATCGATTTTTACCGTCGATTCATTCCAGACCTCTCGAAGATCGTGCGCCCCTGACTAATCTGCTATCTAAGGATGTCCCTTTTGATATCTCTAAGGAGTGCACTCAAGCATTTGAGATCCTGCGTGATCGAGTTACCCAAGCTCCGATCCTACAGTCCCCTGATTGGTCTCAACCCTTTGAGATCATGTGCGATGCATCCGATTCCGCTGTAGGTGCAGTACTTGGGCAGAAAATTGACGAGAAGCCCGTGGTCATCTACTACATGAGCAAGACACTTGACGAAGCTCAACGTAACTACACAGTTACAGAGAAAGAGCTGCTAGCCATAGTATTTGCCCTGGAAAAGTTCAAATCATATCTTTTGGGTTCCTGTGTTATCATTTACTCTGATCACATTGCTGTGAGGCATCTCCTTGCGAAGAAGGATGTGAGACCTCGACTAATCTGCTAGATCTTACTGTTGCAAGAATTTGACCTTGAGATTTGTGACAAGGCGGGAAACAGAATGTGGTAGCTGATCACTTGTCTCACCTTCCTTCTGACATTATTGACCCTTTTGGACCCATTATGGAACATTTTCCTGATGAGCACCTCCTGACTATCAGTATGGGCCTTCCATGGTTTGCTGATCTAGTAAACTACCTAGCATCACATCAGATCCTGTCCAATTGGCCGAAGTCCAAGAAAGACATTACTTTCCGATGCCAAGTACTATTTTTGGGAAGACCCGTATCTCTTCTGCAGTGGTGCTGATCAAATCATCCGACGATGTGTCCCAGAAGCGGAAATTCAGGACATCTTGTCCTACCATGACCAAGCATGCGGTGGACACTTCTCTGGTCATAAAACCGCAGCAAAATTCCTCCAGTGTGGCTTCTATTGGCCCACAATTTTCAAAGACACATACAATCACTATAAGGCATGCACTCGTTGCCAGACCTTAAGCAACATGAGCCACCGTGATATGATGCCCTTACAGTCGATTCTCATATGCGAAATCTTCGATGTTAGGGGGATTGATTTTATGGGACCATTTCCTATTTCGAATAGCTTTGAGTACATTCTACTTGCTGTTGACTACGTGTCCAAATGGATCAAAGCCATTCCGACCTGAACCAATGACCATAAGGTGGTTATCAAGTTCATTCATCAGAACATCTTTTCTCGGTTCGGGATTCCACGTGCCATAATCTCTGATGGAGGGACCCATTTCACTAATGCTCAGTTCAGATCACTGATGACCAAATACAAGGTGTCACACCAAATCTCTACTCCTTATCACCCCCAAAGCAATGGTCTAGCTGAGCTATTGAATCAGGAGATCAAGAAAATCCTCCAGGTCACTGTTCAACCTGACAAGAAAGACTGGTCATCCCGACTTCCAGAAGCTTTGTGGGCTTATAAGACCACCCACAAAACCCAATTAGGCATGTCTCCCTTCAGATTGGTGTATGGGAAGGCATGTCACCTCCCCGTCGAATTGGAGCACAAACCCTATTGGACAGTACGGAACTGCAATCTCGATCTTTCTAAGATAGGAACCCACAGAAAGCTTCAAATGAGTGAGATCGATGAATTACGCCACGAAGTATATGAGAACTCGCAAATTTACAAAGAGTGGGTTAAGGCCTATCACGACAAGCACATATCCAGAAAGATCTTTTTCCTTTGTCAAAAAGTCCTACTCTTTGATGCCAAACTCAAACTGTTCCCAGGAAAACTCAGATCAAAATGGATCAGACCTTACCTTGTCCGATGAATCTTTGGAAATGGAGCCGTTGAAATCAGTCAACTCAGCCACGATTCATAACCTTTTGTCGTGAACGGTCAGAGACTCAAACTGTTCATTGAACTCACCGATACAAATTTGGCTAAGACATCTTTTACCCTCCATTCTCCCTGAGTTCATTGCACCCTGCTGATGGCGTAAAACTCAGCACTTAATAGGTGGCAACCTATCATTTTTGAAGAAAACCTGAAACCCTTCTTGGCACTTTCCTATGTTGAACTCATATTGCACTTTAGGGTTCATCCATTAGAATAACCAACTCCACCTCCAGTACCCATACCTGAGCTTGAAATCGTCTACAACAGTCATCCCGACCCATTCACCCACCCAACACTTGTTCTAATGAATGATCTAAGCTGAACTCGAACCCACCTAATTTACAATGAGGACATTGCAAATCATAGGCATGGGGGGGTAGTAAAGTGCAAAACGCCGTGAAAATCATTTCATAAGTGTTTCATCAAAAAAATCACATATTCCAAAAATACCAAAAAAATAAAAAATTCTTGAAAAAGAACAAAAATATGAGATGAGAGGAAATTTTGATGGCATATCAGACCTTGAGGAGAAAATGGGGAGGAGTTAAAAATGTCAAAAAGGAGCACAATTTGAAAAGAAAAAGAAATAGTCATTAGTAAAAGATTAAGGATTTGACTTAGTTCTAGACCATATCAAAAGAAAGAAAGGCAAAAAGTGCCAATGAAACAAAGAAGGGATTAGTAGGAATGTTGATTTTAGGCCTTTCGGGCTATAATCCTAGGCATAAAAATTCAAGTACCTGCTAAGATCTAGATAATCCTCAAGAGGTTGAGGAAAATGCAAAGCTTAAGTATTAGGTCTAAGGCCTAGGGAGTATTCGACCTTGTTAACTAACCTCTGGTTTGAGGGACTCGGTAACCTAAGCACCCCAATCCGCACACAATCTGGTTCAATGCGCTTAAGTATCAAAATCACGCAAATGCATTTAAATTGTTCTGAAAAAGTCACGTAGATTAGGAGCAGCTGATCAACACAACTTGATTTGGACGAGTTCCCAATGCGAAGAGGTGAAAATTCCACTCGAAGATGCGCAATAACACATCGTCTCCTCGGTGCTTGTCTCTTAGGATATCCACATATCCTACCGGGGGCATGTAAGCACCCTGTGCTGGTTCAGATGCCATGGGTGGCATTATCCTAAAATGTCGATTGCCAAGGTCAGGATTTGGCTACAGAATGCCATGGGTGGGATTATCTCGAAATCTTGAAAGCCAGGGTTTTGGGGGTTGCCATGGGTGGTGCTATCTCGAAGCATCGATTGCTAGGGACCTTACGAGGATTGATGATGGGGACTAGGAATCTGATACAGACTGTGTTGTAAAGCCAATCTGAAGCTAGAAATAAAAGAAAAGAGTGAGAAAACTCCTCTATCTCTCTCTAACAAAAGCGCACTGCAAACTGAACCAAGGCTAAAACATGTTACAGGCATGGGTGCTTTAATCGCGGAGTTCAACAAACCTTAGGTTAGTTGTTGTGGGCCTTAAAACGTTCGCGACAGGCTGAGGCTGGAGCTGGTCAGGTCCAGATCTTGGTTGGTACTTGAGTACCTTAAGGCCTACTATCGGCATTCTAACCTAATCTACAAAAGGAAGCACACGGCAAAGTTTTTAAGTATCAAAAGATTTTATGGTCTAGAATCAAAGTTAACACCTTGAAATTTTGATAAGGGACTAGCAAAAGTTAGGCATGGGGGTATGATGGGAACACCATCATGAGCCATAACTAGCTCATTTTGATCCAATTAAGTCTCTAAATGCTCCTACATAACTGCCAGAGAGTCATATTTCACTGCATAATCATTCTTTTTTGAGAAAGAAAGGAATGCTATTGATTTACCGATAGCAAACCAGGAGAGCTTTTATTAATAAAAATGAAACAATTACATAATCGAACCCCAATGCTGTATGAGACTCCAGCAACAATTTACAATCTTATCCACATACACTGGGGTCTCCTGAAAAACACTCATTCCTAGCCCTCCATATAGACCATAACACAGCCACCATATGTAAACATGGTTTATTCTCCCATGTGGGGAGAGAGTCATTACAGACTCTCCTCCAGACATAATCAGTGATCATACACGAGGAAAAAATATGAATGCTAGAATCATTATGCATCCCACATAGGTGGCAAAACTGAGTGGGAGTACCCATTCTCCTATGCCTCAGATCTCCAGTAATCAGACCGTTCCTTCTGCAGAGCCACAAAAAAATTTGTATCTTCAATGGTATTTTTAAATTCCATATCTTCTTCCCCACCTCATCAAATTCCGCCAGCCTAGAAGAAATTATCAGCTTGTCATAAGCAGCCGCAGTAGAAAACTTACCCTCCCATTTGTATGTGTCATATTCATGAGGCATGGGTTTGAAGGTAGCAAGTTCTTGCATGAGACATTCATTCTCTATTCGTGTTCTTGTTTCATGAGTATTCCACATAGCATTATTAAAAGACCACTGCTCAGATTCCACATCCCAATAATCAGACACCACAGCATTTTTATCCGAAGTCGCTGCATAAGCGAATGGGAACCTGTCTTTAAACACCCCCCCAGGTACCCAATTCTCTAACCAGAATTTGAATCTTTTCCCATCACCTAATACAGATTTGAAAAAATTTCAATTGTCCCTCAGGGCACGCACCACTGAAGACCAAAAGGGAGATGGTTTATGGGGGTTTAGATGATTCTTCTCATCATTGGCAGTCCCATAACTGTCCTGAATTATTTCAGTCCACATTTTGTTCCCCCTGCAGCAACCGAACAGCCCACTTCAACAGTAAAGCATCATTAAATTCCTTAAGGGATCTAACACCCATGCCACCAATCTTTTTTGGCTTGCAAATAGAATCCCACTTCAAAGGTTGAAGAAAAGCCCCTTGGTGAGAGGCCCCTTTCCAGAAGAATCTTTTGCGCATCGCATCAAGTTTTTTCCAGATTGACTTCAGGGCTTTGAGAACAGAGAAAAGGAAAGCTGGAATTGAAGTGATGACAGAATTTAGTAATATATACCTCCCCCCTCTTGTTAGGTATGTACTACTCCAGCCATCCAATTTCGTAGCCACCTTTTCATATAGGAAAGACCAATCTGCTTTCCTCATTTTAGAGCATTTCAAAGGCAAACCCAGATATTTGATAGGCAGTGAGACCACAGGTGTACCCAGATTGGTAGAGATGTCATTCTGTATCATTCCATTCATCCCAAAACAGACCAGGGAGGATTTGTTTTCATTAAGCCTAAGACCAAAAATCTCCCCAAAACTCTTTACCATATGTAAAAGCACTTGCACTTCCCTCTTCCCCCCTTCCACAAAAAAAATAGTGTCATCTACATATTGGAGTATGGGAGCTAATGCCCTATTATTAGACATTGAGTACCCCCTTATGAATCCATCCACTGACATCTTGCAGGCATATCTTGACAAAGTATCCACTGCGAGATTGAAAATCAGAGGGGCAAGTGGGCATCCTTGCCTAACTCCACACTGGGGCTAAATCCAAGAATGACATGGTTTCCCATTTATCAATGGGGAAAAAGAGGCTGTCGTGATGCATCTCTTCACCCACTATATCAACAAAGGTGGAAATTTCCTCCTTTTAAGGATTTCCCACAGATACGACCAGGAGATTGAATCATAAGCCTTGGAGAAATCTACTTTCCATAAAAAGGCCTTGGTCTTTCTCTTGTGCCAACCCATTACCATCTCCTGCGCTATAATGAAAGACTCCTATAGTGATCTCCCAGGAAGAAAAGTAGACTGGACTAGTATTATCAAGTCCTTCAAAACCTCTCGCAGTCTGTTGGCTATAATCATACTAATAATAAGGTAAATGGAACTAGATAGTGCAATGGGTCTGTAGTCAGAAAACCTCTCCGCACTTGATTTTTTAGGAATCAGAAATAGATAGGATTTATTCAACCTCTCAAAACCAGAGTTGCCCAGTTCAAATTCATGAATAACCTTTAATACATCCACCTTGACAACACTTCACAGTTCTCTATAGAAGAAAACCTGAAACCCATCCGGACCAGGGGCCCCTTCAAAGTTTAAATCTTTAATTGCCTTTAGTACTTCTTATTCAGATATAGGAGTAACTAACATGTCTCTCTGATCACAACTGACACAAGGGAAATCAACCGATGCTATCCTCCAAGCGCCTCTTGGAATAGCCTTGGATGATTCTTTAAAATATTTACCTGCTTCAGTTCTGATTTCACTAACAGAAGTAACGGTTCTCTCTTCTACTTTAACTGATGAGATAAGACTGAATCTCCTCCTAGCATTGGCCGTAAGATGAAAAAGCTTCATGTTCACATCACCCTCTTTGAGTCATAGTTGTTTAGATCTTTCACGCCAGTCCATTTCTATTTTCAGGTCCTCCTCCCCCACTACAGACTGCATCAGCTGCCTTTGCTGCTTCTCCTGGAGGTTCAGAGACTGCCTACATTCCTTCAGATCTAAATCTCTGATAACTGCCAGAGCCTCCCTCCTCTTCTTTTCTCTGATCAAAGCCACTTCCTGTCCATACTCTTTTAGCATGTCACGCAGGCCTGACAGTTTTGCAGCCAGTTGCTCTGTAGCAGACCCTTGCACAGCCTTGTTCTGCCACCACTAAGACACCATTTGCACAAAACCTTCCTCCCTAAACCAAGATCTCTTGAGTTTGAAATAGGATCCAATGTATGAATTCGTCCCACTATCCCATACAAGCGGAGTATGATCAGAGAAAGGCCTATCAAGGCTCATAACTGCTGATAACTGATGCCTCTCCAACAAGCTAGGACTGCCAAAAAACCTGTCCAATTTAGAAATCTGTCCACTGCCATTTCTCCAAGTAAACACCACTCCACTAATAGGGTATTCTTTCAATCCCATATTCTGCACAACCATTTGAAAGCCTGCCATTGAGTTGTCCAACCTCCCATCAGGACTGTCATCACTTGAGAGATGACAATTAAAGTCACCCCCTAGAAGCCAAGGGACCTCCTACACTCTTTGGTGCATTGCAGCAAGATACTCCCATAGACCAGCCCTGTCTGCAGCCACACAGGGGCCATATATGCATGACACAAACCATTCCATATCTCCTTGGAAAGATTGGCATCTGCAAGTAAGCATGTACCTGTCACGAATGACTTCAGTTACCAAAAGGCAAGACTTTCTCCACCAAAAGGCCATTCCACCAGACCTTCCAGATGCACCCTTTATCACAACATCACTGCATCCAGATTGCTTAAAGCAATCACATTCCTGACCATTCTCCATCTCCAAATGTGTCTCTTGAATGAGAGCAAAATCAATCTCCCACTCAGAGAGATATCTACACAAGGAAGTCCTTCTCATCTTATTGCACAACCCACGCACATTCCAAGTCATCACTCTCATTCCTTGCCAGATTGGTCCCCTTGAGCAACATAGCCCACAAACTCAACAATAATTGAGTTTGCAATAGTCTACTCTTCAATAGGGGGCAAGTTCTCCTTCCTTCTCCTTTTAAGCATATAAGGAGATCTACCCACACCTCTTTTCTGATTGGATCCACTGCCATATTTCAAATCAGTAGGAATTGAGAGTTGCACATGGTTTACCGCTTTGAGAGCTCTGCTGCAATTTCTAAGTATCAGCTCCCTTCCTATCTTGCCCTCCTCTTTGCTGCTAAGAGCCTCTGATTCTATCATAAAATTCTTAGCAACCTGCACATAACCATCCTCTTTGACTACCAAGGCTTGGCTACAATCTTCTACTGCATCAACCTCTTCCATCAGGTCCTCCTCAGCATAGTCTTGATGGCAATCCTTCCTCTTTTTTGACTTAGGAGCTTCATCAGGTGAAAAGCGGCCGACCCTTTCATCCTGTTTCCTCACTTCAGTACTGGCTCCAGACATCTTAACCTGCCCCTGTTCAAACTGCCCAGGCACCTGTCCAATCACCGTTAGCTGAATAAGCCATGAGGAGCCCCCACATCTGATCGTAACCATGTCAGGAATCGAGCTAGCATTAAAGACATCAGCCTCAATTCTAAGAGATCGGATGTCCCCTTCTCCAATCAAGATTTCAGACCCTTCACTAATGGATGCAAAGCCAGCTACCATCTTAGTAACAACCCCCTTAGATCTCAGATGCAGTGGCAGTCCATTAATCTCAAGAAGAATCCTCCTAAAACCCACTCTTTGAGGAGGTCGATCAAGGAGAGCCCCATCAAAGGGAGACACCATTCTCCAAATTGCAATAAACTCTTCAAATGAGCTTGAACGAAATCTCAGTCGCTCAACATCCATCATACCCAAACCATATACGAGAAAGCGAGATTGGGAAAGCATAGCTACCTTCCAGCCCGTAGACAAAAGATTTAGGGAACATACCAGGTCATGAAGCCTTTCTACCAATGGTTTTCCTACCATAATCTCGCCAATCAGAGTGTTCAGTAATCGGGATCTCCACTTCAATTGAATGCCTGCCAAATGTCGGCGGCAGTGGCAGTCGGGCCTCTTTCTTCATCATCCAGACAGGGCGCGAGAATGCCATCTTTATTTGCAGCGGCTTCCTCCTAGGGTAGGAATCACATTTGTGCCCTTCGCCCCTGCACGCTAAGCAAATCAAAGGGTTTCTGCATATCGCCGCCAAATGCCCTCTTTATCGACATCTGAAACAAAGAATGCCACCGTTCAATCTCCTCTAGGGCCTTTTTGGAAAGTTTTCAAACGTCCTACCAACCCTCTCCTGCCAGACCCACTCCCTTCTCCAGTTCCTCGACCTCCACGTCCTCCACTCACCTCCTTCTCAACTACATAATCATTCTAAGGGAAAAATAGGAAACTAGGGTTAAAACTATAATTTTACCAGCACATCATGAATAGAGTGCAACCACGAGTTTTCCTAGGGGTTCATTAAGGGTCAAAAGGTTTTAAAAATGTAACAAGTGGGTTAGATTAGTCAGAAAAGGGTTTGCACGTGTTTTGAGAATTAAATGACTTCTGAAATCCTAAAAATAGACCCACTTAATTAACTAAGGTTATGGTCAAGATAAAATTCACCTAAACCCTCTAAAATTCATAGAAAAATATTCTCTAGGGTTTAGTACCTTCAATTTGACAATCAGAACCCATCTTGACCCAAAATGGAGCCTCAGACAGATATTTGCCTTAATTTGGGTTTTTGCATAAATTACCTAGTCAAATGTGGTCAAAACTAAAATCCAACTTCACCATTGGATTTCTTATGTCTAAATTGGGTTTGTACCAAAATTTGCATCCAAGATGAGCTTGCCTTGACTTAGTTTGCAAAATGGTCCTGTCTGATTACATTTATACCCCCAACTTTCAAAAATCCTTGCATTTAGCCCCTAATTTCTTTGTCATCTTCACAATTAGGTCCCTCCACCATTATCACGGTGGAAACCTACTCTAGTGATCTTTGACAGGAGGTTTTTCCTTAATCTCTTAACGAATCCCTTCCAAAATTGGAAGGGAAACTCCATGAGAAATCCTCTCCAATCTGAACCCGTCCTTGTGCACCGAATCATTCCCAATCTCTCATGCGAACGTATGAGAGATTTGGGTATCAAAAGAACTCCCAAATTCGACAAGGGTTTCCAAGCTTGGAAAGCTAGATTTCTAAGCTTTACTTGCCTCTAGATCCCTATATAAGGGAGCCCAGATCTTCCCAAACTCCTCACGCTTGAAATCGGCCAAGATCTCCCTCAAATTCCTCTCTCTTTCATGGCTGAAGGCTCCTCGACGTCCAGCGACCTCCTCTGTTCTTCCTCGTCGTCCTTCCACAATATTAGTGGCGGATTCCTCTTCCTCGCCTCTTTCCAGGTCTCACCATACCAGCAAATGCCCTTTCCTCCTTCGTCCTCATCGTTTCTCCCTCACCGGAGCCACTTTCGTCTCCGGCATCAGGAACACCACATCCAACGCCATCTCTGCCCCACTTTGTCCACCTACCTCCTAGTTAAGCTCCTTATCTCCCCTACTTTCTTCTCCTCTCTTTATTTTCCAAATCTAACCACCGACGCTTCTCTGCGACTTCATTGTCTCCATCTCCGGCCATCCCCTCCGACGAGACCATCTCACCACCACAGACCACCAAATCACTAGCCGACCACCCTACAACCATCGCCACACCTCCACGATCATTTCCCCTCACTTTATTCACCACTCCACTCACACACTCCCCCGAACACACCTACTCTCACGCACACAGTCTGACCTCACCACGAACTCACAGACCACGAGGTGCCAGACCAACACCCTCATCACACTCGCCGTTGCTCGATGACCCTCCCTAAGCATTCTGACATGGTTGAAAGGTCATTTTGTTGATTTCAAGAACTCACCTTGTCTGCCATTGATGAGCAAGCTTCGAGCTTGCTTGAAGCTCGCTCCAAGTGCTGCTACGCCCAGGTCAAAGCTCTTGGTTGTGTGGAATCCTTTCGCACACCCAACCAGGTAGCCAATTGGACAGATTAACCTCATCAGTGCTGCAATTGCGAAGGAAGACCCTCTGCTGTGGACGCACGAAGGAAGTGGGATAGTCTCACATCGGAAAGTGCTGAAGCAGTGCACCCGCATAAATTGAATTTGTGAAAGGGTCTATTCGCCTTAGTTCATGGGGTGAGGTCCCTCCCACCTACTCACCCGACCTCGTTCATGACACATACCCGCAGACTTGGTTTGACTCGATAACCCAACCTGCACTCCTCGCTCACCACCACATGCCAATGAGCCTGGACCTGGGTACGCACCTGAATCCAATGACCCGAATACCTGTGGCTTTGGGAGAGTAGATCCTAAGAGAGAAAGAGAGAAGGAGAGTTGCATGAGTAGTGGGAGGATTTTTCCTTGAAAAGCTTGGCCCTAACACTTAGCTGGATTTCAAAGAGGAGAGCCAGAGAAGGAAGAAGAAGGGAGGAAGAGGAGAGTCGTTGAGCTGAAGGGCTAGAGAAGAAGAAGGCTTAGAGAAGAAGAGAAGGTCGTAGCTAAGAAAGCAGAGAAAGAAGAAGAGGTAGGTCTAAAGAGGAATAGGCTACAGAAGAAAGGAAGAGTCAGAGAAAGGAAGAGTAGAAGAAGGAGCAAAGTAGAGATAGAGAAGAAAAAGAAGGAGAAAGTCATAGCTGAGAAAGAGAAGAAGCTGAAGAGAAAGACAAAAGCCAGAGAAGGAAGAAGAAAAGAAGAAGAAGAAAATCCCTTTAAGTCGTTTGAGTTCAAAATCCGACGATAGATTTGAGCTTTCATTTCATACATATATATTGAGTTCCTTAGCTATTATTGTAAGGAGTATATGGTGATTTAAACCACCATTTTACTCCCATCTTTTTGGCACATTGATACTTGCCATTCTTATTGCAATACTTTACAAGTTAAATTGTGATTTTGATTTCTAAATCGCATATTGCTCCCTGTGTTCGACCTCGAAACTTTTTCAAGTAATAAAAATTGCATTTGTTTTCAAAGCGATTTCGACTATATTGCAACGCTTTATTTTAAACTTGATTTTGCCGCGTTAAACAGGATGCCTAGTTTAGAATTTGAGGGCATCAAGGCCCCTCCTTGGTACCCAGAAAGAGATGGGTCGACGTAGAGTTGGCTCATAGGTGGAGCCATGGTCAAGTCATTAAGATTGTGCACCATTTCTTGACCTAAAGGGTTGAGGAGTTGGGTATGGGTTAACATAGGAACTCCTTGGGTAGGCATAGGATTTACTCAGGAATGTGTACCTATGGAACTCCTGCCCTTCATAAGGTTATCCAGTTTCTTATCCAAACTCTCTATGTTCTTTCCCACGAGTTCCACCTTGTCTAATTGTTGTGCAATTAGCTCTAAATGAACTGAGTTTGAATTATCCTTAACTCATAAACTCCACTCCTTGGTTGATTTGCTCTATTAAAGGCAAACATTGAGGCATTGTTGAGGGAATTTTCACTCATATTTTCAAATAATTGAAAGGCTCTCTCAACATCTCTGCTTAGGAAATTGCCTCCACATGCCGCATCAACAAAATTCTTCAGATTGTTACTTAACCCATAACAGAACATATGGGCTAACTGCCATTTCAGAATCCCATGATGAGGGCATTTCCTAGCCAAATCATTAAATCTCTCCCAAGCCTCATGTAGTTGTTCCCCAGGGTTTTGCTTAAAGGTTGTAATGGCACATCTAAGGGCATTGGTTTTTCCTACGGGAAAGAATTTTTTTAGGGATGTGCTTCTTAAATCTTCCCATGTTAAGATCGGTCTACTAATAGTCCTCAACCAATAAGTAGCTTTGTCTTTTAAGGAGAATGGGAACATTTTCATCATTAAGGTACCTTTATTCAGGTTCCTACGACCAAAGGTCCTTCCTATGTGTAAAAGTTCTTTAAGGTGGTGGAAGGGGTCATCAAACTCGTGGCCATGGAAGTGGGGAATCAGATTGATGATCTGTGGTTTGAGTACAAAATTACCCCCATCCTGAGGTACCCTGACAAATGGTTCAGGTTGGGCGTTAGGAAGATAGTAAAAGTCCCGGAGAAGGCAGTCTACTCTTCCGTTTTGGAGTCAAGTAATGGCCTACACTATGACCTCTATTTGTCTGTCATGATGCTAGCCATGCTTAGTGATCTGCCTTTGTAGAAGAGTCATTGGATCCATATTTTGTTCTTCCTCTTCGATCTCATCTTCCTTATGGTGACTAGCCATTGTAGAGGGTTTAGATTCAGATTCTAGACAATTAGGTCTTCCTCTAGGAATTCTTTCTAAAGGTGGTAGCAAATCAGAATGTAAAGATCTTCTACCTTGCATGCACCAGAAGAATTTTTGTGGATGAGAGAGAGAAGACATATGAGAGAATAACCACCCATTTAATGCAAGCAATCAAACTAATCCTTAGAGGGTAAACCTTAAATTGACCTAATCCTGGTTCCCCAAAACATGACTAGGTTAGTTCAACCCTTGAATTACTTGGCTGGCTAGAAGGGTGGGACCTCATAGGACACCCCGCACGACGGGACACCAGTAAGGGTTAACTCATTTGCCGCACTGACCTTTCTTATTACCAGTGGGTCCAAGTAGACAAGGCCTTGACCTTAGACTAATCTAATTTCAAGTCCCCAAGAAGATTAGTCCTGCCTAGGGCACATCTACTCAGTTTTAGGCGTAGACTTGATGTGTTTTTGGAATATGATGGGCATTAGTGGGTTGTTTCTCTTAAGATTGATTTTCGAATGTGTGAGTGCTCAGGCAAGGGGTTCACAAGCAATTTTTTTATGACAAAGTGGATTTAAAGGTTCCAATGCTTGTATTAATCAATTTAGGGTTCACTTGAGTTAATATCTTCAATCAAGGGTTCTGATGAGGTACACATGAGTTTTACAAATCCCAATTGTTTGATATATTTCCTTTATGAATGGAAATGTAGGTGTGCTCTACCCTTAATGTGAAACCCTAATCACAGATAGTGCTAAGATGATTCTTTTAAGTTCAATTTAGGAAAGTAGTGCAACCCAAGTAATGCAATCAATTGGTCCTATTGCACCACTGACTACGCACTCTGAAAAAATATTTTTTTAAGAATTTTAATGCACATTTTCTATTTTTTTCATATTTAAAGTGTACTGGGGGTTTTGCAACTTGTTTTGACCCCAAGTAAATGATTGAAAAATCAGTGGAATAATGCAGAAAATATTTTTCTTAGATTTTTCCTAAATTCCTTCTTTCAATAAGAATTTAGTGTCACAAATTTCAAGTCAATCAAAGTTGTATAAAAATTCTTATGATATTTTGAACTTTAAAAAATCAAGAACAGTAACTGAATTGATAATAGATCATTGTGTGAATTTTTAAAATTTTTCTATAACTCAGATTTGCATAAAATTTTGATATGTTCTTCATGACTTCAAAACCCATGTTTAGTACAAATTTTATAATTTGTGGACATGCAGATTTTTGGAAATTGAATTTTTAAGCTAAGAGTTTGTTTCGGTCAGAAATTCACCAAGAGAGATTTTTTTTTTTCAAAAAGTAAGCAATTGCTAACTAATCCTAAGCTTCAAGAAAGACACCTAAAATTTTTTTTGGACTTTTTATTTTTCAAAATCTAAGCTAATCTAAGCTACAAATACTTACCTGAGATTCGCACCTATTTTTTTTCGTTGCTGCATGTATCTTCCTACAGTTTTGTGATTGTTGCACAATAAAAAATAGTAAGTTAGAATCTCGAATAAGCACTTTTGTATGAAAAGCTTTTAAAAATGTCCAACTTGTTTGACCACGAGACATGTAAAAGATTAAGTCTTGTCGTTGTAGTGTGAATTGTGATAAAACAAATAATATTTATAAAGTTTGGTGAATACCGAGTCATTCGCAGAGACGCAAACATGATTTCTATGCTAAAGCTTTTTAGAAAGTCATTCTAAACAACTATGTATATATTTATATATGTATATATGAAGGCATCAGATATCCAGATAATCAGAATTTTATTTGGAAACAGTTTTTCACTATAGTAGCAATAACCATGCTAAAGAGATATAGAAAGAGAGAAAGAGAGAGAGATGGAGAGTAGATGACAACGCCGCCACTTGTAGGATTTTTGTGGGAAGTGCGACAGCATTTCAGATCCAGAGCGTCGGGATGAATGCCAGAGTGGATTTGCAGAGACGAAGAAAGGCTGGAGTTGTATCTGGTGGGAATCTGGTGGAAGAGATGATCAACAGGGGGCCCTGGTCTTCTTTTATAGCTTTGATGAGGGGCAAAGAGGGCATTTTAGCCCTCCAACTCATGAAATAACCTGGGTACGATTAGATCCATTGATTGGGAGATCAACGGCTCTGATCGCACCTAAAAAAAGCATCCAACACACCTTATATGCTCGAATTCAACCAGTAGTTGACACGTGGTGCGCTCCCACTCGTCCGATCATGATCTACCGTTCACTCACTTCTCCTCGCACCACTCAATTCAAATCGCATGCCCTTAACATCAGTCATCCGATCGTGAGATTGGATGGCTTAGCTCGTGCCCGCACCACCATCGTTAAAAAGGGCGCATGAGATTGTGCGTAGCATGCACTTTTGTTCTTGCTTGCAACCGCAGAGGCCTCTGGTTGCTCCACGCGACCACTTCATTGACCTCTGATCACCAACCAACTGCCAATTGCACGCGAGCGCACCTTCTTCCTAATTTTAGCGTTGAGCACATCTTGAACCCACACCACTCGCTGCGGTTGGAGCATTCTAACCAATGCACTAAGGTGGGTTTTGCATCGTGTTTTGGTTGTAGGCAACTCTGCTCTCAGTTGTTGGATGGAGATCCAACGATTGAGATCTTCTCTTGGCTGAAGAGGCATGGGGGCGAGGGCGACGTGGGCACATGGTGGCTATGTTGGATGACGATCCATTGGCTCACAATGCATGAGAAGAGTTCTTCAGAGGTTGGAGGCGCAGCAAGGGGTAGCTGTGATGGCTCCACATGCAGCCATTGTGGCCGTGCATCATCCTTTCTTTGTAACTGGTGATGTAGGCCTCTGATTGAGATGATGTTTGCACAATTGGACTGCGATCGTCGATCGGGATCCATCCGTACGGTCGGAGTTGGCATCTGAGGTTTGGATTTCTATCTTTTTTCTCCTTCGCTTTTTATCTTCTATGGGCTGCACATGATGCTAAAGATGTCTGATCAAGACGATTCTAGAAGCGTTGGACTCCCGTTGTCATTTTGATCAGATCTGTATGGTCTGATCTGTCATTCGTAGCCTTGAATCATCTGCAATTAGTTTCATTTCTCTTTTTGTGCATAAAATGACAATATTATTTATGCAGCTAGCAAACTAACTATTATACGAATTACGACACTTGTGCATGTATTGTTCCTAAGTTATGCTAGAATCTAACTTAATTCAGGTGATTTAGGTTGCATAATTGCTACGCAATCAAAGCCAAATAAGCAAGTCTGGCTTTTTGATGTGAGACTTAAACTCTTTCCCGGGAAATTGAGATCTACGTGGATGAGACCATACTGAGTGATCAGACCTTTTTCCAATGAGGCAATAGAAATTACTGATCCTAAGACTAGGCAAACCTTTACAGTTAATGGCCAAAGGTTTAAACACTTTCTTGCCCAGATTCCCCGAAGGAAGTTGTAACCCTCATTGAGGGTTAAATTGGAACTTTGCCTAGTTGGAGGCAATAAACTCAGTGCTTCCTGGGATGCAACCAAGAGGTTTCAAGCTGATCGGATACACAGTTACAGCTTAGGTGATTTCTTTCCTTACTCTCTTGCATAAATTTATTTTCCAATGAAGACGTTGTCCAACATAGGCTTGGGGGGGTGGTAACTCTAATGTTCTGAGTACAAAATTGTTTGCTTGAGCTAATTTTTGTTTCTTTTTTAATCCAAAAAAAAATTAGGAAAAGAAAACATAGGCATTAGGAGCTTGTCAAATTTAGGAAATGATAGGTTAAGGACCTAAATGCTTAGACTCTTCAGGTCTTCAGACTTAATCAGTTTGGGTGTCCACTAAAATGTGGACTTGATCTCGAGTCCTCACCACCGTAACTTATATTAATCTCGTTAATAAAATAGGGTAATAAGTGTACGACTTATCAACCTGCCCTCTGATTTGAGGGGGACTTTTAATCTAAGCATCTACACACAATTTCCACTAATTCACTCATCGACGGTTCTAACGGAAATTGGGTAGGTAATGAACCTTTTAAGGTGGTATGGCTAGCAAGTTGTCGTGGGAAACAGCCCATTGGCCAGTTGCCCATAGCCCAGCCATAGGACCATATTTTTTATCAATGCCTTTAGGTAAATCTTAGACCAGAAAAGCCACTTACTTAAAAAAAAATGATGACAAAAAAGAAGAAAAAGAAAAATAAGCCATACTTCACCGCGCAAGTATGGCTGGCAAGTTGTTGTGGGTAACAACCCATTGTCTGGTTGTCTAGATACTAGCTCAAAAAATGTGCAAGAATTCAAAAACACTTTAGGAAGAAGCGGGGAAGTAGAATAATCTAGGGAGATATAAACTGGGTTTTCCCTTGAGTTGACACCATAAAAACAAAAGCATGGATAAATCTACCGATCACTAATAGATAGCGTTTCTCATACATGTTTTGAAAATAGAGATCTCGTCGTAGTATAGTGCGCGAAAATGCTCATAAAAAATAATTTATAAAATTATGAGACTTGAGTCCTGGTCGTTCGTCTTTGGGAGAAGTTTAGAAAATGTAGATTTGAATTCGATCTAGCTCGCTCTAGTTATTAAGAAATGCATGCTAGTTTACAATAGTTCATATTGATGCACGACATGCTTAGTTGCAAAAGAATACAAATTTTGTGCATGCAACTTTAATCACAAGGAAATATGGCAATTAGCTCATGGTGATTTTCACACATAGACATAGAGATATATAAAAGATGATTTCATTGATTGCATCAAGACGGCTACAGAGTGAAGCTAGCGGAAAGCTTGTACAGGAAAGCTTGAAAGCAATAACTTAGCTAACAGAGAACAACTGCGTATATGGAATCAATGGGGGGGATTATGCAGTGTTGACGCGGCTAGATCGTGTTTTAACAAATATTGTGTTGTAATATAGACGAACTTTCTGCAAAAACAAATAAAGATTTATAACTCGAAAATCAGAGTATTTGAGGTCAAACACAGGGAGCAATTTAAGTATTTCCAAAACTTGAGAACACAACTTTTTAAATGAGAATAAATGACTAGTTCAATGGGAGTGATATATAAAAGGAAATTGCTCAAAGGGAACAAAAAAATGGACGTCTGATACAAAATATCAGACGTCATAAAATAGAGCTCCTTCTCTTCTCTTCCCTTGCTGCTTCTGTTTCTCTTTCTTTATTTCTTTTCTTCCTGCGACCAAGGTCTGGCTTTCTTCTTTCTTTTCTTTTCCTTTTGCCTTCTTGAATCTTTGTCTGCCCCTTGTCTTCTTCTTCAGTTCTGATCTCTTTGGCCTTGCTTCTTCTTCTCTGCCTTGCCTCTCTTCTTCCACGGCAAAACTTCCTTGCCTCGCTTCTTTTGCCTTTCTTTCTTGGCTGCAAAGCCTCCTTCCTTTCTTCCTTGGCAGAGCCTCCTTCCTTCTTTCTTCTTTTGCTTGCAGTGGCTAAGTCCCTGTGTCCTGCACACAACCACACACAGCAAAACCTAACCCTCTACCTGCGTGTCCTTCTCTTTCTCTGTGTAAACCACTATCAGCACATTCTACCAAAGTCGGGTAAACGAATCGGATCATGCGCTCGGGTCCAGGCACACCGGCGTGAGGGTGGTGCACGAGGAGTGCTTAGGACAGGGTCGGGTCGGGTCGCGCCAGATCCGCGTGGTGAACTCGCGGACAAGGTGCAGTGGTAAGGTGAGGGACCTCACCCCAAGTGCGTTTGGAGGCAACCGGCTGAAATGACAAAATCAATATAAAGGATATGAGCACGTCGTGACTTTCCGATGTGGGACTAAAGCCCACTGCTTTCCCTCGCGCACCCGCAGCAGACTGTGCCTTCAATTCCCACAACTGCAGGCTGTGTTGGCTTCACTTGTTGGGTCAGCTACCTTCGCAAGACCTTCCCAAGTTGGCAACACCTGGAAATCTGCAGTTCTGCAACCTGGATCAAGCTTGGAGCTTCCTCGAGTTGCCGTCAATGGCGGCCGGAGCTTGAGATCTGTTTGACACAAAAATTGCCTCGCAGCCTAATCTGATCACCGGGGGACCTTCGCCATGTCACGGCGAAGGTGAGGAGCTATGTGGTAGGCTGCAGGGCGGCTTAGGCATGAGTGCCTAGGTCTCTCTATGGCAGGACGGGTGGGTGTGTTCGGGGGGTTGTTGTGGTGGTGTAGCGAGACTGTGGATGAGTGGAGGGTGCTCAGTGAGGTGAGGCGGAGGTTATGCGATGGTTGGCGGGATGTGTGGGACTGCGGAGCGATGGGAGCATCTCGCTGGAGGGTGGCCGGAGATGAGGAGGGTGGCGGTGGATAGGGACAGTCGAGGGTCGATTGTGTGAAATAAAGTGAGGAAATGAAAGAGTGGAAGATGGGGAACTTATCTGGACTGTTGGGAGAGAAAGGGGGCAGCGGAGTCAGACGGCTCGTCTGTGCCGTCGTCGGAGAAGATAACCCTGAGGGAGATAACGGCGACGAGGAGGAGGTCAGGGAAGTGTGTGCTTGGTGCGGCACGACGCGTGAAGATGAGGCGGAGTAGACTCTACTGCTAGTATGGCAGCAGAGCGATGAAAAGAAGGAGAGGTAATCTTCGGAACTTGCAGGTTTCTTGGCCAGAGAGAGGAGAGAAGAAATTTGGAGGATTGTACTGCCAAGACAAGTCTGAGAGATTTCGTAGAGGGTCGGAGGTCTTTTTATAGGTGCTGGCCGGGCTTCTGGTGCGTGGAGGGAAAGCTTTTGGCCACCGTTGTCTTGCTGGAGAAGGAAGGTGGTTGGGATCCAAATCTTTTGTGCGTTCGCACGAGAGATTGGACAGGAATCGGATATCATGATCAGTCTCAGATGGAAGGGGATTCCTCAAAGAATCTTCCTTCCAATTCTGGGAGGAGATCTCTGAGGGATCTGAGCGTATCCCCCTTGTCATCCTCGCCAGAGAAGGATTCTTCCCTAATAATGGTGGAAGGACCTGATTGTAAGATTGATGAGAAAGCTAGGGGGTTTATGTGATGGTTTTCAAAAGATAGGGACCGAAATGTAATTGGGTGTACTAAATTGCAAAGTAGGTCAAGATGACCTCCCCTTAGGTCCAAATTTTGGTACAAGCCTAATTTGGACCTAAGGAATCGAATGGTGAAGTTGGATTTTAGGTTTGACCATGTTTGACTGGACATTTTGCATAAAAACCCAAATTAGGTCAATTGATGAGCTAGGACCCTATTCTAGGTCAAACTAGATTCCAAAGGCCAATTTGAATGTTCAAAACCTTAGGGGATATTTTTCCATAAATTTTAGAGGGTTTACTTGATTTTTATCCTGACCGAAACCTTGTTGAATTAAGCAGGTCTGTTTTAGGGTTACCAAATGTCATTTAATTCCTGGATTGCACATGAACCCATTTCTGATTGTTTCAACCCACTTTTTATCTCATTTAGACCATTTGACCTATGCTATGTCTCTGAGAAATCCCGTTTATGTACTGCAATGGTAAAATTGCAGTTTTAACCTTTATTTCATATTTTCTTCTCAGAACACTTATTCCTCCAATTAAGCCCTCTTCAAAGTCATGTAGGAACTTTTATTCTCTTTATTAGGTTAAAATGGGCTAGTTATGGCTCATGATGAAGCTCTCATCATACCCCCATGCCTAGCTCTTGCTAGTCCCTTAGCAAAATTTCAAGGTTTTAGCTTCCATTCTAGACCCTGAGTGTCTGTCATCAACTTTGATAAGTGCTTCTCTTTTTCTTTTGTGATTAGGTCAGAATGCCGACAATAGGCCTAGAGGTACTCAAGTACCAACCAAAATTCGGACCTGACTCGCTTTAGCCTCAGTCCTCCACAAAGGTTTTTAAGGCCCACAGAAACTATCCTAGGGTTTGTTGGACTCCGCGGTTAAAGCACCCGTGCTTGAGACATTTTTTGCCTAGGTTCAGTTTACAGTGCATTTTTATAAGAGAGAGATAGAAGATTTATTTGTTTGGAGAGCTTTTCTCTCTCTTTTCTTTTTATATCTAGCTTCAGATTAGCTTCTCAACACGGTCTGTATCGGATTCCTCATCCCCATCATCAATCCTCAAGGGTCCCTGGCTATCGAGATTTCGAGATAATCCCACCCATGGCAACCCCCAGAACCCTGGCTTTCGAGATTTCAAGATAATCCTGCCCATGGCGTTCCGTGGCCGAATTTAGACCCTGGCGATCGACATTTCATGATAATGCCGCCCATGGTATCTGAACCAGCAGAGTACTTACATGCCCCCAGTAGGATATTTAAATATCCTAAGAGACAAGCATCGAGGAGATGATATGTTGTTACGCATCTTCGAGGGAAATTTCCTGCCTCCCCTCGTCGGGAACTCGTCCAAATCAACTTGTGTTGATCGGCCGCTCCTAATCTAGGTGACTTTTGCAGAACATTAAATGCTTTTGCGTGATTTGGATATTTATGTGCACTGAACCAGGCTGTGTGAATTTGGGGTGCTTAGTTTACCGAATCCCGCAAACCGAAGGTCAATTAACGAGGCCAAATACTTCCTAAGCCTTAGACCTAATACTTAAGCTTCGTATTTTCCTCAACCTCTTGAGGATTATCCAGATTTTAGCGGATACGTGAATTTTTAAGCTAAAGAATCTAGCCCAAGAGGCCTAAAATCAGCGTTCCCACTAATCTCTTATTATGTCACCTTAGCACTTTTTTTTTTCTCTTTTCTTGATCTGGTCTAGAACTTCAGTTAATCCCTTAATCTTTTACTAATGACTATTTCTTTTTCTTTTTCATTTTGTGCTCCTTTTTTGGCATTTTACTCTTTTCCTCGTCTCATTTTGTATGACCCTGAATTGTTTCTCCCCTCCTTCAAGTCTCACTTTTTTTTTTTTTTTGAATTGAAACCCTTTCTTGATATGAATTTTCCTGACATTTTGCACTTTTATACCCCCCATGCCTAAGATTTGCAATGTCCCCATTGTAAATTAGGTGGGTTCGATTTCAGCTTAGTTCATGCATTAGGACAGGTGTGTGGTGAGTGAATGGGTCGAAGTGACTTGTTGCGAACGATTTCTAATCTTGGGTAGGGGTACCTAAGGTGAAGTCGGCTATTCTAATGGATGAACCCTAAAGTGCAATATGAATTCTGCGTAGAAATGTCAGAAAAGGTTTTGGGTTTTTCAAAGAATGACTGGTTGCCTCCCATTACGCGCTGAGTTTTACGCCATCGGCTAGGTGCAATGAGCTCAAGGGGAATGGAGGGTAAAGGATGACTCAGCCAAATTTGTATCAGTCATGTCAATGAACGGTTTGAGTCTCTGACCGTTCACAACAAAGGGTTCGGAATCGTGGCTAAGTAGGCTGATTTCAATGGCTCCATTTCCAAAGATTTGTCGGACTAGGTAGGGTCCGACCCACTTAGATCGTAGCTTCCTTGGGAATAATTTGAGTAGGGCATCAAAATGTAAAACCTTTTGACCAGGATGAAAGATCTTTCTAGAAATGTGCTTGTCGTGAAAAGCTTTAACCCATTCTTTGTAAATTCATGAGTTCTCATACGCATCGTGGCGTAATTCACCGATCTCTCTTATTTGAAGTCTTCTGTGGGTTCCAGCCTTAGAAAGATCTAAATTACAATTCCGTACTGCCCAATAAGCTTTATGCTCCAATTCGACGGGGAGGTGACATGCCTTCCCGTACACTAGTCTGAAGGGAGACATTCCTAATTGGGTCTTGTAGGTGGTCCTATAGGCCCACAATGCTTTTGGAAGCTGAGAAGACTAATCTTTTCTGTCAGGTCGAACAGTAACCTGAAGGATTTTCTTGATCTCTCGATTTGATAGCTCAGCTAGACCATTAGTTTGGGGGTGATAAGGAGTAGAGATTCTGTGTGACACCCCATATTTGGTCATCAGTGACCTGAACTGAGCGTTTGTGAAATGGGTCCCTCCATCGAAAATTATTGCTCGTGGAATCCCGAACCTTGAGAAAATGTTTTGATGAATGAATTTGATAACAACTTTATGATTGTTGGTTTGGGTCGGAATGGCTTCTATCCACTTGGACACGTAGTCAACTAGGAGTAAGATGTATTCGAAGCCATCCGAGACCGAGAAGGATCCAATAAAATCAATCCCCCAGATATCAAAAATTTCTCATACCAAGATGGGCTGTAGAGGCATCATGTCTCGATGGCTCATGTTGCCCAAAGTCTGGCAACGGGAACATGCCTTACAGTGATCATATGCATCCTTGAAAGTTGTGGGCCAGTAAAAGCCACACTAGAGGATTTTTGATGCGATTTTATGTCTTGAGAAATGTCCACCGCATGCCTGGTCATGGAAAAATGAGAGTATGTCTTTGATTTCCACTTCCACGACACAACGTCGAATTATCTTATCAGCACCAATGCGGAATAGATACGGGTCTTCCCATAAGTAATACTTGGCATCGGAACGCAATTTGTCCTTCTTGGCCTTCGGCCAATCGGACGGAGTCTGATGTGATGCCAGGTAATTTACTATATCTGCGAACCATGGAAGGCCTGTACTAATAGTCAGGAGGTACTCATCAGGAAAATGTTCTGTGATGGGTCCGAAAGGGTCAATTATTTCAGAAGGAAGACGGGACAAGTGATTAGCTACCACATTTTGCTTTCCCGCTTTGTCGCGAATCTCAAGGTCAAATTCTTGCAACAGCAAGATCCATCAGATTAATCGAGGTTTCGTATCCTTCTTTGCAAAGAGATGCCTCACAGATGTGTGATCCGAGTATATGATAACACGGGAACCCAGAAGGTATGATCTGAATTTTTCTAGGGCAAATACTACAACTAGCAGCTCTTTCTCAGTAACCGTATAGTTACGCTGAGCCTCATCCAGTGTTTTGCTGGCGTAGGAAATGACCACAGGTTTCCCGTCAATTTTCTGCCCCAAAATCGCTCCTACAGCGAAGTCCGATGCATCGCACATGATCTCAAGGGGTTGAGACCATTCAGGGGATTGTAGGATCGGGGCTTGGGTGACTCAGTCACGTAGGATCTCAAATGCTTAAGTGCATTCCTTGGAAATTTTGAAAGGCACATCCTTGGAGAGAAGAGTAGTCAGGAGGTGCACAATTTTTGAAAAATCATGGATAAATCGACGGTAAAAATCGACGTGCCCCAAAAAAGATTGGATGTCCTTAATCGAGCTAGGCATAGGGAGCTTGGAAATCAGGTTAACCTTAGCTCGATCCACTTGGATGCCTTTCTCCGAGATTAAATGTCCCAGGACAATTCCCTCAGGCACCATGAAATGGCTCTTTTCCCAGGAAAGAACCAAATTCACATCGATGCATCGCCTGAGTATTTGGACCAAGTGTTGGAGGCAATCGTCAAATGATGCTCCAAAAATTGGAAAGTCATCCATGAAGACTTCCAGATAGTCACCTACCATATCTGAGAATATGGCAAGCATGCATTGCTGAAAAGTTGCAGGTGCATTGTAGAGACCGAAAGGCATCCTTCAAAATGCGTACGTCCCAAAGGGGCAGGTGAATGTGGTCTTTTCTTGGTCCTCTGGATGGATTGCCACCTGGTTGTAACCGGAGTACCTGTCAAGAAAGCAGAAGAACCTATTTCCTGCTAGTTTCTTGAGGATCTGATCAATAAACGGTAGTGGGAAATGATCCTTCTTCGTGGAGGAATTGAGTCTCCTGTAATCAATGCAGACTCTTCACGAGTTAGCTATTTGGGTAGGAATAACTTCTCCGATTTCAGTCGTGATGATGGTAAGTCCAGCCTTTTTAGGCACCACCTGTATTGGACTCACCCAACGACTGTCGGAGATCGGGTAGATGATCCCTGCATCTAACCACTTTATCATCTCCTTTTTCACAACCTCCTGCAGGTTAGGGTTTAAGCGCCTTTGCATTTCTCATGAAGATCATGCGCCTTCTTCTGTGTAGATTCGATGTGTGTAGTATGAAGGGCTTATGCCAGTCAAATCATCAAGAGTCCATCCAATGGCTCTACGATGTTGCTGGAGAACAGTAATCAAATGGAGTTCCTGGTCAGGTGTGAGTCGAGACTTGATAATCACAGGAAACGTTTGATTGGAATCCAAAAAGACATACTTCAGATGCTCGGGAAGGGGCTTGAGTTCCATGATAGGATTGTCAGCAGTAGCGGGTGGTTCGGGGTTTGTATCAGGAACAAGGGTTGGAGTCATAGGTGTGTCTAGATCATGTTCGCACTCCTCTGTTGGCGGGTTTTGATTTTCTAGTGGTTGATCAGGGATAATCAGGTTGTCCTCTGTTTGCAATTCATCAACCACGGCTCTGATATCACATATTTGCTCTATAACCCCACAATTAATCCCTTGTTGGGCCTTAAAAATGTCAATCTTCAGAGTTTGATTCCCAAATTTTAATTCTATCCGGCCCTCTTCGTAGTTTATGTTGGCCCTAGCAGTGGCCAAAAAGGGTCTCCTTAATATGATTGGTGTGTCCCTTGGGTTCTCAGGTGCATCCATGTCCAGTACTATGAAGTCCACCGGGAAGTAGAAATCCCATACCCTAACAATGACATCCTCAGGTATTCCTTTAGGTGACTTGATGGATCGATCGGCTAACTGCAACGTTACCTCAGTTGGTTTAAGTTCAGATTCTTCAAGGTGGTCAAGGAGGGATGTAGGTATTAAATTTATGGAGGCACCTAGATCTAGTAAGGATCTATCAAATTGGGTTTCACCAATTTTACAAGAAATCAGAGGAGTTCCTGGGTCTTTAGCCTTGGGTAGGAGTTTACTCAAGATGACAGAGCTGGCTCGCTCTAACAGTACGATTGGATTCCCATCCTTGGTTCGCGGCTTACGTCTAGGTGTGCATACGTCTTTCAAGAATCTTGCGTAAGCCGGTACGTGGCGAATTGCATCCATCAAGGGGATGTTTATTTGGATCTCGGGGGCCACGGGTTTGGTTATCCTTTTTCCTTTGGTCAAGGCCTCAAGAAATGGGATCCTAGTTGGTTCCTCTAGAGTAGGTCCAGGTTCTTGATCTGGGACAGTGGTATCCTGGATGACTATCCTAGGGTCTTGGCTATTACCAGGCTTGAAGTGGTTCAAATAATGTGGGTCTTGGGTTGTTTTACCACTACGTGTTATTACAGAGTTTAATCCGGCCTGATTTTGGTTTGGGTTTGGTAAGAGGGGTGGCTGCTGCTAAAATCCCGCATAAGATGTCGAAGCTTCGATCCCGTCTGGTGATGAGCAGTAGGGGCCTGATAAATTAAATGTGCGTGGCCTGAATTTGGATTCATAACGTGCCTCTGGGTCGGCACGTTATTTGGGTTTGGTAGAGGTTGTGAAGGAAGGGTGCCAGGTTGGCGGGAATTTGCCATCTGGGCCAGTTGGTTGCGAACCTCTGTGATCTCATCCTTGTGCTATTTTTGCATTGCCACATTCATCTTTTGAATGTCAGCTAGTGCTTGAAGGATAAGAGTCATTTGATCCTGGTTTGGCCCGGATTGGTAGGTGGGATTGGGCCGAGGCTGAGGCGGCTGATATGGACGAGGGGCTTGTGGACGGGATTGATATGGTGGTCTTTGAGTCTGAGAATTTCCAGTCCACTGAAAGTTAGGATGATTTCACCATCCAGGGTTGTAGGTATCGGAGAATGGGTCATTCTGGATGGCGTTGAGGTCCTCGCAGTTCTGAGGAACCTCAGGAAAGTCAGAATACGAGGGTTTAGAGTTCCCCCAACTCGAGTAGAATGGATCGGAGGCCACTCCAGTCAGAGAGGCAAACGGGGGTGGATATGGGTCCATCCCCTTAGCAGATTGGTGATAGATGTTTTGCACAGTTTCCCTTGCCAGAGGTGGTCGTGCAAAAGAGTTTTACGCAGAGGTGGCTTGCTGCAAATGCCGAGTTAGCTCGTCCACCTTCTTTTCTATGATAGAAACCTTGTCCAACCGACTGGCCATCAGTTTCAAGTCGACGGAAGTGGATAGGTCCTGCATCTCATGTGCCCCTCTCAGATTTGTCGATGCGCGAGCATTCGTCCTGTCGAATAAGCCCATGGAGTCATTATTTATGGAGTTCTCGCACATGTTTTCTAGAATCTCCCACACCGTGTCCTCATGTTGACCCATGACGTTTCCTCCGCACGTTGCATTGATGAATAATCGAATGTCTTCATGGAGTCCCTGGTAAAAAGACTGGACTTGTTCCCATTTAGGAACTCCATGATGGGGGCACTTTCGCATGAGATCTAAGAATTGGTCCCATTCTTCGTGAAGAGGTTCTCCCGGTTGTTGAGTGAAATGAGTGATCTGGTGGCGCAAGGCATTCGTCCGACCAACGAGGAAGAATTTTTTCAAAAATTCAGACTGAAGTTCCTCCCATGTGTTGATCGGACGGGTTTGAGTTTGATACCAATGGGCGGCCTTGTCCAAGAGGGAGAATGAAAACATTTTCATGAGTAGGATATCTCGATTTTGTGGATCTGACCCGAAGGTCTGGGCCAGATGCTTGAGTTGTTTAATGTGTTGGAATGGATCCTCAGAGTTAAGCACATGAAACTTTGGTATGGCATGAATCATATTGGGCTTCAGTTCAGAATCAGGACCCCCAATCGGGATTCGGACTCGAGGTTCGATCGCCACCACAGCGAGATTATAGTGATCTCACATCATAGGTCGCTGCGGTGGGTTTACAAAGTTTTGAAAGAGATCATTCGGGCGTTGAAGTTGGTGCTCAAGGTTGTTCTCCTCTTCAATGGGTTGTGCCATGATGGGAGAAGAAGGAGAACTTGGTTCTGAATCAGATGAAAGATTTATGTGGTGGGGTTGCTGCACAAACAAGGGCATCGAGGCTTGGCCTCGACGAGAGTGAATTTCTAAAGGAGGTCTTAAGGATGGTCTTAAGGACCTCCTACCGAACATGCACCGAAGGATGTGATGAGATTAGAAGGTGCTGGACCCAATCGAGACACCCAAAAGTTGTTGGGTGACTATAAAGGTTCGGGGCGGATGATACCCCTTAGTCAGAAAGGTCGTCCACTTGAGAAGTACCTGGGCAGCCAGAGAGGGAGAGTCCCGCAAAGACCCCTACACGGTAGAGCGTCCCCACGAGTTACAGGGTTTCCCCTACCCGACCTCTCTTGTCACTACGGTTCCAGGTAGACTAGAATGGGGACCTTGACCTCTTAAGTCTACCTTTTTTACTTTAAGATCAAGGTGCTTAAGGTTCCACTTGAACTTTTAGGTCTTTTGAGTGAAAAAGTGACCTAATTTTAAGGTTGGTTGACCTAAGGGATCAACTTCACCTCTTGTTCCTTTGAGAGCTTTGGGGTCCTTTCTTTTAAAGTTCCAATGGATTTAAAAACCTGATTTGCTTAGGGTTTCTCTTGTATAGATCTTTTCAAACAAGGTTTAGGCACACCTCTTTTTGGAAAAACTTTTTTTTCTTTGTTTAAGAGAAGATGTGTCTCTAAAAACCCTAGCTTTTCAATCCTTAAATTGGCTCTAGTTGGTCCAATTTAGTTGCCTCAAAATTTAGTATCTAGGGCTCAATCAAGAAAGTTTTAGCCCTAGTTACCTTAGTTGGATGAGCAGTTAAAAATGTGTTGAAATGAAAATTAGGCAACTTTGATGAATTACTAAGTATGAAACAGGTAGCCCTAAGTTGATTCTTCTTTTGTTCCTTTCCAGACTTTGAGGGAGTTAAGAGAGAGGGCTAATGAAAATTACCTGTTCCTTGGAGTGTCTGTTGTGCAGCTGCTCTTCTTTTCTCTGCTTTCCCTGAGACAAACACAATAAAAGAGAGGAATTAGGTCAATATTGGTTCAGAAGTTGTGATCAAAAGCTTTAGAAGTGCCCGTTGCTCCCTGGCAATGGCGCCAAAATGTTGACGCGACTAGATTGTGTTTTAACAAATATTGCGTTGTAATATAGACGAACTTTTCGCAAAAACAAATAAAGATTTATAACTCGAAAATCAGAGTATCCGAGGTCGAACATAGGGAGCAATCTAAGTTTCCAAAACTTGAGAACACAACTTTTTAAATGAGAATAAATGACTAGTTCAATGAGAGTGATATATAAAAAGAAATTGCTCAAAGGGAACAAAAAAATGGACGTCTGATACAAAATATCAGACGTCATAAAATAGAGCTCCTTCTCTTCTCTTACCTTACTGCTTCTGTTTCTCTTTCTTTATTTCTTTTCTTCCTACGACCAAGGTGTAGCTTTCTTCTTTCTTTTCTTTTCCTTTTGCCTTCTTGAATCTTTGTCTGCCCCTTGTCTTCTTCTTCAGTTCTGTTCTCCTTGGCCTTGCTTCTTCTTCTCTACCTTGCCTTTCTTCTTCCTCGGCAGAACTTCCTTGCCTCGCTTCTTTTGCCTTTCTTTCTTGGCTGCAGAGCCTCCTTCCTTTCTTCCTGCAGTTCTGCGACCTGGATCAAGCATTGAGCTTCCTCGAGTTGCCGTCAATGGCAGCCGGAGATTGAGATCTGTCTGACACAAAAATTGCCTCGTGGCCTAATCAGATCACCAGGGGACCTTCGCCGTGTCACGGCGAAGGTGAGGAGCTATGTGGCAGGCCATGGGGCGGCCTAGGCGTGAGTGCCTAGGTTGCTCTGTGGCCGGACGGGTGGGTGTGTTTGGGGGGTTGTTGTGGTGGTGTAGCAATACTGTGGATGAGTGGAGGGTGCTCAGTGAGGTGAGGCAGAGGTTATGCGATGGTCTGCGAGACGTGTGGGGCTGCGGAGTGACGGGAGTGTCTCGCCGGAGGGTGGCTGGAGATGAGGAAGGTGGCAGTGGATAGGGACGGTCGAGGGTCGATTGTGTGAAATAAAGTGAGGAAATGAAAGAGTGGAAGATGGGGAACTTATCTGGACTATTGGGAGAGAAAGGGGGCAGCAGAGTCAGATGGCTCGTTTGTGCTGTCGTCGGAGAAGATAACCCTGAGCGAGATAATGGCGACGAGGAGGAGGTCAGGGAAGCGTGCGCTTGGTGCAGTGCGTCACGGGAAGATGAGGCGGAGTAGACTCTTCTGCTGGTATGGCAGCAGGGCGACGAGGAGGAGGAGAGGTAATCGTCGGAGCTTGCAGATTTCTTGGCCGGAGAGAGGAGAGAAGAAATTTGGAGGACTCTACCGCCAAGACAAGTCTGAGAGATTTCGCAGAGGGTCGGAGGTCTTTTTATAGGTGCTGGCCAGGCTTCTGGTGTGTGGAGGGCAAGCTTCTAGCCACCGTTGTCTCGCCGGAGAAGGAAGGTGGTTGGGATCCAAATCTTTCATGGGTTCGCATGAGAGATTGGACATGAAACAGAGATCATGATCGGGCTTAGATGGAAGGGGATTCCTCATAGAATCTTCCTTCCAATTCTGGAAGATCTCTGAGGGATCTAAGCGTATCCCCCCTGTCATCCTTGTCGGAGAAGGATTCTTCCCCAATAATGGTGGAAGGACCTGATTGTAAGATTGGTGAGAAAGTTAGGGGGTTTATGTGATGATTTTCAAAAGATAGGGACCAAAATGTAATTGGGTGTACTAAATTGCAAAGTAGGTCAAGATGACCTCCCCTTAGGTCCAAATTTTGGTACAAACCTAATTTGGACCTAAGGAATCCAATGGTGAAGTTGGATTTTAGGTTTGACCATGTTTGACTGGACATTTTGCATAAAAACCCAAATTAGGTCAATTGATGAGCTAGGACCCTATTCTAGGTCAAACTAGGTTCCAAAGGCCAATTTGAATGTTCCAAACCCTAGGGGATATTTTTCCATGAATTTTAGAGGGTTTAATTGATTTTTATCCTAACCGAAACCTTGCTGAATTAAGTGGGTCTGTTTTAGGGTTACCAAATGCCATTTAATTCTTAGATTGCACATGAACCCATTTCTGATTGATTCAACCCACTTTTTATCTCATTTAGACCATTTGACTTATGCTCTATCTCTAAGAAATCCCATTGATGTACTGTAATGGTAAAATTACAGTTTTAACCTTTATTTCTTATTTTCTTCTCAGAACACTTATTCCTCCAATTAAGCCCTTTTCTAAGTCATGTAGGAGCTTTTATTCTCTTTATTAGGTTAAAATGGGCTAGTTATGGCTCATGATGAGGCTCTCATCATGCATGCATCATTAGGGGAGAATATGGAACTACACTACTAAGCAATAATAAAGCGGTAAATCTATGAACTATTCTACTTAGCTAACAGAAATAAGGGCATTCAGAGGTGGCTCCGATGGCCTTTGACTTGGTTGAGAGGAGGAGGGGCAACTAATGTCGCTTAGGTCGACCCTTGGAGAGAGGTTGGAGGTGATTTAGGCCTGGCATGGAGGTGATGGAGATGCCAAGGTGTGCTCATGGAGATGGAGGTGGAGTAATGGAGGTAGAATGAAGCTAAAACTAGATGGAAGGCTAGATGGGTGCAAATGGCCACCCAAGGGTCCTTTAAGTTGACCCAAGGGAGCCTCTGTAGAGAAGCGTGGAACTCTCTAGAGAGGCTTATGGTGGGAGCTCGTGGGAGAGTGAGAGAGGATGGATGGGTGGTTTTTAGATTCACATTTGGTGGATCTAAAAATTGAATGCTCTTGGTTGCTAGTTTTAGCAACCAAGGCAACAACACATGGTAGAGAGTTCTAGAGAACTCTAGACTAGGTGTTTTCATGTAGATGGTGAGTGTGTGTGTGTGTGTGTGGGTCGAAACCTAGGTGGCTAGGTTGATCATATTAGATTCGAGTTGGTTTAGGTCAAAGTAGGTCTCAAATTAGGGTTGTAAACCCTAATTCACTAAGGTAAAATGCAATTAAACTTGATACAAGTTTAATTGGGTGTGTGAAAACCTAATTGAGAGTAAAACAACTCAATTAAGTTAGGTCTATGTCAATTGGACTCACACTGAGTCTAATTGGATAGTGCGTGCTAAGATCAGGGCTCAATTGCACTCAATGAGTCCAATTGAATAGGCTAATGGAATTGACTAAGATCCATGTCAATTAGATTTAGTTAGGACCTAATTAGGTCCTTAGGGAGGTCTAGAGGTGATGTACTAGGGTTAGGGCACCTTAATTTAGGTTCCTAGGGGATTAGAATTGGGTTTAGGAACTTAAGAACTCAAGATCAAGGCTTGAATTCCAAAATAGGAATTGGAGAACAATTCTAGATGTCCAATAAAGTTATTAGACATCTTATAATGAAAAATCAAAAGTCCAGACTTATTGTATGGACGTCCAATCAAAGTCAGGAGGGATTCTAGGTTCTGTCTTGGGTATTTTGCAGAAATTGGATGTCTAACCAAGTGTTTGCACGTTCAATAATGCTGCAGAAGTGGGTTTTAGGTGCGTAGGTTGTGGCTAAGGGTTCAGGACATCCTGTAACTCATCTAGACATCCAGATAGAGTCTAGAAAAAGGGTTTTAGGGCTTCCTATCATACAGTGACCTAATCTACGGGTGGGTGAGGCTTAGGGAAGCTTCTAAGCTGTCCTAAGGCTAGGATGGACCTAAGTTCTTCGTAATCTACTACTTTATTCCTACTTAACAGAATAGCATACCTCAACCCCTTACATTGTTGTCTACTACATCTTATTCTAGGTCTTTTGCTCTAGCTCTGCTGCAACTTTGGCTTCAGGTCCAGCTTCTGATCTAGTCTCAGATCGAGCTCCTGAGCTTCTTGTTTCCTTCAATTTATATAATGCACCTAATTAGTATATTATAGCATTATTCTATTCATAGCTATAGGAAGAATAGTAAAGATGCAAATAATGCTTATGCATGCATGAACTACCCTAACTTATGCTAAGTCCTAGCCTGATTTAGGTTAATTAAGACCTATGATTGCTGCACAATCACAACCTCATCCCTAAATCTTGCTAGTCCCGAGCAAATGCAAGACTAAATTATTCACATAAGGGTCTCTAAGAGATTTATTATTTTATCAAGTGTATGTTTAGGGATTTTTCTCCTTTTTGTTTTTATTTTGTGATCTAGAAATCCAGACAAATGTGAAAGTGCAGCTATGTAGCTTTTGCAATAGATTCAAGTGAAAGACCTGATTCACCTTTAAAGCCTGTACTTGACCCCTAGTAAAATTCTAGTGGGATAGGCGGACTTCTTCCCTTGGGGTATTCAAGATATTCTATGAATTCCACCTCGATTTTAAGCTTGGGTAGAAAATGTCTGAGGGATACAGGTGTTTATTTGGTGGCTCATTCTCACTTGGTGCTACACAGGGATTAGTACTTCAGAATATAGATTCCTGGATTATCAAGTAATTCATCTCAGAGAAAGACGAGAAAGACAATGGTCTCTTCTGGTTCCTTTGTATTCATTCTCTCTTTCTCTCTTTTGTTTTTTTCTTTTTTTTGAAATAGAAACGAGAGCTATCGTCATACGATAGTAGTCCGGAGCAGTATATTATATGAACAAGTAACGGAAATTACAAAAAGGATCCCCAAGAGTGTATGAGGGACCAGCACTCTCTTACAATACTTTCATAACATACCGGCCTCTCCTGAAAAAGTCTTGCATTCCTTACCTTCCATACACACCAAATAGTAGCGGCCATGTGAACATGAGGCTTCCCTCGCACATCAAACCCGTGCCAGATAGAATCCCACTCTGGTAGGCTCCTGACATATTTTTCTCCAGATGGCATTAGTGACAAGGCCAGAAGAAAGGAGGTGATTTAGATTGTCAGTATCCATCTCACACAAAAAACAAACATGGTGATCAGTTCCCAACCATCTGTGGAGTAGATCACTTGTGATTAAACCATCTCTCCTGCAAAGCTAGAGAAAAATTTGTACCTTGAGAGGAATTTTTAACAGCCAAATCTTCTTGTCAATGGAATCACATCTCCATCCATCTTCAACGCTCAACATTCTGTTATAGCTAGATTGGACACAATAAATACCCTCCCAAAGGTATTTGTCCTCCATTCTAGGCCTAGGTCTGAAGCTCTCAAGGTCTGAGATAAGCCTTCTCTCTTCCCACAGTCAGGTAGCTCTCCTGCTAGACTCCTCACCATCCAGATTCCATCTGCTGCTACTGCAAGACCAGACCTTGCTGACAGTGGCATCCTTGTCAGCTGCTGCAGCAAAAGCTCTTGGATAGAGCTCCTTCAAGACACCCAGCTCAGACCACCCCTCCTTCCAGAAACTGAAGGACCTGCCATCTCTAAGTGATGGTTGCAGCAGATGGAAGTGATCAGTCAATGCCTTAATCATAGATTTCCAGAAGGGAGGACAGCTGGGCTGAAGTCTGGACAGCGTGCTATTGGATGCTCCATATCTGTCTTTAATTAGAACAGACCATGGCTTCAGGTCACCTTGCAACAGTTTAATAGCCCATTTAAGTAGCAGGGCATCATTAAAATTCTTCAGGGATTTAATCCCAAGACCACCCCTCTCTTTTGAATAGCAGATCTGATCCCATTTGAGAGGCTGCAAGAACCTGCCCTCATGTCTATCTCCCTTCTGAAAGAACCTCTTTGTCATCACATCCAACCTTTTCCAAATGGATTTCGGTGCTTTAAATATGGAAAAGTAGAAAACAGGGATGAAGGTGACCACCGAGTTGAGCAAGACAAGTCTTCCACCTTTGGAAAGGAAACTGCTATGCCAGCCATCTAATTTCATAGAAATCTTGTCAAAAAGGCAGTTCCAATCACTCTTCTTCATCCTGGAACACCTCAAAGGTAGCCCTAGATATCTGATAGGAAGACTGATGTAGGGATTCATCAAAACAACTGCTAAAGCATCTTGCTCCTCCTCAAGTAAACCAAAGCAGACCAAACTAGACTTATCTCTATTCAATCTCAAGCTAGAATGCTCACCAAAAATATTAACCATATGATGCAGAGCCAATGCTTCATCCATGGACCCTTCAACTAGAAAAACAGTATCATCTGCATACTGAAGAATGGGAGTCAGATTATTCCAGCAAGATAATGAATATCCTCTAGCAAGACCAGCTTCAGCAAGCTTACAAGCAAACCAAGCCAAGCTGTCAACTGCCAAATTGAAGATCAGGGGAACCAGGGGACATCCTTGCCTGATACCACATTGGGGTTGAATCCACGCACCACAAGGTTTTCCATTTATTAAGGGGGTGAAGGAGGCAGTGGTAATACATCTTTTAACCCAACAGATCCAAGTAGAAGGAAAGCCCCTTCTTTTGAGCACATCCCACAGATAAGGCCAGCTGATGGAGTCATAAGCTTTACGAAAGTCAACCTTCCAAAGGAAGGCCTTGCATTTTCTCTTATGCCAGCCACAAATCATCTCTTGGGCCGTGATAAATGATTCTTGTAGAGATCTGCCAGGGAGGAATGTTGATTGAGTAGGATGGATCAGATCTTGCAAGATGGGCCTCAATCTATTTCCAGGACCTTGCCAATCACCAAGTACAAGGAGTTAGAGAGGGCAATAGGTCTAAACTGCTGAAAGGATTCAACACCCGGGGTCTTTGGCAGAAGAAACAGATAAGATCTATTTATCCTTTCAAAGCCAAAATTGCCACTTTCGAACTCTCTAATCACATCCATAACCTCAGTGCCGACAATGTCCCATAGTTCTTTGTAGAAGAAAACTTGGATTCCATCAGGACCAGGTGACCCTTCACAGTTGAGATCCTTAATGGCCTTCAGGATTTCAGCTTCAGATATGGGTTCAATCAGGCTGGACCCCTGAGTCTCATTAATTTTGGGTAGATCACTAGCTTTCATCCTTCAACTACCCCTACCTGCAGTTCTTGAAGATTCCTTGAAATACCTAACAGCCTCAGTTCTAATATCAGATATGGAGGTAATTCAATGCCCCTCTAAAATAATTGAAGAGATCAAATTTGTTCTTCTCCTAGAATTGGCAGCCAGGTGAAAGAATTTAGTGCTTGCATCCCCCTCACTTAGCCACAGCTACCTAGAATGTTCCCTCCAATCCATCTCCAGTTTCAGGTCTTCTTCAATCACCACCCCCTGCCATCTCTTTCTATCTGCAAGGTCCAGCTTTAGACAGATGAGCCACAGCTTCCTTGGTATCCAATTCTTGAATCTTTAGTAAGGCCTCACGACGCTTCTGATGTCTAAGGACAGAGATAATATCTCCATATTCCTTCAGCATACCTTTCAAAGCCACAATCTTGGAAGCCAATCTGAAGGTAGCCGTGCCTTCACCCTACTGTCACCTCCACCAGCTAGCAAACATGTCTTTGAAACCTGGTTCCTTCAACCAAGACTTTCTAAATTTGAAGTAGGAACCAGCCACCACCTGTTCACCGTTGTCCCACACCAAGTGTGTATGGTCAAAGAATGGGCGTTCAAGACCACAAATAAAGGACATCTGGAAGAGGTTCATCAGCTCAGCATTCCCAAAAAACCTGTCAATCTTGGACATGAGCCCATTACCATTCCTCCAAGTGAATTCAGCACCTGATGAAGGAAAATCACACATACCCAAGGCCTAGACCATCAATTGGAATCCAATAGTAGAGCTATCCACCACCCCATTAGGTCTGTCACTCCCCAATAAAGTACAATTGAAGTCCCCTCCAACAAGCCAAGCCCCCCCGTCTACAAAATCTGCAGCCAGGTTCCAATCCTCCCACAGCTACTGCCTCCTGCTAGGATCATTTGGACCATACACACCTGTCACAAAGAAGACATTGTCCCCCTGGCCTCTTTTGAATCTGCAAGTCAGAAGGTGCCTAGCCATAGAAACCTCCTCCAAACACAGCATCTGCTTCTTCCACCAGATGGCAATTCCCCCAGATCTGCCATTGGAATTGATCACCACAAGGTCATTTGCAAGACCTGCTCTCATCTCCACCCATGCCCTGTCAGACTCACAATCTATGTGTGTCTCTTGAAGGATGGCACAGTCAATTTCCCATTCTCGCAGATATCTAAGCAGAGACCCCCTACTACTTCTATCGTGTAGCCCACGCACATTCCAGGTTAAAACCCTCATTTGGGAGTCAGGTCTGTCCCCTTCTTAGCTGCAAAAGCTCTGCAAAAGCTGCAATGACAGATTCATCAACTCTTTATGTAAAAGTGTGCCTTCTTAGCCTCAGCTTGTAGGGAGGTTTCCCAATCCTAGCAGTAGAAGGAGTCTTTGACTTCAAGTGCACGACATCAGCCATAGGAGAGCAATTCTGCAAGTCCAAGGAATTCACCGAGGAGTCCACCAGAACAGAATCAGTGGGATCACCAGAATGGGCTTTCAGGTCCTCAGTCATAGCTTCATTAATCTCATTCACTTCCACCCTTTCTTTAGCCACCACTGCAGCTACCTCTTGGATCAGAGGTACTTCAGCCACATCCTCCAGAGCTTCAGACCTCATCTCCTCAACTCCCAAGCTCCCTACCCCATCTACCAATTCCCTACCTTTAGTGCATTCTGCCACCACCTCCTAACTAGCATAGTTTGGTTGCAAGGAAGGAACTTTGGTTGCAAGCGGGGGGGTGATGTCTAGACACGACCTCCCTATTTGCAACAATAAAATTCAAAAGGAGCATTCAAGAGCTGCCCCCACACTTGAGAATCAGTTTATCAGGAATGGAACCAGCCCTGAAGACATTCACCCTCACTTTTAGAGCACTGGCATCTCCTTCAGTCAGACCAACAACAGCATCCTTAGCCACAGATGCAAACCCAGCAACCATGTTTTCCACCACCTTCCTAGACCTTAGATGCAAAGGCAGACCTCTGATCTCAAGAACACCAGACCTGAAAGCTGTTCTTTGAGGGGGACGCTCAGGCAAAGAGCCATCAAAGGGGGATACCAGCTGCCAGATCACTGACAATCCACCCAATTTTCTAGTCTGAAAATAGTATTTCTCTACATCTACCGCACCCACATCAAAAAGCACAAATCGCAATGAAGAGATAATAGCAATTTTCCAAGCATCCGTTGATAAAGGAAGAGATCTCACCAATTGTTGAATTCTATCCAGCGAAAGGGTACCCAACATCACTTCCCCAATCAAAGCACCACGCAGTACCAGCTCTGCTACCTTGATATCCTCGGTCAGGGGAATCTCCACATCCATAGCATGTCCCCCGAGAGTTGAGGGGGGGTGGAAGGGGCATCTGCACCTCACCCCTAGGATGCGAAGGTGCATTGCACACCCTGCCCCCAGAATCACCGCAAGTCGCCAGGCAGACGTCCCACTTGTGGCCAAAGCCTCCACAAGCAAGACAAAGCAGTGGCCGTCGGTAGGTCGCCGCCAGGTGCCCCCGAAGCTGACATCTGAAACACCTCCCTCCGACTTCTGCCCCAGCCACCTTGATAACCCCTCCTGCCTAGGGTCCTAACTCCATCAGGCACATGGACGCCACGCACATTCCTGCGCCAAGATCGCGAGCGCCATACCACCCATCTATCAGAGTCATCGGCACGGGCGTCAGGGCCCCTCAGGCGGTCGGCCATCCTTGCCGGAGCTTCCCACCTAAAGGAGAATTCAAATATCGCCGGATCTTCTCTCTCCAGAGCTCTAGATTTATTTATTTATTTATTTTAGAGCTCACAATCTCACCAGATTCTCACATATGATCCATATTTGGTGGTCTCACTTGGCATTAACAGTTTAATTGAGTTCTCATAACCTTAACACTAAGTCAAAATTCCTCAGCCAGTATTTGAGCGGTCAGAAACACAGAAAAATAGGTTATGGCCATATTTGGTGGGTCTCAAATTTATTTGGTGGTATTGCCTCAATGCAACTGAAATAAACACTAAATATTCACACATTCTTTTTTCTCTGCTTTTTCTTCTTTTTCTATTTTTTTCTCTCTTTTTTTCATTATTTTTCTCTTTTTTACTTTTCTTTTCTTTTTTCTATGTATAATTTTTCTTTTACACATCACAAGCTAGCACACATTCATGAACTTTATTGAGGAGTTATTAGGGATTGGTGCTACTCAAGAGACATTGGGTGACTTATTTGGTGGAAATGCCTCTTCATGGCACCGGGAGAGACGGATAAGATAGTGTATTTCTGACCTTGACATCAATACCCTCCTTCAGCTGAGGTTTCCGTGAAGAATGGTCATAACCATCCATCTTAGCCCTAGTTTTATAAAAACTGACTCTCTACGTATTTGCCTTATTTGGTGGCTATCAATATTTCGCACAAAAATGTATATGCAGGAACCGAGAGTGAAAACTATACCTAATCTCTGAGTATCATCACCTAATTATCTAGGATTCTGGATTCCCTGCACTAATCTTAGAGCACCAGTACACTCTACTCTCATCTCACACTATTTGGTAGATTTTTGGAGGAAAATCTATCTAGCTCCAAAACATTGTCCAAGAGTTCAGGAAAAGAAGCACTGCTTGTTTTCGATAGACTAATGATGTTTATCAGCCTTCATCGTGAATCCACTACAGATTCTACGTGTGTGTGAAAAATTGTATTGGATTCTTGATTACAAGAATCAACTAGAGGATAAAATCCCTAATGCATTCTCTTAATAAGATAATCTTATTCATGGATGCACCATGTATATATGCTATAAACAAGTAACCTCTTATATTCTTATTTCATGAAATTTCCCTTATCGGTTTACATTCAGGTTGACCCAAGATTTAGAACAAAAGGTGAGCGGATGAGTCGGAAATGGCTGTTGCAAACGATTTTTATCTCCCATGCGAAAATTGGAGGTGGAGTCAGTTGTTCTTTTACTTAGGGCCCTAAAGTACGTTTGACATGCAGCTCCGAGGTTTTCCTAAATGTTGGCATAAAAATTTTCAGTTTTGTCGTATCTACCCCCCATGCCTAAGCTCTTGCATGTCCTCATGCATGAATATAAAAGAAAATAAATACAAATAGGGAGTAAATGGGTCGAAATCACTTGGCATTGCTCCTGAAATTTAACATTCAGCGCCGGCCAACCTGATAGTATGCAATATGAGAAAAGGAAATATGCTAAAAGGAAAATATGTATAAAAATGGTATGTATAGGTGATGGATGCAGAGTAGATGCTGAGTTTAACGCCTCCAGCTGGCCGAAAACTCAATCACATGTCCTCAATAAGATGAATGACATCATCAACTGGAGGAGGTTCCTAGGCCAAAAATGGCTTGAGGCACTGGCCATTGACTGTGGAGATATGCCCAGATTTTGCATCCATGATTTGGATCGCTCCATTGGGATAAGGGTGAATCACAATATAAGGGTTAGTCCACTTGGACCTGAGATTCCCCACAAAGAGCTTCAGTCATGAATCAAACAACCAGACCTGCTGGTTGGGTGGGAATGCTTTCCTCCGGATGAGGCGGTTATGAAAGGTCTTGGTCTTATCCTTGTATATCGATGCATTTTGATAGGCCTCCCACCGGATCTCTTCTAATTCGCTAAGCTGGAGTTTCCTTTCGTGACCTCCCGCATTGAGGTTAAGGTTACACTTTCACACTGCCCAAAAGGTGGGGTGTTCTAGTTGGGCCTTACCATATACCATACGATATGGTGACATTCCGAGTGGGGCCTTGTAGGCAGTCCAATATGCCAAGAGTGCCTCGACTAATTTATCAGACCAGTTCTTCCTATCCGATCTAATCGTCTTTTGGAGAATCAGCTTAATCTGACGGTTAGACACTTCAACCTACCCATTGGTCTGTGGGTAATACGGGGTGGCTATACGGTGATGTACCCCATATTTCTTTAATAATGACCTAAAGTGTGCGTGGATGAAGTGGCTTCCCCAATCGCTAATCAGGGCACAGGGTATTCTGAATCTTGCGAAGATATATTCTCGTACAAAAGAAACAACGGTCTTATGATCAGCCATCTTGCCAGGACGGCCTTGACCCACATTGAGACATAGTCAATAGCTAGCAATATGTACTCGAAGCCATGTGAGTTCGGAAAAGGGCCCATAAAATCGATGCCCCAGACATTGAACACTTCTATGACCACGATGGGTTGGAGAGGCATCATGTCTCTCTTGGTCATAGAACCAACCGACTGGCATCGTCTACAACATTGGGCGTATTCGTGTGTATCTCTGAAAATAGTTGGCTAGAAGAATCCTGATTGCAAAATCTTTGCAGTGATTTTCCATCTCGAGAAATGACCACAACAAGCATCATTGTGGCAAAAGGATAACACACTTGGGATCTCAGAGTTTGGGACACATCTTCTAATAATTTAATCGGCTCCAATGCGGAAGAGCAGTGGGTCATCCCAAAGGTAGAACTTGGCCTTTGTAGTGAATTTGAGTTTCTGGTCCTTAGATAGGTTCGTGGGAATCTTGCCTATGAGAAGATATTTTGCGATATCCATGTACCAGGGGAACTCAACAGAGTGAATTGTCAAAAGAGATTCGTCCAGAAATTGGCTAGAAATAAGCAAAGAATAAAGAATGTTGGCTGAGTCCAGCCTAGATAGCTGATCCACCATAACATTCTGCTTTTCGGCTTTATCGCGGATTTCAATATCAAATTCCTGCAACGCAAGGATCCATCTAATAAGATGGGGTTTGGCATCCTTCTTTGCCAACAAATGCCAGAGGGTGGAGTGGTTAGTGAGGATGATAACTTTGGACCCTAATAGATAAGATTTGAATTTCTCCAACTTGAATACTGCTGCTAGCAGTTCTTTCTCGGTGACGATATAATTACGTTGAGCCTCATTCAAAGTCTTGCTAGCATAGTATATGATAAAGGGTTCCTTCTCTCGATGCTGGCCTAAAACAGCACCGACGACGAAATCTGAGGCATCGCACATCATCTCAAAATCAAGAGACCAATCGAGTGTTTGGAGAATCAAGGAATCAAAGATAGCGCTTCATAAAGTCTCAAAGGCATTGAGACACGAGGTGTTGAATTAGAAGGGGGTATCGGCTGCCAGGAGATTCATTGAAGGTCACGAGATTTTTGAGAAATCACGTATAAATCTCTGGTAAAATCCGACGTGACCCCAGAATGATTTGATTTGCTTGACCGAGCTAGGTAGGGGTAATCGGGATATGTTCTTAGATTTAGCTTGGTCGACCTCAAGTCTGTTTACAGAGATCTTGTGCCCTAGTACAATGCCATCCCTCACCATGAAATGGCCCTTTTCCCAGGGTAGTACTAGGTTTACCTTAATACATTGTTTCAGGATCTTGGTGAGGTTGTCAAGATAAGAATGAAAATCGTCTCCAAAAATGGAGAAGTCATCCATAAATACTTCCACGTAATCCCCAATCACGTTAAAGATGGCATTCATAAAATGCTGAAATGTCGCTGGTGCATTGCAGAGGTCAAAGGGCATCCGCTTGAAGGCGAATGTTCCAAAGGGACATGTGAAAGTGGTCTTGTCTTGATCCTTCGGGCTAATTGCTACTTGATTGTACCCGGAGTATCCATCCAAAAAGCAAAAGAAACTGCATCCAGCTAAGCATTCTAAGAACCGATCAATGAATGGTAAAGGAAAGTGATCCTTCTAGGTAGCATTGTTCAGTTTTCTGTAATCTATGCAAACCTTCCATGATGTCGTGGTGCTGATTGGGATGGATTCGCCCTTATCATTTTTCACGATGGTGAGTCCTACTTTCTTGGGCACCATCTTGATCAGACTCACCCATTGGCTATCAGAGATTGGGTATACAATGCTCGCATCCAGCCATTTGATGATCTCCTTCTTAACAACCTCTAGCATATCGGGTTTAGCCATCTTTTAGGTTGTCTCGAAGGTTTCACCTCCTCATTCGTGTAAATGTGATGAGTGCAATATGAGGGGAGAATAACGCGGAGATCAGCAATGCTCTACCCTATAGCAGCCCTATGGTCTTGTAGCATAGAAATCAGTTGATGCACCTATTCTTGGGTTAAGTGAGCGCTAATAATGACTGGGTATGTCTCACTTTCGCCCGAGAACACAGATTTAAATGAATCAGGTAGGGTCTTCAATTCAATCATGGGTGGGTCGGAGTCAGAAATGGGAATAGGAGGAACAGAATCGAAGGTGGGAATCTGATGATCCGGATGTGCATGAATTTCCATTGATTCGCTACCTATAAGATAGTTGGTCGTGACGGCGTTAATAGGAAACCCATTAGCTGTGGTCACATCTTCCTGCAACAACAGGGGTGATTCAGTAGTGTGTGGATCAGGATATCTAGAGTCAGGGGTGCTATGGTCAAAAACACACCCTAAACAATCGGATCCTTGGGGAGATATGTGCAGTGTAGTAGTTTGAGTCTCGTGTGGATCAATGTCCAAGAACCCTAATAGTGCAGACGAATGAGACATTGGGTCGTTGCAAAGGAGCCCAATGTTACACATTATACTGAATCTTCGTCTTCACCATCCTCCTCGATTCGATCACAGTCAAAGTTCCTTGATGCCTTGAATATGTCAAGTTGAAGTCGCTCATTACCTAGGGCTATCTCCATACACCCGAATGCACAATCAATGTTTGCTCGGGTTGTTGCCAGAAATGGACAACCTAAAATAATTGGTGCATCACGGAGATTAGGAGGAACCTCCATATCAGGAATGAAAAAGTCTGTGGGAAGCAGAATCCACAGACTTTTATGATCACGTTCTCAACCACCCCCCTTGGTGTTTTCACAAATCTATCTGCCAGCTGAATTGTGATCGAGGTGGGTTTCAACACCCCGAATCAGAATCGATTATATACTATAGTGGGAGTCAGGTTAATGGACGAACCTAGATCAAGAAGGGCTCGATCAAATGGAGAATCCTATAAGAAGCAGGATATAAGTGGGGTACCAGGATCCTTTTTCGTTGGCGGTAAGTCAGCTAGAATCATAGTGCTAGCCTCCTTTGACAGTACTTCCTGTCGTCCAATTCTTAGCTGTCGCTTCGGAGTATAGTAGTCATTATAGAACCTAGCGACAACAGGGATGTAATCAATGGCCCCAAGGAGAGGGACTTGAAAATGTACTTCCTTGAACATAGACTTCAGGTTCTCAAAATTTCGCATGTCCTTCTTCCATACTACATTTCATTTTAGATCCTCGGGAAAAGGAATAGGAATCTCAAGGTCAAGTGGCCTCTTGCCCTTATGCACCGTAGGTGGCTCCTGAGATGAAGGAGTCGAACCATCCTGCAGTGGAGGGCGAGAAAGATCAGGACCTGCCTGCCTATATGGTGGGTCGAATGTCTTCCTTCTACTCCTCAATGAGACAGCCTTCGCATCGACCTGCTGTCCATGAGGTGGTGGAGGAGCGGCAAAGGTATTTGGCCTTGGGCATAACCAAGTGGCATAGGAGGAACCTATAATATGGCATGTGCCTGTCCCTATGGTGCCTGAAACCTAGGCGAGGTGCCCTGGTTCTACACATATCGTGGGTTTGGGACAGGTTGGGAGGGCCAGGCTCCCTGGGTCCTATGCTCTTGTAGCAACTGCTTTTGCGTGTTTTGTATGTTCTGTATCTACTCGGCCATCGCCTTCATGATATGCAAGCTATCTTGTGTAGACTTTCGCATCGATTCTTGCAGCTCCTCTTTTAGTGCCTCCAAATCGGCTTGCTTTGGAGGGTGATTGGCAGCTTGATGCAGCGGCTGGTATATAGAATGGGGTTATTGCTGCCGAGATGGGAATGGCTACTACCTAGGGTACGTGTTCTGCGCATTCCCGTACTACCTGGTTTGGTAGTGTGGATCTTGATGTGGTCTCTGTGAGCTACCTGACCAGGAGAAGTTGGATGCTAGCACCAACCAAGGTTATACATCTCTGAGTATAGGTTATTACACCCGTATCCCTAAACAACACTAATGTCTTCTTAGGCCGACAATGTCTGAGGCATATATTCATCAAGGGGATACGTGTTATAATCATTGTGTAGTGTGTAACCCTGATCATACGGTGCCAGATCGGGATTGTTCGCGGGATCCTGATACACAGGGTCCCGTGAACATGGAGGAGGTGCATCTCGAGTGAGTAAATTAACTCGAGCAAGAAGGGCTCGGGGTGCATAAGAAGATTTAGGAGCAGCAGAGCTTCTGGGCAGCTCTGATCGAACACGAAGTACTTCATCAATTTTCTTTCCCAGCAGATCCATCTTACCTAGCTCCTTGGCGATGATGCTCATGTCAACTTGGATAGACTCTGCTTGAGCCTCCTAAACACTCACTTGTTGCTGTCCAGGTCGTTGGAATTGGTTCATCGACGCAGCATTCATCAAATTCTCCGCTAATGACTCGAACAAGTCAAATGCGTTGTTCTCATCTTTAGGGAGGAAGTTCCCACCACCGGATGCATCGGTCGGGTACCGATGTGTGTCGTCCATCCCATGGTAGAAAATTTGAGCTAAGTGCCATTTGGGGAGACCATGGTGCTGGCATTTCCTCAAGAGATCATGAAATTGGTCTTGGGCATCATGCAACTTCTCCTCAGGTCCTTGGGAGAAAGTCGTAATCGCACGCCTCATCGCCTTCGTGCGACCAATTGGGAAGAACTTCTATAGGAATTCACGTCGTAATTCTGACCATGTTCCAATCGACTTCTGAAACGCTGTGGGCAACCGGGTTTTATTGTTATAGCGTTGTAGTATAGCCAGTTATTGCCAACATTTCAAATATAAATTTTTTTACTCGGAAAATAAAAGAGTTCCCGAGGTCGAACTCAGGGAGCAAGTTGTATTCTAGAGATATACATGTTTCTTTTACAAAAATAAAGAAAGAGAGAGAGAAAGAATTTGTTGTCTTCTTTTCTCTTTGTTTTCTCCTCGTCTCAGATCTTCTTCTTCTTTGTCTGCAGAGGTGATGTTCTTCTTCTGCAGTGGTGATGCTCTTCTTCTTCTTCCAGCTGTTCCTGCTCTTCCTTTTTTTTCTGTCTTTCTTCAGATCTTCTTCTTTCTTCTTTGTTTTTCTTCTTTCAGTTCTTCCCTTGTTCTTTTGTGTTCTCCTCTGCCTCGCCTTCTTCTGTTGTTCTTCAGATCTCCTTCTTTCTTCTTTTCTTTTTCCAGTCAGGACGTCGCCCCTCCTTCTTTCTTCTTTTCCCTTCAGGACGTCGTCTGATTTCCAAATCAGACGACTTAAACTGCCTGTTGCTACAGTGTCTCCCTCAGCTTCCTTCTTCTTCCGCGGTTCTTCTTCTTCACCTGTGCCTGCACACTTCAGAGCTTACGTCAGAGGACAAAACCTACTCTACCCTCTCCCCCCGCGTCTCTCTCTCTCTGAAACCACTCTTGGGAAAGCTCTCCCAGAGCTGCCGGGTAATCGGGTTCGGGTCACGCCCGGGTCCAGGCCCACCGGCGTGCGTGGTGGGCGAGGAGTGCAGGTCAGTCTAAGTCGGGTCGGGTCAGGTCCGCGGGGCGTGAGCGCGGACGAGACCGGGTAACCGGGCGGGTGAAGGGGACCTCACCCCGTGTGCTGAGGCAGTAAGGCTAATGCACAAAATCAATTTAAACAGTGAAAAGGTTGTGAGGCTTACCGATGTGGGACTAAACGGAGACCTCTCCTCGCGTGCGCCTGCTGGGAGGCCGCATCCTAGCTTCTGCAGCTGCGGCTTCGATTTGCGTAGGTTGCTGGCTGGCTGCCTTCGCAAGACTCCCCGTAATCCGCAGCAGCTGGAGACCTGGAGTCCTCAAGCCTGGAGCGCGGGAGAAGCTGCTTCAATGTGCGTTAATGGCGGTCGAACCTCAAAACCTGTCGGACACGAATATGGCCTCTCGGCCTGATCAAACCACTGGGGAACCTTCGCCGTGGCACGGCGAAGGTGTGGAGCTGCGCGGCAAGCCGCAAGGTGGTGTCTGGCGGCAGCCCTAGGTTGGACTGCAACCGGAGGAATGGGTTTGTTCGGGGGAGCGTTACGGAGGTGTGGAGTGGCAGTGGAGGGGTGGGGGGTGCTCAGTGTGATGAGGCGGAGGTTCGGTGAGGGTCGGCGAGGTGTGTGAGGCTGTGGAGCGATGGGAACATCTCGCCGGAGGGTGGCCGGAGACGAAGGGGGTGACGATGGTCAGGGTCGGTCGAGGGCTTAATTGAACAAATTGAAACCGGGGAAAGAAAGAGGAGAGGAAGGGAAGTAGTTCTAACTTACTTGCAGGGACGAAGGGGGAGCAGTAGGGCGACAGTCGTATCGACTGTCGCCGGAGAAGAAGATGCTCAGGGAAAGGGGCGGCGGCGAGCAGAGAGCCGGAGAGGCGCCAGCTGGGTGCGGCGTGGCGCGGGAAGAGCAGGGGAGGAAGTCTCTGCTGCTGGTATTCCGGCAGAGCGAAGAGGAGGAGGGGGAGGAACCGCCGGAGCTGGTGAGCGTCTGCCGGAGAGAGAAGAGAGGAAAGTTGGGGGTTTTCTCCGTCAGATCCGAGCTGCCCCGGTCTGTGGAGCAACGGGGGGTATTTATAGGGATCAAAACAGGGAGGGAGGCGGAGGGAGACGACGTGTCTCCCTCGCCGGAGGATGGCCGGAGACGAAAACCCATACCGTTCGTGCGTTCGCACGGCCGGTATGGTGGGCTACAGCGACCAGGTGGGTGTCCCTGCGACGGCTGACAACGCAGGGCACCCCTGGTTTACTTGCCAGGCTTTCCCCCTCACCCTGCGCGGCGCCATGCTCCGCGCAAGGTCGCCGGAGCATGGTGCTGGCCGGTTTTGCAGGGGGGACCTGAATGCAAAGAACGAAGGAGAGTTAGGGGCCAAAATGCGACGGTTCAAAAGTTGAGGGCCAAAAAGTAAATATATGAGGACCAAAGTGTAAAGTCGGTCAAGGAGGTTTCTTCTTAGGCTCAAGTTTTTATACATGATTAATTAGGACCTAAGGAATCTGATGGTGAATTTTATTTCTATATTAAACCTTGTTTGACCGGTCAATTTATGCGAAAACCCAGATTAAGTTATTAATTGGGCATGGTTCTCAATGTAGGTCAAAATGGGTTCTGAAGGCCAAATTGAAGGTTCTAAACCCTAGAGATTATTTTTCTATGAATTTTAGAGGGTTTATTCTATTTTTACTTTGCCTCGAACCTCGTGAATTGAAGTGGGTTGTTTTAGGGTTACAGATTATCATTTAGTTCCTTGGAATTGCTGTAGCCCTTGCTAGATCATCTCATCCCACTTTTATTCTTATTAAGTTGCTTTGACCTATGTTTGGACCCTGAATTACCCTGTATGCAGATTATACTGGTAAAATTGCATTTTTACCCCTTATGACTTGTTTTCTCCTTAAACTCAGAATTCTCTGAGTTAAGCCTTTCCTTGAGTTATGTAGGAGCTTTTATCCTTTGTATTGGGTCAAAATGAGCTAGTTATGGCTCATGATGAGGTTCTCATCAACTTCCTGATGGTTTTGAACCAGTATGAAGCTTTATCCCTAAGAGAAAATGGAAATAGCTTCGTCAGAACAATTCCAAGATCTACGTCCTTGGGTCGAGTCATTTTCGCAATTCGACTCAGTTCCTCTAGATGTTGGAATGGATCCTCATTCGAGTTTCCATAGAAGTAATTCTAAATCAGCCCAATTAGATTGGGTTTGAGCTTGAATGCGTCTCCATCTGTGGGAATCTAGACTAGAGGTGCGACAATCTATGCTACCAGATCATAGAAATCCTGAAGCTGTTCTCCTCATGGTGGATGCTGCATTCTATCCAAAGTGTTCAAGATTCGTTCTATACTCTGTATCTGTCGTTCCTCAGATTCAATGACCTGGGCTTCCAGACGAGCCATCGGGTCCAGATTTGCTGAATCCTGACCTGGTCAAGGTCCAGGGTTAGCCATTGCGGCTAAGCAGAAAGAAGAAGAGGGTGGGGAAGAAGATGGCCCAAGCGAACTGACTCGCCTCCTTAAAAGTGGCTCCCAAGGTCCAACCAATTGAGGTCTAAGTGACCTTCCTCGCATGCACCAACCAACCCTTAGGTTGGTGTAGCCAGCCAGACATGGCTAAGGCCTGTCAATCAGATGGTCTTTATGATTAGATGACTAGATTTTTTGTTTAAAATTATAATTCCTAAAGAGAAAATTCATCGTTCAATCGATTAAAAGTAATTCCCACCTCTCAAGCTAACCTAGCTAGTTTGGTTACGAGGGACTACGGGGAAGGTTCTTCCTTCAGCTTACACCTTCAATTCTTTTGACCCTCGAGCCACGGTCGTTTGACACTACCCCACAGACTTAGTCACCAGGTTTGGCAAGAGCAATTGAAACCACCTAGTAGTACAACAACGAATTCGGGTTTATTCTATGTTTTACAATTTATTTTAACCATTTTTTTTTCAATGGGGTTTGGTGAGTGGCCCACAAGGTGTCCAAGCTCACTGGCCATACACTAGACTTGACTAAGTCTTGGTTAGCCCAAATGTGTGGTCTCTAGAGTGTAACCCTAAAGGTGTAACCTAGGGTTCACGCAATTCTAAGGTTTTTTTTCTTTCTTCTTTAGCTGACCACGAAAATAAGAACAATTCTCTGATAAAAATTGGAATCCGAATAAGTTGTAATTTAGCAAGTAGATTCTTTTTCAATTATCTTTTAAGAAAATATTTTTTTATAATTTTTACTATTTCAATCAAAATTTTAGAGATTTTTAAACGTCAAGGGGTCAGATTTGGAATTTTGACCCCTGGTCAATTTTTTGCTTTGAAACTGTATCAAATGATCTTCAAAATTTTAGAAAAAATATGTAAATTAAAGCCAATGAGATTAGATTGCAAACCCCACCATTTTTAGTTAAAACAGATTCGTGGATTGCTCATAATTGATTTTTGAATTTTGAAAATTTTCAAATTTGCTTCAGTTTGACCCCCTTTCACATCGTGAATTTTTAAAAATCTTCTACTTTGAATTTCTTCAAATGAATGGCGTCGTTTAAAAGATGGTTTGAAAATTAAGGTATAGCCCAAATTTCAAAATTTTTCGCTCTTTAATTTTTTGGCAATTGAATTTTTAAGTCAGAATTTGAAATTTGGCCAAAAATTAGAGAATGGTGGGAAAGCTTTTAAAAGGTGTTTAAATTCAAAATTCAAACTATCCACCAAAATGATTCTTTTTTTGTCAAAAACTTTTGAATTTTTTTTTTAGGGGAAAAGCTTTTTTTTAAGCAAAATAACCTAAGATTCAAATAGAGACCTAATTTAACTACCTAAACTCTATTTTTTCTATTTTTTTCACAAAAATAAATTGGCTTTTTCTTTTTTCAAATGAAATTGCTAGAAGAAAATCTAACCTAGGGTTCGAAAAAGGAAAATCCTAATCTAAGAGGAGATGTGTGTGCAGATCCCATTTTTCCTACTTTCCTGCACATCCAACAAACAAGCTGAGGAATATTTGTCACTAAATGCTCAAAAGATCAAAATCAATTTCGTTGCCTCCCCAACAATGACACCATTTGACAGATAGTGTTTCTCGGGCATGTTTTGAAAATAGAGATCTCGTCATAGTATAGTGCGCGAAAACGCTTGTTAAAAATAATTTATAAAATAACGAGACTTGAGTGCCGATCATTCATCTTTGGGAGCCGTTTAGAAATGTAGATTTGAATTTGATCTAGCTAGCTCTAATTATTCAGATATGCATGCCAGTTTACAATAATTCACATTGATGCACGGCATGCTTAGTTGCAAAAGAATACAAATTTCGCACATGCAACTTTAATCATAAGGAAATATGGCAATCAGCTCATGGTGATTTTCACACATAGACTTAGAGATATATAAAAGATGATTTCATTGATTGCATCATGGTGGCTACAGAGTGAAGCTCACGGAAACCTTGTATAGGAAAGCGTGAAAGCAAAAACTTAGATAATAGAAAACGACTGCATACATGAATCTATGGGGGGGATTATGCACGCATCATTGGGGGAGAATGTAGAACTACACTACTAAGCAATAATAAAGCTATAAATTTATGAAGAACTATTCTACTTAGCTAATAGAAATAAGGGCATTCAGAGGTGGCTCCGATGGCCTTTGACTTGGTTGAGAGGAGAAGGAGGGGCGGCCAATAGTGCTTAGGCCGGCCCTTGGAGAGAGGTTGGAGGTGATCTAAGCCTGTCATGGAGGTGATGGAGATGCCATGGTGTGCTCGTGGAGATGGAGGTGGAGTAATGGAGGTGGAATGAAGCTAAAACTAGATGGAAGGCTAGATGGGTGCAAATGGACACCCAAAAGTCCTTTAAGTAGACCCAAGGGAGCCCCTCTAGAGAAGTGTGGAACTCCCTAGAGAGGCCTATGGTGGGAGATCGTGGGAGAGTGAGAGAGAGGATGGATGGGTGGTTTTTAGATCCACATTTGGTGGATCTAAAAATTGAATGCTTCTTGGTTGCTATTTTTAACAACCAAGGCAACAACACATGGTAGAGAGTTCTAGAGAACTCTAGGCTAGGTATTTTTGTGTAGATGGTGTGTGTGGGTGTGTGTGGGTCAAAATCTAGGTGGCTAGGTTGATCAGGTTAGGTTCTAGTGGGTTTGGGTCAAGGTAGGTCTCAAATTCGGGTTGTAAACCCTAATTCACTAAGGTAAAATGCAATTAAACTTGATACAAGTTTAATTGGATGTGTGAAAACCTAATTGATAGTAAAATAACTCAATTAAGTTAGGTCTAGGTCAATTGGACTCTCACTAAGTCCAATTGAATAGTGTGTGCTGAGATCAGAGCTTAATTGGACTCAATGAGTCCAATTGAATAGGCTAATGGAATTGACTAAGATCTAAGTCAATTAGGTTTAGTGAGGACCTAACTAGGTCCTTAGGGAGGTCTAGAGGTGATGTACTAGGGCTAAGGTGCCTTAATATAGGTTCCTAGGTGATCAGAATTGGGTTTAGGGACCTAAGAACTCAAGATTAAGGCTTCAATTCCAAAACAGGAAATGGAGAATAGTTCTGGATGTCCAATAAAGTTGTCAAACATCTTATAATGAAAAATCAGATGTCCAGACTTATTGTCTGGATGTCCAATCAAGGTTAGGAGGGATTCTGGGTTCTGTCTTGGGTATTTTGTAGAAATTGGATGTCTGACCAAGTGTCTGGACATCCAATAATGCTGCAAAAGTGGGTTTTAGGTGTGCGGGTTATGGTTAAGGGTTTAGGACTCTTGTAACTCATCTGGATGTCCAGATAGAGGCTGGAAATAGGGTTTTAGGGCTTTTTAGGGTACAGTGACCTAATCTAAGTGTGGCTAAGGCTTGGGGAAGCTTCTAGGCTATCCTAGGGCTAGAATGGACCTAAGTTTTTCATAATTTACTGCTTTATTCTTGCCTAACAGAATAGCATACCTCAACCCCTTACATTATTGTCTACTACATCTTATTCTAGGTCTTCTACTCCAGCTCTGCTGCAACTCTATCTTCAGGTCCAGCTTCAGATCTAGTCTTAGATTCTGCTACTGAGCTTCTTATTTCCTGCAATTTTTATAATGCACCTAATTAGTATATTATAGCATTATTGTATTCATAGCTATATGAAGAACAGTAAAGATACTAATAATGCTTATGCATGCATGAACTACCCTAACTTATGCTAAGTCCTAGCCTAATTTAGGTCAATTAAGATCTATGATTGTTGCGCAATCATACCCCCATGCCAAAATCTTACTAGTCCCTAGCAAATGCAAAACTAAATTATTCACATAAGGGTCCCTAAGGGGTTGATTATTTTATCAAGTGTATGCTTAGAGATTTTTCTCCTTTTTGTTTTCATCCTATATTCTAGAAATCCAGACAAATGTGAAAGTGCAGCTATGTAGCTTTTGCAACAGATTCAAGTGAAAGACCTGATTCACCTCTAAAGCCTGTACTTGACCCCTAGTAGAATTCTAGCGGGATAGGTGGACTTCTTCCTTCTGGGTGTTTAAGATATTCTATGAATTCCACCCCAGCTTTAAGCTTGGGTAGAGAATGTCTGAGGGATACAAGATTTTATTTGGTGACTCATTCTCACTTGGTGCTACATAGAGATTAGTACTTCAGAATCTAGATTCTTGGATTTTTAAGTAACTCAACTTAGAGAAAGGCAAGAAAAACTATGCTCTCTTCTGGTTCCTTTGTATTCATTCTCTCATTCTCTCTTTTATTATTATTATTATTACTATTATTTTAGAGCTTACAATCTCACCAGATTCTTACGTATGATCCATATTTGGTGGTCTCACTTGGCAGTAACACTTTAATTGAGTTCTCATAACCTTAACACTAAGTCGGAATTCCTCAGCTAGTATTCGAGCGGTTAGAAACACAGAAAAATAGGTTAAGGCCGTATTTGGTGGGTCTCAAATTTATTTGGTGGTATTGCCCCAATGTAATTGAAATAAACACTAAATATTCACACACTCTTTTCCCTTTGCTTTTTCTTCTTTTTCTAAATTTTTTTTCTCTTTTTTCTTCATTGTTTTTCTTATTTTTTCTTTTTCTTATTTTTTCTATGTATATATATTTTTTTACACAACACAAGCTAGCACACATTTATGAACTTTATTGAGGAGGCATCATTAGGGATTGGTGGTACTCAAGAGACATTGGGTGGCTTATTTGGTGGAAGTGCCTGTTCACAGCATCGGGAGAGACGAGTAGGATGGTATATTTCTGACCTTGACATCAATACCCTCCTTTAGCTGAGGATTCCATGAAGAATGGTCATAACCATCTATCTTAGCACTAATTTTACGAAAACTCGCTATCTGCATATTTGCCTTATTTGGTGGCTTTCAATATTTCGCACAAAAATGTATACGTAGGAACCGAGAGTGAAAACTATGCCTAATCTTTGAGTATCATCACCTAATTATCTAGGATTCCAGATTCCCTGCACTAATCTTAGAGCACCAGTACACTCTACTTGAGAGGCGCCAGCTGGGTGCGGCGTGGCGCGGGAAGAGCAGGGGAGGAAGTCTCTGCTGCTGGTATTGCGGCAGAGCGAAGAGGAGGAGGGGGAGGAACCGCCGGAGCTGGTGAGCGTCTGCCGGAGAGAGAAGAGAGGAAAGTTGGGGGTTTTCTCCGTCAGATCCGAGCTGCCCCGGTCTGTGGAGCAACGGGGGGTATTTATAGGGATCAAAACAGGGAGGGAGGCGGAGGGAGACGACGTGTCTCCCTCGCCGGAGGATGGCCGGAGACGAAAACCCATACCGTTCATGCGTTCGCACGGCCGGTATGGTGGGCTACAGCGACCAGGGGGGTGTCCCTGCGACGGCTGACAACGCAGGGCACCCCTGGTTTACTTGCCAGGCTTTCCCCCTCACCCTGCGCGGCGCCATGCTCCGCGCAAGGTCGCCGGAGCATGGTGCTGGCCGGTTTTGCAGGGGGGACCTGAATGCAAAGAACGAAGGAGAGTTAGGGGCCAAAATGCGACGGTTCAAAAGTTGAGGGCCAAAAAGTAAATATATGAGGACCAAAGTGTAAAGTCGGTCAAGGAGGTTTCTTCTTAGGCTCAAGTTTTTATACATGATTAATTAGGACCTAAGGAATCTGATGGTGAATTTTATTTCTATATTAAACCTTGTTTGTCCGGTCAATTTATGCGAAAACCCAGATTAAGTTATTAATTGGGCATGGTTCTCAATGTAGGTCAAAATGGGTTCTGAAGGCCAAATTGAAGGTTCTAAACCCTAGAGATTATTTTTCTATGAATTTTAGAGGGTTTATTCTATTTTTACTTTGCCTCGAACCTCGTGAATTGAAGTGGGTTGTTTTAGGGTTACAGATTATCATTTAGTTCCTTGGAATTGCTGTAGCCCTTGCTAGATCATCTCATCCCACTTTTATTCTTATTAAGTTGCTTTGACCTATGTTTGGACCCTGAATTACCCTGTATGCAGATTATACTGGTAAAATTGCATTTTTACCCCTTATGACTTGTTTTCTCCTTAAACTCAGAATTCTCTGAGTTAAGCCTTTCCTTGAGTTATGTAGGAGCTTTTATCCTTTGTATTGGGTCAAAATGAGCTAGTTATGGCTCATGATGAGGTTCTCATCATACCCCCATGCCTAGCTTTTGCTAGTCCCTTAGCAAAAACTTAAGGTTTCAACCCTTGTTCTAGACCATGAAGTTCTTAATAGCTTTAGATAAGTGCTTTTTTATTTGAGCTTAGATTAGGTTAGAATGCTGACCATAGGCCTAAAAGGTACTCTAGTACCAATCAAGATCCAAATCTGTCTAGCCTTAGCCTCAGTCTCTAGCAAAGGTTTTTAAGGTCCACAAGAACTAACCTAAGGTTTATTGGACTTTGTGGTTAAAGCACCCGTGCTTGAAATGATTTTAGCCCTGGCTCAGTTCGCAGTGCGTTTGTAAGAGAGAGATAGAAAGTTTTTCTGTTTGGAGAGTTTTCTCTCTCTTTTTCTTTTTAGTTCTAGCCTAGGATTGGCTTTTCAACACGGTCTGTATCAGATTCCTTGCTCCCATCATCAATCCTCAAGGGTTCCTGGCGATCGATGCTTCGAGATAGCACCGCCCATGGCAACCCCCGGAACCCTGGCTATTGAGATTTCGAGATAATCCCACCCATGGTGTTCCGTGGCCGAATCCAGACCCTGGCAATTGACACTTCGAGATAATGCCATCCATGGAATCTGAACCAGCAGAGTGCTTACATGCCCCCAGTAGGATATGTAAATATCCTAAGAGACAAGCACTGAGGAGATGATATTTTGTTACGCATCTTCGAGGGGATTTCCCGCCTCTCCGCGCTGGGAACTCGTCCAAATCAACTTGTGTTGATCGGCCGCTCCTATTCTAGGTGTTCTTTTCAGAATTTTGCGATGCTTCTGCGTGATTCTAATTTTTACGCTTACTGAACCAGGCTGTGTGTGAGGTTAGGGTGCTTAGGTTACTGAGTCCCGTAAATCAAAAATTAGTTAACGAGGCCAAATACTCCCTAAGCCTTAGACCTAATACTTCAGCTTTTCATTTTCCTCAACCTCTTGAGGAGTGTCTAGATCTTAATGGGTACTAAGAGTCTATTCAAGAATGCCTAAGGTTTGCGTTCTTACTAATCTCATTATGCACTTTTCAGTTATTTCCTTGAATGAGGTCTAGAACTTAGGTTAATTCCTTAGTTCCTTACTAATGACTATCACCTTTTCTTATAATTTTGTGCTCCTTTTTCATTTTGTTTCTTTTCTCCTTCTTCACAAAATTTCCTTCTCCTCTTTTCCTCTTATTCTTTTTCGAAAAATTTTTTTAATTTTTATGGTTTTTTTTTTTTTTTTTGGCATATGTGAATTTTTTTTGTTTGAAACCTTTTCTTACAAGTTTTGCACTTCCATACCCCCCCATGCCTAAGATTTGCAATGTCCTCATTGTAACCTAGGGGGTTTTTATTTAACTTAGTTCATTCCTTAAGACAGAAATTTGGATGAGTGGATGGGTCGGGTTGAATTTTTGCGGACGATTTCTAATCCCAGATGCAAGCATCTGAGGTGGGGTCGGCTGTCTACAAGGGTGAACTTTGAGTGCAAAAAGGTGTCAGAACAAGTTTCAGGTTTTCAAAGAGAATGACGGGCTGCCTCTCGTTAAGCGCTGAGTTTTACGCCATCGGCTGGGCGCAATAAGCTCAAGGGGAAAGGAGGATATAAGATGCCTCAGCCAAATCAGTAGAAGTTACATCAATGAACGGCTTGAGTCTCTGACCGTTCACGATGAAAGGTTCAGAATCGTGGCTGAGTGGACTGATTTCGATTGCTCCATTTCCAAAAACCTGTCGGACCAAAAATGGTCCGACCCACTTGGATCTCAGTTTTCCTGGGAAGAGTTTTAGTCGGGCATCAAAGAGTAGGACCTTTTGACCAGGATGAAAGATCTTTCTCGAGATGTGTTTGTCGTGGAAGGCTTTAACCCGCTCCTTGTAGATTTGCGAGTTCTCGTACGCGTCTAGGCGTAATTCATCGATCTCGCTGATTTGGAGTTTTCTGTGGGTCCCAGCCTTGGAAAGATCTAGATTACAGTTCCGTACTGCCCAATAGGCTTTATGCTCCAGTTCTACGGGAAGGTGGCATGCCTTTCCGTACACCAGTCTAAAGGGAGACATGCCCAATTGGGTCTTGTGGGCGGTCCTATAGGCCCACAATGCTTCCGGAAGTCGGGACGACCAGTCCTTCCTGTCAGGTCGAACAGTGACTTGCAGGATTTTCTTGATCTCCCGATTAGACAGCTCAGCTAGACCATTAGTTTGGGGGTGGTAAGGAGTAGAGATTCGGTGAGACACCCCGTATTTGGTCATCAGTGACCTAAACTGAGCATTTGTGAAATGGGTCCCTCCATCAGAGATTATTGCACGAGGAATCCCGAACCTTGAGAAAATGTGTTGATGAATGAATTTGAGAACGATTTTGTGATCACAGGTTCGGGTCGGTATGGCTTCGATCCATTTGGACACGTAGTCCACAGCCAACAGAATGTATTCGAAACCATCCGAAACAGGAAAGGGGCCCATAAAATCAATCCCCCAAACATCAAAGATTTCGCATACTAGAATCGGTTGCATAGGCATCATGTCGCGATGGCTCATGTTGCCCAAAGTCTGGCAACGACTGCATGCCTTGCAGTGATTGTATGCGTCTTTGAACAGTGTGGGCCAGTAAAAGCCGCACTGGAGGACTTTTGATGCGGTTTTATGCCCGGCGAAATGGCCACCGCATGCCTGGTCATGGCAGAAAGAGAGGATATTGTTGAATTCCCCTTCCGGGACACATCTCCGGATGATCTGATCGGCACCTATGCGGAAGAGGTACGGGTCTTCCCAAATGTAATACTTGGCATCGGAGCATAATTTGTCTTTCTTGGCCTTCGGCCAATCGGAGGGGATCTGATGAGATGCCAAGTAATTTACTACATTAGCAAACCATGGAAGGCTAGTACCAATAGTCAGCAGGTGCTCATCGGGAAAATGCTCAGTGATGGGTCCGGAAGGGTCAATTATTTCAGAAGGAAGACGGGACAAGTGATCAGCTACCACATTTTGCTTTCCCGCTTTGTCGCGAATCTCAAGGTCAAATTCTTGCAACAGCAAGATCCATCGGATTAATCGAGGTTTCGCGTCCTTCTTTGCAAGGAGATGCCTCACAGCTGTGTGATCCGAGTATATGATGACACGGGAACCCAGAAGGTACGATCTGAACTTTTCTAGGGCAAATACTACAGCTAGCAGCTCTTTCTCAGTAACCGTATAGTTACGCTGAGCCTCATCGAGTGTTTTGCTGGCGTAGTAAATGGCTACAGGTTTCCTGTCAATTTTCTGCCCCAAAACCGCTCCTACAGCGAAGTCGGATGCATCGCACATGATCTCAAAGGGTTGAGACCAATCAGGGGACTGTAGGATCAGGGCTTGGGTGACTCGGTCACGCAGGATTTCAAATGCTTGAGTGCATTCCTTGGAAATTTCAAAAGGAACATCCTTGGAGAGAAGAGTGGTCAGGGGGCGCGCGATTTTTGAAAAATCAGGGATAAATCGTCGATAAAAACTGACATGCCCTAAAAAGGAACGGATGTCCCTGATCGAGCTAGGCATAGGAAGGTGAGAAATCAGATTAACCTTAGCTCGATCCACTTGGATACCTTTCTCCGAAATTGAGTGTCCCAGGACAATTCCCTTAGGCACCATGAAATGGCTCTTTTCCCAGGAAAGAACCAAATTCACATCGATGCACCGCCTGAGTATCTGGACCAAGTGTTGGAGGCAATCGTCGAATGATGCTCCGAAAACTGAAAAGTCATCCATGAAGACTTCCAGATAATCACCTACCATATCTGAGAATATGGCAAGCATGCATCGCTGAAAAGTAGCGGGTGCATTGCAAAGACCGAAAGGCATCCTTCGGAAATCGTATGTTCCGAAGGGGCAGGTGAACGTGGTCTTTTCTTGGTCCTCAGGATGGATTGCCACCTGGTTATAACCGGAGTACCCGTCAAGAAAGCAGAAGAACCTATTTCCCGCAAGTTTTTCAAGAATTTGATCAATGAAGGGTAGTGGGAAATGATCCTTCTTTGTGGAGGAATTTAGTCGGCGGTAATCTATACAGACTCTCCACGAGTTGGCTAATCGGGTAGGAATGATTTCTCTGGTCTCAGTCGTTATAGTGGTGAGTCCTGCCTTCTTGGGCACGACCTGAATTGGGCTCACCCAACGACTATCGGAGATCGGGTAGATGATCCCGGCATCTAACCACTTGATGATCTCCTTTTTCACGACCTCCTGCAGATTGGGGTTTAAGCGTCTCTGCATTTCACGAGAAGGTCGTGTGCCCTCTTCTGAATAGATATGATGAGTACAATAAGAGGGACTTATTCCAGTCAAATCATCGAGAGTCCCTCCGATGGCTCTGCGATGTTGCTGGAGGACAACAATCAGACGGGATTCCTGTTCAGGACTGAGGTTGGAATTGATAATCACAGGAAGGGTCTGATTAGAACCCAAAAAGATGTATTTCAAGTGAGCAGGAAGGGGTTTCAGTTCGAGGATGGGGTTTTCAGCAGCAGCGGGTGGTTCAGTATAGATGTGAGGTTCAAGGGTGGGAGTTACTGGGTTGTTCATATCTGGATTCGACTCCTCTGTTTGCGGGTCAAGATCCTTCTGTGGTTGATGAGGCATACTCGAGTCATTCTGGAGGTGTGATTCATCAACCAAAGTCTTGATGTCACAAATTTGTTCGATGACGCCGCAATTAATTCCTTGTTGGGCCTTAAATATATCAATTTTCAGTGTTTGATCTCCAAACTTAAGCTCTATTTGGCCCTCCTCACAGCTGATGTTGGCTCTAGCAGTAGCCAAGAAAGGTCTCCCTAGAATGATTGGTGTATCCCTAGGGTTCTCAGGTGCATCCATATCTAAGACTATAAAGTCCACTGGAAAATAGAAATCCCGCACTCTTACAATAACATCCTCGAGAATCCCTTTTGGTGACTTTATAGATCGATCTGCTAATTGTAATGTCACCTTGGTTGGTTTTAGCTCAGATTCTTCTAGATGGTCAAGTAAGGATGTGGGTATCAGGTTTATGGATGCACCCAAGTCTAACAATGCTCTATCAAATTGGGTACCACCTATCTTACAGGAAATCAGGGGAGTCCCAGGATCTTTTGCCTTGGGTGGGAGTCTACTAAGGATTACAGAGCTGGCTTGCTCTGACAGAACAATTGGGCTCCCTCCCTTGGTTCGCGGCTTACGCTGGGGTGTACATATATTCTTTAGAAATCGTGCGTAAGCTGGTACGTGGCGGATTGCATCCATCAAGGGGATGTTTATGTGGACCTGCTCAAAGAGCTTGACCAGGTCCTCCTCAGGGGCCATGGGTTTGGTGGTCTTCTTTCCCTTGGTAAAGGCCTCGGGAAACAGGATCTTGGTTGGTTCTTCTAGGATAGGTCCAGGTTGTGGATCCGGAACAGCGGTATCTTGGATAACTATCCTAGGGTCATGGTTATCAGGCTTGGTGTGGTTTGGATAATGCGGGTCTTGAGTTGTTTTACCACTACGTGTTGTTACAGAATTTAATCCGGCCTGATTCTGGTTTGGGTTTGGTAAGAGGGGTGGCTGCTGCTGAAATCCCGCATAAGAAGTTGAGGCTTCCATCTCGTCTGGAGATGGAGCAGTAGGGGCCTGATAAATCCATTGAGCGTGGCCTAAATTTGGATTCATAACGCGCTTCTGGGTTGGCACGTTATTTAGGTTAGGAAGAGGTTGGGAAGGGAGTGTGCCTGGCTGGCGAGAATTTTCCAACTGGGCCAGTTGAGTTTTAACTTCAGTAAGCTCGTCCTTGTGCTGTTTTTGAATAGCCGCATTCGTTTTTTGAATGTCAGCCAGAGTCTGAAGGATTAGGGACATTTGATCCTGATTTGGCCCTGATGGATAAGTAGGGTTGGGCCGAGGCTGAGGCGGCTGGTAATGACGAGAGGGCTGTGGGCGGGACTGAAAAGGTGGTCTTTGGGTTTGGGAATTTCCCGCCCACTGAAAATTGGGATGGTTTCGCCATCCAGGGTTGTAAGTGTTGGAGAATGGGTCGTTCTGGATGGCGTTGAGGTCCTCGCAGGTCTGAGGAACCTCCTGAGAATCAGGGAAAGGGGGAATGGAGTTCCCCCGGCTGGTGTAGAAAGGATCGGATGATCCTCCGATCCAAGAATCAGATGGGGATGGATATGGATCCATCCCAGGGGAAGGTCGGTGGAGGATGTTTTGCACAGTTTCCTGTGTGGAAGGAGGTTGTGCAAAGGAGTTACGCGCGGAGGTGGCTCGCTGCAAGTGCTGAGTCAGCTCATCCACCTTCTTTTCAATGATTGAGACCTTCTCCAATCGACTGGCCATTAATTCCAGGTCGACTGATGCGAACAGGCCCTGCGTCTCATGTGCTCCCTTAAGATTCGTCGCTGCGCGGGTATTCGTCCTGTCGAATAATCCCATGAAGTCATTGTTGATGGAGTTCTCGCACATGTTTTCGAGAATCTCCCATACGGTGTCTTCATGTTGACCCATGATGTTTCCTCCGCAAGTTGCATTGACGAAAAGGTGGATGTCCTCACGGAGTCCCTGGTAAAAAGATTGGACTTGTTCCCATTTAGGAACTCCATGATGGGGGCACTTTCTCATGAGATCCTGAAAGCGATCCCATGCCTCATGGAGAGGTTCTCCTGATTGTTGAGTGAAGTGTGTAATCTGATGGCGCAAGGCGTTGGTCCGACCAACGGGAAAAAACTTTTTCAAAAATTCGGATTGAAGTTCTTCCCAAGTGTTGATCGGCCGGGTCTGAGTTTGATACCAATGGGCGGCCTTGTCCATAAGAGAAAAGGATAACATCTTCATGAGAAGAATATCCCGATTTTGCGCATCTGATCCAAAAGTGTGGGCCAGATGCTTTAGCTGTTTGATGTGCTGGAAGGGATCTTCAGAATTAAGCCCATGGAATTTAGGTATAGCATGAATCATGTTGGGCTTTAATTCGGAATCAGGTCCTCCAGTCGGGATTCTGACTCGAGGCTCAATGGCCACCGCAGCAGGATTGTAGTGGTCTCGCATCATAGGACGCTGTGGTGGGTGCACGAAGTTTTGGAAGAGGTCATTGAGTCGCTGGAGCTGGTGTTCCAAATTATTTTCTTCCTCAACTGGCTGAGCCATGATGGGGGAAGAAGAACTTGGTTCTGAATCAGAAGAGAGAATAATGTGAGGGTGTTGCTGCACAAACACGGGCGTCGAGGCTTGGCCTTGACGAGAGCGAATTTCTAAAGGAGGTCTTAAGGGTGGTCTTAGGGACCTCCTTCCGTACATGCACTGTTGGAAGAGGTAAGTTTAGAAGGTGCTGGACCCAATCAAGACACCCAAAAATGTGTTGGGTGACTATAGAGGTGCGGGGCAGATGGACCGCTTGATCAGAAAGATCGTCCACCTGAGAATTACCTGGGCAGCCAGAGAGGGAGAGTCCCGCGAAGACCCCTACACGGTAGAGCGTCCCCACGGGTTACAGGGTTTCCCCCACCCGACCTCTCTTGTCACTGCGGTTCCAGGTAGACCAGAATGGGGATCTTGACCTCTTAAGTCTACCAATTTTAAGATCAGGGTGCTTAAGGTTTCACTTGAACTTTAGTCTTTTTAAGTGCAAAGAGTGACCTAATTTAAGGTTGGTTGACCCAAGGGGTCAACTTTACCTCTTGTTTTCTTTGAGAGCTTTTAGGACTTGTCTTTTAGGGTTCAAGTGTTTAGAGAGCCAATTGTTTTAGGTTTTCTTTTGAATAGGTATTTTCAATCAATGGTTTAGGCACACTTCTTTTGGATTTTCTCCATTCTTGATTTAAGTAGTGTGTCTCTAAAACCCTAATGTTGAATCTTATGTTGGCTCTACTTGGTCCAGTTAGTTCTTTGTTGGGTAATTAGGGCTCAAGCAAGAATGTGTTAGCCCTTAAATACCCTTAATAGTGTGCAGGACTAATGAGTTGAAAACATGCAACTCTTTATGGTTACTAAGTATGGAAGACAGGTTAGCCCTATATTGCTTGTTCTTTTCTTTTCTTCCTCTTTAGAGTTTAGGGGTTAATAGCGAGAGGAAAAATTTACCTATCCTCGGAATGGTTGTCGTGTGGTTTCTTGTCTTCTTGATTTCCTGTAGCTGCACAAAAGAGAGGAGATTATCAGAAATTAAAAAGAAACAGGAATGTTTACCTCTAGAATAGCCGTTGCTCCCCGGCAACGGCGCCAAAAATGAAACGCTGTGGGCAACCGGGTTTTATTGTTATAGCGTTGTAGTATAGCCAGTTATTGCCAACATTTCAAATATAAATTTTTTTACTCGGAAAATAAAAGAGTTCCCGAGGTCGAACTCAGGGAGCAAGTTGTATTCTAGAGATATACATGTTTCTTTTACAAAAATAAAGAAAGAGAGAGAGAAAGAATTTGTTGTCTTCTTTTCTCTTTGTTTTCTCCTCGTCTCAGATCTTCTTCTTCTTTGTCTGCAGAGGTGATGTTCTTCTTCTGCAGTGGTGATGCTCTTCTTCTTCTTCCAGCTGTTCCTGCTCTTCCTTTTTCTTCTGTCTTTCTTCAGATCTTCTTCTTTCTTCTTTGTTTTTCTTCTTTCAGTTCTTCCCTTGTTCTTTTGTGTTCTCCTCTGCCTCGCCTTCTTCTGTTGTTCTTCAGATCTCCTTCTTTCTTCTTTTCTTTTTCCAGTCAGGACGTCGCCCCTCCTTCTTTCTTCTTTTCCCTTCAGGACGTCGTCTAATTTCCAAATCAGATGACTTAAACTGCTTGTTGCTACAGTGTCTCCCTCAGCTTCCTTCTTCTTCCGCGGTTCTTCTTCTTCACCTGTGCCTGCACACTTCAGAGCTTACGTCAGAGGACAAAACCTACTCTACCCTCTCCCTCCGCGTCTCTCTCTCTCTGAAACCACTCTTGGGAAAGCTCTCCCAGAGCTGCCGGGTAATCGGGTTCGGGTCACGCCCGGGTCTAGGCCCACCGGCGTGCGTGGTGGGCGAGGAGTGCAGGTCAGTCTAAGTCGGGTCGGGTCAGGTCCGCGGGGCGTGAGCGCGGACGAGACCGGGTAACCGGGCGGGTGAAAGGGGACCTCACCCCGTGTGCTGAGGCAGTAAGGCTAGTGCACAAAATCAATTTAAACAGTGGAAAGGGTGTGAGGCTTACCGATGTGGGACTAAACGCAGACCTTTCCTCGCGTGCGCCTGCAGGGAGACCGCGGCCTGGCTTCTGCAGCTGCGGCTTCGATTTGCGTAGGTTGCTGGCTGGCTGCCTTCGCAAGACTCCCCGTAATCCGCAGCAGCTGGAGACCTGGAGTCCTCAAGCCTGGAGCGCGGGAGAAGCTGCTTCAATGTGCGTTAATGGCGGTCGAACCTCAAAACCTGTCGGACACGAATATGGCCTCTCGGCCTGATCAAACCACTGGGGAACCTTCGCCGTGGCACGGCGAAGGTGTGGAGCTGCGCGGCAAGCCGCAAGGTGGTGTCTGGCGGCAGCCCTAGGTTGGACTGCAACCGGAGGAATGGGTTTGTTCGGGGGAGCGTTACGGAGGTGTGGAGTGGCAGTGGAGGGGTGGGGGGTGCTCAGTGTGATGAGGCGGAGGTTCGGTGAGGGTCGGCGAGGTGTGTGAGGCTGTGGAGCGATGGGAACATCTCGCCGGAGGGTGGCCGGAGACGAAGGGGGTGACGATGGTCAGGGTCGGTCGAGGGCTTAATTGAACAAATTGAAACCGGGGAAAGAAAGAGGAGAGGAAGGGAAGTAGTTCTAACTTACTTGCAGGGACGAAGGGGGAGCAGTAGGGCGACAGTCGTATCGACTGTCGCCGGAGAAGAAGATGCTCAGGGAAAGGGGCGGCGGCGAGCAGAGAGCCGGAGAGGCGCCAGCTGGGTGCGGCGTGGCGCGGGAAGAGCAGGGGAGGAAGTCTCTGCTGCTGGTATTCCGGCAGAGCGAAGAGGAGGAGGGGGAGGAACCACCGGAGCTGGTGAGCGTCTGCCGGAGAGAGAAGAGAGGAAAGTTGGGGGTTTTCTCCGTCAGATCCGAGCTGCCCCGGTCTGTGGAGCAACGGGGGGTATTTATAGGGATCAAAACAGGGAGGGAGGCGGAGGGAGACGACGTGTCTCCCTCGCCGGAGGATGGCCGGAGACGAAATCCCATACCGTTCGTGCGTTCGCACGGCCGGTATGGTGGGCTACAGCGACCAGGTGGGTGTCCCTGCGACGGCTGACAACGCAGGGCACCCCTGGTTTACTTGCCAGGCTTTCCCCCTCACCCTGCGCGGCGCCATGCTCCGCGCAAGGTCGCCGGAGCATGGTGCTGGCCGGTTTTGCAGGGGGGACCTGAATGCAAAGAACGAAGGAGAGTTAGGGGCCAAAATGCGACGGTTCAAAAGTTGAGGGCCAAAAAGTAAATATATGAGGACCAAAGTGTAAAGTCGGTCAAGGAGGTTTCTTCTTAGGCTCAAGTTTTTATACATGATTAATTAGGACCTAAGGAATCTGATGGTGAATTTTATTTCTATATTAAACCTTGTTTGACCGGTCAATTTATGCGAAAACCCAGATTAAGTTATTAATTGGGCATGGTTCTCAATGTAGGTCAAAATGGGTTCTGAAGGCCAAATTGAAGGTTCTAAACCCTAGAGATTATTTTTCTATGAATTTTAGAGGGTTTATTCTATTTTTACTTTGCCTCGAACCTCGTGAATTGAAGTGGGTTGTTTTAGGGTTACAGATTATCATTTAGTTCCTTGGAATTGCTGTAGCCCTTGCTAGATCATCTCATCCCACTTTTATTCTTATTAAGTTGCTTTGACCTATGTTTGGACCCTGAATTACCCTGTATGCAGATTATACTGGTAAAATTGCATTTTTACCCCTTATGACTTGTTTTCTCCTTAAACTCAGAATTCTCTGAGTTAAGCCTTTCCTTGAGTTATGTAGGAGCTTTTATCCTTTGTATTGGGTCAAAATGAGCTAGTTATGGCTCATGATGAGGTTCTCATCAACTTCCTGATGGTTTTGAACCAGTATGAAGCTTTATCCCTAAGAGAAAATGGAAATAGCTTCGTCAGAACAATTCCAAGATCTACGTCCTTGGGTCGAGTCATTTTCGCAATTCGACTCAGTTCCTCTAGATGTTGGAATGGATCCTCATTCGAGTTTCCATAGAAGTAATTCTAAATCAGCCCAATTAGATTGGGTTTGAGCTTGAATGCGTCTCCACCTGTGGGAATCTAGACTAGAGGTGCGACAATCTATGCTACCAGATCATAGAAATCCTGAAGCTGTTCTCCTCATGGTGGATGCTGCATTCTATCCAAAGTGTTCAAGATTCGTTCTATACTCTGTATCTGTCGTTCCTCAGATTCAATGACCTGGGCTTCCAGACGAGCCATCGGGTCCAGATTTGCTGAATCCTGACCTGGTCAAGGTCCAGGGTTAGCCATTGCGGCTAAGCAGAAAGAAGAAGAGGGTGGGGAAGAAGATGGCCCAAGCGAACTGACTCGCCTCCTTAAAAGTGGCTCCCAAGGTCCAACCAATTGAGGTCTAAGTGACCTTCCTCGCATGCACCAACCAACCCTTAGGTTGGTGTAGCCAGCCAGACATGGCTAAGGCCTGTCAATCAGATGGTCTTTATGATTAGATGACTAGATTTTTTGTTTAAAATTATAATTCCTAAAGAGAAAATTCATCGTTCAATCGATTAAAAGTAATTCCCACCTCTCAAGCTAACCTAGCTAGTTTGGTTACGAGGGACTACGGGGAAGGTTCTTCCTTCAGCTTACACCTTCAATTCTTTTGACCCTCGAGCCACGGTCGTTTGACACTACCCCACAGACTTAGTCACCAGGTTTGGCAAGAGCAATTGAAACCACCTAGTAGTACAACAACGAATTCGGGTTTATTCTATGTTTTACAATTTATTTTAACCATTTTTTTTTCAATGGGGTTTGGTGAGTGGCCCACAAGGTGTCCAAGCTCACTGGCCATACACTAGACTTGACTAAGTCTTGGTTAGCCCAAATGTGTGGTCTCTAGAGTGTAACCCTAAAGGTGTAACCTAGGGTTCACGCAATTCTAAGGTTTTTTTTCTTTCTTCTTTAGCTGACCACGAAAATAAGAACAATTCTCTGATAAAAATTGGAATCCGAATAAGTTGTAATTTAGCAAGTAGATTCTTTTTCAATTATCTTTTAAGAAAATATTTTTTTATAATTTTTACTATTTCAATCAAAATTTTAGAGATTTTTAAACGTCAAGGGGTCAGATTTGGAATTTTGACCCCTGGTCAATTTTTTGCTTTGAAACTGTATCAAATGATCTTCAAAATTTTAGAAAAAATATGTAAATTAAAGCCAATGAGATTAGATTGCAAACCCCACCATTTTTAGTTAAAACAGATTCGTGGATTGCTCATAATTGATTTTTGAATTTTGAAAATTTTCAAATTTGCTTCAGTTTGACCCCCTTTCACATCGTGAATTTTTAAAAATCTTCTACTTTGAATTTCTTCAAATGAATGGCGTCGTTTAAAAGATGGTTTGAAAATTAAGGTATAGCCCAAATTTCAAAATTTTTCGCTCTTTAATTTTTTGGCAATTGAATTTTTAAGTCAGAATTTGAAATTTGGCCAAAAATTAGAGAATGGTGGGAAAGCTTTTAAAAGGTGTTTAAATTCAAAATTCAAACTATCCACCAAAATGATTCTTTTTTTGTCAAAAACTTTTGAATTTTTTTTTTAGGGGAAAAGCTTTTTTTTAAGCAAAATAACCTAAGATTCAAATAGAGACCTAATTTAACTACCTAAACTCTATTTTTTCTATTTTTTTCACAAAAATAAATTGGCTTTTTCTTTTTTCAAATGAAATTGCTAGAAGAAAATCTAACCTAGGGTTCGAAAAAGGAAAATCCTAATCTAAGAGGAGATGTGTGTGCAGATCCCATTTTTCCTACTTTCCTGCACATCCAACAAACAAGCTGAGGAATATTTGTCACTAAATGCTCAAAAGATCAAAATCAATTTCGTTGCCTCCCCAACAATGACACCATTTGACAGATAGTGTTTCTCGGGCATGTTTTGAAAATAGAGATCTCGTCATAGTATAGTGCGCGAAAACGCTTGTTAAAAATAATTTATAAAATAACGAGACTTGAGTGCCGATCATTCATCTTTGGGAGCCGTTTAGAAATGTAGATTTGAATTTGATCTAGCTAGCTCTAATTATTCAGATATGCATGCCAGTTTACAATAATTCACATTGATGCACGGCATGCTTAGTTGCAAAAGAATACAAATTTCGCACATGCAACTTTAATCATAAGGAAATATGGCAATCAGCTCATGGTGATTTTCACACATAGACTTAGAGATATATAAAAGATGATTTCATTGATTGCATCATGGTGGCTACAGAGTGAAGCTCACGGAAACCTTGTATAGGAAAGCGTGAAAGCAAAAACTTAGATAATAGAAAACGACTGCATACATGAATCTATGGGGGGGATTATGCACGCATCATTGGGGGAGAATGTAGAACTACACTACTAAGCAATAATAAAGCTATAAATTTATGAAGAACTATTCTACTTAGCTAATAGAAATAAGGGCATTCAGAGGTGGCTCCGATGGCCTTTGACTTGGTTGAGAGGAGAAGGAGGGGCGGCCAATAGTGCTTAGGCCGGCCCTTGGAGAGAGGTTGGAGGTGATCTAAGCCTGTCATGGAGGTGATGGAGATGCCATGGTGTGCTCGTGGAGATGGAGGTGGAGTAATGGAGGTGGAATGAAGCTAAAACTAGATGGAAGGCTAGATGGGTGCAAATGGACACCCAAAAGTCCTTTAAGTAGACCCAAGGGAGCCCCTCTAGAGAAGTGTGGAACTCCCTAGAGAGGCCTATGGTGGGAGATCGTGGGAGAGTGAGAGAGAGGATGGATGGGTGGTTTTTAGATCCACATTTGGTGGATCTAAAAATTGAATGCTTCTTGGTTGCTATTTTTAACAACCAAGGCAACAACACATGGTAGAGAGTTCTAGAGAACTCTAGGCTAGGTATTTTTGTGTAGATGGTGTGTGTGGGTGTGTGTGGGTCAAAATCTAGGTGGCTAGGTTGATCAGGTTAGGTTCTAGTGGGTTTGGGTCAAGGTAGGTCTCAAATTAGGGTTGTAAACCCTAATTCACTAAGGTAAAATGCAATTAAACTTGATACAAGTTTAATTGGATGTGTGAAAACCTAATTGATAGTAAAATAACTCAATTAAGTTAGGTCTAGGTCAATTGGACTCTCACTAAGTCCAATTGAATAGTGTGTGCTGAGATCAGAGCTTAATTGGACTCAATGAGTCCAATTGAATAGGCTAATGGAATTGACTAAGATCTAAGTCAATTAGGTTTAGTGAGGACCTAACTAGGTCCTTAGGGAGGTCTAGAGGTGATGTACTAGGGCTAAGGTGCCTTAATATAGGTTCCTAGGTGATCAGAATTGGGTTTAGGGACCTAAGAACTCAAGATTAAGGCTTCAATTCCAAAACAGGAAATGGAGAACAGTTCTGGATGTCCAATAAAGTTGTCAAACATCTTATAATGAAAAATCAGATGTCCAGACTTATTGTCTGGATGTCCAATCAAGGTTAGGAGGGATTCTGGGTTCTGTCTTGGGTATTTTGTAGAAATTGGATGTCTGACCAAGTGTCTGGACATCCAATAATGCTGCAAAAGTGGGTTTTAGGTGTGCGGGTTATGGTTAAGGGTTTAGGACTCTTGTAACTCATCTGGATGTCCAGATAGAGGCTGGAAATAGGGTTTTAGGGCTTTTTAGGGTACAGTGACCTAATCTAAGTGTGGCTAAGGCTTGGGGAAGCTTCTAGGCTATCCTAGGGCTAGAATGGACCTAAGTTTTTCATAATTTACTGCTTTATTCTTGCCTAACAGAATAGCATACCTCAACCCCTTACATTATTGTCTACTACATCTTATTCTAGGTCTTCTACTCCAGCTCTGCTGCAACTCTATCTTCAGGTCCAGCTTCAGATCTAGTCTTAGATTCTGCTACTGAGCTTCTTATTTCCTGCAATTTTTATAATGCACCTAATTAGTATATTATAGCATTATTGTATTCATAGCTATATGAAGAACAGTAAAGATACTAATAATGCTTATGCATGCATGAACTACCCTAACTTATGCTAAGTCCTAGCCTAATTTAGGTCAATTAAGATCTATGATTGTTGCGCAATCATACCCCCATGCCAAAATCTTACTAGTCCCTAGCAAATGCAAAACTAAATTATTCACATAAGGGTCCCTAAGGGGTTGATTATTTTATCAAGTGTATGCTTAGATATTTTTCTCCTTTTTGTTTTCATCCTATATTCTAGAAATCCAGACAAATGTGAAAGTGCAGCTATGTAGCTTTTGCAACAGATTCAAGTGAAAGACCTGATTCACCTCTAAAGCCTGTACTTGACCCCTAGTAGAATTCTAGCGGGATAGGTGGACTTCTTCCTTCTGGGTGTTTAAGATATTCTATGAATTCCACCCCAGCTTTAAGCTTGGGTAGAGAATGTCTGAGGGATACAAGATTTTATTTGGTGACTCATTCTCACTTGGTGCTACATAGAGATTAGTACTTCAGAATCTAGATTCTTGGATTTTTAAGTAACTCAACTTAGAGAAAGGCAAGAAAAACTATGCTCTCTTCTGGTTCCTTTGTATTCATTCTCTCATTCTCTCTTTTATTATTATTATTATTACTATTATTTTAGAGCTTACAATCTCACCAGATTCTTACGTATGATCCATATTTGGTGGTCTCACTTGGCAGTAACACTTTAATTGAGTTCTCATAACCTTAACACTAAGTCGGAATTCCTCAGCTAGTATTCGAGCGGTTAGAAACACAGAAAAATAGGTTAAGGCCGTATTTGGTGGGTCTCAAATTTATTTGGTGGTATTGCCCCAATGTAATTGAAATAAACACTAAATATTCACACACTCTTTTCCCTTTGCTTTTTCTTCTTTTTCTAAATTTTTTTTCTCTTTTTTCTTCATTGTTTTTCTTATTTTTTCTTTTTCTTATTTTTTCTATGTATATATATTTTTTTACACAACACAAGCTAGCACACATTTATGAACTTTATTGAGGAGGCATCATTAGGGATTGGTGGTACTCAAGAGACATTGGGTGGCTTATTTGGTGGAAGTGCCTGTTCACAGCATCGGGAGAGACGAGTAGGATGGTATATTTCTGACCTTGACATCAATACCCTCCTTTAGCTGAGGATTCCATGAAGAATGGTCATAACCATCTATCTTAGCACTAATTTTACGAAAACTCGCTATCTGCATATTTGCCTTATTTGGTGGCTTTCAATATTTCGCACAAAAATGTATACGTAGGAACCGAGAGTGAAAACTATGCCTAATCTTTGAGTATCATCACCTAATTATCTAGGATTCCAGATTCCCTGCACTAATCTTAGAGCACCAGTACACTCTACTCTCATCTCACACAATTTAGTCGATTTTTGGAGGAAAATCTGCCTAGCTCCCAAAACACTGTCTAAAGGTTAAGGGAAAGAAGCACTGCTTCTTCTTGACAGACTAATGACGTTTATCAGCCTTCACCATGAATCCATTGCAAATTCTATGTGTGTGAAAAATTATACTGGATTCTAGATTATAGGAATCAACTAGAGTATAAAATCCCTAATGTATTCTCTTAATAAGATAATCTTATTCATGGATGCACTATGTATATATGCTATAAACAAGTAACCTCTTATATTCGTACTTCATGAAATTTCCCTTATTGGGTTACATTCAGCTTGACCGTAGATTTAGAACAAAAGGTGAGCGGATGAGTCGGAAATGGCTATTGCGGATGATTTTTAGCTCCCATGCGAACATTGGAGGTGGAGTCGATCGTTCTTTTATTTAGGGTCCTAATGTACATTTGACATGCAGCTCTGGGGTTTTCCAAAATGTTGGCATAAAAATTTTCAGTTTTGTCGTATCTACCCCCCCATGCCTAAGTTCTTGCTTGTCTTCATGCATGAATATAAAAGAAAATAAATACAATAGGGAGTAAATGGGTGGAAATCACTTGGAATTGCTCTTGAAATTTAACGTTCAGCGTCGGCCAACCAGACAGTATGCAATATGCAAAAAGGAATTATGCTAAAAGAAAAATATGCTATGTATAAAAATGGTATGTATAGGTGATGGATGCGGAGTAGATGCTGAGTTTAACGCCTCCAGCTAGGCGAAAACTCAATCACACATCGTTAATAAGATGAATGACGTTATCAGCTGGAGAAGGTTCTTGGGCCAAAAATGGCTTGAGGGGCTAGCCATTGACTGTGGAGATATGGCCAGATTTTGGGTCCATGATTTGGACCGCTCCATTGGGAAAAGGGTGAATCACAATATAAGAGCCAGTCCACATGGACCTAAGTTTCCCCGAAAAGAGCTTCATTCGTGAATCAAACAACCAAACTTACTGGTTGGGTGTGAATGCTTTCCTCCGGATGTAACGGTCATGAAAGGCCTTGGTCTTATCCTTGTATATCGATGCGTTTTCATAGGCCTCCCACCGGATCTCTTCTAATTCGTTGAGCTAGAGTTTCATTTTGTGACCTCCTGCATCGAGGTCAAGGTTACACTTTTGCACTGCCCAAAAGGTGCGATGTTCCAGCTGGGCCTTACCATATACCATACGATATGGTGACATTCCGAGTGGGGCCTTATAGGTTGTCCGATATGCACAGAGGGCATCAACTAATTTATCAGCCTAGTCCTTCCTATCTCGTCTAACCATCTTCTAGAGAATCAACTTGATCTGAAGGTTAGACACTTCAGCTTGCCCATTGGTCTGTGGGTGATATGGGGTGTCTATACGGTGATGTACCCCATATTTCTTTAATAATGACCTAAAGTGGGCGTGGATGAATTGGCTTCCCCCATCGCTAATCAGGGTGCAGGGTATTCCGAATCTCGTGAAGATATATTCCCGTAAGAAAGAAATAGCGGTCTTATGATCATCCTGTCTCACTGAGATGGCCTCGACCCACTTCGACACATAGTCAATGGCTAGCAATATGTACTCGAAGCCATGCGAGTTCGGAAAAGGGCCCATAAAATCGATGCCCCAGACATCGAACACTTCTATGACCACGATGGGTTGGAGAGGCATCATGTCCTCTTGGTCATAGAACCGACTGACTGGCATCATCTACAGCATTGGGTGTATTCGTGTGTATCTCTGAAAATAGTTGGCCAGAAGAATCCTGACTGCAAAATCTTTGCAACGGTTTTCCATCCTGAGAAATGACCACAACAGGCATCGCTTTGGCAAAAGGATAACACACTAGGGATCTCAGAGTTTGGGACACATCTTCTAATAATTTGATCAGCTGCAATGCGGAAGAGTAGTGGGTTGTCCCAGAGGTAGAATTTGGCCTCTGTAGTGAATTTGAGTTTTTGGTCCTTAGATAGGTTCGTAGGAATCTTACCTGCAACAAGATAGTTCGCGATATCCACGTACCAGGGGAACTCAACAGAGTGAATTGCCAAAAGAGATTCGTCCAGAAATTTGTCAGAAATAGGCAGGGAATAAAGAATGTTGGCTGGGTCCAGCCTGGATAGGTGATCCACCACAACATTCTACTTTCCGGCATTGTTGCGGATTTCAATATCAAATTCCTACAATAGAATTATCCATCTGATAAGATGGGGTTTGGCATCCTTCTTTGCCAACAAATGGCAGAGGGCGGAGTGGTCAGTGAAGATGATAATTTTGGACCCTAATAGATAAGATTTGAATTTCTCTAACCCGAATACTACTGCTAGTGGTTCTTTTTCGGTGACGGTATAATTATGCTGAGCCTCATTCAACGTCTTGCTAGCATAGTATATGACAAAGGGTTCCTTCTCTCGATGTTGGCCTAAAACAGCATCGACGGTGAAATCCGAGGCATTGCACATCATCTCAAAATCAAGAGACCAATCAGTGGTTGGAGAATCAGGGAATCAGAGACAACACTTCTTAAAGTCTCGAAGGCATTAAGACACGAGGTGTTGAATTTGAAGGGGGTATCGGCTGCCAGGAGATTCGTCAAATGTCACGTGATTTTTTGAGAAATTGCGTATAAATCTCTTTTAAAATCTGACATGACCCCAGAATGATCTGATCTGCTTGACTTAGCTAGGTGGGGGTAATCGGGATATGATCTCATATTTAGCTCGGTCGACCTCAAGTCCATTTACAGAGATCCTGTGCCCTAGTACAATGCCATCCCTCACCATGAAATGGCCCTTTTCCTAGGATAGTACTAGGTTTACCTCAATACACTATTTTAGGATCTTGGTGAGGTTATAAAGATAAGATTGAAAATCATCTCCAAAAATGGAGAAGTTATCCATAAACACTTCCATGTAATCCCCAATCACGTTAAAGATGGCCATCATACAACGCTGAAATGTCGCTAGTGCATTGCAGAGGCCGAAGGGCATCCGCTTGAAGGTGAATGTTCCGAAGGGACATGTAAAAGTGGTCTTGTCTTGATCTTTCGGGCTAATCGCTACTTGATTGTATCTGGAGTATCCATACAAAGAGCAAAAGAAACTACGTCCGGCTAACCGTTCTAAGATCTGATCAATGAACGGTAAAGGAAAGTGATCCTTCTGGGTAGCTGTGTTCAGTTATCTGTAATCTATGCAAACCCATCATGATGTCATGGCACGGGTTGGGATGGATTTGCCCTTATAATTTTTCATGACGGTGAGTCCTTTCTTGGGCACCATTTGGATCGGACTCACCCATTGGTTGTCAGAGATTGGGTATACAATGCTCGCATCTAGCCATTTGATGATCTCCTTCTTAACAACCTGTAGCATATTTGGGTTTAGCCATCTTTGAGGTTGTCTTTGAGGTTTCACCTTCCTTATCCGTGTAAATGAGATGAGTGCAATATGAGGGGCAAAAACCATGGAGATCAGCAATGCTCCACCCTATAGCAGCCCTATGGTTTGGTAGCATAGAAATAAGTTGATGCTCTTGTTCTTGGGTTAAGTGAGCACTAATAATGACCGGCTATGTCTCACTTTCGCCCAAGAACACATATTTAAGTGAATCAGGTAGGGGCTTGATTGCACAGCAATCATAGGCCTTAATTCGCTTGAATTAAGCCAGAACTTAGCTTAACATGAACATTCTGCATGCATACCCATCGTATTCTAAATCGTAGTTGATATATGTGTTTTTTGCATAAAACTATGCTATTTGAGAGGTATCACTCATTGCAGGTAATTCGAGGCTACGGATGACCGATCCAATCGCATGGATCTGTTCAGAACTACGATGGGAGTCAAATGCTTCCAAGATCTCATCAATCAGACTCTCATAGCACCCTAGGGAATCCATAGAAGATCAAGAGCCAAGGGGAAATTTGAAGAAGATCCAGACCTCAGATGACAAATCCAACCACGCGGATGGATCTGGATCGGCATTTGCAGTCCAACGATGTAGAAATCAACTTAATCGGAGGCCTACGTCATCTGATACAAGAAGAAGATGGACAGCTACGATGGCGCCACGTGGCACCATCGCAACCACCCCCTCACCATACCCCAATTGGGAAGGAGAATTGTGGGCCATTGGATCGTCATCCAATAGCCACGATCGAGCCATCGCAGCCGCCCTTACTACCTCATCAGAAGAAATGAGATCTCAACCTTTGGATTCCCATCTAACGGTAGAGAAATCATGCCAACGAAACCTAAATGCAACCAAGTTGTGGGAGTAGCGCGTTGGTTAGCGCTCTCTCCACGAGACAGGCGGTGCGGGATCGAAGAATGCTCCATGAGGATTTAGGAGAAGCGGTGCCCGTAGACAAAAGTTGACCGCCGGATCTCCATCGACTGACTCGGCAGCGAACGCGTGGCGGACGCAGAGGCATTGGATGCAGACGCACGTGATGATGCATGCGGAAACACGCGAGGGCGTGCTTTAGGATTTTCAAAGGTATGATGGAGTGCGTGTTTAAGCCATTCAATCTTACAATTGGATGACTGAGGTTAAGGTGCTTAGAAGAGGCGAGCGGCGAAGACGAAAACACGAAGGGCATGCGTGGGTGATCTGCGGTCGTGCAATGGAGGATTGATGCTCCACGGAGCACCACGTGGCAGCATCAGAGTGAACTGAGGGAAAAAGAAGGATTTGGAAGGATTAATCCGGGTTGTTGATCTCCCGATCAATGGATCTAATTAATCCAAGGCATTTGCATGGATTTAAGGTGCCGAATGCCCTTTTTGCCCCCCACCAAAGCTATAAAAAGAGGCCAAAGGGCCCCCCTTTGAAGGCATTCTCTTAATTCTCTTCTTCTTCCTCCTTCAACTTCTCTCTCTTCTTCTCGTCTTCTCTAAATCTATCTCTGCATCTCCGTCTGAAGCAACCATTGGGCTACCCTGACAAATCATTGCTACTCTTCCCAACCTCTCCAAAAGGCCACCACGAACCACCCATGGTGTCCTTATTCTGTTGCAACAGTAGTTTGTCTATTTTATATTTTAGTCAAATGCATGTATCGAGTTTATGTTCAATCTCTCCTTGTGATATAAATATTGTGCTTGATTGTTCCTTTTACTTAGCCTTTATATTTGAAATAAACACATGAAATCAAAAATGCCTTCTACCTCTGAAACGTCTGGGTTCACCGGGTTTTGTTGGTTTTGTTATAACGTTGTAGTAAAGCCGGTTATTACCAACATTTCAAATATAATTTTTTTACTCGAAAAATGAAAGAGTTCCCGAGGTCGAACTCAGGGAGCAAGTCGTATTCTAGAGATATACATGTTTCTTTTACAAAATAAAGAGAGAGGGAAAGAATTTGTTGTGATGTTCTTCTTTCTTTCTCTTTCTTCAGATCTCCTTCTTCTTCTTCCTTGGTTTCTGCTATGGTGATAATCTTCTTCTGCAATGGTGATGCTCTTCTTCTTCCTGCTGTTCCTGCGTTGGTGATGTTTTTCTTTCTTCAGAGCTCCTTGTTCTTCTTCTTTGGTTTTCTGCCTTGACCTCTCTTCTTCTTCTGCAATCGTGGTGCTTCTGCCTTCGGCTACTAAGTCTCCCTTCCTTCTTCTTCAGCCTGCCTTCTGTGTTGCTCTGGCTGCTGACTTTCCGTCGTCTGGCCCGGTGCTTCGACGACTTAACTGAGCATTTGCTACAGTGCAGCTCCTTCTTCTTCGCCTGCACTTCTTCTTCTTCTTTTTTGGCCTGCACACTTCAGAGTTTTTCGTCAAGAGGCAAAACCTACTCTACCCTCCCCCCCCCCGCGTCTCTCTTTCTCTCTGAAACCACTCTTGGGACAGCTCTCCCAGAGCTACCGGGTAATCGGGTTCGGGTCAGACCCGGGTCCAGGCCCACCGGCGTGCGGTGGTGGGCGAGGAGTGCAGGTCGGTCTAATCGGGTCGGGCCAGGTCCGCGGAGCGTGGTCACGGACGAGGCCGGGTCGGGTGAGAGGGACCTCACCCCGTGGTCAGGAGGCAGACAGCATAAGGCACTTTTTGCCTTTATGCGTCCGCGCGCCTCCGCGAATTTCCGAGGTGGGACTAAATGTCCCACCCCAATTGAGCGCGCGTCGCGGAGGGAGCAGTGGGCGATCGTGGCTTCCCGCACGGCCTTCGCCCCATCTGTGAACCTGGGACGTTTCGCGGAGAGTCCCTGCGCAACCTGGGAGTCAAACCTGGGCGAAGGCGTGCCTGCACCTGCAGGTGAAGCAGCTCTGCCTGCACAGTAATGGCGACGGCGGGCGAGTCACCTGGTCACAGAAGAACGGCCTCTCAGCCAAATCAGACAGGCGGGGGACCTTCGCCGTGGCACGGCGAAGGTGGTCAGGGGGTCTGCAGGGGGCGTGATGGAGCCAACAGGTCGTCCTAGGTCAAACTGTGAGCGAAGAAGTGGGTGTGTTCGGTGGATCCGCAGAGGGTGTTTGGTGGGAAGTGGAGGGGCGGAAGAGGATCAGGGTGAGGAGGCGGAGGTTCTGCGGTGGTCGGCGAGCCGTGTGGGTCGCTGAGGTGATGGGAGCGGCTCGCCGGAGGGTGGTCGGAGGCGGAGAGGGTGAGGGTGAACAGGAGCGGTCGAGGGTTTAATTGACTAAATTGAAAGCGGGGAAAGAAAGAGGAGAAGAAGGGGAGTAGTTCTAACTTAACTGCAGGGACGAAGGGGGAGGAACAGGGCGACAGTCGTATCGACTGTCGCCGGAGAAGACGATGCCCAGTGGGGGGAGGACGGCGGTGACGACGGGGCAGAGGCAGCGCGCGCCGGTATTGCGCGACGCGGGAAGAGCAGGGGAAGAAGTCTCTGCTGCTGGTATTGCGGCAGAGCGAAGAGGAGGAGGAGGAAGAACCGCCGGAGCTGGTGGGCGTCTGCCGGAGGGAGAGGAGAGGAAAGTTGGGGGTTTTCTCCGTCAGATCCAAGCTGCCCTGGTCGGTGGAGCAGCGGGGGGTATTTATAGGGATGAAACAGGGAGGAAGGCGGAGGGAGACGACGTGTCTCCCTCGCCGGAGAATGGTCGGAGACGAACCCATACCGTCCGTGCGTTCGCACGGCCGGTATGGTGGCCTACAATGACCAGGGGGGTGCTCCTGCGACGGCTGACGACGCAGGGCACCCCCGGTTTACTTGCCAGGTCCCTCACCTCACCCTGCGCGGCGCCATGCTCCGCGCAAGGTCGCCGGAGCATGGTGCTGGCAGGGTTTTGCAGGAGGGACCTGATTGCAAAGAACGAAGGAGAGTTAGGGGCCAAAATGCGAGGGTTCAAAAGTTGAGGGCCAAAGAGTAAATATATGAGGACCAAAGTGTGAAGTCGGTCAAGGAGGTTTCTTCTTAGGCTCAAGTTTTTATACATGACTAATTAGGACCTAAGGAATCTGATGGTGAATTTTATTTTCATATTAAACCTTGTTTGACCGGTCAATTTGCGCAAAAACCCAAATTAAGTTATTAATTGGGCATGGTTCTCAATGTAGGTCAAAATGGGTTCTAAAGGCCAAATTGAAGGTTCTAAACCCTAGAGATTATTTTTCTATGAATTTTAGAGGGTTTATTCTATTTTTACTTTGCCTCGAACCTTGTGAATTGAAGTGGGTTGTTTTAGGGTTACAGATTATCATTTGGTTCCTTGGAAGTGCTGTAGCCCTTGCTAGATCATCTCATCCCACTTTTATTCTTATTAAGCTGTTTTGACCTGTGTTTGGTCCCTGAATTACCCTGTATGCAGATTATACTGGTAAAATTGCACTTTTACCCCTTATGACTTGTTTTCTTCTCAAACTCAGAATTCTCTGAGTTACGCCTTTCCTTGAGATATGTAGGAGCTTTTATCCTTTGTATTGGGTCAAAATGAGCTAGTTATGGCTCATGATGAGGTTCTCATCATACCCCCATGCCTAGCTTTTGCTAGTCCCTTAGCAAAAACTTAAGGTTTCAACCCTTGTTCTAGACCATGAAGTTTTCAATAGTTTTAGATAAGTGCCTTCATAGATTAGGTTAGAATGCTGATCATAGGCCTAAAAGGTACTCTAGTACCAATCAAGATCCAAACCTGTCTAGCCTTAGCCTCAGTCTTTTAGCAAAGGTTTTTAAGGCCCGCAAGAACTAACCTAAGGTTTATTGGACTTCGTGGTTAAAGCACCCGTGCTTGAAATGATTTGAGCCCTGGCTCGGTTCGCAGTGCGTTTTGTAAGAGAGAGATAGAAAGTTTTTCTGTTTGGAGAGTTTTCTCTCTCTTTTTCTTTTTAGTTCTAGCCTAGGATTGGCATTTCAACACGGTTTGTATCAGATTCCTTGCTCCCATCATCAATCCTCAAGGGTTCCTGGCGATCGATGCTTCGAGATAGCACCGCCCATGGCAACCCCCGGAACCCTGGCTATTGAGATTTCGAGATAATCCCATCCATGGTATTCCGTGGCCGAATCCAGACCCTGGCAATTGACATTTCGAGATAATGCCATCCATGGGATCTGAACCAGCAGAGTGCTTACATGCCCCCCGTAGGGTATGTAAATATCCTAAGAGACAAGCACCGAGGAGATGATATTTTGTTACGCATCTTCGAGGGGATTTCCCGCCTCTCTGCGCTGGGAACTCGTCCAAATCAACTTGTGTTGATTGGCCGCTCCTATTCTAGGTGTTCTTTTCAGAGTTTTGCAACGCTTCTGCGTGATTCTGATTTTTACGCTTACTGAACCAGGCTGTGTGTGAGATTAGGGTGCTTAGGTTACTGAGTCCCGTAAACCAAAAATTAGTTAACGAGGCCGAATACTCCCTAAGCCTTAGACCTAATACTTCAGCTTTTCATTTTCCTCAACCTCTTGAGGAGTGTCCAGATCTTAATGGGTACTAAGAGTCTATTCAAGAATGCCTAAGGTTTGCATTCTTACTAATCTCATTGTGCACTTTTCAGTTATTTTCTTGAATGAGGTCTAGAACTTAGGTTAATTCCTTAGTTCCTTACTAATGACTATCAACTTTTCTTATAATTTTGTGCTCCTTTTTCATTTTGTTTCTTTTTTCCTTCACAAAATTTTCTTCTCCTCTTTTCCTCTTATTCTTTTTCGAAAATTTTTTAATTTTTATGGTGTTTTTGGCATATGTGAATTTTTTTGTTTGAAACCTTTTCTTACAAGTTTTTGTACTTTCATACCCCCCCATGCCTAAGATTTGCAATGTCCTCATTGTAACCTAGGGGGTCTTAGTTCATTCCTTAAGACAGAAATTTGGGTGAGTGGATGGGTCGGGTTGAATTTTTGCGGACGATTTCAAATCCCAGATGCAAACATCTGAGTTGGAGTCGGCTGTCCTAAAGTGTGAACTTCAAGTGCAAAAAGCTGTCAGAACAAGTTTCAGGTTTTCAAAGAGAATGACGGGCTGCCTCCCGTTGAGCGCTAAATTTGATGCCTTCAGCCAAGCGGGAAATGCGATGGAGAGGGGATGGTCAACTCAGCAGAGTTTTGTAAGACAAGCACCTTGATTAAGAGCCTGGTTGGTCCAACCAGGTGCTTGTTCAGATCAACAGGCTGATGATGCAGCCCAAACCCAATCAATCTGGTGGGTTGATAGATGTGGATAAAAAGGTGTGGAGCCCACCAGAAATTATGAAGCTCAGATGGATGTGGAAGTGTAAACGCAGGGTTTGGCTGAGTCGAATCAGCCTGGTCAGAGTAGGGACCCGTAGAATAATCAATGAATGACTCGGAAACCCTACGGGGGTGATCAGAGAATGATAGAGCATGGTATGTAGTCTGATCAATGTTCGAAACCCGATGTGGAAATGCAATCGGCTCGGTGAGAGGTGAATCTGAATAGAAATCGAGTCCGGTTGCGGGTAGGGGTTTGGGAGAGGTTTTGATCCGTTCTGTGTGTGCGGACAAGGTGGCCATTGTGTACGAGGGCTCTTCTAGAAACAGATGATAGGTGGTTTTCTGTAGAGAGTCCTCTGGGTAACTATCAAATGCCGGAAGAGTGTCTGTAGGATGAAAGGAATCGGATTCGAGAAAAAATTTGGATTCTGGGTTACAATCACTCTTGGCATTTTCTGTTTTTGGTTCCTGAGGATCGAAAAGGAATGATTCTGTGTTATCAGTGATCTCGGGAATCAGGACCTCAGAGTCAGAGTCAGAGTCATGTGAACTGAGGTCGTAGATAGGCCTGGTGTGTTTAGGAAGGGGAATCTCTCCGCAATTATAGTCAGATCTGAAATTGTCGGAGAGTTGGCGAAAATGATCATGAATTCCACCACAGCAGAAATCATCAGATGTGGAATCAGCAGCCTGACTGGGTTCTAGCCTATATGTCAATTCTGGGCTCAAAAAGATGTTCTGTTCAAGCTCTAAGCTGGTAGGATAGACCCCATTAAAACCTTGCTCATCCAACTCCTCAGTTTCTGTATCATAAATTGGCATGTTTTCTGAAAAATCAATCAGATTTCCTGAGGATGTTGGAAAAGGACATTCATCAAATAAAGGCCCGGAATCATATTCTGTGAAAATTTGATCTTTCTCATAAGGGGCCTCATAATCTTCCCAATAAGTTTCAGATCTAGGTTCTAGGCTTAGGATGTGGGTAGAATTATTAGAACCTAAGTTCGAATAACCTTCGAGGGTTACCTTATCAAAACAAGGGGCGGAATTTATACCCTCCAGAGGTTCAATTCTAATCTTGTTATTGCAGGAGTCTTGGAGTTCTAAGCTTGGTGATTTATGGCCTAGGGTTGGCTCAGCATTGTGTTCTCCTGCAACTTCCCAACCTATTTTAATGCTATCTTCTATTTGGGTTGGGAGTCGACAACCACCTTGTGCCTCAATCCCGAGGTCTGGGAAACTGGATTGATTCTTAGTACTGTTCCAAGATGACTCATCCTTTGTTTCTGGTATATACGGGTATTTCTGGTTGATAATTTGTTCTACTGATTTCATCATTTCTACCCGTTTTATAAGGGCATCTTGGTGTTGTTCCCAAAGTACAGGATTTGTTAAGCATTGAAGGTATTCAGATTGGTGTAATTTTTCCATCTCAATGTATCCTATCATGAGCATGTCTCGGGTTGATCCTTTTGAAATTCCAGTCAATAGAATTTGGGCACAGTTTATGATGAAGGATGTGGTTGTTGGGACATCAACCTGAATATCTCCTATTGGTGTTGAGGTTTTTTCTTCTTTTTCATAGAATTTTATGGCATCCTCGATCATTTTATCTTTCATAGATCTCCGATATTCAGGTTTCTTGAATGGTAGTCTTGCTAGGTAATTAGGCTGCATAATTGGATCAGGTGGTGGAATAGAATCAAAGTTTGAATCAAGATGGAAGAAGGGGATTTTGTTCAGAATCAGAGGAAAGAGGGGCTATGTGAATGATTTCTGCAAAAACAAAGGAGCCGAGGCTTAGCCTCGGGAAGAGTGAATTTCTATAGGAGGTTTCAAGGACCTCCTGAAAAATACTGAAGGGCTGGATGAGACAAGCAGGTGCTGGACCCAATCAAGACACCCAAAAATTGTTGGGTGACTATAGAGGTTCGGGGCAGATGGACCCCTTGATCAGAAAGATCGTCCACCTGAGAATTACCTGGGCAGCCAGAGAGGGAGAGTCCCGCGAAGACCCCTACACGATAGAGCGTCCCCACGGGTTACAGGGTTTCCCCCACCCGACCTCTCTTGTCACTGCGGTTCCAGGTAGACCAGAATGGGGATCTTGACCTCTTAAGTCTACCAATTTTAAGATCAGGGTGCTTAAGGTTTCCACTTGAACTTTAGTCTTTTAAGTGCAAAGAGTGACCTAATTTAAGGTTGGTTGACCCAAGGGGTCAACTTTACCTCTTGTTTTCTTTGAGAGCTTTTAGGTCCTGTCTTTTAGGGTTCAAGTGTTTAGAGAGCCAATTGTTTTAGATTTTCTTTGAATAGGTATTTTCAGACAAGGGCTTGGGCACACTTCATTTGGTTTTCTCAATTCTTGCTTAAGGAGTGTGTCTCTAAATCCCTAGTGTTGGATCCTAGGTTGGCTCTACTTGGTCCAGTTAATTCTTTGTTGGGTAATTAGGGCTCAAGCAAGAATGTGTTAGCCCTTAAATACCCTTAATAGTGTGCAGAAATAATGAGTTGAAAACATGCAACTTTTATGGTTACTAAATATGGAAGACAGGTTAGCCCTATATTGCTTGTTCTTTTCTTTTCTTTCCCTTTAGAGCTTAGGGGTTAATAGTGAGAGGAAAAATTTACCTGTCTTTGGTGTGGTTGCTTGTCTTCTTGAGTTCCTGTAGCTGCACAAAAGAGAGGAGATTATCAGAAATTAAAAAAAAATACAGGAATGTTTACCTCTAGAATAGCCGTTGCTCCCCGGCAACGGCGCCAAAATGAAACGTCTGGGTTCACCGGGTTTTGTTGGTTTTGTTATAACGTTGTAGTAAAGCCGGTTATTACCAACATTTCAAATATAATTTTTTTACTCGGAAAATGAAAGAGTTCCCGAGGTCGAACTCAGGGAGCAAGTCGCATTCTAGAGATATACATGTTTCTTTTACAAAATAAAGAGAGAGGGAAAGAATTTGTTGTGATGTTCTTCTTTCTTTCTCTTTCTTCAGATCTCCTTCTTCTTCTTCCTTGGTTTCTGCTATGGTGATAATCTTCTTCTGCAATGGTGATGCTCTTCTTCTTCCTGCTGTTCCTGCGTTGGTGTTGTTTTTCTTTCTTCAGAGCTCCTTGTTCTTCTTCTTTGGTTTTCTGCCTTGACCTCTCTTCTTCTTCTGCAATCGTGGTGCTTCTGCCTTCGGCTACTAAGTCTCCCTTCCTTCTTCTTCAGCCTGCCTTCTGTGTTGCTCTGGCTGCTGACTTTCCGTCGTCTGGCCCGGTGCTTCGACGACTTAACTGAGCATTTGCTACAGTGCAGCTCCTTCTTCTTCGCCTGCACTTCTTCTTCTTCTTTTTTGGCCTGCACACTTCAGAGTTTTTCGTCAAGAGGCAAAACCTACTCTACCCTCCCCCCCCCCCGCGTCTCTCTTTCTCTCTGAAACCACTCTTGGGATAGCTCTCCCAGAGCTACCGGGTAATCGGGTTCGGGTCAGACCCGGGTCCAGGCCCACCGGCGTGCGGTGGTGGGCGAGGAGTGCAGGTCGGTCTAATCGGGTCGGGCCAGGTCCGCGGAGCGTGGTCACGGACGAGGCCGGGTCGGGTGAGAGGGACCTCACCCCGTGGTCAGGAGGCAGACAGCATAAGGCACTTTTTGCCTTTATGCGTCCGCGCGCCTCCGCGAATTTCCGAGGTGGGACTAAATGTCCCACCCCAATTGAGCGCGCGTCGCGGAGGGAGCAGTGGCCGATCGTGGCTTCCCGCGCGGCCTTCGCCCCATCTGTGAACCTGGGACGTTTCGCGGAGAGTCCCTGCGCAACCTGGGAGTCAAACCTGGGCGAAGGCGTGCCTGCACCTGCAGGTGAAGCAGCTCTGCCTGCACAGTAATGGCGACGGCGGGTGAGTCACCTGGTCACAGAAGAACGGCCTCTCGGCCAAATCAGACAGGCGGGGGACCTTCGCCGTGGCACGGCGAAGGTGGTCAGGGGGTCTGCAGGGGGCGTGATGGAGCCAACAGGTCGTCCTAGGTCAAACTGTGAGCGAAGAAGTGGGTGTGTTCGGTGGATCCGCAGAGGGTGTTTGGTGGGAAGTGGAGGGGCGGAAGAGGATCAGGGTGAGGAGGCGGAGGTTCTGCGGTGGTCGGCGAGCCGTGTGGGTCGCTGAGGTGATGGGAGCGGCTCGCCGGAGGGTGGTCGGAGGCGGAGAGGGTGAGGGTGAACAGGAGCGGTCGAGGGTTTAATTGACTAAATTGAAAGCGGGGAAAGAAAGAGGAGAAGAAGGGGAGTAGTTCTAACTTAACTGCAGGGACGAAGGGGGAGGAACAGGGCGACAGTCGTATCGACTGTCGCCGGAGAAGACGATGCCCAGTGGGGGGAGGACGGCGGTGACGACGGGGCAGAGGCAGCGCGCGCCGGTATTGCGCGACGCGGGAAGAGCAGGGGAAGAAGTCTCTGCTGCTGGTATTGCGGCAGAGCGAAGAGGAGGAGGAGGAAGAACCGCCGGAGCTGGTGGGCGTCTGCCGGAGGGAGAGGAGAGGAAAGTTGGGGGTTTTCTCCGTCAGATCCAAGCTGCCCTGGTCGGTGGAGCAGCGGGGGGTATTTATAGGGATGAAACAGGGAGGAAGGCGGAGGGAGACGACGTGTCTCCCTCGCCGGAGAATGGTCGGAGACGAACCCATACCGTCCGTGCGTTCGCACGGCCGGTATGGTGGCCTACAATGACCAGGGGGGTGCTCCTGCGACGGCTGACGACGCAGGGCACCCCCGGTTTACTTGCCAGGTCCCTCACCTCACCCTGCGCGGCGCCATGCTCCGCGCAAGGTCGCCGGAGCATGGTGCTGGCAGGGTTTTGCAGGAGGGACCTGATTGCAAAGAACGAAGGAGAGTTAGGGGCCAAAATGCGAGGGTTCAAAAGTTGAGGGCCAAAGAGTAAATATATGAGGACCAAAGTGTGAAGTCGGTCAAGGAGGTTTCTTCTTAGGCTCAAGTTTTTATACATGACTAATTAGGACCTAAGGAATCTGATGGTGAATTTTATTTTCATATTAAACCTTGTTTGACCGGTCAATTTGCGCAAAAACCCAAATTAAGTTATTAATTGGGCATGGTTCTCAATGTAGGTCAAAATGGGTTCTAAAGGCCAAATTGAAGGTTCTAAACCCTAGAGATTATTTTTCTATGAATTTTAGAGGGTTTATTATATTTTTACTTTGCCTCGAACCTTGTGAATTGAAGTGGGTTGTTTTAGGGTTACAGATTATCATTTGGTTCCTTGGAAGTGCTGTAGCCCTTGCTAGATCATCTCATCCCACTTTTATTCTTATTAAGCTGTTTTGACCTGTGTTTGGTCCCTGAATTACCCTGTATGCAGATTATACTGGTAAAATTGCACTTTTACCCCTTATGACTTGTTTTCTTCTCAAACTCAGAATTCTCTGAGTTACGCCTTTCCTTGAGATATGTAGGAGCTTTTATCCTTTGTATTGGGTCAAAATGAGCTAGTTATGGCTCATGATGAGGTTCTCATCAACCTCCCTGTGATCAACTGGGACTCACCAGTTCCGTTAATTATTTGCTCGAGACATGTTTCGTGCTATACTACAACGCGCTCATCTTTTAAGCAATCTACGCCATGAACAAATTGTAGCCGTTGCCGGGGAGGCAAGGAAACTTTTGATTTTATCTCTAATACAATATTTTTGTGTGAAGGAAAAATGACACAAAGCAGCGAACGAGGAAAAGCATGTGCTGTGAAAATCAGGTACACACATTCCTATTAGAAATTCGGTTAGAAAGTAAGCGCCATCTTTAAAATTCAATAGCTATGGTTCTAATGCTACAAAAATTTTGAAATTTGGACTGGAATTAGATCTTCAAATTATCTTTCGAACGCCACTTTCCAAAATAGAAATTCATTTTATGGAATTTTTAAAAATTTGTGAAGTATATATTGATCAGATTGCTCGAAACCAGAACTTTTATGAAATTTAAAAATTAATTCTTACTAACATACAAATCAAATTGACTCAAAATTTCTGAGGTGCGAAAGATAATCAAATTAGCTTTCAATATCATATTTTTAAAAAAATTTTGAAGTATATTTGTTATAGTTTCCAACAGAGAAAACAACACGGGGTCTAAATCCTAGATTTGACCCTTGGTTAGCTAAAAATTCATAACTAATTGTTGGAAATAAAAAAAAATTTTGAAAAATACTCTGAAAAGCTTATTGTAAAAGGAATCTTCTTGCCAAGTTTAAAATCATTTGGATTCCATCTCACCTTAGAGTATACTTTGGAATTGTGGTCTACAATTTGAAAAAGAACTTAGAAATGCATGAGCCAATAGGACCACATTGACTAACTTGGACTCCGATGAGCCCAAAAGTTAGTCGGTGAGGTGAGTCACCTTGTGGACCGCCTACCATCTACTACATTGAAGAAATAGGTTAAGAATTCACAAAAATACATCAAATAACCTGCATTTGGCTTGAAACTACTGAGTAGTTCCAACCTCTTTTGCAAAACCTGGTGACTAAGCCAGTGGGATAGTGTCAAACGACCATAGTTGGTTGGTAACGGAACCAGAGATGAAAGCCTAAGGAAGAACCTTCCTCGTAGTCCCCTCATAGCTAGACTGGTTGGGGTAGCCTGAGAGGTGAGAATTCCATCAAGTTGGCCTCTAGCCAAATTTTCAATAACACAAACTTAAACAAAAAATCAGGTCATCTGATCTAAAGGACCACTTTGATTAACAAGGCCTTAGCCTTGTTCTGCCTAACTACACCAACCCTTTGAGTTGGTGTATAAAAGGAAGAAGTTCATTAAGACTTGAACTTGCAGGACCTTGGGAGCCAAGCCAAAGGTGGCAAAGGCAATTTTCGCCCGACCTCTCATCTCAACCTTCTTCCACCCGATTAGCTGAGATGGCTAATCCTAGTCCTCGAATTGGTCAGGACCCTAGGAATCAGGACCCAATGGCTCATCTGGAAGCTAGGGTCAAGGAAACATAACAGAAATATGAGTAGAGCATCAATCGGATTCTCACGACACTCGACAGGATGCAGCATCCACCATGCGGAGAACAACTGCAGGACTTCTATGATCTCGCAGCAACAATCATAGCACCTCAGGTCCGAATTCCCGTAAGTGGAGATGCAATCTAGTAAAAGCCGAATATCATAAGTCTAATTCAGACTCATTTCCATGTAAACTCGAATGAGGATCTCTTCCAGCACCTCGAAGACCTAAGTCGGATTGCAGAGTCAGTTTGACCTAGGAATATAAATATTGGAATTGTTCTCATGAAGCTTTTTCCTTTTTCTCTTAAAAAGTTGCTTATTGGTTCAAGACCATCGGGAGGCCAATTGAAACCTGGGAGGAATTACGTCGCGAATTCCTTACATAGTTCTTCCCAATCGGTCGAACAAATGCCATGAGGCACGCAATCACGACCTTTGCTCAAGGCCCTGGAGAGAAGCTACATGACGCCTAGGATAGATTCCACGATCTTCTCAGGAATTGCCCACACCATGGTGTACCCAAATAGCACCTCGTGTAAGTATTTTACCATGGGCTGGATGACACACATCAGTACCTGGCCGATGCATCTAGTGGTGGGAATTTTCTCGTGAAGGATGAGAACAATGCATTTGAATTGTTCGAGTGCTTAGCAGAGAACTCGTTGAATGCCGCCTCAATGAACTAGTTCCAGTGACCTGGACAGTAACGAGTTAATGTCCACAAATCTCAAGCCGAGTCTACTCGAGCGGACATGGACATTATCAGCAAAAAGCTGGATAAGGTGGATTTGCTTGATAAGAAGCTCGATGAGTTAATGCGAGTGAGATCCGGATCTTCTGGTAGCACTGCTCCATCTTACACTTCTCAAGCATCCTGAGCCCCCTCTACTCGTACATATCCGGTTACTCGGGATGTTTTCTCTCCATCTTCGTGGGATCTTGCATACCAAGAACCCGTGAACAATATGTATCTGGCACTGTACAATCAGGGTTACGCACCACATGATGATGCAAGTGCGTATTCTTTTGATGAATTCGCATCTGAGACGTCTTCGGCATACGAAGATGTCAATGCCATTAAGGGATACGGCCGTAACAACCCATATTCTGAAACATATAACCCTGGTTTGTGCCAGCATCCCAATTTCTCCTGGTCTAGTAATCCACAGAGACCGAGTCAAGTTCCACAATACCAAACCAGATAATACGGGAATGCACAGAACATGTATCCAAGGCAGCAGCCATTCCCGTCTCAGCAGCAATAGACATGCTCTATCTATGAGCTACTACACTAAGGTGTCAACTACCCTCCAGAGTGGGCTGACCCTTTGGAGTCGCTGAAGGAGGAATTGCAGGCATCAATTCAAAAATCTACTCATGACAACCTCCAAATAATGAAGGCAATGGCTGACCAAATACAGAGCATACAGAACACGCAGAACCAGATGATGCAAGAGAATAGATCACAGAGAGCTTTTCCCTCCCAACCTGTCCCAAACCTGAGATATGTGCAGAATCAGGGTGCCCCACCTAGATTCCAAGCACTACAGGGGCAAGCACACATTGTTATGCAAGCACCTCCTGCACCTCCTGGTTATGGGCTCGATCAGCCACCTCTGTTGCCAAACCCTGTGTATCTAGACCAACCTGCTCCTCTACCCCTGCATGGACAGCACGCTGCTGCAAAAGCTGCCACCTTAAGGAGCAGAAAGACTATACAAGACCTGCTACCTAGGCAAGCGGGCAACGATTTCCCCTGCGCTACACCACGAGATGGCTCATAACCCTCTTCCTCTCATAAGCCATCTTCATTAGATAAGGGAAAGAAGCCCCTAGACCCTGAAATTCCCGTCCCTTTTCCCGCGACCCTAGCATGAGATTCAGCACGGAAAAAGGATAGGTGGAATTTTGAGGACCTGAAATCTATGTTCAAGGAAGTTCACATTCAGGTCCCTCTCCTCAAAGTGGTAGATCACATTGCAGTTGTTGCGAGGTTCTTTAAAGGCTAGTGTACTCCAAAGTGGCAGTAGAGGATCGGACGATAAGCGGTATTATTTGTGAAAGTCATTGTAGTTATTTCAACTGACTTACCGCCCAAGAAGAAGGACCTGGGTACACCACTAATCTCCTTTTTGCAGGATTCCCCTTTTGATGGGGCCCTTCTTGACTTGAGGTCATCCATCAACCTAACTCCCACCACAATATTTGATCGATTTCAATTTGGGAAGTTAAAACCCACCTCAGTTACCATACAATTGGCTGACCGATCTGTAAAAGCACCGTGGGGGGTGGTTGAAAATGTGATCATAAAAGTCGAAGGATTTTGCCTTCCAGCGGACTTTTTTGTTCTTGATATGGAGGTTCCTCCTAATCTCCGTGATGCACCGCTTATTCTAGGTCTCCCGTTTCTAACAACAGCCCATGCAAACATCAACTGTGCATCAGGGTGCATGGAGATTGCCTTGGGAAACGAAAAGCTTAGACTGGACATTTTCATGGCATCAAAGAACTTTGATTGTGATTTGATCGAGGAGGATTGTGAAGACGAAGATTCATCTTTTTGTGGGAACATTGGGCTCCTCTATAGCAACCCAATGGCACATTCATCCTCACTATCATGGGTCTTTGATCGCAATCCACATGGGACTGAGACTAATGATATACACATTTCGTCCCATGGATTTGGTTGTCATGGGTGCTCATCTGCTCTTAATACCCCTAATCCTGACTATCATGTCCTATCCAGCATGGATATCTTAAGACAGGATTACATGACCACTGTAGGTGGATTCTTCATTAGTCAGGATTAGCAAATTTCTGCTATTATTTCCTCCCATCCCCTACATAACCCTCCTCCCTACCCTCCACTACTAGAGTTGCAGCCCTTGATTCGCTCAAATATGTGTTTCTGGGAGAAAGTGGGACATATCCAGTGATTATCAATGCTCACTTCACTCCAGATCAGGAACACCAGTTGATCTTCGTTCTGCAAGCATGATTGCGCAGCAATCATAGGTCTTAATTGACCTAAATTAGGCTAGGCCTTAGCATAAGTTAGGATAATTCATGCATGCAAAAGCATTACTTGCACCTTTAATGCTTTCTTTTAGCTATGTATAAAATAATGCTATAATGTGCTAATTAGGTGCATTATGTCAATTACAGGTAATAAGTTGACCAGAAGGTAGATTTAAAGCTGGAACTGAAGAATAAAGAATAACTAGAGTTGCAGAAGAGCTATAGCAGAAGACCTAGAATAAGATGTAGTAGACAATAATGTAAGGGTTTGAGGTACGCTATTCTATTTAAGTAGGAATAAAGCAGTAAATTATGAAGAACTTAGGACCATCCTAACCCTAGGATAGCCTAGAAGCTTCCCCAAGCCTTATCCACCCCTAGGTTAGGTCACGACACCCTAGAAAACCTTAAAATCTTAATTCTAGCCTCTACTTGGACGTCCAGATAAGTTATCGGACATCTAGAACTCTTAGCCAACTCCCGCACACCTTAAACCCACTTCTGCAGTGTTATTGGATGTCCAGACACTTGGTCAGACGTCCAATTTCTGCAGAATAGCCATGACAGAACCTAGAATCCCTCCTGACTTTGATTGGATGTCCAGACAACAAGTCTGGACTTCTGATTTTTCACTATAAGATGTCTGACACTATTATTGGACGTCCAGAACTGCCCTCCAGACCCTGTTTTGAGATTCAAGCCTTGATCTTGGATCTCTAGGTCCCTAAACCCAATTCCAACCCCATAGTACATCTCCTCTAGACCTCCCTAAGGACCTAATTAGGTACTCACTAAACCTAATCGACTTGGATCTTAGTCAATTCCATCAGCCTATTCAATTGGATTCATTGAGTCTAATTAAGCCCTGATCTCAGCATGCACTATCCAATTGGACTCAGTGAGAGTCCAATTGACCTAGACCTGACTTAATTGAGTTATTTTAAACTCAATTAAGTTTTCACACACCCAATTAAACTTGTATTAAGTTTAATTACACTTTACCTTTGTGAATTAGGGTTTACAAACTTAATTTGAGACCTACCTTGACCTAAACCCACTAGAACCTAACCTAATCAACCTAGCCACCTAAGTTTCGACCCACACACACCGACACACACCATCCACATGAAAAATACCTAACCTAGAGTTCTCTAGAACTCTCTACCATGTGTTGTTGCCTTGGTTGCTAAAATTAGCAACCAAGAGCCATTCAATTTTTAGATCCACAATTGGTGGATCTAAAAACCACCAAATATGGGTCATATATGTGAATCTGGTGAGATTGTGAGCTCTACGAAAGAGAAAGAAAGGAAAAGAAAAAGAAAAAGAGAAAGAGAGAATGAATCAAAGGAACCAAAAGAGAGCATAGTTTTTCTCGTCTTTCTCTGAGTTGAGTTACTTGATAGTTCGGAAATCTAGATTCTGAAATAACTAATCTCTATGTAGCACCAAGCTAGAGTGAGCCACCAAATAAACACTCGTATCCCTCAGACATCCTCTACCCAAGCCTAAAGCTAGGGTGGAATTGATAGAATATGTTGAATATCCTGAGGGAAGAAGGCCACCTATCCCGCTAGAATTTTTCTATGGGTCAAGTACAGGCTTTAAGGGTGAATTAGTTTTTCACTCGAATCCGTTGCAAAAGCTACATAGCTGCACTTTCACATCTATCTGGATTTCTAGAACATAGGATGAAAACAAAAAGGAGAAAAATCTCTACCCATACACTTGATAAAATAATCAATCCCTTAGAAACCCTTCTGTGAATAACTTAGTCTTGCATTTGCTAAGGACTAGCACGATTTAGGCATGGGGGTATGATTGTGCAACAATCATAGGTCTTATTGACCTAAATTAGTCTAGGACTTAGCATAAATTAGGGTAATTCACGCATGCATAAGCATTACTTGCATCCTTACTGCTATCTTTTAGCTATGCATAAAATAATCCTCTAATGTACTGATCAGGTGCATTATGAAAATTACAGGTAATAAGCTGACCAGAAGGTAGATCGGAAGCTGGATCTGAAGCTGGAATATCTGCGGTTGCAACAGAGCTGGAGCGGAAGACCTAGATTAGATGTACGAGATAATAATGTAAGGGAGATAAGGTATGCTATTCTACTAAGTAGGAATAAAGCAATAAATTGTGAAGAACTTAGGTCCATCCTAGCACTAAAACAGCCTAGAAGCCTCCCCAAGCCTTAGCCACCCTTAGATTAGGTCATCGTACCTTAGGAAACCTTAAAACCCTAATTCTAGCCCCAATCTGGATGTCCAACTAAGTTAGAGAACGTCCAGAACCCTTAGCCAACACCCGCACACCTTAAACCCACTTCTGCAGCGTTATTGGACGTGCAGACACTTGGTCAGACGTCCAATTTCTGCAGAATACCCCAAACAGAACCCAAAATCCCTCTTCAATATGATTGGACGTCCAGACAATAAGTCTGGACTTTTGATTTTTAATTATAAGATGTATGACACTATTATTAGACGTCTGATACTGTCCTCTAGTTCCTATTTTAGAATTCAACCTTGATCTTGGATCTCTAAGTCCCTAAACCCAATTCCAACCCCATAGGAATCTAAATTAAGGTGCCCTAACCCTAGTACAACACCTCTAGACCTCCCTAAGGACCTAATTAGGTCCTCACTAAACCTAATCGATTTGGATCTTAGTCAATTCCATCATCCTATTCAATTGGGCTCATTGAGTCCAATTAAGCCCTGATCTCAGCACACACTATCCAATTCGACTCAGTGAGAGTCCAATTGACTTAGACCTGACCTAATTGAGTTATTTAATCTCAATTAAGTTCTCACACATCCAATTAAACTTGTATTACGTTTAATTGCACTTTACCTTTGTGAATTAGGGTTTACAACCCTAATATGAGACCTACCTTGACCTAAACCCACTAGAACCTAACTTAATCAACCTAGCCACCTAAGTTTCAACCAACACACACCTGCACACACCATACACATGAAAAATACCTAGCCTAGAGTTCTCTAGAACTCTCTACCTTGTGTTGCTGCCTTAGTTGCTAAAATTAGGAACCAAGAGCCATTCAATTTTTAGATCCACATTTGGTGGATCTAAAAACCACCATCCATCCTCTCTCTCTCACTCTCCCACGAGCTCCCAGCATAGGCCTCTCTAGAGAATTCCATAATTCTCTAGAGAGCTTCCCTTAGGTATGGAATTCTCTAGAGAGGCCTAAGGGAAGCTCTCTAGAGAATTATGGAATTTTCTAGAGAGGCCTATGCTGGGAGCTCATGGGAGAGTGAGAGCGAGAGGATGGATGGTGGTTTTTAGATCCACCAAATGTGGATCTAAAAATTGAATGGCTCTTGGTTCCTAATTTTAGAAACTAAGGCAACAACACATGGTAGAGAGTTCTAGAGAACTCTAGGCTAGGTATTTTTCATGTGTATGGTGTGTGCAGGTGTGTGTTGGTCGAAACTTAGGTGGCTAGGTTGATTAGGTTAGGTTCTAGTGGGTTTAGGTAAAGGTAGGTCTCATATTAGGGTTGAAAACCCTAATTCACAAAGGTAAAGTGCAATTAAACGTAATACAAGTTTAATTGAATGTGTGAGAACTTAATTGAGATTAAATAACTCAATTAGGTTAGGTCTAGGTCAATTGGACTCTCACTGAGTCGAATTGGATAGTGTGTGCTGAGATCAGGGCTTAATTAGACTCAATGAGCCCAATTGAATAGGATGATGGAATTGACTAAGATCCAAATCGATTAGGTTTAGTGAGGACCTAGTTAGGTCCTTAGGGAGGTCTAGAGGTGTTGTACTAGGGTTAGGGCACCTTAATTTAGATTCCTATGGGGTTGGAATTGGGTTTAGGGACCTAGAGATCCAAGATCAAGGTTGAATTCTAAAATAGGAACTAGAGGATAGTATCAGACATCTAATAATAGTTCATACATCTTATAATGAAAAATCAGAAGTCCAGACTTATTGTCTGGACGTCCAATCATATTCAAGAGGGATTTTGGGTTCTGTTTGGGGTATTCTGCAGAAATTGGATGTCTGACCAAGTGTCTGCACGTCCAACAACACTGCAGAAGTGGGTTGAAGGTGTGCGAGAGTTGGCTAAGGGTTCTGGACGTTCTTTAACTTATTTGGACATCCAGATTGGGGCTAGAATTAGGGTTTTAAGGTTTCCTAAGGTACGATGACCTAATCTAAGGGTGGCTAAGGCTTGGGGAGGCTTCTAGGCTATTTTAGTGCTAGGATGGAGCTAAGTTCTTCACAATTTATTGCTTTATTCCTACTTAGTAGAATAGCATACCTTAACTCCCTTACATTATTATCTCGTACTTCTAATCTAGGTCTTCCACTCCAGCTCTGTTGCAACCCCAGATATTCCAGCTTTAGATCCAGCTTCCGATCTACCTTCTGGTCAGCTTATTACCTAGAATTTTCATAATGCACCTGATCAGTACATTATAGGATTATTTTATGCATAGCTAAAAGATAGCAGTAAGGATTCAAGTAATGCTTATGCATGCATGAATTACCCTAACTTATGCTAAGTCCTAGACTAATTTAGGTCAATTAAGACCTATGATTGTTGCACAATCATACCCCCATGCCTAAATCGTGCTAGTCCTTAGCAAATGCAAGACTAAGTTATTCACAGAAGGGTTTCTAAGGGATTGATTATTTTATCAAGTGTATGGGTAGAGATTTTTCTCCTTTTTGTTTTCATCCTATGTTCTAGAAATCCAGATAGATGTGAAAGTGCAGCTATGTAGCTTTTGCAACGGATTCGAGTGAAAAACTAATTCACCCTTAAAGCCCGTACTTGACCCATAGAAAAATTCTAGCGGGATAGGTGGCCTTCTTCCCTCAGGATATTCAACATATTCTATGAATTCCACCCTGGCTTTAAGCTTGGGTAGAGGATGTCTGAGGGATACGAGTGTTTATTTGGTGGCTCACTCTAGCTTGGTGCTACATAGAGATTAGTTATTTTAGAATCTAGATTTCCGAACTATCAAGTAACTCAACACAGAGAAAGATGAGAAAAACTATGCTCTCTTTTGGTTCCTTTGTATTCATTCTCTCTTTCTCTTTTTCTTTTTCTTTTCCTTTCTTTCTTTTTCGTAGAGCTCACAATCTCACCAGATTCACATATATGACCCATATTTGGTGGTCTCACTTGGCATTAACACTTTAATTGAGTTTCCATAACCCTAACACTAAGTCGGAATTCCTCAGCCAGTATTTGGGTGGTCAGAAACATAGAAAAATAGGTTAAGGTCATATTTGGTGGATCTCAAATTTATTTGGTGGTATTGACTCAATGCAACTGAAATAAACACTAAATATTCACTCTTTTTTATTTTCTTTTTCTTTTTCTAATTTTTTCAATTTTTCTTTCTTTTCATCATTTTTTTCTTTTTTTTTCAACATATACACAACTAGCACACATCCATGAACTTTATTGAGGAGGCATTATTAGGGATTGGTGGTACTGAAGAGACATTGGGTGGCTTATTTGGTGGAAGTGTCTACTCACGGCACCAGGAGAGATGAATAGGACGGTGTATTTCTGACCTTGACATCAATACCCTCCTTCAGCTAAGGATTCCGTAAAGAATGGTCGTAACCATCCACCTTAGCCCTAGTTTTATGAAAACTTGCTCTCCGTGTATTTGCCTTATTTGGTGGCTCTCAAAATTTCACACAAAATGTATATGTAGGAATCGAGAGCAAAAACTATGTCTAATCTCAGAGTATCATCACCTAATTATCTAGGATTCTGGATTCCTTGCACTAATCTTAGAGCACCAGTACACTCTACTCCCATCTCACATTATTTGGTGGATTTCTGGAGGAAAATCTGCCTGACTTCCAAAATACTGTCCAGGGGTTCAGGAGAACAAGCACTACTTCTTCTCGACAGACTAAAGACGTTTATCAGCCTTCACCGTGAATCCATTGCAAATTCTACGTGTGTGTGAAAAATTGTACTAGATTCTAGATTACTGGAATCAACTAAAGGATAAAATCCCTAATGCATTATCTTAATAAAATAATCTTATTCATGGATGCACTATGTATATACGCTATAAACAAGTAACCTCTTATATTTGTACTTCATGAAATTCTCGTATCGGTTACATTCAGCTTGACCCTAAATTTAGAACAAAAGGTGAGTGGGTGAGTCAGAAATGGCTGTTGCGGATGATTTCTAGCTCCAATGCGAGCATTGGAGGTGGAGGCAGTTGTTCTTTAATTTAGGGTCTTAAAGTACATTTGACATGCAGCTCCGTGGTTTTTCCTAAATGTTGGCATAAAAATTTTTCAATTTTTCTGTATCTACCCCCCATGCTTAAGTTCTTGCATGTCCTCATGCATGAATGTAAAAGAAAATAAATACAGCAGGGAGTAGATGGGTAGAAATTACTTGTAATTACTCCTAAAATTGAACATTCAGCACCGGCCAACCTGACAGTATGTAATATGCAGAAAAAAAATATGCTTAAAGGAAAATATGCTATATACAAAATTGAATATGTATAGGGTGATGAATACGGAGTAGATGCTGAGTTTAATGCCTCCAGCTTGGTGAAAACTCAATCACACATCCTCAATAAGATGAATGATCTCGTCAGTTGGAGGAGGTTCCTGGGCCGAAAATGGCTTGAGGCACTGGCCATTTACTGTAGATATATGCCCAGATTTTGGGTCCCTGATTTGGACCGCCCATTAGGATATAGGTCAATCACAACATATAGGCCAGTCCACTTGGACTTGAGCTTCCCTGCAAAAAGTTTTAATCGTGAATCGAACAACCTGACTTGCTGGTTGGGCGTGAATGCTTTCCTCCGGATGTGGCAGTCATGAATGGCCTTGGTCTTATCCTAGTATATCAAAGCGTTCTCATAGGCCTCCCGCCAGATCTCTTCTAATTCGCTGAGCTGAAGTTTTCATTCTTGACCTCCTGCATCGAGGTCAAGGTTACATTTTCCCACCGCTCAAGAGGCACGATGTTCCAGCTCTACAGGAAGGTGACAGGGCTTGCCATATACCATATGATATGGTGACATTCCAAGTGGGGCCTTGTATGCGATCCGATATGCCCAGAGTGCATCAACTAAATTATCGGACCAGTCCTTCCAATCTGGTCTAACCGTCTTCTGGAGAATCAACTTGATCTGACAGTTGGACACTTCCACCTGGCATTGGTTTGCGGGTGATACAGGGTGGCTATATGGTGTTGTACCCCGTATTTCTTTAATAATGACCTAAAATGGGCGTGGATGAAGTGGCTTCCCCCGTCGCTAATAAGAGCGCGGGGTATTCCGAATCTCACGAAGATGTATTGCCGTACGAAAGAAATGATGGTCTTATGATCAGCCCATTTTGCCGGGATGGCCTTGACCCACTTCAAGACATAGTCAACGGCTAGTAATATATACTCGAAGCCATGCTAGTTCGGAAAAGGGCCCATAAAATCGATGCCCTAGACGTTGAACACTTCTACAACCATGATGGGCTGGAGTGGCATCATGTCTTTCCTAGTCATAGAACCGACCGATTGGCATCGTTTGCAGTGTTGGGCGTATTCATGTGTATCTCTGAAAATGGTTGGCCAGAAAAATCCCGACTACGAAATTTTTGCAGCAATTTTCCATCCCGAGAAATGACCACCACAAGCATCATTGTGGCAAAAAGATAACACACTGGGGTCTTAGAATCTGGGATGCATCTTAGAAATAATATGATCCGCTCTAATGTGGAAGAGCAGTGGGTCATCCCAGAGGTAGAATTTGGTTTCCATAGTAAATTTGAGTTTTTGGTCCTTGGAAAGGTTCGTGGGAATCTTGCCTATGGTAAGATAGTTCGCGATATCCGCGTACCATGGAAACTCAATAGAGTGAACTACCAAAAGGGATTCATCCGGAAATTGGTTGTGGATAAACAAAGAGTAAGGAATGTGGGCTGGGTCCAGTCTGGATAGGTGATCTATCACAACATTCTGCTTTCCGACTTTGTCGCAGATTTCAATATCAAATTCTTGCAATAGAAGGATCCATCTGATTAGCCGGGGTTTGGCATCCTTCTTTACCAACAAATGTCGGAGGGCGGAGTGGTCAGTGAAGATGATAACTTTGGACCCTAATAAATAAGATCTGAATTTCTCCAACCCGAATACTATTGCTAGAAGTTCTTTTACGGTGATAGTATAATTGCGCTAAGCCTCATTCAACATCTTGCTAGCATAGTATATGACAAAAGGTTGTTTTTCCCAACGTTGGCCTAAAACAACATTGACAGCAAAATCAGAAGCGTCGCACATCATCTCGAAATCAAGCGACTAGTTGGGTGGTTGGAGAATCGGGGAATCAGAGATAGTGCTTCGTAAAGTCTTGAAGAAGCTGAGACATAAGGTGTCGAATTCAAATGGGGCATCGGCAACAAGGAGATTCATCGAAGGTCGTGTAATTTTCGAGAAATCGTGTATAAATCTCCGATAGAAGCCAACGTGACCCAAGAATGATCTAATTTGCTTGACTGAGCTAGGTGGCGATAAGTGGGAAATAATCTCAGATTTAGCTCGATCAAACTCAAGTCCATTTTTAGAGATCCTATGCCCTAGTACTATGCCATCCCTCACCATGAAATGGCTTTTCTCCCAGGATAGTACTAGGTTTACCTCAATACACCATTTTAGGATTTTGGTGAGGTTATCAAGACAAGATGCGAAATCATCTTCGAAAATGGAGAAGTCATCCATGAACACCTCCACATAGTCCCCAATCATGTCAGAGAAGATGGCCATCATACAACGCTGAAATGTTGCTGGTGCGTTGCAGAGGCCAAAGGGCATCTGCTTGAAAGCGAATGTTCCAATGGAGAATGTGAATGTGGTCTTGTCTTGATCTTCTAGGCTAATCTCTACTTGATTATACCTGGAGTATCGATCCAGAAAGCAAAAGAAACTACATCCAGCTAACCATTCCAAGATCTGATCAATGAAAGGCAAAGGAAAGTGATCCTTCTAGGTAGCCATGTTTAGTTTCCTATAGTCCATGCAGACCCGCCAAGATGTTGCAGTGTGGGTCAGGATGGATTTGCCTTTATCATTTTTCACTACGGTGAGTCCTGCTTTCTTGGGCACTATTTGGATCGGACTCACCCATTGGCTGTCAAAGATTGGGTATACAATACCTGCATCCAGCCATTTGATGATCTCCTTCTTAACAACCTCTAGCATATTCGGGTTTAGACATCTTTGAGGTTGTCCCGAAGGTTTCACCCCCTCATCCACGTAAATGTGATAAGTGCAATACAAGGGGCGAATATCGCGGAGATCAGCAATTCTCCACCCTATAGCAGCCCTATAGTCTTGTAGCGTAGAAATCAATTGATGCTCCTATTCTTGGGTTAAGTGGGCACTAACAATGACCAGGCATGTCTCACTTTCACCCAAGAACACATACTTAAGTGAGTCAAGTAAGGGCTTCAATTCAATCACGGGTGGGTCAGAGCCAGAAATGGGAATAAGAGGATTAAACTCGAAGGTGGGAATCTACTGATCTGTATGCGTGTGAATTCCCGCTAATTCACTTCCTATGAGATAATTGGTTGTGACTGCGTTAATGGGAAACCCGCTAACTATGGTCACGTCTTCTTGTAACAACAGGGGTGATCTGGTAGTGTACGGATCAGGATAGCTAGATTCGGGGGTGCTGTGGTCAGAAACACACCCTAAACAGTTGGATCCTCGGAGAGATATGTGCAGTGCAGTGGTCTCAGTCCCTTGTCGATCGAGGTCCAAGAACCCTGATAGTGCAGACGAATGAGACATTGGGTCATCACAAAGGAGCCTAATGTTACCACAGTATGTCGAATCCTTGTCTTCACCATCCTCCTCTATGCAATCACAGTCAAAATTCCTTGATGCCCTAAATATGTCAAGTCGAAGTCGCTCATTACCTAGGGCTATCTCCATACACCCAGATGCACAATCAATGTTTGCTTAGGCTGTCGCTAGAAATGGGCGACCTAAAATGATTGGTGCATCTCGGAGATTAGGAGGAACCTCCATATCGAGAACAAAAAAAGTCTGCTGGAAAGCAGAATCCGCGGACTTTTACAATCACGTTCTCAACCACCCCCCTCGTTGTTTTTACTATCTATCAGCCAGCTAAATTGTGACTGAGGTGGGCTTTAACTCCCCAAATCAAAATCGATCAAATACGGTAGTGGGAGTTAGGCTGATGGACGAACCTAGATCTAGAAGGGCCTGATCAAATGGAGAATCCTGCAAGAAGCAGGATATGAGTTGGGTACCAGGGTCTTTCTTTTTCGGCGACAAGTCAGCTAGAATCACGGTGCTAGCTTCTTTTGACAGTACCACCTGTCGTCCAATTCTAGGCTGCCACTTCAAGGTACAATAGTCCTTAAAGAACCTAGCGACAGCGGGGATGTGATCAATTTTCTCGAGGAGGGGGTCCTGAATATGTACTTCCTTAAACATTGAATTTAGGTCCTCAAAATTCCACGTGCCCTTCCGTACTACATTTCGTGTCAGAGCCTCAAGAAAAGGGACAGGAATCTCAGGGTCAAGTGGCCTCTTACCCTTATCTACCATAGGTAGCTCCTGAGATGGAGTCAAACCCGCCTGTGGTGAAGGGTGAGAAAAATCAGGACCCGCCTGCCTATGTGGTTGATCGAATGTCTTCCTTCCACTCAATGAGACAGCATTTGCATCGGCTTGCTGTCCATGAGGTGGTGGGAGAGTAGAAGGGGCATAGTATGCAGGGTTCTGCATTAAAGGTGGCTGGCCTTGAGCATAACCAGGTGGTGCAGGAGGCGCCTGTAATATGGCTTGTGCATGTCCCTGTGGTGCCTGAAACCTAGGTAGGGTGCCTTGGTTCTATACGTATGAAGGGTTCGGAACAAGTTGGGAGGGCAAGGCTCCCTGAGTCTTATGCTCCTACAATAGCTGGTTTTGCATGTTCTGTATAGTCTGTATCTGGTCAGCCATCGCCTTCATTATCTACAAGCTATCCTGTGTAGATTTCCTCATCGATTCTTGCAGCTCCTCTTTCAGTGCCTCCAAAGGGTCAGCCCGCTTTGGAGGGTGACTGCCAGCTTGGTGCAGTAGCTAGTATATAGAACGGGGTTGCTGCTGCTGAGACGAGAATGGCTGCTGCCTAGGGTATGTGTTTTGCACATTCCCGTATTGCCTAGTTTGGTAGTGTGGATCTTGATGTGGTCTTTGTGAGTTACCAGACCAGGAGAAGTTTGGATGCTGCCGCCAACCAGGGTTATACGTCTCTGAATATGGGTTATTACTCTTGTATCCTTGAATAGCATTGACATCCTCGTAGGTCGAAGACGTCTGAGACGTATATCCATCAAGGAGATACGTATCATAGTCTGTGGGTGGTGCGTAACCCTGGTCATATGGTGCCAGATCGGGATTGTTTACAGGATCTTGATATGCAGGATCTCATAAATAAGGAAAAGATGCATCCCAAGTGAGTAGATTAACTCGAGAAGGGGGGCTCAAGGTGCATAGGAGGGTCTTGGGGTAGCAGAGTTCAGGTGAGATTGACCTTGACTAATTTGGTCAATCTTTTTCTCAATCAGGTTTATTCTACCCATCTGTTTGACGATGATATCCATATCGGCTCGAATAGACTCGGTGTGAACCTCAAGGACACCAACCTGCTGTTGACCAGGCTGCTGGAATTGGTTCATGGACGCGACATTCATCGAGTTCTCCACCAAAGATTCGAACAACTCAAATGCGCTGTTCTCATCTTTCGTGAGAAAATTCTTGCCACTAGATGCATCGGCCAGATACCGATGTGTGTCATCCAACCCATGGTAAAAGATCTGAGCTAAGTGCCATCTGGGTATACCATGGTGCGGGCATTTCCAGAGAAGGTTGTGAAATCGATCCCAGGCTTCATGCAACTTCTCCCCAGCTCCTTGGGAGAAAGTCGTGATCGCACGCCTCATCGCGATCGTTCGATCGATTGGGAAGAACTTTTGCAGGAATTCATGTCGTAATTTCAGCCAGGTTCCAATTGGCTTGCCAATGGTCTTGAACCAGTATGAAGCTTTGTGCCTAAGAGAAATGGGAAAAGCTTCATCAGAACAATCCCAAGATCAATATTCCTAGGTCGAATCGTTTCTGCAAGTCGACTTAGGTCCTGTAAGTGCTGGAACGTATCTTCGCTTGAGTTTCCATAAAAATGAGTGCTGATCAAACCGATCACATTGGGCTTAAGCTCAAACGCGTCTCCGCCTACGAGAATCCTGACTAAGGGTGTGACGATCGGTGCGGCTGGATCATAGAAATCCCAAAGTTGTTCTCGTGGTGGATGCTACATTTTGTCAAGTGTCATCAAGATACGGTCCATGCTCTGCTGATGCCGCTCCTCAGATTTCACAACCTAGGCCTCCAGATGAGCCATCAGGTCCAGATTACTAGTGTCCTGACCCATTCTAGATCCAGGTCCATGATTAGCCATTGCGGCTAAGGGAGTAGAAGAAGTGGGGGGAGAAGTTGGTACTGGCCAGGTGACTCGCTTCCTTAGGAGCGGCTCCCAAGGTCAACCAGTTGAGGTCAAAGTGACCTCCTTTCTTGCATACACACTTGCATACACCACCCAACCCCTAGGTTGGTGTAGCCAAGCCAGACAAGACTAAGGCCCTATCAATCAGATCGTCCTTATGATTGGGTGACCAGATTTTTCGTTCTAAGTTCGAATTCCTGAAGAAAAATTCAGCGTATAACCGACTGAAAGTGATTCCCGCCTCTCAAGCCAACCCAACCAAGAGGTTGAAAGCACCCAGTAGTATGATAACGAATTCGAGTTGATTTCATATTTTAGAATTCATTTTTAGCCCGTTTTTCTTCAGTTGGGGTTTGTGGTAAGTAGCCTACATGGTGACCAAGCTCACCGGCTAAGCACTAGACTTGATTAGGTCTAGTCTAGCCCAAATGTGGTCTCTAGATTATAACCCTAAAGATGTAACCTAGGGTTCATGCAATTCTAGGATTTTCTTATTCTTCCGTTTTGTTCTTCAGCAGACCACAAGAATAAAAATAGTTCTCTAAACAAAATTGGAATCCAATTAAATTGAAATTTGGTGAGTAGACTTTCTTTTCAATTATCTTTTCAGAGAATATTTTCTTGTAATTTTTACTATTTCAACCGAATTTATAGAGATTTTCAAATGTCAAGGGGTTAGATATGGAATTTCGACCCTGGGTCGATTTTTCAAATTGAAACAATATCAAATGACTTTCAAAACATTGAGATAAAAATGGAAATTAAAGCCAAAGAGATCAAATTTCAAACCCCACCATTTTTAGACAAAACAAATTCCTGGATTGCTCGAAATTACTTTTCGAATTTTGAAAAATCTCAAATCTAGGTCAGTCTGACCCCTTTACACTTTGTGAATTTTAAAAAATTTTTTTCTTGGACGTTTTTCAAATGAACAGTGGCATTTGAAATATGGTTTGAAAATGAAGTTCTAACCCAAATTTCAAAATTTTTCGTTCATTAATTTTTTGGAAATTGAATTTTTAAAACGGACTTTGAAATCTGGTTGAAAATCAGAGGGTGGTGGAAAAGCTTTTAAAAGGTGTTTGAGCTTAAAATTCAAACTTTCTACCAAAGGAATTTTTTTTTTCAAAAAAAATTTAAAATTTTCTTTTTCAAAAAGGATTTTTTTTAAAAGGATTTTCATTTTTTTTTTGCTTTTTCAAAACTAACCTAGGATTCAAAAGGAAACCTAATCTAACTACCTAGATTTTTTTATTTCTTTTTCTTTTTCACAAAAATGAATAAGCTTTTTTTTTCAAATGAAATTGCTGGAAGAAAATCTAACCTAGGGTTCAAAAGAAAACCTAGACTAAGGCAGATATGATTTGCACCTAGAATTTTTTTTTTCGCGCTCATTGTGTGCAGATCCCATATTTTTCCTATTTTTCCTGCACATCCAAAGACAAGAAGAGGAAGATTTGCTAGTGATAGCTCAAAAGATTGAAATAAAGAAAGTGGCATTGCCTCCCCAGCAACGGCACCATTTGACAAAAGCCATTTTTCATGCACTTTAAAGTTGTCGGAAATCATAGTATAGTTGCGCAAAAACATTCGTCAAAAAAATGATTTTTTTTTGTAAAGATAATGAGACTTGAGTCCGGTCGTTTGTCTCTGGGAGACATTTATGCAAATCTGAAATCGATCTCTTTTTTGCTCTACTTGCTTAAAATCGCATGGCGATTTATGGTCATTACGTATTTAAGCAAGACATTCTTAGTTGCAAGAATATCAGAAGTCAAAAGCAAGCTACTTTATTCACACCAAATATATTGCAATAAGCTTATGGTGATTCTCAACACATTGACATATATATATAGAATATTTCTTTCATTCATTCATTCAGGAGGGTGTTTGCAACATGGAATTAGAGGAAAGCTTATAGAGGAAAGTTTAAAAATAACAATCTAGTTAACAGAAAACGATCGCATACAGGAATCTATGGGGACATTTTGCATTCATCATTGGGGGAGAATAAGAGCTACACTACTAAGCAATAAATAAAAGCATGTAATTATGAAGAACTTAAGCTAATCTAGTAGAAACAAGGGCATTCGGAGGTGGTCTTCGATGGCCTTTGAGTGGTTGAGAGGAGGAGGGGCGACCAATGGTGCTTAGGCTAACCCTTGGAGGGAGGTTGGAGAGGTGATCTAGCATCCTGGCATGGAGATGGTGTTGGCCATGGAGAGCAACTCGTGGAGGTGGAGTGGAAGTGAATGTAGCTAACCTAAATGGAAGTGAATAAAGCCAAGAGATGGATGGGTGCAAATGGACACCCCTTAGCTCTTTTTAAAGACCTAAGGGAAGCTCTCTAGAGAATTATGGAATTCTCTACAAAGGCCTATGGTGGGAGCTAATGGGAGAGTGAGTGAGAGAGGATGGATGGTGGTTTTTAGATCCACCAAATGTGGATCTAAAAATTGAATGGCTCTTGGTTGCTAATTTTAGCAACCAAGGCAACCACACATGGTAGAGAGTTCTAGAGAACTCTAGGCTAGGTATTTTAGTGTGGATGGTGTGTGTGGGTGTGTGAGGGTTGAAACTTAGGTGGCTAGGATGATTAGGTTAGGTTCTAGTGGGTTTAGGTGAAGGTAGGTCTCAAATTAGGGTTGTAAACCCTAATTCACTAAGGTAAAGTCCAATTAAACTTAATAAAAGTTTAATTAGGTGTGTGGAAACCTAATTGAGAGTAAAATAACTCAATTAAGTTAGGCCTAGGTCAATTGGACTCTCACTGAGTCCAATTGTACAGTGTGTGTTGAGATCAGGGCTTAATTGGACTCAATGAGTCTAATTGAATAATTTGATGAAATTGACTATGATCCAAGTCAATTAGGTTTAGTGAGGTCCTAATTATGTCCTTAGGGAGGTCTAGAGGTGATGTACTAGGGTTAGGGCACCTTAATTTAGGCTTCTATAGTGTTGGAATTGTGTTTAGGGACCTAGAGATCCAAGATCAAGGCTTAAATTCCAAAACAGGAACTAGAGGATAGTATCAGATGTCATATAATGAAAAATTAAAAGTCCAAACTTATTGTATATATGTCCAATCAAAGTCAAGAGGGATTTTGGGTTCTATTTTGGGTATTCTGTAGAAATTGGATGTCTGACCAAGTGTCTAGATGTCCAATAACATTGCAAAAGTGGGTTTAAGGTTTGTGGGAGTTGGCTAAGGGTTTTGGACGTCCTATAACTTATTTGGACGTCCAGATTGAGGCTAGAATTAGGGTTTTAAGGTTTCCTAAGGTACGATGACCTAATCTAAGGGTGGCTAAGGCTTGGGGAGGCTTCTAGGTTGTCCTAGGGCTAGGATGGACCTAAGTTTTTCATAATTTATTACTTTATTCCTATTTAGTAGAATAGCATGCCTTAACTCCATTACATTATTATCTACTACATCTAATCTAGGTCTTCCACTCCAGATCTACCGCAACAGCAGATATTCCAGCTTCATATTCGACTTCCAATCTACCTTCTAGTCAGCTTATTACCTATAATTTTCATAATGCACCTAATCAGTACATTATTGCATTATTTTATGCATAGCTAAAAGAAAGCAGTAAGGATGTAAGTAATGCTTATGCATGCGTGAATTACCCTAACTTATGCCAGGTCCTAGCTTAATTTAGGTCAATTAAGACCTATGATTGTAGTGCAATGAAGGGGTGGCCATTTGCACCCATTCACACTTGGCTTCCATTTAGTTTAGCTACATCCACCTCCACTCCATCTCCACAAGTAGCATCACCTTGGCCACCACCATCTTCATGCCAAGATGCTGGATCACCTCTCCAACCTCTCTCTAAGGGCCTGCTTAAGCACCATTGGCCGCCACTCCTCCTCTCAACCAACTCAAAGGCCATCGGTGCCCACCTCCGAATGCCCTTATTTCTACTAGATTAGTAGCTTTGTTCTTCATAGTTTACATACTTTTATTACTGCTTAGTAGTGTAGCTCTAAATTCTCCCCCAATGATGCATTGTTGACGAGGCTAGATCATGGTTTTAAAGAGATGTTACATTGTAGTATAGATGAAATCACTTTGAAAACAAATAAGTATTTATTACTCAAAAACCTAAGTATCTGAGGTCGAACACAGAGAGCAAAAAGAATTTATTCACAAATCTCAATAATGTAATTGAACACCTAGAGTTACTCGAAACCTAATTTAGAGGATAAATGCAAGAGTTTAGGAATTGAAATATAGCAAAAAAGTAGAATTGGACGTCTGATTCTGAAATCAGATGTCTTAAAAAGATATTTCTCTTTTAACTCTTATTTCCTTCTCCTTATTGAGTCTTCTCTTTTCTACTTTCTTTCTTCTTCCCTTTGCCTTCTGCCTTTTGGTCGTCTACCTCTCTTCTTCCTTGTCTCTTCTTGGCTTCTTTCTTTGGCCTTCTTCTTTTCTTTCTATCTCTGCTTGTCTTCTTCTTTAGCCGCTCCTCTTCTTCCTTCATAGCTTTGCCTTTCTTCCTTCTCTTTTGCACAGTGCCTTTCTCCTTCTTGTTCCTCTGTGATCTTCTTCTTTCTTCTTCTACTCTCCTTGATTTCTTTCTTCTTTCTTCTTCAGCCGCTCTTCTGCTACAGTGCTTCTCCTTCCCTTGGTTTCTACCTTTCTTCTTCTTCCTTTTCCTTAGCTCTCCTCTGACTTTCTCTTCTTCTCTTTGGACTTCCTTCCTCCTTCCTTTCTGTGGCTAAGTGTCCTTCCTTCCCTGCTTAGCTTCACCTCAGCTATGCCTTCCTCTTCCTTCTTATGTTCTTCTTCCCTGCGCATGCACACAGAAGCAAAACCTATCCCCTACCCTCCCCTGCATCTCTCTCTCTATTTCTCTCTTCGGTATGCTCTCCCAGAGCCAGGTAATCAGGTCAGGTATTGCGTGCCTGGGTCCAGGTGCATCGGCATGGGTGTGATGCGGAAGGAGTGCTAGGTCTAGGTAATCGGGTTGGGTGCCAGGTCCACGGGGGTAGGGGTCACGGATGAGGTGTGAGTGAGTGAGGGTGAGGGACCTCACCCCTATGTTACTTGAGGCAATGAGAAGAAAGCACAAACCAATTTAAGGCGCTCACCATTCTCTTGCGTTTACGAGGTAGGACTAAATGTCCCACCTGCTTCTAAGTTCGTGCCCGCAAGGTGTCTTCTTCGATTGCTACTGATAGGTCGCTCACTAAGCCAATTGCCTAGCTGTATGAGTTCGTGACACCAATCTGCTTCACCTGGGACTCTGACGCCTAGGGCACGTGACCTGGAGCGCTGCTGCAAGCTCCTAGCTTCAGCGTTAATGGTGGAAGGGGGTGTCATCCTGAAGTTCATGAATATAGCCTTGCAGCCCCATTAAAACACACGAGGAGCTTCACCGTGTCTTGGTGAAGGTGAGATGGTGGGTGGCAGGGTGCGGGGTGGCCTAGCCGTGTGTGCCTAGGTCACCCTATGGCAGTGCTTATGGGTTTGGTTGGGGGACGTTTAGGGAGGTGATGGTGGTCGATGGATGGGCGGAAGGTGATCAGTGGATGATGGCGGAGGTGGTGAGGTCTCTGGCGAGGTGTGTGGAGGTGCGAAGTGGTGGAAGCACCTCGCCAGTGGGCGGCCGGAGATGGAGAAGATGGCGATGGACAGTGGCGGAGAGGGGTCGAAAAGGGGAAAAGGAAAGAGGGGAATTGAAAAGGGGATAGAGAGGAGTAATTCTAACCTAGCTAAGTGGACGAAGGGGGAGAGGAGGCGGCTGGTTGTACCTGCTATCGCCGAAGAAGACGGTGTCCAGTGGAGGGAGAGCGGTGATGACGAAGGGGCTAGAGGCACGCGCGGGTGTTGCACGATGCGGAGGAAGATGGTGAAGGCGACTCTGCCACTAGTAGTGTGGTAGAGCGACGAGAAAGAGGAGGGAGGCTCGCTGGACCCCTGACACTGGCAGGGGCTCTTGTGCTTGGAAGACAAGCTTCAAAGCGCAAGAGTCCTCACCAGAGAAGGAATCAGTTGGATACCCAAATCTCTCAAGCTTTCGCATGAGAGATTGTGTGCAAATCAGATGGAAGGGAATTCCTCAGAGAATCTCCCTTCCAAATTTGGGAGTTCTCTGAGGAATCAGGGAGTACTCCCCCTCCATTCCTCGTCGGAGTAGGTTTTCTCCCCATTAATGGAGGAGGGACCTGTTTGTAAGAGTGGCGAGGAAGTTAGGGGGGTCTACGTTGGAGTTTTCAAAAGTTAGGGGCCAAAATGTAATTGGGTGGACTATTTTGCAAAGTAGGTCAAGATGACCTTCCTTAGGTCCAAATTTTGGTACAAACATAATTTGGACCTAAGGAATCTAATGGTGAAGTTTGATTTTAGGTTTGACTTCGTTTGACTGGACATTTTACATAAAAACCCAAATTAGGTTCAATAATGAGCTAGGACCCCAATCTAGGTCAAAATTGGTTCCGAAGGCCAATTTGAAGGTTCTAAACCCTAGGGGATATTTTTCCATGAATTTTATAGGGTTTAGTTGATTTTTATCCTAATCATAACCTTGTTGAATTAAGTGGGTCTTTTTTAGGGTTACAGAATGTCATTTAATTCTTGGATTGCACAATAACGCATTTCTGACTAAACCAACCCACTCTTTATCTTATTCAGATCATTTGACCTATGTTTTGCCTCTAAGAAATCCCATTTATGCACTGCAATGGTAAAATTATAGTTTTAACCTTTGTTTCATGTTTTCTTCTCAGAACATTAATTCCTTGAATTAGGTTCTTCTCCAGGTTATGTAGGAGCTCTTATTCTCTTTCTTAGGTCAAAATGAGCTAGTTAGGGCTCATGATGAGGCTGTCATCATGCATGCATAATCCGCCCTTAGATTTATGTATGCGATCATTTTCTGCTAGCTAGATATATGTTTTCAAGTATTCCTTTACAAGCTTTCCATGAGCTTTATGTTGCAAACACCATCATGAATAAATGAAAATCTTTTTCTATATATATATCTATTTGTGAAAATCACCATGAACCTTGTTGCAATATTTTTGTGTGATTGAAGTTGCCTGCCTTAATTTATGATACTCTAGCAACTAAGCATGTCGTGCATAAATATGAACTTAGCATAAATCGACATGCGATTTTCAGCAAGTAGAGCGAGTGAGATCGATTTCAAATCTGCATTTCCATAAATGCCTTCCAGAGACGAATGACCGGGACTGAAGTCTTGTTATCTTTGTAAAATATTTTTGTTGATCGTATTGAGCACTATACTATGATGCTTATTCTTATCAAAAATGCGCTTTACGAGTCAGAACAAAATGGCACCATTGCTGGGGAGGCAACATCATTTTTGATTTCGATCTTTTGAGCTATCACTGACAAATCTTCCTCAGCTTGTCTTTTGATGTGCAGGAAAATAGGAAAAATGGGAATCTACGCACTCAACGAGTGCGGATTAAAATAAAAATCAGGTGCACATCTCATCTTAGATTAGGATTTCCCTTTTTGAAACCTAGACTAGATTTATTTGAAAAAAAAAAACCTATTTATTTTCGTGAAAAGAAAGGAAAAAAAAAATCAAAGAAAAAAAATCTTAGTTAGATTAGGTTTCTTTTTGAATCCTAGGTTAGTTTTAAAAAAGCAAAAAAAAAAAGAATTTGAAAATCCTTTGAAAAAAAAATCTTTCTTGAAAAAAAAAATTTTTCAAAATTTTTTGAAAAAGATAAAAAAAATCTTGGTGGAAAGTTTGAATTTTAAACTCAAACACCTTTTAAAAGCTTCTCACCCACCCTCTGATTTTCAGCAAGATTTCAAATTCCGATTTAAAGATTCAATTGCCGAAAAATTAGTGACCGAAAAATTTTGAAATTCGGACTAGAGCTTCATTTTTAAACCATCTTTCAAACGACACTACATAGTCAGTTTGACCCAGGAATATAGATATTGGAATTGTTCTCATGAAGCTTTTCCTTTTTCTCTCAAGGATAAAGTTGCTTATTGGTTCAAGACCATCGAGAGGCCAATTGGAACTTGGGAGGAATTACGTCATGAATTCCTCCAAAGGTTCTTCCCGATCGGTCGAACAAATGCCATGAGGCACGCAATCACAATATTTGCTCAAGGCCCTGGAGAGAAGCTCATGACGCCTGGGATAGATTCCACGATCTTCTCTTGAAGTGCCCACACCATGGTGTATCCAAATGGCACCTCGTGAAAGTATTTTACCATGGGCTGGATGACACACATCGGTACCTAGTGGATACATCTGGCAGTGGGAATTTTCTCACAAAGGACGAGAATAATGCATTTGAACTGTTTGAATCCTTAGTAGAGAACTCAATGAACACTGCCTCAATGGACCAGTTCCAGTGACCTGGACAGCAACGAGTTAGTGTCCACGAAGTGCAAGCCTAGTCTGCCCGAGCCGACATGGACATTATCACCAAAAAGCTGGATAAGGTGGATCTTCTCGATAAGAAGCTCGATGAATTAATGCGAGTGAGATCTGGATCTTCTGGCAGCACTGCTCCATCTTACTCTTCTCAAGCATCTTGAGCCCCCTCTACTCGTACATATCTGGTTACTTAGGATGTTTTCTCTCCATCTTTGCAAGATCCTGCATACCAGGAACCTATGAACAATATGGATCTGGCACTGTACAATCAAGGTTACGCACCATGTGATGATGCAAGTGCACATTCTTTTGATGAATTCGCATTTGAGACATCTTCGACTTACGAAGTTGTCAATGCCATTCAGGGATACGGGCATAACAACCCATATTCTGAAACATATAACCCTGGTTGGCACCAGCATCCCAATTTCACCTAGTCTGGTAATCCACAGAGACCGAGTCAAGTTCCACACTACCAGACTTGACAATATAGGAATGCACAGAACATGTATCCAAGGCAGCAGCCATTCCCGTCTCAGCAACAACATACACACTCTATCTATTAGCCACTACACCAAGCTGCCAACTACCCTCCAAAGCGGGCAGACCCTTTGGAGTCACTGAAGGAGGAATTGTAGGCATCAATTTGAAAATTTACTCATGACAACCTCCAAATAATGAAGACAATGGTTGACCAAATACAGAGCATACAGAACACGTAGAACCAGATGATGCAGGAGCATAGATCACAGGGAGATTTTCCCACCTAACCTGTCCCAAACCCAAGATATGTGTAGAATCAGGGTGCCCCACCTAGATTCCAAGCACCAAAGGTGCAGGCACACACTGTTATGCAAGCACCTCCCACACCTCCTGGTTATGGGCTTGGTCAACAACCTTTCTTGCCAAACCCTATGTATCCAGACCAACCTGTTCCTTTGCCACTTGTTTGGACTCGAGTAGGTTGTGTTAATATGGTGAAATTATCGTTGAAGTGAGCATAGTGGTTAACCTAAATCGAGCCTAACCATCTTTTTACAAAATTTTTAACCTGGCCTACTTAACTTTATCTTGGTCACTTTTAGGCCCAGGGTCAAACTCAGGGAAGCGGGAATTAAAGGTGAATAAGTTTCTATGCCTTTCCTAAAACGTATCTCTTCCATGCCTTTATTGTATTTTTGGTTTTTTTTTTATTTAAGATTTTTTTGCTGATAATTTTGTCCTTGAGGTACACCTTCAAAATCAGGTCCTTGGCTTTGAGCCAAATTGTTCTTGGCTTTGAGCAAAATTAGGGTTCCAAAAATTGGTCCTGCTATTCGTAGGATCGAGTACCTGCAAGATAAGGATTATCTTTTCTCTTTTACTCTTTTTTTTATCTTTTTAATAGCAGGAAAAGAAAGTGAAATAAAAATAAGATACGTTGCTTGTAAAGAAATAAATACAGTCTATATATATATAGATACATATATATTATATATAGGGGTGGGGGTGGAAGTGGAAATGGCATGTAACACAGTGTCGAGTCGGTCCACCTCTAAAAAGACTCAGCCAACAAGACGAAGTGTCGCGTAGAGTGTAGGATGGATGTGTGGGAGTGTGTGCGGAGGCGCTTTCTTTATGATGGTATCGGGAAATATCAACAACTGGTGCAGATATTCCCGTGATATAACACGTGGTGGAGTGACTAGTGCGTATCGATATAGGTAGGTGATATGTATGTAAATATATATATATATACGTATATATGTATATATATATGTGTATATATATATAGATAGGGTTGCAACTATATAGGTGTATGTATAGTTATGTATATATATATAGATATATAAATATATATATAGGTATATATATATTTATGACTAGATATATATGTATATATATTTGACTGTATAGACATATATATATAGTAATATATGTATATAGATATATATACGTATATATGTATATAGATATATATAGATATGTATATATATATATAGATATATATATGTATATATGTATAAATATATATATATGTATATATACTTATATTTAGTTGTATAGGTATTACTATGTAGATATATATATATATAAGTATTTATAGGTGTGTACAAGTGAGTGTGTGAGTGTGTACAAGTGAGTGTGTGTGTGCATATGAGTGTGGGAGTGGGTGTGAGAGAGGCGTGAGGTGGCGTTTAAGTCGTCTGGCGGTAGTGGGCGTCGTCTGGTGCACGGGCGCACAGACGCAGGCGTGCAAGGGTGCGCGCTGGTGCTGGAGCGGGCGCGCATGCTGCCTTCATGCGCGGGCAGGAGCGGAAGTGTGAGGGAGAGCGCAACGCAGCGCATTGCATAGCACAACGCACTACGCTACGGGCTGGAGTGAACGCGGGTGAAGACGCGGGCTCAGGTGCAGACGGGCACGGGCGCAGATGCAGGCACTGGCGCTGATGCGAGCGACTGGCTGGAGGCGGTAGCGGCGAGGAGAGACAGCGCGCGATGACAAGATAAGTGGGAAACTCTCCGGTCACCGCACTGTAGCTACAGTGTCACGCTAAGAGGCGTGAACAGTAGCTATAGTGCTGCACGGGATGAACAACCGGTTGTGGCCTGTTCTATGTGCGCGGGCACACTGGAAGGCGCCTACGCGTGCCGAAGGAGCCTGCGGCCGGTCTACAGGGGCACGCGCGGTGCTGCGCGGCTGCTGGACGCTGCTGTGCTGTTGCTGGAGCTCCAGACCTTAGAGCTTCTGGCAATGGTGATGGTGTTCAGCGGTGGAAATAGAGAATGAAACCACCACGCCCACCTTCTCACGAAGGAGCTGGGCGGTGGTGGAACTCACAGTGGTGGTCGTGGGCCCACTATGAGCCTGCTCCTACCCGCAGTGAAGAGCTACTGCGTATGGAGGGGAAGAGGGGAGGAAGATGGCCTCGACGAAGGTGGCTGCTGGTGTTGTGTGTCCCCCCCCTGTGCAAGTGAGATGGCCAGGATTTTTAAGGAAGAAGAAGCCATGCCACGGCCATGCTCTGGCAGAACAAGTCCCGCCATGCTGCTGGCAGGGGAATGGTGCTAAGAGGCACAAGCCCCATGCCCTGCAGCCGCGCAAGGAAGAAGAAATTCAAAGGAAATAAAGAAATGAAGAAGGTGAAATTGCGAGGCAGCACTTGAAGAAGATGTTAATTACATGGCCAATTATTTGCATTGTCCTTCCCTCTCAAATAAATGCATGCATGTGTCAATTTTACAAATGCAACTATAGCTACCTAATATGCAATGGCAGTACTAGGAAATAACACAAGATGGCATATTTGTTGGTGTATTTTTGCTGTGCAATCATACCCCCATGCCTATCTTTTGCTAGTCCCTAGCAAAACATTTTGTATTGTATTTAGAAATGATCTTAAGCTGAAGATTTTTTCCGAGGTGACAAGGGTGTGTTTGTTGGATATTGTGAGAACCAATTGCAGAGAAGACTACCAGTACTTTAAGTCTTATGTGACATAGACCATCTCTCGACTAACCTGAACTCTTGATATTTAAACCTTAAGTACGATTTCCTGGACGTAGAAGGTTTTTGCTGTACTCGAGAGCTCAAGAGATTATGGCTTGTGCATAGTGAAGGATCAAGACTGACCAGATGAACATTAAGACTCAAGCCCAGGGTTTCACGATTCTTTAAGTGCAGGTCAGTCCCAATTTTAGCTTGTATCTTTGGATTTACCCTTAAAAAGATGACGGAAAACTCAACTCCCATTTTATCACATTTGTCGCTCAAAGAATATATGGTAGAAACAGGGTATTTGTAACTTTACCCTGAAACATTTTGAGGGAGAAGAATTTACAGATGTTTGGAAGATATACTGACTTATTTGCGCAGTTTTTTTTTTTTTTTTTGAAACAAGTGTCAGTATATCTCTTACAACTTTATTTCGAGGAGCACACTCTTCTTTTGGTGGGAGAGTTCCTTTTTGGTGGAAAGGGTTTCTCCCAGACACAAGACTAAAGCCTGGGATAAAAAGTCTACCTGCGCGCACAGGTAAGGACTCCACCTTCCCTAATGAACACTAGGGTTGGATCTTATGTTCACCAGGTTTTCTTGATATGTGTAGTGTGAACCAAGATTACTTAGGCTCTCGAGTAGAAGCAAACCAACGGATCCTGTATTGATGTCTCAGGTACAAGAATACGTCCTTGGTTAGGAGAGATTCCGGTCTATCTTGTCAATGCTTAAATGAATTAAGCCGAGCCTGAGCGAATCAAGCTTCTATGGCCTGGAAAGTCTTCAAAACAGTGGTTGAATATCCATAAACACTTATTGTATTTTTGTTTCAGCCTTCAGATCATTACTAAACACCCATTCTTTTTTTTTCTGTTATGTACATATTTATAGATAGATGGAAGCTGCATGATACCATATATTACCCAGATCCTATAGATGCCTATCCACCCCCCATGCCAAACGATGCTATGTCCTCATATGCATGCAGGGTGGGGTAGAGGAAGGTCCAAAGATCGGGAGCGAGAGCTGAGGTGTAGGGTATATAGCAGGGTGGTAGGGTGGGTGGATGGTGGGTGGTAAAGTAAAAAGGTGCGAAGTGAAGTTAATGTGGCAGTGGAGGAGTGCTGCTGGGGTGCCTCCCAACGAGTGCTGAATTTAACGTCCCCAGCTGGACTCAGAATGAGGCATGACATTAGTTACCCTCCAACAAGGCAACAATTTCTCCAACGAAGGCAGATTCATGAGTAAGATAAGGTTTTAAACGCTGCCCATTGACCATAAATTTATGTGCAGATTTGGGATCTTCAATTTCAACGGCCCCATTGGGAAATGGTCTCGAGACCAAGAAGGGACCAGTCCATTTGGACTTCAATTTCCCTGGAGAGAATTTGAGCTGGGTATTGTAAAGCCAAACTTGCTGAGGTGGCTCAAATTCCTTCCGCCGAATTCGGTTGTCGTGAAAAGCCTTAGTGTGTTGCTTGAAAGTTAAGGCAGAATCATAGGCTTCACGACGGAGCTCTTCCAGCTCTTGGAGTTGGAGTTTCCTTTCTCGACCACATAGGTCTGGGTCGAGGTTACATTGGCGAACCGCCCAATAACCACGGTGCTCCAGCTCCACAGGCAAATGACAAGGCTTCCCGTAAATGATTCTATAAGGAGACATACCTAGGGGAGACTTGAAGGCGGTCCGATATGCCCAAAGTGCATCAATCAGCTTGTCGGACCAATCCTTACGGTTAGGCTGAACCATTTTCTAGAGAATTTGCTTGATTTGCCGGTTTGACACCTCAGCTTGGCCGTTCGTCTGAGGATGATATGGAGATGCGATATGATGGTGGACTCCATATTTCCTCAGAAGTGCCTGAAAAGAAGCATGGGTAAAATGGCTTCCTCCATCTGAGATAATGGCTCGAGGGATCCCAAAGCATGCAAAAATGTGGTCTTTGACGAATCGAGTGGATATGACATGGTCAGCATGGCACGTGGGAATAGCCTAGATCCATTTCGAAACATAATCAATAGCAACGAGGATGTATTCGAAGCCGTTGGAAGGAGGAAAAGGACCCATGAAATCGATTCCCCAAATGTCGAAAATTTCAGCAGCTAGGATGGGTTGCAAGGGCATCATGTCACAACGTGACATTGACCCTAACAACTGGCACCTAGTACAATGTTTGGCATAATTGTGTGCATCCTGGTGAAGGGAGGGCCAAAAGAAACCACACTGCAACACCTTGGCTGCAGTTTTCCTCTCGGAGAAATGGCCTCCGCAGGCCTGATTGTGGCAGAAGGATAGCACACTGGGGAATTCGCTGTCAGGAATACAGTGACGGATGATTTGATCTGCACCTATTTGAAAAAGAAGTGGATTATCCCAGAAATAATACTTTGCTTCTACAATGAGATGCTTGCGTTGGTTTTTAGGCCAGCCACGTGGAAGGGAACCAGAAGCAAGGTAATTGGCAATGTCGGCATACCAAGGTCCACTTGCCACATTAATTGCCAATAGGTGCTCATCGGGAAAAATCTCATTGATCAGAAGGGTAAGTCCAATGTGGTCAGGGTCCAGTCTCGAGAGATGATCAGCCACAACATTCTAGGCTCCAACCGTATGGTGGATCTCAATGTCAAATTCTTGGAGAAGAAGGATCCAACGAATCAGTCTAGGCTTGGCATCCTTCTTGTGCATGAGATGGCGAATGGTCACGTAATAAGTGAAAACAATAACATGCGAGCCCAAAAGGTAAGAGCGAAATTTCTCTAGCCCAAAGATGACTGCCAATAGTTCTTTCTCAGTGGTTGTATAATTACGCTGGGCCTCGTCCAACGTCTTACTGGCATAGTACACCACGAAGGGGTGTCTATTGCGTCTTTGTCCCAGGATGGCTCCAACTGCAAGGTCGGAAGTGTCACACATGAGTTCAAAGTCGAGGGACCAATTAGGTGGCTGGAGAACAGGGGCCTTGGTAATAGCATCACGCAACTGCATGAATGCCCATATGCAGTCGGGGCCCATATCAAAGGGTACGTTGGTCAGTAAGAGATGAGTTAAAGGTCTAGAAATTTTGGAGAAGTCTTTGATGAATCTCCTATAGAAACCAACGTGTCCCAAGAAGGAGCGGATTTGCTTGACAGACCTAGGCATTGGTAAATCAGCAATTACATCAAGCTTAGCTCTGTCAACCTCGATACCCCTATCGGAGATGATATGCCCGAGAACAATTCCCTCGTGTACCATAAAATAACTTTTCTCCTAGGAAAGCACGAGGTTCACATCAATACATCTCCTAAGGATACGGGTCAGGTTGGCAAGACAATCATCAAAAGAGGGTCCAAAGACTGAAAAGTCATCCAAGAAAACTTCGAGAAAGTCACCCACCATGTCATGGAATATTGCCAGCATACATCTCTGGAAAGTTACTGGAGCGTTACAAAGTCCGAACAGCATCCTTATAAATGCAAAGGTGCTGAAGGGGCAGGTAAAGGTGGTTTTCTCTTAGTCCCTGGGGTCTATTGCCACCTGGTTATATCCAGAGAATCCATCCAGAAAACAAAAAAATTTATTTCCCGCTAACCACTCTAGGATTTGGTCGATAAAAGGTAGCGGAAAGTGATCTTTCTTAGTTGCAGCATTAAGTTTCCTATAATCTACACACACTCTCCAAGATGTAGGAGTGTGTGTAGGGATGGATTCACCTTGTCATTGATACGGATGGTGAGTCCTGCCTTTTTGGGCACGACGTGAATTGGACTCACCCAGGGGCTATCACTGATCGAGTAGATTATACCCGCATCCAACCACTTAATAATTTCCTTTTTAACGACCTCCCGCATGTTAGGGTTGAGACGTCGCTGCATCTCATGGGAAGGTCGAGCCTCCTCATTCGTATATATACCGTGAGTGCAGTAGGAGGGGCTAATGCCAGTTAAGTCTGATAAGGACCATCCAATGGCTGCCTTGTGTTCCATAAGGACCTTTGTTAGTTTGCACTCTTTCTTCCTAGTCAATTTTGAACTAATGATTAAGGGGAGCATTTCATTTGGTCCCAAGAAAACATACTTAAGCGAATCAGGCAACTCTTTTAGCTCGGGAGTGGATAGTGAAAGATCTGGCATTCCTTGGGATGAGAGTGTCCCAAGCGGATCAGAAGAAAACAAGTTAGGAGGAAGAAGTTGGCCCTCAGTTTGGCCAAGAAGAGGAGCATCTTGGATAGATGGATCCAAAAAGGGATAGCCCCAGTGAGTAGTATGTGGGCTCAAGGTCACAGTGTGGAGTTACAATTCTACCTGATTTGGCGGGAAAGAAAGGGCAATCCGATCTTCAAGAGTGTGGATCGGCTGTGAGTAGCCCGAATATGACTCAGACCATGAGGTATGGGAAGCGAAGAAAACCTCGTCAGAAGTCTGGTCAGGAGAAGGTGCGGGAAAAGGGAGAGATGGGGGAACATCACAATATGTGTCGGTCATGCAATCGTCAGTGCTTAAAGGCAATCCACAACAGTCAGAATAGGTCCCAATTAGTCCGATACACACGTTGACGGCCATGTCCTAGTCAAACGTGTCATCCTTGATGCAATCGCAATCAAAGTTCTTGGATGCCTTGAAGATGTTAAGCTTGAGCTTCTCAGATCCAACAGCAATCTCAATACAGCTCGACTCACAGTTGATATGGGCGCGAGCTGTGGCCAGGAAAGGTCGACCAAGGATGATCGGACAATCAGAAAGTGAGCTAGGAACTTCCATATCCAAAACAGGAAAGTCAACAGGAAAACAGAGACTGTTGACCCTAACCACCACATCTTCCACCACACCCTTTGGTATTTTGACAGAACGATTTGCCAACTATAACGTGACAGGGGTGGGTTTCAGATTTCCTAAGGCAAATTTCTCAAGAATGATGGTTGGTATAAGATTGATGGAAGATGTTAGATCAAGCAGAGCACTGTTAAAATTGCAGCCTTGGATGCAACAAGAAATAAGCAGTGTGCCCGGATCTTTCTGCTTCAATGGTAGATTTGACAGTATAGCACAACTCGCATGAGGCGAGAGAACCACCAGATTATTTTTTTTCTTTGACTGTCGCCTAGGTGTAGTGTAGTCTTTGAAAAATCAGGCGACAGTAGGTATGTGGTCAATAGCCTCTAACAGGGGTACCTTGATTTCAACATCCCTGAATAAATTATGCAGGTTATCAAAGGCCTGTCTATCCTTTTTCTTTCCTTTTGGCTCCCTTAGTAGAGCCTCAGGGAATGGGATCGATTTTGGCACTAGTTTGGGTGTATCATCCTCTTGCAAATGCGGTGCACATCCTGAATGAGAGGGCAATGAAGAAGATGGGCCAGGATCAGGTCAAGGCGGATCGACGGTTTGCTTACCACTCCTTGTAGTAATTGCATTGGATGTCGCGGGTCCAGTAGGATCATAAGGCAGAGGAGGGTTCACAAGAGGGACATAAGGGTGAGCTGTAGTTGCTGCAGGATTAGCCTGAAATCCCGATGGAATGCTCGAAGCCTGTAGAATCTGATGAACCTGCCCCTGGGAAGGTCGTACCTATGGTTTAGGGCCACAAGGTACGAAATTTTGCGGGTTGGGAACAGGTTGGGCTGGAAGAGTCCCCTGAGATCGAGTCGCCATGTGTAGTTGACTGATCTCAGCATTCTGCTACGCCAATTGGTGTTGAAGAGAGGTCATGTTCTCTTCATGGCGCTTAGACATTTTCGTCATCATTCACATCAGTTTATCAAGAGGGCTTGATGCGTGTTCTGTTTGCGGTATGCAAGGACCCGATGGTGGATTCGCCACAGGATTCGACTGGGCCCTTGGGATGATGGGTGCGGACGGTCGCATTGGCCCACTCGCGGGATTTTGGTGTTGCGAGTTATTGGACCATGCGAAGTTTGGATGATTTCGCCACCCTGGGTTATAAGTAGCAGAGAATGGGTTGTTCCCCAGGGCGCAAGCGTCTTCTAAGCCAAATGATGAGTCTGCATGTAAATATGCATCCGAGCACACAGAGGCTTGGTCCTCCGTGTCAAAATACTGGCTTACAGAAGCCAGATCCACATGACTTACCGAATCGCTCGGCACGACACTTGGTAAGGAAGATCTCACAGGGTTCTTGGGGATAAGCCTGACGTTGGAAGGATTGGGATTGTGATGAAGTGGTGAGGTGGGGGTGTTTGCCATAGAACAGGCGGGATTGGCCAGAAGCTCATCCAGCTTCTTGTGCACGATGGAGACTTCATCCAATTTTTGTGCGATAAGGTTAAGATCAGTGGATGAATGGGAGGGTCCTATGTCAACTTCGTGAACATTACGGGGTAGGCTGGTATGATTAAAGGCGACAGTGGAGGCATTGTTCATTATGTTTTCGCTCATGTTTTCAAATAATTCGAATGCTCCATTCTGGTCTTTATTCATGAAATTCCCTCCGCAGGAAGCGTCTGCAATCTGCTTCAAAGTCTCATTTAGCCCATAATAGAAAATCTAGGCTATATGCCACTTAGGCAGACCATGGTGTAGACACTTCCGGAGGAGGTCATTATACCTCTCCCAAGCCTCACAAAACTGTTCGCCATTTTGTTGCGTAAAGGAAGTTATAGCACGGTGAAGCGCATTGGTTCGCCCGATTGGGAAGAATTTCTTGAGAAATGTTGTTCTCATCTCATCCCAACAATGGATGGTTCTCCCAAGGTTGCGTAACCATTGCGATGCTTTATCCCGCAATGAAAACGAGAACATTTTCATGAGGACAATTGATAACCTGATATTTCTTGGTTTAACCGTTTCAGCCAATCGGGTTTGATCTTTAAAATGGCGAAAAGGATCTTCACTTGCAAGACCATGGAAGTGAAAGTTAATCAGGCCAATTACATTGGGTTTCAGTTCAAAATCGTCCCCTCCCATGGGGACCCGAATTTGTCCTATGGTCTCTGTAGCAGCAGGATTTTGATAAGAGCTAACAGACCTAGGCTCCTCCCATTCGGGAAGGTTCTGCATTTCCTCCAAAGTTTCCCTAATGGCTTCAATCTACTCATTATACATTTCCATTTGGGCTTGGAGGCAGGTTATGGGGTCCATGGCTCCACCACCTGGTGGGTTTTGAGGGTGGTTTCCTCCCTCGGGTTTTGGGGGTAGGCGTGCAGCCATGTTTGTGGAGGAGGATGACGATTCGGTTTCTGTCCTTCTACAATTATCAGACAATTCAAACAATTTAGGGTTTTGTGACCTCCTCCCAAACATGCACTACTGCAAGAAGAATTGGGGAGATAAGAAGGGAAAAGGGGATGAGAGAAATGACGCCTCAAAGGTACACTTGATGACAAATCAAGGCAATCAAAGTCCTAACCTCTACAGTGTGCCCTTAGACCTATAGATCTAAGTTACCTACTATCACAACCTACGGAACCAAATGCGAGCACTGCAGAACCATCGGGCCAGATTGAAAGGCCGTTTGCCCCAGTCTTAGACACCCAATAGCATGTGGGAACCCACACCAGCACGTAGGCGCTACACGCAGGTAATTAGACCTCCAATCCTTAATAAGGGTCAAGTTGCTACCAGTTTTAATTAGAGGCTTAGGATCAAGTGCTTCTGGAATGTGAAGGGCATTGTTTACGGGTAATGCCCAAGTGCGTTGTTTTTAGAAAGTGCGTAAACTAAGTATGCAACGAGGAAATCTCCCCGAATTGAAGTTTTAGTTGGTGAATGATTTTAAGAATTTCAGCCTTAAGTAGTATGGATTTTAAGATTTTACTGAGTTACCAATTCAACCAATCTCTGGGTTTTTGAGAAAATACAAGTTCTTCTATGCCCAACAAACCCTTCTGCAATGTGAGTTAGTTAATGCATGCTAGAAATGCACTGGGCCGCCCTAGGTGGAAATTTCTATGTGTGGATGCATGAGTCAATTTTAGGTTAGTGTGAAAGGGGGCCAAGGCACTTCAATTCAAGTGCTCCCAATCACTAAAATGATATTCCACACACAAGGCTCAACCATAAGATAATGTAAAGAAAATCAAAGTGGTGGGGTTGACATATTCGGGATCAAATCTACGGCACGCGAAAGGTCGTGGTGTAGTTGGAATCAACTCAATTCCAAGTCTCCCCACCAAAAATGTGATCCCGAATTGCCGATAAATTAGGCAAGGAGGGATGGCAATCAATCTATTTAATTTTGCCTCAAAGAATACTTCACATGACAAAAGATTCAAGAATCAAGATTCTTGGATCTTCACAATGCGAAATTTGGCGGGAAATCTCAGGGCGGTGGGAGTGATGGCAAACAATCAAACAAGCGATTTTCAATCCACTTGCCCCAAGAAATCCCAAGAAGGTTTTTTTTTTTTTAGGTTTTTCTTTTTTTTTTATTTAGGTGACAAGTTAACCTCAGTTGCTAAGAGAGAGACCTACCTTTTTAGCAACGTGGGTGAAGCTCCAATGCGACGCCGGTGACTTCACGTTCTCGTTCCTGCCTTGGATCTGCCAAAGTCTCAGACTTCCTCTGCTTGCCACCTCCTTGCAAAGGGTTTACCTGCATACCAGCAAACAAAAACACCCGTGAAGAGAAGGGTGTGAGAAGAGAAAATTAAAGGAATGGAGTAGAAACTTACCTTATTGCAGGCTCTCCCCGCCAACGGCGCTAGAAAAAGGTCATGTTTGGACTCGAGTAGGTTGTGTTAATATGGTGAAATTATTGTTGAAGTGAGTATAGTGGTTAACCTAAATCGAGCCTAACCATCTTTTTACAAAATTTTTAACCTGGCATACTTAACTTTATCTTGGTCACTTTTAGGCCTAGGGTCGAACTTAGGGAGGCGGGAATTAAAGGTGAATAAGTTTCTACACCTTTCCTAAAATGTATCTCTTCCGTGCGTTTATTGAATTTTTGGTTTTTTTTTTATTTAAGATTTTTTTGCTGATAATTTTTTCCTTGAGGTACACCCTCAAAATCAGGTCCTTGGCTTTGAGCCAAATTAGGGTTCCAAAAACTGGTATTGCTATTCGTAAGATCGAGTACCTGCAAGACAAGGATTATCTTTTCCCTTTTACTCTTTTTTTTTATCTTTTTAATAGTAGGAAACAAAAGATAAATAAAAACAAGATAGGTTGCTTGTAAAGAAATAAATAGAGTCTATATATATATATATATAGATATATGTATATTATATATAGGGGTGGGGGTGGAAGTGGAAATGGCATGTAGCACAGTGTCGAGTTGGTCCACGTCTAGAAAGACACAACCAACAAGATGAAGTGCCGCGTAGAGTGTAGGATGGATGTGTGGGAGTGTGTGCGGAGGCGCTTTCTTTACGCAGGTATTGGAGAATATCAGCAACTGCTGCAGATATTCCTGCGATATAACGTGTGGTGGAGTGACTAGTGCATATGGATACAGGTAGGTGATATGTATGTATATATATATATATATGTATATATGTATGTATATATGTATATATGTATAAATATATATATATGTATATATACTTATATTTAGTTGTATAGGTATTAATATGTAGATATATATATAAAAATATATTTATATATATATATATAAGCATTTATAGGAGTGTACAAGTGAGTGTGTGAGTGTGTACACGTGAGTGTGTACAAGTAAGTGTGTGTGTGCGTATGAGTGTGGGAGTGGGTGTAAGAGAGAGCGTGAGAGGGCGTTTAAGGCGTCTGGCATTAGTGGGCGTCGTCTGGTGCGCGGGCACACAAACGTGGGCATGCGAGGGTGCGTATTGGCACTGGAGCAGGCACGCGTGCTGCCTTCATGTGCAGGCAGGAGTGGAAGTGTGAGGGAGAGTGCAACGTAGTGCACTGCATTGCGTAGTGCACTACGCTGCAGGCTTGAGTGAACACGGGCGAAGACGTGGGCTTAGGCGCAGACGGGCACGGGCACAGACGCAGGCGCTGGTGCTGACGCGGGTGACTGGCTGGAGGCGGTAGCGGCGAGGAGAGAGAGTGCGTGGTGATCAGATAAGTGAGAAACTCTCCGGTCTCTGCACTGTAGCTACAGTGTCGCGCTTAGAGGCGTGAACAGTAGCTACAGTGCCGTGTGGGATGAACAACCGGTTGCAGACAGTTCTGCGTGTGCGGGTGCGCTGCAAGGCGCCTGCGCGAGCGGAAGGAGCCGGTGGCCGGTCTGCAGGGGCACGCGCGGTGCTGCGCAGCTACTGCGATGCTACTGGAGCTCCGGACCTTGGAGCTTCTGGCAATGGCGATGGTGTTCAGTGGTGGAAATAGAGAATGAAACCACCACGCCCACCTGCTCACGAAGGAGCTGGGTGGTGGTGGAACTCACAGTGGTGATCGTGGGCCCACTGTGAGCCTACTTCGGCTCATAGTGTGTCTCTTCAGTGGAAGAGCTACTGCGTATGGAGGGGAAGAGGGGAGGAAGATGGCTTAGACGAAGGTGGCTGCTGGTGTTGTGTGTTCCCCCCCTATGTAAGGGAGATGGCCAAGCCTTTTAAGGAAGAAGAAGACATGCCACGGCCATGCTCTGGTAGAACAAGTCCGGCCATGCTGCTGGCAGGGGAATGGCACGAAGAGGCGCAAGCCCCATTTCCTACAGCCGTTCGAGGAAGAAGAAATTCAAAGGAAATAAAGAAATGGAGAAGGTGAAATTGTGAGGCAGCACTTGAAGAAGATGTCAATTACATGGCTAATTATTTGCATTTTCCTCCCCTCTCAAATAAATGCATGCATGTGTCAATTTTACAAATGCAACTATAGCTACCTAATATGCAATGGCAGTGCTAGGAAATAACACAAGATGGCATATTTGTTGGTGTATTTTGCTGTGCAATCACCCCTACATGGACAGCACACCGATGCAAAAGCTGTCACCTTAAGGAGCGGAAAGACTACACAGGACCCACTACCTAGGCAAGTGGGTGATGGGTCGGCCCGAATAGGTTGTTAATATGATATTCTTATCGTTGAAATGTGTATAGTGGTTAACCTAATTTGGACCTAACCATCTCTTTACAAAATTTTTAACCTGGCCTAATTGATTTTATCTTATCACTTTCAAGCCCAGGGTCGAACATAGGGAAGTGGGGTTAAAGTCGAGTTTCTACGTTTTCCTTAAAACGTGTCTCTTCTGTTCGTTTATTGTGTTTTTGGTGTTTTTCTTATTTAGGTTTTTTTATGGTCATCCTTGTTCTTGAGGCACACCCTCAAAATTGTGTCCTTGGCTTTTAGCCAAACAGAGTCCCAAAACAAGTCTTGCTACTCGCAAGACGAGGTACCTGCAAGTCAAAGATTATCTTTTCTTTTTTATGTATTTTTTTTATCTTTTTACTAACAGAAAAGCAAATAGACAGAAAGTAAATATAGTATGTATATATATATATATGTAGTATATATATAAAGGGGTGGGGGTGGAGGTGGCGATGGAGTGTAGCACTATGTCGAGTCAGTCGACGTCTAGAGAGACGCAACCAACACGACTAGGTGCTGCGTGGAGTGTGGATGGAGGATGGATGATGTATGGGACCACGCTTTTTTTGTACGCGTGTATCAGGGAATATCAGCAACTGGTGCAGATATTCCCACGATACAGCGTATAATAAATAACATGAAAATATATGTACATATGTATGTATATAAGTAAATATATCTATATATATATAAATGTATAGTTATATATGTATAGATATATATATATATATATAGATATATATGTGTATATATATGTATATAAGTATATATATATATTACTATATATATGTATATATATGTATATAGATATGTATATATATATATGTATATAAGTATATATGTCTGTATATATATAAGTATATAGATGTATATATAAGTAGATATATATATATATATATATATATTATATATATATGTATATATATTATATATATGTGTATGTATACATAACTATATAGATATACTATGTATATATATATATATATATGTATGTATGAATATATATATTTATATATATATGGTACTATAAGTGTGTGAGTGTGTGTGTATGTGTTGGTATAGGTGTGTGTGCGTCGGTGAATGTGTGTGTGTGTGCATTGCTGTGAGTGTGTGTCTGTTAGTGAGTAAAAAAGAGAGAGAGAGAGAATACGTGAGAGAGAGAGCGGGAGCGGGCGGGAGAGATCAGCAGAGAGAGAGAGCGGGCGAGCGAGAGATCGCGGACGCGCGAGTTAAGACGTCTGCCGCCTCCGGCGGACGTCTGACGCCACGTCGTCTGAAGGCGGAGGCAGACGTCTGAAGACGGCGGGTACGGGCGCGGCTTCGCGTAGGGTTCCTGCAGGCGTGCGCGAAGGCGACGGGCGGGCGAAGGCGTGGAGGAGGTCTGCAGGTGGTCGAGGAGGGTCGCGGAGGAGGGCAGGGGGCGGCACAAGGCCGTAGCCGGCCGCTGCAGTGCGCGCGGCGGACTGCTACAGGTGCAACTGCGGGGATGTCAGGACGGAGGTTGAGCGGGGAATGGCCCTGCAGGCGCGCGCGAAGTCGACGGGCGGCTGCGGGGATGGTCACGGAGGAGCGGGAGGACCTGCTGCTGCTGGGTGGCTGCTACTGCCGTGGCTTCAAGCTTCGAAGCTTGGAGCGGCGGCAATGGCGTTAAAGAGAAAAAAAATGAAGCGAGGGAATGCACCACGCCCACCGGCTCGTCGAAGAGCTAGGCGGTGGTGCTCCCACTGTGGTGGGGTGCACCACAGTGGGTTCTCCTGCTCGCCGGGTGCCTCCTCGACGGAGGGCCGACGTATGGGAGGGGAAAGCGGTGGAGAAGATGGCTGCGGGTTTTTGTTGCTGCAGCAGCCTCCCTTGCGAGGAAGAAGCTGCAGCTTCTTATAGAGGAGGAGAGAGAGGCGTGCCGGCTGCAGTAGGGAGAGGGTGCGCGAGTTGCAGCTATAGGGAGCGGCGTTGGCAGGGAGAAGTGACGTGGAGTAAATGCATGCAGCTGCTGCGGGAAGAAGTGCAGCAGCGGGAAGAAGAAAAGAAGAAATCAAGAGAGAAAAAAAATGAAAAGAGGTGGAATTTGCAAGGAGGCACTTGAGATAAAATGTAACTATGCAAGCCATTGTTTCACTCCTCTTCCTCTCTTGATTAAATGCATGCGTGTAAGCGTTTTTACAAATGCGATTACAGGATCCTATTATGCAATGTTAATGCTAGAAAATAGCACAAGAAGGCGTTATTACAGGCGTGTTTTGAGGTGCAAACATATACCCCCATGCCTATCTTTTGCTAGTCCCTAGCAAAATAGTATTTAGAAATAATCTTAAGCTGAAGATTTTCTTCTGAGGTGATATAGGTGTGTTTATTATCGAATATTGTGAGAACCAATTGTAAAGAAGACTACCAGTACTTTAAGTCTCACATGACATAGATCATCTCTCAACTAACCAGGACTCTTGATATTTAAACCTTAAGTACGATTTCCAGGACTCAGGAGGTTTTTGCCGTACTCGAGAGCTCAAGAGGTTATGGTTTATGCATAGTGAAGGATCAAGACTGACCAGATGAACATTAAGACTCAATCCCAGGGTTTCACGAATTTTAAAGTACAGGTTGGTCTCAGTTTCAGCTCATGTCTTCGGATTGACCCTTAAGATGATGACGGAAAACTCAACTCCCATTTTCTGATTTTTTTTTTTTTTGGCTCACCGGAAAATAAATTATACAGACATTTATGAGATATACTGACTCCTTTGCAACATCTTTTTCTTTTTTTTTTTTTGACAACTCTTTTTTCTCTTTTTTTTAAATTTTTTTTAATTTTTTTTAATTTTTTTTTGTTTTTTTTTTTAAACACGTGTCAGTATATCTCTTACAACACATTTTGAAAGAGCACACTTTTTTTCTTTTTGGTGGGAGAGTTTCTTTTTGGTGGAAAGAGTCGCTCCTAAACACAAGACTAAAGCCTGGGATAAAAAGTCTACCTGCGTGCACAGGTAAGGACTCCACCTTCCCTAATGAACACTAGGGTTGGATCTTATGTTCACCTGGCCTTTCCTGATATGTGTAGTGTGAACCACGTTTACTTAAGCTCTCAAGTAAAAGTAAACCAACGGATCTTGTACTTGTGTCTCAGGTACAAGAATACATCCTTAGTTAGGAGAGATCTTGATCTATTTTGTCAATGCTTTAAGTGAATTAAGCCGAGCCTGAGCGAATCAAGCTTTTGTGGCCTGGAAAGTCTTCAAAACAGAGGTTGAATATCCATAAACACTTATTGCCTTTTTGTTTCAGCTTTCAAATCATTACTAAACACCATTTATTATTATTATATATATATTTTTTTTTTTCTTCTTTTTTCTTTTTCTTGCATATTTATAAATAGGTGGGAACTGTATGATACCATAACATACCCGAATCCTATGGATGCCTATCCACCCCCCCATGCCAAACAATGCTATGTCCTCATATGCATGTAGGGAAAGGCAGAGAAAGGATGGAAGATCGGGTAACAAGAGCTGAGGTTCAGGGTATAGATCAGGGTGGAAGGGTGGGTGGATGGTGGGTGGTGAAGAGAAAAGTGAAGTGATTGCGATAGAGGTGTGAAAAGTGATGGTGGATGGTGAGAGATTTGGCGTTTTCTGGGACGAGAGTGTCCCAGGCGGATCAGAAAACAGATCAGGAAGAGGAAGTTGGCCCTTAGATTGGCCAAGAAGAGGGGCTTTTTGGATAGATGGATCCAAAAGGGAATAGCCCTGGTGAATAAGATGTGGGCTCAAGGTCCCAAAGTGGAGTTGCAAATCCGCCTGATTTGGCGGGAAAGAAAGGGCAATCCAGTCTTCCATAGTGTGGACCGGCGGTGAGCAGCCCGGCGATGACTCAGACCACGAGGTATGGGAAGCGGAGAAAACCTCTTTAGAAGTCTGGTCAGGAGAAGGTACGGGAATGGGGAGGGATTGGGGAACGTCACAGTTTGTGTTGGTCAGGCAGTCGTCAGGTAATTCGCAGCAGTCTGAATCGGCTTCAATTAGCTCGATACACGTAATGACAGTCATGTCCTCGTCAAATGTGTCATCCTTGATGTAATCACTATCAGCATAAGAGTGCGGTGTTGCAGTGGGATTAACCTGAAATCCCGGAGGAATACTCGGAGCTTGCAAAATTTGAACCTGTTCCTGAGAAGGTTGTACCTATGGTTGCGGATCACAGGGTATGAAGTTTTGCCGGTTTGGAACAAGTTGGGCGGGAAGAGTGCCCTGAGATTGAGTCGCCATGCTTAGTTGACTGATCTCAGCATTCTGCTGCGCTAAATGCTGAAGAGAGGTCATGTTCTCTTTATGGCGCTTTGACATTTCCGTCATCATTCGCATCAATTTATCAAGAGGATTTGATGCGTGTTTGGTTTTTTGTTCGCAAGGACCTGATGGCGGATTTTCCATAGGATTAGACTGGGCCCTTGGGATGACGGGTGCGGACGATCGCCCTGGTCCACCAGCGGGGTTTTGGCGTTGCGGGTTGTTGGACCATGAGAAATTCGGATGATTACGCCACCCTGGGTTATACGTGGCAGAAAATGGGTTGTTCCCCGGGCGCAAGCGTCTTCTATTTCAGAAAACGTGTCCGCATATGTGTCCGAGCACACGGAGGCTTGGTCCTCCGTGTTGAAATACTGGCTCACAGAAGCCAGTTCCACATGGCTTACCGAGTCGCTTGGCGCGATACTCGACAAGGAAGGTCTTACAGGGTTTCTCGGGATAAGCCTGGTGTTGAAAGAATTTAAATTGTGACGAAGTGGTGAGGTGGCGGTGTGTGCCATGTTTGTGGAGGAGGAGGATGATTCGGCTATTTATCAGTCAATTCAAACAATTCAGGGTTGTGTGACCTCCTCCCAAACATGAACTATCACAGGAAGAATTGGGGGGATAAGAGGGGAAAAGAGATGAGAGAAATGACGCCGCAAAGGTACACTTGATTACAAATCAGTACAGTCAAGTTCCTAACCTCTACAGTGTGCCCTTAGACCTAAAGATCTAAGTTACCTACTATCACGAACTACGAAACCGAATGCGAGCACCGCGGAACCACCGGGCCAGATTGAAAGGCCGTTTGCCCCAGTCTTAGACACCCGATAGCACGTGGGAACTCTCACCAGCACGTAACCACTACACGCAGGTAGTTAGACCTCCAATCCTTAAAAAGGGTCAAGTTACTACCAGTTTTAATTAGAGGCTTAGGGTCAAGTGCTTTTGAAATGTGAAGGGCGTTGTTTACGGGTAATGCCCAAGTGATTGATTTTAAGAGTGTGTAAGAACAAGCATGCAACGGGGAAATCTCCCCGAATTGAAGTTTTTACTGGCGAATGGTTTTTAGAGTTCAGCCTTAAGTAGTATGAATTTTAGGATTTTGCTGAATTACCAATTCAACCAATCTCCGGGTTTTTGCAAAAATACAGGTTTTCCTTCTAAAACCCAAGAAACCCTTCTTCAATTATCAGTTAGTTAATGCATGCTAAAATGCAATGGGCTACCCTAAATGGAGATTTCTAAGTGTGGATGCACGAATCAGTTTTATATCAATGTGACAGGGAGCCAAAGCACTTCAATTCAAGTGCTCCCAATCACCAGAAATGATTTCCACACACAAGGCTTCAACCAAAAGATAAAGAAAATAAAATTGTTGGGGTTGAAGTATTCAGGATCGAATCACAGGCAAGTTTGAAAAGTCGTGGTGGGGTTGGAATCAACTCAATTCCAAGTCTCCCCACCAAAAATGTGATCCCGAATTAAATATAAGTGAGGCAAAAGAGGGATATAAGCAATCTTTTTCTTTGCCTCAAAGAATACTTCCCTCGACGAGAAATCCAAGAATCAAGATTCTCAGATTTTCGCTATGCGAAGTGTGGCGGGAAATCCCGGGGCAGTGGGAGTGAATACAACCAATCAAACAAGTGAATTTTAATCCACTTGCCCCAAGAAATCCCAAGAAGTTTTTTTTTTTTTTTATTGAGGTGGTAAGTTAATCCTAGTTTGCTAAGAAAAGGAAAACCTACTTGTTCGGCAACGTATGCAAAGCTCCAATGCGGTGTCGGCGTCTTCACGCTCTCGTTCCCGCCTTGGATCTGCCCTCGTTCCCGACTTCGCCTGCGTTCCTTCTCCTTCCACCAAGTTCACCTGCACACCAAAAACAACAATACCCGTGAAGAGGGAAGAGAAAAATTGAAAGGATTTGGATAGAAACCTACTCGAAGGCGCACCTCCCCAGCAACGGCGCCAGAAAAGTTATGATGGGTCGGCCCGAATAGGTTGTTAATATGATATTTTTATCGTTGAAAGGTGTATAGTGGTTAACCTAATTTGGACCTAACCATCTCTTTACAAAATTTTTAACCTGGCCTAATTGATTTTATCTTACCACTTTCAAGCCCAGGGTCGAACACAGGGAAGTGGGGTTAAAGTCGAGTTTCTACATTTTCCTTAAAACGCGTCTCTTCTGTTCGTTTATTGTGTTTTTGGTGTTTTTCTTATTTAGGTTTTTTTATGGTAATCCTTGTTCTTGAGGCACACCCTCAAAATTGTGTCCTTGGCTTTTAGCCAAACAGAGTCCCAAAATAAGTCTTGCTACTCGCAAGACGAGGTACCTGCAAGTCAAATATTATCTTTTCTTTTTTATGTATTTTTTTTATCTTTTTACTAACAGAAAAGCAAATAGACAGAAAGTAAATATAGTATGTATATATATATATATGTAGTATATATATAAAGGGGTGGGGGTGGAGGTGGCGATGGAGTGTAGCACTATGTCGAGTCAGTCGACTTCTAGAGAGACGCAACCAACACGACTAGGTGCCGCGTGGAGTGTGGATGGAGGATGGATGATGCATGGGACCACGCTTTTTTTGTACGCGTGTATCAGGGAATATCAGCAACTGGTGCAGATATTCCCGCGATACAGCGTATAATAAATAACATGAAAATATATGTACATATGTATGTATATAAGTAAATATATCTATATATATATATAAATGTATAGTTATATATGTATAGATATATATATATATATAGATATATATGTGTATATATATGTATATAAGTATATATATATATTACTATATATATGTATATATATATGTATATAGATATGTATATATATATATGTATATAAGTATATATGTCTATATATATATAAGTATATAGATGTATATATAAGTAGATATATATATATATATATATATATTATATATATATGTATATATATTATATATATGTGTATGTATACATAACTATATAGATATACTATGTATATATATATATATGTATGTATGAATATATATATTTATATATATATGGTACTATAAGTGTGTGAGTGTGTGTGTATGTGTTGGTATAGGTGTGTGTGCGTCGGTGAATGTGTGTGTGTGTGTTGCTGTGAGTGTGTGTCTGTTAGTGAGTAAAAAAGAGAGAGAGAGAGAGAGAATACGTGAGAGAGAGAGCGGGAGCGGGTGGGTGAGATCAGCAGAGAGAGCGGGCGAGCGAGAGATCGCGGACGCGCGAGTTAAGACGTCTGCCGCCTCCGGCGGACGTTTGACGCCGCATCGTCTGAAGGCGGAGGCAGACGTCTGAAGACGGCGGGTGCGGGCGCGGCTTCGCGTAGGGTTCCTGCAGGCGTGCGCGAAGGCGACAGGCGGGCGAAGGCGTGGAGGAGCGAGCGTGGAGGAGGTCTGCAGGTGGTCGAGGAGGGTCGCGGAGGAGGGCAGGGGGCGGCACGAGGCCGTAGCCGGCCGCTGCAGTGCGCGCGGCGGACGGCTTCAGGTGCAATTGCGGGGACGTCAGGACGGAGGTTGAGCGGGGAATGGCCCTGCAGGCGCGCGCAATGTCGACAGGCGGCTGCGGGGACGGTCGCGGAGGAGCGGGAGGACCTGCTGCTGCTGCGTGGCTGTTGCTGCCGTGGCTTCAAGCTTCGAAGCTTGGAGCGGCGGCAATGGCGTTAAAGAGAAAAAAAATGAAGCGAGGGAATGCACCACGCCCACCGGCTCGTCAAAGAGCTGGGCGGTGGTGCTCCCACTGTGGTGGTGTGCACCACAGTGGGTTCTCCTGCTCGCCGGGTGCCTCCTCGACGGAGGGCCGACGTATGGGAGGGGAAAGCGGTGGAGAAGATCGCTGCAGGTTTTTGTTGCTGCAGCAGCCTCCCTTGCGCGGAAGAAGCTGCAGCTTCTTATAGAGGAGGAGAGAGAGGCGTGCCGGCTGCAGTAGGGAGAGGGTGCGCGAGTTGCAGCTATAGGGAGCGGCGTTGGCAGGGAGAAGTGACGTGGAGTAAATGCATGCAGCTGCTGCGGGAAGAAGTGCAGCAGCGGGAAGAAGAAAAGAAGAAATCAAGAGAGAAAAAAAATGAAAAGAGGTGGAATTTGCAAGGAGGCACTTGAGATAAAATGTAACTATGCAAGCCATTGTTTCACTCCTCTTCCTCTCTTGATTAAATGCATGCATGTAAGCGTTTTTACAAATGCGATTACAGGATCCTATTATGCAATGTTAATGCTAGAAAATAGCACAAGAAGGCGTTATTACAGGCATGTTTTGAGGTGCAAACAGTGGGTAACAATTTCCCCTGCACTATACCACGAGATGGCTCACAACCCTCTTCCTTTCATAGTCCATCTTCATTAGATAAGGGAAAGATGCCCCTAGACCCTGAAATTCCCGTCCCTTTTCCCACGGCCCTAACACAAGATTCAACACGAAAAAAGGACACGTGGAATTTCGAGGACTTGAAATCTATGTTTAAGGAAGTTCACATTTAGGGCCCCCTCCTCGAAGTGATAGATCACATCACAATTATTGCAAGGTTCTTTAAGGACTATTGTACTCTGAAGCGGCAGCAGTGGATCGGACGACAAGCGGTATTATCTTAGGAAGCCAATGCGGTTATTTCAGCTGACTTACCACCCAAGAAGAAGGACTCGGGCACACCACTGATCTCCTGCCTTTTGCAAGATTCCCCTTTTGATAAGGCCCTTCTTGACTTGGGGTCGTCCATCAACCTAACTCCCACCGTGGTATTTGATCGATTTCGATTTGGGGAGTTAAAACCCACCTCAGTTACCATACAATTGGCTGACCAATCTATAAAAACACCGACGGGGGTGGTTGAAAATGTGATCGCAAAAGTCCAAGGATTCTGCCTTACAGCAAACTTTTTTGTTCTTGATATGGAGGTTCCTCCAAATCTCCGTGATGCACCAACTATTCTAGGTCGCCTGTTTCTGGCAACCGCCTGTGCAAACGTCAACTATGCATCAGGGTGAATGGAGATTGCCCTGGGAAACGAAATGCTTAGACTGGACATTTTCAGGGCATCAAAGAACTTTGATTGTGATTTGATCGAGGAGGATAGTGAAGATGAAGATTCAGCTTTCTGTGGGAACATTGGGCTCCTCTGTAGTGACCTAATGGCACATTCATCCTCACTATCACGGGTGTTTGATCGCAATCCACATAGGACTGAGACTAATGATATATACATTTCGTCCCATGGATTTGGTTGTCATGGGTGTTCATCTGCTCTTAACACCCCTGATCCTGACTATCATGTCCTATCCAGCATGGATATCTTAAGACAGGATTACATGACCACTGTAGGTGGATTCTTCATTACTTAGGATTAGCAAATTTCGGCTATTATTTCCTCCCCTCCCCTGTATAACCCTTGTCCCCACCCTCCACTACTAGAGTTGCAGCCCTTGCCTGATTCGCTCAAATATGTGTTTCTGGGAGAAAGTGAGACATATCCAATGATTATCAATGCTCACTTGACTCTAGATCAGGAACATTAGTTGATCTCTGTTCTACAAGAACATAGGGCTGCTATCAAGTGGGGCATTACTGATCTCCACAGAATTTGCCCCTCATATTGTACTACCATATCTAAACTGATGAAGGGGCGTGACCGTCGAGACAACCTCAGAGATGCCTAAATCCAAATATGTTGGAGGTTGTCAAGAAGGAGATCATTAATGCCTGGATGCGGACATTATTTATCCAATTTCCGACAGCCAGTGGGTGAGTCCCATTCAGATAGTGCCCAAAAGGCGGGACTCACCGTAATAAAAAATGAATTGGGCGAATCCATCCTAACCCACACTAGAACTTCTTTGCAAGTCTGCATTGACTACAGGACGCTAAACTTGGCTACCAAAAAGGATCATTTTCCTTTGCCATTTATTGATAAGATTCTAGAATGGCTAGCCGAGTGTAGTTTCTTCTGCTTTTTGGATGGATACTTCGAGTACAATCAAGTTGCAATCAACCTGGAAGACCAAGATAAGACGACTTTTATGTGTCCCTTTGGAACATTCTCTTTAAGTGGATGCCTTTTGATGAGACACTCATCATGATCTCTAATTACCCCTAATTAACTAGTCTTCCTAGTTAATTAGCTAAGGTTATGGACATATAAGGGTTAATTATAGAATAAGGGATATTTAGTAAAGGACCTTAAAATAAGTTAAAAATGGCATTTTATCATTCAATTAACATTGTTAATAATCTAGATAGTAATTAGACTCGAAATTCTATAAATAAGATAAGTAACTTAAACTTAATGTATACTTAAGTATATCATAACTTAAGTAATTTTACTTAATCTAATAAATTAAGCTAAAAAGGTCAAAAGTGTAAATTCAAGGTGAAAACATAATATTTACCTTATTTACTAACATATATAAAAAGTTGAAAAAGATCTAAGTTAAAATAAACTTTCAAAACTTGAGTTTACATTTTGGTCCTTAAAATTCATTACAATCAGGTCCTTATTTCTCACACAGGTCCTTAAGATTTATTACATTTAAGTCCCTTTTCGTTTTCTTCTTCTTCTTCAGCCGAATGAACAGCTGGCGGCAGAGAGTCACGCCACCGCATGATCACCTCCCTACCGACATCAACCTTCTTTGTCCAAGCTCTTGCAGCTTGCGTTCACCACCTCCTCTTCATCCACCGGTCTGGATTAACTGGAAATCCTATTTTTCAGTGGGAGATAACCTCACCATCGTCTAAGACAACGACGGAGGTTAAGCTCCTCAAGCTCTTTCTTCGGCCAGACCTCGCCATTCTCTTCGCCGCCAACTACTATAAATACCCCCTCACCCCTCAGATTTTACTCAAGTTGGCTTCCTTCCCTCTTCTAACACTATAGCCGACTTCGATAGGCTATTCATCCAAAACTCCGGTGACTTTCCATCTCATTTTCCGACTGCCTCCATCAAGCTTGATTAGCCGAGGAGATCCGCCATGGTCTTCCGCGTCTCTGACACAAGTGCCGACCAAAGGAATCCTCCTCTCCATCTCAAATCCGCCCACCAGAGATCTTTCTTCCACCCTCTAATTTCATCGTCTGCCATGAGACTTAGGCAGAACCCTATTTACCCCTTCATTTAGGTAACAGTAGATTAGGAGTAGATTAGGAGTAGGAGTAGGCTAGCTTAGTTAGTTAGTTTAGGTAGTTAGATTAGAGTAATTTTAGAATTTTAGTTTCATCTTCTCCGACTCCAGCGAGCTCCTTGAGCTCGCCAGAGCTTTAATCTTATCTTTTTAATTCACTTTCCACCTTCCTTTAACCTTTACAATCACTTCTATCACATTTAGTCGTTTAATTAATCACCTAATCGCCTAATTCACATTCCACCTCCATCGACTACTATCACTGTCCATGGTGACAATAGTAAGCTTAATTTCACCTCCACTGGGGTCTTTCATCATTTATCCATCACTTATGGACCCTAATCGACACTATAATACCTATAAATACCACATATAAATTAAATGCCCAAATATAATTAAGTTCCTAACCTCATTGTCAATGGCGGCTCAGGAGTAGTTCATACTATTAATTAACTATATAATTATGACTGCTATTATCTGTTGACTTGTTTTAACCTCTCAATTGAGTGGTTAAACAAGTCCTGAGCTTATTTCAAATCAAATTTTTAAAGAAATGAATTCACTGTCAAATCTTAATTCTAATGGACAAATGAAGAATTAAATGTGATACTGAGGTTCCTTGCAACCTCATAATCCTTTCTAAATAAAAAATGGCAAGTTTTAACAATTTGTACACAATTTTGCCTTTTTCTGGACTCACCGGAGCTCCGGCGAGCTCTAGTGAGCCAAGTTTGTACTACCACCTTTATAATTTGTTGAGCAGCTCCAGAATGATATTAAATGGATCACTGATTGTTTTAAGGATGTTTATTTGATGATTTAAGCACTGGAGCTGTAGATATGAACTTCATCTTCTCCAACTCCGGCAGAGTTGGAGAAGTCTGATAAAGAGATTTAAGAAGCATTGAAGGAACCTAGAAGCTTCAGTGCAATGCACTGAAGCTGTTTAAACTCTTTGCTGAATCTTTCTGACGAACAAAGTCATTTTGAACCTCAGGCGACGAGCCTAAAACACTAGAAATGTTGGTCAGAACACCCATTTGAAGATCTGAATAAGTTTTTGAGGTTAAGAAGATCCTATTCGAGGCTTTGATTTCCTGTGGAGAAGCTTTTAACAGAAAGTCAACTTTTGTGCCTTCACAGTTAAACTATGTTTGATTATGGAGTTCTGAGCTCAATCTGAACAATTGATGAGATTAAATGGATTCTGAGATCTTTTTGAATGATCTGAAAGTGATTAAAGTGAGCTCACATGATTTATTGTGTGAGAATTTGAATCCTGTCAATTTGGGTTACTTTCGAACCCAAATCAATAGCAGTGCCATTTTGTTGAAATATGAACTTGAATCCTGCCCAAATAAGTCAATTACAACCCTTAGAATTAGTTTAAATCAATTAGAAACATTCTTACGTGTCTGTTTACCAATTTCAGTCTGAAAATTCAAACTCTGAAGCTTTCAGAGAAGCTTCAACCTTCTGTACACTGTCTAAAGGTCTTGAGAGCTTAAAGACTACTCTAACAAATGCAGAATCATTTGTAGAATTTGTACAGACCTTTAAATAAGAAAGAAAAGTCCATCTGAGGACTCTGTTGACATAATTTCACTTCCAGGCGATAAATAACCCGTAGGAACCCCTGATTTTATCTTTCGAATTGAAGAGGAAAACATCCTCTAAACCTTAAATTGACCATGCAATTGTGTAGATCAACCTTAGAGCTTTCTAACAAACTTTGAATCACTCGATTTGGAGCTCTGGGTAGGAAGTTATGATCAGTTGAAGTTGGGTCTAGAAGGGGTTAGATAGTCCCACATCGTCAGATTCTGAGCACGCGCATGGGGATAAAATGTTTTTGTTACATGGGCTTACTAGTTGTCTGCGCTTGGTGCACCGGTTACCGATCTGATCTGAACATTCTGAGCATGTGCATGTGTGTGTGCGGGCTTGTGTGCCTGCAGGTGTGCGCCCTTGTGGGAGTGAGCGAATGTTGCCCTAGGAGGGCGAAGCCTGGGAGGCTGGGTTGAGCCTGAGTGGCTTGAGACTATGAACTGATATGAAATAAACCGAAATCAAACCTAATTGAGATTAGGCGAGGACAGAGTAGGATCTGGTCCCTCCCTGGTCTTAGGGTGATGTGTATCCTCGAAAGGACCTCACTGCAAATAAAATAATTTTTGGTTAAAAAGTAAAAAAAACCCGGTTCAGCTGAAAGTCTAAGGGAATTGAAAGAGAAGCCAATGGTTGTTAAATGCTAAGTTTTGGGCTAATGGCTAAGTATTGAAAGCTAAGGTTGGGTTGAAGAGCTGAAGCAAAGGAAAGAAAGAAGAACAGGCATGAAAGGAACTAAGAGAATAGGCACTAAGGGAAGAGAAGAAGGTAGGAGAAGACTAAGGGAAAGAGAATAAGAGACAGGAAAAGAAGAAGGTAGGAACAGAAGAAGAGAGGTAAGAAGAGAGCTTGAGAGAGAGAAGAAAATAAAAGAAAGAAAAGGAGAAGAAGAGAGAGGCTGAAGAAATAAGTAAAGAAAGGATATTATTTTTCTTGCATCATTTTAATTACTTTTTGTTCTTAATTGTAAAAAGGAATGTTTTAATAGAACAACTTTTATTACCTTAATTTCTTTTGAAATAAAATTGGAAAACAAACATTATTTGAGTAAATATGTTTTTCATATGGAACTTTGTATATTTTTTATAGTTTAAATATTTTGGCAAAATTCATGTTTTAAAATCAAACTAGTTATACCTCCTAAACTTATAAAGGAAAATAAAAGAAAATTGGTGAATGTAGAAATTATTACACCTCCCAGTGAACGACTTGCACTCAACCAGTAAAAATTTCTAAAATGTTAGATTAATTCGACCTTATACTATACAACTGACACAATTTCGAGTTAACCTAAGTGACTTCTTCTATTAATTAAGTGAAATTAACTTAATTATTGAGTTGAGTAAAAGCACGCGATCACCTTTTGACCTCTGCAACGCACCAGCTACTTTTTAGCGATGCATGATGGCCATCTTTTCAGACATGATCGGGGACTACGTAGAAGTATTCATGGACAACTTCTCCATGTTTGGAGACAATTTCTCTTCTTGTCTCAATAACCTCACAAAGATTCTGAGATGTATAGAGGTTAAATTAGTACTTTCATGGGAGAAATGCCATTTTATGGTGAGGGATGGCATCGTACTAGGTCACAGGATCTCCTTTAATGTACTTGAGGTCAATTGAGCTAAGTCTGAAATCATTTCGCGATTACCTCCTCCTATCTTGGTTAGGCAAATCAGATCATTCTTAGGGCATGTGGGATTTTATCAAAGATTCATTCGAGATTTCGTGAAAATTATTCGTTTAATAACGAATCCTCTGGTGACCGACATGCCCTTTGAGTTCGACTCCTCGTGTCTTAGCACTTTCGAGACCTTGCAAAGCGCTGTCTCCAGTGCACCAATTCTCTAACCCCCTGATTGGTCACTTGATTTTGAGATGACGTGTGATGCTTCCGACTTCGCTGTCGGAGTCGTTCTGGGCCAGTGTTGGGAGCGCCATCCATTTGTAATATACTACACTAGCAAAATGCTGAATGAGGCCTAGCATAAATATACCGTCACTGAGAAAGAATTGCTAGCCATAGTATTCGGGTTGGAGAAATTTAGATCATACTTACTCGGGTCCAAAGTTATCATCTATAGCGACTAATCTGCCCTCCAGCATTTGTTGGCAAAGAAGGGCACCAAACCCTACCTTATCAGATAGATCCTTCTTTTGTAGGAGTTTAATGTCAAAATCCACGACAAAGGCAGAGCACATAATGTTGTAGCAGACCACTTGTCTCGGCTTGACCCAGGCTACATTCCGTACTCCCCGCCGATATCAGACCAATTTCCGGATGAGTCTCTGCTGTATATCAACTCTGTTGAGTTTCCTTGGTATGCTGATATAGCAAACTATCATGTCACAGGTAGACTACCTGTAGGATTATCCAAGGATCAAAACTCAAATTTATATCAGAGGCTAAATTCTATTTTTGGGATGACCCATTGCACTTCTACATTGGGACTGATCATATTATGCATTGATGCATCCCTGATTTGAAAATCTCTAATGTGCTATCCTTCTACCATAGCGATGCTTGTGGGGGTCATTTCACAGGGTGAGAAATCACTGTAAAGATTTTGTCGGGATTTTTCTAGCCAACCATTTTCAGAGATACACACGAGTTTGCCAAGTGCTGTAAGCAATGCCAGGTAGTTGGTTCTATGACCCGGAGAGATATGATGCCTCTCCAATCCATTCTTATTGTTGAAGTGTTCGACGTTTGGGGCAACGACTTTATGGGCCCCTTCCCGAACTCGCATGGCTTTGAGTACATACTCCTTGCAGTAGACTATGTCTCAAAGTGGGTAGAAGCTATCCTGACAAGACAAGCTGATCATAAGACTTTTATATCCATTGTCCAGGAATTTATTTTTGCGAGATTAGGAGTTCCCTGCGCCTTGATAAGTGATAGGGAAGCCACTTCATCCATGCCCATTTCAGGTCATTATTGAAAAAATATGGGGTGCAGCACCGCATTGCTACCCTATATCACCCATAGACCAATGGGCAAGCTGAAGTATCAAACCGTCCAATCAATCTTATCCTTCAAAAGGCAGTTAGACCTAATAGGAAGGATTGGTCCGATTAATTGATTGATGCACTATGGGCATATCAGACCACGTACAAGGCCCCGCTCGAAATGTCGCCATACCGCATGGTGTATGGAAAGGCCTGTCACCTTCATGTGGAGCTGGAGCACCATGCCTTTTTGGTGGTGCAGAAGTGTAATTTTAACCTCGAGGCCAGAGGTTATGAAAGAAAGCTCCAGCTCAGTGAGTTAGAGGAGATTAGGTCGGAATCTTACGAGAATGCAAAAATATACAAAGGCAAGGAAAAAGCTTTCCATGATCGACACATCCAGAGGAAGGAGTTCGCACTTAACCAACAGGTTTGGTTGTTTGACTCCCAACTCAAATTCTTTGTGGGAAAGCTCAAGTCCAAGTGGACTAGGCTATTCCTGGTGGTCCACCCATATCCTAACGGGGTGATCCAAATTAAAGACCCAAAATCTAGGCACGTTTTTACGGTTAATGGTCAGCACCTCAAACCATTCTTTGCCCAGGAACCTCCTCCTGTCGACGAAACGATACATCTTCTTGAGGATGTATGACTGATGAGTTGCCTAGCAAGAGGCGTTAAACTCAGCATGTATACATATATACATACCATATATGTATAGCATATTTCATTTTCGCATAATGTTTTGCATACTGTTTTGCATATTGTGTATGGCATTGCAGAAATGACATGAGCTAAATGACAACTCAAAAGCAGTTTCAGGTGATTTCTATCCATATACATTGGGCCTTATTTCTTTTATTCATGCATGAGGACATGCAAACACTTAGGCATGGGGGGGTAGTCCAAAAAAATTGAAATTTTTCTGCCAACAATTAGAGGATTAAATCGCTTTATCAAGAGGTTTTATTATAGAATTATTCTTTAGTAGATTCCTAGACTTAGAATCCGGTATAATTTCGTACTTGCATGTAGAATTTGCAATGGAGCCACTATGAAAACCAATAGACATCTCTAGCTTGTCGAGAAGAAGCATTGCTTCTTCTCCTAAACCCTTGGACAGCAATCAGGGAGTCAGGTGAACCATCTTCTAGTAGATCCACCAAAACATACGTGGGATGAGAGTAGAGAGTCTACTGGTACTCTAAGGCTAGTGTAAGGAATCTTTAATCTTTAATAATTGAATAATGATACTCGGAGATGGGCATAGTTTTCACTCTTAGTTCTTGCATACTACATTAGTGAGAAATTCCATACGAGAGCCACCAAATAAGGCAAAAACACAGAGAGCAGGTTCTGATAAAACTAGGATTGAGGTTGATGGTCACGACCATCCTCTACGGAATCCTCAGCTGAAGGAGGGTATTGATGTCAAGGTCAGAAATACGTCGTCCTATCCATTCCCTACCTAGTGCTATGAGTAGGCACTTCCACCAAATAAACCACCTGAGATCCTCTTGGTCATCCCCAAAAATCCCAAATAATGCCTCATAAATAAAAGTATGTATGTTGTGTTAAATTGTTGCATTATGTTACGTTGGTAACGACATTGTGCCAGCTGATGGAATTGACTAAGATCCAAGTCAATTAGGTTTAGTGAGGACCAAATTAGGCCCTTAGGGAGGTCTAGAGGTGATGTACTAGGGTTAGGGCACCTTAATTTAGGTTCCTAAGGGGTTAGAATTGGGTTTAGGGACCTAAGAACTCAAGATCAAGGCTTGAATTCAAAAGCAAGAATTGGAGAATAGTTATGGACGTCCAATAAAGTTATTAGACATCTTATAATGAAAAATCAGAAGTCCAGACTTATTGTCTGGACGTCCAATCAAAGTCAGGAGGGATTCTGGGTTCTGTCTTGGGTATTTTGCAAAAATTGGATGCCTGACTAAGTGTCTGCATGTCCAATAATGCTGCAGAAGTGGGTTTTAGGTGCGTAGGTTATGGCTAAGGGTTCAGGACATCCTATAACTCATCTAGACATCTAGATAGAGGCTGGAAATAGGGTTTTAGGGCTTCCTATTGTACAGTGACCTAATCTATGGGTGGCTAAGGTTTGGGGAAGCTTCTAGGCTGTCCTAGGGCTAGGATGGACCTAAGTTCTTCATAATTTACTGCTTTATTCCTACTTAACAGAATAGCATACCTCAGCCCCTTACATTATTGCTTACTACATCTTATTCTAGTTCTTCTGCTCTAGCTCTACTGCAACTCTGGCTTCAGGTCCAGCTTTAGATCTTGTCTCAGATCCAACTCCTGAGCTTCTTATTTCCTGCAATTTATATAATGCACCTAATTAGTATATTATAGCATTATTCTATGCATAGCTATATGAAGAACAGTAAAGATGCAAATAATGCTTATGCATGCATGAACTACCCTAACTTATGCTAAGTCCTAGCCTAATTTAGGTCAATTAAGACCTATGATTGCTGCGCAATCAGTCATATAGATATACCTTTGGGCAACATTTTCTCTTTTAGGTCACCGGGGGTGTAGAAACCCGAAGCCTGTTTTAATTACCGTTGAGTAAGTATATTACAATTTTCATGACAAGATGCTTAGCACTTAGAGACCTTTACGAGTCTTAGGTGGATTGGGTAGCCATAAAAAGTTACCCTGAACCCCTCAACTTCGAAAAAAAATATATATTTGCTTCTATATGGAATAAGGCGAGGACTTGGGTGGTCTGCATTTTGGTAGGCACCCGGATTCTTAGTTTTAGTTACAAATAGCATTTAGGTTAATTTTGCTAGGGACTAGCAAAAGATAGGCATGGGGCTATGATAAATATACATTTATTCATGAGAAAATGCTTACTTATGTTAATTCCTAAGCTTAACATTGCATTTAGCATTATGAATAATGCATAACATTCATCATATTGCATTTAGGATAATTTGTATAAATTGCATAGTAATTTATATATTATTATGGCTAGGAGACAGGGTGATACATTTCAGAGCTTCAAATAAAGAATCCAACCATACAGATGGATCCGGATTGACGATTGCAGCCCAATGGCATGAATATTGGTCCAATCCGATATCCGTAGCACTTTCAAGAAGCATTTGAAGATGAATGGCCTAGATGATGCCATGTGGCATCATCCAAGCCACCCAAGAGCCACTGATACCCCCCCTTCTTTAGTCGACCAACAGATCTAGGCTGTTGGATGAAGATCCAATGGCTAGAGAAGCTCCACGTCGCCTCAGCTGCTAAATCCTCCACTTGACAATCCGTGGCGTTGGTGCAATGGTGGAGAGAGGAGATCCCAACCTGCTGCTGGGGGTTCAAGCCCCGCAAATCCCCCCAATCCTCCAATTGGGCAGCCGCACAAAGTGCACAGCGTTAGCGGGCATGCACGACATGGGCATGCGAATCACGCATCAGTGCACAGCGGCACAGTAGTGCAATAGTGTGAGTGAAAGCGCTAGTGGGAGCACTCGACAAAGGCACGTGGAGTGTGCACGTGAAGGGCGTGTGTGAACTGATCTTCAACAATGTTTGAGGTGGAGTTTTTACGACCTCTTTGATGTCGCTGTTGAGCCAAGAATGGATTTTGCCTCCTTTCCTCCACTATAAAAGGACCTATACTCCATTCTTGGTCATCTTTGACCATCATCTACCTAGCACGTCCTCCACCATTTTAGAGCCTCCAAGCAAGGTCTTGAAGCTGTTGAGCCACCGACGGAAGCCACTCCATCGCCGTGGCTGCCTTGCCTCTCCATTTTGTTGCATTTGTTCTTCCTAAGTTTTATTTATTTAAAGCTTTCCTCTAGCATTGTAGTGGCGAAACTATTTTACCTATTCAATATATTATTTTATCATCTTGTGCTAGAATCAATAGTGCTCATCATGTTTACTTTTCAAGCATAGTTAGATATCATTACTGTACTATAGATTTCTAACCCTTTCCTTTCTCTTCCTCTCCCTCTCCCTCTCTCTCTCTTTCGCAAGCGAACCAAACAACGTATTTTGTGCCATTAAAGCAATTAACTGATTTGATTTCTTGCCTCCCTATGTTCGACACTCGTACTCACATATGATTATTCTTATTAGAAATGAGGTTGTAAGCACATGCTACAATGAACTACTTAACCTAACACGTTTCACAATGTTAGACACTCCGATTCGAGTTGATGTGTGATGCTCCGGATTATGCCATTGGAGCCATCCTTAGACAAAGGGTTGAGGGAAGACCTCATGTGCTACATTATACTAGCAAGAGCTTAATTGACCCATAATAAAAGTACACTGTGATAGAAAAGGAATTACTCGCCGTAGTACTTGCTTTGGAGAATTTTAGGTCTATCTTCTTAGGTCTATGGTGGTCAATTTTACTGATCATGCAGCAGTGAAGCACCTCATTGCCAAGAAAGATTCTAAGCCATGACTTATTAGGTGGATTCTACTCCTTCAAGAGTTTGACTTGGAGATTCGTGAAAAGAAAGGAGTGAAAAATGTAGTAGCTGACCACCTATCTCGCCTCCCACTTGATGACTCTCCATCTGGAGATATCCGTGAGACATTTCCCAATGAAACCCTTATGGGGGTAACACCAACTTCACCTTGGTATGTTGATACCCTCAATTACTTAGTCATTGGAGAGACTCCTGGCTCTTGGGATGAGCAGAAAAAGAAGAGATTTATTTCCCAAGCTAGATACTTTCATTGGGAAGAGCCGAAATTATTTAGAATTAGACAAGACCAAGTACTGAGATGATGCGTGCATGAAGAGGAGGAACAAAGTGTGTTCAGATTTTGCCATGAACTTCATTGTGGAGGACACTTTGGTGCTAAGAAAATAGCTTTTAGGGTTCTCCAGTTTGGATTTTGGTGGCCTACTCTATTCAAGGACTCGCATAACTTCATTAAGGCTTGTGTTCGATGTTAATGGACTGGAACGATTGGAAAGGGGAATGAGATGCCCCAACACCCAATCCAACCTGTTGAAATTTTTGATGTTTGGGGAATAGACTTTATGGGCCCCTTCCCTTTGTCCCATGGATATGAGTATATCTTAGTTGTAGTTGACTATGTCTTTAAATGGATAGAGGCCATTCCTACACACACAAATGACCACTCGATGGTATTAAAATTTGTGAAGGCCAAAATTGTATCCCGCTTCGGCTGCCCTAAGACTATTATTAGTGATAGGAGACCTCATTTCCAGAATCACCACTTCAACCGATTACTCAAGGGTCTAGGGGTCACAAGATTGCTACCCTGTACCACCCTTAAATGAGTGGCCAAGTTGAGGTGTCGAATAGGGAGATAAAGAACATTTTGGAGAAGACCGTTAAACCTAATAGGAAAGACTAGTCCCAAAAGCTTGATAATGCTTTATGGGCTCATCGAACGATCTACAAGACCCCTTTGGGTGCATCTCCCTTCTGGATAGTGTACGGGAAAGAATTCCATTTACCCGTTGAGCTTGAACATAGGGCACACTGGGCTATCTGAAGTGTCAACATGGATTTAGAAAAGGCAGGTAAGGGACGACTTCTGGAATTAAGTGAGCTTGAGGAGCTGAGGAATGATGCTTTTGACACCTCTCAAACTTATAAAGAGAGAACTAAGGTCTTGCATAATAAGTGTATCCTTAGAAAGATCTTTGAGCCCAACCAACAAGTCTGGCTTTTCAATTCCAGACTTAAGCTTTTTCTAGGGAAATTGAAATCTCATTGTGATGGGCCATACATAATCACTAAAGTGTTTCCACATGGGGATGTGGAGATCAAGACCCTCCTCTTCAGTAATGCCCTTTACTATCAACGGCCAACGGTTGAAACCATACATTACCTTGGATGGCCATTTGGTTAACGAGGTCACTCTTGAGGAGCCTTAGTTCCTTTCACTCTCCACCTTAGGTGACATCTTACCTTGGCTATTTTACTTCCAATGAAAACATTGTTTGAACCTGACATGGGGGGATAGGACCTGAGGCATCTATTTATAGCATGTCTACATTTTACATTCATGCATTCATATTGCATTCAAAAGAAAAAAGAAAACTTTTAGGCCATGTTATTATGCTTAACCGGATGGGCTCTACATCTTTTGGCATGAGGCCAAGATTCTAGGTTTACTTAGCTGACTCTAGGTTCCTAATTGTAGGAGCTATAGTTGAACTACTGACTTTAGAACTCTAGGGTCCATTTAGACTCAAAAACTCAAGTAGGAGTTAAGTTGCAAACCATTCCTCAAGAGGTTGACGAAGGAAAGCTAGGGATTGAGTTAAAGGCTAGGTAGTACTTGGTATCTTTTTCTACCTTTCGATTTATGGGTCCTTGTAACCCAAGCATCTACATCTCATACACTTGGTCTTGTGTAAATAGTGATCACCTTAATTCCTTTCTTGAATAAAATTTGGTTCTCTCAATTTTGACTTCAGAGAAGCTTGAAAACATAACTTGATTAGATGAGTTCTTGTCGCATGAGAGGTGGAGTATATACTCACCATGTTGACACGTTGATAACATATCACCTCCTCAGTGCTTGTCTCTTAAGATATCCATCTTACTAGGGGCATATAAGAGCATTGTGCGGTTTAGGAACCATGGGCAACCCTATCTCAAAGTGCCAATTTCCACAGGCCTGAATTCGCTTAAGAAATCCATGGGCGATACTATCTCGAAGTGTCGATTGCCAGGAGTTCTTGGGGTCACCATGGGCGGTGCTATCTTGAAGCATCGAAAGCCAAGCACCCTTCGAGGTTGGTTATGGGGACAATGAATCCGACACAGACCGTGTTGATAGCTGATCCAAGGTTAGACTTAGAGGAATAAAAAAAGAAAATCCTTCTTACTCTCTTTCTAGGTTGGCAATCATACCAACCTCAAATAAATAAGACCAATGCACATACATGGATTCTTTAAACACTAGACCAATAAACCCTAGTGTAGAGCTAGAAATCAAAGAAACTTGTCCTTAGCTGACCTAGTTTGTAACTTAGCAACTACTTAGGTACCTTATGATCTAGAGTTAGATAGTTCAACCTAATTTCTGTGAAAAGGTAAATTGAGTTAGCTTGGATAACTTGGAGTGCTAAGTCATGCTTGAATTTGCTAGAGACTAGCAAAAACTAGGCATGTGGTTATTTGATTAGCCCATATTTGTGAGCTATTTAGATATTTGAATGTCTAGATATTAAGTTAATTCTAATACCTATTTAGCATGCATTAAGATGTAAATACACTAATTGTAGATTTACTTCATGCATTGCATTCATATGTAAATTAGATTTTAATTAGGATAGTATGCATTACTTAGTCTTCAATTTAGTTTGCATTTTAATGTAGTGTGCATTAGACTCATTACATGCATTTAGATATTCTATAAGGTTTTGTACATAAATAAACCAAGGTTTTAAAAATTTATTTTTCTCTTCCAATAGATATTCGCGACCCGCTTCTCAACAGCTGTGCCACCATTGAAGCCCTGCAATCAAGGAGGAATATGATAAATGCCAATTTATCATCATCCTTAGCATCCATTTACATCTAGTTCCTAAGATTTTGTCAACTACATTGCATTGTATCATTGCATTTAGCATGCATGTGCATTTAGGGTTTAGAGCATACATTAGCATTCATTTCATATTATCTCATGTAGTTTCGTTTGATTGCTAGGGATGAATGCATTGGAAATTAGAGAAACCCTGGCAATATGGAAGGCACTTAGAACATTTGTGAAGACAGAAGCTCTGTAGTTGGACCCCAGCTCAACTCAGCTGGATCCAACTCAAATCCAACTCCAACCCTACTCCCTCTCCACCTTAATGGCCATCCACCTACATTAAAACCACCAACCATTGGTGCCTAAAATACACTCCTTGGCACCCTTTCACATGGCTCCAAGGAAGCTTCCTAACCACCCTCCTTGGCACCCTTTCACATTGTGCCAACGAAGTTCCTAACCACCATCCAAGCCACCCTTCTTGTCACCCTTTCACATGGTGGCAAGGAAGCTTCCTAACCACCTTCCAAGCCACCCTCCTTGGCACCCTTTCAAATGGCACCATGGAAGCTTCCTAACCACCATCTATACTTGCCTATAAAAAGACCGCCCATCATACTATTCAAACCATCCTTGGCAAGCAACAATTCTTCCTATCAAACACCTATAGTCATCATACATCCCATGCCTAGGAAAAGAGGAGAGAAGAAGATTAAGGGAGTAACCTACCCACTCCCTTGGTGCCTTCTTCTTCTTTTCTCTCCTTTCTTGTGCCCTACCAAGGAGCAAGCTTTTTAGTAAGGAGGATGGCTAGGCAGGAGGAAAGAATGGTGGAGGACGTCCACTCCTGAGAGGAGTAGCTCAAGTAGCTAGAAGGAAGTCTTCTTCAAGTTTGGGAGCCACCATTCTTGGAGTGAAGGCTACCGTAGTTACTGTGGAGAATATTATATCTTTTATTTTGTTTCATTTTAATTCTTGTAAAGCATTCATCTACCTAGGGATTAACTAAGTGGAGCCTCTGCTTAGTTGAGCTCCCTAAGCACTTTGTAAACATTTCTTCTTAATAGCAAAGTGCCTTTCTTCATTCTTAAATTTTCAATTTCAAGTAGCAACTTTATTTATTTACTGCATTACATCTCTCTTCTAATTACCCTAGGCGCACTTGCCTAGGGTGAGATTAGAAGAGAAGACTTCTCCTATCTCTTAGGTTCTAGTTGTCAGGTGTAGTTTCTTTAGCGTAGTTCTATCTTCACATTCGTATCCTGCTTATTTCCAAACATAAAATTTACAAAAATAAAAATACAAAAAGGGAAGTGTTGATTTGAGAGGTGAGGGAGAGAATCATTTATTTGACTAACAAACTGGCCTCCTTGGATGACCCTCCTGAAGCTCTCATAAATGCTCCTGTCATCCTTGGATGACCTTTTGCTAATTACTGCACAAGCTAATATCAGCCATCATTGCAAAAAAATGGATATAAGTTGCGATAACCATACTATATTATTAGATATTGTCTAAGCTTCCAAGAAGTCCATTGATTATGAATTTTTAAGGACACTAATAATAAGATGGAAGCAGTAATTGAGAAATCTATGTTGATCAATTCTTACTCTGCTTTGACCACCATTGATCCAGATTTTATTGATCCATATTCTGAATATGATTATGTGGTCAAAGACATTTCAGATCAATTAGGGTTTGACCTTCATTCTTCAAATCTTCCTGATTTTCCACCCGACCCATCCACACTAACTTCACCCACATTTCATCACACTGACTTCTACACTCCTTTTCGATTGGACCTACCACCCAACCCACCCAAGTTTGAATTTTATCATGAACTCAAACCATGGCCAGAATCGAGTCATTTTTCCATTTTTTTTGTTTCATTTTGATCCCTATATTTTTACCAATCATCTTTTAGGGGATCCTGAGGAAGACATATTTCTTGAAGACATTCAAGTGTTCAATTATTTACACGATTGACCACCTTCCATGCATCACTTAACACCCGACTAAATGGCATTAAAGACAACACTAGTTGGACAGTAAACCATCAACATTTTCCTTTTCGCTTTCATTTTCTTTTTCAAGTTCTGCAAAACTTTGCCTCTATCCTGACTTCCTCTCTCAGGTGATATCTTCTCCTACTCTTTTCCTTTTGTAAGGGATTTGCAAACCTTTAGCATGGGGGGGTACTTCAATTTTGTTAGGCATTTCTTTATTTTTCAGAACCTAAAAACATTAAAATATTTTACATTCGCATCATCTGCATCAGCATAAGCACACTATTTGTATAACTTCTAAAAAAAATGTTTTGAGAAATTTTAGTGAAAGAAATGACCAATGGTTGAACTTTAATTCAAACTAGGTACACCTGGGGTTTAACCATTGACAAACTAAGGATGAAGCTACGGATTCATTTTTAGATGTTTCAGGTCTAGAAACATAGACTAGATCAGGTATCCTGCAAAGAATTCCATTCTAACACTTGATGATTCAAGTAAACTAACTTTGTTTAGCGACCTGGATAGTACCTGACTTAGGTCTCGATCCAAAAATTTTATTTTCTTTTGAAAACATGGTGTCAAACATTTCACACACAAAGCCAACACTACCCAAGCCCAAAAATATGAAAATAATTATAAAACTCTTCCAACATCTTAGTAAAAGATCAAGAAAGATGATTGGTTTGAGTTCCCACCGTCGAGATGGAAAAATGCTTCCTTTGAGGACACGATGTCAACATGTTACTACATCAGTGCTACTCTACATCTATATTTCATATCTTTAGACGAAAAATTAAGGTGCATTTTGCGGCTCAAGTGTCTTGGACGATGCTCTACCTGTAGTGTCGGAGCAAGAGCTTGAGTTTGCTTGGAGCACCCTTTACACCGCATTGTGTTTTGGGGTTTTGAGCTCCTAGGGTGTGTCTTGGATAGTATTACCTTGAAGTGCCAGTGCCAGAGCCCCCTCGAGGATTGGTAACGGGAATGATGATCTCAACACATTTGTAGGACTAAGCTAAGGCTAATCATGCGGAAATAATTGCAAAAAAGAAAGAGTTTCAATAACATGACCTTATCCCAATAATGTTGGCATATTACAAAGCACTGACACCTGAATTTTCATCAACTTGCGAGTTACGGATTGAGTTCACGAGCCAGGGAAATCCTAACAGTAAAAATGGTTTCGGGATATTTGAATTAAAAATGAGTTAAGTAGTGAATTCTTAAAAGATACAGTGGTCCTGATTTGTTTGATCTTTGAATCCAAATCTAAGTCAAGATGTTTTATCCTTAATAAACCTCATACCTACCTTAAGCAAAAGTCAACCAAGCTCCTATCTTGAACTTTTTCCTCAAAACACAAAATGTTGGTTTCTTCAGAAATAATGTGGTGCAATCACAATTTTTGCTAAGGGACTAGCAAAAAGATAAGCATTGGGGTGTGATAAACTCCAGTTATCATCTTCCTTAACATCCATTCAAATCTAGTTCCTAAGATTTTGTCCACTTCATTGCATTATATCATTGCATTTAGCATGCATGTGCGTTTAGGGTTTAGAGCATACATTAGCATTCATTTCACATTATCTCATGTAGTTTCCGTTTGATTGCCAGGGATGAATGCATTGAAAATCAGAGAAACACTGGCGGTATGGAAGGCACTTGGAACATTTGTGAATACAGAAGCTCCAATTGTTGGACCCGAGCTCAACTCAGTTGCATCCAACTCAAATCCAACTCCTACTCTACTCCCTCCCCACGTTAATGGCCGTCCACATACATTAAAGCCACCAACCATTGGTGCCTAAAATACACTCCTTGACACCCTTTCACATGGCTCCAAGGAAGCTTCCTAACCATCTTCCTTGGCACCCTTTCACATGGTGCCAAGGAAGCTTCCTAACAACCCTCCTTGGCATCCTTTCACATGGTGCCAAGAAAACTTCCTAACCACCATCTATACTAGCCTATAAAAAGACCCCCCATCCTACTATTCAAACCACCCTTGGCAAGCAACAATTCTTCCTATCAAACACCTATAGCCACCATACATCCCATGCCCAGGAAAGGAGGAGAGAAGAAGATTAAGGGAGTAACCTACCCGCTCCCTTGATGCCTTCTTCCTCTTCTCTCTCCTTTCTTGTGCCAAGCCAAGGAGCAAGCTCCTTAGTAAGGAGGATGGCCAGGCAGGAGGAAAGAATGGTAGAGGACATCCACTGCTGAGAGGAGCAGCTCAAGTAGCTAGAAGGAAGTCTTCTTCAAGTTTGGGAGCCACCATTCTTGGAGAAAAGGCTGCCATAGCTACTGGGGAGAATTTTCTATCTTTTATCTTTTTGCATTTTAATTCCTACTAAGCATTCATCTACCTAGGGATTAACTAAGTGGAACCTTTGCTTAGTTGAGCTCCCTAGGTACTTTGTAAACATTTCTTCTTAATAGCAAAGTGCCTTTCTTCATTCTTGAATTTTCAATTTCAAGTAGCAACTATATTTATTTTACTGCATCACATCTCTCTTCTAATTACCCTAGGCATACTTGCTTAGGGTGAGATTAGAAGAGAAGACTTCTCCTGTCACTTAGGTTCTAGTTGTTAGGCGTAGTTTTTTTAGCGTAGTTCTATCTTCACATTCGTATCCCACTTATTTCCAAACATAAAAATTTGCAAAAATTAAAATACAAAAAAAAAGTGTTGATTTGAGAGGCGAGAGAGAGAATCACTTATTTGACTAACAAACTGGCCTCATTGGAAGACCCTAGACACCACCACTATATAGGAATATAAATTTTAAAAGCAATTGCCAAGTAATGTGTTACAACAATTTAAAAACCCTAATTACAAATCACGCTTTTCTTCGCATCACAGTCCACTCGTCCCAGCAAGGAAGGGACGAAAAAAGTTGATTTGGTCTTTGATGATCATTGCGGCTAAGTTCAAAACCTTCGTCTCCTATAAGAAGAAGGGGAAGTTGCACGCATAGGGGAAGCCTCCACCCCGACCCAATTCTTTGCTCACCTCCATCACCCCCAGCCTCAATTGTAGCAGCATGACTCCACCACTGTGGGAGTGTGGTGTGACAAGCCACACCACCAACCAAAGTCCCTGCATCACTGTGCTTCACCTGGAACTCCACCATCACCAACTCAACAACCACCATTCACCTTCTTCCCCCATCCTTTTCTTCCTCTATTTCACCTTCACCTAGAAGAACCCAAACATCATCACTTATGACCATAACAACAACACCACCACTGCTCCTTGTTAATCGCTAACAGCCTCCCCCTCAACCACGCACAACTACGCATGCTATAGCAAGCCTACATCTACACACTCACCTTGCCGACCAGCAACAACGCAGCCACACCACGTGCGCTAGCCTCACCCCACGCTCCACACCCAACAGTAGTCACACGCCACCTGCATGCAGCAGTCGCGTGCCACCTTGCCGTGTCTACGTCTCCCTGCCCTCTCCAGCCACCGTCAGTTGCACCTTCATCACCATCGCCATCGCGTGCACCTCCCTCCAGAGCACCTTCCTCGAGCTCTTCACCTTCAGCCATCCCTTCCTCCGTGCGTAAGGCCAAGGGAAACAACTTCCCCTGTTTCAGCAGTAAAAGGGGTCAATTAGTTTTTACAAAGAATGCCCTTGTGAAGTTTTATTTTTTTGACTTTATTATGTGGTAGAATTTCATGATCACCCCTCTTCTTTCATATAAATGAGATTTCAACATTATCTCTTCTTGTTTCCTTAATCTGAAAGCAATTTTGTTTCGGTTTCTCGACAAAATTAATTGTGAACATTGGCTTTTGACTGGTGTGAGTTTTGATAGGCCTATTTCTCCCTGTGGAGGCGACGTGCTCTCTCAAGTGGTTTATTTCATTAGTTTTGATGGTCAATTTTCCACTACTTACATACTATTTCGATGTGTCATTTCATGTGCAAAAATTCTTCCAAAGGGAAAATCGTCTCATCAGTATACGCCTGACGATATCACACCCCATTGCCACAACATCACCCTTCGTGTATGTGTGATAAGAGCTGGCCCAATGGCAGAATACCTAACTACCTTTGCAGATAGGATGGGCCACCTCACCTTTGCAAGGAGGCCGAGGTGATGGATCGCGGTTCAACAACCAAGTTGGAGTTACCCTCTACAGGACTTTGGCTAGGTTCTTCAACATCTGCTACTCGATCCTACCTTGGTGATGCCACATATCTCATCCAGGAAAGGGATCCACCCACTTAGGAGACCATCATCCAACCTCAACAAAAGGCCATGGATGAGGTTCAGAAAACCCTCAAGAAATGACTCTTCTAGATGCCCATGATGAGTACGAGTCTCAAATGAAGTGGTGGCCCTAAAATGGGTCATGGACATAAGCTGCTCCAGCAGATCCTGCCTTAGGGCTCCCTCATCAAGGATAGGTGCCCAGGCACTCCTGTATCGAACACTTCTACCTACACCCAACGAGGGATATGCAGCGAGCATCACCAAAGACGAACCTATCCCAACCAAAAGGGTCTCCCAGAAGACTCGACTGAACACCTCGTAAATAAGGGATCATGTCTTAAGAAGAGGAGCACTGACTCCTCGTGGTCTTAAACAAAAGGACAGAGGGACAACATCACCAAAGCGGCTATAGCCCCTTAGCCCTCGGCCACTTGGACAGAAGGGTTTGGGCGGCACAGACGGAGCTAGAGCACCCTCTTAACTCCGCCCTAGGGAAACCCTGTCTAGCGGCAACTGATTTAGAGGAGTATACGAAGAACTGAGGCACCCCACTCAAAAGCTACCAAGGTAAGCAGGGACTCCTTGCCCCCTCCTCCTAGCATCTCGCAAGTGCAGTTGTCCCAAGAGAACAATGGAACCAAGGCTACTTCACCCCTTGTTCCAGCAACTGCCATGCTTGCCCCTTAGATTGGTAAGGACTCAGGTCCATGCGCCCTGAGGATCACACATCGCCCACTAGCAAATGTCATGGCCACCCCACCCTCGGAGGCATCTGCCCACCAAAACGAAGGGTGGGTGTTTTGGCCACCACGACTAATGATCACCATACTAGTAAATGGCGAGGGAGCGGGACTTTAACGCCTCATCTCCTAGGCAACCCAGCACCACATAATAACACAAGCTCGGGCTCTTAGACCTACTCCCCTTCAGGCCTCCTCCCAAGGTTGACCTACCTTCTCAGCTACCCTCTGAGGAAGGTCCTCGTAAGCAGCCCACCCATGGAGGAATGTACAATGGATGAGGCATCCAACTTGAAAAGTCAACAAGTCAAGTCGAGACCTTCCAACCCCTCCTATTGCTGCCTCATAAGGACATTCAATCAAAGGCAAGGCATTCATAGCGAACGCCCTTAGCCCAAGTGTTCCACAGAGGCACACGGGGCATGCTCAAGGCATGGATCCCACCCACGGCCGATACTAGAGGGTGGATCAGGCGTCAGGCAACTGATCGGACCATGGAGGCTGCAAAAAGACCCCCAAGGGTAACCAGCCTATGCTTTCACTATGTAAGCCATAAGAGCCTGGCCAGTACCGTGGATGGCTCTCTCCATGGCCATCCCGATAGACCCCACCAATAATTAGCCAGGAAGAACTAATAGGAGAAGCCTCTATGCCAAGTTGTTCGAACAATTAAAAGGGATTAAGCCAAGCCTCATAATACGCAATTCACAAAACATGTGTGAGCAAATTCCAGGTAGAAAATACATTTGGTGTACGAGTTGTCCATGCTAGAAATGAAAAAATTCTTCCTTTACAATACACATTGACTGTTACATTCCCCGGATTATTATCTTCGGCTAAATTACAGTTGGCAAAAGGTAAACTAGTATAAATGAAAGGGCAGCACTAGTCATCATGACTCAACGGTCTTGCCCCAGGTCTTCAACCCTACTCACCTTCAGTAACACGGGTGATAGTGCGATATCAAGACTGGCAGACCCAATAGCTCAAGACAGACCGTTGGCAAAGATCCATCTTTTCCCGACCAGCACCTCCTACCCAAGGCGATCCCTTGACCAAGCGGGGTGAACTCCCCCTCGTCCCATCTATAGAGGAAGGATGACTGACCAAGGAACCCTACAGGCAGAGCGGCAAGTCATGATGGGCCAGAGTGCTAGCACTAGGTGGGCACAACGACCTAGCTGTGTGGGCTACCCTCCCATACATTAGTGTGGCGCCCCATGTGGTCAAAGCCGTAAGGCCTCTAGTAGGCCATTCATGTGGAAATAGCCAATTGAGCTCAACTACCTAGGCAGGCATCCCACCTGTCCCTGGAAGTGAGCTATGCCCCACTTTTGCTGAGGCAAATTTACTCCCATGTGAAGAGCTCTTGGTAGCAGTAGCCCTTGCCCCCCTTCATGGAGTTGCAAAAGGAATAGAGTAGCACCAGAGAAGCACCAAGCCTCCTTAGAAGAGACCCAATGTCCCTTGGTTGCTGGGTGGCAACTCTGACCCAGCGTCAAGTGGGTTCTCCACACTGGACCTAGTTAATTCTCTCTCAGTAGATGCCTCACCGATTTTGCCCCACGAGCACCATGAGGGAGCCTGCTCCACCCCCTTCTCGGCTAGTTGCCCACATCCCATTGAGCTCCTCGCAAGCAAGAGGACAGCTCCTTTGTGACTCACTAAACAAGCTTCCCCCTCATGGATAGGCCCCAAATTAGGAGGGCCCACCGTGGCATTCAGATTTGCTTGGAAAAGAAAACCCCCAGAAGACCATGCTAAGAAACAAGGCAAGATGAGTGCACAGGAGGGAGGATAAGCCACAACAGGCACATCAAAAGATGGAAGCCCTTACCTCAACCTATGCATTCAGCGGGAGCACGAAGAGGTGCTCACCCCCATTTGAAGAGCTGCACATAACCACTCTTCGGCTACTCCAACGAACATGTAGAAGTTCGGCAATAGAGCTCTACCCGAGGAACGAACGAGTCATAAATGTTCCTCCCCACAACTCTTAAGTCCCTCAAGAGCATCCAGAGATGATGGAAGGTAGTGAGGCAAGGCCAACATGGGTCCTCTATTTATGGCCCCACCTTATGAGCTCCTGAGGGTGATAATGTCTTTCTACACCCTATGTAGATTGCCAATTCCCAAGGAATCGAATTCCTTGAGATTTGGTACGAATTCCATGGCTGCGTGAATGCACTGACAAAACTGCCGGTCAAGGACCCTCACGTGCTATTACATGATAGATATTTGAAAAGCCTTTCACACCTTTTCAGAAAGGCCCGACACTTCAGGCCATGCCCTCTCACAACAACAGAAGTTAATACTAGCCTCAATGCCTCAATTAAGAGAACCGCTGCCTCCTAAGTCTGGCAACGGCTCAGGCTAATACGCCCTACGCTTAACTTCTGCCACCTTCTATGCCTGGCATTGGATCGGGTTAATAAGCCCAGTGCCTAACCCTGTTGCCACCCTTGGTTGGCACTAACTCAGGCTTACATACCCCTCGCCAAAGTTATGCCACCTCCTAAGGCTGGCATCGGCTCGAGCTAATACGCTGTACACCTAACTTCTACCACCTCCTAAGGTTGGCATTGGCTCGATCTAATACACCCCATGCCAAACTCCTACCGTCTCCCCAGGTCAGCACTAACTCAAGCTTACATGCCTATCGCCAAAGTTATGCTGCCTCCTAAAGCTAGTATCGGCTCAGGCTAATACGCCCACGCCTAACTTTTGCTGCCTCTTAAGGCTAGCATTGGCATGGGTTAATATGCCCTACGCCTAACTTCTATTTCCACCTAATGCTGGCATTGGCTCAGGAAAATACGCCCCATGCTTAACTCTTGTTGCCTCCCAAGGCCGGCATTAACTCTGTCTTACATGCCCATTGCCAAAGTTATGCCACCTTCTAAGGTTGGCATCGGTTCGGGCTAATACGCTCCATGTCTAACTTCTGCAGTATCCTAAGGCTAGCATTGGCTGGGGATATTATGCCCCATGCCTAACTTCTGCAACCTCCTCAAGTTGGCATCGGGTCGGGCTTATATGCCCCATGCCTAACTTCTACCACCTCCTAAGGGTGGCATCGGCTCGGGGTTAATATGCCCAACGCCTAACTCCTGCCACCTCCCAAGGCTAGCACTAACTCGGGCTTACATGCCCCTCGCCAAAGTTATGCCCCCTTTTAAGGTTGGCATTAGCTCAGGCTAATACATCCCACGCCTAACTGTTGTTGCCTCCTAAGGCTGGCATCAACTCAGGCTAATACACCCCACGTCTAACTTCTGCTGCCTCCTTAGGCTGGCATCGGCTCGAGCTAATACTCCCTATGCCTAACTTCTGCCACCTCCTAAGGCTGGCATTGGCTCGGGTTAATACGCCCTACACCTAACTCTTGCTGCCTCCCCAGGCTAGCACTAACTCAGGCTTACATGCCCCTTACTAAAGTTATGCTGCCTCCTAAGGCTGGCATCAGCTCGGGTTAATATTCCCTATGCCTAACTTTTGCGCCTCCTAAGGCTGGCATTGGCTCATGATAGTACGCCCTACGCCTAACTCCTACCACCTCCCCAGCTTGGCACTAACTCGGGCTTACATGCCCCTTGCCAAAGTTATGCCACCTCTTAAGGCGAGCATCAGCTCAGGCTAATATGCCCCACACCTAACTTCTGCCACCTCCTAAGGTTGGTATTGGCTCGGGTTAAGATGCCCTACGCCTAACTTCTGTCACCTCCAAAGGCTGGCATTGGCTTGGGTTAATACGCCTGATAAACACACATGGATTCATGATAAATTGCTTATTTATGACAGTTCCTAGGCTTAGCATTGCATATCATGATATAAATATTTCATAAACATCCATTGCATTCCATCTAGGATAGTTGTATATTATGTACACTAATTCCATCCTTTTACATGGCTAGGAGGCAGTGCGACATCTTTACGGGTCTCAGATGAAGAATCCGATCGTACGGATGGATTCAGAGCAACGATCGTAGTTGTCAACATGGGAATCGCCCAAATCAAAGCTCCATAGCACCCTCCGCAAGAAGAAGAAGATGGACAGCCCAGATGGCACCACGTGGTGCCATCCAGGCCACCCCTCCTGAGCCAAGGATCCTCCAAGCCCACCGCAAGACCAGAGCCCAGCCATTGGATCTCAATCCAACGATTGAGATGTGCGCTCTACGGCTGAAGAAACACCTCATCAAGCGAGGAGTCATCTCGACGGTTGGATCTCCATCCAATGGTTGTGGGCGCAGAAGCTTAATTCGAAAACAAGACACATGACGACCCTCAGCATAGTGGTCTGTGCCTCCACTCTCAATGCGTGGCCGTACGTTCGAGACTGCGTGCGCAGATTTTATCCACTGAAGCGAAGGATGGAGGAAATGGAGCCGTCGATGGAAGATTGGGCGGTGAAGAAACTAGCTACGTGGATGCATTGTAGAGCACGCATGCAGCACGCAGGTGTCGACGCACATTGAGAACGTGCCATCTGACGCGAGTGGCATCCGATGGCTGATGGTGAGGTGCACGATTCAAATTTGGCGAAAGGGCGCAATCTTCTCTCAGCCGTTCGATCCTTCATCCGACGGTTAGGATGCATCCGCACCTGCATGCACGATGATAGTTGCAGGCATGGGCGGTGGGTGCGAGCTTTACAACGACAGAAGAGTGGGCCTTTAGTGACGCTTATAGCTGTCATTAAATGGCCTGTGCAGCACGTGCGCCAGCCCAAGCAATGAAGAGGCGCTCATCTTCAGCGACAGCTCGAGTGGCCTTTAGTGATGCTTATAGCTGTCACTGAATACTTGTGGGTGGGGCTCTCTCCTTCCCTCTACTATATAAACACCCCTACACCCCCCATTCCTCTTCATCTCTATCTGCTCTACTCCCACCTACTCCCAAGCTATAGCAAGCCTACCAACGCTCCATTAGAGCTTGTTCTCATGCTCCCAAGGCTCCTATTATTGTAGCAAACCTCTGCTCACCAAATATTCATCCATCTTCCCATCCCCATTCATAGGTCACCTTGGACTTGTCCTCCCACCTCCATTCTAGTAGCATATCATATTCATCTTCTCACCTCCATTCTAGAGCCATGTCGAAGCTTTCCTCTACCCGAAGTCCTCCTACATCTCACCTCCGTTGTCCCACTCCTCACCTCCTTCGTCCGAGCTTCCGCCAGGCGCCGTTGTCTCGCCGAACAGTCGATTCAAGAGATTTCCTCTCACCCCCTCTCATTTTTTGCTTTTGTAGATTATTGTAATAGGCATTAATGGAATACATCACATTTGATTCCATCTCTATCTTGTGATTGCTTGTCTTTTATTTCAAAAACATAAAAAAATATCAAAACCCTAAAACTCCAAAAAGAAACAAATCGAAGCATGGTTTTCATTTAAAGTAAACGTCACCTCCCTATGCTTGACCCGGGACTCCCTTGGAGTTTCGGTATAAATTTTATCTAATCGACATGTTTTGCAACTAAGATGATGGGTTACTTGTAACCTCGATTTTAACTCGCGAAACCTGTGTGATCATTTTGGCACCGTTTCCAAGGAGGCAATGGAATTTACTTTATTGTTTATTGTGCTTCTTTACATTTACATAGCACTAACCCCACTTCTCTTTGATATACTGTCTTGCAGGTACCCTAGCATGGAGATCCAAGTGCAGTAGACCGGAGTAAAGTGCGGGTAGAGTACTCTATAAGTGCCCCCCACATTCCCCCCCACTAGTTCATTTCTCCACACTCATAACCAAGACCTAATCTATTTAGGTGTTTGCATAAACCCTAGGATATAATTGTTTGTCTTGTTTGCCACCTTCATCCACCTCAACCCCGCATTTAGAAAAAAAGAAAAAAAGATACTTTTTGTGGGACAAATCAATATACACACTTCATACACCCACATTTGAGGCACATAATCGGACTTGATTTTCATCTACTCAACGCAGCTTTCGACCTGTGGACTTGGTACACAAATTCAACACATAAAAGAGTAGAAATCATCTTAGGTTAATCACCATTTTGTGTGCCTTAATCGGTGGTGCATTTGAGCCAATTGATTGAATTATTTAGGCTTCACCACCTAATCTAAAAGAGGTTCATTTTCTAGCTGCCCCATAGGGATTTAATAACTAGGTCAAGCTAGGCACTCCATATTTTTTGTGAATTCTAAAGGAAAATACTTGAACACGTGCTTTCAACAACAAACTTGGTTTGCCTCACAAAACTTGGTTGAAAACACCTAATATTTGAATCCTAAAAGCTATTAAGCATGATTCAAACCCTAAAACTCACCTCATCATTAATAATCTTGCTTGAAAACCTCTTGGTTGTGCACATTCACACATTCTCAAATAAATCATTAAGGGCACAACTCATTAAGGGCCCATCACATTCCAAAGCACCAATTTCCCAAGCCTAAATAAAATCAATTAGACGTTGGCCTTAAGGATTCATTCGCTCATCAGGATCCAGATTGACATTATTCATGATTAACCTGCTTATACTAGTCAATCTGATGTCTAGCTAGGGGAGTAGCATCAAACGACTGTGGTTGGGGGGTACACTAGGAACCAGAGGTGTAAGCCAAAGGAAGAACCTTCTCCCCAGTCCCTCCTTCTAACTAGTCAGATTGCCTGGACATAAGTAGAGTAAATCGTCCATAATCTTAGGATGGATTCTGAGAGTTAGTAGACCTTAGGCTACCCTATCTAAGGACAGGCTTGTATTCTTGTGCTGCAGGGTTCCCTCTTTTCATCATCCTTCCGACTTCCTTCCAGTGTATGCTTGGGAGGAGGTCATTGAACCCTAGATTGGAAGGACCTTTATACCATTCTGGGAGGCAGAAGTTGAGCTATAGCCAAGCAGATCCCATGGCTGATCAAGAACCACCTCCCCTGCCCCCGAACCAAAAGGAGCTGATTCAGAGGCAGTTGGAAGATTTGTAGCAGATGCAGCAATGGTTCCAACGTATGCATGGTTAGGGAGCTCGACCCTTGAAGGATTTCTATGCTCCTTCAAACTATGGGGAACATCCCAGCATCATGATTCCCTCCGGAGACATAGAAATCAAGCCCCATGTTTTAAGTTTGATTAAGCATTTCCATGGGCTTGGCTCGGAGGACCCATTCCAGCAACTGGAGGATCTGACCACTTTGTTTCAGTCCACCAGAGCAAGGAATGTGAACGAAGAGCAAATGATCATGAGACTTTTCCCCCACTCTCTTAGAGATAAGGTCACACATTAGTACTGGACTATAGGAAGGCCGATTGAAACTTTGGTTGCTCTTAAGTCAGCTTTCTTGAAGAAATTCTTCCCTATCGGAAGGACCGATGCCTTGAGATGGGCGTTTACCACTTTCGCCTAGTGGCTGGGGGAACCGTTTCATGGTGCCTAGGAGCAATTCTATGAACTTTTGAGGAAGTGTCCACACCACGAGGTGCCGAAATGGCAACTCGTGCTATTTTCTATCACGGGTTGGTTGAGCAACTCCGTAATCACATGGATGCCTCCTGCAGAGGCAATTTCATCAATAGGGATGCAGATAGTGCATACGACCTGTTTGAGGAAATGAGCGAGAACTCAATTAATCACACCTCCATGGATGCATTCAACAGGTCCCAACAACCTAGGTCAAGTGCTAATGAGATCCAAGATTCTCATTCATTTGACATGGAATTAATTTGTAATAAACTGGATAAAATGGACTTGGTTGCTAAGAAAATGGACGAATGGATGTCTAGGAATTTAGGAAACACTTCTATACCCACTCAATCCTAGAATTCGGGATTCCATTCCTCACGAGCTCCCACGGGGCGGGAATTCGTGAACCAACTTGATTCGGCTCTACTTGTGAGCCAGGATTTCTCGGAACCATATGGGTTCCAAACTGGGGCCATTGATCCCAGTTTCTCTGATCCTTCTTTCTCTCCATCTTCATTTTATGAGGATGCATATGCAATGCAGGAGAATGTTACGTCCAACCTGTATTCCAACACTTATAACTCAGGATGTAGGAACCACCCTAACTTCTCCTGGAAAAATCAGGGGCAACAGACCCAATCTCGACCCAGCAACTACGCATCTCAAAAACTTATGGGTCAGGGTCAAGTATACACCCAATTGCCCCCGAGACCAGTTACTCAGCCATCTTGGAATGCCCAACAATCCACAGGGCAGGCTAATTTAAACTGGTAGATGGTGGAAATGCAAGGGTCCATGCTTCAGCTTTCGCAACAAATGAAGACAAAATTGGATAACTTGCAATCCGGGTTAATTGCTAACACTCGACAACCCAGATCTCTACCATCTCAACCTATACCCAACCCACACAATGTGCAAAATCAGGGCAATAATGCCCAAGGGTACGAGAATCAAAGGGACTCACATGCACATGCTCAGGTGGTTGAGCAGGGTCCCTCATCTTCTTCCTCTAGTTACATGACTAACCAAGGACCTCCAATCTTCACTAGCACACCTCAAGACCCAAACCCGTATGCCTCTGCAAACTCTATCACTTTGAGAAGCGGAAAGCAGACCTAGCACCCTAAATTGCCCTCTAGATGCCAAAACCCTGGGGAGCTTGAGAGAAGAAAGGAGATTGAAAAAGACAATAAGGCCTAGGGACCGAAAATTGAAAATTCCACCCATATCCTGTTCCCTGAGGCCCTATTGAAAACCAAGAAGAAGAAAACCCTAGATAGGAACGAGGAGCTTCTGGATTTATTCAAGAGCGTAGAGATCAATATTCCACTCCTCGATGCTATTAAGCACATCCTGGCTTACGCTAAATTTTTGAAAGAACTATGTATCCAAAAGCGTAAATCGAGAGAACCCACTCCGAGGAAGGTGATTCTCTCTGAGCAGGCATGTTCTGTGATCCTGCATCACCTTCGTCAAAAGAAGGAAGATCCAGGTGCCCCCTTGATCTCATGCGTAATTAGGGAATACACTTTTGATAGGGCACTATTGGATCTAGGTGCATCCATCAACTTAATCCCGACTTCTCTTTATGAGAGGTATGGGTAAGGTGAACTCAGGCGAACCTCAGTAAAGCTACAATTAGCGGACCAATTGATCACCACACCTAGAGGCATTATTGAGGATGTAATTGTCAAGGTCAAGGATTTCTATTTTCCTGTAGATTTCCTCGTCCTTGAAATGGATGTACCTAATGATTTGAGGAACACACCCATCATTCTGGGGCATCCGTTCCTAGCTACCGCCAAGGCCAACATAAACTATGAAAGCAGTAGTATGGAGATCGCCTTTGGAGATAAGAAAATAACTCTGGATATTTTTAAGGTGATAAGAGGATTTGAGGATTGTGGATTCATTGAGGAGCTTAAGGATCAGGATCTTGAAACTTGTATGACAATCAGTGCACTCGAGGACTCCACCAACTTTAGCGAATGATTGCACCACAAAAATACGCCTGCAATTGTGCCGTCTTGTGTTATTTCCTAGCATTACCAATGCATATTAGGGTTCCATAGTCACATTTGTAAATATAGATGCATGCATGCATTTAATTGAGAGGGGAGGAGAATGAAATAAATGGCCCCACAATTCACATTTTCCTCAAGTGCTGCTTCGCAATATTCCCATCTTTATTTTTATTTCTATTTGTTTTGGAAATCTCTTCCCGCGGCTGCATGGGACAACACCTTTCTTCCTCACGCGCCATTCCCTGCTCCTGCCCTTCCCTGCGGCTGCCTCTCCCTACCAAGGCCATGCATAAGCCATGCATAGCCAGGGCATGGCCGTGCATGGCTTCTTCCTCTATAAAAGGCCACAACTCCTCTGCAAAAGCAGCCTGGTCCAACGCCAAAAACCCAACACTTCTCCTTCCAGGCCACCACCCTCTCCTCTGTCTCCCTCCATACGCCGGCCCTCCTCCTTTCAGAAGACACTCGACAGATAGGAGTCTTCACTGTTGTGAGCACCCACGATCGTGAAACCACCACCGCCCAGCTCTTCAAAGAGCCGGTGGGCGTGGCGGCCTTCTTCACTGTTTTTCACCTTCCACGCCATTCCAGCCATTGGAGCGGTAGCTTCAACCTTTGAAGCTTAAGCTCCGCACGTAGCAACAAGGGTAGCAACAGCACGTTGCAGTAGACACCCCACTCCTTTCCGCGCAAGCCTACAGGCCGCCTTCGCCTTTCCTCACGTGCCTGCAGGCACCTCCGCCTTTGCTTCTTCGCTCTGTCACGCTCTCTCTTCCCCCCGCAGCCGGCCACCGTGCGTCACTGCAGCGGCCGGCCAAGCACCCCAAAGCACCCCAGCAATGCCCGTGTCGCCCTCGCCTTCCCCCACGCACACCAACTCCCTCTCTGCGTGCTCTGTCACGAGCTTCTCCACGCTTGCAACCGACCAGCGTAGACCCTCTTCCTCACGCGCCAACCCACACGCGCCAGCTGCGAGCCATCAGCACTCACAACACCTGCAGTAGGCGGCCACACGGCGTGACCTTACACTGTAGCCACTGTTCACTCCAGTCTGCGCGACACTGTGGCTACAGTGGGGTGACCGGTGAGCTTCTCACTTAACTGGTCACTCGGAGTGTCGCAACCGGCTGCAGCCCACGCGCGCGTCTCCGCCCGAGTCGCCTGCACCTGCCCGCATGTTTGCTAGCCTGCGTACACCTGCCTTCGCTCGCTCTCTTCGCCCACGCGCGCCTGTGAGAGCCTGCTCCAGCCTTCGCACAGCACGGTGAGCTGCATCTCCTCTCCGCGCCCCTCGCCCTCCAGAGTGCATGTCCTCGCGTGCATACGCGCTTGCGCGTGCGCTTGAGGACCTCCAGACGACGCCACTAGCCTTCAGACGCCTTAACCTCCAGCAGTCTCTCTCCCTCTCTCTCTCTCTCTCTCTCTCTCTCACAACACTCTCTTTACCGATGCTCACACACACATACACTCACTCTTCCACGCACACACACACACCTATACACTATTATATACATATATATACGTATACATATATATATTGATATATATATATACATATATTTATATACCTATATACATACATACATATATATATATACTTATATATATATATAGTAGTACCTATATACTTATGTATTAGTAGACATACATACATACATATATATATCTATATACTTATATATATACATATATACATATACTTCTATACATATACATATATATATATACTTATATCTATATATATAGTAGTATTAGTATACTTATATATATATATATATATACATATATACTTACATATATCTATACATATATTAGTACTTATATAACTATGTATTAGTCTATATACATATATCTATATGCATATATATATATATATAAATATATATATACATATATTTATCCATATATACATATATAAATATACATACATATTTGTATATATATCTATATAACTATATATACATATATATACATGTATATACATATCTAGCTACATATATCTATATATACATATATTACTATATACATATACATACACATATATACATCGATATAGTATCATATACATACATATACATATAAATTTATACATATATATATATAGATCTATACATATATCCATCTATAGATATACTTATTTATATATATATTTACATACCTATATATATATACATATACATATATACATATATAGCTACATACATATATACATATACTTATAAATATATATATATATACACATATATATATACATATATATATACCTATATATTTATAACCATATATATATAGATATATTTACATATATACATATATATACATATTTTCACGTTACTTATCATACATGGTATCGCGGGAATATCTGCATCAGTTGCTGATATTCCCCGATACACACGTACAAAAAGCTTGTTCGCATTCATCTTCCACCATCCATCCTACACTCCATGTGGCACCTCGCCCTGTCAGTTGCGTCTTTCTAGACGACGACCGACTCGACACAGTGCTACACTCCATCTCCGCCTCCACCCCCACCCCTTTATACATATATAGTATATACATATATATCTATACTATATTTACTTTATTTCTATTTCTCTTGTATTCCCATAAAAAGATAAAAAAATATATAAAAGAGAAAAGATAATCTTTGACTTGCAGGTAATCCGTCTTGCGAATAGCAAGACCTATTTTGGAAACCTATTTTGGCTCAAAGCCAAGAACTTAATTTTGAGGGTATGCCTCAAGGACAAAGATTACCAGAAAAAAAATCTAAATAGGAAAACACCAAAAACACAATAAATGAACGGAAGAGACTTGTTGTAGGAAAGGCGTAGAAACTCGACTTGTAACCCCACTTCCCTGAGTTAGACCCTGGGCCTAAAAGTGACCAGGATAAAATAAAGTAGGCCAAGTTAAAAAAAAAAAAAAATTTGTAAAGAGATGGTTAGGTCCGATTTAGGTTAACCACTATACACACTTCAACGATAAAATCATCATATTAACAACTATTCGGGTCCAACACCACACATTTTCTGGTGCCATTGCCGGGGAAGTGCACCTTCAAGTAAGTTTTTACTCCATTCCTGTAATTTCTCTCTTCTCACACCCTTCTCTTCACGGGTGTTTTTGTTTCTGCTGTGCAGGTGAACCTGTTGCAAGGAGAAGACAGGCAGACGAAGTCAAAGACATGAGCAGATCCAAGGCGGGAACGAGAGCGTGAAGACGTCGACACCGCATTGGAGCTTCGCACACGTTGCCGAACAAGTAGGTTTTCTTTTCTTAGCAACCCAGGTTAACTTGTAACCTTAATAAAAAAAAAAACTAGAAAAACTTCTTAGGATCTCTTGGGGCAAGTGGACTAAAATTCACTTGTTTGGTTGATTGTCTTCACTCCCACTACCCCCCGATTTCCCGCCTTACTTCGCATAGCGAAAATCCAAGAATCTTGATTCTTGAATATTTTGCCGTGTGAAGTATTCTTTGAGGCAAACACAAAAAAGATTGATTGCACCCCTCTTTTGCCTCACTTATCTACAATTCGGGATCACCTTTTTGGTGGGGAGACTTGGAATTGAGTTGATTCCAACCCCACCACAACTTTTCAACTTGCCTAAGATTCAATCCCGAATATTTCAACACCAACAATTTTAGTTTCTTTATCTGTTGGTTGAGCCTTGTGTGTGGAAATCATTCTGGTGATTGGGAGCAATTGAATTGAAGTGCTTTGGCTCCCTTTCACATAAATCTAAAACTAATTCGTGCATCCACACATAGAAATCTCTAATTAGGGTAGCCCATTGCATTGTAGCATGCATTAACCAACTGATATTGAAGAAGGGTTTGTTGGGCTTAGAAGAAAACCTGTATTCTCACAAAACCTGGAGATTGGTTGAATTGGTATTTCAGCGAAATCCTAAAATCCATACTACATAAGGCTGAACTCTAAAAACCATTCACCAATTAAAAACTTCAATTCGGGGAGATTTCCTTGTTGCATGCTTGTTTTACACACTTTGAAAAATCAATCACTTGGGCATTACCCGTAAAAAACGCCCTTCACATTCCAGAAGCACTTGTCCCTAAGCCTCTAACTAAAATTGGTAGTAACTTGACCCTTATTAAGGATTGGAGGTCTAACTACCTGCGTGTAGCGCCTACGTGCTGGTAAGGGTTCCCACTTGCTATCGGGTGTCTAAGACTAGGGCAAACGGCCTTTCAATCTGGCCTGGTAGATCCGCAGTGCTCGCATTCAGTTCCGTAGTCCGTGATAACAGGTAACTTAGATCTTTAGGTCTAAGGGCACACTGTCGAGGTTAGGAATTTGACTGCATTGATTTGTCATCAAGTGTACCTTTGCGGCGTCATTTCTCTCATCTCTTTTCCCTTCTTATTCCCCCAATTCTTCCTGCAGTAGTGCATGTTTGGGAGGAGGTCACAAAACCCTGAACTGATAAATTTAGAAAAGAAGCTGAATCGTCCTCCCCCTCCACAAACATGGCTGCACGCCCACCCCCAAATCCCGAGGGAGGAAGCCGCCCTCAGAACCCACCAGGTGGTGGAGCCTTAGATCCTATAACCTGCCTCCAAGCCAAAATGGAAATGTATAATGAGAAAAATGAAGCCATTTGGGAAACATTGGAGGAAATGCAGAACCCTCCCTAACGGGAGGAGCCTAGGCCTCTTAGCTCCTATCAGAATCCCGTTGCTACAGAGACCATAGGACAAATTCGGGTCCCCATGGGTGGGGATGACTTTGAACTGAAACCTAACATTATTAGCCTAATAAATTTTCACTTCCATGGTCTTGTAAGTGAAGATCCTTTTCTTCACTTGGAATACCTAACCCGACTGGCTGAAATGGTTAAACCAAGAAATGTCGGGTTACCTATAGTCCTCATCAAAATGTTCCCGTTTTCATTGCGGGATAAAGCGTCGCAGTGGTTACGCACCCTTGGGAGAACCATCCACTCTTGCGAAGAGATGCGAACAGCATTTCTCAAGAAGTTCTTCCCAATCGGGCGAACCAATGTGCTTCGCTGTTCTATCACCTCTTTCACGCAACAAAATGGTGAACAATTTCATGAGGCATGGGAGAGGTATAACGACCTCCTTAGGAAGTGTCCGCACCACGATCTGCCTAAGTGGCATATAGCCTAGATTTTCTACTATGGGCTAAATGAGACTTTGAAGCAGATTGCTGATGCTTCCTGTGGAGGGAACGTTATGAATAAAGATGAGAATGGAGCATTTGAATTGTTTGAAAATATGAGTGAAAACTCAATGAACAATGCTTCCATTGTCACTTTTAATCGCACCAACCAGCCCCGAAATGTCCACAAAGTTGACACGGGACCCTCCCATTCATCCACTGATCTAAGCCTTATTGATCAAAAACTGGATGAAGTCTCCATTATGCACAAGAAGCTGGACGAGCTTCTAGCCAACCCTGCCTGATCTCTGGCAAACACCACCTCTTCACCACTTCGTCATAATCCAAATTCTTCCAACACCGGGCTTATACTGAGAAACCTCGTAAGACCTTCCTTACCGAGTGTCGCGCCAAGTGAATCAGTAAGTCATGTGGAACTGGCTTCTGCGAGCCAGTATTTCGACATGGAGGACCAAGCCTCCGTGTGCTCGGACGCATACTTACATGCGGATGCATCTTCTGGCATAGAAGACGCTTGCGCCCTGGGGAACAACCCGTTCTCTGCCACTTATAACCCAGGGTGGAGAAATCATCCGAATTTCGCATGGTCCAACAACTCGCAGTGCCAAAACCCAGCGAGTGGACCAATGCGACCGTCCGCACCCATCATCCCAAGGGCCCAGTCTAATCCTATGGCGAATCCGCCATCAAGCCCTTGCGTACCGCAAGCAGAACATGCATCAAGTCCTCTTGACAAATTGATGCGAATGATGACAGATATGTCAAAGCGCCATGAAGAGAACATGACCTCTCTTCAGCACCAACTGGAGCAGCAGAATGCTGAGATCAGTCAACTATGCATGGCGACTCGATCTCAGGGCACTCTTCCCAACCAACTTGTTCCCAACTCGCGAAATTTCGTACCGCGTGGTCCTCAACCACAGGTACGACCTTCTCAGGGGCAGGTTAATCAAATTCTGCAAGCTCCAAGCATTCCATTGAGATTTCAGGCCAATCCCGCTGCAACACCGCACTCTTATGTCCCCATTGCGAACCCTCCTCCGACGTATGATCCCACTGGACCTGCATCGTCCAATGCTATCACTACGAGGAGTGGTAAGCAGACCGTCGATCCGCCTCGACCTGATCCTGGCCCATCTTCTTCTTCATCGCCCTCTCATTCGGGATGCACACCACATTCACGAGGGGACGATACAACCAAATTGGTGCCAAAATCAGTTCCATTCCCTGGGGCTCTACTGAGGGAGCCAAAAGGCAAAAAGAAAGATACGCAGGCCTTTGATAACCTGCGTAATTTGCTCAAGGATGTAGAAATCAAGGTGCCCCTGCTCGAGGCTATCTACCACATACCTACTGTTGCCCGATTTTTCAAAGACTACCCGATGGTTCTCTCGCCTCATGCGAGTTGTGCTATACTGTCAAACTTACCACCGAAGCAGAAAGATCCGGGCACACCACTGATTTCCTGTAGCATCCAAGGCTGCAATTTTAACCATGCCCTGCTTGATCTAGGATCTTCCATAAATCTTATACCAACCATCATACTTGAAAAATTTTCCTTGGGAAATCTGAAACCCAAAGGGTGTGGTGGAAGACGTGGTGGTTAGGGTCAACAGTCTCTATTTTCCTGTTGACTTTCTTATTTTAGATATGGAAGTTCCTAGCTCACTTTCTGATTGTCCAATCATCCTTGGTCGACCTTCCTTGGCCATAGCCCGTGCCCTTATCGACTGTGAGTCGGGTTGTATTGAGATTGCCGTTGGATCTGAAAAGCTCAGATTTAACATCTTCAAGGTAGCCAAGAACTTTGATTGCGATTGCATCAAGGTGACACATCTGACGAGGACATGACCGTCAGTGCGTGTATCGAATTAATTGGGACCTATTCAGACTACTGCGAATTGCCTTTAAACACTGTCGACTGCCTGACCAACACATATTATGACATTCCCCCATCCCTCTCTTGTCCTGTACCTTCTCCTGGCCATACTTCTGATGAGGTTTTCTCCACTTCCCATACCTCGTGGTCTGAGTCATATCCGGGCTACTCACTGTCGGTCCACACTCTTGATGATTGGATTGCCCTTTTTTCCCGCTAAATCAAGCGGATTTGCAATTCCACACAGGGACCTTGAGCCCACATCTTACTCACTGGGGCTGTTCCTTTTTGGGTCCATCTATCCAAGAAGCCCCTCTTCTTGGCCAGTCTATGGGCCAACTTCTTCCTGACTTGTTCTCCGATCCGCCTGGGACACTCTCGTCCCATGAAATGCCAGACCTTTCACCATCCACCATCGCTTTTCACGCCGCTATCACAATCTCTTCACTTTTCACTTCACCACCCACCATCCACCCACCCTACCACCCTGCTGTATACCCTGCACCTCAGCTCTCGTTACCTGATCTTCTGACCTTTCTCTACCTTTCCCTCCATGCATATGAGGATATAGCATTGTTTTGCATGGGGGGTGGATAGGCATCCATAGGATCTGGGTATTTTATGGTATCATGCAGTTCCCATCTATTTATAAATATGCAAGAAAAAGAAAAAAAATATATATACATATATATATATATAATATATAATAATAATAATAATAATAATAAAATTGTGTTTAGTAATGATCAGAAAGCTGAAACAAAAATACAATAAGTGTTTATGGATATTCAAACTCTGTTTTGAAGACTTTCTAGGCCACAGAAGCTTGATTCGCTCAGGCTCGGGCTTAATTCACTTGAGCATTGACAAAATAGATCAGAATCTCTCCTAACTAAGGACGTATTCTTGTACCTGAGACACCAGTACAGGATCCGTTGGTTTGCTTTTACTTGAGAGCTTAAGTAAACTTGGTTCACACTACACATATCAGGAAAGACTAGGTGAAGATAAGATCCAACCCTAGTGTTCATTAGGGAAGGTAGAGTCCTTACCTGTGCACGCAGGTAGACTTTTTATCCCAGGCTTTAGTCTTGTGTTTAGGAGTGACACTTTCCACCAAAAAGAAACTCTCCCACCAAAAAGAAAAGTGTGCTCCTTCAAAAAAAATTTTTGTAAGAGATATACTGACATGTGTTTCAAAAAAAAAAAGTTACAAATAAGTCAGTATATCTCACAAATGTCTGTAAAGTCTTCGCCCTACAAGAAGTTCTTCAGGGCAGGTTACAAATACCTTGCTTTTCTGTGAGCCACAAATGTCAGAAATTGGGAATTGAGTTTTCCGTCATCTTCTTAAGGGTCAATCCGAAAACACAAGCTGAAGCTGGGACCAACCTGTACTTAAAAATTCGTGAAACCCTGGGCTTGAGTCTTAATGTTCATCTGGTCAGTCTTGATCCCTCACTAAGCACAAGCCATAACCTCTTGAGCTCTCGAATATGGCAAAAACCTCCTGGGTCCTGGAAATCGTACTTAAGGTTTAAATATCAAGAGTCCTAGTTAGTTTAGATTTTATCTTTGTCATGTGAGACTTAAAGTATTGGTAGTCTTCTCTACAATTGGTTCTCACAATATCCAACAATAAACACACCTATGTTGCCTCAGGAGAAAATCTTCAGCTTAAAGATCATTTCTACAATTCACAAAAATGTTTTGCTAGGGACTAGCAAAAGATAGGGATGGGGGTATGATTGCACCGCAAAAATACGCCTGCAATTGTGACGTCTTGTGCTAGTTCCTAGCATTACCAATGCATATTAGGGTTCCATAGTCACATTTGTAAATATAGATGCATGCATGCATTTAATTGAGAGGGGAGGAGAATGAAATAAATGGCCTCGCAATTCACATTTTCTTTAAGTGCTGCTTCGCAATATTCCAATCTTTATTTTTATTTCTATTTGATTTTGAAATCTATTCCCGCAGCTGCATGGGACAACACCTTTCTTCCTCATGCGCCATTCCCTGCTCCTGTGCTTCCCTGCGGCTGCCTCTCCCTGCCAAGGCCATGCATGGCTTCTTCCTCTATAAAAGGCCACGGCTCCTCCTTTGCAAAAGCAGCCTAGTCCAACGCCAAAAACCCAGCACTTCTCCTTCCAGGCCACCACCCTCTCCTCCGTCTCCCTCCATACGCCGGCCCTCGTCATCTGAGGAGACACCCGGCGGACAGGAGTCTTCACTGTGGTGAGCACCCACCACCGTGAAACCACCACCGCCCAGCTCTTCAAAGAGCCAGTGGGCGTGGTGTCCTTCTTCACTGTTTTTCACCTTCCACGCCATTCTAGCCATTGGAGCAATAGCTTCAAGCTTTGAAGCTCAAGCTCCGCACTCAGCAGCAAGGCAGCAGAAGCACGCAGCAATAGCCGCCCCACTCCTTTCCGCGCAAGCCTGCAGGCCGCCTTCGCCTTTCCTCGCGCGCCTGCAGGAGCCTCCGCCTTCGCTTCTTCGCTCTGTCACGCTCTCTTCCACCCGCAGCCGGCCACCGCGCATCACTGCAGTGGCCAGCCAAGCACCGCAAAGCACCCCAGTAGCACCCGCGTCGCCCTCACCTTCCCCCGTGCACGCAAACTCCTTCTCCGCGCGCTCTGTCGCAAGCTTCTCCGCACCTGCAACCGGTCGGCGCAGACCTTCTTCCTCACACACCAGCCCACGCGTGCCAGCAGCGAGCCGTCCACACTCACAACACCTGCAGTAGGCGGTCACGCACTTACACTGTAGCCACTGTTCACGCCAGTCTGCACGACACTGTGGCTACAGTGGGGTGACCGGTGAGCTTCTCATTTAATCGGTCACCCGGCGCGCTGCAACCAGCCGCAGCCCGCGTGCGCGTCTCTGCCTGTGTCGCCTGCACCAGCCCATGTATGCCTGCCTTCGCCTGCTCTCTTCACCCACGTGCACCTGCAAGCACCCGCTCTAGCCTTCGCGTAGCACGGTGCACTGCATCTCCTCTCCACGCCCCTCGCCCTCCAGCGCGCACGTCCTCGCACGCATACGTGCTTGTGCGTGCGCTTGAGGACCTCCAGACGATGCCACTGGCCTTCAAACGCCTTAACCTCCAGCAGTCACTCTCCTGCTCTCTCTCTCTCTCTCTCACAACACTCTCTTTACCGACACACACATACACTCACACTTCCACACACACACACACCTATACACTATTATATACATATATATATATACGTATACATATATATATTGATATATATATACATATATTTATATACCTATATATATACATACATATATATATACTTATATTTATACATATAGTAGTACCTATATACTTATGTATTAGTATACATACATACATATATACATATATCTATCTATATACTTATATATATCCAGATATATATATAGACATATACTTCTTTACATATATACATATATATATATACTTATATCTATATATATAGTAGTATTAGTATACTTATATATATGTATACATATATATTTACATATATACATATACTTATATATTTATATATATATATATATTTATATATATACATACATACATATATTAGTACTTATATAACTATGTATTAGTCTTTATACATATATCTATATGCATATATATATATATACATATATACATCTATATACTTATATATATATACATATATATATATACACATATACTCATACTTACATATATATACATATATTTATACATATCTACATATATAGATATACATACATATATATATATATTTTCACGTTACTTATCATACGTGGTATCGCATGAATATCTGCACCAGTTGCTGATATTCCCCGATACACGTGTACAAAAAGCATGTTCGCATTCATCTTCCACCATCCATCCTACACTCCACGTGGCACCTCGTCCTGTCGGTTGCGTCTTTCTAGACGACGATCGAATCGACACAATGCTACACTCCATCTCCGCCTCCACCCCCACCCCTTTATACATATATAGTATATACATATATATCTATACTATATTTACTTTATTTCTATTTCTCTTGTATTCCCATAAAAAGATAAAAAAATATATAAAAGAGAAAAGATAATCTTTGACTTGCAGGTAATCCGTCTTGCGAATAGCAAGACCTATTTTGGAAACCTATTTTGGCTCAAAGCCAAGAACTTAATTTTGAGGGTATGCCTCAAGGACAAATATTACCAGAAAAAAAATCTAAATAGGAAAACACCAAAAACACAATAAATGAACGGAAGAGACTTGTTGTAGGAAAGGCATAGAAACTCGACTTGTAACCCCACTTCCCTGAGTTAGACCCTGGGCCTAAAAGTGACCAGGATAAAATCAAGTAGGCCAAGTCAAAAAAAAAAAAAAATTTGTAAAGAGATGGTTAGGTCCGATTTAGGTTAACCACTATACACACTTCAATGATAAAATCATCATGTTAACAACCTATTCGGGTCCGACACCAACGAACCCAGCCCACAACCCTCCATGGTAGACCTGCCACATTTTGAAGAGGCTGTTGATTTTGTTCATTCCCAGCCTCTTCCACTGGATCTTCCTAATGAATCTTCATCAGCATCCCCCCTACCTTCTATTCTAAACCCACCCCAGCTGGAATTAAAGCCACTGCCCAAGAATTTGAAATATGAGTTCTTAGGACCTGAAAACACGCTCCCTGTGATTATTGGTGCTGATTTGACTAAGGAGCAAGAATCAATGCTAATTAAGGTCCTTAAGAACAACAAGGAGGCAATTGGTTGAACCATCCACGACCTTAGGGGGATCAAGCCATCTTATTGCGATCATCGTATTTTCATGGAAGATGGATCCCGCCCTTCTCTCGAAATGCAAAGGAGACTAAACCCGAATATGCGAGAAGTGGTCAAGAAGGAGATAATCAAGTGGCTCGATGCTAGGATTATTTACCCAATCTCGGATAGTTTGTGGGTTGGCCCCATTCAAATTGTACCCAAGAAGGCGGGGATAATCGTTATGACTAATGAGAAAGGGGGAACCTTCACCACTCATTCAGCTTTTGCTTGGAGAGTCTGTATTGACTATAGGAAGCTGAACACAGCCACTAAAAAGGATCACTTTCCCTTGCCATTCATCGATCAAATCCTCGAAAGCTTAGCTGGGCAAAAATATTTTTGCTTCCGAGATTGTTATTCGGGATATAACCAAGTTCCTATCCATCCCGAAGACCAGGAAAATACAACTTCCACATGTCCCTACGGAACCTTTGCATTCCGTAGAATGCCATTCGGGCTTTGCAATGCAGCGATGACTTTTCAAAGGTACATGCTGGCCATCTTTTCTAACAAGGTGGGAGATTGTCTTGAGGTGTTCATGGATGATTTCTCCATTTGTGGAGATTCTTTTGAGTCTTGTCTGGCTAACCTGGAATTGATCCTCCAGAGATGCATCAAAAAATGGCTGGTCCTTAGCTAGGAAAAGAGCCACTTTATGACTCAGGAAGGCATTGTCCTAGGTCATGTGGTCTCTAGTCGAGGTATTGAAGTTGATAGAGCTAAGGTGGATGCTATCTCTAGACTTCCTCCACCCACATTCGTAAAACAGATCCACTCTTTCCTTGGGCATGTGGGTTTTCGCAGAAGATTCATTAAGGATTTCTCGAAGGTTACTCAGCCCTTGAGTAACCTTCTTGCCAAAGACACGCTGTTCGAGTTTGAGGAATCATGCCATAAGGCATTTAATTTATTGAAAATGGCAGTCACTTGTGCCTTGGTGCTGCAATCACTGGTCTAGATATCCCCATTATGGCTAACGCATCTGATTATGCCATCGAGGATGTCTTGGGTCAAAAGATTGAGAAAAAGCCCTCTGTGATTTACTATGCTAGCAAGACTTTGGACGAGGCCCAGAGGAACTACACCATTACTGAAAAGGAATTACTAGCTGTAGTTTTCACTTTAGAAAAATTTTAGGGCTTATCTGTTAGGTTCTCATGTCATCATCTATACTGACCACTCGGCCTTGAAACATCTCTTGGCCAAAAACGATGCCAAACCCCAGCTTATTCGCTGATTTTGCTGCTTCAAGAATTTGATCTTGAAATCAGGGATAAAGCTGGGGCACAAAATATAGTGGCGAATCACTTCTCGAGAATCCTAATTGATTCTCTTCATTCGAATGTCTCAATCTCTGATACTTTTCCGAATGAGATTATCCTCATAGTCTCGGGTATCCGAACCCCCTGGTTTACGGATATTGTCAATTATTTGGCCGTTGGTCAAATCCCCCAAGATTGGGCCAAACAACAATGGGATAGACTTATGTTTGAGGCCAAATATTATTTTTGGCATGATCCCAAGCTGTACCGCTTCGGTGTAGACCAGATTATTCGTCGATGCATCCCAGAAGTTGAGTTCCATAGCATACTTGAGTTCTGCCACACATCTGTGTGTGGTGGACACTTTTCTGGGAAAAAGACGGCAGTAAAAATTTTACAATCTGGATTCTATTGGCTATCTTTATTTAAGGATGCCCAGGAATTCTCAAAGTCATGCACTCAATGGAAGACACTCGGGAACATGGCTAAGAGAGATATGATACCCATGAACCTAATTCTTTCCATCAAAATTTTTGACATTTGGGGCATCGACTTTATGGGACCCTTCCCTCCTTCATTTGGACACCAGTATATTCTGGTCGCTGTTGATTATGTGTCCAAGTGCATTGAGGCAATTCCCACCCGAACAAATGACCACAAGGTGGTCATCGATTTTGTGAAGAGAAATATCTTCAGTCGGTTCAAGGTTCCTAGGGCAATTATCAATAATGGTGACACACATTTCACTCATGCCCAGTTTCAGAATTTACTGGGAAAATACGGGGTGAATCATCGGATTTCCACACCTTACCACCCTTAGACAAACGGGCAGGCTGAGGTCTCCAATCGCAGAACATCTTGTAGAAAACCATTAGGCCTGATAGGAAGGATTGGATCCAAAAACTAGATGATGCTCTTTGGGCTTACCATACGGCGTACAAAATGCCTATCGGTATGTCTCCGTTCCATCTAGTGTTGGGTAAGGCGTGTCACTTACCCGTAAAGCTTGAACACCGGGCATTTTGGGCCATCAAGAAATGTAATGTGGACCTTGAGTTGGCAGGGAAAATCAGGAAACTCCAACTATCTGAGTTGAAGGAGCTTCGAAATGATGCTTATGGAAATTCCAGAATCTATAAGGCAAGGGCCAAAGCTCTCCATGACCAGATGATTTCACATAAGAGCTTTGAGCTAAAACAGAAGGTCTGGCTTTTCGATTTTTGATTGATTCTTTTCCTCGGAAAACTCATGCCTAAGTGGGATGGCCCATTCGTTATTGAGCGGATTTTCCCGAACGGGGCCATCGAAATCTCTGACCCAAAGATGGGTACTATTTTCAAGGTCAATGGGCAGTGTCTCAAACCCTTTATTGACCATGTGCTCCATGAACCCATCTTGGACAAGGTTGCTCTTACCCTGCCATAACCACCGCGGGTTGATCATCATCCAGCTGAAGGCACTAAGCTCAGCACACGTAAAGACTGTTCCAAGCTAACCAGAGTCTCATGGAAACCCGGTGCTATTCTTCCACTTCTACTCTCCTGCATGCTTTCATTTTGAACATTGAGGACATTGAAATAGATAAGCATGGGGGATGGAAATATCTTATAATCATTTTGTCAGTTGTAACAGTAATTTCCTGCTTACTTTTATTCCTTTAAAAAAAAAAATAGAATTAGGAGATGAGAACTTGGCATTAGGGGTTGCAAACTTTATGAATTATACTTTGAGACCTGAACGCTTAGACTCTTCAGGTCTTCGGGCTTAATTAGCCCAGGTGTCCACTCGAATGTGAACTTAGTCTCGAGCCCTCGCCAATTCAAATTCATTTTTAATTTGGCTAATAAATTGGGATGATAAGTATGCGACTTATCAATCCGCCCTCTGATTTAGGGGGACTTTAAGCCTAAGCATCTACACACATTTTTTGCATTGACTCACTTTTTGGTGGTTTCTTCGAAAATTGGGTAGCTAATGAACTATCTAGGGTGGTATGGCTGGCAAGTTGTCGGTGGTAATAGCTCATCGGTTGGTTGTCTAGAGCCCAATCACACGACCATTTTCATTGTACTACCTTTAGGTAAATCTTAGATCAGGAAAGCCACCTGCATAAAAAAAAAGAGAAGAAAAAAAAAAAGAAAAATGAGAAAAGAATAAAAAAATAAACAAAACCACATTTCACCGCACGAGTATGGTTGGCAAGTTGTCGATGGTAACAGTTCATCGGCTGGTTGTCAAGAACCCAGCTAACAAAAAAATGCACAATAATTCCCATAACACTTAGGGAAGAAGCGGGGAAGTAGAATAAACCGGGGAGATATACACTGGGTTCACCCTTATGTTGACCCCATAAATAAAAGAAGTAAGGGGAAAGCTACCGATCGGAAAGATAAACCTCTAGGCAAGGTCACCTAGGGATGTAGAAACTCGAAGTCCATTTTAATGGCCGTCTAGTGAGTCTTTCACTATTTTCACAAGATGCTTAGTACTCAGAGTCCTTTTCGAGTCTTGGGCGGGTCAGGTAGCCGTAAAAAGTTATCTCGAAACTCTCAAACTCCAAAAGTAAAAAAAATTAGAAAAGAAGAAAAATAAGAATTTTTTTTTTTTATATCTTCTCTTCTCAAGTAAGGTGAGGGCTCGGACGGTCTGCATTTTAGCAGGCACCCGGGCACTGTTGAGTTTTTGCAATTAAGTCTTAGGGTTGAGATTTTATAAAGCAATCAACGAATTTTGCCAAAATAATCAAATCCTAATTCTACTTTTATACATAGCATTTAGGATAATTTTAGTAGGACTAGCAAAAAGTAAGCATGGGGGTATGATAAACACACATGGATTCATGATAAATTGCTTATTTATGATAGTTCTTAGGCTTAGCATTGCATATCATGATATAAATATTGCATAAACATCCATTGCATTGCATCTAGGATAGTTGTATATTATGTACGTTAATTCCATCATTTTACATGGTCAGGAGGCAATGCAACATCTTTACGGGCCTCGGTTGAAGAATCCGACCATAAGGATGGATTTAGAGAAATGATCACAGTCTGTCGACATGGGAATTGCCCAGATCTGAGCTCTATAGCACCCTCCGCAAGAAGAAGATGGACGGCCCAGATGATGCCACGTGGCACCATCCAGGCTACCCCACCTGAGCCAAGGAGCCTCTAAGCTCGTCGCAAGATCAGATCCTAGCCATTGGATCTCAATCCAATGGTTGAGATGTGTGCTCCACAGCTGAAGAAGCGCCTCATCAAGCGAGGAGTCATCTCGACCATTGGATCTCCATCCAACGGTCGTGGGCACGGAACCTTAATTCAAAAACAAGACACATGACAACCCTCAGCATAGTGGTCTATGCCTCCACTCTCAATGTGTGGCCATGCATTTGAGACCCCGTGCCTGGATTTTATCTGCTAAAGCGAAGGTGGGAGGAAATGTAGTCATCGATGGAAGATTGGGCGGTGAAGGAAGCAGCTATGTGGATGCACCATACAGTGAGAATGCAGCACGTGGGCATCGACGTACATCAAGAATGCACCATTTGATGTGCACGGCATCCGACAACTGATGGCGAGTGATAGGACCTATTTTCACACGTTTCGAAAGTCGTCGAAATCATAGTATAGTCGCAGAAAAACGTTCATCAAAAGATGATTTCTAAAGATAACGGGACTTTGAGTCCCGGTCGTTCATCTCTGGGAGGCATTTGTTTACTTCTGAAATCGATTTTCTATTGCTCTACTTTGTTTAGAAACTCATGCCAGTTTGTGATTATTACATATTTAGGTATGACATGCTTAGTTGCAAGAATATTAGGAGTTAGAAACAGGCAACATGAATCACGCAAATATAATAGCAATCAATAAGCTCATGGTGATTTCACAATATGGAGGTATGTGTATAAAAGAATTTTTCATTCATTCAATGGGAGAGTTGTTTGCAATAAGAACTTTAGAGGAAAGCTTATACATGAATGCTTGAAATTTAAACCTAGCTACCAGAAAATGACTGCATACAAGAATCAATGGGGGGATTTCGCATGCATCATTGGGGGAGAAGTTAAGACTACGCTACTAAATAGTAATAAAAGCAGTAAAAATCATGGAGAGCATAAACTAAATCTAGCAGAATAGAGGGCATTCAGGGGTGGTCCTCGATGACCTTGGAGTGGTCGGGAGGAGAATGAGGGGCGGCCAATGTAGCTTAAGCTGACCCTTGGAGAGAGGTAGGGTTGATCCAACATCCTGGCATGATGTCCTCCATGGTGGTGGTAGTGAACTCGTGGAGGTGGAGTGGCTAGCTAAGTGGAAGTGGGCGTGAATGGCACCAATGGAGTGAATTTGCCAAGAAAGTGAATGGGGTCACTTGGCTGCCCATGGGGTATTTTTATAGACCCAATGGCTTCTCTCTAGAGAGGTGTGGAACTCTCTAGAGAAAGCCCAAGAGTGGCCGGCCACATGAGGGTAGAGGTGGTCCTTGAGATCCAAAAGTTGTGGATCTCAATTTGAATGCCCCTTTGTTGCTAAATTTGGCAACCAAGAGGTGGCGCCACTTCAAGAGAGTTCTAGAGAACTCTAGAGAAGTGTGTGTGCATGAATGTGTGTGTGTGTGTGTGTGTGTGTGTGTGTGTGTGGTCATGCTCTATGTGGCTAGGTGGCTTAGGTTAGGTGCTAAGGGGTTTGGGTAGGTGTAGGTCTTGAATTAGGGTTACAAACCCTAATTGCTAAGGTGAAAATGCAATTAAACTTAACCTAAGTTTAATTGAATGAGTGTGAACCTAATTGAGAGTGAAATAACTCAATTAGGTTGGGTTTAGGTCAATTGGACTCTCACTAAGTCCAAATGAACTTGTGTGGGTTGAGATCTAAGCTCAATTGGACTCAATGAGTCCAATTGACTTAGGTGAAGGTAATTGACTTTTATCTAAGTCAATTGGGTTTGGTGAGGACCAAGAGGTGATGTACTAGGGTTAGGACACCTTAATTTAGGCTCCTATGGGGTTGGGATTTGGTCTAGGGAGCAAGAGATCCAAGATCAAGGCTTGAATCTCAAAACAGGGATTGGAGACCAGTACCAGACGTCCAATAATGTGGTCAGACGACTTATACTCAAAAATAAGAAGTCCAGACTTCAGTTTTGGACGTCCAATCTGAGTCAGGGGGAAATCAAGGTTCTGTTTTGGGTATTTTGTAGAAATTGGACGTCTGAAAATGTGTCTGGACGTCCAATAACACTGTAGAAGTGGGTTTGTGGTGTGCGGGAGATGGCTAAGGGTCCTGGACGTCCTATAACTTATCTGGACGTCCAGATGAGGGTTGGAACTAGGGTTTTAGGGCTTCCTAGGGTGTTGTGACCTAATCTAAGGGCGGCTAAGGCTTGGGGAAGTCTCTAGGCTATCCTAGGGCTAGGATGGACCTAAGCTATTCACATTTTACTGCTTTATTCCTACTTAATAGAATAGAAAACCTTTAACCCCCTTACATTATTGTTCCTTTATCTAAACTAAGCCTTCTGCTCCAGCTCTGCTACAACTCCCGTTATTCCAGATCTAGCTTCAGATCCTGCTCCAGATCTGCTTATTGCCTACAATCGACATAATGCACTTAATCAGCACATTATAACATTATTTTATGCATAGCTAAAGTAAAGCAGTAAAGATGCAGATAATGCATATGCATGCGTGAATAACACTAACTTATGCTAAGCCCTAGCTTAACCTAGGTCAATTAAGACCTATGATTGCTGTGCAATCAACGAGGAGTGCAATTCAAATTTGGCGAAAGGGCACGATCTTCTCTCAGCTGTTCGATCCTTCATCCGACGGTCAGGATGCATCCACACCTGCGTGCGCGATGACAGCTGCGGGCGTGGGCGGTGGGCGCAGACTTTACGCCAAAAGGGCAAGCCTTTAGTGACGCTTATAGCTGTCACTAAATGGCCTACATAGTGTGTGCGCCAGGCTAAGTAATGCAGAGGCGCAGATCTTAAGTGACAGCTCCAGCGGCCTTTAGTGACACTTATAATTGTCACTGAATGCCTTTGTGCGGGGCTCTCTCCTTCCCTCCACTATATAAACACTCGTACACCCCCCATTCCTCTTGATCTCTACCTACTCTACTCCCACCTACTCCCAAGCTCTAGCAAGCCTACCAATGCTCCATTAGAGCTTGTTCTCAAGCTCCCAAGGCTCCTATTAGTGTAGCAAACCTCTGCCTCACCAAATATTCGTCTATCTTCCCATCCTCATTCATAGGTCGCCTTGGAGCTGTCCTCCCACCTCCATTTTGGTAGCAGATCATCTTCGTCTTTTAACCTCCATTCCGGAGCCACGCCGAAGCTTTCCTTTACCCGATGTCCTCCTACATCTTACCTCCTTCATCTCGCTCCTCACCTCCTTCATCCGAGCTTCCACCAGGCGCCATCGTCTCGCCAAACAGTCAATTTGGGAGATTTCCTCTCACCCTCCTCTCTTTTTATGCTTTCATAGGTTATTGTAATAGACATTAATGCAATACATCACATTTTATTCCATCTATCTTGTGATTGCTTGTCTTTTATTTCAAAAACACAAAGAAATAACAAAACCCTAAAACTCCAAAAGGAAACAAATCAAAGTGCAGTTTTCAATTAAAGAAAACGTCGCCTCCATGTGTTCGACCCGGGACTCCCTTGGAGTTTCGGTATAAATTTTATCTGATCAACGTGTTTTGCAACTACGACGACAGGTTACTTGTAACCCCGATTTTAACTCACGAATCTCGTGCGATCAATGCCCTATGCCAAATTCCTACCGCCTCCTCAGGCGAGCACTAACATGGGCTTACATGCCCCTTGCCAAAGCTATGCTGCCTCCTAAGGCTGGCATCGACTCGAGCTAATATGCCCTATGCCTAACTTCTGTCACCTCCTAAGGCTAGAATTGGCTCGGGCTAATACACCCCATTCCTAACTCCTACAGCCTCCCCAAGTTGGCACTAACTCAAGCTTAGATGCCCCTTACAAAAGTTATGCTGCCTCCTAAGGCTGGCATCAGCTCGGGTTAATATGCCCCACGCCTAAATTCCTCCACCTCTTAAGGCTAGCTTCGACTCAGGCTAATATGCCCCATGGCTAACTTCTACGGCCTCCTAAGGTTGGCATTGGCTTCGGTTAATATGTCCCAAGCCTAACTCCTACTGCCTCCCTAGGGCGACAGGCGTGGGGCTAAGTGGTGGTTGGGTTAAGTGTAGGTGATTAGGAGGGGTGTTGGGCTTCTGTAGGCTATTGTGGTGTAAATATGTGGACCTATAGAAAATATGTAAAATATTAACTACTACTAAGTCCACATGTTTGTAAATAAAAATAAGGAGAGTACAAATATAGATATTATAAATGTGCACCAATAGTATTCATGTAAATGATGTGTAAATAAAGTGATATGTGTACATGAATTATTAATTTATGTGAATGTGCACATGTGCATGTGTAAATGTGAGGTACATGGGTGTGTACATGGGTTGATGAAATTGGACGTGAATGTGGGTCTGCATGGGATTGTTGGGTCAGTTAGGTTTTACTCTGTGAAGGGCCTCGAAAGGCCACCAAAAGATTTGTTACTGTAGGAGGTGCAACTTAGCCATAATTCACCAATCACCTTAGGTTGTGCACCCACCTAGAACCTTCTACCCTTAGGATGTTCCCTAAAGTAGACACCCTAACCAACACCCATAAAGCACCACACCATGGAGGGCACTCTATAAAAGAGAACCCCACCAACCCCCCTCTCCTCCCACTCTCTACACACTTCACACTCCACTCCATCATTCCTCCCATGAGTCTCCACCTTGAGAGCTACTCCACCATGAACAATGGCATCCAATGTGCCTTCTTAGTCTTGGTGTTCTAGGTGAAGAAGGAATAGGCTTTGACCAAGGATTTCCATCACCTCCCAATAGACCTTGTGCCGACATTGGAGAGGACACCTGTAAGCACCTCTATTTTGATGCACCAAAATTATGCTTATTACTAGACTAACATTTCAGGACTATCTCGGATTAAAGCATTAAAGCATCTTTCAAGTCAAGTGCAGATAGTTGATGATGTGTGTCTTTTCATCTTTATTTGAGTCTAAGACATTATTGTAAGGAACCTCAAATAAAACTCAAATACGAATTTTTCACGTATCTTTTCAAAATCAAGCTTTTAGGGTTATTGATCGACCAACCAACTTCATTAACCGATCAAATTAGCCCATTTTAGGAAGTTGAGAAATATCCTTTTAATCGACCAACAATGTTAATTGATCGATCAATGAGTGATCGACCAACCATCTTAATTGATCAACCAAATTGCCTTTTGATCGACCAATTAACTTAATTAATTGACCAATTTAATTTCTTATTTAGGCAAAACTTTTAGTATAAATAGAGGTCGTATGCAGCCCATCTTTTCATAACTTTCAAATAGAAATACCCTTAAAAAATAGAGCTTCTTGTGCTTATTCCAAAGGCTATTGTGCCTTGGTCTTCACATTCTTCAAAAGTACGACGCCTCGAACCTCTATGAAAAATTAGTTTGATCTTTTATTGAGGTTCCATAAAAGTTATTCCTGCTATTCTATTTTGTTGTTTTGATTTATGGATCCCAAGTTTGTTGGGAAGATCCGTGGTTGTTTTTACTTCTCTTCAGGATAAAAAGGGAAGTGCTTGTACGAGGTTGTGTCACCCTTATTCAAGTGGTACGGTTAGTGGATTGACTAGCATTGCCTAGTCGGGAAAATCCTAAGTTGGGAGGCTTAGGTAATGGTTTTCACCTGGGAAGGGTTTCCACTATAAATCTTTGTGTATATTGTTGGATTGTTTTTGTGTGCTATATTTTTAATACAATCAATATCTCACTTGATCTAGTGTTTGTGGCCAAGTAAGATCCGCAAGTGCATGATTGAACAGCAATCATGCAACCTAAGTCACCTAAATTAAGCTACATTCTAGCATAACCTAGGAATAATGCATTCATAGGCATCATAATTTGCACAATCGCTAGTTTATTAGTCATATAGATAATATCATCATTTTATGTACTAATGAGAGATGATTTTTAATCGCAAATGATTCATAGCCGCAGATGATAGATTAGACCGGATAGATCTGATCAGAACAATGACAGGAGTCCAACACTTCCGAAATCATCTCGATCAGACAACCAGGGCATCTTGTGCCGTCCACAGAAGAAAAACAACCACGGAGCCAGAGGAGAAAGATCCGAACCTCAGGTGAAAAATCCAACTGCACGGATGGATTTGGATCAACGATCATAGTCCAACGGTGCAAAAATCAACTCGATCAAAAGTCTACATCACCAGATACAAGGAAAAGAAGGTGGACAGCCATGATGGCACCACATGGCACCATCACAGTTGCCCCCTCATCAACACCCCATCTGAGAAGGCTACCCTTGCACACTGTGGGTTGTTGGATCTTCATCCAATGCCACAAGCGCGCCATGTCACCGATCCAACCACGCCTCATCAAAGGAAAGAAGACCTTGACTGTTGGATCTTCATCCAACGGCCAGGAATAAGTTGCCTTAAAATAAAAAATGCAACAAACCAAAGGCGCAACACAATGGTCCGCACCTTCGCTCTTAAGCAAAGGGTACGCATTCGAACGGTGCCTCACGTGAAATCAGGAGGGGCACGCAAGCGGGCGCTATTGGTCGTCAGATGTTGAGTGGAGCACAGTGATGCAGTGACGCGATGAGTCGAGATCACTCCCGGCCAAATGCACGATCCGACGTGCATTTAATGCATGATCGCATGAGTTTCTATGAAATCGAAGAGGCGAGGCGCGCACGTTAAGCTATCCGATCTCTCGATCGGACAATTGATGTTGAGGTGCATTTTGAAGGTGAGCGATGAGCGGGAAAACACAACGTGCGCATGAAGAGAGATCTGTGGCCATCCAATCCTGATCCAATGCATGAGAGCCTGCCACATGTCAGCCAGAGATTGAATCCCCGTGATGGAGGCGAGTTTGAAGGTGTTTTGAGGCCTAATCAGTTCATTGATCTCTTGATCAACGAATCTGATTAATCTTAAGGTTGTTGCATGAGATAAAGAGCTAAAATACTCACTTTGCCCCTCATTAAAACTATAAAAGAAGGCCTAGGACCCCAAATTGAAGGCATCTCTTCCATCAACTCCATACATCTCTTCCACCTTCTTCTCTACGATTCTCCATCCCTCAGCAACTCCGCTTCAACCTTCATCGCGACACTTTGGATTTGAGGTGCTGACGCATCTTGCATAAGCATCTTACAAGTGGCATTGTCTCTCTACCTCCTTCTATCTCTCTCTCTAGCTATCTATCTATCTGCTTTTAGTAGCATTCTCTATTGTGAAAACTCTATCTAATTGCAATAAATTTCTGATCTTCTGAATACATGATATCTAATTCGTATACATATATAAATATTTAGAGAAAGTTCTATTGAAAAGCTTCTACAAAAATTAAGATTGCCAACCTACGAACGACCCGATACTTACCGGAATTTATAAATTTATTTATCGATGCGTTTCGCACTATACTATAGCTAAATCAACTTTTAAAATGCGATTTATGCACTGAACAAGTTGGCACCGTTGCTGGGGAGGCAACATAAATTTTTAAATCTTTTTAGGTGCATATTTGAGATCTCTAACTTGTTATTTTTCTGTTGATTTTAGGAAGAAAGGAAATTTAAACTGGACATGCCAACGAAGAAATCACAGGTTCGAACCTCAGGTAAGTACCTGTAGGTTAGATTAGTTAGATTTAGGATTTACTTGAACCTTAGGATTAGTTAGAATTTGTTTTCTTATTGAAAAAAAAAAATTCTCTCTTGATTTTCGAGATGAAATAAAATTTTATCTTAAAAATTCAATTCTCGATGATCCCTATGTCCAAAAATTATCAAATGTTTACTGGAGGTGGCTCTCAAAGTCAGAAACAACATATCCAAATTTTGCACAAATAGGAGTTATAGAAAAAGTTTAAGAATCACACACTAATCTATTATCAATTCGATTACTATTCCTATTTTTCAGAATTCAAAATATCATAGGAATTTTATACAACTTCGATTGACATGAAATTTATGGCACTAAATTTATGAGATAATCAAGAATTTAGGAAAAATTGAAAAAGATATTTCTTACACGTTTGATTGCACAGATTATCCAATCACGAACTGGGAGTCAAAATAGACTACAAAACCCCCAATACACTTTAAATCAGAAAAAAATAGAAAACATGCGTTAAAAATTCTTGAAAAATATTTTCTGAGTGCTTAGATAGTGGTCCAATAGGACCAATTGATTGCATTGCTTGGGTCGCACCACTTCTCTGAATTTGGGCTTAAAAGAAGCATCTTAAAACTATCTGTGCTTAGGGTTTCACATTAAGGATAGAGCACACATGCATTTCCATATTTAAAGGAAATCTATCCAACAAATTAGGATTTGCAAAACTCTTGTGTGCCTCATCAAAACCTTGATTGAACATATTAACTCAAGTGAACCCTAAAACGCATTCACACAAGCAATTCAATCTTAAAATTCACTTCAAGAAAAATTGCTTGTGAACCTTTTTGCCTATGCACTTCACATCTCTGAAATCAATCTTAAGGGAAAACACCCCCTAATGCCCATCATATTCCAAAAGCACATCAAACCCAAGCTTAAAACTGAGTAGACATGCCCTAGGCAAGACTAATAGACTTGGGGACTTGAAACTAGATTGGGCTAAGGTCAAGTCCTTGCTACTTGGACCCACTGGTGACAAGAAAGGTCGATGCGGTAACCATGTTAACCCTCAGTGGTGTCTTGCCATGTGGGGTGTCCTAAGGGGTCCCACCCTTCTGGACAGCCAAGTAATTCAAGGGTTGATCTAACCCAATCGTGTTTTGGGGAACCAGGACTAAGTCTATTTAGGGTTAACACTATAAGGACTAGTTTGATTGCTTATATTGAAAGGGCTTGGAATTTTGTCATCTGTCTTCTCTCTCTCATCTATTAGCCTTCTTCTGGTACATGGATGCTAAAAGGTCTCTAAACATTGACTTGGTACCACCTTTAAAGAGTAAACTAAGGAGAAGACCTAATTTTTTCTGAATACATTCCAATAGCCAATTGCCATGAGGAAGAAGTGATTGAGGAGGAAACTATGGACCCATACTCTTTTGCCTCACACTCTTCCTCCTTTTCTCCCTTTCCCAACCCTTCCCTTACTTCAACTTCTTCAAGATGGGAGAACTCTCCTTGACACCTGGGACTTGATTCCCTTGCTTACACCTCATATTCCCCGGGTATAACCAGGCCTACCTCGAATTCCAAACGAATCTCTGGATACCAAGGATCTTTACAACCTCAAAAGGTATTCTCCATGCAGGACCAGCACTTGATTGGTATGGCCAACTATCTTGATCAATTTAGCCAAACTTTTCTCTCCCTAGATCAAGGATATGCCTCAGAATCCCAATACCTAGAATACCAATCCTATCCTCGAAATCACTTTGCAAATTATCCCAATTCCACCCAAACAACTTCACCTTCTCATTAGGATAAGCCTACAACACCAAACCAAGGTTATGATTCTTACCCTAGCTATTCATATGATAAATATTCTAATTCAACTGGGGAAAGAAATCGTAGAAATTATTATCCTCAGCCTGATCAAATCCTTGACCATTGTGGTGATCTTGAGATCACCCAATTACTCCATGTAGTCCAGGGGATGAGAGAAGCTAATAAAAGAAATACAGATAACCTAACAAAACAAGTCAATAGAATCTAGAAAGAAAAAGATGATAAACCTGGTCCGAGTATGCCACAAGTTGGTGGTAAACCACTTAAGGTTGAGGATACAACCTTATGTATGACATCTTACCCAATCCCAACCTCTACACACACTGAACCCACCCACCAGCCTCGTGATTATGCATAACAGACCCTTTTTGATATCCCAAAAACTAACTTTGAGGAGGAAGGTTCACTTGAGGAATTATATCTTGATTTAGGCCCTAAATTGCAACCATTCTATTTTGAGGAGCCAATCCATGGTGGGCTGGAGTATGAATCTTTTATGTTTAAAGACACACAATTGGACTACATGGATGATTTCGGAGAATCAGAGCAAGATCAAGAAGATAGAAAGATTGGGAACGCTGACACTCCTAGCCATGCACGGTTGGATGGCTCTGATGTCATCTTGTCTGAGGATTACCATGATCAAATGTGCTTAAATGATTCGATATCTGGATTGGATGATACTAATCATTCTAAGATATCCCATATAGAAGCTAAATCTGTTGTTACTTCTGTTTCAGCTAATTCACACCCTTCTCTTCCCATCCACCAATGTTTTGAAGAAAAATCTGACCCTTATCCCCAACATCTTGAGATTGAACAAGACAAACAATCCCCTTATGGAAAAGATGTTCAAGAAATTGTAGAATTACTGGGGATGACTTATGAAGATCTATCTGAGGAAGCAAAAAATTTAGCTGAATCATGGAATCCTGAGGAGTTTGACTTGACTGATGAGGAATAGAAAAACATCCCCTTAGAAGATGTAATTCAAGAGGAAAACAATTGGGATCAAATTCAGAAGTCCACAGAACAAAAAGGATTTGAGATCTTGACTAATCTAAACCATGATCTTACTCCCTTAGGGAAATGTCGCTAAGGAAAAATGAATTAAAATAAGATTTGGGTGACTCGAATGAGACTTTTGATCACCCCTGGGATAAGATTGAGGATTCTGATAAGCCTGGAACTATTAAGATATGCCACTGGATCTTATTTGACTCACCAACTCGACATCCATTCATACCTAACTTGACTTGCAAAGTGATTTCTTATACCATTTTAGACTACACCACTCGGGTTCCTCCTTTCATTTCCCATCACTCTCAGGACCCGTATGATTTATTCCCCATGAACCACCTTGTATCCACCTCATCTACTTTCCTCATGCATCACTTCTTTAGGTTGCCATTATCTACTTTCCACTATGGCACCCGCACTAATATTTCTTTTTTTTGTAGCATCTGGTTGCAAATAGTTTCAAGCCTATTCACTTTATTTTTCCAACCTTTTGGGCTTGGTATTCACCATCAACTAATCCACATTTGTGGATCACTGATTCTTGCATTACATGATCATGTCTTCATTTAAATCTTGACTCAACCAATTTATCTAATCATTTATTTTTGGGTTTAAGTCTGGCAAATGACGTTAAACTTAGCGCTAGCTGGGAGGCAACCCAGTATTCATTACAAGTAGCTCTACATCCTCTACATCCATGCTGACCTGGATTAACAAGCATAGTCAGGTGATATCCCCTCCTCTTACTTATTATATTTTGATTTTCATGCATACATTTCAATGAGGACATTGTAATAAATAGGCATGGGGGGGTGGACATTGCATGTCATATTTTATGTCAAAAAAAAATTGCATTTAGGCAAAAAGAATTTTTATTAAGGTATTATTAGGGATTTATTCTTAAGTTGATTCCTATGTTTAGAATCCAGTACAATTCTACACTTACATGTAGAATTTACAATGGATCCTCTGTGAAGATTGATAAACATCTTTAGTTTGTTGAGAAGAAGCAGTGCTTCTTTTCCTAAGCCCTTGGACAATAATTAGCGAGTTAGGCAAACTATCTTCTAGCAAATTCACCAAACAAGTGTGAGATGAGAGTAGAAAGTCTACTGGTGCTCTAAAGCTAGTATGAGGAATCTTAAGCTCTGGATAATTAGATAATGATACTCAGAGTTTCGCATAGTTTTCACTCTCGATTTCTGTGTATAAGTTCTTAGTACAAATATTTTGAGAGCCACCAAATAAGGCAAATATGCAGAGAGCGGGTTTTGATAAAACTAGGACTAAGGTGGATGATCACGATCGTCCTTTACGGAATCCTCAGCTGAAGGAGGGTATTAATATAAAGGTCAAAAATATGCTGTCCTATCCATTCCCTTCCTGGTGTCGAAAATAGGCACTTCCACCAAATAAGCCACACGATATCCTCTTTGATAGAGAGAAATTCGCTTGATTAAATTAGCAATAGAATGATTTGTTGTTGTAATTTGTGGTGGAAATCTCTCAATCAAACATTAAAATAGATACCAATTTAAACCACAGAAAAGATGTCGCATCCATAGGGAGGTTTAAGCCTAATAAAATCACAAAAATATTATTTCAAAGATTATTTCCTGAAGTTGTCATGTACATGTGGAATAGATCATGAAATCTAAAGAGTGTGAGTGCATGAGGGAATAAAAGTGAACATGAGAGGATATGCACGCAATTTCAGCTTAATAAAATAATAAATCCTTAAATCCTTCCACACCAATGGCACCAAAAGTAAATTTTAATATGGGTTTCACTGTAGCAAAATAGGGCATTTGAATCCCTTGTACATGTTAGGAAGAGGAGTGACAGATGGCCGTGCCATGCTCGGAGGAGGTCGAGGTCGTTAAGAGTGTTCCAATGGTGGTGGTGGCGTTGTCGGAGGTGGTCGGAGGTCGCCGAGTGGTGGGTTGTCCACCGCCGGCGGTGGGTTCCTCCACAAGTAGTCTAAGGTTGTCGTGGTCGTCTTTGAAGGCATGGTCACGCTCGTGAGGTTGAGGCGAGCTTAACGAAGACCACGACGAGGAGAATGGCGATCTGTGGCGGTGGCTGCACGTGGGCATGGACGACCGGCGGTGGGTTCTTTTAGAGAAGAAAGATGAGTAGTGCGGCTGCCACTGTGCTTTGAGTTGGAGGAGAAGGACCCAGCTGGCCTCTGTGGTGGTTGCACACAAACGTGGGCTAGGAGTGCGCGCGAGCTTGATGTGCACGTGGAGCGGTGCAGACGCGTGGTTGTGGTTTTGGGTGTAGGGGGAGGAAGCGATGGATGGTGGTGGTGTTCTCTATTTGTGCGTGGGTTCGGGAGAGAAGAGGGAAGTGATGGTTGTGGCGATGGTGTTGGTGATGGAGAAGGACGTTGGGAGAACGACTGGTGGTGGTGGTGCTCTCTGTCACTGAGCACCACCTCTTCAAGGCGAGTGGAAGATAGGCAAGGAGAGAGTCAGTCCACGGTGCTCGCTGGTTCCACGGTGCACGCATCCTTCATGGTGGAGAAGATGGAGAGATAGTCCCCACCAGGGGGAGAAGATTATCCTTCCTCTCTGTTGGCCTATTTTTGAAATATCTACAGCTGACTTCTGCAACCACTCGTGAAAATTGCGAGTGGTTGAAATTGACGGATAAGTTCTATTCGTTTAGCCATTATATGTCTGATAAAAACATTAGATGTCTTAAAATATTTGGTTGGCAAGGAGTCCACGCTGGAAGTCCCAGACGTCCAGACTACAATCCAAACATCGTAAAATGGGACTTTGGATGTCTGATTGTTGCCTTCAAATGTCTTGTACCTAGTCTGCATCCACCAAATGATTATCATAACATTTCATATGTTATTAAGCATAAAATTGATGCATAAGATGTATACAAACTATGTTGAATTCCCCCTTAAATCCTAATCAAATATTAATTAAGAATGACTAATTAAAGAGTACTTAGGCCAAATGATGGTCCACAAAAGTAGACTTATCAAATGCTCCCATGCCTAAGTTTTGCTAGTCTCAAGCAAAAGTGGAAAATAATAGAAGTAATCAGAGGATTTCTTCTTTCCTTACTCCAAAAATTTAGAGATCCAGGATCATGTGAAGTGATAGTAGCCTAAGTAACGGATTCAAGTGAAAAGCCAACTTACATTTGATGTTCTTACTTAACCCTTGATAAAATTCTATTGGGATAGGCAACTACTTCCCTCAAGGATAAAGTAGAAGATAATATGTAATTTGACCCTGGCTTTTTGGCTTAGGTAGGAGATATCGAGTTGAATGCATTTGTATTTGGTGGCACACACTCATCTGGTGCTACATGTAATCTAGTACTACAGACTCTAGATTTCTAAACTATAAAAAAGTCAACTCAGAGAGAGGCTAAATAACTATGCTCTCCTGATATTCCTTTGTGCTCACTCTTTTCCTTTTTTTCTTTCTGAGATCACAAATCTCACCAGATTTAGTAAATGTACTCACTGTTTGGTGGCTTCACATGGCATTCACACTTCAACTAAAGTCCTAATAACTCTACAACTAAGTTAGGGTCCTCTGCCAATATTCGAGCGATTAGAAATACCGAAAGGTAGGTATGGGTCATATTTGGTGGATCGCGATGGGTGTTTTTGTTGCTTGAGAAACATCATCATGAAGATAAAATTATAAACTTGGGCCCTTTTCTTTTTCTTTTCTCTCTCGCTTCTCTCTTTTTTTTTGTTTATTTTTTTAATAAATATAATTGTTTCTTTTTCCTTCTTTTTCTTTCTTTATAAATTAACATAACACAATGTAGACTTTTATTTATGAGGCATTATTAGGGATGATGATGGCTAAGAGGATATTGTGTGGCTTATTTGGTCAAAGTGCCTACTCTTGACACCAGGAAGGAATGGATAGGATAAGCATATTTCTGACCTTTGACATTACTACCATCCTTCAGTTGAGGACTCTATGAAGGATAGTTGTAACCATCCACCATAGTCATAGTTTTATTAAGACTCAATCTTTGTGTATCTGCCTTATTTGGTGACTCTCAGGAATTCACACAATGTATGGACACAGGAACAGAGAGCGAAAACTATGCCTAACTCTAAGGTATCATCATCTAATTGTCTAGAACTTAAGAGTCCTTGCACTAGACTTAGCGCACTAGTAATCTCTTTACTTTCTTTTCACAAATATGTGGTGGATCTAATAGAAGATAGTATGCCTGACTCCCTTTTAACTGTCCAAGGGTTCAATAGACTAAAAATGCTTATTGGTTTTCTTCAAAGATCCATTACCCAGTCTACATGCAAGTGAAGTAAATGTACTGAATTCTAAACTTAAGAAACAATTTAAGAAGAAAAATCTTTAATGACACCTCCATGAAAAAGATGTTTTGCTAGGGATTAACCAATTCAGCTCAAGAAAAGATTTTCCTTTTATATGCTAACCTAAATGCATGAATACTTCCTAAAATGCAAAATGCACCCCCCCATGACTAAATCCTACAATGTCCTCATTGTAAAATTAATACAGGGGGAGACAGGAAGGAAACCACCTGATGATGGAGTTATTCTGAATGCTAGGTTGCCTTCCAACAAGTGCTGCATTTTCTGTCAGTAGCTAGACTTATAGGGAACCTATAAGTCTGGTTCCAGATAGAGAAATCTAGGCCCTAAAAATATGCGTAACAGCATGGGCTTAGAAAACAGGTAGCCATGGATGTTGGAGAGCTGATGATGCAGCATGATTCCAAATGCTCGCCAGAAGATATGAAAATAGAGAACCTCATAGGCTACCTGCGGAGGTCTAGGGATAATAAAAGGAATATGAAAAGGGATCTCCCAAAATGGAATAAGTGGAGGATAACAAGGGTTTACCAAAGAAGGAAGGGTTTTAAAAATATAAACATTATTATTTCCAACCCTTGAATGGCGAGACTAAAAGTACAAGAATCAATCCACACTCGCCATTCTACCCGAGGATGTATTGGCCTGATATGCTCCCCAGAAAGAATGTATGTGAGTAGAGACCTGAGCCAAGGATCGGTTAGGGAGTGTAGCTATTGTTTGTGGTGTTGGGAGGTAATGATTAAGTCCAATGAGGGCTTACTTTGTGTTAACTCCAACAATTCAGATTCTGTATTATTCTCCCTAACAGTTGTAGAAAAATTCATGTCACCCTACCTATCATTAATGATCGGAGTCATATTTTCACCATTTAGTATATGTGAATCAATGGTGGACTCCAAATTAGATTCCTTTGATGGCAGGGTCAAAGTAATAGAATCATTTTCATTAATTTCATCCCCAAATTCTTTTGGTTCACTCAAGTTTTTGTCGAGGTGTATGTGTGATTCATTAGTAAAGAGAGGAGTTGGATCAATATCCTCAATTATTTCTGAAGGAGGATCCATCTTAATGTTTTGGAGTAAGCCTATATCACTCAATTCTTTGCTCTTCTTGGGGCATAAATCCTCAATTGACGTGTTTTGTCCCCGAGAGTCTCCCATAGGCTTCTCACTATTGTGTTTGTCCTCCTCCAATATCAACTCCTGGTTTTGTGATGGATGACTCTCACAATCAAAAGTAGGGAGGAATCCGAATTTCATCAGATTATTTATATCCTCAGGGGGTAAGTCCTCGAATAACACATAATCCCCCTAAGATTCAGTCCAGATTCTCAGGTCGGGTTCCTCAATCAAGTTATCATCCTCCTCTAAAATAGACTCTTTGTAACCCTGGGAGCAAAATTGATCCAATTCATCCTCCATTCCCTTAGGGTCACCTTTATTGGGTGCATTTAAATCTTCAGAATGCTAGATGGTAGGTGTTGATTCCCTAAGTGGAGGGTTCGGATTAGGCTCACTAAGGGTAGAATGGGGTTCCACCAGATAACTAATAGGGGAAGTGATATGAACAATATGACCTTGACCCAGGTTATCAGAGGTAAGGAAAATGCTGTCATTAGGGTCAAGGTCCTCAAGTGGTACCATCTTCCCTTTCTTTTGACTCCAATATAGCTCGGGTGGATAATCACTAGGATCGTTCTCCTCTAGTGGCTGTGTCTCATAGGGAGAGTCTAAGTGATAGCTACATCAAACAGGATCCCTATTGTCATTGGTTTCCTCAGAATTATTTTCATGATCATGGTCGTATAGGTAGGGATCAGAATTACTAGGAAGAGCGTAGCTAAGCTGTCTAATTTCTTTGTTCAATTATTGACTATTCCTCAACATCTCTCTCATAGTCTCCATCATTTCTTTTTGTTGTTTTGCATTTCTATCATAAAAGAGGAGAGGCTACTACTATCAGATTGGGGAGGATAGTCAATCTCAAGCTCTGGTTGCCTAGGGGTATTGGTCCAAGCTTGTTAAGGAAATTTATGAAGGGTGGGAGAGTTGGGTGTTTGCATAGTAGTAGGGATTCTAGGGATGGAAAATCCCGCTCCTAGGCTCTGCTCAAAAGTGGGAGTTATCGGGCCAGTACTCCCAGGATAGGGATAAGAATGATCCCATGAATTGTCAATGTATCCATCAAAGGATGGATACGCTCGAGGCATGGGATCCTGGTTAAAATGATAGGAGTAAGGATAGTCCATTTCTTTCAATTAAATGTTTTAACTCTCTTAGGAGTTAGATAGATTAAAACAGAAAACTTCCTAGAGAGCTCTATCATGCACACACCAAGCAAACACAAGGCAAGAGATCTTTTGTTGATTTAAAATTCTTTAAATCCTCTTCCAACTCTTCAGCTTGGCCAAATATAGTCAAGGCATTGTTTCTCCATTCCCACATAACTGGTATAAGAGAAATGAGGCACTTGAAATTTCTGGTCAATGACTGTTAAGAAGGTTGAGGTTAATTTTAGTCCTTTTTGGGTGATCAATCAAGTTGTCAAGCAATTACGCACCCTAAATTGACCTTCGAGTGCCCTGAAGACATACACTTTGTTGCGATGATATTCTCTAATGCTCAAGTAAAAAGGTACTCCAAGGATGGAACCAAGGGATGCAAGTAGGGTGAACCCTTCCTTTGAGGCGTTGCATTAGCGGTGCCTCTTAACTACCCTTGAATTTCTTTAAGGAGTGTCCCCCTCCTTAGAGTATCAAGTCACTCGGGCAAAAGTTAATACTATCATCACAAAGTGAGATAGGAGGGTTTGCACTAATAAAGAGATCGATGCCTATAGCCTTAAGGGTCCGAGTCCTAGTGTAGTGCCTATAGTGCATGCTCAATGCAGGAAGTGTGCATCACATCGCAAAAAGTGATTTTCCTTTTGAAAATCGCAGTCACGTTATTCAAACACTTTCTCTACACTTTTCTTTCTTTTCAAGAAGTAATGTGACCACTTGATTAATATTTTCAAATCAGCTTAGATGGTCTTTTTTTAATTATGTCCAAATGCAATGTGTGTGCAAATAATTGATGCACAAGAAAAGACATACCTTACTCCAGCTCTCTTCAATGCAAGATGTTTTCAATGCAAAAAGAAAAACTAGATGCTGCTCATTCAATCCTAGATAGTCACCCTATAGATATGTAGCTTCTAGCAGGTAGTTCGAATATATATATATATATATATGTTAATAATAATAAGCAAATAACCCTAATCTAACTAACTAACCAACATGCAATTCAAACAATTCGAATAATCCTATAATCTAAATAAAATGGGAACATGCTCCCAAAAATACCCTAGAACAAGGGCCTAATCAATCCAACAAAATTGGGGAACAAACCTCGCAAACCAACCCTAATGAACATGGGCGAGAAAACAACGAATAAAAATTGAGTCTAAAGTTTATTCTAACACCTAATTAAATGGAAGGAGGAGAGGAGAAGTCCTCCTCAATGAAACTCCAGGTTGCTCAATATCCTAGCTACTTGTCACCTTGCTAGGTGGAATCAAGGCCCACCAAAGTGCATCTAGTACGGCTCTCCCTGTTCCACGTGATACACCTCATACCCAAATCAATAGATAATAGATCAATATATATAGCATCAATAACAAATCAATGTGAACAGGAAAAGTGTGTGAGTTTATTAGGCCCATTGCCTCCCCGGCAACAGTGCCATTTGATAGAGAGAAATTCTCTTGATTAAATTATCAATAAAATGATTTATCCTTGTAATTTATGTGATGTAAATCTCTCAATCAAAGATTAAAATAGATACCAATTTAAACCACAGAAAAGATGTCGTATCCACAGGGAGGTTTAAGCCTAATAAAATCATGAAAATATTATTTCAAAGATTATTTCCTGAAGTTATGTCATGCATACATGGAATAGATCATGAAATCTAAAGAGTGTGACTACATGAGGGAATAAAACTGAACATGAGAGAGTATGCACGCAATTTCAACTTAATAAAATAATAAATCCTTAAATCCTTCCACACCAATGGCACCAAATGTAAATTTTAATACGAGTTTCATTGTATCAAAATAGGGCATTTGAATCCCTTGTGTGCGAGAGGAAGAGGAGCGATGGATGCACGTGTCGTGCTCGGAGGAGGTCGAGGTTGCCAAGAGGGTTCCAATGGCGGCGGTGGCATTGTTAGAGGTGGTGGAAGGTCGTTGGGCGGCGGATTGTCCACCGTCGGTGGTGGGTTCCTCCTCGAGTCGACGGAGGTTGTTGTGGTCTGCTTTGAAGGCGTGGTTGCGCTCATGTGGTCGAGGCAAGCTTAACGGAGACCACGGCGAGGAGAAAGACGGTCTGTGGTGGTGGCTACACATGGGCATGGATGATCAGCGGTGGGTTCTTTTGGAGAAGAAAGATGAACATTGTGGCTACCACCATGCTTTGAGTTGAAGGAGGAGGAGCCGGTTGGCCTCTGTGGTGGTTGCACGAACACGTGGGTTGGGTGTGTGCGCGGGTTGGATGTGCACGCGGAGCAGCGCAGGCACGTGGTTGTGGGTTTTGGGTATAGGGGGAGGAAGCAATGGATGGTGGTGGTGTTATTTGTTTGTGCGTGGGTTCGGAAGAGAAGAGGGAAGTGATGGCTGTGGCGATGGCGTTGGTGATGGGGAAGGATGTTGGGAGAATGGCTGGTGGTGGTGGTGGTGCTCTCTGTCACTGAGCACCACCTCGTCAAGGCAAGCAGAAGATAGGCAAGGAGAGCGTCGGTCCACAGTGCTTGCTGGTTACACAGTGTGCACCTTCTTCACGATGGAGAAGATGGAGAGATAGTCCCCACCAGGGGGAGAAGATTATCCTTCGTATCTGTCAGCCCATTTTTGAAATATCTGTAGCCGACTTCTGCAACCACTCGTGAAAATTGCGAGTGGTTGAAACCGACAGATAAGTCCTGTCCGTTTAGCCATTAGACATCCAATAGAAACATTAGATGTCTTAAAATATTTGGCTGGCAAGGAGTCCACACTGGAAGTTCTAGACGTCCAGACTACAATCCAGACGTCTTAAAATGGGACTTTGGACGTCTAACTGCTGCCTTCAAGTGTCTTGTACCTAGCCTGCATCCACCAAATGATTATCACAACATATCATATGTTATTATGCATAAAATTGATGCATAAGATGATATACAGGCTATGTTCAATTCCCCCTTAATTCCTAATCAAATATTAACTAAGAATGACTAATTAAAGAGTACTTAGGCAAAATGATGGTCCACAAAAGTAGACTTATCACTCTTGAACACCCCTAATCCCGAATAATACCTCATAAATAAAAGTCATATACAATATTGTGTCATGCTAGTAGATGTCTGGATGCAAAAGAAAAAGAAAAAAAAAAGAAGAGGTATATATGTCTATGTGTATAGAAAAAAAAACATATATACAAAAAAAAGAGAGAAAAAAGAAAAAAAGAGAGTAGAAAAGAAAGAAAAAGCAGAAAAGAAGAGTTTATAAGTGTTTTTAGAGTTTATTTCAAATGTATTGAGGCAACAACACCTACTACCCTCACGATCCACCAAATATAGCCTTGACCATCTTTTCCATATTTCTATCCACCTGAATATAGGCTGAGGAATTTTGACTTAGTCGTAGAGTTATCAGAACCTAATTAAAGGATTAATGCTAGGAGTGACTACCAAATATACTGACAAATCTGGTGAGATTGTGAACTCATAAAAGAAAAGAAAAGAAAAGATAGGAAAAGAAAAGAAAGAAAAAAGATAGAAAGAAAAGAAAGAGAGAGAACGTGTACAAAGGAACTAAAGAGGGAATAGTTTCTCACCTCTCTTTGAGTTTAATTATTTAATAATATGAAAATCTAGGTTCTAAATTACTAGTCTATATGTAGCACCAGATGAGCGTGAGCCACCAAATACAAATCTACTTAACTCAGAAATCTTCTACCTAAGCCAAAAATCAGGGTTGGATTTACAGATTATCTTATAACCCCGAGGGAAGAAGTTTGCCTATCCCAATAGATTTTTACTAAGGATCAAGTACGAGATTTAGATTTGGATTGACCTTTCACTTGGATCTATTGCAGACTACAACAAAACACATTCACGATTATCTGGATTACTAAAGCCTCGGATGAAAACAAAAGACATAAACCTCTAGTCAAACTCTTGATAAAAATTACTCATGTAGGACCACTTTGCATTTAGTCATGCATTTGCTAGGGACTAGCAAGATTTAGGCATGGGGGTGTGATTGCACAACAATCATGTAACGTAAATCACCTGAATTAAGCTAGATTCTAGCATAACTTAGGAATAATGCATTCATAGGAATCGTAATTTGCACAATAGCTAGTTTATTAGTTATATAGATAATATCATCATTTTATGTACTAATGAGAGATGATTTTTAATCATAGATGATTCGAATCCGTGGATGACAGATCAGACCAGACAAATCTGATCAGAACGATGACGGGAGTCCAATGCTTCTAAAATCGTCTCGATCAAACAACCATGGCATCTTGTGTAGTCAATAGAAGAACAGAGACCACAGAGCAGAGGACAAAGATCCAAACCTCAGATGAAAAATCTAACTTCATAGATGGATCTGAATCAATTATCGCAGTCCAACGGTGCAAAAATCAACTCGATCGGAGGTCTACATCACCAGATACAAGGAAAAGAAGATGGACGGCCATGATGGCGCCACGTGGCACCATCACAGTCGGCCCCTCATCGCCACTCCATCTGAGAAGACTACCCTCGTGTGCTGTGGGCCATTGGATCTTCGTCTAATGACCACGAGCGTGCCACGTCACCCATACAACCATGCCTTATCAAAGGAGAGAAGATCTCAACTGTTGGATCTTCATCCAACAGCCAAGAATAAGTTGCCTTAAAATAAAAAATGCAACAAACCAAAGGCACAGCGCAGCGATCAGCGCCTTCGCTCTTAAGCAAAGGGCACACATTCAAATGGTGCCTCGTCTGAAATCAGGAGGGGCGAGCGAGCGGGCCTATTGGCCGTCAGATGTTGAGCGGAGCATGGCGATGCAGCTACGCAATGAGTCAAGATCGCTTCGCGACCGAACGCACGATCCGACGCATATTTAACGCACGATTGCACATGTTTCTATGCAACCAAAGAGGCTAGGCGCATACGTTAAGCTATCTGATCTCTCAATCGGACGGCTGACGTTTAGGCGCATTTCGAAGGTGAGCAACGAGTGGGAAAACACAATGCGTGCAAGAGGAGAGATCCGCGGCCGTTCAATCTTGATCCAACTCACGAGAGCGTGCCATGTGTCAGCCAGAGATTGTATCTGCACGATGGAGGCAAGTTTGAAGGTGGTTTGAGGCCTAATCAAGTCTGTTTATCTCTTGATCGATAGATCTGATTAATTCTAAGGTTGTTGCACAAGAAAAAGGGCTAAAGTACCCACTTTGCCCCTTATTAAAACTACAAAAGAAGTTCCAGGGCCCCCAATTGAAGGCACCTCTTCCATCAACTCCAGACATCTCTTCCACCTTCTTCTCTACGATTCTCCATCCCTCTGCAACTCTGCTCCGACCTTCATCCTGGTGCTTTGGATCTGAGGTGCTGCCACATCTCGCATAAGCATCCTACAAGCGGCATCGTCTTTATTCCTCCTTCCATCTCTCTCTCTAGCTATCTATCTATCTGTTTCTAGTAGCATTCTCTACTGTGAAAATTCTATCTAATTGCAATAAAACTCTGATTTTCTGAATGCATGATATCTGATTCGTATACATATATAAATACTTGTTTAGAGCAAGTTTTATTGAAAAGCTTTTGCAAAAATCGAGATTGCCTCCTTGCGAATGACCCAGTACTCACTGGAATTTATAAATTTATTTGCCGACACGTTTCACTCTATACTACAACTAAATCAACTTTTAAAATGTGATTTACTAACCGGATAGATCCTGACCGTGAAGGAGTTGTCACACCTCACCTTCACATGGTCGCAACAATAAGTTTATGGAGGGGAAATTATTTTTCCAACCACCACTATTTGACGGATCATATTATAATTACTGGAAAAGAAGAATGCAAATTTTTCTTGAAGCAATGGACTTTGAGATTTGGCATATCATCGAGTCCAAATATATACCAAGGAAGAAAGAAGAAAAAGAGCTAACGAAGGAGAAAAAGAAAGCAACAAATATTGCTAAAACCATGAATGCACTATTTTGTGCATTAATAAGAGAGGAATTTGACAAAGTTGCTTTATGCAAAAGTGCATATGAGATATGGAACCAACTCTCTATCATGCACGAAGAAAGCACTAACGAAGAAGTAACATGGGAGGATTTCAACCTAAGTTTGGAATCAGATGCTGAGGAACAAAGCCACGAAGGAGTTACTCTTCTATGTCTCATGGCACCAACAGAATCAAGTGAAGAAGGGGTAACTTCTAACCTTACTTTAAATGAATTATTAGATGCATATCATGATCTATACAATTTAACTAAAAGATTAAAGAAGGAAAATAAGGAACTTAAAGATAAGTGCACTAGTTTTGAGAATGAAAAACTTAGTTTATCTCTAGATTTAGAAAATAAGAAAACAGAATTAGATGCAACAAGAGTTGTGAATATAGAGTTTCATGAGAAAGTAGATCTCAAGGAACAATATATTAACTTTAAAGACACACTTAATGACCTCAAATATTTTACTAGAACGTATGCAGAAAAGTATGAGGACATTAAAAAGAATAATCAAAAGAAGATTAGGCATGCATTTTTATATCAAAAGGCCAAGAGAAGAGAGTCTAATGACTCTCTAACTTGAAAGGAATTAACAACCACGGACCCAAAAGAGTGTGGGTACCAAAAAAAGCTGTGGAAAATTGTGTTGCAGGTTATGGGAAAGATCGACATGGAAATTACAATTGGAGAGGCAACCTTCAACAAGCCAACAATCATCAATTTGGCTATGAAAGATGGTGGAACCAACAATGTTAATGGATACCAGATTTTTGGTGGAGACCCCCTCCACCTGGCTACTGCTATTAGGTATAACTCCTTATACCTTAACAGGTATGATTCCCAAAACTAAATCTTTATTACCTGCTTAGTTATAAATAAGTTTTTAATATAAAATTGACTAAGCATTGAATTAATTAATTTGGGATGGCAATTTGATAGGGGGAGAAGAATAAGGAGAATCAAACCTTGATAAGGGATCATTATTTGAGGGGGAAAATCAAGATCACTTTCTTAGTACATTTAGATATCATATTTATCTATGTTGGACTATATAACTCTTACTCAACACTTCATTTCATTTTGATATAGTCATTGTGTTAGACTATCATGAATTTCATCATCTCCTTATTATGAATTTGATAATTTCATATGATAAATTTGACATCATGCTTAATAGAATATTACTTTAAAAAAAAGGGGAGAAAAATGTAAATTTCATTCTTAGAATTTTACTTGTTTAAGTATGATTAACAACAAGCCACTTGAGATATATCTTTTTGTTGATATCAAAAAGGGGGAGAATGTTATGACCTCTATTTTGATGAAACATATGCTCCCGTAGCTAGCCTAGAATCCATCACTGAACTTCGAGATGGACACTTATCTTTCGAGCACGATGGATGCCTTCATGGCATCATTAGATGGTTAGATGTTATATCTGTTTCTATCTTTATTTTGGCATGTATAACTTAATTTTTCTTCGAACATTTATATTTTATGCAATGCTTATCTAGACTCTTTATTTATGCATGAATGTTATCTCTCTCAATTATATATTGCGCTCTTGGTCAAAGCATGTTTAAGTTTATCTTGCTTAAATTACATGTTTAAGGGGGAGTTAAATGTAAAATTAATAGCAGCATGTTTTACTTTTTGCTGAAACAAAAAGGGGGAGATATTATGCAACCTTTTAAATTTCATAATTATAATTTTGTTCTCATAAAAAAGGGGGAAATTGTAAGCACATCTGTTTTGATGCACCAAAATTATGCTTATTGCTAAACTAACATTTCAGGACTATCTCGAATTAAAGCATTAAAGCGCCTTTCAAGTTAAGTGCAGATAGTTGCTAATGTGTGTCTTTTCATCTTTATTTGAGTTTAGGACATTATTGTAAGAAACTTCAAATAGAACTCAAATACAGATTTTTCGCGTATCTTTTCAAAACCAAGATTTTAGGGTTATTAATCAACCAAATTAGTTAATTAATTGATCGACCAACCAACTTCGTTAATTGATCAAATCACCTTGAAGAGTCTGAAGATTGTTTAGGGCTGTTGTTAATAGATTGATTTGTCTAGTCTGCTCAAGCATCCTAAGGTTCTAGTTCAGGAACGCCTCATGAACATCAAAAGGCAGCATCTCCCCCTAACCAGAAGAGGAAGGGATCTCGGGATTTTGATTCTGCAATTGATCCGTAGACGTAGATGGATCAGACAAGAAAACCATTGGTTGCTTATCTGCAACCGACCTGGGATCACTTATCAAAGATGGTGCAAGAGGCGAATGCAAGGATCACCTCCCGTCCATAAAATGAGAAAAAATGTGCAAGTGCACACACACACCACAGAAAAAACAGTGGCACAAAAACCCGCAAAATAGCACAAAGACGTGGGTTTTGCTCTTCTTTCAAAGGAAAGAAGAGATTCCTAAGATACGCAAAAGTAATTTGACGCAAACAAATAGAGTAACAGTATCAAAATACACATCCTAATATGTGCCTACGCAGGTGCGTATCCTTAGGGCTCGAAGGTCTAAGGTCTAGGATTGAGACCGCTCACTACTGGCTCCCCGAGGTTCTAGTAGTAAGACAGACTTGTTGATCTTCGACCAAAGCCCTAAGAGGCGCAAAGAGAAGAGATAGAAAAATAGACTCATGTGACTCTAGTATCGCGCTGTGTGCATGTTAGCATGCAACTGACGATAGCGATAGAAAAATCCGCATGCATTCTATAATCAAATTTAAGTCATAATTTTTAATTTCCTCTTTTTAGTTAATCTTTTCAAAAATATATCAAATGAATTACAATGGTCACTTTTCAAGTCTTTTCAAACAAAGTATGTGGTCTTTTTTTAAATCTCAAAGACAAGGATCTATGCAGTTTATTTCTCATGTTTTCCCGCTGATGCGAGAAAAACAGCAAAGAATTCCCTAGTCAGATTTGAAAAAATACTACCAGAAAATGCACTGCTAAGAGTGTATGCCTATTATATGCTGCTGCTAGTCAGATAAGATGTATTTATATATATATTTCTTTTTTTTCTTTAAATGCAACAAATCAAACTACTCTAAAGACTAAGACTAGAAATACTTACAAAAATAGAAATAGAAACAGAAACAAAATCCTGCCTTCTCCTAAGATCACCTGCAAAGGTAATCCTAAAACGAAGACAGAAAATAAAACAAAACTAAACAAAACAAAACTAATTAGAACAAAAATATTAAAAATAGAAATTATAATTACAAATACCTCCTATTTAGACAATTAAACCAAATAAATTTTAGTGAATTAAGAGTTTGCCTCCCTGGCAACGACACCATTAAAATGGTCATTTCTTTCTCAACTCAGTTAATTAAGTTAATTTTACTTAATTAAGAGTAGAAGAAAGTAACTTAGGTTAACTCAAAGTTGTGTCGTTTAGTAGTATAGGGTCGAATTAACCAAACATTTTAGAATTTTTAACTGGTTGAGTCCAGGTCATTCGTTAGGAGGTATAAGTTATTTTAAATTCACTAATTAACTCTATTTATCTTATAAGTATAGGAGGTATAGTTAAGTTTATTGTAGAAACATGAATCTTGCAAAATTTGATTTAATTTGAAGAAATATGCAAAATCCCATTTGAAACCTTATTTTCAACATTTATTTCAAAAGATTAAAGGCAAATAAGAGTTTATCTATTCAAAACATGCCTTATTACAATATTTAAAAGCAAGAGAAATTAAAAATAATACAACAAGAAAAACAACTACTTTTTTTCTTTTGCCTTCAGCCTCTCTATTTTATCTCTTCCTTTCTTCTTCTCTCTTTCTTTCTTTTATCTCTCTATTTTCTCTTATTATTTTATTTCTTCTTTTTTTAATACTCTCTCTCTTTCGAGCTCTCTTTCTTTTCTTATTCTCTTCTGCTCCTACCTTCATCTTCTCCCTTATTGCGAGTCCTTCTGTTTCCTCTCTCTCCCTTTCTTTCTTTTCTCTTAGCCTCTTCAGCTCCTTCTACCTTCAGCACTTAGCATTTAACCTTCTGTTCCTTAGCTTTCTTTGGTTGAACTAGGTTTTTCTTTTAACCAAAAATTGGTTTATGGTTTGCGGTGAGAACCTTTCGAGGATACACAGCACCCTTCTCAGGGTGGGACCAGACCCTACTCAATCCTCGCCTGATTCGAGTTTTGGTTTATTTTCGATTCATTTTCTTTCGAGCCAAACTGGCCCAACCAACCTCCCAAGCCTCGCCCTCCCAAGGCCAACATCGCACACGCCCACTCGGGTGCACATCCGTAGGCACACACATGCCCACACACATACACATAGATCAGATGCTCGGTTCAGATTTCACGCCGAGCGCTTAACGACTAGTTAGCCCACTGCACAAAATAGTTTTATACCAAGGTGTGCGCTCGACAATTTCCGATGTGGGACCATGTTCCTCCCTTCCAGACCCAACTTCGACTGATGATTGCTCCTAGCTCAGAGCTCCAAATCAAGTGAAACAAAGCTTGATGGAAAGCTCTAAGGTAGCTCTAAAAGATTGCACTATCAATTGTAGGTTAAGAGAATGTTTTCCTCTTCGATTTGAAGAGCGAATATAAGGGTTCCTATGGGGTATTTAATGCCTGGAGATGTTTTTACTACTTATAGCGTCCATAAGTTGGACTTCTCACTTAGCTAAGGGTTCTGACAAATTACGCAGGTCTTTCTGCAGCTACTGGAGTGGGTTCTGAAGCTCCTAAAGCTTCAGGAACAGTAGAGAAGCTTCTAGCTTCTCTGAAAGCTTCAGAGAATAGATTTTAGACTTAAAATAGATGTAACGGACACTTAGAATCAATTCTGATCGATTGGAACAACTTCTAAGGGATTAAACAAACTCATCTGGGTAGGATTTGAGATCAAAGTTCATCAAAATACCACTGCCATCAGTTTGGGTTCGAAAACAACCCAAACTAGTAGGGTTGCAATTCCAATCAAAATACAAGTTTGAACTCATCTAAATCATTCCAAAATTATTCAATAGAATCTCAGAGTCCATTTAGGCTCCTTAATTCCTCAGATAAAGCTCAGAATCAAGATTTCCAACTCAAGTTTGACTGTGAAGCTTCAAAATTTGACTTTCTGATTTAAGCTTCTTAACAAGAACTTTTAGCCTAAAATAGCATCCTCTCAACCTCAAAAATCTATCCAATCTCTCAAATAGTTGTTTGAACCTAAGAAACTAGTGTTTCAAGCTCGTCGCCTGAACTCCTAAAGTGTTTTGTTCGTCAGAGTGATTGGGAAATTGCTACAGTAATTTAAGGACATGAATGGCTTCAGTGCACTGCACTGAAGCTTCTAGGTTCACTAAATGCTTCTCAGACCTATCTATCATACTTCTCCAACTCCGGCGGAGTTGGAGAAGATGAAGGTCCAACTATAACTCCAGGTATCAAAAGTTCAAATAAATGACCTCAAATTAATCAGTAATCAACATTAAATCATTCTGGAGCTTCTTTTCATCTTTTGTAAGCTGAAGAACAGAAATTGACTCGTCGGAGCTCACCGGAGCTCCGATGTGTCTAGAAAAAGTGAAATGTGTGTACAGAATGGTGAATCGTGCCATTTTCAATTTGAGAAAATTCCTGAGGTCACAAGGAACCTCAGGATCGCATTTAATTCCTCTTGAATTCATTAGATGAATGATTAAACAAAAAAATAAGTTTGAATGGATTTTGGGTTGGTTGAGGCTCAGGACTTGGTCTCTCACTCAGATGAGTGGAGAAATCAAGTCAACAGATATCTGTGATCATAATTATAGAAATAATTTATAATTAAAACCACTCCTAAGTCGCCATTGATAGCGAGCTCAGGAGCTTAATTAAAATTGGACGTTTACATTATAGATGATAATTACTCATATTAAAGTGTGGAATAGGGTCCTTAGGTGATGAAAAGATGATGAAGGACCCAGTGAAGGTGAAGCTAAAATCAACTACTGCCGCCATGGACAGCAACAGTAGTTGGTGGAGGTGAAAGTGATTTAGGCGATTAAGTGATCAAATTATGAATTAAGTGTTGTAGAAATGATCATGAAAGATAAAGGAAGGTGGACAGTGAGTTCAAAAGACAAAATTAGGGCTCCAAAGAACTCAAGGAGTTCACCGGAGTCAAGGAAGACGATCTTGGGAATTCTAAAATTATGCTAATCTAACTAACTAACCAACTATCTAGACTACTCCTACTCCTACCTATTGTTACCTGGGCGAAGGAGGTAGAGGGACTCCTTCGAAGGCTCATGACGGAGGACGAATCGAAGGGTATTGATGAAGATCTCCGACGGGCGAAAATGGATGGGGCAAAGGTACTCCTCAGTCGATGCCTTTGTCCAAGGATGCGATAGACCTTGGTGAAGTTCCTAAGTTAATTGAAATGGATGGAGGAAATTGGAAGATGATGTGGAAGGTCGCCGGAGTCAAGGAGGAATAGCCTATTGGGTCGGCTACAGTGAAGAAGAGGGAAGGGAGCCAACTTGAGAGAAATCGAGGGGGTTAGGGCTATTTATAGTTGACGGCAATGAAGAGGGCAGCGGAGTCTGGACGTGTGAAGGGATAGAGGAGGTTAACCACCGACGTCATCTCCGACGACAGTGAGGTTAACTCCCACCTAAAATTAAGATAAAAGTATCATCCAGACCGATGGATGAAGATGGGGTGTTGAGCACAAGCTCCAGGAGCTTGGAGAAGGTGGAGTGACGTCGGATGTGTGGTGATCGAGCGGTGGAAGCACCCTCAGTTGTCAGCCATTCAACCGGCTGAAGGAAGAAGAAGAAGAAGAAGATAGGGACCTTTATGTAATGAATCCTAAGGACCTATATGAGAATTAAGACCTGATTGAAATGAATTAAAAGGATCTAAATGTAAACTCAGGTTTTTAAGGTTTATTTTAATTTAGATTCTTTTCAACTTTTTATATATGATTATAAATAAGGTAATTATTATGTTTAGACCTTGAATTTACATTTTTGACCTTTTTAGGTTAATTTATTTAATTAGGTAAGATTACTTAAGTTATTACATACTTTGTATATATTATGTTTAAGTTAATTAATCTATTAATTAGAGGAATAATTGTTAAGATCTCCAGTCCAATTATTAACTAGATTGTTAATAATAATATTTGAACGATAAAATAGCCTTTTTAACTTATTTTAATGTCCTTTGCTATATATCCCTTATTTTATAATTAACCCATATATACTCATATCCTTAGCTAATTAACTAGGAAGACTAGTTAATTAGGGATAATTAGAGATCATGATGAGCCTCTCATCATCGATCTCAATTGGAAGAGAATCCTCAAGGAATCTCTCTTTCAATTTTGAGACTGATTGATTGAGAAACGAGCGAGAAAATCTCACTTGAATCTCGTCGGTGACTTGCAGCCTACTCCTAATGGCGGTAGGGAGTTGGATGTGAAGAAGATGAAGAAGTTAGGTGGATCTTTACAAATAATTCAAAATTTAGGGGCATATGTGTGAGAGAAAAGAGTCAGACAGGACTGAAATGTAAACTAGGTGAAGGTGATCTCTGATTGGGCCAAGATTTTGCTATAAATCTAATTTGGACCCAAGGAATCTTATGGTGAAGTCAAATTTAGATTTTGACCAGGTTTGATTGGGTAATTTACGTAAAAACCTAAATTATGGTAATTGTTTATCTAAGACTATTTTAGGTCAAATTGGGTTCTGATGGTCCAAGAAAGCATACCAAATCTTATATAATATTTTTGTATGATTTTTAGAGGGTTTAGATGAATTTTATCCTGACTAGAACCTCATTTAATTAAGCGAGTCTATTTTTAGGGTTTCAAATGTCCATTAATTCTCGAAACACGTGAAAACCCATTTCTATCTATATGAACCCACTTATTAGACATTTATGAACATTTGACCTTCATTTAACCCCTGGGAAACCCCGTGATTGCTCTGCATTTAGGTTATACTATTAAAACTGTAGTTTTACCCCTATTTTCATGTTTATCTCTCAGAATGGATTTGTAGTGAATTATAGCTCTTTGGCGATTATGTAGGAGTATTTATCTATTAATTATAACTAAATAAAGCTATATATGGCTGATGATGACATTATCATCATACCCCCATGCCTAGCTTTTGCTAGTCCTTTAGCAAAATCTTATGAAATGAACTTGAATTCTAGACCATGCTTTTGATGCTCAAAGTCCTGATTTATTCTTCCCTTTAGAAACTAGGCCAGAATGCTAATAGTAGGCCTAGAGGTACTCAAGTACCAACCAAGATGCAAACTTGACCAGCTTTAGCCTTAGTCTGTCGTGAAGGTTTCTAAGGCCCATAAAAACTATCTAAAGGTTTGTTATACCCCGTGCTTAAAGCACCCGTGATCTTAACATGAGAAGTCTAGGTTCAGTTTCCAATGCATTTTTGTAAGAGAGAGATAGAAGAATTTTTTCATTTTTGGAGAGCTTTCTCTCTCATTTTCTTATCTTTATTTCCAGCTTCGGATTGGCTCAAAAACATGATCTATATCGGATTCCTAGTTCCCACCATCAATCCTCGTAGGGTCCCTGGCTTTCGATGCTTCGAGATAGCACCGCCCATGGCAACCCCCAGAATCATGGCTTTTGACACTTCGAGATAGTGCCACCCATGGCATTCTGTAGCTAAATTCAGGCCCTGACGATTGACATTTTTGGATAATCCTGCCCATGGCACCTGATTCAGTAAAAGGTGCTTACATGCCCCCAGTACGATATTTAGATATCCTAGGAGACAAGAACCGAGGAGACGGTATGTTATTGGACATCTTCGAGGGGAATTTCCCGCCTCTTCGCGTCGAGAACTCGTCCAAATCAACTTGTGTCTTAAGCCACTCCTAATCTAGGTAGCTTTTTCAGAATAGAGTAAATGCTTTTGCATGATTTTGATTGATTAAGTGCACTGAACCAAACTTGTGTGTGGATTAGGGTGCTTAAGTTACCGAGTCCCGCAAATTAGAGGTCAGTTAATCAAGTCGAATAATCACTAAGCCTTAGACCTAATACATAATCTTTGCATTTTCCTCAACCTCTTGAGGATTATCCAGATCTTAATGGATACTTGAATTTTTAAGCCTAAAAAAAGCCTAAGAGGCCTAAGATTGGCACTCATACTAATGTCCATGTCTCTCTATCATTTTAGGACTTAATTTTTTCCTTTGATTTGGTTTAGAACTTAAGTAGATTCCATAATCATTTACTAATGACTATCTCTTTTTTGTTTCAAATTGTAACTCCTTTTTGACATTTAAATCACCTCTTTTCCTCCTCAAAAATGATTTGCAATTAATCTGTAAAAATTTTCCTCCCCTTTCCATTTTTTGTTCTCTTTCAAAATTTTTCTTTTGGTTTCTTGAATGTGAATTTTTTTTTTAAGAACCCTTCAAAAACTTGAATTTTTATGTGTTTGCACTTTACCACCCCCCCATGCCTAAGTTTTGCAATGTCCTAATTGCAAATTGAAGGGTATGAAATTAGCTTGGTTCATGAGATCAAATAGGGTCAAAGAGTGGGTGGACAAGTTGGGATGATTATTGTAGATGATTTCAAGCTCTGGTATGAATACCAGAGGTGGGATCGGCTGTTATAAAATTGAACTTAGAAGTGCAGTAGATGTGTAGCTCAAAAGGATAATCAGGAGGGTCTCGGGTTTTTGGAACGATGGGTTGCCTCCTGTTAAGCACTAAATTCAATACCTTCAGCTGAGTAGAAGGTGGTCATGGAGAAGGAGTGGTCAAATCAAAAGAATTTTGTAGAATAAGCACCTTGATCATAGCCTGGTTGGTCCAACTAGGTGCTTGTTCAGATCAACAGGTAGATGATGCAGCCCAAACCAATCCATCTGGTCTGTTGATGGATGCAAATCAGTAGATGTGGTGTCCACCAGATGCTTTGAAGCTTAGAAAGATATGGTAGTGTGAATTGCGGGTTTGGCTGATTCCAATCAGCTTGGTCAGAGTAGGGATCCTCAAATGAAAAAGAGTCTGTGGAGGATGTAGGAACCCTACAAGAGTGATCAGAGAAAGATGGGACATGTTTAGTAGTCTGATTAAAGTCTGAAACCTGATCGAAATGTGGAGAAGAATCATATGCGACCAGATCATTGAGAGGAGAATCATAGTAGAAATTGATTCCGATAGCAAGTCAGGGTTGGGATCGGATTCAAGAAGGTTCTATATGTAGATTTGAAGAGGTGGCTTCCTTGAGAACTATGTATGTTGAGGGCTCCTCTAGAAAGGATTCAAAAGTAGGTTCATCTAAAGAGTCCTCATAATGGCCATCAAAATCAAAGGTAAATGCCTGAAGAGTGCTTATAAGGTCATGGAAATCTGAGTCAAGAAAAGATTCAAACTCTGGATTGCAGACACTCTTGGCACTTATTATTTTCGATTCCTGAAGATCTAAAAGGAATGATTCCATCTCAATGGAACCTGATTTTGAATCAATGATCTCAGGATCAGGGACCTCAGAGCTAGAGTCGAAAAATGGGTCATGGATGCTAAGGTCGTAGATTGGTTCATAATCGTCAGGAAACAAAGCTTCTCCAGAATCTGAGTAGGATTCGAAATCATCGGAGAACTTGCGAAGATCATGTTCTAAACTCGATTCCAGATCAAAGGTTCCACCACAAAAAGGATCAAGATGTGTAGAAGCAACAACCTGACTTAGATCTAATCTAATTTCAGATTTCGAGCTTAAAAAGGGTGTTTCCATTAGGCATAGGCTCAGGTTCTTGGTTCCTAGGGCAGGCCCAATCGATTCCCAACTCTTTCAACTCCTCAATTTCTATATCATAAATTAGCGTGACTTCCGAAAAATCAATTAGTGTCTCTGAGGAGGTTGGAGAGGTGTATTCATCAAATACAGGCTATGAATCGTATTTCAAATTCAAAATTTATATTTCATCACATGGGGCCTCATACTCATCCCAGTTAGGTTAGATCTAGACTCTAATTTAAAGGTAGGCATTGGGTTACTAGGATCTATGCTGGGCTCTACAGGGATGTCAGAATCATTCTCAAGAATCACCTTAACAGGATAAGGCTCAGGATTTACATTCTCAAGAAGTTCTATTTTAAGCTCATTATTACAGGTGTCAAGGAAATCTAAGCTCGATGGACCAGCTTCTTGGTTTCCTAGGGTCGGTTCAGAATCGTGAACACCTGCAATTAGATCCTCCCAACCCATCTCAAGATCAGGAATGTCAATCGTTATGAAATTTGAATATGAATTCATTTGGGTTGTGGGTCCACAACAACTTTGATTGTTGAATCCGGGATTTGGGAAATTACGTTGATCACTAGAATCACTCCAAGATGTTTTATTAATTTCTGACGGGTATTTTTGAGCAATGGATCGATATAACCTATTCAGCAATTCTCACCTTATTTCCTAAAATTTCTGGAGGTCTTCTAGAAATAAAGGATTTCACCAACATTGTAGACAATCGTTGCTATTTAATTTCACCAATTCACTATGTTCTGCTAAAAGATCATCCCAAGTTGAATCATTGTTCATTCGTATCCATATTATCTCCACACGATTTACGATGTGGTCCATTATTTTCTTAAATTTATCCTGAATGTCCCTTTTAAAATATTCCTCATGGTGTCTATAGGCATCATCAATTATTTTGTCTTTGATGGTCATTTGGGACACAGGTATTCTAATCACTTTTCCTAACATGTCAGTTGCATTTTCAAATCAGGTGGTGGAATCAAAATGCAGAATCAAACTCAGTTTAGATTGAAGTTGATCATATCTAAAATAAATTCCTAAGAAGATCTAATGAGGTCTCTTAGGTCAAAAACCTAATGACCTTCTTGTGTTTGTGCTTATAAAAAAGATGAGGGGATGGATATTATATGACCCAATCAAGGCACCCAAAGATTTTGAGATGACTAAGGCAGTTTTGAGGCGGATGATACCTTTGAATCTAAAATTTCGCACACCCGAGAAATACCTGGGTAGCCAGGAAGGGAGAGCCTTACAAAGGCCCCTATACGGTAGAGCATCCCCATGGGTTACAAGGTTTCCCCCACCCGACCTTCCCTGTCACTATGGTTCCAAGTAGACCAGAATGTGCAGACATAAGACCGTAATTCTATCAATTTTAGCCTAATTTGTGCCTTGAATTTCAATTGAGTAGAAATTGATTTGACTTGTGCCCTAATTTGGAGGTTGGTTGGCCTACAATGTAGACCAACTTCACCTGACATGCCCTAAAGATGGCAAAATGAAATCTTGGTCAAGACCCAAAAATTACCCTGAATTGACTCTCGGGTTATTAGCTGCACAATTTTTAAAGTTCAAGTGAAATTGGAGCCTGATTTTTAGGGTTCTTCTTGATTATATTTTTTCAAGCAAGGGTATGGGTAGCACACAAATGTGGGAGGGTCAATTTCCTTTAATTCAGGCAAGTGTGTACTAATACTTCAGAAACCCTAAAGTTGAAACCCTAAGTGGCTCTATTTCAAGTCCAATTTGATCTTAAATTGTTCACCTTGGGCTTCAAACAGGAAGAGTGTTAGCTCAAAGTGATTTAGAAATTAAGCGTAGTCCCTAAAAGGTACAAGCAATCAAGGTAGGGATTTCTAAACAGAGCTGCCTCAAGCTTCAATCAAATATGAAAATTTTTCGCAAATCAGGAAAACTTGCCTTTTAAATGATGATTTACTAAGAAATTAAGGTAGGTGAATCCTAATTTGATTGTTTCCCTTTTATCTTCCCAAGATTAGGGGGTTGATTTAGGGAAGAATAGAAAAGTTACTTGCCGTGGAGTGGTTGAGTTGTGCGGAAGATCATTGAATGATATACCTTGCAAAAACACAAGAAATCAAACAGGGCAAGTTAGCGCTCAGATATAATCAAAAATAGCACAAAGAATAGTGGTGAATTGTGCATTACTCCCTGGCAATGGCGCAAAAATGTTGAGTGGGCAAGATCGGTGTTTTAAAATCGTTGCGTTGCAGTATATTAAAAATCTCTTGTCAACAAATAATATTTATAGCTCGAAAATCTAGAAATGAAGTCCGAGGTCGAACACAGGGAGCAAATAGGAATTCACATGCTAGTCTTCAATTAAAATATAAATGAGCACAGAAATAAGTCAAGAATAATGATATTCAATGAATGCTAATCTGTCACATTAGATGTTCAATGAATAACATAAGTATTTCAAGAGTTAAAGATGACAAAAAGATACCTATAACAGAGGGAAGAAAGATGAGAGAGAGGAGGGCGGAGGGCGATCGGCGTCGGGCGAAGGGCGACAGTGGGGTGGAACCATTCAGGGCTGGAGCAGGAGGAGAATGGAGGACGTGGAGATCGAGGGCTTGGAGGAGAAGGGAGCGGGTCTAGCAGGAGAGGTTCTTTAGGTCGTCTGAAAATGCTCTAAGACGACCCTGGAGGAGGACAAATGGTGACATTCTCTACTTCAGATGCAGACAAAGGGGACATATGGCGGCGATTTGTAAAAGCCCTCTGATCTACTTAGCATGCAGGGGTGAAGGGCATAAGCGCGAGTCATGCCCTAGGAGGATTCTTTTGCAGAAAAAGAGGGTAGTCTCGCACCCTGTCTGGAGGGTTAAGAATGATACCCGACTGCCGCTGCCGCCGATTTTGGGCAGGCACTCAATCGAAGTTGAGATCCCATCATCTGAAGAGATCTCATCTGCAGAGATTATGCTAAGGGGGGCTTTGATTGGTGAGATCATGGCAGGCAAACCGTCGATAGAAAAACTTCAGAACCTGGTATGCTCCTTAGATCTCCTTTCTACAGCTTCGAAGGTAGCCATATTATCCCAATCTCGCTTCTTGGTTTATGGTTTGGGCATGTTGGATGTGGAGCGATTGCGATTTCGTTCAAGCTCTTTTGAAGATTTCATTGTGATTTGGAGAATGGTTTCTCCATTTGATGGGGCTCTTCCTGATCGGCCTCCACAAAGAGTGAGCTCTAGGAGGATTCTTCTCGAGATTTCTAGACTGCCACTACATCTACGATTGAACAAGGTTGTCTCTAAAATGCTTGTAGGTTTTGCATCCATATGTGATGGTTCTGAAATTTTGATTGGAGAGGGGGACATTAGATCTCTACAAATTGAGGTGGATGTCACCAGTGCTGGTTCAATCCCAGATTTGGTCACTATTAGATGTGGGGGCTCTTCTTGGCTAATTCAGCTAGCAGTACTTGGACAGGTGCCTGGGCAGACTGATTGTGGACAGGTTAAGTCGTTTGAGGGAGGACTGATGTCTGGAGCCAACAATGAGGTGAGGAAACAGAATGACAGATGTGGCAGGATGTCTCCCGCTGATGCCCGTGATCCTATAAAGAGGAAGGATTATCACCTGGCCTATGCTGAGGAAGATCAGATGGAAGAGATTGCTACAGCTGATGATGGAAGACTAGCTATGATAATCAAAGATGATGGTTGTCTGGAGGTTGCTGAAAATTCAATGACATATTTAGAGATGAATTGCAATAAAGAGGTGGGTAGGACAGGAAGAGTTCTGGTGCCTAAAGAGCCAGTCTAGTTGCAGCTTTCTATTCCTACTGATCTGAAGTATGGTAGTGGCTCCAATCAGAAAAGAGGTGTGGGTAGATCTCCCTATATGCTGAGAAGGAGAAGGAAGGAGAACTTGCCCCCCATTGAGGAGTAGAATATTGCTAAGTCTATTATGGTCGAATTTGTGGGTTGTATGAACCAAGGGAGGCATTCCAATGAGGAATGAGAGTGTTGACTTGGAATGTGCGTGGGCTGCGCAATAAACAGAGACGGACTTCATTGTGTAGATATCTCTCTGATTGGGAGATTGATTGTGCTCTTATACAAGAGACACACTTGGAGTTGGAGAATGGTCAGGAATGGGATTGTTTTAAGCAATTTGGCCGCAGTGATATTGTGGCTAAGGGTGCCTCTGGAAGGTCTGGCGGATTGGCCTTTTGGTGGAGAAAGTCGTCCATAGCAGTAATTGAAATTATTCGCGATAGATATTTGCTTTCGTGCAGATGTCAATCTCCCCAAGGAGATATGGAATGGTTTATATCATGCATTTATGGTCCTTGTGTGGCTGCAGACAGAGTTGGCTTGTGGGAGGAACTATATGCAATGCATCAGAGAGTGCAAGAGACCCCATGGCTACTAGGGGATGACTTCAACTGCTATCTATTAGGTGATGACAACCCAAATGGGAGAGTGGACAACTCTATGGCAGGATTCCAATTGGCTGTGCAAAATATGGGATTGACCGAATATCCCATCATTGGTGTGGAATTTACTTGGAGGAATGGCAGTGGACAGGTTTCCAAATTGGACATATTTTTTGGCAGTTCTACTTTGTTGGAGAGGTACCAATTATCAGCAGTAATGAGCCTTGATAGGCCTTTCTCTGACCACACTCCACTTGTTTGGGACAGTGGGGTAAATTCAAACATAGGATCATACTTCAAACTCAAGAGATCTTGGTTTAGGGAAGAAGGTTTTCTGCAAATGGTATCTCAGTGGTGGCAAAACAAGGCAGAATAAGGCACTGCTACACAACAACTGGCAGCAAAGCTGTCAGGACTGCGTGAAGTGCTGAAAGAATATGGGTAGGCTGTGAACCTAATCAGAGAATAGAAGCGGAGGGAAGCCTTGGCAGTAAACAAGGAACTAGATCTGAAAGAATGCAGCCAAGCTTTGAACCATCAAGAGCAGCAGCTGAGGCAGTAGATGCAAGTAGCAGTTGGGGATGAAGATCTGAAAATAGAAATGGATTGGCATGAAAAATCCAGACAACTTTAGCTCAAAGATGGTGACGCGAACACGAAAATTTTCCATCTTGCAGCCAGTGCTAGGAGGAGATTCAATCTTATTTCATCTATTAAAGTTGAAGGGAGAACTATTACCTCTATTAGAGAAATCAGAACTGAAGCAAGTAAGTTTTTTAAAGAAACTTCCAAGGCTTCTCCAAGAGGCTCTTGGAGGATGGCATCAATGGACTTCCCATGAATTAATGATGATCAGAGAAACGTGCTTGTCACCCCTATAACTGAACATGAGGTACTAAAAGCTATTAAAGAGTTAAATAATGAAGGTGCTCCTGGTCCGGATGGATTTCAGGTATTTTTCTGTAGAGAGCTATGGAATGTTGTTAAGGTGGATGTCTTAAAGGTTATTCATGAGTTTGAACTGGGCAACTTAGGATTTGAGAAGTTGAACAAATCCTACCTATTTTTGCTTCCAAAGAAATCAAGTGCGGAGAGTTTCTCTGATTACAGACCCATTGCACTATCTAATTCCATCTACCTTATTATTAGTAAGGTTATAGCTAACAGATTGCGGGAGGTTTTAAAAGATTTAATAATGCCTGTTCAGTCAGCTTTTCTTCTTGGGAGATCTTTACAAGAATCCTTCATTGTTGCGTAGGAGATGGTAATGGGTTGGCATAGGAGAAAATCCAAGGCTTTTTTATGGAAAGTCAATTTTTCCAAGGCCTATGATTCAGTTTCCTGGTCATATTTGTGGGAGATTCTTAGAAGAAGGAAGTTTCCACCTCTGCTGATTCAATGGGTGAAGAGATGTATTACGACAGCCTCTTTTTCCCCACTGATAAATGGTAAACCATGTCGTTCCTGGATTCAGCCTCAGTGTGGAGTTAGGCAAGGATGCCCTATTGCTCCTTTGATTTTCAACCTTGCTGTGGATACTTTGGCTAGATTTGCCTGCAAACTGGCAATGGATGGGTTTATAAGGGGGTACTCAATGTCTACTCACAGGGCTCTAGCCCCTATACTTCAATATGCAGATACTATTTTTTTTGTGGAAGGGGGGAAGAGAGAAGCGCAAGCACTTTTACATATGGTAAAAATTTTTGGAGAGATTTCTGGCCTCAGACTGAATGGAAATAAATCCTCCCTGGTCTGCTTTGGGATGAACAGTGTGACACAGAATGACATCTCCACCACTTTGGGAACACCTGTGGTTCCACTGCCTATTAAATATCTGGGTCTGCCTTTGAAATGTTCTAAGATGAAGAAAGCTGATTGGTCATTCCTCTTTGAAAAGGTAGCCACGAAACTGGAGGGCTGGAGCAGTAGATACCTATCAAAAGGGGGGAGGTATATACTACTGAATTCCATCATAACTTCGATTCCAGTATTCTTCTTCTCTGTCTTTAAAGCCCCAAATTCTATCTGGAAAAAGCTAGATGTGATGCGGAAAAGATTCTTTTGGAAAGGGGCCTCTCATCAAGGGGCCTTTTTTCAACCTTTGAAGTGGGAATCAATTTGCAAGCCAAAAAAGATGGGTGGTATGGGTGTTAGATCCCTGAAGGAATTCAATGAAGCTTTACTATTGAAGTGGGCTGTTCGGTTGCTGCAGGGAGAAAAAAAAATCTGGACAGAAATTATTCAGGACAGTTATGGGACTGCCAATGATGAGATTAATCGTCTAAACCCCTGTAAACCCTCCCCTTTTTGGTCTTCTGTGGTACGCGCTCTGAGGGACAATTGGAATCTTTTCAAATCTGTATTAGGTGATGGAAAAAGCTTCAAGTTTTGGCTGGAAAATTGGGTATATGGAGGGATGTTTAAAGATAGGTTCCCTCTTGGTTATGCTGCGGCTTCGGATAAAAATGCTGTGGTATCTGATTATTGGGACGCGGAATCGGAGCAATGGCTATTCAACTATGGTGGGGGGAATAATCATTAAACAAGAACACGTGTAGAGCATGAACGTCTCATGCAAGAACTTGCTGCCTTCAAACCCATGCCCCATGAATATAACACTTATAAATGGGAGGGTAAATTTTCTACTGCGGCTGCTTATGACAGATTGATATTGTCCACCAAGATGGCGGAAGCTGACGAGATGGGGAAGAAGATATGGAAGTTAAAAATTCCACTAAAGATACAAATTTTTTTATGGCTCTGCAGAAGGGATGTCCTGATTACTGGAGATTTGAGGCACAGAAGGATGGGTACCCCCACTCAATTTTGTCATTTATGTGGGATGCATAATGATTCTAGCACTCATATCTTTTCTTCTTGCGCGATCACAGATTATGTATGGAGGAGAGTATGCAATGAGTCCTTACCCACATGGGAGAATTTATGGCGTGGTCTTGTGGATGGGAATAAGCCATGTTTACATATGGTGGCTGTTTTATGGGCTGTATGGAAGGCTAGAAATGAGTGTGTTTTTCAGGAGACCCCAGTGTATGTGGATAATATTGTAAACTTTTGCTGGAGTCTCATACAGCATTGGGGTTCGATCATGTAAATAATTTTTTATTATTATCAATAAAAGCTCTCCTGGTTTGCTATCGGTGATTCGATAGCATTCCTTTCTTTCTCAAAAAAAAAAAAAAAGATACCTAGAACAAGATAATGGTGATTTAGATCACCAATTATTAGCCTAAGCACATGTATATCAATTACTCAATCATGTTAAACAAATGAACAGTGATCAGACGTTTGGCATATGGATCAGACTACCTAAATGTCACCAGCTACAATACTTTTCTTCTGATTTTCTTCTCTTCTCTTCTTTTGCAAGCCTTCTCTTTTCCTCTCAAAGCCTTCCCTTTCTTCTCTAGGGCTTTACTTCCTTCACAGCAAAAGAGGCCAAGCTCCTCAAGCTCTTTTCATAGCTAAGTATTGAGTAGGGGGGACCAACTCAGAGCAAAATCCTCCCCTTCCCCTCTCTCCCTCTTTCTTTCCTTCCTCCTCTCTCAAACCTAGAACATAGTCAGATCCATATATGGGTTAATGGGTAATCGGGTTTGGACCAGGTTCACCGGGCGTGTATGGTGACCGAGGAGTGCATAGTTAGGTGAAGGGGACCTCACCCCTAAGTGTCTTAGGCAAACAACCCTCAGCATAAATTCGATTTATGTCATAGCTGCGCCACCTCCTTCCATGATGTGGGACTAAACCCACGTCCCTTTCCTCAAGCAAACAGTGGCTGCTGGTCTTGTCCAATTGGTGGCTGATGAGTCCATTTTAATGGACTATTGTTACACCTAAGTACTTCACCTCTAACATAATATGTTTTTTAATAATCACATTAGGTCATTAAATAAGTGCATGCATCATTACTTGAGTTTTTATCTATTTTATCGCATTTTATAACTTAGTATGTAAGTTTTGTTGCAGGAATGATATTGGAGAGAACAAGGAGGGGGGTAAATTTCCCCCAACAAATGGCCAACCGCAACATCTCCCCATAATTATCTCATCCTCTGGCCAACCTCAACACTTCCCTCAACAAATGCAAATGGTGTTGGCCATATTTAGAAAAGGATTTTGAAAATCCCTTGGGATGCAAAAGAGAAGAGATATAGAGCGAGAGGCGGAGGGGATTGAGAAGGACATCCATCATAGCACTATGTGCACTGCGAACATCGAAGGCTGCATGCACTGTGCAACCAGCGCACACTGTGCACCAATGCCCCCACAGCCTGCCTCGTGCACCCCCCTCCAACACTTTCACCAAGTGCCCTTGCACACTGACGAGTCGATTCTTCACTTTTAAAGTCGTTTATCACATAAAATGATGCGTCATTTGTAGTTCTATGTGGTGAAAAAATTGACTAATCAACAATTAATATAACTACTCAATTAGAAGCGGGTCGTGTCCATAGGGAGGCAATTGCCTAACTAAACTCATTAATATCAAAAATGAACGTTCACTATTGATTTTGCCAAGAAATCAAGCCAAATCCATCTTTAAATCAAGATAACAATGAGAAGTTATGCTAAAATTGCATTTGTATGAAAGTGGAGGGGTATTCAAGCAAAATAGCCATAATATAATATTAATTAAATAAAATTCCCTCTCTTGCAATGGCAAAGCAATGTAAATTTTAATTCATGTCAAAACAGAGGAAAGTTTCTCTCACTTTGTCACACATGGGAAGGGGAATGGCGGCTGGTGAGGCTCTGAGGGAAGGTCGGCTGGCATGTTGGGAGTTCAATGACGGTGGCGGAGAGGTGGAAGACGGTCGGTGGTGGTTGACGGCATGGCTGAAGTGGCTGGCAGCAGGTTGCTGGAGATGTTGCTGTGGAGGCGCAAGCACACACGTAGGGAGGCACGGCAAACATAGCTGCTGCTGCTGCAGGCCATGCGGGGTAAGGTGCAGGCGAAGCACATCTGCTGTTGCACACTGCAGGCATGGCGGGTGCTGCAGGCGGTGGCACGGCGAAGTGCAGGCGCACGCACGAAGGTGCGCGCAGGCTAGAAGTGGGTGGGCGCGCCTGCAAGTGCGCAGCAGGGGCTTAGGTGCACTGGTTGGATGTGCGGGCGGTGGCTAAGGCGCGAGAGGAGAGGGGCGTGTGATGCTGTGCGCTGTGCGTGCTGCAGGAGGTGCAGCGCACGGTTGGGCAGTGTTGCAGCTGGTGCATATGCGTGCGGATGTGGATGCACTGGAGGATGGAAGTGCAGTGGCACACTTGACAAGGCTGAAGGTGGTTGCGGTGCAGCAGCTGAGAGCTGCGCGTGGAAGTGGCAAAGGTTTTGGGTTTTCTTTTAAGGTGAAGGGAAATAGAGGAAGAAGAAGAAAGAGGAAGAAGGTATGGGGCCAGGCCTCAGACGTTCGGGAAACTTCCCGGATGTCTTAACTGACGGGGGTGGTGAAGATGCAGGGCATGGAGTTGCGACGGCTACGGTGGTGGTTGCTGGTGATGGCGGTGAAGGTGGTGATGTTGATTCTAGTGAGGCACAGTGATGGAAGTGTGGCCATCAGGGACACATGCTCACGGTGTTGGCACGAGTCCACTGGCTTGGCATAGCGAGCTATCACCTCGTCGGCCGACGGTGTGGTGGAGCTCGGCCTTGGAGACCACGATGGTTGAATGGAGTACACGATGGTGGAGTGGGGCGGTGTCTCCCTGGTGCATGGCAGCCTCCCTCTCTTCCTTATCCTCGCCGAGGAGACTAGATCCACTTTTGGCTCTACTCCTTGATTGGGTTCTTCACTGCAGCAGCTGGAGGAAGAAATGCAGCCGTTGCTCATAGAAGAAGAATAAAAATAATAATAAAATATTATGATTATTTATATACAAACCCTCAACTTTTATGTTAACTTAAAATAATGCATGCAATGCACCTAATTGGTTAACTAATTAAATGAATGCAATTTTAAGTTAGTTCTAAATGCATTTAAATATGAATGCAATGCATGAATTATGTAATTAAATCAGAAATATCAATTAATCTATTTACATCCTAATTTATGCTAAATAAATGTTAGAATTAACTTAATGTCTAGGCACTTAAATACTTAAATAGCCCACAAATATGTGATAATCAAATTCCCCCATGCCTAGTTTTTGCTAGTCCCTAGCAAAATCAAGCAAAACCTAGCACTCCAAGTAGACTAGCCAACCCAATCGGTCTTCCTTTAGAAACATATTAAGTTCAGAATTTAGACTTAAGGTTCTCAAGTAGTTGTTAAGTTACAAACTATGTCAGTTAAAGACAAGTTGCAGGCAAAAGTTTCTCTGATTTCTGACTCTACCCTAAGGTTTATTGATCCCTGAGATTAAAGCATCCGTGCATGTGTATTGGTCTGATTTATTTAAGTTAAAGGAAAAATGATTTTTTTTTTGAATAATATATATATATATTATTTTTTTTTGTTTGATTCCTCTAAGTCTAACCTCGGATCTGCTATCAACAAGGTCTGTGTTAGATTCATTGTTCCCATTACCGTACCTCGAAGGGTGCCTAGCTTTCGATGCTTCGAGATAGCACCGCCCATAGCGACCCCAAGAACTCCTGGCAATCGACATTTCGAGATAGTATCGCCCATGGATTTCTAAAGCGAATTCAGGCCTGTGGCAATCGGCACTTCGAGATAGGGCCGCACATGGTACCTGAATAGCACAATGCGCTTACATGCCCCCAGTAGGATGGATATCCTAAGAGACAAGCACCGAGGAGGTAATATGTTATCATCGCATCCTCAAGGTGAGTATATATTCCATCTCTCCTGCGGCGGGAACTCTTCCAATCAAATTGTGTTTTCAAGCCTCTCCTAAGTCAAAACTAAGAGAACCAAATCTCTTTTAAGAAAGGAATTAAGTTGATTACTTACTTACACCATACCAAGTGTGTGAAATTTGGATGCTTGGGTTACAAGGACCCATAAACCAAAAGGTAGAACAAGACTCCAGGTACTACCCTACCTTTTAACTCAAACCCTAGCTTTCCTTCCTCAACCTATTGAGGAATGGTCTGCAACTTAACTCCTACTTAAGTTTTTAAGTCCACAAAGGACCCTAAATGTCTAAAGCTAGTAGCGTATTTAGCTTCTAAAGTTTGACCCTAGAACCAACTTAGTCACACCTAGAGTTCTGATTTGCTTAAGAATGCAGGACCTAGCTAGTTAAGCTCAAAACTTTTTTTTAAATTATTTATTATTATTATTATTATTTTTTTTTTTCAATGCAAATGTATGCAATGCAGAATGCTTTAACTAAATGCATGAATGCACTATGTATAAATGCTATGTATATCCCCAAGTACAATATTACTTGGGTCAGAGATGGGTTGCCGTTCTTTTGTTAGTAGCCGAGTAACCAAAAAACCTGCAAATCAAGTTCAAGGATTGCAGAAATAGTCCCTAAAAATGAGCAAAGTAATGCTGGCCTAGAAAATAGGTAACCTAGAATGTTCACGAGCTGATGATGAATCCCGATAGCAAATGCTTGCCCAACCAAGATGGGAATAAAATCTTCCCAGGTCACCAGAAGAGGTTCTAAATGATAAACTGGCATAACAACCTCCAAAGGGGTAGGGGGAGGATGACAAGGATCCTCCAAAATGAATGGGGAAGGAATGGTGTAGAGATAAACCCCCAGGGCAGTGGACTGACTAAAGAAATCATCAATCCATACCCGATACTCCATTATAGCAAATATTGGTTTGTTAAGCCCCCCAGTCAGAATAAATGTGAGCAAATCTCTAAGGCAAGGATCGTCTAGGGTGTCCAAGTTTCAAGGTTGCGGGATGGCCATAAGATCTAGGTTGGGTTTAATCAGCTCGGTGTCTATCCCTAACACTCTTTCCAAATCCTCAATTGCACCCCTAGCATTCCTTGCACCATCACATGTATCTTCCTGCACTTCATCAGGAGTCACAATTTCGCCTTCAGATATAAGCAAATCAGAGGGTGACTTTGAATCAAATGAAGGCAGGTTGGAAGCAACAGATCTGGGGATTATCCTATCAATGTCATCCCTGGGTCCTTGTTCTTTACTCAAATCTTCCCCGGAGTCTAGATGTGAATCCACATAAATCTTAGAGGTTGCTTCCAAATTTTCCATCATTTCATAATGAGGAGAAATATCATCAATGGGTGTGCTAAGGAAACCTAATTTGGTCAAATTTGTGACATCCTCAGGGGCTAACTCTTCAAATAAGACATAATCACCCTTAGTGTCACTCCAAATCTTGAATGTAGGTTCCTCATATAATTCGTCTTTCTCCTCATCATATGATTCATCATATACTTGAAGTCTAGAATCATTTAATATCTCAGCAGATCCCCTAGGGTACTCTATCTGAGGTAACTAGTTTATACTGGTAACATCGAACTCCTCAGATAGGCCAATTTCTTTAGGGTTAGGTTCCCTAAGGGTGGGCTTGAGTTCCATCTCATGATCAGAAGGGATGGTAGGACTAACAACTTGACTTTGACCCACTTCATCAAATGTCACAAAAATACTATCATCTGGGTCAAGGTCTTCCAATGGTACCATCATTCCCTTCTTTTGACTCCAATATAATTCAGGTGGATACTCAACCTTATCATCATCTTCCTCAGGTTGCCACCTTTCTTCATCCAATGCATAGCTACTTTCATATGTATCTTCCTCCCATTTAAGGCATGGATCTCTCAAGGAAGTGTCATCTACTGGGGAGGTTTCAAAATCGAACCTCAAAAAGTAGCTATTCTCCCTTACATAATCCCCAAAATTTCCCTCCAACTTAAAGTGTAGTTCTCCCATGGGAGATGCATCTATTGTAGAGGGGTGTACGTCATCCTCAATGGGGTAGATTGGGTGGCTAATTTCATCTCTTTCTTGTTGGCCTACTCTCGAAGATTCTCTTAACAATTCAATCATTTTGTTTTGCATTTTATGTATTTTCATCTTCAAGGAGGAGAGGTCATTTCTATCATGAGAGAAGTCAGGCTCAAGCTTATAGTACCCAAGAGTCTCTATCCAACCATTATAATTATTTAGGGAGGGTGGGTTGGGTATTTCTATGGTGTATGGGATATTGGACAAAGCAAATCCCGCTCCTAGGTTCTGCTCACTGATTTGGGGCTTAACCAGGTCAATACTCCTATAATAGGAGTAAAACAGATCCCAATGATTGTCATTATGTCCATCAAAGGATGGACCATCTCGGTGTATGGGATCGAAGAGTGCAGAGTGGGGCTGAGGATGTGGGCAAGATGTGAAACAATGAAAATCAATGTGGTCCATTCTAACTCACACCTCAATTAGAATTCCCCAAGCAAAACACAATTCAAAAAAGACTTTTTATGTCTTTCCCAATTTAGGCTTTTGATTTTAAGTCAGATTGTAGGTGACAATACAATTTGTTCAATTAATTTACGTGCTTATTGTCGACCTACGGCTTGCCTAAGAAGACCTAGTTGGAGCTTAGGTGTTCTTCCATAAATCTCAAATGGTAGAGCAACTCCAAAGATGGAAGATCGAGGGATGCAAGTAGGCCTAAGCCTTCCTTTGAAGCTGTGCTTTCACGGTGCTTCTCAACTACCCCCAAAAATCCGTGACAGGGTATCCCCCTCTTTGGAGTTACAAAACCTTTGATCTCAAGTTCTAAACACTTCAGAATCCAAAGAGAGGAGGGCTTTTGTCCTAGTATTTCCAAACCTAAGGAGTGTCTAAAAGCAAGCCGTGGTGCAAGAGATATAAGTGTGCATACACCACAAAAGGTTTTGAATTTTGAATCGCACGCCAAGTTTGAAAATCAAATCCTTGGTTTTTAAAATGTCCCTCCTTTAATTAGTCCTTTTTCAGAAAATATGTGCCCACTTGTTAGATTTATTCAATATAGATTAGGTGGTCTTCGAATTAAGTCCAAATGCAATGCGTGATCAAGAATAGGATGCAATGCATACCTTGCTTCCAGCAATCGACGATGCAAGAATGCACGCAATGCAGAGAAATAAATCTAGAGGCTGCTTATACAGACCTAAATGGTTTGTCCTAGGGACAGGCAGCTTATAGTAGGTAGCTCATTTTTTTTTTATTTTTTTATTTAGCTACTTATGCACAAGAAAATAATGGGTAAACAATCCACAAAATAAATTAAAAACCTAAATCTAAAGAAAAGAGGGAATAGACTCCCAAAAACTACCCAACACGGGCCTAAAACAAAATCGAGGAACAAACTCCTAAAAATATACCCCAGAACAAGGGTCTCAAACCAAATGTGTAATGAAAAATTAATTATAAAGTCTTAATCCTACTCTAATCAAATTAGAGACTAAATGTATAGAGATGATCGTCGCTGATGGCGAAAATACATGGTTTGTTAATTAGTTAATTTAGTGTCGTTGCAACTCGTAAATCCGCGTTCGCTTTTAAATTTATATCCTAGATAGGGGAAATATCTAAGGTCGTCCAAGGAGGCAATATGTTTGCAAAATTAATTCTCTTGCTTGGAATATAAATCTCAACTTTCTTTGTGGTCTTTTTCAATATATCATTTTTATGTTTTTTAAATGAAGGCAACATGCGAAATTGTAGCGGGAAAGTAACTACACTTCAACTCAATATACTACTTCTAAAGTGGCAAGTAGAGCCTCTCCCTAAGCTCACTCTAGGCAAGTGGAGGCCTAGAATAATTAGGGAGAGGGAGTGAAGAATGCTAAAAACAAAGCAATAAAAAAATGCAAATAAAGAAATTGCAAAGAAGGCAACTAGATTAATAAAAAAGTGTTTTACAAAAAAGTCTAGTAGATGAATGCTTCTACTACTAGAAAAATTGCAATAAATAAAAGCAAACACAAATCCTCTAGATAGATGGTGAAGAAGAGGGCTTCTTTCTCCAAGCTTGGTAGCTCCCAAGCTTGAAAAGAGTCCTCCAACTCCTTCCTTGCTATGCTCCGCCAAGGTGATGTCCTCCAAAGCAAGCCCTAAGGGGACGCGCCCTAAGCTTCTCTCCAAGGGTGGACGTCCACCCTAGGTCCTTCTCGTTTGCCTTGCCATCCTCCTTGAAGTAGAAAAGTCCTCCTCCTTGGCGTGGCCCAAGTTGAGGAGAGTGGGGAGAAGAAGGCACCAAAAGGGTTGGTGATGTGCCCCATTAATCTTCTTCTCTACTCCTTCTTCTTGGCCGTAGGTGTAGGTGGGTAGAGGTAGAAAAATACACTAATGGAGGATGCTCTCAAATGGTGGTAGTTGGTGGGTTTTTATAGAGTAGAAAGGGGGCTAAGGTGACTCTTGGAATGGAGGGCTAAGATGGAGAGATGGAGGTGGTTGGGGATCCTATGGCTAAGGACAATTGGCGCCAACCTAAGGGACACCTAGGGGGTGGTTAGGGTTGGTGGCACCCCTTGATGTTGGCGCCAAAATGGCTTCTATAAGGGGGTCTTAGGTGGTGTCAAGAAGGGTTCTAGAAGGAGGGGTAGGTGGGTGGGTAGGATGGGTTGTAGGGCTAGGTGTATGGTGGATGTGGGGGTGGATGTTGGCACCGAAAAAAGGTGGGTAGTTAGGTTAGGTTTTGGCGCCAAAATTGGCACCTTTTGGTGGTAATGATGGGGTGAAGAGGTGGCTAGGAGGTGGCACCAACTTGAGTAGGATAGCTAGCTTAGGTAGGGCTTAAGTTGGTGGAGTTAGCTAGGGTTGAATTGAAGGTGGTGGATGGCCAAGGAGCTGGTTGCTAGCTAAGCTAAGCTAGATATGGAGTAGAGGAGGAGGTATTGGAGCTAGGGTTTGAAGAGAGGAGCTGAGGAGGAGAAGTCTAGAGCTGGAACTGGAGCTGGTAGCTGCTGAAGAGGCTGGCATGGAGCTACTCTAACTGGCTTAGCTTGCTAGTTCTTTGCTAGCTGCTAAGCCAAGCTAAAGTGAGCTGGCTTCTACCATAATGAGCTGAGGTGAGCTGGGTCTGGTGCTCCCGGGGAGGATCAAGCTGGTTGAGGCAGTTAAGGTAGCTTAGCTCAACTGAGTTGAGCTAAGCTGAATCCCCGGGAGTTGGACTTGAGCTTCCTGAGCTGAGATGAGTTCTTCTTCAGCTGGCAAGAGTTGAGTGGAGCTGGATGTAGCTGCATCTGAGCTGTGGTGAACTCCAGTCAACTCAGCTGAGCTAGCTAGAGCCCCTGTGGACTTGTGGGAGCTAAAATGAGCTAGACTCAACTAAGTTGAGCTGGATCTGAGATGAACTTGAGCTAAGGTGAGCTAAGATGAACTCTCTTGAGATGCCATTCAGCTGAGATTAGATGAATGGAGCTGCGATGAGCTAACCCTAGTTCAAGTGAGCTAGGTTCCAGTTGTGGTGAGCTGGATCATGCTGAGTTCCAGCTAGTTTGAACTCCTTCTTCACCAATTGCCCTCTTGAGTGCTAGGGTTTTAGGGATCTGTATATCTGTTCATCCCTAACACTCACAAAAACACATTAAAATAACAAAAGAAAATGCAATGCATGCCTAACCTAGTGAATGCCTAAATGCATCCCAAAAACCCATTTGCGGAGTAAAATCCTAAGAGCTAGGTTTGTTTTAAAGCAAAAGAATGATGATAAACTGGAGTTTATCACACCCTCATGCTTATCTTTTGCTAGTCTCTTAGCAAAACTTCAAACTTTTTGGAAAATAGAATTTTTGGGAAATCTAATTTTTTCGACTTTTGGGGAGAAAAAAGATTAAGGGACCTTGGTAGATCAAAACACAGGAGGTACGAGATTTGTTAGAGATAAACATCAGGATTTGTTTTTGGATCCAACCATTAGATAGAACAGGATTAATATATCCTCCAGAAAATTCACAAATTAACCCCTTGTTAATTCAGATGACTTGAAATTTTGTTTTTAGGATTTTTCTAGCTCGTGAATCTGATTCTCAACTTGCAAAATCCTTTAAAACCTTGTGTCTGTGCTTGTGAAAAGCCAGCATTTATAACGGCGTGTTAATTTATTTATTATTACTTCCTTTTTTTTCTTTCTTCTCTCCCCCATGCTTATTTTTAGCTTAGTCTTACAACAGATGTGTCAGGATCATCATTCCCGTTACCATTCCTTGAGGGGGCTCTGGCGCCAGTACATCGGGATAGCACTGTCCATGACACCACCTAGGAGCTCACAACCCCAAAACACGATGCGGTGTAAAGGGGCGCTCCAAGCAAACTCAAGCTCTTGCTCCGACACTATAGATAGAGCACCGTCCAAGACACTTGAGCTGCTAAAATGCACTTTAATGCTCCATCTAAAGATATGAAATATAGATATGGAGCAGCGCCGAGGTAACATGTTGACATCGCATCCTCAAAGGAGGCATTTTCCTCCTTCTCAGCGGTGGGAACTCAAACCAATGATCTGCTTCAGACTTTTACTAAATCCAAACAAGGGAGTTTTTCAAATTTTTAGTTGTTTTCTAAATGTTGGCTTGTGTGTGAAATTTGACACAAGAAGTTTCTTAAGACATGCAAGTTTTTGAATCAGAAACTAGGTCAAATACTTTCCGTATTACAAAATAGGATCAAGTCACCTGAACTATCATGAGTTCAGGTGGAATTTTAGAGAAGAATATCTGATCTAGTCTAAAATAGACCCTAAAATTCTAATGATCAGATCTGCATCCTCATCCCTAGTTTGTTAAAGATTAAATCCCACTATACCAAAAGTGAGTTTTTCAAACTTAGTCCCAATTTCAACATTTTTTTTTCTCAAAAAGCTTTTCATCATTTTTATTTTATTTATTTTATTTTTATTTATTTATTTATTTATTTATTTTTGGTTATGCAAGCAAGAAATAAATTAAAGAAAAATGCATGTTTTTAGGTTTTGAACATCCTAAATCGATCGTCAAAATTTGAAAACACCCTACCATGCTTAAGATATGCCATGTCTCATGCATTAGGAGGGAAAAAGGATCACCTTAGTGAAGAACGGTCGGGTTTAGGATGGTCAAAACCTGGAAAAAGAAGAAAAAAGGAAAGCAGGAAAAAATGATGGGTTACCTCCCATCCAGTGCTATCTTTTACGCCATTCAGCCGGGTGTGAAGGTATGCACGGAAGACGAAAAATCATTTAAATAGTTGGACACTTGGATGCTCGCAAAAAAGGTGTCTTCTTCTAGATCCCTAGAAAATTGATTAGAAGCAATATTGGGATCAAAGTTGGATGGAAAATGATAAGTGTAGCCCGAGTCTGGCCATGGTTTTAAATCAGGTTGGATGCCAAACTCGGGCGGGGTTGGTGGCAGGTCTGTAAGAAAGGAGTTGGGGAAGGGATGGTGAGGATTGGGTGAAGTTAGTGTGGAGAAATTAGGTGCGTTAGAAGTGGGTGGGTTAGGGTGCTTAGTGGGTGCATCAGGAATAGAATTGGGGTCAAGACAAGTCTCCAGATCACAGATTTCGCTGACCACTAATTCGGAATCAGAGTCCTCAAAAAAATTATGGTCGGTAAGGGTATCTATTAACATTGTCTCCTCCACCATATTGGAAATTTCCGTATCTGAGTCCTCAAAAAAGTTATCATCATGGAATCTCCTGGAGGATTTGAAAATATCTAAAGTGATAGTTTGGACTACACAAGTGATATCCATTTTGCTTGTGTGGCAATTGATATTTGCCTTTGCAGTGGCCAGAAAGGGCATCCAAGGATTATTGGAGAGTCTAGTAATGATTCAGGTACCTCAATGTCAAGAACCAGAAAGTCTGTAGGGAAGACATAATTCTAGACCTTGACCAAAACATCCTCAACAATCCCACGAGGTTTGATTATAGATCGGTCGGCTAATTGCAGGGTAACCTCGACGGGTTTTAATTCACCGATCTGAAATTCTTCAAATAAACTCGTGGGAATAATATTAACTGAGGCACCAAGATCAAGGAGGGCACGATTAAAGGTAGTGTCATCAATAATTACAGAAATTAAAGGTGCCCCCGGATCTTTCATCTTAGGAGCCAACTTACTCTGTATGACAAAGCTTACTGTCTACGAAAGTTGCACTTGTCCTAGGTTTTTGGCCTACCTTTTAGGAGTACAAATGTCCTTCAAAAATTTGGCATAGGCAGGTTTATATTTGATGGCATCTAGGAGAGGAATATTGATATGAACTTGCCCAAATAGATCCATGAGTTCTTCTGTAGTGGGCTTAGATTTCTTTTTTTTGGTGGTGGTGGGTTGGAGTGCTTGTGGGAAAGGGATAGGAATCGTGTCTTGAGATTGTCATGTTTATTTTTCTTCCTGATGGGGAGGTGGGGAGTCAATTTGCATAGGTATCTCACCAGGTTTGAGTGAAGGCCAGGGATCAGTGGTGATTTTTCCACTCCTCAAAGTAACTGCATGTGCAGTCGGATTGTTATTTGGAGGAGGTGGGGGGGCCTGTGGTTGCGGAAACCTGGGAGGCTGCTGAGGTGGTGGATTAGGAGGAGGCTGATTCGGATAGTGTGGAGTTCTACTCGGATAATGGTTCCCTTGGTGAGTAGGGTTGGGCATGGGTTGGGACGGAAGGTGTCCGACAGGTCTTTGCGTGGGAGTAACCCCAACCTAATTGTTCAGATTTGTGATGGTGCAGGTTACTTCCGTCATTTTTGTTTGCATTTCCTGCAGGGTTCGCATCAACTGGGCATTGATGTCTTGTTAGGATGGCCCAGGATGGAAGGTTGGATTCGACCCATACCCCTTAAAATGATCTATTTGGGAAGGAACCTGATTATTCCAGGAGTAGTTCGGGTAATTTTTCCAATTGGAAGAATTTTTAAAGGGCTCCTGGATGGCAGAAATATTGTGAGTGGGGTTATGATCTGGATAGTTGTAATTCCCCAGTGAATCATGGGCAACCTCAGAATATTGGTAATAATCAGCAGGAGTAGTGTTGAGTTTGTGCAAATTTTCTCTTCGTGGAAAGTTAGGTTGGGTTAGATGTGGATTATGCGGAGCTTGGGTTGATGTGGCTAGTCTTTCCTCAATTTTCTTTTGATTAATATGCATCTGGTAGAGTTTTTGAGCGATCATTTGAAGATCGTCTTGGATGACAGGGATAGATGGAGTGCCTACTTCATGAACACTGAACTGTGTGTTTTGAGTTTCGCAAAATGTGTTCATGGAAGCTTGATTAAATGAGTTTTTGCTCATTTCTTCAAAAAGGTCATAGGCACTTTCAGCATCTAATGATAGTGAAAATGGTTGTTGTTGTAAATGTTTGTTGGTAATAATTGTTGATTATGTCGTTGTAGTATAGGGTGTATAATATAACATTAAGGATGTCGTATAGTGGTGAGTATGGGTGAGTTCCAGTCATTACAACCATTATTATCATTTGCTTATTTATCTAATTTTTACTGGTTTTGTTCCAGGTCGTTCACTGGGAGGCAATTTATTGAATTTAATTCGGTCACTCTTTGATTATCTCAAAATTGTCTTCTTATTCAAAAAAGAAACTTTACATTTTATTAAAGAATGAATGAATGTGTGTTTTATTTACCTAATTACTAAGAAATGCTTGCAAAAATACTAACTATGAACAAGCATCAAACAATCTATTATTATACTCTAAACTATGTATTTACAAGTTATCCTATTAGTACTATCATAATAGTATATAATACATTAGAATGCAATGGTGTAGAAATTTAACTTATTAGTCTGTTATGTATAGTAACATATACAGCAGTTTCAGTGACAGATATAAGCGTCGCTAAATCTCAGAAAACACTATATACAACCTAAAGAGGCAAAACTGAGATCTTTAGCGATGTTTATAGTGTCACTTTATTCTGTTAGTAATTATATAGATTTACTTATACGTATGTATACTACTTATTCTTTTTCTTTGTTTCTCTTTCTTTCTTCATTAAGTCTCTGTTCTTTGTATTCTTAACTCCTGTTCTTCTTGTGTTCATATTTCTGTTTTCTTCTAAGTATTCATCTTCTTCTTTCTCTTTTTATTACTCTTGTTCTTTTCTCTGTTGTTCTTGTACTCTTTTCTTTTTTTTCTCTCGTGTTAACTCTTTGTTCTTCTCTTTGTTAACTCTTCTGTCTTAGCATATTTCAGAGGCTGCGGTGGGGAGGGGATTAGGCTAATATCATTAGTTTAAAACGTGTTTAGTTTGCGGGCACGCTTTTCGAGGGATACACAGCACCCTAAGGGTGGGACCAGACTTCTACTAAGCGTGCCCTAATCTCAGATTAGGTGGCTTAATTATGTCTTTAATCTCAGCGCCAGGCCTCAGCCCAACGCCATATGCTCGCACACGCTCGGGCCCCCGGCCACACACACACGTCACATATTTATCGCAAATCAGACAGAGTACTCAGACCAGAGCTCAATGGGTAATCGGGTCATATGTTCAAAGGCAGTGCTCCGGGCGCCCGGCGCCCGTGACGACTGGCCTATCAGTAACACAAATTATATTTATGTGGCTGCGCTTGACTTGCAGCACACGATGTGGTGCTATTCCAGCGCCACATCGTGCGCTGGAAATCAGGCGCAGCTGCGTCTGTTCGTGCTTTTGGCCCTTGATTTGGGGGCCATAAATTATTAAATAAAATAAAATAAAATATGGTTAATAAAGTATTTACATAATACTACATAATTGATTAATTAATTTTGAATTTTAAATATGTTTATTATACAAATAAATTCGCTAAACTAGGCTGATTGTACAGGTTGATTTAGGTGATTAAATAGTTAATTACTTATAAAATAGTTAGTAAATGGTCTAATTGACCTTATACAGATTTAATTTACATACTTAAGTATTTTATACATATTTTTATTGTATATTTACGAATTTATTTCTATTTTATTTAAGTTAAACTAGCTGTTCTGGGTGTTTTAAATAAAACTAAGTTACAGTAAGCTATACTAGGTATAATTGTACTTTAACTAACTTAAATTACTTACTATATATGTTAACCTAAGTCTATAGATTTATTTACTTAATTATAGCTCTAAATTATTAATTTAGCTAATTTATTCTATAATATAGCTACTAAATATGTAAATATGAATCTGTATATATACATATACATAAATCAGTAAATACATACATAATAGTTCAGTATTTATACATATATTTACATAGATTACATATGTATATAGATTTATGTACAAGTTTATACAGTATTTACAGTATATCTATGTATGTCTACGTACATAATCAGGCTGTATATTATAGTTATAATAGTATGGATATGTATATTTACAGTGTGAAATTAAGTATGTATAATTAGGTTTTAGTAGGAATTTAGGGAATGAGGGTTAATTAAGTTTTTATTTCATTTTAAACAGCAGCTAAGCTACTGTCAGAGAAGATGGAGAGGGAAGAGAATGTGCTGTTCAGGGTGTTTTAGCAGTGTCAGTGGCTTAAGCCACTGTCAAATGGGCTAACTGCTGCTGCAGTTAGTCCATTTGAAGAGGGGGAAAGTATTCACAGATGAGAGGAGAATTTAGAGAAGAGGGGAATGTAGCTGCAATTTGCAGCATTTTACTGTATAACTGGGAATAAGAGAAAATTCAGAACAAACTAAAAATTAAAGAGTTGAAATCCAAATCTGATAAGGGTATAAATCTCACGAAAATCACATAAGAATTCAGTTCAAATACCCACAAGGAAAAGCCCTTATCAAAAGCATCATTTCAGATCAAAACACAAATGGCATTGAGTTAGTCTTCCTAATGCCATAGACAGCATGAAGGAAGACTTAACTCAATCAATTAAAACCAAAAACATACAATCCCAGTTTCTTGCAACCTTAAGGAGTATGGAAAACTCCTTAGGTTAGAGAATCACCATACAAAAATAATTATCAAACAGGTGGTGTATGGCAGTTCTGAAATGACAAATCAGAAAAAGAATGCATTAAAGGAATTTATAAAAGCTTGCGAATGCATTCAGATCAAGGCAGAAGCAAATTCATGAAAGGCTCTTCTGATTTGTTCTCTGTCACCAGAGAACTTCTCAGAATCCTTGCCCTCAAGGAAAACCAAAATCCCTTCAATTTGTCAGATCTGTCAAGACATTTCAGAAAGCAAAATCTCTTCAAAACCCATGTTAAAGTGAATCTGACAAACTGAGGCAATCAATCTAAAATAAAAGGGGCTTTTGTGAACACAAATGGGGTGAGTGAGAAGCCCCAAATGGTGCTTGTGACGCCAATTTCAGATCTGAGGCAGTACACCATCAGATCTGGAATTGGGTCCGGATGTGTGGGTGATTGGTGAAAAATTCGTCGTTAAAAGGAAAAAAAAGCAAGAATCAGAATCTGGATGATGGGAAAAACAAAACATGAAGAGGGAGGTAAATTGAATAGTGAACAGATGATTCTTCCCCTCTGATTTGGACTGATCAGAGGAGGTGAGGGAGGGGATCTAATACTAATTCTACTCCTAAGACTAATCTAACTACAGCTAACATTAAACACTAACAATTAAAACTAAATCTATTCTAAACTACTGCAAACTAAATCTAACACTACTTGTGCAGAATTAAAAACTAAACTAAAAGGAAGAATGGGACCTATGGGTCCTTAGCCGGCGGAGGGAAGAGTCTGCTAGTGAGACTCCAGGGTCGTCCTCAGGTGCTACGAGGTCCTTAGCGACGAGGAGGGTCGAGAGCAGGCGATGATTCCACAGCCGGTGGCTGTGAAATCAGGGTCTAGGTGAGGAGGAGAGACTGGAGTGGAAGAATTGATCGCTAAGAGATGTAGGAGGGAGCGATCCCCTGCGCGCGACACCACTGAGGTGCTTAAATAGCAGCTCAGTGACTGAGATCACCGCAAGGGTGAGGTTAATCAGAATCAGGCCGGCGGTGAGGATGAGATGGGTAGAGCGCGCGGCGAGTCAAGAGAGAAATCTGACCGTCAGGTGAGATCTGGGAAGAGAGGTGAACGCACGCACCGAATCGCGCGAAGGTTCCATTTGAATCCAGCCGCAGATCGAGATCAAAAGTGCGATGGACGGTCGAGAATGGCTGTGTTCTTCGCGCGCTACAGTGCGCGTGAAGAACTCAGCTTCTCGTTGAAATAAAGGGGAAATTTGCAGACGGACCCTTAGAAGAAGGGGTAGAACATTTGCATGCAGGCCCATAAGCGAGAAGAATAGCAGCTGGAAGGGCCCTGCAGTCTTACAAAAGGGTCCCTGCGGCTTGCAAATAGGTCCAAAAAGGAGTTTTGAAGGGTAGAAATGTAATGCATGAAGGACCTAATTGTAATCTATTTATTTCTAAGCCTAAATGATGTCCAATTGCTTTCAAATTTTTACATGTGCTTAATTGAACATTTACGACATTGATTTTACTTCTGATTTGGCTTTTCAAACTTGTTTATGTGTTCAATTTATGCATGGATCATCATTTATTCTTTTATTTTAAGAGTATCTCACTTTTGTGACCTAATTATGAAGTTTTAACACACGTTAAAAGTTTTAGGTCTTTTCTTTAATTCCCACACTTAACCCTTTTTATATGTTAATTTGATATTGTTTTGCTTAGTGTCTAGCTTAATTTCAGCCTTTTAGCCATGATGAGTAGCCACTCATCATACCCCCATGCTTACGTTTTGCTAGTCCCTTAGCAAACAATCTATTGAAGTGTAAGGAAATTTAAGTATCAACAAGGTAAGTGTGTAGAGATATCTTTTTCTTCTTTCAAAAATTTTTAAGTGTTTATGATGATGATCTTTAAGCTGAAACATTTTCCAATACCAACTGTGTTTTTGGACATTGTGAGAACCTGGTTACTGAGGATAACCTACCAGAACTCGAGGCTTAAATGACATAGACCATCTCTCAACCAACAAGGATTCTTGATATTTAAACCTTAAGTCGAATTCCAGGGCTCAGGGGGTTTTTACAGAGACTCAGAATGCTATGAAGTTATGGCTGTGCTTTGTGATAAGTCAGGACTAACCAGGTGAATTCTAAGGCTCAATCCCGGGGTTTCACTTCTTTTTAAGTCTAGGTTGGTCCTAACTTCAGCTCATGTTTTCGGATGACTCTCAAAAATTGATGGTATTCAATCACAACCCTTATTGTATTTGTGGCTCAGAGAAGATTTTTTTTTTTTTGGATAAACAGGGTATTGTTTTGAACCCTGAAAACATTTTTGGTGGAAGAGTAGTTTTTCAAACTTTTTGGAGACATACTTGACCCCTTTTTTTTTTTTTTTTTTTTTTTTTTTTTTTTTTTTGAACAGTATGTCTCCGAAACTTATTTGGTAGAGCGCACTGTATTTGGTGGGTGGATTTCTTTTGTGGAAAGAGCTTGTCCTAGACACAAAACTAAAGATTAGGACAAAGAGTCTACCTGCACGCACAGGTAAGGACTCCACCTTCCCTAATGAACACAAGGGTTGAGGCTTAGGTTCAAGTGGTCTTTCCTGACACTGTGTAGTGTAAGCCAAGGTTACCTAGACTCCTAAGTCAAAGCAAACCAACGAATCCTGTACTGGTGACTCAGGTACAAGAATATCCTAAAGTTAGGAGAGACTGTGGTCTATCTTGTCAAGGCTCGAAGTGTATTAAGCCTAAGCTTGTACCAAGCTTCTATGGCCCGGCAGGTCAAACCAGTAACGGTTGAATGTCCATAGACACTTATTCTATTATTTTTTTATTTTAGCTATAAGATCACTTATCATTTCTTTCTTTTTCTTTTTCTTTCTCTCCCTCCCCTCTTGAAATGAATGTCCTCCTTTGATAATGAAGTACATGTCCCTTATTGTATTTTTAGAATTTTTCTGATTTGTTATTTTTGTATTTTTAGCTTTGTAATTTTTTTCAAAAAAAATTTTTCAAATTTTTTTTTTTTTTGAAGTATATAATTTTTTGATAATACTATATGTACTATAGTTGTGTCTACAATTGCATTTTGGTTTAAATGGTTTACCATTTACACCCCCCCATGCTTAAATGTTTCAATGTCCTCATTGAATGAAAGGGTGGATGCAAATGCATGCTCTGCTTTTCACTATCCTAGACTGGGTGATGGAAGAAAGTCGGAATGAGGAGATACAATCTCTGTGCGGACGATTTTAAGTCTGATCTAGGATCAGAGTGAACAGTCGGGCTAGGAAGTGAAATGCATGACATGTGTGTCAATGAATGTATGCTCAGAATGCAAGGGTAGACACTATATGCAAATAAAGGCAAGAGTAAGAAAGGTGTAAAACAGCTATATACAAGGGTAGGTGTTTGCTAAGTTTAACGCCGTCAGCTAGGCGAAAACTTAGTTTGGTATCTCAAAATGTAGGAGCGAAATGGTGGAATTGACAAGTCTGAGATCATGCGGCTCAATGAAAGGTTTCAGTCTTTGTCCATTAACAATAAAGGGTTCAGATTTGTCAAGTTCAGTGATCTCAACGGCTCCATTATCAAATAATCTCAAGATCATGTTGATTCAGTGTTATGCACTGGTTGTGAAATGTCATGTGTTTGGTCTTGCAGTGCTGGTCTAGGTTGGACATACCTTTGAGCAGGTATGTTCCTAGGGTTGGGTTGTGCTTGGGATGGGAGTGAATGTGGTTGACGGGACTCCGTCAAGTGTGATAGCTGGGCTCTCATCTCAGCTAAGGCCGCGTCCTGTCTCTGCTGCATAGCAATATTCTGTTGTTGCATATCAGCAAGAGCTTTCATGATAGACCCCAACTGGCCATCTCGTGTAGGCCCAGATTGAGAGTATTGGGTGGGCCTGGGTTGGGGTTGCTGGTAGGTACGCGGTGGATATCCGTGTGATTGTGGAGGTGGTGCTCGGATCGGGTTGTGCAATGGTGGTGCAGAAGGTTGTTGAAAAGGAGGTCTTTGTGAATTTCCCGACCACGAGAAATTTGGATGATTACGCCATCCAGGGTTATAGGTTTGTGTGAAAGGATCATTGTGAATGGCATGAAGCTCCTCCGAAGCTCCAGAAGGTGCAGGGAAGTCAGTGAAGGGAGGAACAAAGGTTCCTCCAACCGGTGAAGGATATGGAAATGGAAAATCCGGTAATGCAGTTTGTGTCACAGAAAGGTTATTCACAGTTTCCCTCCCTGTGGGAAACTGAGAAGAAGTGTTTTGTGCTGGTGACTGAGAAGAAGAAGATGGGTGTTTTGAGAGAAATTTCCATACTTCATCTACTTTCTTCTCGATTAAGCCCACTTTATCCAGTTGACTAGCCACTATCTCTAAGTCTTTGCTACTAGATTGGGCTTCATGTACCCCCGTGTGTGAGTGGGAATGTGAGGACTTTCTATTAAACACGCTCATTGAAGCATTGTTAATAGAGTTTTCGGCCATGCCTTCAAAGAGCTCAAAGGCTGAGTCCTCGTCCCGACACAGGAAATTGCCTCCACAAGCGGCATCTACAAAATTCCGTGTGTCATTATGGAGCCCATGGTAGAAGATCTGAACCTGTTGCCAGCGTGGGACACCATGGTGGGGACATTTTCTCAAAAGCTCATGGAATCTCTCCCAAGCCTCGTGCATAGGTTCTCCTAAATTCTGGGTGAAGGTGGTGATGGCACGCCTTAAGGCATTAGTGCGGCCTACAGGAAAGTACTTCTTTAAGAACTCGTGTTCTAAAGAAGCCTAGGAATCTATAGGTGTAGTCCGTGCAAGTGTTCTAAACCAAAAGGCTGCCTTATCTTTTAATGAAAAGGAGAACATTTTCATCAAAAGCATGTGCTGATCATGTCCTTGCGGACCCAAAGTTTGGGCAAGATTCTTCAGCTCCTCTAAATGCTGAAAAGGGTCCTCAGAAGCAAGTCCATGGAAGTGAGGAATGAGTGCTATAATGTTCGGCTTCAGTTCAGCAGCACGACCCCCATTGGGATAACGTACCACAGGCATTGGTTGGGCAACTGCGGGATTATAATAATCTCGTAGTTGAGGTCTACGGGGTTGGGGTGGTGCCTGAGGATTTCTAGGTTGAAGTGGTTGTGGTTGGGGGTTAGCTAATAGATTTACAGCTTGAGCAAGCTGTTGCACCTGTTGGGTTAAGGTATTCATTTGTAGTTGTGTATCGAAAAGGTGCTGAAGATGAGGCATAGGTCCTCTCTCCGGGGGTGGATTAGGATGATTAGGATAAGGTGGAGGTTGGAACCTAGGGATAGGTGGTTGCTGTGGTAGAGGATGTGCAACTAAGTCTGGAGGAAGTTCTTCAAAATCCTCAAAGTGTGAAGAATCAAGATCATCCTCTTGGCGAGGGGGATTGTGGAAAGTATTTTGAGACTCAGGAGGTAAGGGATTAGAAGTGGAAGGCAAAGAAGATGATGCAGTAGCTTGGGTAGCAGTACCCAAGGGGAGTACAAGTTCTGGGTTTTGGGATCTCCTACCTTCCATTGAGTTGGTTTTTTTTTTTTTTTTTTTTTTTTTGAAATCCTGTTTACTCTAATTCGATCCAACTCAATGGAAAAAAATTTTTAATGTTCACAGTAAAACAGAAGAATCCCAATAAAATCTCAATTCAAGAAGACCAATCAATCGAGATGAATCGGAGAAAATTTTTCCTAGAGGCTGCTACGCAAAGTATGTTATACGCAAACAATTGTTTCAAGCAATTGTACGTATCCTAAGATAAACCTAGCGAAGTGCAGACCTCTAGAATCCACTGGGAATCTGGATTAGACTGAGCGTGCGGATCCAGATCCTGTGGTTGCAGAAAGATGAGGTAGAAACCCGTGTATTGTGGCCTTAAGTGATCGTGCTGTGTGCACGATAACATTCAACACAAGGCGATTAAAATCTCAAACATGGTTTCACCCAATTTTGCTATCTCCTTTTTGATTTAATTGAAGTGATTAAAATATGTTTTCTATGCTGCTCGTTTCACTTTTTACTAAATTCAGAACAAGTAGTGGTCTTCTTTAATTTTAAGTCAAATGCAAATATGGCAGGAGTTAGAGTTAGGTAAGAAATGCGTACCTGGCTCCAGCAATCTTCTAATGCAGATTTGACTTGAATTAAAATCTAGCAGGAATGAAATGCAATCCTAAAAATGGATGCCTGAGGTTATGCTGCTGCTAGATAAGTATGAGGTCTTTTCGATTTTTTTTCTGAAAAATTTTATATGCAATTCAAAAGTAAGGAAAGAAATTAAGAAGATAAAGAAATAAAGTCCAGATAGTCCAGAATTATTACAAAAATTGTGTGAGAACAAGCTCTCACAACTTATGACTAACAATTGCTCCTAATCAATAAACCTAAAACTATCTATACTAAAACTAATACTAAAATCCTACAGCGACTTCGAGGTAAAACTCCACCAGGAAGACGGATCTGGAGCGCAGCGACTCCACCAGGGAGACGACACTCCTCCTCAAGTGCTGTGGAAAAAACAAATGATTAGTAAAAGAATAAAGGAATGTATACACAATTAATTCAATGGAAAATAAAAGCAATTATAATGAATGAATGAAGAATTTCTATATACAAAAGAATGAAAAGAAAATTTTGGTGCAAAGAGCGTTGCCTCCCCGGCAACGGCGCCAAAATAATGGTGTTGAAAATGGTTGTTGTTGTAAATGTTTGTTGGTAATAATTGTTGATTATGTCGTTGTAGTATAGGGTGTATAATATAACATTAAGGATGTCGTATAGTGGTGAGTATGGGTGAGTTCCAGTCATTACAACCATTATTATCATTTGCTTATTTATCTAATTTTTACTGGTTTTGTTCCAGGTCGTTCACTAGGAGGCAATTTATTGAATTTAATTCGGTCACTCTTTGATTATCTCAAAATTGTCTTCTTATTCAAAAAAGAAACTTTACATTTTATTAAAGAATGAATGAATGTGTGTTTTATTTACCTAATTACTAAGAAATGCTTGCAAAAATACTAACTATGAACAAGCATCAAACAATCTATTATTATACTCTAAACTATGTATTTACAAGTTATCCTATTAGTACTATCATAATAGTATATAATACATTAGAATGCAATGGTGTAGAAATTTAACTTATTAGTCTGTTATGTATAGTAACATATACAGCAGTTTCAGTGACAGATATAAGCGTCGCTAAATCTCAGAAAACACTATATACAACCTAAAGAGGCAAAACTGAGATCTTTAGCGACGTTTATAGTGTCACTTTATTCTGTTAGTAATTATATAGATTTACTTATACGTATGTATACTACTTATTCTTTTTCTTTGTTTCTCTTTCTTTCTTCATTAAGTCTCTGTTCTTTGTATTCTTAACTCCTGTTCTTCTTGTGTTCATATTTCTGTTTTCTTCTAAGTATTCATCTTCTTCTTTCTCTTTTTATTACTCTTGTTCTTTTCTCTGTTGTTCTTGTACTCTTTTCTTTTTTTTCTCTCGTGTTAACTCTTTGTTCTTCTCTTTGTTAACTCTTCTGTCTTAGCATATTTCAGAGGCTGCGGTGGGGAGGGGATTAGGCTAATATCATTAGTTTAAAACGTGTTTAGTTTGCGGGCACGCTTTTCGAGGGATACACAGCACCCTAAGGGTGGGACCAGACCTCTACTAAGCGCGCCCTAATCTCAGATTAGGTGGCTTAATTATGTCTTTAATCTCAGCGCCAGGCCTCAGCCCAACGCCATATGCTCGCACACGCTCGGGCCCCCGGCCACACACACACGTCACATATTTATCGCAAATCAGACAGAGTACTCAGACCAGAGCTCAATGGGTAATCGGGTCATATGTTCAAAGGCAGTGCTCCGGGCGCCCGGCGCCCGTGACGACTGGCCTATCAGTAACACAAATTATATTTATGTGGCTGCGCTTGACTTGCAGCACACGATGTGGTGCTATTCCAGCGCCACATCGTGCGCTGGAAATTAGGCGCAGCTGCGTCTGTTCGTGCTTTTGGCCCTTGATTTGGGGGCCATAAATTATTAAATAAAATAAAATAAAATATGGTTAATAAAGTATTTACATAATACTACATAATTGATTAATTAATTTTGAATTTTAAATATGTTTACTATACAAATAAATTCGTTAAACTAGGCTGATTGTACAGGTTGATTTAGGTGATTAAATAGTTAATTACTTATAAAATAGTTAGTAAATGGTCTAATTGACCTTATACAGATTTAATTTACATACTTAAGTATTTTATACATATTTTTATTGTATATTTACGAATTTATTTCTATTTTATTTAAGTTAAACTAGCTGTTCTGGGTGTTTTAAATAAAACTAAGTTACAGTAAGCTATACTAGGTATAATTGTACTTTAACTAACTTAAATTACTTACTATATATGTTAACCTAAGTCTATAGATTTATTTACTTAATTATAGCTCTAAATTATTAATTTAGCTAATTTATTCTATAATATAGCTACTAAATATGTAAATATGAATCTGTATATATACATATACATAAATCAGTAAATACATACATAATAGTTCAGTATTTATACATATATTTACATAGATTACATATGTATATAGATTTATGTACAAGTTTATACAGTATTTACAGTATATCTATGTATGTCTACGTACATAATCAGGCTGTATATTATAGTTATAATAGTATGGATATGTATATTTACAGTGTGAAATTAAGTATGTATAATTAGGTTTTAGTAGGAATTTAGGGAATGAGGGTTAATTAAGTTTTTATTTCATTTTAAACAGCAGCTAAGCTACTGTCAGAGAAGATGGAGAGGGAAGAGAATGTGCTGTTCAGGGTGTTTTAGCAGTGTCAGTGGCTTAAGCCACTGTCAAATGGGCTAACTGCTGCTGCAGTTAGTCCATTTGAAGAGGGGGAAAGTATTCACAGATGAGAGGAGAATTTAGAGAAGAGGGGAATGTAGCTGCAATTTGCAGCATTTTACTGTATAACTGGGAATAAGAGAAAATTCAGAACAAACTAAAAATTAAAGAGTTGAAATCCAAATCTGATAAGGGTATAAATCTCACGAAAATCACATAAGAATTCAGTTCAAATACCCACAAGGAAAAGCCCTTATCAAAAGCATCATTTCAGATCAAAACACAAATGGCATTGAGTTAGTCTTCCTAATGCCATAGACAGCATGAAGGAAGACTTAACTCAATCAATTAAAACCAAAAACATACAATCCCAGTTTCTTGCAACCTTAAGGAGTATGGAAAACTCCTTAGGTTAGAGAATCACCATACAAAAATAATTATCAAACAGGTGGTGTATGGCAGTTCTGAAATGACAAATCAGAAAAAGAATGCATTAAAGGAATTTATAAAAGCTAGCGAATGCATTCAGATCAAGGCAGAAGCAAATTCATGAAAGGCTCTTCTGATTTGTTCTCTGTCACCAGAGAACTTCTCAGAATCCTTGCCCTCAAGGAAAACCAAAATCCCTTCAATTTGTCAGATCTGTCAAGACATTTCAGAAAGCAAAATCTCTTCAAAACCCATGTTAAAGTGAATCTGACAAACTGAGGCAATCAATCTAAAATAAAAGGGGCTTTTGTGAACACAAATGGGGTGAGTGAGAAGCCCCAAATGGTGCTTGTGATGCCAATTTCAGATCTGAGGCAGTACACCATCAGATCTGGAATTGGGTCCGGATGTGTGGGTGATTGGTGAAAAATTCGTCGTTAAAAGGAAAAAAAAACAAGAATCAGAATCTGGATGATGGGAAAAACAAAACATGAAGAGGGAGGTAAATTGAATAGTGAACAGATGATTCTTCCCCTCTGATCTGGACTGATCAGAGGAGGTGAGGGAGGGGATCTAATACTAATTCTACTCCTAAGACTAATCTAACTACAGCTAACATTAAACACTAACAATTAAAACTAAATCTATTCTAAACTACTGCAAACTAAATTTAACACTACTTGTGCAGAATTAAAAACTAAACTAAAAGGAAGAATGGGACCTATGGGTCCTTAGCCGGTGGCTAAGGAGGAAGAAAGGAGGAGGATGACTCCAGCGGAGGGAAGAGTCTGCTAGTGAGACTCCAGGGTCGTCCTCAGGTGCTACGAGGTCCTTAGCGACGAGGAGGGTCGAGAGCAGGCGATGATTCCACAGCCGGTGGCTGTGAAATCAGGGTCTAGGTGAGGAGGAGAGACTGGAGTGGAAGAATTGATCGCTAAGAGATGTAGGAGGGAGCGATCCCCTGCGCGCGACACCACTGAGGTGCTTAAATAGCAGCTCAGTGACTGAGATCACCGCAAGGGTGAGGTTAATCAGAATCAGGCCGACGGTGAGGATGAGATGGGTAGAGCGCGCGGCGAGTCAAGAGAGAAATCTGACCGTCAGGTGAGATCTGGGAAGAGAGGTGAACGCACGCACCGAATCGCGCGAAGGTTCCATTTGAATCCAGCCGCAGATCGAGATCAAAAGTGCGATGGACGGTCGAGAATGGCTGTGTTCTTCGCGCGCTACAGTGCGCGTGAAGAACTCAGCTTCTCGTTGAAATAAAGGGGAAATTTGCAGACGGACCCTTAGAAGAAGGGGTAGAACATTTGCATGCAGGCCCATAAGCGAGAAGAATAGCAGCTGGAAGGGCCCTGCAGTCTTACAAAAGGGTCCCTGCGGCTTGCAAATAGGTCCAAAAAGGAGTTTTGAAGGGTAGAAATGTAATGCATGAAGGACCTAATTGTAATCTATTTATTTCTAAGCCTAAATGATGTCCAATTGCTTTCAAATTTTTACATGTGCTTAATTGAACATTTACGACATTGATTTTACTTCTGATTTGGCTTTTCAAACTTGTTTATGTGTTCAATTTATGCATGGATCATCATTTATTCTTTTATTTTAAGAGTATCTCACTTTTGTGACCTAATTATGAAGTTTTAACACACGTTAAAAGTTTTAGGTCTTTTCTTTAATTCCCACACTTAACCCTTTTTATATGTTAATTTGATATTGTTTTGCTTAGTGTCTAGCTTAATTTCAACCTTTTAGCCATGATGAGTAGCCACTCATCAGCATCTTTATTTAAGAAATTGCAGCCACACGAGGCATCGACAAAATGTCAGATTTGATCTTCTAATCCATGATAGAAGATTTGCACGAGCTGTCATAAAGGAATCTCGTGGTGCTGGCAACTTCTTAAGAGATCTTGAAATCTTTCCCAAGAATCATGGAAAGTCTTACTAGATTTTTGGTGAGAGGTCGTAATAGATCTTCGCAAGGAATTGGTATGACCTATGGGAAAGAATTTCTTGAGGAAGGTGCTCTTGAGCTGAGGCCAAGTTGTGATGGGTCAGCCAATGGTCCTGAACCAATAAGCGACCTTATCTTTAAGAGATAATGGAAAAAGCCGCATTAGCCATATGTCTTCTTGAACATTTTGGGAACGGGTTGTCTGTGCAAGAAGAGTCAGCTCTTCAAGGTGGATGAAAGGGTCTTCCCTAGGAAGGCCATGAAAGTGTTTAATTAGGTTCAGAACTGTAGGCTTGATCTCAAAGTCCCCCTCTGGTATGACCACCCCTGGTCGTTCCTCATAATAAGATGGATCATAGAAATCTTTTAGAGGGATAACAGGCTGTTGACGGGGTGGTGGGTTTGGCCTTTGGTTAGCTAGGTTTTGGATGTTCCTAGTCAATGTTTGTTGATTGGAATTTAATTTATCAATCTGTTCAGCCATTAATTTTAAAAGATCAGGTAGGGGGTCTTGATGTTGTGTTTGGGGCAACTCAAGATTAGGGAGCTCCAAGTGTGGGAAGTTAAAGGTGGGTGGGTTTTGGGTGGAAGGGTTAGAATTAGGGTTAGTGGTGGGGTTAGAGGTAAGGTTAGAGGTGGAAGTGGAAGGGTCAGTGGACCTATTTTGTTGAATTTCCATTTTTTTGGAAGAAGACAGAAAAAGTGGTCTTTTTGCACGGGGGGTGAAATCAAATGGTCCTTCCAAGTGTGGATTTTGAGACCATCACCCGTGCATAAAATGGAAGAATTGGAGGGGAGGAGAAGAGAAAGAGATGAGAGAAAGTGTGCAAATCAAACAAACAAAGCTAGACTTTACTTAAGTGTGACTCCCTAAAAATAAACCTAAGACTTGGTCTATGTAGGAAATAAGTAATCAATAGTGAATACTCGTTCTGTCAACAAATCTAGCCAACTTGCTTAAGGGGAGGTTTGGGCCCAAACGTTTCCCAGGGAAAACCCCAGGTGCTTGTACAAACCAACACCTGGTCGTTTGACATGGCCCCTCAGCCTGAACACCAAATATAGATGACAAAATTGGTACTAACTAAAGAAAACTTAAGACCTAGATAGCAAGGCTAAGTTGATGAAGCCTTAGGGGTCAAGTTGCTATGGATTTTAGTTAGGTCTAGGATACTATAGTGCATATGGAATGTGGAGGGCGTTTATTGGGTTGTTGCCCTATTATTTCAATTTTTTTGTGTGTGTGCAAGAATTGGAAAGTGGTTCCAATCAAAAAAATAAGTTGTCACACAATTTCTTGTATTTTTGTCTTTTAGGATTTGATTTAATTAAATGTGTTTTAGGATTTTTCTTTTTAAATTTTCAAACAAGTTTGAAACTCCACAATCAAAGGAAAAACAAGTTGTATTAGTGATGGTTAATTCCCTTTAATGTGAGTCTCTAAAAAGAAAGAAAGAGACCCCAAGCCAATTATCCCTAAGACAGAAAATTACTACCAATGAATTAATTTTTGGCTTTCTATATTAAGTAGTGGTCCAAACAAGTAAAAAACACCACTACTTTGAATAAAATCAAACAAGGATTCCATGAAATATTTTTGTAAGATTTTAAAAATTTGTTTGATAATTATTTTGAATTTTTAATTGTACTGGTGTCAAAGTCTAGAAATGATACCTGTGGGTATTTTGGACTTTTCAGTATTACCATCAACCTCATAAAATTTTTGTGATTTTATGTGATGTGTAAAATTTTACAAGGATTCCACAAGCTAAATTTCATAAAAATCGGATGAGTATAAAAATTCTAAAAATTCGTGGACAATAGCAAAATAGGAAGATTAGAGGGTGTGACCCCTCCACAGTCCATGAATTTTTAAAAATTAAATAAAAATCCAATTTATCTGTAATTTGGAAAAAGTGTTCCAAACTCAATTTGGAATTACTGTGTGAAATTTTATGATTTTATGAGGTCTGTGGTGTTAGGAATCGATTTTCTAAGTCCGGATAGAAATCTGGACCCGAAAAATAGAACACCAATACTTGCAATGGAGTGGTGTTAAAGAAGCATTCAAGTAAACAATGGATTTTAAATTGCACCACTCCACTTAATCAAGTTGTTTAGGGTCCTGAAAGCCAAGCTTAGTGTATTTGGGTAGTTTTTAATAAATTATGTGACCAGAAAGAGGAACCTACCTGAATTTCGTGGGAAGAAAAGGAACTTTGAGCTCTCACTTCCAGATTCCCGCTTTCTTCCTGCAATAGTTCCTGCACACATGAAAGAGAAGAGAAGGGGATGAGATCTACTTAAAGCAAGAGGACAAATAATAGCAAAGCCGTGCCTCCCCGGCAATGGCGCCAAAAAGTGATGGAGAAAATACGCGGTTTGTTAATTAGGTAATTTAGTGTCGTTGCAACGCGTAAATCTGCTTTCACTTTCAAATTTATATCCTAGATAGGGGAAGTATCTAGGGTCATCGAAGGAGGCAATATGTTTGCAAAATTAATTCTCTTGCTTGGAATATAAATCTCAACTTTCTTTGTGGTCTTTTTCAATATATCATTTTTATGTTTTTGAAATTAAGGCAACATGCGAAACTGTAGCGGGAAAGTGACTACACTTCAACTCAATATACTACTTCTAAAGTGGCAAGTAGAGCCTCTCCCTAAGCTCACTCTAGGCAAGTGGAGGCCTAGAATAATTAGGGAGAGGGAGTGAAGAATGCTAAAAACAAAGCAATAAAAAAATGCAAATAAAGAAATTGTAAAGAAGGCAACTATATTAATGAAAAATTATTTTTACAAAACAGTCTAGTAGATGAATGCTTCTACTACTAGAAAAATTGCAATGAATAAAAGCAAACACAAATCCTCTAGATAGATGGTGAAGAAGAGGGCTTCTTGCTCCAAGCATGGTAGCTCCCAAGCTTGAAAAGAGTCCTCCAACTCCTTCCTTGCTATGCTTCGCCAAGGTGATGTCCTCCAAAGCAAGCCCTAAGGGGGCGTGCCCTAAGCTTCTCTCCAAGGGTGGACGTCCACCCTAGGTCCTTCTCCTTTGCCTTGCCGTCCTCCTTGAAGTAGAAAAGTCCTCCTCCTTGGTGTGGCCCAAGTTGAGGAGAGTGGGGAGAAGGCACCGAAAGGGCTGGTGATGTGCCCCTTTAATCTTCTTCTCTACTCCGTCTTCTTGGTCGTAGGTGTAGGTGGGTATAGGTAGAAAAATACACTAATGGTGGATGCTCTCAAATGGTGGTAGGTGGTGGGTTTTTATAGAGTAGAAAGGGGGCTAAGGTGACTCTTGGAATGGAGGGCTAAGATGGAGAGATGGAGGTGGTTGGGGATCCTATGGCTAAGGACAATTGGCACCAACCTAAGGGACACCTAGGGGGTGGTTAGGGTTGGTGTCACCCCTTGATGTTGGTGCCAAAATAGCTTCTAGAAGGGGGTCTTAGGTGGCGCAAAGAAGGGTTCTAGAAGGAGGGGTAGGTGGGTGGGTAGGATGGGTTGTAGGGTTAGGTGTATGGTGGATGTGAGGGTGGATGTTGGTGCCAAAAAAAGGTGGGTAGTTTGGGTTAGGTTTTGGCGCCAAAATTGGTGTCTTTTGGTGGTGATGATGGGGTGAAGAGGTGGCTAGGAGGTGGTGCCAACTTGAGTAGGATAGCTAGCTTAGGTAGGGCTTAAGTTGGTGGAGCTAGCTAGGGTTGAATTGAAGGTGGTGGATGGCCAAGGAGCTAGTTGCTAGCTAAGCTAAGCTAGGCTAAGCTAGCTTAGCTAGCTATGGAGTAGTGGAGGAGGTATTAGAGCTAGGGTTTGAAGAGAGGAGTTGAGGAGGAGAAGTCTGGAGCTGGAACTGGAGCTAGTAGCTGCTGAAGAGGCTGGCATGATGCTACTCTAGCTGGCTTAGCTTGCTAGTTCTTTGCTAGCTGCTAAGCCAAGCTAACGTGAGCTGGCTTCTACCATAATGAGCTGAGGTGAGCTGGGTCTGGTGCTCCCAGGGAGGATCAAGCTGGTTGAGGCAGTCAAGGTAGATTAGCTCAACTGAGTTGAGCTAAGCTGAATCCCCGGGAGCTGGACTTGAGCTTCCTGAGCTGAGATGAGTTCTTCTTCAGCTGGCTGGAGTTGAGTGGAGCAGGATGTAGCTGCATCTGAGCTATGGTGAACTCCAGTCAACTCAGTTGTGCTAGCTAGAGCTCCCTGTGGACTTGTGGGAGCTAAAATGAGCTAGACTCAACTAAGTTGAGTTGGATCTGAGCTGAACTTGAGCTATGGTGAGCTAAGATGAACTCTCTTGAGCTGCCATTCAGCTGAGATTAGCTGAATGGAGCTAGGATGAGCTAACCCTAGTTCAAGTGAGCTAGGTTCCTGCTGTGGTGAGCTAGATCAAGTAGAGTTCCAGCTAGTTTGAACTCCTTCTTCACCAATTGCCCTCTTGAGTGCTAGGGTTTTAGGGATCTGTATATCTATTCATCCCTAACACTCACAAAAACACATTAAAATAACAAAAGAAAATGCAATGCATGCCTAACCTAGTGAATGCCTAAATGCTGCACAAAATCCTGTTTGCGGAGTAAAATCATAAGAGCTAGGTTTGTTTTAATACATAAGAATGATGATAAACTGGCATTTATCAGTCACGTCCTCGTCCTTCCCCTCCCTTGCAAGGTAGCTCGATCAATTTCTCCTCTGGCGACGTTAAGGGTCGCCTCTCACGATGGCTGGTGTGATTGCGAGTCATAGAATATGTGTCACAGATTGTTGCACTCGCCTTAGAAAAAAAATTCAAAGTTAAATATGATTCAAAATTTAAACAAATGTGAACGAATGAATGAATGAATGAATGAGATTTAATTAAGCCTGTTGCCTCCTCGGCAACAGTGCCATTTGACGAGTCGATTCTTCGCTTTCAAAGTCGTTTGTCACATAAAATGACGCGTCGTTTATAGTTCTATGTGGTGGAAAAATCGACTAATCAACAATTAATATAACCACTCAATTAGGAGTGGGTCATGTCCACAGGGAGGCAATTGCCTAATTAAACTTGTTAATATCAAAAATGAATGTTCACTATTGATTTTGTTAAGAAATCAAGCCAAATCCTTCTTTAAATCAAGATAACAATGAGAAGTTATGCTGAAATTGCATTTGTATGAAAGTGGAGGGATATTCAAGCAAAATAGCCACAATATAATATTAATTAAATAAAATTCCCTCTCTTGCAATGGCAAAGCAATGTAAATTTTAATTCATGTCAAAACAGAGGAAGGTTGCTCTCACTTTGTCGCTCATGGGAACGGGAATGGTGGCTGGCGAGGCTCTGAGGGAAGGTCGGCCGGCACGTTGGGAGTTCAATGACGGTGGCAGTGAGGTGGAAGACGGTCGGTGGTGGCCGGCGGCATGGCTGAAGTGGCCGGCAGTGGGCTGCTGGAGATGTTGCTGTGGAGGTGCACGCACACACGCAGGGAGGCACGGCAAACGTAGCTGCTACTGCTGTAGGCCATGTGGGGTGAGGTGCAGGCAGAGCGCATCTGCTGCTGCACGCTGCAGGCCCGACGGGTGCAGCAGGCAGTGGCGCGGTGAAGTGCAGGCACACGCACAGAGGTGCGCGCATGCTGGAAGTGGGTGCGTGCATCTGCGGGTGCACGGTAGGGGCTTAGGCACACTGGCTGGATGTGCGGGCGGCGGCTGAGGTGCGGGAGGAGAGGGGCGTGCGATGCTGTGCGCTATGTGTGCTGCAGGAGGTGCAGCACATGGTTGGGCGGCGCTGCAACTGGTGCATGTGCATGCAGATGTGGATGCACTGGAGGATGGAAGTGCGGTGGCACACTTGACAGGGCTGAAGGTGGCTATGGTGCAGCAGCTGAGAGCTATGCGTGGAAGTGGTGAGGTTTTTGGGTTTGTTTTTAAGGTGAAGGGAAACAAAGGAAGAAGAAGAAAGAAGATATGGGGCCAAGCTTCAGACGTCTGGGAAACTTCCCAGACGTCTTAACTGACGGGGGAGGTGAAGATGTAGGTCATGGAGTTGCGGTGGCTACGGTGGTGGTTGCTGGTGATGGAGGTGAAGGTGGTGATGTTGATTCTGGTGAGGCACGGTGATGGAAATGTGACCATCAGGGACACACGCTCACAGTGCTGGCATAATTCCACTGGCTTGGAGCGGTGAGCTGTCACCTCGCCGACCCACGGTGTGGTGGAGCTCGGCCTTGGAGACCACGGTGGTGGAATGGAGTACACGGTGGAGTGGGGCGGTGTCTCCCTGGTGCATGGCAGCCTCCCTCTCTTCCTTATCCTCGTCGAGGAGACCAAATCCACTTTTGGCGCTACTCCTTGATTGGGTTCTTCATTGCGGCAACTGGAGGAAGAAATGCAGCTGTTGCTCATAGAAGAAGAATAAAAATAATAATAAAATATTATGGTTATTTATATACAAACCCTCAACTTTTATGTTAACTTAAAATAATACATGCAATGCACCTAATTGGTTAACTAATTAAATGAATGCAATTCTAAGTTAATTCTAAATGCATTTAAATATGAATGCAATGCATGAATTATGTAATTAAATCAGAAATATCAATTAATCTATTTACATCCTAATTTATGCTAAATAAATGTTAGAATTAACTTAATGTCTAGGCACTTAAATACTTAAATAGCCAACCAATATGGGCTAATCACGCACCCCCTTGCGCATCCTGCAGGCGCCGCACCCACCTCTGCTCTACCGCCAGGCGCCTGCAGGCATTGCACCCTCCAGTGCTCTTGCACACGCAGTGGCCTTGCGCAGCCACCAGCGCTCCTAGTAGCATCAGAGCCTTCCCCCACCGCAGGCAACAATCGCCCGCACCAGCACTGCCTGCAGCCCCCTCCAGCACCTTCGCATGCCCACACCGCACCTTTCCAGCCTGCACCACACCGCACCATTGCCTTCCACCGCAAGCGCCCACGACAACACCCTCTATAGGCGCAGGTCCACCATGCACTTGTACCCTCTGCAGGTGCACGCCTCCCTGCAGATGCCACAGCACTCTCCAGCACCCCCTCTAGCGCTCTCACCGCGCCAACCTTCAGCAGCACCAGCACTCACATTGCCCTGCATCCAGCGCCCTCGCGCACTCATAGGCGTTGCCCCCACGCAAGCGCCCAAGCCAGCAGCCGCCCGCAGGTGACCACAGAAGCCACAACTCTCTCGTGCGCCCTCACCAGCACCCTTGGGCGCCCCCTCCAGCGCCCTTGCACGCGCACGCGGTAGCAACAGCGGCGACAGCCCCTTGCAGCAAGCTCAACTGGCATCAAGCTCTTCGACTAACCGCCACATGCCACTTCCGGCCGTGCTTCCCCCGCCATCTCGTTCACCTCTCTCCCGAGCACCGTCGGCAGGCCTTGGACGGCCGGCCAGCAAGCTTCCACTCATGCAAAGAGGAGAGAGGAAATTTCCTTTATTTTTGGTGAAATTAAAAATTACCATTTGTGCCATTGCCAAAAACCCTATTGCAATATTTAGTTGATTATTATATTTGAGTGAAATTGCATGCATGCCCTTACATGTTATAGTATTTCTTTCATGCACTTAACTTTTAAATGGTGATGTGATAAATGCATAAGATCTCATCCATACACTCACATGACCTAAAAGAGAAAGCCCCATGTTTTGAAATACAACTATGTTACATGCCATTACAAGTTATTTCATGAAAGGAAAATTACATCCATATCCCTGCATTTCTAAATAATTACGTGTTCCTTCATTTCGCCTTGTTTCACATCAGATTTGAACATGGATTGCACACGTGATTGAATAAGTACAAAGAAGAAAAAAAATATTTTGTGAACTTATTAATCTGTTCCTCCCTACGGATACGACATCCTTTTCGTGGTTTAAAATTCATATCTATGTTAATCTTTGATTGAGAGATTTCCACCACATTAATTACAACGACATATCCTTCTTTTGCTATTATAAATAAGCAAAACTCTCTCCGTCAAATTGGTGCCGTTGCTAGGGAGGCAACAGATGCAATAGATTCACATTATTATTTTTTAATATTCTTAGTTACACAATTATCTGATCATTTTTTTTATTGTGCAAGGAATCTGATGAGGCGATGAGGCACAACAGAGTAGCGACATCAATCACGAGCTAAGCCACATGAGGAAAAGACGTAGGAGACCTGGATCCCAATTTCACAATGGATTCTCCGTCGTCACAAAATTTACTTCCGTCTTTTTGCCCTTGTAGTAATTGGGGCTAAATTTTTGGGGGTCTATCTCACATTCTTTCGCTATTAGGGTTTACATTTTTTTGCATGCATGATTCTAATTTCTGCTTGCTTGCCTTTAAAACCAACAAAAGAAAATATTGAGCTACCTGTTTAGAAGTTGCATGCCCTTAGGTGCACGCATTTAAGGGTGATTGAGTGGCACATTAGATCTTATTATTGCATTGCAAGCATATTAGCATGAAGATTGCTGGAGACAGGTACACCTTTTTAACTTTTGCATCCAGCTCCTATTCAAGCATTTGCATTCAAATTAAAATTCAAGACCACCAAGTTGTTTGAATTTACTAATTCAGTGGTCACATAACTAAAAGTGGGACTGATAATCAAATTCAACCCTAAAATCAATTCACATTTGATCTGATTCTAAGGGACTTGTCTGCAATTTCAAAAGAAATTACAAAGATTTGTTGTGTGTTGCACACTTCTGACACTGAGCATGCACATTAGGCACCGCACTAAGGCTCGATCCCTTAAGGCTATAGGCACCGATCTCTTTATCGGTGCAAACCCTCCTATTGACCAAGTGTGGTGGTGGTGATACTATCTTTTGACCAAGTGTTTTGATACTTCACTGAGGGGGACACCCCTTAAAGGAACAAAAGGGTAGTTAAGGGGCACCGCATACTCATTGCCTCAAAGGAAGGGTTCGCCCTACTTGCATCACTTTGTTCGTCCTTGGAGTAACTTCTCACTTGATCACCTGGGAATATCATCCAAGCAAAGTATAGGTCTTAGGGCACTCGAAGGTTGAATTAAGGCATGTAATTGCAGTGGAAAACTTGTTTGGCCATTTATATCAACTAATTCGACCTCCGCAACAAAGAAGGTTAAGATTTCAAGTCAACACCCCTCTTATACCACTTACGTGGGAATGGAGGGATAAACCTTGACCTTTTGACTTATCTTTAGAGTGGAGGTTTCACTTAATAAGAACCTGAATTGTGTTTGATATTGTATGCTTGGTAGACGCTCTCTTGAGGGTAGTCTAGTGTTTGATCCTGAGCCCGAAAGAATTCTTAGGAGAGCTCACCTAGGAGAGAAAAGAGAAGGAATGGCTGATCAAGGAGCAAATCAACAAAGGACCCTAAGGGACTATTTTATTCCAACTAACCAACCCGCACAAGCACTAAGACGAGTGGCAGGAGATAATCCATATGAGATCAAGAGTAGTACCATATCTTTATTGCCCTCCTTTTATGGTACTACTAGGGAGGACCCCTACCGGCATTTGGAGGAATTCACCGAGGTCTGTTCCACGGTGAAGCTCCAGGGCTTTACTGATGAAGCCCTGATGAGGACTCTATTTCCTTTCTCCCTAAAGGATAAGGCCAAGCATTGGTATCATACCCTCGGTGCAAGGGTAAATGATTAGGCCACCCTTAAGGGAGAATTTTTGAAAAAGTATTTTCCTTTGAGTAAAACCAGCCATTACAGAAGAGAGATTATGGGTTTTACTCAACAGGAAGGGGAGCAATTTCATGAAACTTGGGAGCGCTTTAATGACCTTCTTAGGTTATGCCTCCACCATCAGGTGCCAAGATGGTAGTTAGTCGAAAGGTTTTATAATGGATTATCTGGAAGGCATAGGCAAACCATCGATGCAGCCTGTGCAGGAACCTTCATGATCAGAACTGAGGATGAAGCCTGGGCATTGTTTGAAACATTAAGCGACAACTCCATACATTTGTCCTCTGCCTATCAAGAAAGAAAACCATTAATCTTGCAGAGGAAGATAGAGGCTCATGAAACTGGGGCTTCTCAGGATTTGGCTTATCAAATTCAACTATTGAATAAAAACTTTGATAGGCCTTTAGCAAACCCCAGCATGAACTCGCAAGCAGCCTCTATCTTTTAGGGTTCAAGAGAATGCTCCATTTGCCAAAGCACAACGCACGCCACTGCGGAGTGCCATCAGGAAAATCAATTCCTTGAGTTGATTCAGGCCAACTTGAACGCAGCCCATGCTTTCCGCCCCCCTTGTAATAACCCTTATTCCAATACCTATATTCCAGGGTGGTAGAACCATCCAAACTTCTCTTGGAAGCAAGGTGATGCTTCTAACTTAGGGAATACAAGACCCTTACCTCCCCAACCCATATACCAACCATCTTATGAAAACCCTCCTCAGAATATGCCCTCTAAGATGGATGAACTGAAGGCCATGATGAAAGCAATGCAAGAGCATCATAATATGGTCATCCAATCTCAGAATAAGATGATTACTGATATGCAATCCCAAATTGGTCATCTTACTGAGGTAGTTAGGCAACATGATTCGGGGAAGCTGCCTAGCTCTTCTGAGAACCCTAAGGGCAAGGGGGTTGTATTCAGGGAGCACATCCAAGCAGTGACTGTGTTGAGGAGTGGAAAAAAGATTGACAAGCCTGATAACACTCCCACGGTTACATCTTAGAATTCCCCTTCCACACCTGACCCGACTTCCATCTCCACTGAGGAAGAGCCACACTGCTCTCCCTCGCACAAAATCACCCTGAATGAGGATGTCGTCCTTCCACCACCCCTTTCCCGCTATGACGACCCCTCTACCTAGAAGCCAAGGGTGCCCTATCCATAAAACCTAGCTGCTCCTGGGGAATCTTCTGTTAGCTCGTCTGGAGCCAAGGATAGGACAGAAGAGATTATGGATAGTTTTAGGCAAGTTCAGATTAACTTGTCTTTGTTGGAAGCTATTAAATAGAACCCATCCTATGCCAAGTTTCTGAAGGACCTGTGCACCTAGAAGCGTCGATCTAGGAAACAGGTCCAAACCAAGGTCATCTTGCCTGACCATGTTGCTTGGTTCTCCAGCATGGAACATCCCCCAAAATGAAAGACCCAGGGTCTCCGTATATTTTAGTGGTTATAGGTAACCAACACATTGACGAGGCTCTCTCGATCTGGGTGCAGGGGTAAACATTCTACGGAGCTCTGTCTAGGATCTTTTGGGAGGTGGCAAGCTAAAGCCTAGTCCAGTAATCCTCCAGGTTGCAGACAGATCACTTAAGACACCACGGGGATTGTTGGAAGATGTCCTTATGAGAGTGGAGGGTTTCTTCTTCCCTGTTGACTTTCAGGTGCTTGATACTGACCCATCAAATAAGCCCACAATGCTATCCATTTCTCTGGGACACCCCTTCTTGGCCACAGCCAATGCCTCTATAAATTGTAGATCTGGGGCACTTAAAATGGGCTTTGGGAACAAGAAGATCGAGTTGAATGTTTTTGATACTTACAAGGAATCTGGATTTGAAGATTGTTCTCAGATTGAGGTCGTTGATGAAATAATTGAAGAGACTACTCTAGCACTCTTATGTAGAGATCCCCTTCAGAAGGTCATATCTAAGGACCATCCCTCGATTATTAAAGAAACTGAATGGGAAATGCCCGAATTAGAAGAGTTGCTACGGATACACACTGAGTCTTTATCCCCACCCTGGACTGTGAAGGTAGATCCGCTACCTAAGGCGGGGACATCTCAACTAAAACCCTAAATCCAAAAGGCTCCTGAGTTGGAGTTGAAACCCCTCTCGAGCACATTGAAATAAGCTTTCCTTGGCCCTAATAACGTGATCCCCATTATTATCTCTTCTACATTATCTGAATTGCAGGAGGGAGCTCTGCTTGAGTGTTTACAAAGGCACAAGGAAGCAATTGCCTGGTCAATTGCTGATATTAAGGGTGTTGATCCCTCTCTTTGCATGCATCATATATACATGGACGAGTCTGTGAAGCCTTTCCGAGACATGCAGAGAAGGCTTAATCCAAATATGCGGGAGGTTGTTAAAAGGGAGATTCTGAAATGGCTGGATGCAGGGATTATCTATCCCATTTCAGATAGTAAATGGGTTAGTCCTATTCATGTAGTTTCCAAAAAGGCAGGAATCACTGTGGAGGAGAACGACCAAGGAGAGCTGGTGACCACAAGACCCTCAATTGGTTGGAGGGTCTGCATTGATTACCGCCTTTTAAACACGGCTACCCAGAAAGGTCATTTCCCCTTACCATTTATCGATCAAATTTTGGAATAATTGGCAGGGAACAAGTACTTCTGTTTTCTTGACGGGTACTTTGGGTATAATCAGATAGCCATTTTTCCTGATGATCAGGAGCGTACTGATCATGCGGCTTACTCAACTAAGTAATTAAGTTAATTTCACTTAATTAAGAGTAGAAAAAGTCACTTAGGTTAACTCGAAATTGTGTCTATTGTGTAGTATAGGGTCAAATTAACCTAACATTTTAGAAATTTTTACTGGTTGAGTCCAGGTCGTTCACTGGGAGGTATAATTTTTTCTAAATTCACCAAGTATCTTTTATTTTCCTTATAAGTTTAGGAGGTATAACTAGGTTGATTTTAAAACATGAATTTTGCTAAAATATTTAAACTATAAAGAATATACAAAATTCCATATGACAAACATATTTACTTAAATGATATGCTTTATTAACAAGTAAACATGTTAGTTTTTCAATTTTATTTTAAAAGAAATTAAGGCAATTAAAAGTTGTTCTATTAAAACATGCCTTATTACACTTATTAAGAACAAAAAGTAATGCAAGTAAAACAAATTCCTTTCTAGTCTTTAGCCTCTCTCTTCTTCTCTCTTTCTTTCTCTTCTTTTCCTTTTATTCTCTATCTCGAGATCTTTTTCTTACCTTTCTTCTTCTGCTCTATTCCTGCCTTTTTCTTTTCTTCCCTTAGTCTTCTCCTTCCTTAGTGCCTTAGTAGTGCCTGTGCTCTTTTGTTTAGCTGCTGCCTTCTCAACACTTAACTTTAGCTTTCAGTACTTAGCCATCAGCTCAACACTAAGAATTTAACAACCATCGACTCTTCTTTTCCTTAAGCTTTCTTTTGAACCATCAATTGAACCAGTTTTTTTTTTCCTTTTAACAAAAAATTATTTTATTTGCAGCGAGGTCCTTTCATGGATACACAGCACCCTGAGACCAGGATGGGACCAGACCCTACTCGGTCCTCACCTAATCTCACTTACGTTCGATTTCGGTTTATTTCATTTCGATTCATACTTTCGAGCCAATCTGACTCAACCGGCCTCCCAAGCCTCGCCCTCCCAGGGCAAAACACTTGGTCACGCCCACTCGGGCGCACACCCGCAGGCACACATGCTTGCACACACACATACACATGCTCAGAATGCCAGAATGTTCAGATTGGTAACCGGTGCACCAAGCACTGACGACTGGGAACCCCATGTAAAAAATCACTTTTGTTCCCAAGCACGCGCTCAGAAACTGACGATGTGGGACTATGTTCCCCCTTTCCAGACCCAACTTCAAATGATCATATCTCCCAACTCAGAGCTCCAAATCAAGTGACTCAAAGTTTGTTAGAAAGCTCTAAGATAGATCTACACAATTGCAGGGTCAATTTAAGGTTTAGAGGATGTTTTCCTCTTTAATTTGAAGAGTGAAATAAGGGGTTCCTATGGGTTATTTATTGCCTGGAAATGATTTTAATGTCACAGAGTCCTCAGATGGACTTTTCTCTCTCATTTAAAGGTCTGTACAGGTTCTACAAATTATTCCACATCTGTTGGTGTAGTCTTAGAGCTCTTAAAACCTTCAGGAACAACAGAGAAGCTCTACACTTCTCTGAAAGCTTCAGAGTTCAAAATTTTTAGACTAAAATGGATTAACAGACACAGAGAAACATCTCTGATTGATTTAAACTAGTTCTAAAGGTTATAACAAACTTATCTAGGTAGGATTCAAGTTCAAATCTCAACAAAATATCACTGCTGTTAGTTTGGGTTCGAAAATAACCCAAATTGACATGAATTAAAATCCTATCAAAATACATGTTTGAGCTAAGTTAAATCTCTCTAAAACCATCCAATAGAATCTCAGAGTCTGTTTAAGCTTCTCAATTCATCAAATCATGCTCAAATTCAAAACATCAAACTCATGTTTGACTATAAGGCCTCAAGTTTGACTTTCTGTTCAAAGCCTTCTCGCAAGAAATTGAAGCCTCAACTAGAGTCTCCTCAACACCAGGAACTTATTTAGATGTTCAAATAAGTGTTCTGACCAATATTTCTAGGGTTTCAGGCTCGCCACCTGAGCTTCAAAATGACTTTGTTCGTCAGAGCCATTGGAAGGCTGTTACAGTGAGCTAAGAGCATAAACAACTTCAGTGCAATGCATTGAAGCTTCTAGGAACCTTAAATGCTTCTTATATCTCTTTATCAGACTTCTCCAACTCCGCGGGAGTTGGAGAAGATGAACTTCATTCTACAGCTCCAGTCATTTAATCCTCAAATAAACATCCTTAAAATAATTAGTGATCCACATTATATCATTCTGGAGCTTCTCAACGAATTCTAAAGCTTGAAGCACAAGAATAGCTCCCCGGAGCTCGCTGGAGCTCTGGTGAGTCCAGAAAATATGTAAATTGTGTACAAATTGTAAAATTATGCCATTTTTAATCTAAAAAGGATCCTGAGGTTACAAGGAACCTCAAGAATCACATTTAATTCTTCATTATTTCATTAGAGTTAAGATTTGATAGTGAATTCATTTCTTTAAAAAATCTAATTTGAATTAAGCTCAGGACTTGTTTAGCCACTCAATCGAGCGGTTAAAACAAGTCAACAGATAATAGCAGTCATAATTTTATAGTTAATTAATAGTTTGAACTACTCCTGAGTCGCCATTGACAGTGAGCTCAGGAACTTAATTATATTTGGGCATTTAATTTATATGTGATAATAATATGTATTATAGTGTCGATTAGGGATCATAAGTGGTGGAAAGATGATGAAGAACCTAGTGGAGGTGAAATTAAGCCCACTACTGTCACCATGGACAGTGACAGTAGTCGGTGGAGGTGGAATGTGAATTAGGCGATTAGATGATCAATTAAACGATTACATGTGTTAGAAGTGATTGTGAGGGTTAAAGGAAGGTGGACAGTGAGTTAAAAAGACAAGATTAAGGCTTTGGCAAACTCAAGGAGTTCGCCGGAGTCGAAGAAGATGAACACTAAAATTCTAAAATTACTCTAATCTAAGTATCTAAACTAATTAACTAAGCTAACCTACTCCTACTCCTAATCTACTGTTACCTGGACGAAGGGGTCAATAGGGTTCCGTCGAAGTCTCATGGCGGATGATGAAATCAGAGGGTGGAAGAAAGATCTCCAGCGGGCGGATTTGAGGTGGAGCAGAGGATTCCATTGGTCGGTGCCTGTGTCAGAGACGGGAAGACCATGGCGGATCTCCTCAGTTGATCAAGATGGATGGAGGAAGTTGGAAAATGAAATGGAAAGTCATCGGAGTTTTGGACGAATAGCCTATCGAAGTCGGCTACAGTGTTAGAAGAGGGAAGGGAGCCAACTTGAGTAAAATCCGAGGGGTGAGGGAGTATTTATAGTAGTTGGCGGCGAAGAGAATGGCGGGGTTTGGCCGAAGAAGGAGCTTGAGGAGCTTAACCTCCGTCGTCGTCTCCGATGATGGTGAGGTTATCTCCCACTGAAAAATAGGATTTCTGGTTAATCCAGATCGGTGGATGAAGAGGAGGTGGTGAGCGCAAGCTACAAGAGCTTGGACAAAGAAGGTTGATGTCGGCAGGGAGGTGATCATGCGGTGGCGTGACTCTCTGCCGCCAGCCGTTCATTCGGCTGAAGGAGAAGAAGAAGAGGGAAAGGGGCTTAAATGTAATAAATCTTAAGGACCTGTGTGAGAAATAAGGACCCAATTGTATTAAGTTTTAAGGACCAAAATGAAACTCAGGTTTTGAATGTTTATTTTAATTTAGATCATTTTCAACCTTTTATATATGTTAGTAAATAAGGTAAATATTATGTTTTCACCTTGAATTTACATTTTTGACCCTTTTAGATTAATTTATTAGATTAAGTAAAATTACTTAAGTTAATATATACTTAGGTATACATTATATTTAAGTTACTTAACATATTAATTAAGGAAATGATTAATAGAATTTTGAGTCAAATTATTATCTAGATTATTAATAATGTCAATTGAATGATAAAATGTCATTTTTAACTTATTTTAAGGTCCTTTACTAAATATCCCTTATTCTATAATTAACCCTTATATGTTCATAACCTTAGCTAATTAACTAGGAAGACTAGTTAATTAGGGGTAATTAGAGATCATGATGAGTGTCTCATCATGTACCACCTTCACGAGTCCGTATGGTAGATTTACGTTCCATCGAATGCCATTCGAGTTATGTAATGCTCCTGCCACTTTCCAACGTTGTATGATGGCTATCTTTTCTGATATGATCGACGAGTTCGTTGAAATTTTCATGGATGACCTCTCCATTTATGGCTCGTCGTTTGACCTATGCCTTTCGCACCTTGATAAAGTCTTAACCCATTGCGAAGGGGCAAAGCTGGTGCTTAGCTGGGAGAAAAGCCACTTTATGGTTCAGCAGGGCATTGTGTTAGGGCATATAGTTTCTGAGAGAGGATTAGAGGTGGACACCACAAAAATCGATTCCATTTCTAAGCTTCCATTGCCCGCCAATGTTTGTCAGGTTAAATCTTTCCTTGGCCATGCTTGATTTTACAGGTGCTTCATTAGAGATTTCAGTAAAATCTCTAAGCCACTCTGTGACCTGTTAGCGAAGGATGTCTCCTTCGATTTTGATGATAGATGTGGCGAGGCTTTCCAAGTACTGAAGAAAGCCCTTATTACCACGCCAATTCTCCAAGCACCAGATTGGACCCTCCCACTTAAGCTTATGTGTGATGCTTCTGATTTTGCAGTGGGAGAGGTCTCAGGTCAAAGGGTTGATGGCAAACCTCATGTGCTGCATTATGCTGGCAAGACCCTTACGGATCCTCAGCAAAACTACATGATCACTGAAAAGGAACTACTTGCTGTAGTATTTGCTTTGGAAAAGTTTCGGTCTTATCTTTTGGGATCAAAGGTAATGGTGTTCACTGATCATTCTTCCCTAAAGCATCTTCTTGCTAAAAAGGATACCAAACCTCGCCTAATTCGTTGGATTTTGCTACTCCAGCAATTTGACCTGGAAATTAAAGACAAGAAAGGAGTTGAGAATGTGGTAGCAAATCATCTATCTAAGATCCATATTGAGGCATCAAACACTGCTGGCGGTATTCAAGAGACTTTCCCTGATGAGTCTTTGATGGCCGTGGAAGCTAAAACTCCTTGGTTCACTGACATAGTGAACTATCTGGTCACGAGCATTACACCCAGTACTTGGGACAAGCAGAAGCGAGACAGGTTTCTTGCCAATGCTAAATTTTATCATTGGGAGGAACCCGAGCTTTTTAGAGTAGGCCCTGACCAACTTTTTCGCCGTTGCATCCTTGATGAAGAACAAAGAAATGTTCTAAGTTTCTGCCATGACCTCCATTGTGGGGGGCATTTTAATGGGAAGAAAACTACCCATAAGGTTCTTCAGTCTGGCTTTTGGTGGCCCACATTATTCCAAGATGCACATATGTATGTGGGCGCATGTCTACGTTGCCAGCAGATGGGAACCATTGGAAAAGGGATGAGATGCCTCAACAACCTATCCTCCCTGTTGAGATCTTTGATATTTAGGGCATTGACTTCATGGGTTCCTTTCTTGTGTCCTTCGGATATGAATACATCCTTGTGGCTGTAGACTATGTATCAAAATGGATAGAAGCCATACCCATGCGAACCAATGACCATTCCGTGGTCTTGGGCTTAGTTAAGGCTAATATCATTTCTTGGTATGGGTGCCCAAGGACGATCATAAGTGATGGAGGACCTCACTTCAAGAACATACACTTCACTAGACTACTCCAAAATTTGGGAGTCAACCACATGGTAGCCACACCTTATCATCCCCAAACGAGTGGACAAGTTGAAGTGTCTAATAGGGAGATTAAGCGAATTTTAGATCGGAATGATTAGTATAAAAAACTAAATGATGCTCTTTGGACCTAAATAACTGCATAAAAGACTCCCTTGGGCATGTCTCCTTTCTGTCTTGTCTATGGAAAAGCATGCCACCTTCCCATTGAAATCCAACATAAAGCCTATTGGGCTATTAAAAATGTTAACTTGAATTTGGATAAAGCTGGAAAGGCACGTATGTTAGAATTAAGTGAGCTTAAGGAGCTTCATAATGAAGCCTATGAAACTTCTCAAGCTTACAAGCAACGTACAAAAGTCTTCCATGATAAGCACATCATTAGAAAGACTTTTGAGCCCAACCAATGGGTCTGGCTTTTCAATTCTAGACTTAAATTATTTCCTGGAAAGCTCAAGTCCCGCTGGGATGGGCCATACGTTGTTATTAATACTTTCCCTCATGGAGCTGTAGAAATTCAGAACCCTACTTCAGGTGCAAGCTTTAAGGTAAATGGCCAGCGACTTAAACCTTATATTACTCTTTCAGATGGCCAGGTTTTGGACGCACTTCAACTTGAGGAGCCTTAGCTCCTCCCACTCTCCTCCTCGGGTGATATTCTTCTATGTCTGCATTTTTCCAATGAGGACATTGTCAGTCTTAGGCATGGGGGGGTATAACCTGAGAATGTTTATAGCATTTATAAATATTTGCATACATATATATTTATATATATATGTATATAAAACTCTTATTTTCTTGAGCTGAGTGGGTTAGTCCCAATCTAAATACCTTTGTCATTGGAGGTTTTTCTTCTTGAATTATTTCTTAAGTCTAGAATCCAGTACATTTATTTCACTTGCACGTAGACTGGGTAATGGATCCTTGAAGAAAACCAGTAAGCATTTGTAGTCTACTGAACCCTTGGATATTTAATAGGGAGTCAGGCATACTATCTTCTAGTAGATCCACACCATAAATGTGAGATGAAAGTTGCGAGATTGCTGGTGCACTAAGTCTAGTGCAAGGACTCTTAAGTTTTGGATAATTAGATGATGATACTTCAGAGTTAGGCATAGTTTTGGATCTCTGTTCCTGTGTGCGTACTTTGTGTGAATTCCTGAGAGTCACCAAATAAGGTAGATACATAGAGATTGAGTCTTAATAAAGCTATGACTATGGTGGATGGTTATGACCATTCTTCATAGAGTCCTTAGTTGAAGGAGGGCAATAGTGTCAAAGGTCAGAAATACGCCTATTCTATCCATTCCTTCCCGGTGTCGAGAATAGGCACTTCCACCAAATAAGCCACACAATATCCTCTTGACCATCATCATCCCTAATAATGCTTCATAAATAAAAGTATGTGTTGTGTTATGTTGATTTATAAAAAAAAAAGGGAGAAAAGACAAGAAGAAGAAAAAGAAGAAACATCTATATTAAAAAAAAATAGAGAGAGAAATGAAAAAGAAAAGAGTCCAAGTTTATAATGTTATCTATGTAACATTATTTTTGAGACAACAAAACACCTATCACGATCCATCAAATATGACCCATGCCTACCTTTCTGTATTTCTGATCGCCTGAATACTGGCTAAGGACTCTAACTTAGTTGTAGAGTTATTAGGACTTTAATTGAAGTGTGGATGCCATGTGAGACCACCAAACAGTGAGTACAATTACTAAATCTGGCAAGATTTCTGATCTCAGAGAGAAAAGAAAGAAAAGAGTGAGCACCAAGGAACATTAAGAGAGCGTAGTTGTTTAGCCTCTCTCCGAGTTGACTTTTCTAATAGTCTAGAGATCTAGAGTCTATGGTACTAGATTACATATATCACTAGATGAGTGTGTGCCACCAAATACAAATCCATTCAACTCGATATCTCCTACCTAAGCCAAAAGCCGGGGTCAAATTACAGATTATCTTCTGCTTTATCCTTGAGGGAAGTAGTTGCCTATCTCGACAAAAATATTTACCAAGGGTGAAGTACGAACTCCCAATGCGAATTGGCTTTTCACGTGGATCTGTTACCTAGACTATCATCACTTCACATTTGTCTGGATCTCTAAAGTTTTGAAATAACAAAAGAAGAAATCTTCTTATTATTTCTATTATTTTTTATTTTTCCTAGGGACTAGCAAATCTTAGGCATGGGGGTATTTGATGAGTCCATTTTAATGGACTATTGTTATGCCTAAGTAATACAATTCTAACATAGTATGTTTGTTAATAATCACATTAGGTCATTAAATAAGTGCATGCATCATTACTTGAGTTTTTATCTATTTTATCGCATTTTATAACTTAGTATGTAACTATTTTATGTTTTGTTGCAGGAATGATATTGGAAAGAACAAGGAGGGGGGTAAATTTCCCCCAACAAATGGCCAGCCGCAACATCTCCCCACAATTATCCCATCCTCTGGTTGACCTCAACACTTCCCTAAACAAATGCAAACGATGTTGGCCATATTTAGAAAAGGATTTTGAAAATCCCTTGGGAGGTGGAAGAGAAGAGATATAGAGTGAAAGGCGGAGGGGATTGAGAAGGCCACCCATCATATCACTACGTGCACTGCGAACATCGAAGGCTGCATGCACTGTGCAACCAACGCACACTGTGCACCAACGCCCCCACAGCTTGCCTCGCGTGCCCCCCTCCAACACCCTCACCAAGTGCCCTTGCGCGCCCCCATTCACATCCTGCAGGCACCACACCCATCTCCGCTTTGCCACAAGGAGCCCACAGGCACTGCACCCTCCAGCGCTCTTGCGCACCCAGCGGCCTTGCGCAGCCACCAGCGCTCCTAGCAGCATCAGAGCCTTCACCTACCCCAAGTAGCAGCTGCCCGCACCCGCACTACCTGCAGCCCTCTCTAGCACCATCACATGCCCACACCGTGCTATTACAGCCTACACCACACAATGCCATCGCCTTCCACTACAAGCGCCCGTGACAGTGCCCTTACACGCCCTCTGCAGGCACAGGCCCACCGTGCACTTGAGCCCTCTACAGGTGCACGCCTCCCTGTAGATGCCATAGCATTCTTTAGTGTCCTCTCCAGCGCTCTCACCGCGCCAGCCTTCAACAACACCAGTGCTCACACCGCCCTGCATCCAGCGCCCTCACGCGCCCACAGGCACTGCCACCACACAAGTACCCAAGCCAGCAGCTGCCTGCAGGTGACCGCAGAAGCCACATCTCTCTAGTGTGCCCTCACCAGCGCCCTTGTGTGCCCCCTCCAGCGCCCTTGCGTGCACACATGACAGCAACAACGGCGATAGCCCCCTGCAGCAAGCTCAGCCGGCGTCAAGCTCTCCAGCTGACCGCCACACGCCATCTCAGGCCGTGCTTCCCCCGCCGTCTCGATCACCTCTCTCCCGTGCACCGCCGGTGGGCCTTGGACGGCTGGCCACCAAGCTTCCACACATGCAAAGAGGAGAGAGGAAATTTCCTCTTTTTTTGGTGATATTAAAAATTACCATTTGTGCCATTGCCAAAAACCCTATTGCAATATTTAGTTAATTATTATATTTGAGTGAAATTGCATGCATGCCCTTACATGTTATAGTATTTCTTTCATGCACTTAACTTTTAAATGGTGATGTGATAAATGCATAAGATCTCATCCATACACTCACATGACCTAAAAGAGAAAGCCCCATGTTTTGAAATACAACTATGTTACATGCCATTACAAGTTATTTCATGAAAGGAAAATTACATCCATATCCCTGCATTTCTAAATAATTACGTGTTCCTTCATTTCGCCTTGTTTCACATCAGATTTGAACACGGATTGCACACGTGATTGAATAGGTACAACGAAAAAAAAAATATTTTGTGAACTTATTAATCTGTTCCTCCCTATGGATATGACATCCTTTTTGTGGTTTAAAATTCATATCTATGTTAATGTTTGATTGAGAGATTTCCACCACATTAATTACAACGACATATCCTTCTTTTGCTATTATAAATAAGCGAATCTCTCTCCGTTAGTGGCAAAGGAGCCATCAACACTCCCAATTGAGCACCTAGGTAGATGCTTGGAAGTCCTTTGCGTCACCTGGAGGTGGTGCTTGGAGCAAACGTCTTAAGAACACGCGTCAAGCATGCTCGAAGCAGCTTCAGTAATGGCTGCAGCGACCTGCATAATTGAAAACACAAGAATGGCCTAATGGCCTTGTTAGAGAAGCTTAGTAAGATCACAAAGATGCAGCAAAGGCAGTGGTGGCGGTGGCATGTTGTGGAGGTGGACATAGGTGGCTAGCAAAGGCGGAATAGGTTGGAGAAGGTGGTTGTGTCCGATGGAGTGTTTGGATGGGTGGAATGCATAATAAAGTTAGGGGTTCTGTGTTGGTGGATGAAGCAAAGGTGTAAGGAATTTTGACGAGGTGTGTGGTGCAGTGGAATGACGAGAAGGGCTGGCTGAAGATGTGGCTAAAGTAGAGAACAATGAAGGACAAACGATGGCGTCGGGGGTTATTTTTGGGTTTTGAGTATGGGGAATTAACCTAAGGATCTAAATAAACCTAACTAACCTACTCTAATGGTAGAAGGGGTAGAATTGACACTGTGGAAGATGAATTCTCCTGAGAGGGACGGTGGTGAGGAATGGGGAGGATGACCCTCGCTTTGACTAGCAAGGTGCGGAGGAAGACGAGGAATAGGATGGATAGGCCAATTTGGCCGTTGTCTACCTGTATGATGAAGGGCATGGAGGACCACTAGAGCTTGGTCAGAGAGGGCCCAAAGGTAGGGTTAGGAAGAGGTTTTTGGCTCCAAACCTTGCTAAGGAGGTAAGGTTTGCATCAGGGGGTCTTTTATAGGCCATAGGAGGTCCTTCCAAGCTTTGAAATTAAGCTTGAAAGCTTGGATCTTATGCACATGTAGGATACCCACATCTCCCATGCATTCATATGGGAGATTGGGAAAGAGTTAGCAGTCAAGGCCGATCTCAATTGGAAGAGAATTCCTCAAGGAATCTCTCTTTCAATTTTGAGACTGATTGATTGAGAAAGGAGTGAGAAAATCTCACTTAAATCTCGCCAGTGAGGTGCACCCTACTCCTAATGGAAGCAGGGACTTGGATGTGAACAAGATGAAGAAGTTAGTGGGATCATTGCAAAGAATTCAAAAGTTAATGGCATATGTGTGAAAGAAAAGAGTCAAACATGACTGAAATGTACAATAGGACAAGGTGATCTCTAATTAGGCCCAAATTTTTGTACAAACCTAATTTTGACCCAAGGAATCTGATGGTGAAGTCATATTTAGGCTTTGATTAGGTTTGATTGGGTAATTTATGCAAAAACCCAAATTAGGGTAATTATCTATCTTAGACTCTATTTTAGGTCAAATTTGGTTCCAATGGTCAGAGAAAGCATGCCAAACCTTATAGAATATTTTTATATGATTTTTAGAAGGTTTAGCTAAATTTCATCTTGACAAGAACCTCAGTTAATTAAGCAGGTCTATTTTTTGGGTTTAGATGTCCATTAATTCTCGAAACATGTGAAAACCTGTTTCTGTCTGCATGAACCCACTTATTAGAAATTTATGAACATTTGACCTTTATTTAACCACTGAGAAACCTCATGATTACTCTGCATTTAGGTTATACTATTAAAACTGTAGTTTTACCCCTATTTTCATATTTATCTCTCAGAATGGATTTAAAGTGAATTACGACTCTTTAGCGATTATGTTGGAGCATTTATTTGTTGATTATGACTAAATAAAGCTAGATATGGCTGATGAGGACGTTATCATCAGTGGGCAAGATGTAGGAATTATAAAATTTTTGTTTGAAATCTAACAGAGCAAGCCATAGCTTGAGAAAGCTAGAGCGAGCTTGAGAATGAAGTTCTTTAGCTCTAGTGAGAGGTAGAAGCTAGGAAGGGAAGAAGTGGAAGGAGGGGGTGTAGGTTGGTATTTATAGGGTAGAGGAGGTCCTTGCTAAGTGATTTGGCATAAGAAAACATTTAAGGCCGCACCCGCATAGGGTATGGACCATCATATGAGCGATGGAGGGCTAAGATTTTATGTGGATCATGCTCTCAAAATCATGCCTCGCATGCGCTCTGGTTCAATCTCAACACATGGTGGGATTCACGCCCCCTCCTTAGTGTAAGAGCATGAAATTGCAGCTCTCGATTGTGAGCAGAGGGCGTAGATGCGTCCACGTAGTAGAGCACGCTCGAGCACATGATCAAATGGACGTAATGATGATCAATAGTGTGGGTGAAGCCACACGGCACTAGCGGATCTTTGAGCATGAAATCAAAAAGATAGTCGGAAATTCATGTGACAAAAATTTATTTAGGGTTTCTGGAAATAGAAATATGTGTCGAGTGTTCGCTAAAAAGCGTGATTTGTAAAAATCGTGAATTAAGTCGTAACATGCAATTTGGATCACTTTTAAATTTATAAACTCTGAGTACTTGGGAAAGTATTCGGGTCGTTCCAAGAGAGGTAGGAATGCTTTAAACAAAATCTCTCGCTTGAATCTTGGAAATTGACTTCTATTTTAGGTTTTGGAATATGTAATTTTTATGGTTTTTAATAAGGGAAAAATAATACGGAGAGAGACAAAATTTGAAACTACGGAAATACAAAGCAACAAGTGCCTTCTCCAACTCACCCTAAAAATGAAAGGCCTAGTGTAATGAAGAAGCAAGTCACACAACCACAAGCTATTTAAAAAGACAGTAGAGGAATGCTTCTTAATTGAAACTATTTTACAATGGGGTTGTAGAACTCACATGTGAAAGGAATTTCAACTTGTAATCTCCAACCAAAATAAAACACTAAACTACTATGCAAAATACGAAGAAAGTGCAAAAGAAACCTTATGTTGAAGATGGTGATGATGCTGCAGAGTTTCCACTCCAACTTAGGTTGCCCTTGGGTTGATGGAAGCTTGCTTCTGGCGCCTAGCTCTCCTCTTCCTCCTAGCAAACCCTAGGTTGGCGTGCCTCCTTCTCCTTGGTGTGGAAGATCTCCACTCCAAGAACTTCTCCATTAGGTGGTGTGGACCACCTTCAGGATCTCCTCCTCTAGATGTCCTCCTTGCCTGGCCTTCCTCCTTGGTTTGGTGGTGACACAAGGAAGAAGAAGAAGAAGTTGAAGCCACCAAGGAGACAGGGTGTCCCCTTGACCTTCTTCCACCTCTCCTTCTCTCCTTGGACGTTGGACATGGGTGGAATAAGGGTAGAAAAATGTAACCAAGGATGGGTTTTTTTCAGTGGTAAGTTAGGTCTTTTTATAGGAGTGGTAGGGGGATAGGTGTGGTTAATGGATGGAGGGCTAAGATGGACTCATGAGGGTGGTTAGAAGATCCTAGGGTTGAGGTGAATTGGCACCAAAATGGAGGGGTGTTGGTGGTTGATGCCATCTCTAGGTGGGGGCTAGGGTTAGGGATAGGTTAGGTGTATTGTATGGCTAGAATTAAGGCTTAGGAGGGTGGCTAATGGATGAAGGGTAACATTAGGTTGGCACCACATGTAGGGGTGTGTTGAGTGGTGGTTATGGTTGGGTTGGCGCCATTTTTTGGTGAGGTTAGGGGTTAAGGGTTGGCGCCAGTTTTGAAGGGTGAGGATGGGTTGGATGATGGTTGTAGGGTGATGTGTATGGTGGAGATATAAGGCGAAGTTGGCGCCGAAATGGAGGGGTGTGGTTAGAGCATTTTGGTGCCAACTAAAGGGGGTAGTTAGGTGGTGGTTATTCCCTTTTTGGTGCTTCTTGTGTTGGCGCCAAAAGGGCTTCTAGAAAATGGTGTAGTTGGCGCCATATACGAATGGTGGAGATGGCACATGTGGTGAGATGTAGGGCTAGGACAGAGGTTAGCTTTGGCGCCAACAAGAGGGTAGTTATGAGGTGGTTTTGGAGTGAAAACTAGGTGGCTTTTGGAGGTGGTGGTGTGAAGGGACATGGGGGTTGTTGGTGCCAACTAAGAGTGGAGTAGGTAGCTTGTTTAGGTGGTGGACTTTGGAGTGGAGTTAGGTTAGGGTTTAGGTTAGTGTTGTGGTGGACGGTGGATGGTCATGGAGGTGGAGCTGGTTTTGAGCTTAGCTATGCTAGCTAAGCTAGATTAACTAGTAGAATAGTAGTGGAGGAGTTAGGGCTTTTGAGAAGAGGAGCTAAGGAAGAGTTGATTGGAGCTACACTAGAGCTACATTGGGGCAGAATATGTTGAGGAGGTCTTCATGAGGAGCTCAATTACTTAGCTTAGCTAGCTAGTTCTTATGCTAGTAGCTAGGCTTGAGTAGTTGATCTACGTTGAGTAGGTTTCAACCTAGCTAAAGCTAGGTTGAGTTGGAATTACCTCTGATGAGAACTCCCGAGCTGGACTTGGAATGAGCTGGAGCTGGAATGAACTCCGGTCAACTAAGCTAAGCTACCTAGAGCTCTCAGTGAACTAACTGGAGCTAGGATGAGCTAGAATCAACTAAGTTGAGCTAGATTTGAGCTAAGCTGAGGTGTGTTGAGCTATGATGAGCAACCCTAAGCTACCATCCAGCTAAGATGAACTGAATGGAGCTGGAAGGAGCATAAATTAACCAATGTGAGCTAATATCCAATTGAGATGAGATAGATCTAGCTAGGGTTCAACTGATCTGGACTTCTTCTTTACTTTCTTCCTCCTTGAGTGCTAGGGTTTTAAGGGTTTGAATATCTGCTTAACCTTAACACTCAAGTAAAGATGTTAAAAAAAAAAAAAGAGAATGCAATTTATGACTAATCCTAGGTTATGCCTAAATGCAACCCAAAAACCTATTTGTGGAGTTAAAATCCTAAGAGCTAGATCTGTTTTAGGTCATAAGAATGATGATAAACTGCCATTTATCATCGAGTTATAGAAAATCTGCTATCAAATAATTTAGCTGAGACTGGGTAAGTCCCAAGTCAAACACGGGGAGGTGACGCTCAATTTTTGAAATCCACATTTGTTTATTTGATTTTGGTGTGTCCTTTTGCCTTTGTAATTTTTTTTGTATTTTCTATCTAGCAAGAAATCAGTTCAGAATATTTCTAATTACTCTATTCTATTCTACTTGCAGAAAAATAAAGGGAGAGAAAGAGAGAGAAGAAATAATACATAGGCTAAACAAATGTTTATTATAATCTAAATGCAAAAATTGAAAGCTATACTATAGAAATAGTAAAGAAAGAGGGAGAGAGAGGTTATCCTTCTCGACAATTGCCTGGAGGACGAGCTGTTCAGATAACACCTGGAAGAAGAGGAATGGAGACAAAGGAAGGAGGAAGAAGTTGGATGAATTGGGGATGACATAGGATGTCATCGTCATGGGATCCACTTTCAGAACGGGGGCTGAGAGGACGGCTGGCGGGAGCTCTGTGAAGGGAGTGAGATGCGGGAATTACAAAATTTTTGTTTTAAATCTAGTGGAGCAACCCATAGCTTGAGACCGCTAGAGTGAGCTTGAGAATAGAGTTCTTTAGCTCTAGAGAGAGGTAGAAGAAGCTAGGAAGGGATGAAGCGGAAGGTAGGGGTGTAGGGGGTATTTATAGGGTGGAGGAGGCCCCTACAAAATGATTTGGTGCAAAAACACATTCAAGGTTGTGCAAGTGATAGTCGAGAATTTTCATGCGAATAAATCAATTTTAAGGTCTCAGGAAAAAGAAACCTGTGTCATTGAATTTTTGTAGAAAACTCCAATGAATTAAATAAAATTTACAACCGAAACTTAAGATGAGTCTCGGGTCGAACATAGGGAGGCAAACACTTGATTTTATGAAATCCACGTTTCTTCTTTTTTTTTTGGTATTTTATGAATGCAAGAAAGTAGGCAAGATATTCTATCTAAGAAAAAATTGAATCTACACTAGAGTAAGTATGAACATGATATATTACTCATCCAAGTTCTATTACAACTAAGCAATAAATTACAATAAAGCAGAATAAAAGAGAGGGAAGTTAGAAGGATCTCCCAAAGCGGTTGTTTGGTGAGAAGACGATGATTAGCCCATATTTGTGGGCTATTTAAGTATTTAAGTGCCTAGACATTAGGTTAATTCTAACATTTATTTAGCATAAATTAGGATGTAAATAGATTAATTCATATTTCTAATTTAATTACATAATTCATGCATTGCATTCATATTTTAAATAAATTTAGAATTAACTTAGAATGGCATTTATTTAATTAGTTAACCAATTAGGTACATTGCATGCATTAATTTTAAGTTAACATAAAAGTTGAGGGTTTGTATATAAATAGCCATAATATTTTAAAAATATCTTTTATTCTTCTTCTTTTTAGCAACAGCTCGGCTGCCGCTGCAATGCCTCCTACCGCACTAAAGCCACATTCATTGATTAGCGGAGAAGGTGGATCTGCTCCCGCCTCTCCATTCAAATTCATGCAGGCAGCTACAAAAAGAGGAGAGAGGTTGCCGAGAGGGGGAGGCCTCCACCCCAACAATCCACACTGTGCAGAGAGTCCATCTCTTCCATTCCACACCGCCAGCCTCAACCGCGGCGACGAGCCTCCACCACCGTGGGCGTGTGGTGTGACAGGCCACATCGCCATCCGGAGATCGTCCGCATTACCATGAGCACCTCACCGTGCACCTCCCTCGCCGTCGTCACCAACAACCACCATCGCAGCTACTGCAATCACTCCTCAACCAGTTAAGACGTCTGGGAAGTTTCCCGGATGTCTGAGGCTTCGACCCCCCACTACAGCAGCAACCACCCTCGCCCACTTCATCTCCAGCGCCAACCGCCTGCCCTTGCACGCTCACCTACAGTACCAAGCCCGCGCGTGCTCACCTGAACCGCCAGCCCTCACTCGCTCACTCCACGCCCGCTTCACACCTCCAGCACTAACCGCCAGCACCATGCAGTGTGCGCGCCTTCCGCCTGCAGCGCCTCCACTAGTGCGCGCGCCTGCAGCCTCCCCGCCGCTACCTGCAGTGCCGCACTAGTGCGTGCGCGCACTCACCTGCACCGCTAAGCCCACACGCACTCACCTGCAGTGCCAAGACCACGCCCGCCAGCAGCCTGCAGTAGCGCCAAGCCCGCGCGTCCGCTCCAGCGTACCTGCATCTTCCGCCTGCAAAGCTTCTCTGCCAACAGCAGCGCACCCCACTTCCGCCTGTAGAGCCTCCAGCAATGCGTGCAGAATCAGTGCGTGCAACAACAGGCCGCATGCACCGCCTGCAAGCAGTCTTCATGCGTGCACAGTCGCCCCTTCAGCAGCTGCAGCCACCGTTGGCACCCACCTTCGCTGGAGCTCCGTCCGGCTGACTCCGGCCACCACGCAACTCGCTGCCACCACCGCTGCAAAGCTCTCGGTCCAAAGAACTTCCTCTGAGCTTCCCACCTCCGGCCGTTCACTCCACATCACGCACGGCTAAGGGGAATGAATCCCCTATTTTGCTACAGTATTCATGCCATTAATAATTACATTTTCTCCCATTGTCATCTTTTACTGATATTTTATTGAATCTGCATTGCAAACAAATATCCTCTAGTTATTAAGAATTGCTATTTCAGCATGATTTCTTGATTCAAACTTAATCTGAAGGCAAATTTGTCTTGATTCTTGTCTAAACTAACTACGAACCAACATTTTTAACCGGTGCGAATTTAAATACGTCATTGCCTCCCTATGGATACGACCCACTCTTCTACGAGTGGTTATTTCTTTTTAAATATTGATTAGTCGATTTTTCCACCACATAAAACTACAAACAACTTTAAAGCGAACAATCAACTCGTCAAAATGGCACCGTTGCCGGGGAGGCAACAGATGCAATAATTTCACCTAATTTTATTTTGATTATTTCTCAATTGCACAGTTATTTGACCATTTATTATTTTCTTTTCTGTCCGAGAAATTTATGCAAGAATCAGCCATTGTGAGAGGCGACCCTTGACGTCGCTAGAAGAGAATTGGTCGAGCTACTTTGAAAAGGAGGAGAAGGACGAGGACGCAACGGTCATCATTATACATTAAGTTGCTAATCTGATTAGAGTAGAATTAAGACTTTAGATTTAATTTTTCATTACATTTGGTTTGAAACCGTTATTCTGGGGTATATTTTGAGGGGTTTCTTCCCCGATTTTGTTTTGGGCCCGTGTTGGGTAATTTTTGGGAGCCTGTTCCCTTTTCTTTAGATTTAGGTTTTTAGTTTACTGATTACTTTTATTTGCTTGTGCATAAGTAGTTTAAAAAAATAATAATAATAAAAAATGAGCTGCCTGCCCTTAGGACGAACCATTTAGGTCTGTATGAGCAGCCTTTAGATTTACTTCTCTGCATTGCGTGCATTCTTGCATCGTTGATTGCTGGAAGCATGGTACGCATTCTCTTACTTTGCATCCTATTCTTGATCACGCATTGCATTTGGATTTAATTCAAAGACCACAAAATTTATCTTGAAGCAATCTAACAAGTGATCACATATATTTGTGAAAAAGGACTAATTAAAGGAGGGACATCTAAATATCAAGGACTTGATTGTAAAACGTGGTGTGCCATTCAAAATTCAAAATCCTTTTGCAGTGAATGCACACTTATATCTTTTGCACCACAGCACTCATTTAGACACTCCTAGGTCTTAAAACGACTAGGACAAGAGCCCTCCTACCGTTGGATTCTGAAGTGTTCGGAACTTGAGATCAAAGGTTTTGTAAATCCAAAGAGGGGGGTACCCTGTCATGGATTTTTGGGGGTAGTTGAGAAGCATCGCGAAAGCACAGCTTCAAAGGAAGGCTTAGGCCTACTTGCATCCCTCGATCTTCCGTCTTTGGATTTACTTGACCATTTGAGATTTAGGGAAGAATACCTAAGCTCCAACTAGGTCTTTTTAGGCATTTCGAAGGTTGACAATAGGTGCGTAATTGATTGGGCAACTTGTTTTGTCACCTACAATTTGAACTAAAGTCAAAAGCCTAAATTTGTAAAGACTGAACAAGTCCTTTTGAATTGTGTTTGTAGTGCATGCTTGGTAGGCGTTCTCATAGGAGACAACTTGTGTTTGATGCTAAACCTGAAAGAATCCTAAGAAGAGACCTTTTAAGGGTAGAAATGGCCGGTCAAAGGAGCCTTAAGGAATATTTCATCCCAACCAATCAAGCTGGCCCTGCACTACGTAGACCTGGAGGGGACAATTCGTATGAGATCAAAAGTAGTACCATATCCTTGCTACCCTCCTTTTATGGTACTACTAGGGAAGACCCTTATAGGCATATAGAGGAATTCACCGAGGTCTGTACCACGGTGAAGCTGTAGGGCATTACTGATGATGCTCAAATGCAGACCCTCTTTCCCTTCTCCCTTAAGGACAAAGCCAAGTATTGGTATCACACCCTCGATAATATAAATACTTGGGATGCCCTGAAGAAGGAGTTTTTGAAGAAGTACTTCCCCATGAGCAAAACAAATCACTTTAGGAGGGAAATTATGAGTTTTGTTCAAAAGGATGGGGAAGCATTCAATGATGCGTGTGAGCACTTTAACGACTTGCTGAGACTTTGCCCACATCACCAGGTGCCTAAATGGCAACTGGTTGAAATGTTCTACATCGGACTTAATGATTCGCATAGGCAAACTGTGGATGGTGCCTATGTAGGAACCTTTCCATCTAAGACTGAGGATGAAGCTTGGAACTTATTTGATACTTTGAGTGAGAATTCTATTCACTAGAATTTTGCCTACATGGATAGAAATCCCACTCTCAAGCAAAGAAAGTTGGAGGCGAATGAGGCAAAGGACACCCAGAATTTAGCCTATCAAATTCAATTATTGAATCAAAGCATGGAAAGGCTTATGTCGAACCCAAGTTCATTCGTACCTAACACCTCCACATCCCAAGCTTTCGAATGCTTAATTTGTTAAGGCAATACACACGCCACTGTGGATTGCCACTTGGCCTCCCAATTCCTTGAGCTTGTACAAGCGGATTTGAATGCCGCTCAAGGGTTCCGTCCAAGACCTCGTAATGACCCTTTCTCCAACACTTATAATGAGGGATGGAGGAACCACCCAAACTTTTCATGGAGACAAGGAAATGTCTCAAATTCAGGGAATTACAAACCATAATCCTTTCAAAACCATCAAATGAACCAACCTCAGACCTTTGCCCAACCTAAAACCTCTGAGATGGATGAATTGAAGGCGATGTTGAAAACTATGCAAGAAAGTCAAAATGCCATCATCAAATCTCATGACAAGGCTATACATGAGATGAAATCGCAAATTGGACACCTTGTTGAGGCCGTTGATAGAGGGAGACTAGGAAGCTCCCTAGTGCTGCTGAGGAAAATCCTAAAGGAAAAGGGATTATCTTTAGGGAGCATGCTCAGGCAGTGACTATTATGAGGAGTGGGAAAGAAATTTCCAAACCCGATGCACCTATAGTCTCACCCCCTAAAAAACTATCCACCTCGACTTTCACCCCCACCGGAGAAGACTTGCCCAAATCTTCTCCACTTGAAATCACCTCACAAGAAGAAGTTGCCCCCGTTCCACCCCTTACTCGACATGACAACCCTTCCACCCAGAGATCGAGAGTGCCTTTTCCAGAGCACTTATCCACCTCTGGGCAGACTTCTGCTGGCTCATCTGGAGCCAAATATAAGATGGATGAGATTATGGAAACTTTCAAGCAAATGCACGTTAACCTGCCTTTGCTTGAAGCTATCAGGCAGATTTCGTCTTATGGCCTCTTTTTAAAGGACCTATGCACGAAAAGGCGGCAATCTAGAAAATAAGTCCAATCAAAAGTTGTCCTGCTGATGAGTGGCTACTCATCATAGCTAAAAGGCCGAAATTAAGCTAGACACTAAGCAAAACAATATCAAATTAACACATAAAAAGGGTTAAGTGTGGGAATTAAAGAAAAGACCTAAAACTTTTAATGTGTGTTAAAACCTCCTAATTAGGTCACAAAAATGAGATATTTTGAAAACTAAAGAACAAATGATGATCCATGCATCAATTGAACACATAAACAAGTTTGAAAAGATAAATCAGAAGTAAAATCAATGTCTTAAATGTTCAATTAAGCACATGTAAAAATTTGAAAGCAATTGGACATCATTTAGGCTTAGAAATAAATAGATTACAATTAGGTCCTTCATGCATTACATTTCTACCCTTCAAAACTCCTTCTTGGACCTTTTTGCAAGCCGCAGGGACCCTTCTGTATGACTGCAAGGCCCTTCCAGTTATAGTTCTTTTCAGTTTTGGACCTGCACGCTATTCTTCTACCCCTTCGTTCAAGGGTCTTCCTGCAAGTTTTCCCTCATTTCAGAGAGAAGCCTGTGTTCTTCACGCGCACTGTAGCACGCGAAGAACACAGCCATTCTCGACCATCCATCGCACTTTTGATCTCGATCTGCGGCTGGAATCAAATGGAACCTTCGCGCGATTCGGTGCGTGCGTTCACCTCTCTTCCCAGATCTCATCTGACGGTCAGATCTCTCTCTTGACTCGCCGCGCGCTCTACCCATCTCATCCTCACCGCCGGCCTAATTTTGATTAACCTCACCCTTGCGGTGATCTCAATCACTGAGCTGCTACTTAAGCACCTCAGTGGTGTCGCGCGCAAAGGATCGCTCCCTCCTACATCTCTTAGCGATCAATTCTTCCACTCCAGTCTCTCCTCCTCATCTAGACCCTGATTTCACAGCCACCGGCTGTGGAATCATCGCCTGCTCTCGACCCTCCTCGTCGCTAAGGACCTCGTAGCACCTGAGGACGACCCTGGAGTCTCACTAGCAGACTCTTCCCTCCGCTGGAGTCACCCTCCTCCTTTCTTCCTCCTTAGCCGTCGGCTAAGGACCCATAGGTCCCATTCTTCCTTTTAGTTTAGGTTTTTAATTCTGCACAAGTAGTGTTAGATTTAGTTTGCAGTAGTTTAGAATAGATTTAGTTTTAATTGTTAGTGTTTAATGCTAGCTGTAGTTAGATTAGTCTTAGGAGTAGAATTAGTATTAGATCCCCTCCCTCACCTCCTCTGATCAGTCCAGATCAGAGGGGAAGAATCATCTATTCATTGTTCAATTTATCTCCCTCTTCATGTTTTGTTTTTCCATCATCCAAATTCTGATTCTTGTTTTTTCCTTTTTAACGACGAATTTTTCATCAATCACCCACACATCCTGACCCAATTTCAGATATGATGGCGCACTGCCTCAGATCTGAAAGTGGCGTCACAAGCACCATTTGGGGCTTCTCACTCACTCCATTTGTTTCACAAAAGCCCCTCTGTTTTAAATGGATTGCCTCAGTTTGTCAGAGCACTTTTGATTTGGATTTTAAACGATTTTTACTCTCTGAAATGTTTTGACAGATCTGACAAATTGAAGGGATTTTTGGTTTTCATTGTAGGCAAGGATTCTGAGAAGTTCTCTGGTGACAGAGAACCAATCAGAAGAGCCTTTCATGATTCTGTTTATACTTTGTTTTGAATGCATTCGCCAGCTTCCATTAAATTTCCTTAATGCATTCTTAGTCTCTTTTTGCTATTTCAGAACTGCCATGCACTATTTGTGTTGATGATCATTTCTGTATGGTGATTCTCTAACCTAAGGAGTTTTCCATACTCCTTAAGGTTGCAAGAAACTGGGATTGTGTTTCTTTGGTTTTAATTGATCGAGCTAAGTCTTCCTTCATGCTGTCTATGGCATTAGGAAGACTAACTCAATGCCATTTGAATGTTGATCTGAAAGGATGCTTCTGATAAGGTTTTTCCTAATGAGTATTTGAGCTGAATTTACATGAGATTTTCGTGAGATTTAAACCCCTTTCAGATTTGGATTTCATCTCTTCAATGTTTAGTTTGTTTTGAATTTAATCTTGTTCCCAGTTATACAGCAACATGCTGCAACTTGCAGCGACATTTCCCTCCATCTCCAAATTCTCTTCTCCTCCAAATTCTCCTTTCATCTGTGAATTTTTTTTGTTCCCCTTTCTCCAAGTGGACTAACTGCAGCAGCAGTTAGCCATTTGACAGTGGCTTAAGCCACTGCTGCTGCTACAAAAACTCACCCTGAACAGCAACTAAAACCAACACTAAAACAACACATTCTTCTCTTCTCCATCTCCTCTGACAGTAGCTGCGGCTGCTGTCTAAACTCAAATAAAAACTCAATCAACTCTAATTCCCTAACTTTATACAAAAGCCTAATGACATAGACTTATTTTAAAACTGTAAATATACCTATTCATAGTATTATAACTATAGCATATCAGTTAGATTCATAGTTATACTGTAAATATGTATAAAACCTGTACAGAAATTCATATACATATGTAATCTATGTAAAAATATGTATATATACTAATCTATTATGCATGTATTTACTGATTTATGTATATATATAGATACAGATTTATATTTACTTATTTAGTAGCTAAGTTAATAAGTTAGAGCAATAATCAAGTAAATAAATCTATAAACTTGGGAATATATATATATATATATATATTAAGTAATTTAAGTTAGTCAAAGTATAATTATACCTAGTATAACTTACTGTAACTTAGTTTTAATTATAAACTACACAGAATTGCTATTTTAGCCTAAATAAAACATAAATAAATTCGTAAAAATACAATAAAAATATGTATTAAATACTTAAGTATCTAAGTTAAAACTGTTTAAGGTCAATTAGACCATTTACTAATTATTTTATAAGTAATTAACTATTTAATCACCTAAATCAACCTGTATAATCAGCCAAGTTTAGCGAATTTATTTGTATAGTAAAAATATTTAAAATTAAAAATTAATTAATCAGTTATGTATTATTACGTAAATATTTTATTTACCATATTTTATTTTATTTTTTTTAATAATTTATGGCCCCCAAATCGAGGGCCAAAAACACGCACAGATGCAGCTGCGTCTGATTTCCAGCGCACGATGTGGCGCTGGAATAGCGCCACATCGTGTGCTGCAAACCAAACGCAGCCATATAAATATAATTTATGCTATAGTTGAAGCAGTCGTCACGGCGCCGGGCGCCCGAAACGCGATCCCTTATCCGATAACCCGATTTGTGCTTAACTCTGATGCGTGATGATATTCAATATGTGATGTATGTGTGGGGCTGGGAGCCCGAGCGTGCGAGTATGTCTGGCGTTGGGCTGAGGCCCTGCGCTGATACGAAAACGTAATTAAGGCACCTAATCTGAGATTAGGGCGCGCTTAGTAGAGGTCTGGTCCCACCCGTAGGGTGCTGTGTATCCCTCGAAAAGCGCGCCCGCTAATTAAACACATTTTACACTAAGGACGTTAGCCTAATAACCCCGTCTCCACCGCAGCCTCTGAAATACCACACAGAAGAAAATGAAAGGACAGACGACTTAAAAAAAAGAGAGAACACAAGAGATAGCAAGAACAGAAAGACTTACTGTACATACAGCAGTAGAATAAGTAATATACATACGTATAAGTAAACCCACATAATTACTAACAGAATAAAACGACACCATAAATGTCGCTAAAGACCTCAGTTTGCTTCTTTAGGTTGTATATAGTGTTTTCTGAGATTTAGCGACGTTTATATCTGTCACTAAAACTGATATATATGTCACTATAAATAAATGACTAGTAAGTTAAGTTTTTACACTATGGTATCCTAATGTAGTATGAACTAACATATTAGTGTTAATAGTATAACTTGTAAATACATAGTTTAGAGTATAATAATAGATTGTTTGATGCTTGTTCATAGTTAGTATTTTTTTGCAAGCACTTCTTAGTAACTAGGTAAATAAAACATTCATTCATTCTTTAAATGTAAAGTTTCTTTTTGAATAAGAAGACAATTTTGGAGATAATCAAAGAGTGACCGAATTAAATTCAATAAATTGCCTCCCAGAGAACGACCTGGAACAAAACCAGTAAAAATTAGATAAATAAGCAAATGAAAATAATGGTTGTAATGACTGGTACTCACCCATACTCACCACTATACGACATCTTTAATGTTATATTATACACCCTATACTACAACGACATGATCATAACAATAATTATTCACCATTACCAACAACCATCAAACACCATCACCTGCCTGATTCTGTTAGCTCAATTGTTCAACATGGCACACCCCTGAAACTTAAGGACCCAGGAGCTCCATATATCTCTGTAGTTATTGGTGACTTACAAATTGTTGAGGCTCTACTTGATCTGGGTGCGGGGGTGATCATCCTTCCGAGCTACGTGTATGAACAACTTTGGGGAGGCAATCTGAAGCCTAGCCCTGTAATCCTTCAAGTTGCTAATCAATCACTTAAGACACCATGGGGAATTTTGGAAGATGTCCTCATAAGAGTGGATGATTTCTTCTTTCCCGTTGACTTCCTAGTTTTGGACACTGACCCTACCAACAAGCCAACCAAACCCTCCATCATTTTGGGCTGCCCCTTCCTTGCAACTTTGCATTCTTTAATCAATTGTAATACTGGGGCATTGAAAATGGGCTTTGGGAATAGGAAAATCCGGCTTAATGTGTTTGATGCTTACAAACAAGCCGGACTTGAGGATTGTTCTCAAGTTGAGGTGATAGATGACCTGATTGAAGATGCAACTCCTGCAATGTTATGTGATGACCCCTTTCAGCATGTCATGGTAAATGAGCATTCCCATCTCTTGGAGGAATGTGAAGGGGATATACTAGAACTTGAGGAATTGCTAAGAGTTTCTGCTGAGTGTCTTCCCCCATCATTTCTGCCGAAGGTAGATCTGCCACCTGAGGTGGGGACATCTATTATGAAACCGTCAACCATACAAGCCCCCGACCTTGAGTTGAAACCCCTCCCTGACACTCTCAAGTATGTTTTCCTAGGTGCCAATGATACGCTCCCCATTATCATTTCGGCTGTGCTATCTGAGGCACAGGAGGGAGCCTTGATTGAATGCCTATTGATGAGAGCCTCACCATAAGCCATAACTAGCCCATTTTGACCCAATAAAGAAGATAAAAGCTCCTACATAACCTAGAAGAAGGCTTAACTGAAGGAACAAGTGCTCTGAGAAGAAAATATGAAATAAAGGTTAAAACTGTAATTTTACCATTGCAGTACATAAACGGGATTTATCAGAGGCAAAACATAGGTCAAATGATCTAAATAACATAAAAAGTGGGTTGAGTAAATCAGAAATGGGTTTATGTGTAATCTAGGAATTAAATGACACTTGGTAACCCTAAAACAGACCTGCTTAAATTAACAAGGTTTCGATCAGGATAAAAATCAAGTAAACCCTCTAAAAATCATGGAAGAACATCCTCTAGGGTTTGGAACATTTAATTTGGCCTTTGAAACCCAGTTTGACATAGATTAGGGTCCTAGCTATTCAATTAACCTAATTTGGGTTTTTGCACAAAATGTCCAGTCAAACGAGGTCAAACCTAAAATCCAACTTCACCATTGGATTCCTTAGGTCCAAATTAGGTTTGTACCAAAATTTGGATCTATGGGGAGGTCATCTTAGCCTACTTTGCAATTTAGTACACCCAAATCACAAATTGGTCCCTATCTTTTGAATATCTTTGCAGAGAGCCCCCTAAGTTCCTCGCCACCTTTGCAATCAGGTCCTGCTGCCATTGTTAGGGCAGAACCAAGCTCCGGCGAGGTTTAGAGAGGGATCACTCTCTGATTCCGCAGAGATTCTCTCCCAGAAATGGAATGGAGTTTCTCTGAGGAATTCCCTTCCATCTACGGCCAATCACAATCTCTGGTGTGAACCCAATCTCTTGTGCGAACGCACGAGAGATTTGGGTATCTTAACCTCTTTCCATCTCCGGCGACCGACCTCAGGCGATTGTGCGCCCTCCACGCCCTGAACAACGACCCAATGCCTATAAAATAACCTCTAAGCTCGGTCGCAGATCTTCAGCTTGATTTGGCCGAGTTTCCAGCTCCAATTCATCTCCTCCTGCCAGGCCAAAGTTCCCAGCAAGCTCCGGCGAGTGCCCCTCCCCTCCCTCTTCGCTCTGCCACAAAACGAGTGGCAAAGTTATCTTCCTGACTCTCCTCCGAGTCGCGCAGTACCCGCGCACGCCGCCTCAGCCCCGTCGTCGCCGCCGTTCTCCCCCACTGGGCGACGTCTTCTCCGGCGACAGCAGGTACAGCTGTCCACCCTCCGTCCTCCTTCATCCCTACAATTAGGTTAGAACTATTCCCCATAGTCCCCTCTCTCTTTTCCCCCTGTTATCTCATCTAATCGACCCTCGACCGACGCCGACCACCCTCATCTTCCACATCACCGACCGACCTCCGCCGAGCCGCTCCCACCATTCCGCCCCTCCACACGGCTCGCCAACCATCTCGAAAGCTCCGCCTCACCACCAGGAACACTTTCCACCCCTCCACTGCCACTCTGCACCTCCGTAGTAGTCCCCCGAACAACCCCACATTTCCGGCCACAGGTTGACCTAGGCACGCACGCCTAGGTCGACCTACGGCCTGCAGCACCGTCCACCGCCTTCGCCATGCCACGGCGAAGGTGTCCAGCTAGTCTGATTGGGCCAAAAGGCCATGTTTATGTCTGACAGTGTCGACGCTCCTGCCGCCGTGGACGACATTTGAAGAAGCTCCAACGTAGCTCCAGGCGCCAGGGCTCCCAGGCTGCAGGCGTAGCAAGTTCACGCGAGTGTTGCGAAGTGCTTCGAGTCCAGCCAGGGGCGCTGAGAAGCCAGCAGCTGTGGGGATGGCGCGCAAGTCTGCGGGCGCGCGCGAAATCAGGGCAGAACCTTTAGTCCCACATCGTGGAGAGATGAGGCACCGCTGCACCATAAATTGAATTTGTTATATTGCCTTAACGCCTCCGAAAGCATAGGGGTGAGGTCCCTCACTTGCCCTCACGCCCGCCTCGTCCGCGGTTTCATCTCGGGATCTGGCGGGATCCGGCCCGACCTAAACCTAAGCATTCCTCGCGCATCACACCACCTGCAGGTGCGCCTGGTCCCGGGTACGATCCGACCCGATTATCCGTGTGGCTTTGGGAGAGCATCAGTGAGTGAATTGCTGAGAGAGAGAGGCGCGGGTTGAGGGAGAGGGGTAGGTTTTGCTCTGTGTAGGCAGACTGAGCGTCGAGAGACTTAGCCGCAAGGAGAAGAGAAGCAGAAGAAGAGATTGAGCGAAGGATACCAAGGAAGAAGAAGAAGCACTCACAGGAAAGAGAAGGAAGAAGGAAGGCAACGCAAAGAAGAGAAGGAAAGAGGAAAGAAGCCTTCGCAAGACAAGAAGCAAAGCAGAAAGAAAGAAGAGAAAGAAGAAAGAAAGCAAAGACAAAAGACGAAGAAGAAAAAGAGCCTGCAAAAGAAGAAGAATAATCAAAAGAAAAGGGAAAATACTTTTAAGACGTCTGATCACAAGATCAGACGTCCAATTTCATTTCTTTTGTCATAGTTACTTTTAATGGCATACATTCATATTTGAATTAACATTTTGAGTAAATTAGAGTGTTCAATTATATTGATTAGTAGTAAATTCCATTTTCTCCTTGTGTTCGACCTCAGATACTCCGATTTTCGAGTAATAAAATTCTCTATTTGTTTGAACGATTTGTCGGCTATACTACAATGTGACATATTCTCTTTCAAAACCCGCACAAAATCGTGAAAACATTTTGGCACCGTTGCCGGGGAGCAACGCGCAATTTACCACTATTCTCTACATTCATTTTTATCATATTGAACACTAACTTGCCCTACTTTGCTTTGTTTTAATCCAAAGGTATTTCACAAGAGGATTCCTCCTGCACAGCAACCACTCCAGGGCAGGTAATTTCTTTTCTTCCTTAAATTATCCCCTAATCCTGAAAAGACAAAAGGAAGAAAATCAATTTAGGAATCAACTGCCTTCTTTATATAGTAATCACCATTTTAAGGCAAACGTTTCCTAATTTTGCGAAAATTTTTCAAAACTTCTTGAAGTAGGAGCGATTTTTTTTAGAAGTCATCCCACAAATTCTCGTGCCTAATCGAAAACACGGGTAATCTCGGCGGACAACACGTTTCTTGCTTGTAAAGTCCAAAGAGAGCCTTTTCAAAAAGAAAAAGAGGATTGGAAACAGAACCAAATTAGGGTTTCTACAGTAGGATCTTGGAGTGTTAGTCACACATGCCTGCATAAAAGGAAATAAACCCTCCCACATCAGTGTGCTACCCAAGCCCTTGATTGAAGAAAGCTAAACAAGATAAACCCTAAGAACAAAAAGAAGATCTAAAATCACTTCAATCTTAAAATTTCTAGATCTAATAACCTGGGAGTCAAATCAGGGTGATCTCTAGGCTTTAAACCTAGAATCATTCTGCCATCTATAGGACAGGTCAGGTGAAGTTGACCCCTTAGGTCAACCAACCTCTAAATTAGGTCACAATATCAAAACATCTAAAGTTCAAGTGAGAACCCTAAAGCACCTTTGAAATAAAAGTGGTAGACTTAAGAGGTCAAGGTCCCCATTCTGGTCTACCTGGAATCTCAGTGACAAGAGAGGTCGGGTGGGGGAAACCCTGTAACCCGTAGGGACGCTCTACTATGTAGGGGTCTTTGTGGGACTCTCCCTCTCTGGCTGCCCAAGTAATTCTCAGGTGGATGATTTTCTGATCCAGGGGTCCATCTGCCTCGAACCTCCATAGTCATCCAAATATCTTTGGGTGTCTTGATTGGGTCAAAAACATCTCCAGTCCCTCATCTTTTCTCTGTAGAGCACACACACATTTTCAGTGGGACTCGTTATTCAGATCTGATCGCTTCATAACACATCGTGATTCCAACTTGATTCTACATCTTGACTCCACCACCTGATCCAAATATGCAGCCAAACCGCCTAGGACTACCATTCAAGAAACCTGAATATCAGAGATCCATGAGAGATAAAATGATTGAGGATGCCATGAAATTCTATGAAAATGAAGAAACCTCAACAACAGTAGGAAACATTCAGGTTGATGTCCCAACAACCACAACCTTTGTCATAACTTGTGCCCAAGTACTAGTAGCAGAAGCCAACAAAGGATCAACCCGTGACTTGCTCATTACTGCATACATTGAGATAAAAAAATTGCACAATAGTGAATACCTTCAATGTATGACAAATCCTCGACTTTGGAAGCAACACCAAGATAGTCTTGAAAAACGGGAAGAGATAATGAGATTATTAACAAATTATTGATCAGAAATACCCGTGTATACCAACAGAAGAGGAACTATCTTGGGACAACATCGAGGATCAATCTGATCTCGGGTTTGAGGCACAAAATGGTTGTGGATTCCCAACCCAGATAGAGTACAATGTGCCTGATATTGAAGAAGGTTGGGAAGTTTCAAATGCAGGAAAATACAATGTTGAGCCCATTTTAGAATCCCAAAACTCCTGCAAGTATGAGAGTAGAACTGAACCTCTCGAAGGTATAAATTCCGTCCCTTATTCTGATAAGGTGACCCTCGAAGGTTATTCAGACCTAGATTCTAGTAATTCAACCCACATCCTAAGCCTAGAACCTAGATCTGAAACATATTTTGAAGATTTCAAGGCCCCAGATGAAGAAGATCAATCTTTTAATGAAGAATATGATTTTGGGCTTTGATTTGATGAATATCCCTCGCCAACATCCTCAGAGGAACGAATCAATTTTTCGGAAGTTATGCCAATCTACGACACAGAAATCGAGGAGTTGGACGAGCAGGGTTTCAATTGGGTCTGCCATACTAGCTTAGAATCTGAGCCTCTACCAGATAAGGATACCTTTTTAAGCTCAGAATTAACATTTAGGCTAGATCTCAGTCAGGCTGCTGAATATACAACATATGATTTATTCTATGGTGGAACTCATGATCTGGAATCTCATTCAAACTTTGATTTTCGCAAACTCTCCGATGATCTCGAATCTGACCATAACATCGGAGAAAATCTGCCTCATGATTATAACATGTCAATCTTCTTTGAAGCCACCTGCTCCACATATACAGAACCAATCAAAACCCGTTCCCCACCCTGACCCGCAACCGGACTCAATTTCTATTCCGATTCACCTCTCACTGAGCCATTTGCAGATGATTCAACTCCATATCTATACCGGGTATCGGGTACTGATCAGACCACAAATCAGGAGCCTCCATCCTTTGATCACCCCTGTAGGGATTCCACACCTTACATGGATAATTTTTCGAAACCCTACTTTGACCAGGCTGATTCGACTTAGCCTGAACCCGAGTTTTCACTTCCATATCCATCAGAACTTCACTGCATATGGTGGGTTCTGCATCTGCTGATCTACATCTATCAACCCACCAGACTTATTGGGTTTGGGCTGCATCATCAGCCTATTGATCTTAACAAGCACCTGGTTAGACCAACCAGGCTCTTAATTAAGGTGCTTGTTTTCCAAAATTCCATTGATTTGACCACTCCCTCTCCGCCCCATTTTCTGCTCGGCTAAAGGCATTAAATTTAGCGCTTAATGGGAGGCAACCCGTCATCCCCAAAAATAGAGACCCGTTTGATTATCCCTCTGTACTCCACGTCTATTGCACCTTGAGTTCAGCCTTAGACAGTTGATCCCACCTCTGGTACATGTATCAGAGCTTGAAATCATTCTCATCAGTCATTTTCGACCCATTCACCTACCCGATATACCCTGTTCTAAGCCACTGACCTCAACACTAGTTCACACCCTTTGTTTACAATGAGGACATTGCACAACTTAGGCATAGGGGGGTGATAAAGTGCATACATACAGAACCAAGAAAAAATCAGAAGGATTCTCACAAAAAATGCGCATATGTCAAAAACACAAAAAAATTGAAAAACTATGAAAAAGAACAAAAAATTGGGGGGAGGGAGGAAATTTTGTGAGCCACGTATTCATAAGGAGCAAAAATGAATAAAGGAGCACAAAATGAGAAAGAAAAAAGAAATAGTCATTAGTAAAAGAGTAAGGAATTAACTGAAGTTCTAGACCAGATCAAGAAAAGAAATAAAAGAAAAAGTGCTAAGGAGACACAATAAGAGATTAGCGGGAACGCTGGTCTTAGGCCTCTTGGGCTAGATTTGTTAGCTTAAAAATTCACGTATCCGCTAAAATCTAGATAATCCTCAAGAGGTTGAGGAAAATGCGAAGCTTAAGTATTAGGTCTAAGGCTTAGGAAGTATTCGGCCTCGTTAACTGACTTTCGATTTGCAGCAGTCGGTAACCTAAGCACCCCAAATTCACACACAGTCTGGTTCAGTGCGCATAAACATCCAAATCACGCAAAAGCATTTAATGTTTTGAAAAAGTCACCTAGATTAGGAGCGGCCAATCAACACAAATTGATTTGGACGAGTTCCCGGCGTGGAGAGGCGGGAAATCCCCCTCGAAGATGCATAACAACATATCGTCTCCTCGATGCTTGTCTCTTAGGATATTTAAATATCCTACTGGGGCCATGTAAGCACTCTGCTGGTTCAGATACCATGGGCAGGATTATCTCGAAATCTCGAAAGCCAGGGTTCTGGGGGTTGCCATGGGCAGGATTATCTCGAAATCTCGAAAGCCAAGGACCCTTAAGGATTGATGATGGGGACGAGGAATCCGATACAGACCATGTTGAGAAGCTAATCCGAAGCTAGAAATAAAAAGAAAAGAGAGAGAAAAGCTCTCCAAACAAATAAATCTTCTATCTCTCTCTTACAAAAAACGCACTGCAAACTGAACTTAGGCTAAAAATGTCTCAGGCACGGGTGCTTTAACCGCGGAGTCCAACAAACCCAAGGATAGTTTCTGTGGGTTGTAGAAACCTTTGCGGAGGACTGAGGCTAAAGCGGAACAGGTCCTGATTTTGGTTGGTACTTGAATACCTCTAGGCCTATTATTGGCATTCTGACCTAATCAAAAAAGAAGCACTTATCATAACTGAGGACACTCTGGGTCTAGAACGGAAGTTAAAACCTTGAAATTTTGCTAAGGGACTAGCAAAAGCTAGGCATGGGGGTATGATGAGAGCCTCATCATAAGCCATAACTAGCCCATTTTGACCCAATAAAGAAGATAAAAGCTCCTACATAACCTAGAAGAAGGCTTAACTGAAGGAACAAGTGCTCTGAGAAGAAAACATGAAATAAAGGTTAAAACTACAATTTTACCATTGCAGTACATAAACGGGATTTCCTAGAGGCAAAACATAGGTCAAATGGTCTAAATATGATAAAAAGTGGGTTGAGTCAATCAGAAATGGGTTTATGTGCAATCTAGGAATTAAATGACACTTGGTAACCCTAAAACTGACCCGCTTAAATTAACAAGGTTCCAGTCAGGATAAAAATCAAGTAAACCCTCTAGAAATCATGGAAAAACATCCTCTAGGGTTTGGAACATTTAATTTGGCCTTTGGAACCCAGTTTGACCTAGATTAGGATCCTAGCTATTCAATTAACCTAATTTGGGTTTTTGCACAAAATGTCCAGTCAAACGAGGTCAAACCTAAAATCCAACTTCACCATTGGATTCCTTAGGTCCAAATTAGGTTTGTACCAAAATTTGGACCAAAGGGGAGGTCATCTTGGCCGACATTGCAATTTAGTACACCCAAATCACAAATTGGTCCCTATCTTTTCAATATCTTTGCAGAGAGCCCCCTAAGTTCCTCGCCACCTTTGCAATCAGGTCCTGCTGCCATTGTTAGGGCAGAACCAAGCTGTGGCGAGGTTTAGAGAGGGATCACTCTCTGATTCCGCAGAGATTCTCTCCCAGAAATGGAAGGGAGTTTCTCTGAGGAATTCCCTTCCATCTACGGCCAATCACAATCTCTGGTGTGAACCCAAACTGTCGTGTGAACGCACGAGAGATTTGGGTATCTTAACCTCTTTCCATCTCCGGCGACCGACCTCAGGCGATTGCGCGCCCTCCACGCCCTGAACAACGGCCCAGTGCCTATAAAATAACCTCTAAGCTCGGCCTTAGATCTTCAGCTTGATTTGGCCGAGTTTCCACCTCCAATTCATCTCCTCCTGCCTGGCCAAAGTTCCCAGCAAGCTCCGGCGAGCCCCCCTCCCCTCCCTCTTCGCTCTGCCACAAAACGAGTGGCAAAGTTATCTTCCTGACTCTCCTCCGCGTCGTGCAGTACCCGCGCACGCCGCCTCAGCCCCGTCGTCGCCGCCGTTCTCCCCCACTGGGCGACGTCTTCTCCGGCGACAGCAGGTACAGCTGTCCGCCCTCCATCCTCCTTCGTCCCTACAATTAGGTTAGAACTATTCCCCGTAGTCCCCTCTCTCTTTTCCCCCTGTTATCTCATCTAATCGACCCTCGACCGACGCCGACCACCCTCATCTTCCACATCACCGACCGACCTCCGGCGAGCCGCTCCCACCATTCCACCCCTCCACATGGCTCGCCAACCATCTCGAAATCTCCGCCTCACCACCAGGAATACTTTCCACCCCTCCACTGCCACTCCGCACCTCCGAAGTAGTCCCCCAAACAACCCCACATTTTCGGCCACAGGTTGACCTAGGCACGCACGCCTAGGCGGACCTGCGGCCTGCAGCACCATCCACCGCCTTCGCCGTGCCACGGCGAAGGTGTCCAGCTAGTCTGATTGGGCCAAAAGGCCATTTTTATGTCTGACAGTGTCGACGCTCCTGCCTCCATGGACGACATTTGAAGAAGCTCCAATGCAGCTCTAGGCGCCAGGGCTCCCAAGCTGCAGGCGCAGCAAGTTCACGCGAGTGTTGCAAAGTGCTTCGAGTCCAGCCAGGGGCGCTGAGAAGCCAGCACTGTGGGGATGGCACGCAAGTCTGCGGGCGCACGCGAAATCAGGGTAGAACCTTTAGTCCCACATCGTGGAGAGACGAGGTGCCGCTGCACCATAAATTGAATTTGTTATATTGCCATAATGCCTCCGAAAGCACAGGGGTGAGGTCCCTCACTTGCCCTCACGCCCGCCTCGTCCGCGGTTTCATCTCATGGATCTAGGGAGATCCGACCCGACCTAAACCTGAGCATTCCTCGGGCATCACACCACCTGCAGGTTCGCCTGGTCCCGGGTACGATCCGACCCGATTATCCGTGTGGCTCTGGGAGAGCGTCCCTGAGTGAATTGCTAAGAGAGAGAGGCGCGGGTTGAGGGAAGACGGGTAGGTTTTGCTCTGTGTAGGCAGACTGAGCGTCGAGAGACTTAGCCGCAAGGAGAAGAGAAGAAGCAGAAGAAGAGATTGAGCGAAGGATACTAAGGAAGAAGAAGAAGCACTTGCAGGAAAGAGAAGGAAGAAGGAAGGCAAAGCAAAGAAGAGAAGGAAAGAGGAAAGAAGCCTTCGCAAGACAAGAAGCAAAGCAGAAAGAGAGAAGAGAAAGAAGAAAGAAAGCAAAGACAGAAGACGAAGAAGAAAAAGTGACTGCAGAAGAAGAAGAATAATCAAAAGAAAAGGGAAAATACTTTTAAGACATCTGATCACAAGATCAGACGTCCAATTTCATTTCTTTTGTCATAGTTACTTTTAATGGCATACATTCATATTTGAATTAACATTTTGAGTAAATTAGAGTGTTTAATTACATTGATTAGTAGTAAATTCCATTTGCTCCCTGTGTTCGACCTCGGATACTCCGGTTTTCGAGTAATAAAATTTTCTATTTGTTTGAACGTTTTGTCGGCTATACTACAACATGACATATTCTCTTTTAAAACCCGCACAAAACCGTGAAAACACCTGTCTAGGCACATGGAAGCTATTGCTTGGAGCATTGCTGACGTTAAGGGTATAGACTCTACACTCTGCATACACCACATTTATACTGATGATTCCATCAAGCCTTTTAGGGACATGCAGAGACGTATGAACCCTAATATGAGGGAGGTAGTTAGAAAGGAAATCCTGAAGTGGTTGGATGCCAGGATCTTATATCCCATTGCTAATAGTAAATGGGTCAGTCCCATTCATGTGGTGCCAAAGAAGGTAGGCTTTAATGTGGAACTCAACGACCAAGGTGAACAAGTTGTCACTAGACCCTCAACTGGATGGAGGGTTTGTATTGATTACCGCAAGCTGAACACCGCTACCTAGAAGGATCACTTTCCTTTGCCTTTTATTGATCAAATTCTCCAAAAATTGACAGGGAATAAGTACTATTGTTTTCTCGATGGATATTCTGGGAACAATTAGGTGGCAGTCTTTCCTGATGACCAGGTAAAGACGACATTTGCGATTCCTTACGGTACTTTTACATTCAGGCGTATGCCGTTTGGATTATGTAATGCCCCTGCAACTTTCCAGCGGTTTATGATGTCTATCTTTTCGGACATGATTGACGAGTGTGTTGAAGTGTTTATGGATGACTTCTCCATTTATGGCTCGTCTTTCGACCAGTGTCTCCTACACCTGGAGAATGTGTTGCAACGATGTAAGGAGACTGGTTTAGTCCTCAGCTGGGGGAAAAGTCACTTCATGGTACAGAAAGGAATTGTACTTGGGCATGTTGTATCCGATCAAGGTTTGGAAGTAGATAAAGCCAAGATTGATTCTATTTCCAAACTTCCATTGCCTACGAATGTCAAATAGATTAGATCCTTTCTGGGCCATGCTGGCTTTTATAGGCGCTTTATTAAAAATTTTAGTAAGATTTCTAGGCCACTTTGTGACTTGTTGGCGAAGGAATCTTCCTTCAGTTTTGATTCAAAGTGTGCCGAGGCTTTTCAAACTCTAGAGGAGGCCTTGATCTCTGCACCTATTCTCCAATCTCCTGATTGGACACTCCCATTTGAGCTTATGTGTGATGCTTCGGATTATGCAGTGGGAGCAGTCCTTGGACAAAGGGTTGAGGGAAGACCTCATGTGGTGCATTATGCAAGCAAGACTTTATCCGAACCATAGCAAAACTACACTGTCACTGAAAAAGAATTACTTGCTGTAGTTTTTACTCTGGAGAAGTTTAGATCTTATCTGCTTGGGTCTAACGTGGTTATTTCTACTGATCATGCAGCAGTGAAACATCTCATTGCTAAGAAGGATTCTATGCCATGTCTGATTAGGTGGATCCCACTCCTTCAAGAATTTGACTTGGAAATACGTGAAAAGAAAGGAGTAGAAAATGTTGTGGCTGACACCCTGTCTCTCCTTCCTCTTAATGACTCTCATTCTGGAGACATTCGCGAGACATTTCCCAATGAAACTCTAATGGAGGTAACACCAACTTTACCTTGGTATGCAGACACTGTAAATTACTTGGTCACTGGACAAACTCCTGGCTCTTGGGATGAGCAGAAAAGAAAGAGATTCATTTCTCAAGCAAGATATTTTCATTGGGAAGAGCCAAATTATTTAGAATTGGACAAGACCAAGTATTGAGACATTGTGTGCCTGAAGACAAACAACAAAGTGTGCTGAGTTTTTGCCTTGAACTTCATTGTGGAGGACACTTTGGTGCTAAGAAAACTACTTTTAAGGTTCTCCAGTCCGACTTTTGGTGGCCTTCCTTATTTAAGGATTCTCATAATTTTGTTAAGGCCTGTATTAGATGTTAGCAGACTGGAATGATCGGGAAGAAAAATGAAATGCCTCAACATCCTATTCAATCTGTTGAAATTTTTGATGTGTGGGGAATTGACTTTATGGGCCCCTTCCCATCATCCCATGGTTATGAATATATCTTGGTGGCAGTTGATTATGTCTCTAAATGGATAGAGGCCATTCCTACATGCACAAATGACCACTCTGTGGCTTTGAAATTAGTGACGGCCAATATCATATCCCGTTTCGGCTGCCGTAAGAATATTATAAGTGATGGGGGACCTCATTTCCGAAACCAACACTTCAATCGGTTAATAAGGAGTTTGGGAGTGACTCACAAGGTTGCTACCCCTTACCATCCTCAGACAAGTGGCCAGGTTGAAGTGTCAAATAGGGAGAGAAAAAATATTTTGGAAAAGACCGTTAGACCTGATAGGAAAGACTGGTCCCAAAAGCTCGATGATGCTTTGTGGGCTTATCGAACGGCCTATAAGACCCCTTTGGGTACTTCTCCCTTTCGGATTGTGTATGGAAAAGTGTGCCATTTACCTATTGAGTTGGAACATAAGGCACTTTGGGCTATTCGAAGTGTTAACATGGATTTAGAGAAGGCAGGTAAGGCACGACTTCTAGAATTAAGTGAGCTTGAGGAGCTGAGGAATGCTGCTTATGACACCTCTCAAGCTTGTAAAGAATGAACTAAGGTCTTTCATGATAAGTTTATTCTTCGAAAGACCTTTGAGCCCAACCAACAAGTCTAGCTTTTCAATTCCAGACTTAAGCTTTTTCCTGGGAAGTTAAAATCTCGTTGGGATGGGCCTTACATAATCACCAAAGTATTTCCACATGGAGTTGTGGAGATCAAAAATCCTTCCTCTTCAGCAACTCCCTTTATTGTCAATGATCAACGGTTAAAACCATACTTAACTTTAGATGGACATCTGGTTGACGAATTCACTCTTGAGGAGCCTTAGCTCCTACCATTCTCCACCTCAGGTAATATCTTCCTTCAGCTATTTTTGTTTTCAATGAGGACATTGTTTGAACCAGGCATGGGGGAGAGGACCTAAGGCATTTTCTTTATAGCATGCATATAAAAAAAAAAAATTTTGAGCTTAACTTTCTAAGTCCTGCATTCTTAAGCAAATCAGAACTCTAGGGTAGACTAAATTAATTCTAGGGTCAAATTTTAGAAGCTAAATGAGCTGGTAGCTTTAGACCTTTAGGGTCCTTTGTGGACTTAAAAACTTAAGTGGGAGTTAAGTTGCGGACCATTCCTCAAGAGGTTGAGGAAGGGAAGCTAGGGTTTGAGTTAAAAGGTGGGGTAGTACCTGAAGTCTTTTTCTACCTTTCGGTTTACGAATCCTTGTAATCCAAGCATCTAAATTTCACACACTTGGTCTGGTAATTAACTTTATTTCTTTATTTCTAAAAAGAGATTTGGTTCTCTTCGTTTTCACTTAGGAGAGGCTTGAAAACACATTTTGATTGGAAGAGTTCCCTCCGTAGGAGAGGTGGAGTATATACTCACCTTGAGGATGCAATGATAACATATTACCTCCTCGGCGCTTGTCTCTTATGACATCCATCCTACTGGGGGCATGTAGGAGCATTGTGCGATTCAGGTACCATGGGCGGCCCTATCTCGAAGTACCGATTGCTATAGGCCTGAATTCGCTTAAGAAATCCATGGGCGATACTATCTCGAAGTGTCGATTGCAAGGAGTTCTTGGGGTCGTTATGGGCAGTGCTATCTCGAAGCATCGAAAGCCAGGCACCCTTCGAGGTATGGTAATGGGGACAATGAATCCGTCACAGACTGTGTTGATAGCCGATCTGAGGTTAGACTTAGAAGAATCAAACAAAAAATATATATATATATTATTAAAAAAAAAGAAAAACTTTTTCCTTTAACTCAAATAACTCAGACCAATGCACAGGCACGGATGCTTTAATCTCATGGATCAATAAACTTTAGGGTAGAGTCAGAAATCAGGGAAACTTATGCCTGCAACTCGTCTTTACCCGACCTAGTCTGTAACTTAGCAACTACTTAGGAACCTTGGGTCTAGAGTCTGAACTTAATATGCTTCTCAAGGAAGACCAAGTGAGCTGACTAGTCTACTTGGAGTGCTAGGTTTCTCTTAATTTTGCTAGGGACTAGCAAAAACTAGGCATGGGGGTGTTTGATTAGCCCATATTTGTGGGCTATTTAAGTATTTAAGTGCCTAGACATTAGGTTAATTCTAACATTTATTTAGCATAAATTAGGATGTAAATAGATTAATTCATATTTCTAATTTAATTACATAATTCATGCATTGCATTCATATTTTAAATGCATTTAGAATTAACTTAGAATGGCATTCATTTAATTAGTTAACCAATTAGGTACATTGCATGCATTAATTTTAAGTTAACATAAAAGTTGAGGGTTTGTATATAAAGACCCATAATATTTTAACAATATCTTTTATTCTTCTTCTTTTAGCAATAGCTTGGCTGTCGCTGCAATGCCTCCTGCCACACTAAAGCCACATTCATGGATTAGCGGAGAAGGTGGATCTACTCCCGCCTCTCCATTCAAATTCGTGCAAGCATCTACAAAAAGAGGAGAGAGGCTGCTGAGAGCGGGAGGCCTCCACCCCAACAATCCACACTGTGCAAAGAGTCCATCTCTTCCATTCCACACCGTCGGCCTCAACCGCGGCGATGAGCCTCCACCACCGTGGGCGTGTGGTGTGACAGGCCACACCACCATCCGGAGATCGTCCGCATTACCGTGAGCACCTCGCCGTGCACGTCCCTCGCCGTCGTCACCAACAACCACCATCGCAGCTACTGCAATCACTCCTCAACCAGTTAAGACGTCCGGGAAGTTTCCCGGATGTCTAAAGCTTCGACCCGCCACTCCAGCAGCAACCACCCTTGCCCATTTCATCTCCAGCGCCAACCACCTGCCCTCGCCCACTCACCTACAGTACCAAGCCCGCACGTGCTCACCTGAACCGCCAGCCCTCACTCGCTCACTCCACGCCAGCTTCACACCTCCAGCACTAACTGCCAGCACCTTGCAGAGCGCACGCCTTCCACCTGCAGCGCCTCCACTAGTGCGCATGCCTGCAGCCTCCTTGCCGCTACCTGCAGTGCCGTACCAGTGTGTGTGCGCACTCACCTGCAGCGCCAAGCCCACACCCGCCAGCAGCCTACAGCAGTGCCAAGCCCGCGCGTCTGCTCCAGTGCACACGCACCTTCTGCCTGCAAAGCCTCTCAGCCAACAGCAGCGCACCCCACTTCCGCCTGTAGAGCCTCCAGTAATTCGTGTGGAATCAGTGCGTGCAACAACAGGCTGCGCGCACCGCCCACAAGCAGTCTTCGTGCGCACACAGCCACTCCTTCAGCAGCTGCAGCCACCGTTGGCAGCCACCTTCGCTGGAGCTCTATCCGACCTACTCCGGCCACCGCGCAACTCGCCGCCACCACCGCTGCGAAGCTCTCGGTCCAAAGAACTTCCTCCGAGCTTCCCGCCTCCGGCCGTTCACTCCTCTCACGCATGGCCAAGGGGAATGAATCCCCTGTTTTGCTACAGTATTCATGCCATTAATAATTACATTTTCTGCCATTGTCATCTTTTAATGATATTTTATTGAATCTACATTGCAAAAAAATATCCTCTAGTTATTAAGAATTGCTATTTCAGCATGATTTCTTGATTCAACCTTAATCTGAAGGCAAAGTTGGCTTGATTCTCGTCTAAACTAACTACGAACCAACGTTTTTAACCAGTGCGAATTTAAATACGTCATTGCCTCCCTTTGGATACGACCCGGTCTTCTGCGAGTGGTTATTTCTTTTTAAATATTGATTAGTCGATTTTTCCACCACATAAAACTACAAATGACTTTAAAGCGAACAATTGACTCGTCAAAATGGTGCCGTTGCCCGAGGAGGCAACAGACGCAATAATTTCACCTAATTTTATTTTGATTATTTCTCAATTGCACAGTTATTTGAGCATTTATTATTTTCTTTTCTGTGCAAGAATCAGCCATTGTGAGAGGCGACCCTTGACGTCGCCAGAGGAGAATTGTCAAGCTACTTTGAAAAGGAGGAGAAGGACGAGGATGCAACGTTCATCATTATACATTAAGTTGCTAATCTGATTAGAGTAGAATTAAGACTTTAGATTTAATTTTTCATTACATTTGGCTTGAAACCCTTGTTCTAGGGTATATTTTGAGGGGTTTCTTCCCCGATTTTATTTTGGGCCCGTGTTGGGTAATTTTTAGGAGCCTATTCCCTTTTCTTGAGATTTAGGTTTTTAGTTTATTGATTACTTTTATTGGCTTGTGCATAAGTAGTTTAAAAAAAATAATAATAAAAAAAAATGAGCTGCCTGCTAGAAGCTGCCTGCCCTTAGGACGAGCCATTTAGGTCTGTATGAGAAGCCTCTAGATTTACTTCTCTGCATTGCATGCATTCTTGCATCGTTGATTGCTGGAAGCAAGGTATGCATTCTCTTACTTTGCATCCTATTCTTGATCATGCATTGCATTTGGATTTAATTCAAAGACCACAAAATTTGTCTTGAAGCAATCTAACAAGTGGTCACATATATTTGTGGAAAAGGACTAATTAAAGGAGGGACATCTAAAAATCAAGGACTTGATTGTAAAACGCGGTGTGCGATTCAAAATTCAAAATCCTTTTGCGGTGAATGCACACTTATATCTTTTGCACCACAGCACTCATTTAGACACTCCTAAGTCTTAAAACGACTAGGACAAGAGCCCTCCTACCGTTGGATTTTGAAGTGTTTGGAACTTGAGATCAAAGGTTTTGTAAATCCAAAGAGGGGGATACCTTGTCACAGATTTTTGGGGATATTTGAGAAGCATCGCGAAAGCACAGCTTCAAAGGAAGGCTTAGGCCTACTTGCATCCCTCGATCTTCCGTCTTTGGATTTACTTCACCATTTGAGATTTAAGGAAGAATACCTAAGCTCCAACTTTGTCTTTTTAGGCATTTTGAAGGTTGACAATAGGTGTGTAATTGATTGGGAAACTTGCTTTGTCACCTACAATTTGAACTAAAGTCAGAAGCCTAAATTTGTAAGGACCGAACAAGTCCTTTTGAATTGTGTTTGTTGTGCATGCTTGGTAGGCGTTCTCTTATGAGACAACTTGTGTTTGATCCTGAACCTGAAAGAATCCTAAGAAGAGACATTCCAAGGGTAGAAATGGTAGGTCAAAGGAGCCTTAAGGAATATTTCATCCCAACCAATCAAGCTGGCCCTGCACTACGAAGACCTGGAGGGGACAATCTGTATGAGATCAAAAGTAGTACCTGTGATTTCCCTACTTGGAGGGGTGAGATCAGCGTGACAAAAAAAATGCGGAATTGAAAATATAAACAATCTCACAAAAATAAGCAATCACAAAATGTACACAGGAATTTTTAGGTGGAAACCCAAATCGGGTGAAAACCACCACCTAACCCTCTCGAGCTAGGATTTTCCGATCAACCTAGTTGATCAAATCCACTAAACGAATCACTTTAAAACGAGGGTGATTCAACCTCAGTACAACCACGCTACAAATACGAGGGTAGCGTTCCTCAACCCCTTCTCTCCACGAGGACTTTGTCCCACGAAGGAGACGGGAATTCGCAAAGCGAATACCCAACCAAAAGACAAAGGTAAAATAAACAACAAACCTATAGAGCCAACAAAGTAATAAACCTAAGCTTCTATAGGATTTAGGAAACTCCCCTTTGCAAGGAGTGCGTCGACGATGACGTGGTGCGTGAGCCACGCGACGGCGCAATGTCGCTCTCGTAGACAACGGCGGGAGAGCGGGTGCGCGAAGGGAATGATGCTCTCAAGATGATGGAGCTTGAGCTTAGAGAGCAAGAGATTCTTGGACACAAGAGAGTGGAAATACTTGATCTTAGTGTATCTTGGTCTCTCTAGGTGTGTATCTTGTGTGTCTCTTAGTGTATGTAGGTGTGTAAAGGCTCCCCTCTATTTATAGAGGCCTTAGGAAGGCTTTGGAAGGCTTAAGAAAGGTTCTATAGCCGTTGGGAACAAAGCCCAAGAGAATCAGGCCGAAATCAGGGCAATGATTACACTTGACAGGGTTATCAGACGTCTAACTCTTTCATCAGACGTCTGGAGGGCCACTTTAAGGCGTCTGATTTCAAGGTCAGACGTCTGATTCTATGCGGGTTTCTCCCTAACTTGAATCAGATCTAAACAGGGTTTTTACGCAAGTCCATCAGACGACATACAGGACGTCTGGCACTATGTCTGGACGTCTGGAAACCTACTTTTACTGTGGGAATTGATTTCCAAACGTTGCAACGGCTAGAAAATCTCTGAGAAGAGATTTTGGGTCAGCCAAGGCAAAACGGTCATTTATCAGACGTCTGGAAAGGCCTAAGGACGTCTGATAAAGCTCTAACGGTCATATTCTTGAGTGTCTGCTAAGCCAGCCAACGGTCCACTAATTGGACGTCTGGCAAATCCATCAGACGTCTTCTAAGACGTCTGGCATAAGGTCTGGACGTCTGATTTCATCAGACAGAACTACCTATGTCCAGCCTAACAGTTATCAGACATCCAAAACAATAGTCAGACGTCTTAAATTACATTATCAGACGTGTGATTTGGGAATTAGACGTCTGGAAAGTCTGTTTGAACCCTATATTGATTTTCTAAGTATTCTACAGAAAACCTAAGTATCCTAGGGTTGTGCCGGAGTTCCTAGGACTACTGTTAGGGTTCTTTGAGGCTCTTTAACATGAAATATCTAAGGAAATAAAGAGCAACAAAAGAAACGAAAAATACAACAAGTACAAAAGAAGGAAATCTATCCTATTCTTCATTTCCTTCCATCTTCAATCTTTCGCTCCACGCGAACGTCCTCTGTTTTCCGTCAAGCTCCTCCAATCCATCCTGGATGCGAGCTCGAACTCCGTTCTAAACACGTCCACATTTGCAATTGACCTGAAATGTAGGACTCAAATTGCAAATGTTAAATAACACGTGTTTTGTTATCATCAAAACAAATGATCGTGGTGCTCTAGCACCAACAGTACCATGTCCTTGCTACCCTCCTATTATGGTACTACTAGGGAAGACCCTTACAGGCATATAGAGGAATTCACCGAGGTCTGTTCCACAGTGAAGCTGCAGGGCATTACTGATGATGCTCAAATGCGGACCCTCTTTCCCTTCTCCCTTAAGGACAAAGCAAAGTATTGGTATCACACCCTAGATAATATAAATACTTGGGATGCCCTGAAGAAGGAGTTTTTGAAGAAGTACTTCCCCATGAGCAAAACAAATCACTTTAGGAGGGAAATTATGAGTTTTGTTCAAAAGGATGGGGAAGCATTCAATGATGCATGTGAGCACTTTAACGACTTGCTGAGACTTTGCCCACATCACCAGGTGCCTAAATGGCAACTGGTTGAAATGTTCTACATCGGACTTAATGATTCGCATAGGCAAACTGTGGATGGTGCCTGTGCAGGAACCTTTCCATCTAAGACTGAGGATGAAGCTTGGAACTTATTTGATACTTTAAGTGAGAATTCTATTCACTATAATTTTGCCTACATGGATAGAAAGTCCACTCTCATGCAAAGAAAGTTGGAGGCGAATGAGGCAAGGGAAACGCAGAATTTAGCCTATCAGATTCAATTATTGAATCAAAGCATGGAAAGGCTTATGTCGAACCCAAGTTCATTCGTACCTAACACCTCCACATCCCAAGCTTTCGAATGCTTAATTTTTCAAGGAAATACACACACCACTGTGGATTGCCACTTGGCCTCCCAATTCCTTGAGCTTGTACAAGCGGATTTGAATGCCGCTCAAGGGTTCCATCCAAGACCTCGTAGTGACCCTTTCTCCAACACTTATAATGAGGGATGGAGGAACCACCCAAACTTTTCATGGAGACAAGGAAATGTCTTAAATTTAGGAAATTACAAACCACAATCTTTTCAAAACCATCAAATGAACCAACCTCAGACCTTTGCCCAACCTAAAACCTCTAAGATGGATGAATTGAAGGCGATGTTGAAAACTATGCAAGAAAGTCAAAGTGCCATCATCCATTCTCATGACAAGGCTATTACATGAGATGAAATCGCAAATTGGACACCTTGTTGAGGCCGTTAGATAGAGGGAGACTGGGAAGCTCCCCAGTGCTGCGGAGGAAAATCCTAAAGAAAAGGGATTGTTTTTAGGGAGCTTGCTCAGGTGGTGACTATTTTGAGGAGTGGGAAAGAAATTTCCAAACCCAATGCTCCTATAGTCCCACCCCCTAAAAAACTATCCACCCCGACTTTCACCCCCACTGGAGAAGACTTGCCCAAATCTTCTCCACTTGAAATCACCTCACCGGAAGAAGTTGCCCCCGTTCCACCCCTTACTCGACATGACAACCCTTCCACCCAGAGATCGAGAGTGCCTTTTCCAGAGCACTTATCCACCTCTGGGCGGACTTCTGCTGGCTCATCTGGAGCCAAAGATAAGATGGATGAGATTATGGAAACTTTCAAGCAAGTGCAGATTAACCTGCCTTTGCTTTAAGCTATCAGGTAGATTCCGTCTTATGGCCTCTTTTTAAAGGACCTGTGTGCGAAAAAGTGGCAATCTAGAAAACAGGTCCAATTAAAAGTTGTCCTGCCTGATTCTGTTAGCTCAATTGTTCAACATGGCACACCCCCGAAACTTAAGGACCCAGGAGCCCCATACATCTCTGTAGTTATTGGTGACTTACAAATTGATGAGGCTCTACTTGATCTGGGTGCGGGGGTGAACATCCCTCCGAGCTACGTGTATGAACAACTTGGGGGAGGCAATCTGAGGCCTAGCCCTGTAATCCTTCAAGTTGCTGATCGATCACTTAAGACACCACGGGGAATTTTGGAGGATGTCCTCATAAGAGTGGAGGATTTCTTCTTTCCCGTTGACTTCTTAGTTTTGGACACTGACCCTACCAACAAGCCAACCAAACCCTCCATCATTTTTGGCTGCCCCTTCCTTGTAACTTTGCATGCTTCAATCAATTGTAATACTGGGGCATTGAAAATGGGCTTTCGGAACAGGAAAATCTGGCTTAATGTGTTTGATGCTTACAAATAAGCCAGACTTGAGGATTGTTCTCAAGTTGAGGTGATAGATGACCTGATTGAAGAGGCAACTCCTGCAATGTTATGTGATGACCCGTTCAGCATGCCATGCTAAATGAGCATTCCCATCTCTTGGAGGAATGTGAAGGGGATATACTAGAACTTGAGGAATTGCTAGGAGTTTCTGCTGAGTCTCTTCCCCCATCATTTCCGCCGAAGGTAGATCTGCTACCTGAGATGGGGACATCTATTATGAAACCCTCAACCATACAAGCCCCCAACATTGAGTTGAAACCCTTCCCTGACACACTCAAGTATATTTTCCTAGGTGCCAATGATACGCTCCCCGTTATCATTTCGGCTGTGCTATCTGAGGCACAAGAGGGAGCCTTGATTGAATGCCTGTCTAGGCACAAGGTAGCTATTGCTTGGAGCATTGCTGACATTAAGGGTATAGACTCTACACTCTGCATGCACCAGATTTATATTGATGATTCCATCCAGCCTTTTAGGGACATGCAGAGACGTCTGAACCCTAATATGAGGGAGGTAGTAAAAAAGGAAATCCTGAAGTGGTTGGATGCTGGGATCTTATATCCCATTGCTGATAGTAAATGGGTCAGTCCCATTCATGTGGTGCCGAAGAAGGCAGGCTTTACTGTGGAACTCAACGACCAAGGTGAACAAGTCGTCACTAGACCCTCAACTGGATGGAGGGTCTGTATTGATTACCGCAAGTTGAACACCGCTACCCAGAAGGATCACTTTCCTTTTCCTTTTATTGATCAAATTCTCAAAAAATTGGCAGGGAATAAGTACTATTGCTTTCTCGATGGATATTCTGGGTACAATCAGGTGGCAGTCTTTCCTGATGACATGGAAAAGACGACATTCACGATTCCTTTCGGTACTTTTGCATTCAGGCATATGCCGTTTGGATTATGTAATGCCCCTGCAACTTTCCAGTGGTGTATGATGTCTATCTTTTCGGACATGATTGACGAGTGTGTTGAAGTGTTTATGGATGACTTCTCCAATTATGGCTCATCTTTCGACTAGTGTCTCCTACACCTGGAGAATGTGTTGAAACGATGTAAGGAGACTGGTTTAGTCCTCAGCTGGGAGAAAAGTCATTTCATGGTACAGAAAGGAATTGTACTTGGGCATGTTGTATCCGATCAAGGTTTGGAAGTAGATAAAGCCAAGATTGATTCTATTTCCAAACTTCCATTGCCTACGAATGTCAAATAGATTAGATCCCTTCTGGGCCATGCTGGCTTTTATAGGCGCTTTATTAAAAATTTTAGTAAAATTTCTAGGCCACTTTGTGACTTGCTAGCGAAGGAATCTTCCTTTAGTTTTGATTCAAAGTGTGCCAAGGCTTTTCAAACTCTAAAGGAGGCCTTGCTCTCTGCGCCTATTCTCTGAGCTCCTAATTGGACACTCCCATTTGAGCTTATGTGTGATGCTTCGGATTATGCAGTAGGAGCAGTCCTTGGACAAAGGGTTGAGGGAAGACCTCATGTGCTGCATTATGCAAGAAAGACTTTATCCGAACCACAGCAAAACTACACTGTCACTATAAAAGAATTACTTGCTGTAGTTTTTACTCTGGACTAGTTTAGATCTTATCTGCTTGGGTCTAAGGTGGTTATTTTTACTGATCATGCACCAGTGAAACATCTCAATGCTAAGAAAGATTCTAAGCCACGTCTGATTAGGTGGATCCCACTCCTTCAAGAATTTGACTGGGAAATACGTGAAAAGAAAGGAGTAGAAAATGTTCTGGCTGACCACCTGTCTCGCCTTCCTCTTAATGACTCTCTTTCTGGAGACATTCGCGAGACATTTCCCGATGAAACTCTGATGGCGGTAACACCAACTTTACCTTGGTATGCAGACACTGTAAATTACTTGGTCATTGGACAAACTCCTGGCTCTTGGGATGAGCAGAAAAGAAAGAGATTCATTTCTCAAGCAAGATATTTTCATTGGGAAGAGCTAGAATTATTTAGAATTGGACAAGATCAAGTATTGAGACGTTGTGTGCCTGAAGACGAACAACAAAGTGTGCTAATTTTTTTCCATGAACTTCATTGTGAAGGACACTTTGGTGCTAAGAAAACTACATTTAAGGTTCTCCAGTCCGATTTTTGGTGGCCTTCCTTATTTAAGGATTCTCATAATTTTTTTAAGGCCTGTATTAGATGTCAACGGACTGGAATGATTGGGAAGAAAAATGAAATGCTTCAACATCCTATTCAATCTGTTGAAATTTTTGATGTGTGGGGAATTGACTTGATCTGCCCCCTCCCGTCGTCCCATGGTTATGAATATATCTTGGTGGCAGTTGATTATGTCTCTAAATGGATAGAGGCCATTCCTACGCGCACAAATGAACACTCTGTGGCTTTGAAATTTGTGAAGGCCAATATCATATCCCATTTCGGCTGCCCCAAGACTATTATAAGTGATGGGGGACCTCATTTCTGAAACCACCACTTCAATCGGTTAATCAGGAGTTTGGGAGTGACTCACAAAGTTGCTACCCCTTACCATCCTTAGACAAGTGGCCAGGTTGAAGTGTCAAATAGGGAGATAAAAAATATTTCGGAAAAGATCGTTAGACCTGATAAGAAAGACTGGTCCCAAAAGCTCGATGATGCTTTGTGGGCTTATCGAACGGCCTATAAGACCCCTTTGGGTACTTCTCCCTTTTGGATTGTGTATGGAAAAGTGTGCCATTTACCTGTTGAGTTGGAACATAAAGCACTTTGGACTATTCGAAGTGTTAACATGGATTTAGAGAAGGCAGGTAAGGCATGACTTCTAGAATTAAGTGAGCTTGAGGAGCTGAGGAATGCTGCTTATGACACCTCTCAAGCTTATAAAGAAAGAACTAAGGTCTTGCATGAGAAGTTTATTCTTCGAAAGACCTTTGAGCCCAACCAACAAGTCTAGCTTTTCAATTCCAGACTTAAGCTTTTTCCTTGGAAGTTAAAATCTCGTTGGGATGGGCCTTACATAATCACCAAAGTATTTCCACATAGAGCTGTGGAGATAAAAAATCCTTCCTCTTCAGCAACATCCTTTATCGTCAACGGTCAACGGTTAAAACCGTACGTAACTTTAGATGGCCATCTGGTTGACGAAGTCACTCTTGAGGAGCCTTAGCTCCTATCATTCTCCGCCTCAGGTAATATCTTCCTTTAGCTATTTCTGTTTTCAATGAGGACATTGTTTGAACCAGGCATGGGGTAGAGGACTTAAGGCATTTTGTTTATAATATGCATATATTAAAAAAAAAAAAATTGAGCTTAACTGGCTAAGTCCTGCATTCTTAAGCAAATCAGAACTCTAGGGTAGACTAAATTAATTCTAGGGTCAAATTTTTGAAGCTAAATGAGCTGCTAGCTTTAGACCTTTAGGGTCCTTTGTGGACTTAAAAACTCAAGTAGGAGTTAAGTTGCAGACCATTCCTCAAGAGGTTGAGGAAGGGAAGCTAGGGTTTGAGTTAAAAGGTAGGGTAGTACCTAGAGTCTTGTTCTACCTTTTGGTTTACGGGTCCTTGTAACCCAAGCATCTAAATTTCACACACTTGGTCTGGTAATTAACTTAATTTCTTTCTTTCTGAAAGGAGATTTGGTTCTCTTAGTTTTGACTTAGGAGAGGCTTGAAAACACATTTTGATTGGAAGAGTTCCCGCTGCAGGAGAGGTGGAGTATATACTCACCTTGAGGATGAGATGATAACATATTACCTCCTCGGCGCTTGTCTCTTAGGATATCTATCCTACTAGGTTCATGTAAGTGCATTGTGTGATTCAGGTACCATGGGCGGCCCTATCTCGAAGTGCCGATTGCCATAGGCCTGAATTCGCTTAAGAAATCCATGGGCGATACTATCTCGAAGTGTCGATTGCAAGGAGTTCTTGGGGTCGTTATGGGCAGTGCTATCTCGAAGCATCGAAAGCCAGGCACCCTTCGAGGTATGGTAATGGGGACAATGAATCCGTCACAGACTGTGTTGATAGCCGATCTGAGGTTAGACTTAGAAGAATCAAATAAAAAAAATATATATATATATTATTAAAAAAAAAGAAAAACTTTTTCCTTTAACTCAAATAACTCAGACCAATGCACAGGCACGGATGCTTTAATCTCATGGATCAATAAACTTTAGGGTAGAGTCAGAAATCAGGGAAACTTATGCCTGCAACTCGTCTTTACCCGACCTAGTCTGTAACTTAGCAACTACTTAGGAACCTTGGGTCTAGAGTCTGAACTTAATATGCTTCTCAAGGAAGACCAAGTGAGCTGACTAGTCTACTTGGAGTGCTAGGTTTCTCTTAATTTTGCTAGGGACTAGCAAAAACTAGGCATGGGGGTGTTTGATTAGCCCATATTTGTGGGCTATTTAAGTATTTAAGTGCCTAGACATTAGGTTAATTCTAACATTTATTTAGCATAAATTAGGATGTAAATAGATTAATTCATATTTCTAATTTAATTACATAATTCATACATTGCATTCATATTTTAAATGCATTTTGAATTAACTTAGAATAGCATTCATTTAATTAGTTAACCAATTAGATACATTGCATGCATTAATTTTAAGTTAACATAAAAGTTGAGGGTTTGTATATAAATAACCATAATATTTTAACAATATCTTTTATTCTTCAACCTTTCAGCAATGGCTTGGCTGCCGCTGCAACACCTCCTGCCGCACTAAAGCCACATTCATGGATTAGCGGAGAAGGTTGATCTGCTCTCGCCTCTCCATTTAAATTCGTGCAGGCAGCTACAAAAAGAGGAGAGAGGTTGCCGAGTGGGGGAGGCCTCCACCCTAGCAATCCACACTGTGCAGAGAGTCCATCTCTTCCATTCCACACCGTCGGCCTCAACCGTGGCGACGAGCCTCCACCACCGTGGGCGTGTGGTGTGACAGGCCACACCGCCATCTGGAGATCGTCCGCATTACAGTGACCACCTCACCGTGCACCTCCCTCGCTGTCGTCTCCAACAACCACCGTCGCAGCTACTGCAATCTCTCCTCATCCAGGTAAGACATCCAGGAAGTTTCCCGGACGTCTGAAGCTTCGACCCCCCCACTCCAGCAGCAACCACCCTCGCCCACTTCACCTCCAGCGCCAACCGCCTGCCCTTGCCTGCTCACCTGCAGCACCAAGCCAGCGCGTGCTCACCTGAACTTCCAGCCCTCACCCACTCACTCCACTCTTGCATCACACCTCCAGCACTAACCGCCAGCACCCTACAGTGCGCGTGCCTTCCGGCTGCAGCGCCTCCACTAGTGCGCGCGTCTGCATCCTCCCCACCGCTACCTGCAGTGCCGCACCAGTGTGTGCACGCACTCACCTACATAGCCAAGCCCACGCCCACTCACCTGCAACGCCAGGCCCACACCTACCAGCAGCCTGCAGCAGTGCCAACTCCGCGCGTCCGCTCCAGCGCACCTGCACCTTCCGCCTGCAAAGCCTCTCCGCCAACAACAGTGCACCTCGCTTCCACCTGCAGAGCCTCCAGCAGTGTGTGCGGAATCAGTGCGTGCAACAACAGGCCACATGCACCGCCTGTAAGCAGTCTTCGCGCACGCACAGCCGCCTGTTCAGCAGCTGCAACCACCGTTGGCAGCCACCTTCGCCGGATCTCCGTCCGACCGACTCCGGCCACCATGCGACTCACCGCCACCACCGCTGCGAAGCCCTCGGTCGAAAGAACTTCCTCCGAGCTTCCCGCCTCCGGCCGTTCACTCCTCTTCACGCATGGCCAAGGGGAATGAATCCCTTGTTTTGCTATTGTATTCATGCCATTAATAGTTACATTTTCTACCATTGTCATCCTTTAACGATATTTTATTGAATCTGCATTGCAGAAAAATATCCTCTAGTTATTAAGAATTGCTATTTCAACATGATTTCTTGATTCAACCTTAATCTGAAGGCAAATTTGGCTTGATTCTTGTCTAAACTAACTACGAACCAACGTTTTTAATTGGTGCAAATTTAAATACATCATTGCCTCCCTGTGGATACGACGCACTCTTCTACGAGTGGTTATTTCTTTTTAAATATTGATTAGTCGATTTTCCACAACATAAAACTACAAACGAATTTAAAGCGAACAATCGACTCGTCGGACGACACTTGGAGGCAGCTTGGACGAAGGAGGTGAGGTGCAAGATGATAGGGATGAGGCGTATGCGGAACAGGGTAATGGAATGCTTTGCTAAGCAAATAGGAATGGGGATAAGGGATAGCAGTGCCTAACTGATGAGACACTCATCATGATCTCTAATTACCTCTAATTAACTAGTCTTCCTAGTTAATTAGCTAAAGTTATGAATATATAAGGGTTAATTATAAAATAAGGGATATTTAGTCAAGGACCTCAAAATAAGTTAAAAATGACATTTTATCATTCAATTAACATTATTAATAATATAGTTAATAATTGGATTCGAAATCCTACTAATCATTCCCTTAATTAATAAGTTAAGTAACTTAAACTTAATGTAAACCTAAGTATATAATAACTTAAGTGATTTTACTTAATCTAATAAATTAACCTGAAAAGGTCAAAAATGTAAATTCAAGGTGTAAACATAATATTTACCTTATTTACTAACATATATAAAAAGTTGAAAAAGATCTAAGTTAAAATAAACTTTCAAAACCTGGGTTTACATTTTAGTCCTTACTTTTCATTACAGTCAGGTCCTTATTTATCACACAGGTCCTTAAGTTTTATTTCATTTAAGTCCCTCTTCATCTTCTTCTGCTTCTTCTTCAGCCGAATGAATGGCTAGCGGCAGAGAGTCACCCCACCACGCGATTACCGCCCTGCCGACATCATCCTTCTTTGTCCAAGCCCTTGTAGCTTGCACTCACCATCTCCACTTCATCCACCTGTCTGGATTAACCAGGAATCCTATATTTTAGTGGGAGATAACCTCACCGTTGTCAGAGATGACAACGGAGGTTAAGCTCCTCAAGATTCTTCTTCGGCCAGACCTCGCCATTCTCTTCGCCGCAAACTGCTATAAATACCCGCTCACACCTCTGATTTTATTCAAGTTGGCTCCCTTCCCTCTTTTAACACTGCAACCGACCCAATAGGCTATTCGTCCGAAACTCCGGTGACTTTCCATTCCAATTTCTGACTTCCTCTGTCCATCTTGATCAACCAAGGAGATCTGCCATGGTCTTCCGCGTCACTGACACAGGCGCCGACCTAAGGAACCCTCCTCTCCACCTCAAATCCACCTGCCGGAGATCTTTCTTCGACCCTCTAATTTCGTCGTCCACTATGAACCTTCGGCAGAACCCTGTTGACCCCTTCGTCCAGGTAACAGTAGATTAGGAGTAGGAGTAGGAGTAGGTGTAGGAGTAGGCTAGCGTAGTTAGTTAGTTTAGGTAGTTAGATTAGAGTTAATGTCAGATTTTAGTTTCATCTTCTCCGACTCTGGTGGCTCCTTGAGCTTGCCAGAGACTTAATTTCATCTTTTTAAGTCATTGTCCACCTTCCTTTAACTTCTATGACCATTTCTAAATCACTTAATCACTTAATTGATCACCTAATCGCCTAATTCAAATTTCACCTTCACCGACTACTATCATTGTACATGGTGACAGTAATCGACTTAATTTCACCTTCATAGGGTTCTTCATCATCTATCCACCACTTATGAGCCCTAATCAACACTATAATACCTATAAATACCACATATAAATTAAATGCCCAAATATAATTAAGTTCTTGAGCTCGCTATCCATGGCGGCTCAAGAACAGTTCAAACTATTAATTAGCTATATAATTATAACTGCTAACACTTGTTGACTTGTTTTAACCTCTCAATCGAGTGGTTAAACAAGTCCTGAGCTTATCTCAAATCAAATTTTTAAAGAAACGATTTCACTGTCAAATCTTACATTTAAAGAAATAATGAAGAATTAAATGTGATACTGAGGTTCCTTGCAACCTCAGGATCCTTTTTGAATCAAAAATGGCAACTTTAATCAATCTGTACATACTTTTCACATTTTCTGGACTCACCAGAGCTCCGGCGAGCCAAAACTATGCTTCAGCCTCTAGAATCTGTTGAGAAGCTTCAGAATGGTATAATGTGGATCACTGATTGTTTTAAGGATGTTTCTTTGAGGATTTAACTAATGGAGCTGTAGATTTGACTTCATCTTCTCCAACTCCGGCGGAGTTGGAGAAGTTTGTTAGGAGAGATCTGAAAAGCATTGAAGGAACTTAGAAGCTTCAGTGCAATGCACTGAAGCTGTTTAAACCTTTAGAACTCTGTAACAACCTCTGAATGATCTAACGAACACATACCTTTTCAAGTTCAGGCGACGAGCCTGAAACCCTAGAAATGTTGGTCAGAACACCTTCCAGAAGATCTGAATAAGTTTCTAATGTTGAGGAGACTCTAATTGAGGCTTTAATTTCTTAGGAGAAAGCTTTGAACAGAAAGTCAACTTTTGTGCCTTCACAGTCAACATGAGTTTGATATTTTGAATCTGAGCTCGAATTAAGGTATTGAGGAGTGTAAACTGTTTCTGAGAATTTGTTGAATGGTCTGGGAGTGAATAAAGTGAGCTTAGATGATTTATTTAGTGAGAATTTGAATCCTGTCAATTTGGGTTACTTTCGAACCCAAACCAACAGCAGTACCATTTTGTTGAAATTTGAACTTGAATCCTGCCCAGATTAATCTGTTATAACCCTTACAATTAGTTTAAATCAGTTAGAAGCATTCTTAAGTGTCTATTCCACATAATGAAGTCTAAAGATCTGAACTCTGAAGCTTTTAGAGAAGTGAAGAGCTTCTCTGCTATTCCTGAAAGTCTTAAGAGCTTAAAACTTACTCTAATAGATGCGGAGTTAATTGTATAACCTGTACAAACCTTTAAATCAAAGAGAAAAGTCCATTTGAGGACTCTGTAGATATTAAAATCATTTCCAGGCTAAAAATAACCCGTAGGAATCCCTGATTTAACATTGCAAATTGAAGAGGAAAACATCTTCAAAACCTTAAATTGACCATGCAATTACGTAGATCTATCTTAGAGCTTTCTAATAAACTTTAAATCACTCGATTTGGAGCTCTGGGTAGGAAGTTATGATCATTTGAAGTTGGGTTTTGAAGGGGTTAGTTAGTCCCACATCACTAGTTCACGACCATGCACATGGGGATAAAACAAATTTGTTACCTCGTCTCTTCAGTCGTCAGCGCTCGGTGCACTGGTTACTGAACTAATCTGGGCATTCTAAATATTCTGTGCATGTGTGTGTGTGCGGGCTTGTGTGCCTGTTGGTGTGCACCCTTGGGGGCGTGAGTGAATGTGCCCTGGGAGGGCGAGAGGCCTGGGAGGCCGGGTTTAGCCGAATTGGCTCGAGACTATGAACCAATATTAAATAAACCAAAAACGAACCTAATTGAGATTAGGCGAGGATCGAGTAGGGTCTAGTCCCACCCTGGTCTCAGGGTGCTGTGTATCCTCGAAAGGACCTCGCCGCAAATAAAATAAATTTTGGTTAAAAAGTCAAAAAAACCCGGTTCAACTGAAAGTCTACGGGAATTGAAAGAGAAGCCAATGGTTGTTAAATGCTAAGTGTTGAAGCTGAAGGCTAAGTAAACAAAGGTGCACAGGGAATGTTGGTGCTAGAGCACCGCGATCGTTTGTTTTGATGATAACAAAACACGTGTCGTTTAACATTTGCACTTGGAGTCTTAGATTTTAGGTCAATTGCAAATGGAGACGTGATTAGACGGAATTCGAGCTCGCATTCAGGACGGATTGGAGGAGCTTGATGGAGAACAGAGGGGATTCGCGAGGAGCGATAGATTGAAGATGGAAGGACAAGAAGAATAGGATAGAATTTCATTTTATTCCTTTCATGTACATTTGTCGTTATTTTCTTGCTCTTTATTTCCTTAGAAAATTATGTTAAAGAGCCTCAAAGTACCCTAACAGTAGTCCTAGGAACACCGGCACAACCCTAGGATACTTAGGTTTTCTGTAGAAAACTTAGAAAACCAATATAGGGTTCAAACAGCATTTCTAGACGTCTAATTCCAAAATCAGACGTTTGATAATGTGTTTTAAGATGTCTGACTGTTGATTCAGACGTCTGATAACATTTAGGTTGGACATAGTTAGTTCTGTCTGATGAAATCAGACGTCCAGACCTTAGACCAAACGTCTTAGGACACGTCTGATGACTTTGCCAGACGTCTAATTAGTGGACCGTTGGCTCGCTTTGCAAACACTCGAGGATATGACCGTTAGAGCCTTATCAGACGTCCTTAAGCCCTTCCAGACGTCTGATAATTGACCGTTTTGCCTCGACTGACCCGAAAATCTCTTCTCAGAGATTTTCTAGCCGTTGCAAATCCATTCTCACGAAAAAGTAGGTTTCCAGACGTCCAGACATAGTGCCAGACGTCCTGTATGTCCTCTGATGGACTTGCACTTGAACCCTGTTTAGATCTGATTCAAGTCAGGAAGGAACCCGCACGAAATCAGACGTCTGACCTTATTTTCAGATGTCTTAAAGTGGTCTTCCAGACGTCTTATGCAAGAATTAGACGTCTGATTACCCTGTCAATGCAATGATTGTTCCTGATTTCGGGTTGATTCACTTGGGCTTTGCACCCAACGGCTATGGAGCCTTTCTTAAGCCATCCAAAGCCTTACTAAGGCCTCTATAAATAGAGGGGAACCTCTTGCACACCAACATACACTCAAGATACACAAGACACACCTTGCAATACACTTTCAAACCATTTTGTGTCTCTCTTGCTCTCCAAGCTCCAATTCTTCATCTAGAGAGCATCAAGCTTCGCACACTCGCTCTTCCGCCGTAGTTCACGAGAGCGACGTTGCGCCGTTGCGTGGCTCACGCACCCGCGTCATCAACTCGACGCACTCCTTGCAAAGGGGAGTTTCTTAATTCCTATAGAAGCTTAGGTTTAAAATTACTTTGTTGGCTCTATAGGATTATTTGTTATTTTATCTTTGTTATTTGGTTGGATATTCGCTTTGCGAATTCCCGTCTCCTTCGTGGGACAAAATCCTTCTCGTGGATAGAAGGGGTTGAGAAATGCTACCCTTGCACTTGTAGTGTGGTTGTAATTGAGGTTGAATCACCCTCGTTTAAAGTGATTCGTTTAGTGGATATGATCAACTTGGTTGATTGGAAAATCCTAACTCGAGAGGGTTAGGTGGTGGTTTTCACCCGATTTGGGTTTCCACCTAAAAATCATTGTGTACATTGTGTGATTGCTTATTTTGTGAGATTGTTTATATTTCAATTCCACATTTTTTACGTCACGCTGATCTCACCCCCTCCAAGTAGGATTCTACAGTTAAATGCTAAGTGTTGAAGCTGAAGGCTAGGTAAACAAAGGTGCACAAGCACTAAGGAAGGAAAAGATTAAGGAACAAAAGGAGAAGACTAAGGGAAGAAAAGAAGGCAGGAGAAGACAGGAACAGAACAGAAGAAAGGTAAGAAAGTGAGCTCGAGAGAGAGAAGAAAATAAAAGAAAGAAAGAAGAAGAGAGAGGCTGAAGAAAATAAATGAAGGATATTATTTTTTTTGCATAATTACTTTTTGAATTTGTTTTAATTTTAAAAAGGCATGTTTTAACAGAATAACTTTTAACTGCCTTAATTTCTTTTGAAATAAAATTGGAAAACAAACAACATTTTGAGTAAATGTGTTTCTCATATGGAATTTTTTATATTCTTTATAGTTTAAATATTTTGGCAAAATTCATGTTTTAAAAATCAACTTAGTTATACCTCCTAAACTTATAGAGAAATAAAAGAGAATTGGTGAATTTGGAGAAAATTATTATACCTCCCAGTGAACGACCTGGACTCAACCAGTAAAAATTTCTAAAATGTTAGGTTAATTTGACCCTATACTACACAACCGACACAACTTCAAGTTAACCTAAGTGATTTCTTCTACTCTTAATTAAGTGAAATTAACTTAATTACTGAGTTGAGTGAAACCACGCTACCATTTTAATGGCGCCATTACCGGGGAGGTAATTTTTTGATTCACTAAAATTTAAAAGGATTAATTATTTAATTAGGAGGTATTTTGTAAATATATTTTTGTTTTTACTAACTTTTGTTCTAATTAGTATGTTTTCTTTTGTTTTTGTTTTTATTTTTTATTTTTGTTTTCTGTCTTCTTTTCAGGTTTACCATTGCAGGTGATCTCAGGAGAAGGCAGGAATCAGTGTTACTGTTTTTGTTTTTGTAAGTATTTCTTAATCTTTTTTTTTGTTGCATTTAAAAAAATAAAAAATACAAAAATGCATCTTTTCTGACTAGTAGTTGCATAAAATAGGCATACACTCTTAGGAGTGCATTATTCTGCTAGTATTAGAGTGATCTGACTCAAGAATTTTTAAATTATTTTTCTTGCATCAGTAGGAAAACACGAGAAAACCCACGTAGATCCCTATCCTCTGAGAATTAAAAAGACCATATATTTTTGTTTGAAAAGATATAAAAAGCGACCATTGTAGTTTAATTGATATATTTTTGAAAAAGACTAACTAAAAAGAGGAAGTAAAATTTGCGACTTAAATCTGTTTGCAGAATGCATGCAGGTTTTTATATCGCTATTGTCTGTTGCATGCTATCGTGCACACAGCACGATCACTAGAGTCACACGAGTCTATTTTTCTATCTCTCCTCTTTGCACCTCTTAGGGCTTTGGCCAAAGATCAGCAAGTTTGTTTCACTACTAGAGCCCCAAGGAGCTAGTAGTGAGCGATCTCGATCCAAGACCTTAGACCTTTGAGCTTTAAGGTACGCACCTGCATAGACATGAATTAGGATGCGTATTTTGATACTGTTACTCTATTTGTTTGCGTCAAATTATTTTGCGTACCTTAGGAATTTCTTCTTTCCTTTGAAAGAAGAGCAAAACCCATGTCTTTTGCGCTATTTTGCGGGTTTTTTTTGTGTTGCTGTTTTGTTATCGGTGGTGTGCGTGTGCATTTGTACATTATTTTCCATTTATGGATGGGAGGCAATCCTTGCATCCGCCTCTTGCACCACCGTTGACAGGTGATCCTAGGTCGGTTGCAGATAAGCAACCAATGGTTTTCCCATCTGATCCTTCTAGTTCTATGGATCCAATGCAGAATCTTAATCCCAAGATCCCTTCTTCTTTTGGTCAGGGGGAGATGCCACCTTTTGATGTTCATGAGGCGCTCCTGAACCAGAACCTTAGGATGCTAGAGCAAACAAGACAAATCAATTTATTAACAGCAACCTTAAATAATTTACAGACTTTGCAAACCCGTTCTTCACCTCGACCTGAGGCGAGTTTTGAAAACCCTGATTTACCGATCAATCATCCAAGGCCTTTACTTAGAGATTATTATAACCCATCCAATGCACAAGTAGAGCCTAATGTTAGGATACCTATTAGGGAAAATGATCCAGAATTAAAGCCAAACATTATAGGTTTAATCCACCACTTTCATGGATTTGCATCCGAGGATCCATTTCAACATATAGAAGATCTTAAAAATCTATCTCAAACTCTTGGTCCTCGAAATCAAAATAGGGAAATCCTACTAATGAAAATGTTCTCTTTTAGCCTTAAAGATAAAGCAGCTTATTGGTATAGAACTATAGCAAGACCAATCTCAACTTGGGCTGAACTTGAATCTGCATTTTTGAAGAAATTCTTTCCTATTGGTCGAACCAATGCTTTAAGGGGAGCTATTACTACTTTCAATCAAAATCAAGGAGAACCAATTCATGAAGCATGGGAACGTTTTCATGAATTGCAAAGGAAATGCCCACATCATGACATCCCTCGTTGCCAACTCATGCATATCTTTTATTATGGTTTACAAGAGGGCATTCACAATCTATTCGATGCCTCTTGTGGAGGGAATTTTCTAAATCGCAACGCAGAATCCGCTTCAGAATTATTTGAAGGGATGGCGGAAAATTCTATCAACAATGCATCAATGTCGCAATTTTCGTGGGGAGCTAATACGAATCATCAAAATCCGCATAAGGGCATTCACGAGATCGGTAATTCGTCCAGTTCAAAGGATTTAGAGATTATTGTAGAAAAATTGGATAAAGTCGACATCGTAGCAAAGCATCTCGATGAGGTTAGAACATAATGAAGACTCTTACGCCTCTACTTGCTACGAATCCCGCGTATTTACCAATTTCGCAAATTCCCGCAGGGAGGGAATTTGTGAATAATCTAGATTCTGGAGATCCATCTTCCTTGGGTTTTCTATCTACTCCTTCACCAACCCAATGAGGGACCTTTGTCCCACAATCTTATCCACCCTTTTCCCCACCCTTAACTGTTGCAGAAAACATGCCATATCTTTTAGGATTACACGCCATTCAGGGATGCACACCAAGACCAAACCTTTATTCAAATACCTATAATCCTAGATGGAGAAGCCACCCAAATTTTTATTGGGTTGATCCAAATCAAAATCAAAGACCAAGTTATCCGAATCAGACCCATTTTAACCCACCTCCATTGCCTCCTCAGCAATCAAATTTAAGGCCTAGCCCAATGAGTATGCAGAATTAGTTTAGGCCTATTAGAGATACACAGCTAGACCAAATTTTAAGAGCTGTGTCAGAGAGTCAGCGACAAAATGCTAAAGCTCTCGCTGAGATCCATAGGCAATGTAAGGTAGAGTTGGCTAATTTATGAAATCAAATCACGCTTTTGGCTGAGTCTCGTCAGCCAGGTACTCTTCCATCTTAGCCAATTCCGAATCCTAGGAATCTGCCAAATCCTAGGCAAAACAAGGCCAAGTCCATTTCATTAATCAGACCTTTGATTCTAATCATAACCCATCCTCTGTATTATCTGAAAATAACCCATCAAACCTACATCAGCAACCTATTTTGTATCAAAATGACCCACCTATTATTGAGAACCAAAACTGATTTTGCTAAACTTCTAAACTTGGTGGAATCATCTTTTAAATTGCCTCAATCTTGAACATTTTACATCTAAACCTAAATCAGATCTAATCTTCACATGATTTTCATTCTGATCTTTTTGAGATTTTCATGAGAATCTGATTCTAGGATCTACGAGATTTATTCTAGGCAATTTCTGGATGAGTTTTCATTGGGTGGTTTCTAATCTGTTTTCTATTATTTTTGATATAATTCTTTCATAACTCCTCTATTTTTACCGTATACCTATTCTTTTTAGGAGTTCTTTACTAGGGTTTACGCCTAGCTGAAGGCATAAAACTTAGCACTTGTATATAGATGTTTCCTATTTTTACCTTTTATATACACTTACTTTTAAAATTTCACTTCATATCATATTGATTACCTTCATTTAGTCTGACTAACCACTCTGACCTTTGGTCAGACTTGAAATCGTATGCATAGAGATTTTTAATCTCCTCTATTCGACTCCTTCCATCATCTTATACTAAATGAAGTGTAATATTTTTCACCCTTCTTACAATGATGACATTGTAAAATTTTGGCTTTGGGGGGTGTTGAAGTGAAATTTTCACTTTAAGTATGGGTTAAAAAAATAGAAACACATAAAAATTAAATATCCACGAAATTTAAAAAAATGAAAAATCTAAAAATGATAAAAATTTTAAAAAAATAAAAAAATTTCATAAAAATTTAAAAAAAATTTGAAAAAAATCATAAAAATAAAAAATAAAAATATACAAATACAAAAACTAAAAAAAAGAAAATTCATAAAAATAATAAGAGGGGAATATTCATTTTTAATAAGGAAGAAAAGAAGAAGAATATATATATTATAATTAAGAGCTTAATTTTCTTTTAAGTCAGAAGTTTAAAATGTATATAGAATATATATATGAGTATTTAAGAGCATTCAATTCTTAATTAGATTTTTACTTTAAACATTTTTTAAAAACACACTTTTGTGTCTAAAATTTTTTAAAATAAGATTTTATTTGAATTAGGAATCTTTTAAATCTTTTAAAGATTTGTTTTTCTATTCTTACTTGAATTAAGAAACTAAGTGTGTTAAGATTTAAACTTAACTTTTGGATTGAATTATAAATTTTTAATCAATTAGATTAAGTAATCCTTTTTCTTTTTGAAAATTTGATTTTATCATAAAGTTAAGTAAAAGGCCAGATATTCAGAGTTAATTAAATAAAGAGTTGGTAGAATTTTAGTTTACAAAACTTACAAGCTAGAGATAAATAACTAGACTTGGTAAATTTTGTCTTGACCGATCTTATAGGAGGAAACTAAGAATTTGAAGAACCTAAGAGTAAAGGGCTTTGTTGTCCAAGCTCTGGTTTGAGAGCTAAGTAACCTAAACATCTAAATTCACTCACATAGAATTGTCTTGTTGACATCTGAGACCGCAAAAACACAGAGGTTAACGGATCAATTCTGAATCCTCTTTAGTCCAAGGATTTTCGCGGGGCAGTTCTTGAAAGGGTGAAGGATGTGCCACTCACCTATGAAAAGGATTTGGAGAAAAATGTTAGTAATAAAAATGAGAAGGGGGGAAAAGAAAAGAAAAGAAAAAAAAGTAAATAAAACACCCTGCAGTTAAGTGCCTTGTTAAAAAATGGGTACTTATGCAGTTTTTCCATTAATAAATAAAAGCATATCGTTACAAATGGATGCTACCCTTCCTCCCATCAAATAAAAAGAACACCTCGCTACAAATGGGTGTTCTAACCTATAAAAAATGAAAAAAAAATATTAGGAATAAGAGACCCAGTGGTCCACCGGGGAGATATGCACAAAAAGTGTTGACCATGGGATAGAAAATTGATGAGGAGAAAGCAACCAAACCTAAGTAAGGCCAAGCCAAAGGCTTGAATTGGAATAATTGGGATTGGAAAGTGATGTGTTAAGATCTGGATTTTTGTAACTTTGGATGTCTTTAGGACAATTCTCTTCACTAAGCACAGATGTTTTAAAATCATAGCTACTGAACCTTGGTATTGGGCAATAAAGCCTAAGAAATTAGGTTTTGAAGATTTTAAGTTGAGACCTAATGGAGAAGAATTGACAGAATCCTAGGTCTAGAAGTTAATCTTTAGTGTTGTAGGTTAGTAAATTAGAGTTTTACTACTCTAAGTTTGATTAATAATGATTATCTAGTTAGTTTGCTTAAGCTTATATTGATAAAAGTCAAATATCATAAACAAGGGATTAACTTAAATCTATTTGAGTTTTTGAGTTAAAATTTAATTCTCAATCCTTAAGTTTTGTTTTCTTAAAATACTTTGTATTCTAATTTGAGTTAAGAATAGTTACAAAGATTAAGAGATTTTTGAAGAATTCTAATTCAGAGTAAAATTCTTGCTTACAAATTGTTTTAAAGTGTGTTTTGAAAATTTTATAAGTATAAGTCTAAATAAGAAAATTTTCACATATGCTCTATACATTAATCATTTATATTTAACCTTAAAAATTTCTGACCTAAGCTTTCCTCTACATAGTTACTATTTATAATAATTGAAACCCAAGTGCTTTAAATCATCATAGTCTTAGTTAATTTTGCCAGGGACTAGCAAAACTTTGGCTTGGGGGTATGATGAGACACTCATCATGATCTCTAGTTACCGCTAATTAACTAGTCTTCCTAGTTAATTAGCTAAGGTTATGAATATATAAGGGTTAATTATAAAATAAGGGATATTTAGTCAAGGACCTTAAAATAAGTTAAAAATGACATTTTATCATTCAGTTAACATTATTAATAATATAGTTAATAATTGGACTCGAAATCCAATTAATCATTCCCTTAATTAATAAGTTAAGTAGCTTAAACTTAATGTAAACCTAAGTATATAATAACTTAAGTGATTTTACTTAATCTAATAAATTAACCTAAAAAGGTCAAAAATGTAAATTCAAGGTGTAAACATAATATTTACCTTATTTACTAACATATATAAAAAGTTGAAAATGATAAAAGTTAAAATAAACCTTCAAAACCAGGGTTTACATTTTAGTCCTTAATTTTCATTACAGTCGGGTCCTTATTTCTCACACCGGTCCTTAAGTTTTATTTCATTTAAGTCCCTCTTCATCTTCTTCTTCTTCAGCCGAATGAACGGCTGGCAGCAGAGAGTCACCCCACCGCGCGATTACCACCCTACCGACATCATCCTCCTTTGTCCAAGCACTTACAGCTTGTGCTCACCACCTCCACTTCATCCACCGGTCTGGATTAACCAGGAATCCTATTTTTCAGTGGGAGATAACCTCACCGTTGTCGGGGACGACGACGGAGGTTAAGCTCCTCAAGCTCCTTCTTCGGCCAGACCCCGCCATTCTCTTCACCGCAAACTGCTATAAATACCCCCTCACACCTCTGATTTTATTCAAGTTGGCTCCCTTCCCTCTTCTAACACTGCAGCCGACCCAATAGGCTATCTGTCCAAAACTCTGGCGACTTTCCATTCCAATTTCCGACTTCCTCCATCCATCTTGATCAGCCGAGGAGATCCGCCGTGGTCTTCCGTGTCTCTGACACAGGCGCTGACCCAAGGAATTCACCGCTCCACCTCAAATCTGCCCGTCGAAGATCTTTCTTCCACCCTCTGATTTCATCGTCCGCTATGAACCTTCAGTGGAACCCTACTGACCCCTTCGTCCAGGTAACAGTAGATTAGGAGTAGGAGTAGGCTAGCTTTAGTTAGTTAGTTAGTTTAGGTAGTTAGAAGAAAGTTAATGTCATATTCTAGTTTCATCTTCTCCGACTCCGGCGAGCTCCTTGAGCTTGCTAGAGACTTAATTTCATCTTTTTAAATCATTGTCCACCTTCCTTTAACTTCCATGACCATTTCTAAATCACTTGATTGCTTAATTGATCACCTAATCGCCTAATTCAAATTTCACCTTCATCGACTACTATCATTGTCCATGGTGACAGTAATCGACTTAATTTCACCTTCATAGGGTTCTTCATCATCTATCCACCACTTATGAACCCTAATCGACACTATAATACCTATAAATACCACATATAAATTAAACGCCCAAATATAATTAAGTTCCTGAGATCGCTGTCCATGGCGGCTTAGGAATAGTTCAAACTATTAATTAGCTATATAATTATAACTGCTAACACTTGTTGACTTGTTTTAACCTCTCAATTGAGTGGTTAAACAAGTCCTGAGCTTATCTCAAATATAATTTTTAAAGAAACAATTTCACTGTCAAATCTTACATTTAAAGAAATAATGAGGAATTAAATGTGATACTGAGGTTCCTTGCAACCTTAGGATCCCTTTTGAATAAAAAATGGCAAGTTTAATCAATCTATGCATACTTTTCACATTTTCTGGACTCACAAGAGCTCCGGCGAGCCAAAACTATGCTTCAGCCTCTAGAATCTGTTGAGAAGCTCCAGAATGGTATAATGTCGATCACTGATTGTTTTAAGGATGTTTCTTTGAGGATTTAACTAATGGAGCTGTAGATTTGACTTCATCTTCTCCAACTCCAGCGGAGTTGGAGAAGTTTGTTAGGAGAGATCTGAAAAGCATTGAAGGAACTTAGAAGCTTCAGTGCAATGCACTGAAGCTGTTTAAACCTTTAGAACTCTGTAACAACCTCTGAATGATTCTAACAAACACACAGCTTTTCAAGTTCAAGCGGTTAGCCTGAAACCCTAGAAATGTTGGTCACAACACCTTCCTGAAGATCTGAATAAGTTTCTAATGTTGACGAGACTCTAATTGAGGCTTTAATTTCTTAGGAGAAGGTTTTGAACAGAAAGTCAACTTTTGTGCCTTCACAGTCAACATGAGTTTGATATTTTGAATCTAAGCTCGAATTGAGGTATTGAGGAGTGTAAACTATTTCTGAGAATTTGTTGAATGGTCTGAGAGTGAATAAAGTGAGCTTAGATGATTTATTTAGTGAGAATTTGAATCCTATCAATTTGGGTTACTTTCAAACCCAAACCAACAACGGTACCATTTTGTTTAAATTTGGACTTGAATCCTTCCCAGATTAATCTGTTATAACCCTTAGAATTAGTTTAAATCAATTAGAAGCATTCTTAAGTGTCTGTTGCACATAATGAAGTCTGAAGATCTGAACTCTGAAGCTTTTAGAGAAGTGAAGAGCTTCTCTACTTTTCTTGAAGGACTTTAGAGCTTAAAACTTACTCTAACAGATGCAAAATTAATTGTATAACCTGTACAGACCTTTAAATAAAAGAGAAATGTCCATCTGAGGACTCTGTAGATATTAAAACCATTTCTAGGCTAAAAATAACCCGTAGGAACCCTTGATTTCATCTTTCAAATTGATGAGGAAAACATCTTCAAAACCATAAATTGACCCTGCAATTACGTAGATCTATCTTAGAGCTTTCTAAAAAACTTTAAATCACTCGATTTGGAGCTCTGGGTAGGAAGTTATGATCATTTGAAGTTGGGTCTGGAAGGGGTTAGTTAGTCGCACATCGCTAGTTCACGAGGGCACGCATGGGGATAAAACGAATTTGTTGCCTCGGCTCTTCAGTCGTCAGCGCTCGGTGCACTAATTACCGATATGATCTAAGCATTCTTAATATTCTGTGCATGTGTGTGTGTGCGGGCTTGTGTGCCTGCAGGTGTGCACCCTTGGGGGCGTGAGCGAATGTGCCCTGGGAGGGCGAGAGGCCTAGGAGGCCAGGTTGAGCCGAATTGGCTCGAGACTATGAATCGATATTAAATAAACTGAAAATGATCCTAATTGAGATTAGGCGAGGAACGAGTAGGGTCTGGTCCCATCCTGGTCTCAGGGTGCTGTGTATCCTCGAAAGGACCTCGCTGCAAATAAAATAAATTTTGGTTAAAAAGTAAAGAAAACCCGATTCAGCTGAAAGTCTAAGGGAATTTAAAGAGAAGCCAATGGTTGTTAAATGCTAAGTGTTGAAGCTGAAGGCTAAGTAAACAAAGGAGCACAGGCACTAAGGAAGGAAAAGATTAAGGAACAAAAGGAGAAGACTAAGGGAAGAAAAGAAGGTAGGAGAAGACAGGAACAGAACAGAAGAAAGGTAAGAAAGGGAGCTCGAGAGAGAGAAGAAAATAAAAGAAAGGAGAAGAGAGAGGTTGAAGAAAATAAATGAAGGATATTATTTTTCTTGCATAATTACTTTTTGAATTTGTTTTAATTGTAAAAAGGCATGTTTTAATAGAATAACTTTTAACTGCCTTAATTTCTTTTGAAATAAAATTGGAAAATAAACAACATTTTGAGTAAATATGCTTTTCATATGGAATTTTGTATATTCTTTATAGTTTAAATATTTTGGCAAAATTCATGTTTTAAAAATCAACTTATTTATACCTCCTAAACTTATAGAGAAATAAAAGAGAATTGGAGAATTTGGAGAAAATTATTATACCTCCCAGTGAACGACCTGGACTCAACCAGTAAAAATTTCTAAAATGTTAGGTTAATTCGACCCTATATTGTACAACCGACATAACTTCGAGTTAACCTAAGTGATTTCTTCTACTCTTAATTAAGTGAAATTAACTTAATTACTGAGTTGAATGAACCCACTCTACCACTAACCTAAGGGAATGCGGATTAGGAGGTGGAGGTTATCGTCTACCTGAATGGGGATGAGAGGATAGCCTTAGGTAGCCCTTTGAAGGTGGTGAGATGTGGGATGAATATTTAGAGAAGGTAAAGGATTTATTAAGTTAATATGGCTCCTAGAGGGCTTAAGATAGAGCTTTGGGAGTTTTGGTAGACTCCTTAGGCTCTATACTAGGTGGTGAGAGTAAAGGTAGAGATGGTGGGCTAAGGGTGGTGTAGAGGCTTTTATAGGCCAAGGGAAGGGGGTTTGGCTAGGTAGAATAGGCATCTGCTCTCGCTGGTGCATGGTGGCATGCGCTAGTGCTAAATCTCACGTGTAATGAATGTTGTTAAACATGCACTGCTATGCCAAGTGCTCTGCTATGCACCCGCTGCATCCCAGCTATGTGCAACCACTCCTCTTCATGGTGGCATCTCACATGCATCACACGCTCATCATGCCATGCCATGTGTGCTAAGTCATGTTTCAATTAGCACTATGGGGCAATTGGAAGGGAAATTGGGGGTCCCCAAGATTCGAACCCGTGACCTCCATGGGAGATAAGGCTCTTGACCATTGTGCTATGGTCCTTGGATTGTCAGTGGGATGAATTGATGGTCCTGTGGTAAAGGTCATTGGATCTTCATCCAACGGTGGAGATGGAAGGCCTTCCACGATTGAGGGAAGGTTGTGGTTGGCCTTTGGCGGCCTAGATGATGCCATGTGGCATGATTTGGGTCATCCATCTTCAAATGCACATAGAGGATGCTACAGATATCCAATTGGATCGATGTTTACGCTGGTGGGTGTTGACGGCTTTCATTGAGCGTTAAAAAATGTATGCTTCATTATATAATCGACAAAATCACACAACAAACATTTAAATTTATAAACTCAGAATCTAAAAGGAGTCTGAGGTCATTCGCAGGGAGCAGATATGGAATTCACACATTAATCTTCATTCAAAATCAATGAGCAAAATGAATTGATCACAATAACAGATTTGTAATAAATAAAACTGATTAGATTGATATTCAATGTAATCTAATATCTCAGAAGATTATGGAATCAAAAAGGAAAGAGACTAAAAATAATGGTGATTTGAATCACCACTTATTCTCTTTAATTAAGCATGCATTCAATTACTCAAATTATTCAACAATGTTCTTCAATCGGAATTCAATGCAAACTTAGGTTCTTAAATCATTCAACAGTAACTAGAACCAAATCAGATCAGACGTCGGTATATAGCATCAAACGACTTAAGTGTCACAAGCACAAGGCTCTTTAGAGAGAGCCTTCTTCCCTTCTTCTTCAAAGCCTTTCCTTTCTTCTTTAGAAGCTTTCCTTCTTCACAGCACAAGGGAACCAACTTCCTTCAATGGCTAAGTATAGAGCCCTTAGTACCAAGAGCAAAACCCTCCCCCCTCATCCTCACAATTTCTCCTCTCTCTCTCTAACCCAACATATAATCGAATCCATGTACGGGTACTCGAATTCGGGTAATCGGATCTGACCAAGGTCACCAGGTGTGTATGGTGACCGAGAAGTGCTAGGTAAGGTGAAGGGGACCTTACCCTTTGTTTTGAGGCAAAGAGCCAAGAGCGCGAAATCAATTTATCTGCTGCAGGTGCTTTCTTTGCACACAATGTGGGATTATTCCCACTGGCTTCTTTTGCGTGGCAGCTTTAGCAGATGGAGCTTCCAATCGATGACAAATGAGGCACTGCCAGCTTCAACTAAGGACCTGGGAATGCACCTAGAGCTGGGTCGCTTCACCTAGGGGTGGAAGAGAAGGTGAACACGGTCAGAGAAGAGCGACTGCGGCTGGAGAAGATGGCGGCAGCGGTGCTCATGCGGCTTAATACCTACACCCACGGATATGGCCTTTCAGCCAGGTCAAATGCTCTCAAAAGCTTCGTCGGTGTGTGACGAGTGCATTGGTGTTAGTGGTGTGGCATGGGGTGATGTGTGGAGGTCTGGCAATGTTGGTGTGGAGGTGTGTGTTGGGAGTTCGTATGTCTCGTATTTGATTTAAAACACATCGTAGTATAGCGTGAAATACAACTCAACAAAACATTTTAGTTAACGAGACGATGAGTCCCAGTCAATCTCAAGGAGGCGTTTAGAAAAGTGAAATTGATTCTGATTTCCTTACTTTCTTAGAAATGCACGCCGGTTTCCAACCTACAAATAAATGTGTTGCCAGTCGCGTTATTAACCCTAATGACATGTGCGTGCGTTAGATAGGTGACAAATGTGAATGTGTGAGTATCAGTGCACACAATCCTAGTTATGCGATGGCTATTTACCAAAAAAGCATCGATCATTAGGTCGTTAACATCTTCATGCACCGACATACTTGTTGTAAGAAAAATATGAGAAGTTATAGCAAGCAACTTATTATCACAAGAAAGATTTTGCAAGGAAGCTCATGGTGATTCCACAACAGACATATATATATATATAAAGCTCAGGTGATTTTCGTTTCATCTGAAGGAGTTATTACAAAGTGGTTCTAGATGAAAGCTTATACAGGAATGATTAAAGCAAAAACTAGCTAAAAGAATGTTGTGGTGGATCACCTATCTAGACTGGACCCAGGCCACATTCCTTATTCCCTGCCTATCCATGACCAATTTTCCAATGAATCTCTTTTGGCAGTTCACTTTGTTGAGTTCTCCTGGTATGCGGATATCACGAACTATCTTGTCGCAGGCAAGATTCCCGCGAACCTATCCAAGGACTAGAAACTCAAATTTACTGTAGAGGCCAAATTCTACCTCTGGGATGACCATTTGCTCTTCCACATTGGAGCAGATCAGATTATTCGAAGATGCATCCCAGATTCTGAGATCCCCGGTGTGTTATCTTTTTGCCACAATGATGCTTGTGGTGGTCATTTCTTGGGACAGAAAATTGTTGCAAAAATTTTACAGTCGGGATTTTTCTGGCCAACTATTTTCATAGATACACACGAATACGCCCAACACTGCAAACGATGCCAGTCAGTAGGTTCTATGAGCAGGAGAGACATGATGCCACTCCAGCCCATCATGGTTGTAGAAGTGTTCGACGTCTGGGGCATTGATTTTATGGGCCCTTTTCTAAACTCGCATGGCTTAAAGTACATATTACTAGCTGTCGACTGTCTCGAAGTGGGTCGAGGCCATCCCAGCGAGACGGGATGATCATAAGACCATCATTTCTTTCGTACGGCAGTACATTTTCGCGAGATTCGAAGTACCCCATGCTCTGAGTAGTGACAGGGGAAGCCACTTCATCCACGCCCATTTCAGGTCATTATTAAAGAAATACGGGGTACATCACCGTATGCCACCCCGTATTACCCGCAGACCAATGGGCAGGCTGAAGTGTCTAACCATTAGATCAAGCTAATTCCCTAGAAGACAGTTAGACCAGACAAGGACTGGTCTGATAAATTAGTTGATGCACTCTGGGCATATCAGACCGCATACAAGGCCCCACTCAGAATGTCACCATATCGTGTGGTATATGCCAAGGCCTGTCACCTTCTTGTAGAGCTGGAACACTGTGCCTTTTGGGCGATGCAAAAATGTAACCTTGACCTCGATGTAGGAGGTTAGGAATAGAAACTCCAGCCCAGCAAATTTGAAGAGATCCGGTGGGAGCCCTATGAGAATGCATTGATATACAAGGACAAGACCAAGGCCTTTCATGACCGCCACATCTGGGGAAAAGCATTCAAGCCTAACTAGCAAGTCTGGTTGTTTGATTCACGATTAAAACTTTTCACAGGGAAGCTCAAGTCCAAGTGGACTAGCCCATATGTTGTGATTCACCCATATCCTAATGGGGCAGTCCAGATCAAGGACCCAAAATCTGGGCATATATCTACGGTAAATGGTCAGTGCCTCAAGCCATTTTTGTCCTAGGAACCTCCTCCACCTGACGAGATTGTTCATCTTATTGAGGGCGTGTGATTGAATTCTCGCCCAGCTGGAGGTGTTAAACTCAGCACGTATAGATAGCATATCCCACATTCTACCATCATCTATACATAACCATTTTTTATATATAGCATATTTTTCCTTTCAGCATATTTTCTTTCTTCATGTTGCATACTGACAGGTTGGCCGGTGTTGAATGTATACTTTCTGGAGCAATTACAAGTGATTTCTACCCATTTTTTCCCCTGCTGTTATTATTTTCTTTTATATTCATGCATGAGGACATGCAAGAGCATAGGCATGGGGGGTAGATACAATAAAACTGAAAATTTTTATGCCAACATTTAGGAAAACCTCAGAGCTGCATGTAAAACGTACTTTAGGACCCTAAATAAAAGAACAACTGACTCCACCTCCAATGCTCGCATTGGAGCTAAAAATTGTCCGCAATGACCATTTCCGACTCACTTGTTCACCTTGTGTTCTAAATTTATGGTCAAGCTAATTTTAACTCGATACGAGAATTTCACGAAGTACAAATTATACGAGGCTACTTGTTTATAGCATATATACATATTGAATTCATGAATAAGATTATTTTATTAAGAGAATTCATTAAGGATTTTATTCTCTAGTTGATTCCTGTAATCTAGAATCCAGTACAACTTTTCACACACACATAGAATTTACAATAAATTCATGGTGAAAGCCAGTAAACATCTTTGGTCTATCGAGAAGAAGTAGTGCTTCTTTTCCTGAACCCATGGACAATGTTTTGGGAGTCAGGCAGATTTTCCTCCAAAAATCCACCAAATAGTGTGAGATGAGAGTAGAGTGTATTGGTGCTCTAAGATTAATGCAAGGAATCCAGAATTCTAGATAATTAGGCGATGACACTCTGAAATTAGACACAGTTTTCGCTCTCGGTTCCTACGTATACATTTTGTGTGAAATTTTGAGAGCCAACAAATAAGGCAAATACGTGGAGAGCGATTTCTCATAAAACTAAGGTTAAGGTGGATGGTTACGATCATTCTTTACGGAATCCTCGGCTGAAAGAGGGCATTGATGTCAAAGTCAGAAATACATCGTCCTATTCATCTCTCCCGGTGCCGTGAGTAGGCACTTCCACCAAATAAGCCACCCAATGTTTCTTGAGTACCACCAATCCCTAATAATGCCTCCTCAATAAAGTTCATGGATGTATGCTAGTTGTGTATATGTTGAAAAAAAAGGAACTGAAAAAGAAAAAAAATTAGAAAAAGAAGAAAAAGCAAAGAAAAAAAAGTGAATATTTAGTGTTTATTTCAACTTCATTGAGGCAATACCACCAAATAAATTTGAGACCCACCAAATATGGCCTTAACCTATTTTTCTGTGTTTCTGATCGCCCGAATACTGGCTGAGGAATTCCGACATAGTGTTAGGGTTATGGAAACTCAATTAAAGTGTTAATGCCAAGTGAGATCACCAAGTACAGGTCATATGTGTGAATCTGGTGAGATTGTGAGCTCTAAGAAAATGAAAGAAAAGAAAAGAAAAAGAAAAAGGGTAAGAGAGAATGAATACAAAGGAATCAAAAGAGAGCATAGTTTTTCTCATCTTTCTCTGAGTTGAGTTACGTAATAATTTGGGAATCTAGAATCTATAGTACTAATCTCTATGTAGCACCAGTCGAGAGTAAGCCACAAAATAAATAATCTTTTCCCTCTAAGATTCTCTACCTAAGCTAAAATCGGGGTGGAATTCATAGAAGATTTTGAATACCCCGAGGGAAGAAGTCCACCTATCCTGCTAGAATTTTTACTAGGGGTCAAGTACAGGCTTTAGAGGTGAATTAGTTTTCACTCGAATCCGCTGCAAAAGCTACATAACTACACTTTCACAATTGTATGGATTTCTAGAACATAGGATGAAAACAAAAAGGAGAAAAATCTCTAGGCATACACTTGATAAAATAATCAACCCCTAGGGACCCTTGCTGTAAATAATTTAGTCTTGCATTTGCTAGGGACTAGCAAGATTTAGGCATGGGGGCATGATTGTGCAGCAATCATAGGTCATAATTGTCCAGAATTAGGCTAGGACATAGCATAAGTTAGGATAATTCATGCATGCATAAGCATTATTTGCATCTTTACTACTTTCTTTTAGTTATGCATAGAATAATTCTATAATTTTCTGATTAGGTGCATTATGTCAATTACAGGTAATAAGCTGCATTATGTCAATTGTAGTCCATAAAGAAACTAAAAAGAGAATGGAGATGGAAAAGGAAATTCTCTTGATCGCTTCTTCTTTCTTCTCTTTCTTCCTTTTCTTTCTCTTCTTGGCCACACCTTTCCCTTCTTTCTTTCTCTGTCTTTCCTTTCTTAGATGTCTGATTCTATGAATCAGACATCTTAACTGGTGAATGCTATAGTGCTCACTTTTTTTCTTCTCTTCTATCTTCTTCTTCTTCTTTTCCTTCACTTGGCTTTCCTTTGCAGTCTTCTTCTTCTTTTTCTTCTCTTCCTCAACCTTCAGCAGTTCCTCTTCTTCTTCCTTTGCTTCTCTTCTCCTTTCCCGTAGCTGCTTTGTCCTTCTTATTTTCTTTTGTGGCTTCAGTCTTCCTTGCTAAGTCCTTCAGCTCCTTCCTTAGCTTCATCTCCTTGATTTCCTTCTTTAGCCTTTTTGCAACTAAGGGTCTTTCCTTCCCTGCTTATCTTTCACCTCACCTGTGCCTTCCTCTTCCTTCTTCTCTTCTTCTTCCCTACGCACACACACAGAAGCAAAACCTATCCCCTACCCTCCCCCACATCTCTCTCTCTCCATTTCTCTCTAAGGTACGCTCTTCCAGAGCTAGGTAATCGGGTTGGGTATCGCGCGCCCAGGTCCAGGTGCACCGACATGGGTGTGATGCGTGAGGAGTGAGTGGGATAGGTATTCGGGTCGGGTGCCAGATCCGCGAGGGCAGGTCGCGGACAAGGCGTGAGTGAGTGAGGGCGAGGGACCTCACTCCTGTGTTTTGAGGTGCTAAGCCTATGCAACTTTTTCAACTTATATCACTGCTTCCGCTCTCAATCTTCCGAGGTGGGACTAAATGTCCCACCCTCTTTGCATGCGCCCCTGCTGCAGAAGTCTTCATGAATTGTAGCAGCTACGTGGGACTTGGACTCCAATAGCTGGTCTGATAGTGTGCACGAAAGAAATCCGCACCGTCTGGGACCTGGAACCTAGAGCCTGGGTTCCTGGACGAAGCTCTCGAGATTCTTCGTGCCTGCTTCAATGCCGACGGAAGCTAAACCCTGTCCACAAGCAAATGGCCTCACGACATTGTCAAAATACGTAGGAAGCTTCGCGTTGACATGGCAAATGTGGGACGGTGGTCAGCGTGGCACAGGGTGGCCTGAGTGTGCTTGCCTAGGTCACCCTGTGCGTGTAGACGTGAGTGTGTTCAAGGGACGTGTTGGGGGCGTGTGGCGATGAATGGAGAGAGGGGTTATGGTTAGTGAGACGTGGCAGAGCTTGTGAGATGGTTGGCGAGGTGGGTGGATGCATGGAGTGGCTGGAGCACCTCGCCGCAGGTCTACCGTAGGTGGAGAAGATGGTGGTGGTTTGCAGTTGTCAAGGGGTCGAAAGTGTAAATTAAGAGAGGGGAAATGAAGAGGGGAGAGAGTGGAATGATTATAACCTAGCTAAGTAGGCGAACGGGGATAGGAGGCAGATAGCTCGTTCCTATCGTCGCCAGAGACGAAGGCCCTGAGATGGGGATGACGGCGACGAGGAGAAGGTCGGAGAAGCTCGTGTGGGTACGATGCGATGCAGAGGAGCGAGGGAGAGATGACTCTGCCACTGGTATCGTGGCAGAGTGATGAGGAGAGGGAGAGAAGGTCACTGGAGCTTGCAGGCGCTTGACCGGAGATGAGGATAGAGGAGATTTAGAGGGTATCTCAGGCCAGGACAAGCTTACCCATTCGGCTGGACTTGGTGCTTCTTATATAGGTACGGGCAGAGGGTTAGGCGCAAGGAGGCGGCCAAAAGTCCTCTACGGAGGTATGGTTGGAAGTGATACCCATACCTCTTGAGCATTCGCATGAGAGGTTTGGGGCGATTCAGGGCATGGGAAACTGCTCAGGCTGTAGGGAATTTCGTAGAGGACTCCCCTTTCAAATATTGGAGCTGCTTCCTAGGGAAGCGAGGAGAAATCCTCTTCAAAACCTCGCCGGAGGTGTGGGTCTCTGTTGCAATGGTAGAGGGACATGAATGCAAAAAGTGACGAAGAAGTTGAGGGGGTCTTCGCAAGTGTTTTCAAAAGTTAGGGGCCAAAATGTAATTGGGTGGACTATTTTGCAAAGTAGGTCAAGGTGGCCTTCCCTTAGGTCCAAATTTTGGTACAAACCTAATTTGGGTTTAAGAAATCCAATGGTGATGTTGGATTTTAGGTTTGACCACGTTTGATTGGATATTTTGCACAAAAACCCAAATTAGGTCAAATATTGAGCTTGGTCCCCAATCTAGTTCAAAACAGGTTCCAAAGGACATATTGAAGGTTCTAAACCCTAGGGGATATTTTTCCATGAATTTTAGAGGGTTTAGTTGATTTTTATCCTGGAACCTTGCAAAATTAAGCGAATTTATTTTAGGGTTACAGAATGTCATTTAATTCTTGAATTTCACAATAACCCTTTTTTGACTGAACCATCCCACTTTTTCTTTTATTAAGTCCAATTGACCTATGTGTAGACCCTAGAAAATCCTGTTGATGAACTGCACTGGTAAAATTACAGTTTTACCCTTTGTTTCATGTTCTCTTCCCAGATTAGTGATCCCTTGAATTAGGCCTTTCTCTTGGTTATGTAAGAGCTTTTGTTCTCTTTTTTAGGTCGAAAAGAGCTAGTTAGGGCTTATGATGAGGTTCTCATCATACTCCCATGCCTAGCTTTTGCTAGTCCCTTAGCAAAAGAAATTTAAGGTTTTAACTTCTATTCTAGACCATGAATTTCTTTCACCAGTTATGATTAGTGCTTTTTCTTCTTTGATTAGGTTAGAATGCTGACAATAGGCCTCGAGGTACTCTAGTACCAACCAAGATCCAGACTTGACCAGCTTTAGCCTCAGTCCTCCATGAAGGTTTTTAAGACCCATAGGAACTTCCCTAAGGTTTATTGGACTCCATGGTCAAAGCACTCGTGCTTGAGACATATTTAGCCTTGGTTCAGTTTGCAGTGTGTTTTTGTAAGAGAGAGACAGAGGATTTATTTGTTTGAAGAGTTTTCTCTCTCTCTTTTTTTTAATTCTAGCTTCGGATTGGCTTCTCAACACAGTCTGTATTGGATTCCTTGTCCCCATCATCAATCCTCAAAGGTTCCTGGCAATCGATGCTTTGTGATAGCACCGCCCAAGGCAACCCCCACAACCATGGTTTTCGAGATTTCGAGATAATCCTGCCCATGGCGTTCCGTGGCCAAATCCAGACCATGGCAATCAACATTTCATGATAATGCCACCCATGGTATCTGAACCAGCAGAGTGCTTACATGCCCCTGGTAGGATATGTAAATATCCTAAGAGACAATCACCGAGGAGATGATATGTTGTTACGCATCCTCGAGGGAAGTTTCCCGCCTTTCCACGTCGGGAACTCGTCCAAATCAACTTGTGTTGATTGGCTGCTCCTAATCTAGGCAACATTTTCAGAACATTAAAATGACTTTTGCGTGATTTTGATTGTTATGTGCTTTGAACCAGACTGTGTGTATTAGGGTGCTTAGGTTACCGAGTCCCATAAATCGAAGGCCAGTTAACGAGGTCGAATACTCCCTAAGCCTTAGACCAAATGCTTAAGCTTCGCATTTTCCTCAACCTCTTGAGGATTATCCAGATCTTAGTGGGTATTGAGAGTCCAGCCAAAAATGCCTAAGGTCAGTGTTTCTACTAATCTCTTTTTGTGTCTCTTTAGCACTTTTATTTACTTTTCTTGATGTGGTATAGAACTTCGGTTAATCCCTTAATCTCTTACTAATGAATATCTCTTTCTTTTTCATTTTGTGCTCCTTTTTTGTCATTTTGCTCTTTTTCCTCCTATTTTGTATAGCCCAAAAATTTTCCCTCCCTCTTCTCAGTTTTTTTTTTGATGATATGTGATTTTTTTTGTTGAAACCTTTTCTTGATATGAGTTTTCGTACATTTTGCACTTTCATACCCCCCCCATGCCTAAGATTTGCAATGTTCCCATTGTAAATTAGGTGGGTTTGAATTCAGCTTAGTTCATTCATTAGGACAGGTGCTGGGTGAGTGAATGGGTCGAGGTGATTGTTGCGGACCATTTCAAGACTCAGGTACGGGTACCTAAGGTGGAGTCGGCTGTCCTAATGGATGAACCCTAAAGTGCAATATGAATTCAGCATAGAAATGTCAGGAAAGGTTTTGGGTTTTTAAAGAATGACGGGTTGCCTCCCGTTAAGCGCTGAGTTTTACACCATCAGCTGGGCGCAATGAGCTCAGGGAGATGTTGAATAAAGGGTGACTCAGCCAAATCTCTATTGGTCATGTCAATGAACCGTTTGGGTCTCTGACTATTCATGATAAAGGGTTCAGAATCCTGGCTGAGTGGACTGATCTCAATGGCTCCATTTCCAAAGATTCATCGAACTAAATAAGGTCCAATCCACTTAGATCATAGCTTTCCTGGGAACAGTTTGAGTCGGGCATCAAAGAGTAGGACCTTTTGAGTAGGGTGAAAGATCATTCTAGATATGTGCTTGTCGTGAAAGGCTTTAACCTGCTCTTTGTAGATTAACGAGTTTTCATACGCGTCGTGGCGTAATTCATCAATCTTGCTCATCTGAAGGTTTCTATAGGTTCCAGCCTTAGAAAGATCTAAGTTGTAGTTCCGTACTGGCCAATAGGCTTTATGCTCCAATTCGATGGGGAGGTGACACGCCTTCCCGTACACCAGTATGAAAGGAGACATGCCTAATTGGGTCTTGTGGGTGGTCCTATAAGCCCACAAAGCTTCGAAAAGCTGGGATTACCAATCCTTCCTGTCAGGTTGAATAGTAACCTGGAGGCTTTTCTTGATCTCCCGATTTGATAGCTCAGCTAGACCATTAGTTTAGGGGTGGTAAGGAGTAGAGATTCGGTGCGACACCTCGTATTTGGTCATCAGTGACCTGAACTGAGCATTTGTGACATGGGTCCCTCCATAAAAAATGATTGCATGTGGAATCCCGAACCATGAGAAGATGTTTTGGTGAATGAACTTGAGAACAAGTTTGTGATCATTGGTTCGGGTCAGAATGGCTTCGATCCATTTGGACACATAGTCAACAGCGAGTAAAATGTATTCGAAGCCATCGGAGATAGGGAAGGGTCCCATAAAATCAATCCCCCAAATGTCGAAAATCTCGCATATCAGGATCGGCTATAAAGGTTCATGTCTTGATGGCTCATGTTACCCAAGGTCTGGCAACGGTTACATGCCTTACAGTGATTGTATGCATCCTTGAAAATTGTGGGCCAGTAAAAGCCACACTGGAGGACTTTTGACGTAGTTTTGTGTCCTGAAAAATGTCCACCGCATGCCCGGTCATGGTAGAAAGAGAGTATGTCTTTGATTTCCACTTCCGTGACACATCGTCGGATAACTTGATCAGCACCAATGTGGAATAAATATGGGCCTTCCCAAAAGTAATACTTGGCATCAGAACGTAATTTGTCCTTCTTGGCCTTCGGCCAATCAGAAGGGATTTGATGTGATGCCAAGTAGTTTACTATGTCGACAAACCATGGAAGCCCTGTATCGATAGTCAAGAGGTGCTCATTAGGAAAATGTTCCGTGATAGGTTAGAAAGGGTCAATGATCTCAGAAGGAAGGCAGGACAAGTAATCAACTTCCACGTTCTGTCTTCCCGCTTTGTCACGAATCTCGAGGTCAAATTCTTGCAACAGCAAGATCCATTAGATTAATCGAGGTTTCGCATCCTTCTTTGCAAGGAGATGCTTCACAGCTGTGATCCGAGTAGATAATAACATGGGAACCCAGGAGGTAAGATCTGAATTTTTCTAGGGTAAATACTAGGCTAGCAGCTCTTTCTCAATAACAGAGTAGTTACGCTGAGCCTCGTCAAGTGTTTTGCTAGCGTAGTAAATGACCACAGGTTGTCAATTTTCTACCCCAAAACTGCTCCTATAGCAAAGTCAGATGCATCGCACATGATCTCAAAGGATTGAGACCAATCAGGGGACTGTAGGATCAAGGCTTGGGTAACTCGGTCATGAAGGATCTCGAACGCTTGAGTGCATTCCTTGGAGATATTGAAAGGTACATCCTTGGAGGGAAGATTGGTCAGGGGGCGCACGATTTTTGAAAAATCAGGAATAAATCGAAGGTAAAAACTGACGTGCCCCAAAAAAGATCGGATGTCCTTGATCGAGCTAGGCATAGGAGGTTTAGAAATAAAGTTAACCTTGGCTCAATCAACATGGATGCCTCTCTCCTGCAACGGCACCAAAAATTGTTGTAACTCTTTGTCATGTTTTTAAATTAGTCTCATTGCAGTATAGTTGAAAAAGCGTTATAAACAATTAACAATTTTATTACTCGAAAGTCAAAATTTTCGAGGTTGAACTCAGGGACCAAATTAGTATTTTATAAGTAGAAATCACAATTCTCAAAATACGATATTTAATAATAATGAGAGTCCATAAAGAAACTAAAAAGTGAATGGAAATGGAAAAGGAAATTCTCTTGATGGCTTCTTCTTTCTTCTCTTTCTTCCTTTTCTTTCTCTTCTTGGTCGTACCTTTTCCTTCTTTCTTTCTCTGTCTTTCCTTTCTTAGACGTCTGATTCTGTGAATCAGACATCTTAACTGGCGAATGCTATAGTGCTCACTTTTTTTCTTCTCTTCTGTCTTCTTCTTCTTCTTCTTTTTCTTCACTTGGCTTTCCTCTACAGTCTTCTTCTTCTTCTTTTTCTTCTCTTCCTCTACCTTCAGTGGTTCCTCTTCTTCTTCCTTTGCTTCTCTTCTCCTTCTTTCTCGTAGCTGCTTCCTCCTACTTCCTTTCTTCTGCGGCTTCAGTCTTCCTTGCTTAGTCCTTCAACTCCTTTGGCTTCTTCTTGATTTCCTTCTTCAGCCTTTCTGCAACTAAGGGCCTTTCCTTCCTTGCTTAGCTTTCACCTCAGCTGCGCCTTCCTTTTCCTTCTTCTCTTCTTCTTCCCTACGCATGCACACAGAAGCAAAACCTATCCCCTACCCTCCCCTATGTCTCACTCTCTCTATTTCTCTCTAAAGTACGCTCTCCTAGAGCTGGGTAATCATGTCAGGTATCGTGCGCCCAGGTCCAGGTGCACCGGCGTGGGTGTGATGCGTGAGGAGTGCATGGGATAGGTATTCGGGTCGGGTGCCAGATCCACGGGGGCATGTCGCGGATGAAGCGTGAGCGAGTGAGGGCGAGGGACCCCACCCCTGTGTTCTGAGGCACTAAGCCTATGCGACTTTTTCAACTTATATCACCGCTTCCGCTCTCAATCTTTCGAGGTGGGACTAAATGTCCCACCCTCTTCGCAGGTGCCCCCGTGGCAGAAGTCTTCATAAATTGCAGCAGCTACGTGGGACTTGGACTACAATAGCTGGGCTGACAGTGTGCGTGAAAGAAATCCACACCGTCTAGGACCCGGAACCTAGAGCTTGGGGTTCTGGATGAAGCTCTCAAGCTTCTTCGTGCCTGCTTTAATGGCGACGGAAGCCTAAACCTTGTCCACAAGTAAATGGCCTTGCGGCCTTGTCAAAATACGTAGGAAGCTTTGCCTTGACATGGCGAAGGTGGGACGATGGTCGGTGTGGCGCAGGGTGACCTGAGTGTGCTTGCCTAGGTCACCCTGTGCGTGCAGATGTGGGTGTGTTCGAGGGACGTGTTGGGGGTGTGTGGCAATGATGGAGAGAGGGGTTTTGGTTAGTGAGATGTGGCAGAGCTTGTGAGATGGTTGGCAAGGTCGGTGAATGCATGGAGTGGCTGGAGTGCCTCGCTGGGGGTCCGTCGGAGGTGGAGAAGATGGTGTTGGTTTACGGTTGTCGAGGGGTCGAAAGTGTAAATTAAGAGAGCGGAAATGAAGAGGAGAGAGTGGAATGATTCTAACCTAGCAAAGCGGATGAATGGGGATAGGAGGCAGATGACTTGTTCCTACCGTCGTCAGAGACGAAGGCCCTGAGGAGGGGATGACAGCAACTAGGAGAAGGTCGAAGAAGCTCGCGCGGGTATGGCGCGATGCGGAGGAGCGAGGCAGAGATGACTCTGCCACTGGTATGGTGGCAGAGTGATGAGACGAGGGAGAGAAGGTTGCCGAAGCTTGCGGGCGTCTGACCAGAGATGAGGACAGAGGAGATTTAAAGGGTATCTCAGGCCAGGACAAGCTTACCCATTCAGCCGAACCTGGTGCTTCTTATATAGGCACGGGCAAAGGGTCAGGTGCAAGGAGGCGGCCAAAAGTCCTTGCCGGAGGTATGGCTAGAAGTGATACCCATACCTCTTGAGCATTCGCACGAGAGGTATGGGGCGATTCAGGGCATGGGAAGCTGCTCAGGCGGTAGGGAATTTCATAGAGGACTCCCTTTTCAAATATGGGAGTTGCTCCATGGGGAAGTGAGGAGAAATCCTCCTCGAAACCACGCCAGAGGTATGGGTCTCTGCTACAATGGCAGAGGGACCTGAATGCGAAAATAATAAGTTGAGGGGGTCTTCGCAAGGGTTTCAAAAGTTAGGGGACAAAATGTAATTAGGTGGGCTATTTTGCAAAGTAGGTCAAGATGGCCTTCCCTTAGGTCCAAATTTTGGCGAAAAACTAATTCGGACCTAAGGAATCCAATGGTGAAGTTGAATTTTAGGTTTGACCATGTTTGACTGGAAATTTTGCATAAAAACCCAAATTTGGTCAAACATTGAGCTTGGTCCCCAATCTAGGTCAAAACAGGTTCCAAATGCCAAATTGAAGGTTACAAACCTTAGGGGATATTTTTCCTTGAATTTTAGAGGGTTTATTTGATTTTTATCCTGATTGAAACCTTATGAAATTAAGTGGGTTTGTTTTAGGGTTACAGAATGTCATTTAATTCCTGAATTTCACAATAACCCTTTTCTGACTGAACCATCCCACTTTTTCTCTTATTAAGTCCAATTGACCTATGTGTAGACCCTGGAAAATCCCGTTGATGAACTGCACTGGTAAAATTATAGTTTTACCCTTTATTTCATGTTCTCTTCCTAGATAAGTGATCCCTTGAATTAGGCCTTCCTCTTTGTTATGTAGGAGCTTTTGTTCTCTTTTTTAGGTTGAAAGAGCTAGTTAGGGCTTATGATGAGGTTCTCATCAATTATCTATGTAGCTAACTAAGCTAACTATTATGCGAATTACGATGCTTATGCATGCATTATCCCTAATTTATGCTATAATCTAACTAAATTAAGGTGATTTAAGTTGCATGATTGTTGTGCAATCACTCCCCCATGTCTAAATCTTGCTAGTCCATAGCAAATGCATGACTAAATGTGAAGTGATCCTACATGATTGATTTCTATCAAGAGTTTGACTAGAGATTTATTTCTTTTGTTTTCATCCAAAATTTTAGACATCTAGACAGTCGTAAAAGTGTTTTATTGTAGCCTATGCAACAGATCAAAGTGAAAAGGCAATCCACATCTAAAGCTCATACTTGACCCTTAGTAAAAATCTATTGGGATAGGCAGACTTCTCCCCTCAGGGTTATAAGACAATCTGTAAATTCAGCCCTGGGATTTTTTTTTTTGGCTTAAGTAGAAGATAACTTGAGTCAAGTAGATTCTACTAGGTGGCTCACACTCATTTGGTGTTGCATATGAACTAGTACTTTAGAACCTAGATTTTCAAACTATTAAATAATTCAAATCAAAGAGAAACGAAGAAATTGTGCTCTCTTTAGTTCCTTTGTACTTATTCTCGCTCTTTCTCTTTCTTTCATTTTATTTTCTTTTCTTTCTTTTTGAGCTCACAATCTCACCAGATTTGTTAGTATATTTGGTGGTCTCTCTTGGTATTAACACTTTGATTAGGTTTTAATAACCCTATGACTGAGTCAGAATTCCTCAACCAGTACTCAGGCGGCCAGAAATACAAAAAAAAGTAGGTCAAGGCTGTATTTGGTGGATCGTGAGGGTGATAGGTGTTGTTGCCTCAATATACTTGAAACAAATTCTAAACTCATAAACACTTTTTTTTTCCTGATCTTTTCTGTTTTTCTAAATATTTTCTATGTATATATATTTTTTTCTTTTCTTCCTCTTTTTCTTCCTTTATTTTTTTCCTTTCTCTTTTATTTTCACATCCATAAATCTACTAATGCAACACAGTATAGCATACGAACTTTTATTTACGAGGCATTATTTAGAATTGGGGATGTTCAAGAGGATATCAGGTGACTTATTTGGTGGAAGTGCCTATTCTCGGCACCGAGAAAGGAATAGATAGGACAATGTATTTCTGACCTTGACATTAATACCCTCCTTCAGTTGAGGATTCCGTAAGGGACGGTAGTGACCATCCACCTTAGTCCTAGTTTTATCAGAACTTGCTTTCTACGTATTTGCCTCATTTAGTGACTCTCAAAATATTCGTACTAAGAACTTGTACGCAAAAACTCAGAGAAAACTTATGCCTAACTCCGAGTATCATTATCTAATTATCCAGAAGTTAAGATTCCTCATACTAGCCTTAGAGTACCAGTAGACTTTCTACTCTCACCTCACACTTATTTTGTGGATTTGCTAGAAGATAGTTTGCCTGACTCCCTAATGACTGTCCAAGGGCTTGGAACTTCTCGACAAACTAAAGATGTTTATCGATCTTCACAGAGGATCCATTGCAAATTCTATGTGTAAGTGTGAAATTGTACTGGATTCTAAACTCAGGAATCAACTTAAGAATAAATCCCTAATAAAACTTTAAAAATTCTTTATGCCTAAATGCAATTTTTTTTTGACATAAAATAAGACATGCAATGTCCACCACCCCATGCCTATTCATTACAATGTCCTCAATGAAATGTATGCATGAAAATCAAAATATAATAAGCAAGAGGAGGGGATATCACCTGACTATGCTTGTTGATCCAAGTCAACATGGGTGAAGAACATGCAAACTACCTGTAAAGAATATTGGGTTGCCTCCCAGCCAATGCTAAGTTTAATGTCATTTGCTAGACCTAAACCCAAAAATGAATGATCAGATTAATGGTTTGTGTCAGGATTAAAATGAAGATATCATTATTTAGTCCAAGAATTAGTGATCCACAAATGCAGACTAGTTGATGATGCAGTTCTACTCCAAAGAGTCTTTCTGGTTGGAAATATGGACTAGGGTCAGGTGGATAAGGTTCAAGATGCAAAGCCAATTCACTAATCCAGTTCCATAGATCAAGAAGAGGTGGTAGAGGGTTTGGATCAAGATCATGATTGAGATTTAAATGTGGTCCTAAATCAGAATCATAAGGATCCCCATATCGGTAGTTGATGTCAAAAATCATGACTTCTCCAGGCTCTGGGTCATATGAGGGCAAAGGTAGAGTTGTGCTGAATTCGACAAAATCCTCATCAAATATTACCTCTTCCTCATCCGAAGTCATTTCTTCCTCAGATTTAAGCCATCCATTTGAACCAGTTGGCTTATAAATTCTTCCCCAGTCCATTATGTGTTGAACTTCTTCTTCTGAGGTTATTTCCTGGTTCATGTCTTTAGATTGTCCATTCTCTTGAATTCCCTCAAAACTCAATAGCTCTTGAATTTCAGGGTGGATGTATTGAGGATTCTTCATATTGTCTTCTAATTCATCATAAGATACTCCTAAGAGTTTCTCAATCTCACTAATGTCTTTTTCAATTTGATCTTCCATGAGAGGTGGTAGATCAAAATCATCTGCACGTACATCTCCTCTTTCCTTTCGGGCTAATATTGAGATTTGGCAGGATTGAGATTATCTTTAGTTTGAATTGCCAAAACTTGTTCAATTATTCCTACGACCTCGATGGAACCACAATTAACCTTATTCTTTTGGGAAGCTTTAAAGATGTTGAGTTAATAATTTTTCCTTCCAGAGGTGATGTGCATAATCCCCGTCTCACAGTTGATTAGAGCCTTGGCCATATCTAAGAAAGGCCTTCTTAAGATTATCGGGGTGTGGTTCATGTTTTCTGATGCCTCCATATCTAGAACAAGGAAGTCCACTTGGTACTCAAAATCCCTCACTTTTATAATCACATTTTGTACAAGGCCCTTTGGAATTTTGGTTGACCTATCAGCAAGTTGAAGGGTCACATCAGTGTGTTGCGAGGGTCTTAAATTCAACTCTACATATAATTTTGTGGGGATTAATGTTGAAGGCGAAAAACTATGCTATTGGATTTGGATTAGAAAACCCGTCGTTGTAGTTCAAGTTGCGAAGAAATCCGTTCAACAGACAAAATTTATACCAAAATTCTGTAAAGAAGTTTCGGGTTGAACACAAGGTGTTTATGTGAATCTAAAGCCATCAAATATTATAGGAAAACCTCACAGGTAGCAGGTAGGGGAATGTGGAAAATGGCTGCAAATGATTCTCCTCGAATTTTAGATGAACAAGCTTCCAGGCTTTCTACAACTATCTCTGAGAAAGAGGCTGTGGATGCCATAAGTGATCTGAATAATGAAGGATCCCCTGGACCTGATGGTATTCAAGTTTTTTTCTATAAGGAAATGTGGGACCTGCTTGGTAAGGAAGTGATGGAAGTTATCAAGGAGTATGAGGGAGGTAACTTTGGGTTTGATAAGATCAATAGATCTTATATTTTCCTATTACCAAAGATGCAAGGGGCAAAGAGGTTCTCTGATTTCAGACCTATAGCTCTCTCGAATTCCATTTATTTGGTGGTGAGCAAAATATTGGCGAATAGATTGAGGATGGTCCTGCAAGATCTGATTCACTCGGTTCAGTCAACGTTCCTCCCTAATAGATCTTTACATGAATCCTTCATTATGGCTCAAGAGATGGTAAGTGGATGGCATAGGAGGAAGTGCAAAGTCTTTATGTGGAAAGTGAATTTCCAAAAGGCTTATGACTATGTTTCTTGGCCCTACTTGTGGGAGGTGTTCAAAAGAAGAGGTTTCCCACCCCTTTGGATCCAGTGGATGAAGCGTTGCATCACCACTACCTCCTTCACTGCTCTGATCAATGGCAAACCCTGTGGGGCATGGATTCAACCACAATGCAGAGTCAAGCAAGGTTGCCCACTAGCTACCCTGGTCTTTAATCTTGCGATGGTTGGTCTAGCTAGATATGCTTGCAAGCTATCCGAGGTTGGTGTCATTAGAGGCTACTCAATTTCCAGCAGGAGAGCTATGGTTCCTTTACTTCAATATGTAGATGACACAGTTCTTTTTGTTGAGGGGATAGGGGTTGAAGTCCAAGCATTATGGCACATGGTAAAGATTTTTGGGGATATCTCAGGTCTAAAATTGAATGGAGAGAAATCTTCCTTGGTATGCTTTGGTCTTAGAGATCATGAACAAGGTACACACTCAGCTATCTTGGGTACTCCATGTACTACATTGCCAATCAGATACTTGGGGCTGCCCTTGAGGTGTTCAAAGTTGAGAAAGAGTGATTGGAACTTTCTCTTTAATAAGATCTCCACCAAACTAGAAGGTTGGAATAGCAGGTTCTTGTCTAAGGGAGGTAGGCTCATTTTGTTGAACTTTGTCATTACCTCTATCTCGGTCTTCTACTTCTCCATTTTCAAATCCCCTAAATCTATTTGGAAGCACATTGACTTAATGCGAAAGCGGTTCTTCTGGAAGGGTGTGCGGCATGAGGGCAAATTCATGCAGCCGCTGAAGTGGGTGCAACTATGTTGTCCCAAGAAATGTGGAGGTTTGGGGATAAAAGCACTAAAGGAGTTCAATGAGGCATTACTAATCAAATGGGCAATAAAAATCCTCAATGGGGAAGAGAAGTTGTGGACCGAACTCATTAAGGGAAGCTATGGAAACTCCAACAATGCGCTGAGGAGACTATGTCCATCCAAACCATCCCCTTTTTGCGCTTTGTAGTTCAGGCCCTTAAGAACAACTGGCACCTGGTGTAGCCAGTGTTAGGAGATGGCAATGCATTTAACTTCTAGAAGCAGGAATGCTCCCCGTTGGGTTCTTTGAAGGAGGCCTACCCGAGGGTGTACATGGCTACTGTAGGTAAGGAGTGCATGGTGAGAAACTATTGGTCTGAACAGGAAAGTTGTTGGCAGATGAATGAGACTGAAACAAGCAGGGAGGGAACTCGACTATGGGAGGAAAGGTTGAAATTGATTTCAGACCTGCAGTGCTTCAGACCAAGGGCTGGAGTGGAGGATAGTTATGTGTGGGATGGCATTTATACAGTGGAGTGTGCATATGGAAAAATGATGGGTACCGGCAGGAATATGGAGAGTAATCCAATTGGCAAAAAGCTTTGGCTCTTAAAGGTTCCACTAAAAGTACAAAAATTTCTCTAGCTATATAGAATGGAGGACCTGATTACAGGAGACCTGAGACATAGGAGGATGGGGCCAGCATTGCATGAGTGCCATCTTTGTGGGCTGCACACTGATAGCCTGAGCCATATCTTTTCATCATGTTTGGTAATGGACATGATCTGGAGAAGAACTAGCCAGGAACCACTTCCCCCATGGGAGTTCCTGTGGAAAAGCTTCCTACTACACGACAGGCCACACTTGCGCTTGGTAGTGACTTTATGGTGTGTGTGGAGGGCAAGGAATGATATTTTATTTCAGAAGAGACCAGTGTGCATTGAGCAAATTGTAAAGAAGTGCTAGTCCCTCATACATGGTGCAGAATTGTATTGTAACTCTCCCTATTTTTTTTTCATTATATGACTAATAAAATGCCCTCCCGGATTACTATCATAGCATGATAGCTTTCCTTTTAGTTTCAAAGAAAAAAAAGAACTAAGTTGAGCTAGTCTAAACCTATCTGAAGCTAGGTTTAGCTGGACCTATTATTGTTGGGAATTCTTGAGGTAGCTTAGCTACTAAGTTGATAGGTAGGACCTAAACTATAAGGAGTTCAGCTGCCATGAGTTGAGTGGAGCTAGGGAGAGTTGGACTGGAGCTGAAGTGAACTTAAGTCAACTAAGTTGACCTAGCTTGAGCTCCTAGTGAACTGATTGGAGCTAGGATAAGCTAGACTCAACTAAGTTTAGTTGAATCTAAGCTAAGTTGAGCTGAGTTAAGCTACCCTAAGCTACTAATCGCATGGGTTTCGCGTGTTTGAAGTCAGGGTTACAAGTAACCCGTTATCGTAGTTGTAAAACTCGTGATCAAATAAAATTTTTACGAAAACTCCAAGGGAGTCCCTAGTCGAACATAGGCTGGCGACGTTTTACTTTAATTGAAATCCACGCTTCATTTTATTTGTTTTTGGTATTTTTGGGTTTTGTTATTTTTTTTGTAGTTTTGAAAGAAGAGAAGCAGAATGAATCATAAGAGTTATGGAATAAATCTGATATATATATCACTCCAATGTCAATTACAATAAACAATGAAAGCATAAAATGATGGAGAGGTGAGAAGGAATCTCTCAAAGCGGCTGTTTGGTGAGATGACGACGCCTGGCGGAAGCTCAGATGAAGGAGGTGAGGAGCTAGACGATGGAGGTGAGATGCAGAAGGACGTTGGGTAAAGGAAATCTTCGACATGGCTCCGGAATGGATGTGAGAAGGTGGAGATGATCTGCTATCGGAATGGAGGTGGGAGGACGGCTCCAAGGTGAGCAATGAATGGGGAAGGGAAGATGGATGAATATTTGGTGAGGCAAAGGTTCGCTGCACTAATAGGAGCCTTGGGAGCTTGAGAGTAAGCTCTAATGGAGCATTGGTAGGCTTGCAAGAGCTTAGGAGTAGGTAGGAGTACAGTAGGTAGAGATGAAGAGGAATGGGGGGTGTAGGTGTGTTTATATAGTGGAGGGAAGAAGAGCATCCCGTGCACAGGCATTTAGCGACAGCTACAAGCGTCACAAAAGGACTCTCAAGCTGTCGTCAAAAGATCCGTGCCTCTTCAATGCCTTGGCTGGAGTATGCATTGCGTAGGCCATTTAGTGACAGTTGCAAGTGTTACTAAAGGCCCGCTCTTCTGTCGTTGTAAGGCCCGCTCTTCTGTTGTAAAGCCTGCACCCAACGCTCACACTCGCAGCTATCATAGGCGCGGCAATCATCAACCGTTGGATTAGGCATGGACGACTGTGATTGTGAGAGGAGAGTGCGCGCCTACCAGCGTTTAAAATTTGCATCGCTGGTGCAAGCATTGGTAGCCGTTGGATGATGCATCTCATGGTTGAGAAGCGGCCGTAGATCGCACGCGCTTTGATTTGAATCATGTGCCTCACGCGATTGTGAAGATCGGACAGTGGGCGCTGCTTGCGATCGACTTAAATGCATGCCCCAAATGTCATGCATGTGATCTAGCATGCACCTTTTGATAAACACACATGAATTCATGATAAATTGCTTATTTATGATAGTTACTAGGCTTAGCATTGCATATCATGTTATAAATATTGCATAACATTCATTGCATGGCATTTAGGATAGTTGTATGTTTTGTATATTAATTCCTTCATTTTATACGGCTAGGAGGCAATGCGACTTCCTTACAGACTTCGGATAAAAATCTGACCGTACGGATGGATTCGGAATGATGATCGCAGTTCGGCAACATAGAAATCACCTCGATCAGAGCACCATGGCATCCTCTGCAAGCAATGAAGGTTGGACAGCCCAGATGGTGTCACGTGGCACATTTGGAGTGCCCAAAGCCATTCGCCACATCTTCAAAGGCTACCCATCAAGTGATCTCAGCCATTGGATGAAAATCCAACGGCTAAGAGCTCACCGCACCACGCAGCTGCAATTCCTCCTCGCGACACACATGTAGGCTTGGCGTAGCAGGTGGAGTGGCAGTTCACAATGGAGGGATGCGGGTTCGAATCCCTGCAGCCCCCCATTCTCAATCTAGCGTGCACACCAGCGCACGCGAACACACACCAACAGCGTGCACACGCACGTCAGTGCATGCCAGCGCACACACCAGCGAGCTGCCATGTAATCCACTTGCATGAACAGGCATAACACAGCACGACGCAGTGCCAGCGGAGCATGGGGCAAGTGCATGCTCGGTTGGTGCTAGCCTATAGTGATGCATGAGCTAGACATTCAGCGATGCTTATAGCCATTGGTCGAGAGAATTTTGCTTTTCAGAATACTGTTGTATCAGAAAAATTCATTGTCGCAATATGTAATGTGGTGGAAAAAACCCTTGATCAAAGTTACTAAAAATATACTGAAATTATACCACACTTTAGGTCATATCATAGGGAGGCACAGACCAATAAATTCACGAGTATGTGGCCATCAAGTTTGCAGAGACATTCATGAAATCAATTCAATAAATATGCTGCTTTGAGTGTAATGTGCAATTTCCTGAGAAGTTATGGACAATTTATGTAAATTTCACGTCAGAAATCAAACTCCAAAAATATGCAGATGACGCATGTGTAGTGGCATGTCATGTGACTTTGAATGTATGTGTGCTTAAGTGCAATTTTGAAATCCAATTTGATGCAATCAAAGGTGATAATATGTGTTGAATAATAACATAAGAATATGAGGATGTTATCACAATGTTTACACAATAAAACAACCAAAAATCCAAAATTAAATCCCTCTTCAATGGAATTCAATGTAATTTTTAATTGAGTCTTCCCTATAGTAAAACAAGTGATTACTTCCCTTATGCTCATGCGACGAGGAGGTGATGGCTGACCGTGCGGAGCTCGATGGAGGTTGCCTATGACAAGGGCTACATGTGGGTAGTGATGGCACGTCGAACAGTGGCCGGCGGTCTCACCGGTGACGAGGAGGATGGCCAACATCAGTGGTAGCTCGCAAGCATGTGCGGCCTACTACTTACCGTTAGAAGGTGTGGCCAAGCTCGTGACGGTGCAGCGAGTCCATTGGAGGCACTGGTACAAAGCTTTGTGGCCTTAAATGTTGGTTGCGTGTGGAGGGGTCATGTGGAGTTTTGGGTCCTTCCTGTCGGTGGAGTAGGAGAAGACGAAGAAGAAGAGGAGGAGGATGCCTGTGTTGGCTTGCTGGCCGTGCACGTGCACACGAGAAGTACGCATTGGGCTGAGCGTCGAGGAGTTGTTGATGCCAAGGAGGAGGTGGATCCACACGATGATGGTGGCTATGGGTTCCTCCTCTCCTCTATTGGTGGAGAAGAAGAGGAAGAAGAAAACGAAGAAGACGGAGAAGAGGGCATGCACAGGGGCTGGCGCTGATGGTGGTGGTGGTGATGCTCTTTGTCACAGAGCACCACCTGGGGCTAGGTAGCATCAACAGTGGAGATCGCTCTAGCCACAATGCGTGCTTTGGTTTCACGGTGCTAGCGAGAGGACCACAGTGGAGAGGGAGGAGTGATGAAGAGCCAGCCAGGAAGATGGAGCCCTTTTTTAAAAAAACTCTCGTCTATTTCCTTCCGGCGAAACTTCTCTAACCACTCGCGAAGATTGCGAGTGGTTAGAACGGTTGATAAGCATTGGTCGAACTTTATTAAATGTTTGATTTCATCATCTGACGTCTTAAAAAATGTAAAGTCAAAGAACTTGTCTTGGCAATTCCCAGACGTCCATTTTTAGCTCCAGATGTCTTATATAGGCAGAATGACATTTGATTCTTATACCTAGCCTGCATCCAACCATACAGAATATATGAACATAACATACACTATTAATCATAAAATTGATGCACAAGATTGTATGTAGACTAAGATGAATTACTGTATAACTCCTAACCAATTATAAACTGAGTAGATACTTAAAGAGTACTTAGGCCCAATAATAATCCACTAAAGTGGACTTATCAAATGCCCCCATGCCTAAGTTTTGCTAGTCCCGAGCAAAAGTGAAAAACAATGAAAGTAATAAGAAGATTTCTTCTTTTCTTATTTCAAAAATTTAGAAATCCAGACAAATGTGAAGTGATAGTAGCCTAGGTAATGGATTCAAGTGAAAAACTAACTTATATTTAAAGTTCGTACTTAACCCTTAGTAAACATTTCTATTGAGATGGGCAACTATTTCCCTCGAGGGTAAAGTAGAAAATAATCTATAGTTTGAACCTGCCTTTTTAGCTTAGGTAGGAGATACTGAGTTGAATGGATTAATATTTGGTGGCTCACACTCATCTGGTGCTACATGTAGTCTAGTACTGTAGACTCTAGATCTCTAGATTATTAAACAAGTCAACCCAGAAATAGGCTAAACACTGTGCTCTCTTTGCATTCCCTTGTGCTCACTCACTATCTCCTTTCTTTTTCTCTTTCTTCCGTCTTTCTTACTATCCAAGGGTCCAGTAGACTAAAATGCTTATTGATTTTCTACAAAGATCTATTACCCAGTCTACGTGTAAGTGAATGTAACTGTACAGGATTCTGAACTTAAGAAATAATTCAAGAAGAAAAGCTTTAATGGCACTTCCTTGATAAAGTTTTTGCTAGGGACTAACCAATTTAGCTCAAGAAAATAAAAGTTTTTTTTTTTGGCTAGTACACTATCCTAAATGTATACAATTATTTATAAATGCTATAAACATCCTCAGGTTATATGCCCCATGCCTAAGATTGACAATATCCTCATTGGAAAAATAAAGACACAGAAGAATATCACCTGAGGAGGAGAGTGGGAGGAGCTTAGGCTCCTTAAGCCGAAATGCATCCAAAATCTGACCATCTGAAAGAGTAATATAAGATTTAAGTCATTGGCCATTTACCTTAAAGCTTGCACCAGAAGTAGGGTTCCAAATTTCTAAAGCTCCATGAGGGAAGGTATTGATAACAACGTACGGCCCATCCCAACGAGACTTGAGCTTTCCTGGAAATAATTTAAGTCTGGAATTGAAAACCAAACCCACTGGTTGGGCTCAAAAGTCTTTCTATTGATGTGCTTATCATGGAAGACCTTCGTACGTTGCTTATAAGCTTGAGAAGTTCCATAGGCTTCATTACGAAGCTCCTCATGCTCACTTAACTCTAGCATATGTGCCTTTCCCACTTTATCTAGATTCAAGTTAATGTTTTTAATAGCCCAATAGGCTTTGTGCTTGATTTCAATGGGAAGATGGCACGCCTTTCCCTAGACAAGCTAGAAAGGAGACATTTCCAAGGGAGTCTTATATGCTATTCTGCAGGCCCAAAGAGCATCATTTAGTTTTTTAGACCAATCCTTATAGTCGGGCCTGACAGTTTTTTCTAAAATTCATTTAATCTCCCTATTAGACACTTCAACTTGTCGACTCATTTGAGAATGGTAAGGTGTGGCTATCATGTGGTTGACTCCCAAATTTTGGAGTAATCTTGTGAAGTGTACGTTCTTGAAGTGAGGACCTCCATCACTTATGATCGTCCTTGGGCACCTGTATCGAGAAATGATATTAGCCTTAACAAAATCCAAGACCATGGAATGGTCATTAGTTTACGTGGGTATGGCTTCTATCCATTTAGATACATAGTCCACAGCCACAAGGATGTACTCATATCTGAAGGACACAGGAAAGGGACCCATGAAATCGATGCCCCAAATATCAAAGATCTCAACAGGGAGGATAGGTTGCTGGGGCATCTCATCCCTTTTTCCGATGGTTCCCATTTGCTGGCAATGTAGACATGCACCCACATATGTATGTGCATCTCGGAATAATGTGGGCTACCAAAAGCCAAACTGAAGAACCTTATGGGCGATCATTTTTCCACTAAAATGTCCTCCATAGGGGAGGTCATGGTAGAAACTCAGAATGCTCCTTTGTTCTTCGTTAGGGATGCATGGCGGAAAAGCTGGTCTGGGCCTATTCTAAAAAGCTTGGGTTCCTCCCAGTGATAAAATTTAGTGCCAGTGAGAAACCTGTCTCACTTCTGCTTGTCCCAAGTACTGGAGGTAATGCTCGTGACCAAGTAGTTCACTATGTCAACGAACCAAGGAGTTTTAGCCTCCACTGCCATCAGAGACTCATCAGGGAAAGTCTCTTGGATACCGTCAGCAAAGTTTGATGCCTCAATAGGGATCCTAGACAGATGATCTGCTACCACATTCTCAACTCCTTTCTTATCTTTAATTTCCAGGTCAAGCTCATGGAGTAGTAGAATTCAACGAATTAGGCGAGGTTTGGTGTCCTTTTTAGCAAGAAGATACTTTAAAGCTGAATGATCAGTGAACAACACAACCTTGGATCCCAAAAGATAAGACCGAAACTTTTCCAAAGCAAACACTACAACAAGAAGCTCCTTTTCAGTGACCGTGTAGTTTTGCTGAGGATCCGTAAGGGTCTTACTGCCATAATGCAGCACATGAGGTTTGCCATCAACCCTTTGACCTAAGACCGCTCCCACTACAAAATCAGAAGCATCGCACATTAGCTCAAATGCAAGGGTCTAATCTGGTGCTTGGAGAATCGGCGTGGTAATAAGGGCTTTCTTCAAGACTCGGAAAGCCTTGCCACATTTATCATCAAAATCAAAGGCGACATCCTTCGCTAACAGGTCGCAGAGTGGCTTAGAGATTTTATTGAAATCTTTAATGAAGCGCCTATAAAATCCAGCATGGCCAAGAAAAGATCTAACTTGACGAATATTAGTGGGCGATGGAAGCTTAGAGATTGAATCAATTTTTGTGGTATCCACCTCTAATCCTCTCTTGAAAACTACATGCCCTAACACAATGCCCTGTTGGACCATAAACTGTCTTTGCTCCCAAGTAAGCACCAGCTTTGCTTCTTCGCAACGGATTAAGACTTTATCAAGGTGCCAAAGGCATAGGTCAAATGATGAGCAATAAATGGAGAAGTCATCCATGAAAATTTCAACAAACTCGTCGATCATATCAAAAAATATAGCCATCATATATCGTTGGAAAGTGGCAGGAGCATTACATAACCCGAATGGCATTCGGCGGAACGCAAATGTACCATATGGACTCGTGAAGGTGGTACGCTCTTGATCATCAGGAAAGACAGCTATCTGATTATACCCAGAGTACCTGTAAAGGAAACAGAAGTATTTGTTCCTCACCAGTCATTCCAAAATCTTTTCGACAAACGGTAAGGGGAAATGGTCTTTCTGGGTAGCCGTGTTTAAATGGCAGTAATCAATGCAGACCCTCCAACCAGTTGTGGGTTTAGTAGTTACCAAATCTCCTTGGTCGTTCTCTTCCACAGTGATTCCTACCTTTTTGGGCACCACATGAATAGGACTGACCCATTTACTATTTGAAATGGAATAGATAATCCTTGCATCCAACCATTTCAGAATCTCCTTTTTAACAACCTCCCGCATATTGGGGTTGAGCCTTCTCTACATGTCTCAGAAGGGTTTCACAGACTCGTCCATGTATATATGATGCATGCAAAGGGAAGGATCAACACCCTTAATATCAGCAATTGACCAGGCGATTACTTCCTTATGCCTTTGTAAACACTCAAGCAGAGCTCCCTCTTGCGATTCAGATAATGTAGACGAGATAATAATGGGGAGCATGTCATTAGAGCTAAGGAAAGCATACTTCAATGTGCTTGGGAGGGGTTTCAGCTCCAACTTAGGAGCCTTTTGGATTAAGGGTTTAAGTTGAGATGTCCCCTCCTCAGGTAGCGGATCTACCTTCATGGTCCAGGGTAGGGACAGAGACTCTGTGTGTATCCCCAGCAACTCTTCTAATTCAAGTATTTCCCCTTCAATTTCTTTACTAATCGAAGGATGGTCCTTAGGACCTTTTGGAGGGGATCTCTACCTAGGAATGATGGAGTAGTCTCCTCAATTATTTCACCAACAACCTCAATTTGAGAACAATCTTCAAATCCGAATTGCTTGTAAGTATCAAAAACATTCAACTAGATCTTCTTGTTTCCAAAGCCCAATTTATGTTCCCCTAATCTACAATTGATAGAGGCGTTGGCTGTGGCCAGGAAGGGGCTTCCCAGAATAATGGATGGCTTAATGGGCTTATTCGATGCGTCAGTATCTAGTACAAGAAAGTCAATAGGGAAGAAGAAGTCCTCCACTCTCACCAGGACATCTTCTAGTAATCCCCATGGTGTCTTAAGAGATCTGTCTGCGACCTGGAGGATGAGTGGACTAGGCTTTAACTCACCTCCTCCCAAAAGATCGTAGATAGAGCTCGGTAAAATATTCACCCCCGCACCCAGATCGAGTAGAGCATCGTCAATGTGTTGGTTACCTATAACCACTAAAATATACAGGGCCCTTGGGTCTTTCATTTTGGCAGGTGTTCCATGTTGGAGAATCGAGCTAACATGGTCAGGCAGGATAACCCTAGTTTGGACCTGTCTCCTAGATCGTCACTTCTAGGTGCACAGGTCCTTTAGAAACTTGGCATAAGATGGGATGTGTTTGATAGCTTCCAATAGAGGCAAGTTGATCTGCACTTGCCTAAAAGTGTCCATAATCTCCTCCATCCTATCCTTGGCCCTAAGCAAGCCAACAGAAGATTCCCCAAGAGCAGATAGGCGCTCTAGATAGGGCACCCTCGGCTTCTGGGTAGAGGGGTGGTAGATTGACATCCTCAGGGTGGGTGGTTTTAAGTGAAGGAGAGCAGTGTGGCTCTTCCTCGGTGGAGATGGATGTTGGGTCAGGTGTAGGAGGGGAATCTTGAGACGTGACTGTAGGAGTGTTATCAGGCTTGTCGATTTTCTTTCCACTCCTTAGCACAGTCACAGCTTGGGCATGCTCCCTGAATATGACCCCCTTGCCCTTTGGGTTCTCCTCAGAAGAGCTAGGCAACTTCCCTAGATCACGCTGCCTAACTTCCTCAGTAAGATGACCAATTTGGGATTGCATATCAGTAATCATCTTATTCTGAGATTGGATGACCATATTCTAATGCTCTTGCATCACTTTCATCATGGCTTTAAGTTCATCCATCTTAGAGGGCTTATTCTTAGGAGGGTTTTCATAGGATGGGTAGTATATGGGTTTGGGAGGTAGGGGTCTTGTATTCCCTGAGTTAAAAGCATCACCTTGCTTTCATGAGAAGTTTGGATGGTTCCGCCACCTTGAATTATAGGTATCAGAATACGAGTTATTACGAGGAGATGGGCGGAAACCTTGGGCCATGTTCAGGTCGGCCTGAATCAACTCAGGGAATTGATTTTCTTGGTGGTACTCCTCAATGGCGTGCATTGCGCTTTGGCAAATGAAGCATTCACTTGAAGCCTGAAAGATAGAGGCTGCTTGTGGGTTCATGTCGGGGTTTACTAAAAACCTATCAAAGTTTTTGTTCAACAATTGAATTTGATAAGCTAAATCCTGAGTAGCCCCGACTTCATGGGCCTCTATCTTCCTCTGCAAAATTGCTGGTTTTCTTTCTTGAGAGGCGAAGGACCTATGTATGGAGTTGTCACTTAATGTTTCAAATAATGCCTAGGCTTCATCCTCAGTTTTGGTCATGAGGGTTCCTGCATAGGCTGCATCGATGGTTTGCCTATGACTTTCAGATAATCCGTTATAGAACCTTTCGACTAACTGCCATCTTGGCACTTGGTGGTGGGGGCATAACCTAAAAAGATCATGAAAGCACTCCCAAGTTTCATGAAATTGCTCCCCTTCCTGTTGAGTAAAACCCATAATCTCTCTTCTGTAATGGTTGGTCTTAATCATAGGAAAATACTTTTTCAAGAATTCTCCCTTAATGGTGGACTAATCATTTACCCTTGCATTGAGGGTATGATACCAGTGCTTGGCCTTATCTTTTAGGGAGAATGGAAATAGAGTCCTCATTAGGGCTTCATCAGTAAAGCCCTAGAGTTTCACTGTGGAATAGACCTCGGTGAATTCCTCAAGATGCCTATAAGGATCCTCCCAAGTAGTACCATAAAAAGATGGGATCAAAGATATGGTGCTGCTCTTGATTTCATATGGATTATCCACTTTAGGTCATCAGATAGGTAGGGCTTGATGGGTTGTAGGGAGGAAATAGTCTCTCAAGGTTCTCTGATTTTCCCCAACCCTAATCTCTTCTTCAGGTCTTTCATTAGCCATTTTTCTTCTTTCTTGGTTAGCTTTCCTTATAATTCTCTTAGGCTCAGGGTTGAAGAGAAGACTATTTCTAAGAGAGCGCCTACTAAGCATACACCAAGCAAACACAAGGCAAGAGGTCTTTTGTTGATTTAAAGTTCTTTAAGTCCTCTTCCAACTCTTCAGCTTGGCCAAATATAGTCAAGGCAGTTTTTCTCCGTTCCCATGTAAGTGGTATAAGAGAAATGAGGCACTTGAAATTTCTAGTCAATGACTGTTAAGAAGGTTGAGGTTATTTTTACTCCTTTTTGGGTGATCAATCAAGTTGTCAAACAATTACGCACCCTAAATTGACCTTCGAGTGCCTTAAAGATGTACACTTTGCTGCAATGATATTCTCAAATGCTCAAGTAAAAAGGTACTCCAAGGATGGAACTAAGGGATGCAAGTAGGGTGAACCCTTCCTTTGAGGCGATGCATTAGCGGTGCCTCTTAACTACCCTTGAATTCCTTTAAAGGGTGTCCCCCTCCTTATATTATCAAATCACTCGGGCAACTTTAATACCACTATTTCAAAGCGAGATAGGAGGGTTTGCACCGATAAAGAGATCGATGCTTATAGCCTTAAGGGTCCAAGTCCTAGTGCAATGCCTATAGTGCATGCTCAGTGCAGAAAGTGTGCATCACATCGCAAAAAGTGATTTTTCTATTGAAAATCACAGTCACGTTATTCAAACGCTTCCTGTATATTTTCCTTTATTTTCGAGAAGCAATATGACCACTTGATTAATCTTTTCAAATCAGTTTAAGTGCTCATCTTTAATTATGTTCAGATGCAATGCGTGTGCAGATAACTAATGTAGTAAGATAAGAAATTTGTACCTTGCTCCTGCACTCTTCTATGCAAAAATGCACGCAATGCAGTAAGAAAATCTAGATGCTGCTCAAGCAATCCTAGATGGTTGTCCTATGGATATGCAGCTTCTAGTAGGAAGTTCGAATTTATTTTCTCTTTTTTTTTGTAAAAATAATTGCGCAATCAAAAGATCTAACTACCACAGAATGATCCTAGAAACTAAAGAATTGAGAACACTCCACCAAAAACTGGCCCTAGAGAACAAGGGCGAGAAAACAAATAACTAGGTAATCCTAAAGAGTCTATTCTAAAATTCTAAATCCGAAGTCTAAGAGGAAGAATCCTCCTATATGGTCCTCCATGCATCTTTACGCGTGTGGGATCAAGGCCCACAGGCTCCTGCGATTATCTCTGAGGTGTGTTGCTCAAGGTCAATGTCGTCTCTCCGCTACGCCTGTCTCTTCGTCAGATTCCTCACACAGAAAGGATAAAGAATGATCAGATAAATGTGCAATTCAGAGTAATCATCAATAAACATAGGTGAATTTATTACGTCGATTGCTCCCCAGCAACGGTGCCATTTGGTTGAGAGAATTTCGCCTTTCAGAATACTGTTGTATTAGAAAAATCCGTCGTCACAATATGTAATGTGGTGGAAAAAACCCTCGATCAAAGTTACTAAAAATATACTGAAATTATACCACAATTCAAGTTGTATCACAGGGAGACACCGACCAATAAATTCACGGGAATGTAGCCATCAAGTTTGTAGAGACATTCGTGAAATCAGTTCAATAAATATGCTGCTCTGAGTGTAACATGCAATTTCCTAAGAAGTTATGGACTATTTATGTAAATTTCACATTAGAAATCAAGCTCCTAAAATATGTAGATGGTGCATGTGTAGTGGCATGTCATGTGACTTTGAATGTATGTGTGCTAAAGTGTAATTTTGAAATCCAATTTGATGCAATCAAAGGTGATAACATGCGTTGAATAATAACATAAGAATATGAGGGTGCTATCACAATGTTTACACAATAAAATAACCAAAAATCCAAAATTCAATCCCTCTTCAATGGTATTCAATGTAATTTTTAATTGAGTCTTCCCTGTAGCAAAATAGGGGATTACTTCCCCTTGTGCTCGTACGACGAGGAGGCGATGGCTGATAAGTCGATTTTCGCTTTAGAATAGTGTGAATAAGATGATTTGTCTTTTTAGTAACAAAGTGGTGGAAAATCGCTTAACAAAATAATTAAAATTAAACCACTCACAGGAGAGCGGGTTGTGTCCACAGGGAGGCAATGATTTATTTAAACTTGCAATTAGGTAGAAATCAAGTTCGCTGAAATATTCGTCAAATCAAATAATGCCTATGTAGCTCTGAATGTAAACCTTAAATTTATGGAGAAGTCAAGGGGTGTTAATGTAATTTTTACGTAAGAAAATTAGCCATGTGCAAGGGTATGCCATGTACTTTTCACTTGCATGTATACTAAAATGTAATTCAAAATTAAATACAATGCACACAGAGATGAATAAGAAGGTTTAACAATTCTCTAGAAGCATAAGCATGAGGGCTTAAATTCAGCACAATTTAATTAACCAAATAAATCAAGAAAATGAATGTGGCAATGGCAATTCTTGTAAATAGAAATGCAAGTAGAAACAGAGGATTATACCTATCTCCTCGCACATGGGAGAGAGGCTCATTCGAGGAGCTACTCCTACAAGAGATCGACTGAAGCAAGGCCTTCGCAGCGGTGGCGGTGGCGCGTCGTGAGATTGCATGGGCCGGCTGGATGGAGGAGAGAAGCGGTGGCGACTGAGGCAGTTGCTGCTGCTCTTGCGCACGCAGTGGCTGTTGGAGGGAGTGCGGAGGCGATGTGCGGACGCTGCAAGTGCTGAAGGTGAGGGTGCGTGGAGGTGCTGTGCGTGCAGAGGGGAGCGAGGGCGACGTGTGCTAAAGGGGCGAGCGCTGCAGGCCCCACGGGCATGCGCGGGCTCTGGTGGCCGCACGGCTGTAGGTCCTGTAGGGGACACTGGAGGTGTTGGTGAGGGGGCACGCGCGTGGAGAAGGTGCTGCAGGCTGCTATGCGCATGGTGGTGTGAGCGAGCAGAAGGAGGTGCAGGGGTTGTTTGCAACGTGCGCACGGGTGCTGCACTAGAGGCGAGTAGCTGATGCCACTGTGCATTGGAGGAGGTGTTGCAGCGTGGAGGCTGCTGCTGTAGGTGATGTGCACAGGTCGTGCGGGAAGGGTAGCGTGTGAAGTAGTGGCTTGGATGGTCGCATGTGGAGGGGAGTTGGATGTGGCTGCTACTGCGCATGGGGATGGCATGGTTTTTGGGTTCCTTTTGGTGGAGTGGAGGATAAATAGAGAATGGGGAAGAAGATGGAGGTGGATGCTAGTGATGGTTGATGACGGTGGTTGCATGGCCTTCAGGAACATGCCTGCAATGAGTTGCATAAGCCACTAATGGCACGGCGATCTGTCACCTCGCCTGCCCCCGATGGAGTGGTCTTGTGCTCACGGTGGGAGGCCGGTGGTGTGGAGTGAAGAAGCTCTAAGCTTTGCACAGTGGTGGTCAGAATGGTGGTGGCCTCTCTTTTGCATGGTTGTCTCCTCCTCCCTTTGTAGATGAATTTGAAATCCTAAGAGGCGGCTCAGATGCTCTTCATGGCCAATGAATGGTTACAGCTATGCGTGAACGGTTGCGTGAGGAGAAGAAGCAGACGTTACCTGTGGAGGAAGAGAATAAGAAAATAATAAAATATTATGGTTATTTATGCATAAATCCTTAACTTCTATGTTAAATTAAAACAATGCAAGTAATTCACCTAATTGATTAACTAATCAAATGCATGCAATTCTAAGTTAATTCTAAATGCATGCAATGAATGAATTATTCAATTAAGCTAAAAATATGAGTTAATTTATTTACATCCTAATGTGTGCTATCTAGATGTTAAAATTAACTTAATGTCTAGACACTTAAATATTTAAATAGCCCACAAATATGGGCTAATCACTAACCCTAGCCATCCATCTCCTAACTACCACCCTATGACCTAATCCTAGCCTTACAACACATCAACCTACCCATTAACCCTACCCTACATAGAGTTGGTGCCAACTCTTCCACCCACCATAACCACCACCTCATACACCTCTCTACCTCCACGCCAACCTTCATCCACCATCCTTCAATGAACTTCCACATCCTAGCCTTCCATAATACCACCCTTCCTTTAACCTTGGTTAACTACCCTCACCCCCTACCACTCCTATATATACGCATATCTACCACCATTAACAAGTAACCTTGGCTACATTTTTTGTACCCTACTTCTACCTTATTAGCCAGCCAAGAGTAGAAGAAGAAGAAGAAGATTATGGGGACACTCTATCCCCTTGGTGCCTTCCCCTCTTCTCTTCTCTTTTGAGCCCACGCCAGCCAAGGGAAGAAGCCAGGCAAAGGAAGGAGACCTAGGGTACACAACTAACCTAGGAGGAGGATTTGAGGGTGGTACACAACCACCCTTGGAGGAGAATTTAAAGGTGGTCCATGCCACCCTTGGAGGAGTTTTTGAAGGTGGAATTCCATCCACCTTGGAGGAGACCAGGCACGCCCTCCCCATTGGGCTTGCCAGGAAGAGCATACTTGGAGGAGCTATTCAAGAAGAAGGAGCCCTTTTTGATTGTGGAAGCTACTGCAGTTGGAGCTCCTCTTCACCATAACATCAGGAGGATATTGTGTATTACTATTTTTGTAGTTTAACTTTTAAGTAGAAGCATTCCTCTACTTGTAAAAACATATCTTTAGTTGAAAAGTTGCCTTCCTTAATTTCTTGTTGCAATTTTTTTTTGTCTTAATTTGCTTTGTCTTTAGTGTATTTTCACTCCCTCTTTCTAATTACCCTAGGCCACCATGTGCCTAGGGTGAGCTTTGAAAGTGGTTATTTTTGTCACTTTGATTTTAGCCTATTAGGTGTAGTTCACTTTTCCGCCAACAACTTCGCATATTTCCCAGTTATTTCAAAACCTATAAAAATTATATATCTAAAATCACAAAAAAAGGTGATTTTTAGTTTTCAAGTAAGAGACTTATTTTACAAACATTTGGCCTTCTTGGACAACCCTAGATACTTCCCTATCTAGGTTTAAAAATTTAAAAGTGAATTGGTTTTTGTGCATTACAACGATCTTAGAAACCCTAATTACAAACCGTGCAAAATGCCCGATCACTTTTTGGCACCATTGCCAGGGAGGCATGGCTTTGCATTTGATGATCTCTTGCTTGATAAGTGGATCTCATCCCCTTGTTTCTATTCTCTCTTGTGTGTGTCAGAACTACAAGAAGAAAGCAAGATTCTTGAAGGAATAACTTGAAATTCCTTGTTTTCCTACGAAAATTCAGGTTGGTTCCTCTTTCTAGTCACACATATCCCTGAAGAACTACCAAAAATTTTATTAAACTTGGCTTTCAAGATCCTAAACATCTCAATTAAGTGGAGTGGTGCAAATTAAAACCAATTTGTTGCTTGTTTGCACCACTTAACACCACTCCACTTTTAAGTGTTGGTATTCTGATTTTTGGGTCCAGACATCTGTTCGGATTTCAAAAATCAATTTCCATCACCACAAGCTTCTTAAAATCATGGATTTTCATCTAGTGATTTGAATCAAGTGAGGAATATCTTTGCCAAATTTCAGAGTAATTGTACTTGTATAAAATATTTAAAAATTCATAGACTGCAGAGGGGACATCTCTTCTAATCTTCCTATTTTGTTACTGTCCGTGAATTTTAGAAATTTTTATACTCATCCATTTTTTGTGAAATTTAGCTTGCTTGAATCCTTGTAAAATTCTACATATCACATAAAATCATAAAAATTTTCTAAGGCTAGTGGTGGTACCAAATTATCCAAAATACCCATAAGTATCATTTCTGGACTTTCACACTAGCACAAAGAAAAATTCTAAAAAAATATTAACAAAATCCTAAAATTACAAAAAAATATTTTTTTGAATCCTTGTTTGATTTGCCTTACAGTAGTGGTGTTGGTTGCTTTGCTTAGACCACTACTTAAAAAGAAAGTCTAAAACAACTTCATTGTTAGAAAATTTACTAACTTAGGACCAATTCAATTAAGGTTACTTTTCAAATTTTTAGTCCCACAAATTACAGAAAACTTATCTTGATCAATACAGCCTGATTTCCTTTTGTTTGTGGAATTTCAAACTTGTTTGAATACCTAAAAAGAAAACCCTAAAATATACTTTTCGAAAACAAATCCTAAAAGTAGAAATACATTCAAGTATTGTGTGCCAACTTGATTGCTAATTAGAATCACTTTTCCATTCTTGCACACACTATAAAAATTGAAATAATAGGGAATTACCCTAATCAACGTCCTCCACATTCCTGTGCACATTTTAGCACCCAAGCCTAACTCTAAAACAACTAGTTACTTGACCACTTAAGGACTTCATCCACTTTAGGCTTGATATCCAATATTTAAGAATCATTAAGGACTCCTACTTCCTTTAGACAACGTAGCGTCAGACTTAGAGGGAAGTCAAATGACGGGTGCAGGTTTACACAAGTCCCTAGTTTTTCCAGGAAATGATTGGGCCCAATCCACCTCTTTAGTCTAGTCAAGCTCTCTTTTGGAATTGGGTTCACTTGCTGATCTCTTACTTATTGGGTTCCCAAGTCTTAGGTTTTAAGGGGTCAACCTTAAGACAAGACTAGGCTTGTTTGTTTGAATTGCACACTTTCTCTTATCTCTCTCTCTCTTCTCCTCCCCTCCATTTCTTCCAAAAAGTGCATGCACAGGCGAAGTCCCAAAGCCCACATCTCGAGGTACCATCTGATTTTACCCCCGGCACAAAAAAATCTTTGTTTTCTTCTTCTTCCTTAGCTGTTAATATGGAAAACCCGGCAAACCGACAAAAAAATTTTGCTTCTGCTTCTAACCCGTCAGCCGACCCACAAGCTGACTTCTCCATCCCTAACCTCCCTCATTTGGAGCAACTAGAAAATCCTACAGGATCAAGTGGCCCTCAAATCCAAACTCAAAATGCAAACCCCTTTGCCTTTATGGTCGACCATTTGGTTCGACTTCAACAAATCCAAGAAAAATTGGCTAGGATTGTGATGAACCTAGCCAACCAAGGGCAAAACTTGCCACCCTGTCAATAGCTTGTCGTTCCTCTTAAGGATTTTTATGATCCTTCCAATTATGAGGAATGACCTAGGGTGGTCATACCGTAAGGGGATTTTGAGATCAAACCAGCTATTCTAAACCTAATCAAACATTTCCATGGTCTTCCGAGAGAGGACCCTTTCTGTCATCTTGATGAATTAACTATCCTCGCTCAAACCATCCATTTCCACAATGTGCAGGAAGACATATGGTTAATGAGACATTTCCATCTCTCTTTAAAAGATAAAACTTCTCACTGATTTAGAATAATTGGGTGCCCTATCACCACCTAGCCCCAATTAAATAGTGCTTTTCTTAAAAAAAAATTTCTGATCGGTCACACTAATGCTTTAAGAAGATCCATAACAACCTTTCAAAAAAAAAATGGTGAACCCCTCCATGAGTCTTAAGAAAGATTCCAAGAACTTATAAGAAGTTGTTCCCACCATGAAATTCCACAATGGTAGTTAGTGCAAATATTCTATCATGGATTAGAAGATCCATTAAAGAGATTCGTGGATGCCTCTTGTGGGGGCAATTTCCTTAATAAGGATGCAGAAAGTGCCTACCTCCTTTTTGGAGAAATGAGTGAAAACTCATTTAATATGACTTCAATGGACACTTTTGGTAGAACTCAAAACCCAAGACTTGGAGTCAATGAAATTGACTCCAAATCCACCTTTGTTCCTGTCACTCAAGATGATCTATACATGATAGCTCAATGACTGGACTAGATGCAAATACACCAGAAAAAAATGGAAGAAAAGCTCACACACAAACAAGCTCCACACCTTAACTCTCCACACTTTAACTCTGCACACACTAACTCTCCACAACTTCTCAAAAGAGAAAATCTGCACAACATTGATGCCACACCTACTGGTCAGTAATTTCCTACTAATTTTACACAAGATATGATTGGGAATTTTGATTATCTGAATCAAAATATTCTTGATCCTACCATTGAAAATATATATGCTCTCCAGGAGCAATTTAGAAACTCCTCAAACACTTACAATCAAAATTGGAGGACCAACCTGAATCACTCTTAGAAAGCTCTGAACTCGATTCCGTTTCCCAAACAAAATCAATTTGGGAATTATGGGCAACCTGCATATCAACCTGGACCATCCTAGGAAGATATTAATAGTTAGGTCATGAAGACTCTACAAGGTATGCAGAATCACATGATGGAAGTAACCCGCATGATAACTAACTTGCAACATCAAGTTAAGGTTACTCCGGATCATAAACCTGCTGGCAATCTACCATCCCAACCCATGCCCAATCCTAATATTCAACAGAATCAATTCCAAGGTGGATATCCCAGTCAGCCCATTCACCCAGCACCTCAGCATCCCTTGGGTTTCAATCATAGTCAGGCTTCCCATCCTCCTAGAAACAACCATACTGCAAATGCAGTTACTTTACGGAACGGAAAAACAACTCAAGATCCCCATCCTGCTAAAGAAACTCACTTTAATGAAAAACAGATCAACTCTTCTCCCTCTTCCTCTAACCCTATTCAGGAACCTAAAAATGCAAAACAAGAAAACCCAATACCCTTCCAACAAGTCCTTCACTCTTCACACACCATGAAAAAGAAATCCGAGCCCACTGATAAGAAATTAATGGATCTTTTTGGTCAAGTAGAAATTAATATCCCTCTCCTAAATGCCATAAAATATATCCTTGCCTACGTCAAATTTTTGAAAGATTTGTGTACTCCCAAAAGGCAGCTTTGAAACCTAGGAAAGGTGATCCTTCCAGAGACAGTTAGCTTAGTTGTGCAGAGCAAACTGCCTCTTAAGAGAAAAGATCCAAGTGACCTCCTGATTCAAGTGGTCATTAATGACACTTCTTTTGATCATGCCTTACTAGATCTCGATGCCTCAATAATCTTATCCCTATGGTGGTTTTTGAGGAATTTAAGGTCGAAGAATTAAAGCCTGTTGAGGTTACTCTTCAATTAGCAAACCGATCTACAATCAAACCAAGGGTAATTGTTGAGGATGTCCTCATCTGGGTAAAAAATTATCTATTTGTTGTAGACTTCTTAGTCCGAGATATAGAGGTATCGGAAGCTTTAAAATTTGCCCCTATAATTCTTTGAAGACCATTCTTAGCCTCTACCCATGTCAATATTGATTGTGATTCTAGCAAGGTGAAGATTGATGTAAACACATTGATATCACATAAACCATCTATTTTTGCACATTCTTAGGCGTAGAGTTGCATTATACATTATAAATATTGCATAACATGCATCATCTTGCATTTAGGTTAGATTGTATAAATTTTAGGTTAATTTCTCCTTTCTGTGGTTAGATAACAGGGCGACTTTCAATCAAGGCCTCGGATCTAAGATCCAACTATACGGATTTGATCAGGGAGATGATCGAAATTCAATGACTCTAAGATCGCCCCAATCGGACTTCCGTAGCACCAAATATAATCCAAGGAAGGTCAGAGATCAAGGGCCAAGATGGTGTAAATCCACACTTTAGATGACAAATCTGACCATACGGATGGGTTCAGATCGACGATCGCAGCCCAATTGCATGAAAATCGATCCAATCCGACATATGTGGTACCATCTACAACTCATAGAAGATGGATAGCCATGATGGCGCCACGTGGTGCCATCACAGCCGCCCAAACCGGCTGCAGCACCTTTTCTCAACCTTTGAAGGCGTGGGCGTGGCAAGATCTAGGCCATTGAATCTTGATCCAATGGCCATGGGTGCGCGCGCTTAAAACAAGAGCAAGACAATGCGGTAGCTGCAGCACAATGGTTGAGCACCTCTTGGCGAGCGAGAGGTGCGGGTTCGATCCCCGCTGCTCCTCAAATCAAGGTGCGGGTGCAAGAGCAGCTAAATCAAGCCGTTGGATGGCTAGCAGATGGCGTGGATGTGGGCGACGTGGTGTGCCCAGATGCGAGGAGTGCGAACGCACCATCAGACGCACTCTTGTGAAGGCGGACGAGCATGCATTCTGAGCCATTGATCTTCGATCCAATGGCGATGAAGGAGGTTACGTCGCCTCTTAACAGGCATTGAAGGAGATCGGGCGCAACTCATTTAAGCCATTTGATCTCGCGATCGGACGGCTGAGAACACACAGACGTGTGTGTGCATTGAGGTGAGAGGAGAAGAAGAGGCGCGGCGTGTGCGGCAGCTACGCCCACGATCTGGGCTTTAGTGACAGTTTTATCCGTCACTAAAGGCCTTTGCATTAATGTTTTTAGCATAAAATGACCTTTTTACGCCCAACCTCTACACCTATAAAAAGGCCTATGCCCTCACATTTCAATCATCCCTTCCTCTCTTCTCTCACCCCCTCTAAAGCTCTAAGAGCTTGTCCCAAACATGGGATGCTCCATTAGAGTTAAAATTAGAATTTTTCCCCCTTCTCCCTCCTTCGTGGAGCAACCCATGGTTATCCTTTCACTCCATTCAGGAGGTGGATCCTGCGACGACGACGTCTTGCCTTGCCCCTTGTTCTTCCCACTTCATTCTCCTTTCCGCTTCGTCCTCCGTCTTTGAGGCATCACCCCATCCGACTCATCTCCAAGTAATCGTCAAGGAGAATACTTCTCTCTCCATTCTCTTCACCGCTTTCTAGAGCAGATTTATTTCTTTCTAGCGTAGATTTCCTACTTTCAAGTTGTAATGATTAGTGTAATAAATAACATTTGATGATGAAATCCATGTTTAGTCTACTTATGTTTTCTCTTTATTTGTAATATTCTCTCTGTCTTCTATTTTTATTCTTTAAGTAGATAGCTAATTTAGATTCAATTCAATTAACTAATTTACTTTGTGACAATTAAACAAATGCGATTTTGAATCAAATGTCCACCTCCCTATGTTTGACTCGGAATTCTTAGAGTTTCGGTATAAATTTATCTGTTGACGAATTTCTTCGCAAATTGCACTACGATGACGGGTTTTTCAAAATCCAATCCCTTTTTGCATAGTCTTCCGCTACAACATTTTGGCACTGTTACTGAGAAGGCGACGCTCTTTTATTTTTCTCATTTTCCCACCTTACTTATCTTTTACCTCACTTCTCTCCTTTCTTATTCTGATTGCATGTATACTCTCGAGACAGGAAAAAGTAGTAGATTGAAGTAAAGTGTTGTTAAAGGGTTTGTAAGTTTACCCCCATCTCCCCATCCACTAGATTTCATTCCATCACCTAATAACATAAACCCAACCTAGAAGCTTGCATAAAATCTAAGGTTAGTTTTTGATTGTTTGTTTGTCATCTCCACCAACCTCACCCTCCACATATAAAAGAAAAATTAAAAAAAATCTCACAGAGGTACAAAACCTCTTCTGATTTTCAAACTCAACCGATAAACCGATGTTTGGAACTGGTACACACACCCAAACACATAAATGAGTATAAATTAGATTAGGTAGCCACTTGTGTGCCTAACTAAGTGGTACATCAAGCCAATTGGTTGAGTTGATTGGGTCGCACCACTTCAATTAACATCAACTCATCGAGTAGCTGCCACATAGGTTCAACTTTTAGGAATTTACTAGGCACTCCACATTCTTTTAAGCTTTAAAGGAAAATATCTTCACCTATGCTTTCAAAACCTGGTGTGCCAACTGAACTTGATTGAATATACCTAAAGTTGAATCCTAAAAGCTACTAAGCAAGATTTGAATCCTAAAATTCACCACATCCAAAAATAATCTTGCTTGAAAACCATTGGTTGTGCATGCACACACATATTAATCAATCATTAAGGGCACAACCCAGATAAAAGGCCCATCACATTCCAAAGCACAATCAAACCTAACCCTAATTAAAACAGAGTAGACATTGGCCTTAAGGATTGGACTCACTCTTTGGAGCCTAGACCGAGATTATTTTCGATTAGTCTGTTTCTACTGTTCAATCTGATGTCTAGCTAGGGGAGCAGAATCAAATGATTGTGGCTGGAGGGTACACCAGGAACCTGAGGCGCAAGCGAAAGGAAGAACCTTCTCCACAATCCCTACCTCTAACTGGTTGGATTGACCAGGAAGAAGTAGATCAAATCGTTTACTAATCTCAAGATGGGTTCTGGGAGTCTGTAGGTATTTAGGCTAGCCCACTTAAGGACAGGTTTGTTTGTTTGTATTGTAGGGCACCTTTCTTCCTCCTATTTTGTCATGGATCCTTTTACATCTTATTCGCACTTCCACTCCTACCACTACTTATTCCCAAAATGATTATTATTCCAACCAGATTTATTCTCATCCATCTTCTAGTTGGGATAATCCTGATTGGGGATACAGTTCCTAACCTCCGTGTTCAGGGTCTAACCCTGGACACCATAATCTTGATTCTTATCCTTCTCCAAGCTACATCGATTATAGATCATTGCCTTCATTTGGACAACCTAATATGATCTATAATCAAGAAGGATACACTAATCCTTACCCCCCTGAATACACTACCTTTAGGTCAACACTACCTTATGAACAACCTGAAATGACCTATTATCTGGGAGGGTATCAAGATAGTCAATTTGTTAACTCCCCTGCATTGAACCCAAACACACCCAACCCTGAACCAAACCATGTGGTTCAGGTTAACCAGGTCCAAGAGAAGATGTTGGCTAACTTGAGGAACACCATACAATCGTTGGAAGCTCAACCAAGACCTTGCCCTGAAGAATTGGAGCCCCTGATTGAAATGATTGACGATCTTAACAAGTATCTGTTGGATTGGCTCTAGAATGTTAAGGATAAGGGCCCGGGTGAGTTTTTACTTAGGAAGTTATCTAAATTGAGGATGAGATTTGTGATTGCTCTAGTCCAATCTTGGGATGATTCCTAAGATGAACCCCCTTTAGGAGAGCCAATTTCAGAACCCGCTTAGGCACCTATTGGGGGGGACACGTGTTAAGAGACTAGGATTGACAAGATTGGTCTAGAGCAACCAATTAAAGATGAATTAATTTCTTCAACTGAGATCCCTAAGCCGGGGTATGAGGAAACGTATGTCTCCATGGATTAGAAAGTGATTGATGATTTTGAGACACACATTAATGCGGATTTAGATTTCTTTGATTCTGAAGGTGAAGAATCATTATGTGAAGTCTCACCTGAGTTTATAGCACACGATTTCTATGAGATGACTGGGCCTGAGGAATTTGATGAATCATATGATGGTCTAATAACTGAGGAAATTGATCCCGTTGGGGCTCGCATGGTGGATTCAGATCCTCACTTTCTGAAGGATTCAATTCATAGGCCCGATTTTCAATACACCCCATAAGTTTACTGACAAATTTGATTTTGTGATCACTAGACCCAAGTCAATTCTAATTTAGTCGCATCTTTTAGACTTGGAAATTTTAGATGGGGTGATTAACATGCATGAGGTCCCGGAATTTGAAAGTCAGAATGAGGAGGATAGGAAATGGGAAATATTGATATGGGAAGTCAATTTTGGAGGAAGAAAAAGACCGAGTCTAAGGGTTCCAATTTATCTAAAAGCCCCAACTCTTTACCTGGACCCTTATGGCAGCTTCTAAGAGGATGTCCAACACAAGTGCACATTCATTGATTATCCTTCTGAACTTGATTTCTTTGTAACCCGACTTTTTGGTCTTGGGTTTCATCCTCATAAATCGTAGGCCCGACCCTGCTTGCATACTGATCTCAGGTTTTAGATAATTTTTATCCAAAACCTTAGATATGCTCGACCATGGGGTAAGGGTTTGCATCACAATCTGGTCCACATCTATGGACATCTGCTGGCAGGTCTTGAGGTGAATCTTTTTATTCTAATTCTGACCTGCACCTGTGAATTCTTTATTTCTTCTTCTGTGTATAGTGTGCCTAGCTAAAGGCAATAAATTCAGCACGTATATAGTTCTTTTCATGTCAGAGCGGACCCGTTATTCATGCAATTCAGGTGCTTTCTACTCTACTCCACACTATTTCATGCCTTTTTGATACAATGAGGACATTGCATTAGATAGGCATGGGGGGGTGGATATTCATCTCTGAATTATTTTGTCAGCTCCATAAATTCTTTTTGGTTTCTTTTTATTTATTAAAAGAAAAATTGTGGAATTACTAAAGAAAACTTGAGCTTTAGAAAATTTTCAATCTTAGAGAATAAAATTGTATGATTTAAACACTGAGACCCTTCAGGTCTTCGAGCTTAATCAGCCTGGGTGTCAACTAAAATGCGACATCTTTCTTGAGTCCTCGCCATTCTAAATTCATATTTTAATTGGTTAAATAAGTTGGGGTGATGTTTGCGTACTAAATCAGTGTTTTAAAATTATCACATTGCAGTGTAGCCAAAATAGCACTCAAACAAATAAATTTATTACTCGAAAAAGTTTCGAAGTTGAACACATGGAGCAATATGGAATTCAGTTCTCAAAATTGTAATTTAAAACAAGAAAGCTATGAAATTGTAAACAAAAACTATTTCAGAATAAAGTAGCACTAGGATCAAGTGTTAGACTGCAAAAATAATGGAGTAAAATGGTGATTTAGATCACCAACTACTTCTTACAATGATAGCTAATGAACTCAATGTATACATGTATGAAATGCAATCAAACCAATCATCTGATTTACTAACCAGATGGCTTAAACTACTCAAGCCTTTCTCTGTTCTTCTTCTTCTTTTCTCTTCCTTCTTTCAACTACAACCCTTCCTCTTCTTTATGTTCTTCTCTTACTTTCCTTCTCTGTCTCTACAACTCTTCTTCTTCCTTTAGCCCTTCTTCTTTCTCTGGCTTTCTTCACACAGTAGGGGAAAAGCTTCTGAATTCAGCTAAGTGTTAGTCGGTTCTGACCAAGAGCAAAACCCTCTCCCTACCCGCATAGGCTCTCCTTCTCTCTTCCCCTCTTTAGGATCTGCTCTCCCAGAGCCACAGGGGTAATCAAGTTATCAAACCTAGCGTACTTGGGTCCAGGTTCACTGGCAGTGGGTGGTGAGCGAGGAGTAAGGCTTAGCCAGGCTAACAGGTCAGTCCAGGTCTACGGGGAGAGGTCACGAACGAGGCCCAGATGTGTCGGTGAGAGGGACCTCACCCCATGTTTCGAGGAGGAAACCCTGTATGACAAAAATAATATATGCGACACAAGAGGACCAGCATTTTTTGATGTGGGACTATCCCACCGAGAGTTTAGTGCAAGCATCTGTAGGTGGTTCCTCATCAGATTATAGCAGCTGTCGATGGTGCCTCACCCAATTGGAGACCTTGGAATAATCCTGGTAGTATTCTACGTCAACTTAGAGCTGCAGCCTAGAGAATGCACGGATAGAACGAGCTCAAGCTTCCTTTGAAGCTTTGCGTTAATGGCGAGGGAGCTTGACACCTGAAAACATCAACAAGGCCTTCCAGCTAGATCAAAAGGTTCAGAGAGTATCGCCGTAGCACGGCGAGTTCATAGAGGAGGTCGGCGTGGTGGATGGGTGTGGATGGTGGCCGAACGGTCACAGGTTAGGTCGGAGATGATGGGAATGTTTGGGGTAGTGCTTGGGTGTATGATGGATCAAAATGAGAGAGGGGAAATGAGCGAAGAGGTGTGGTGGTGGTTTTGTGGTAATTGATGAGGGGTTTGGTGGTGTGTGGAGCAAGATGTACCTCGCTAGAGGTGTAGCCAAAGCGGTGGAAGATGGAGTCGCAGAGGCATGGTCGAGGTCAAAACAGTGTATCAAAAGTGTTGGTGTGATGAGGAAGAGTTTAGGGAGCAGTTGAATGTAGTAACAGATGAAGTGGGAAGGAGAAGGTGTCAGTTGTGGTGTTGTCAGCGTCGGAGAATAGAACAACTCCGGAGTGAGGGAAACGACGAGGAAAAAGGAGATTAGGGCACCGGCTGATATGGCTCGACGAAGGAAGAAACAAGGAAGATAACTCTGCTGCTGGTATTACAAACAGAGGACAAAGAAGGACAGAGAAGCTCGTCGAACGTTGAGGAGCTTTCGGCCAAGAGACAGAAGAATTGGGGGGGATTTTGGCCGATTTCGAGTGTAGGGAGAATGGTCTGATCAGGAGATTCTTTTATAGACCTCATGAAGAAGTTTTGAGCTTGGGAAGCAAGCTTCCCGAGCTTGGAAACCTTGTCGGAGTTGGGAAGTTCCTTGATACCCAAATTTCTCATGCGTTCGCATGAGAGATTGGGAAGGTTTTGAGGCGTGGGATTTGGCTCAAAAGGAAGGAAATTTCTTCATGAACTTCCCTTTCAAATTTGAAAGGGATTCGTCAAGAAATCATGGGGTTCTTTCTAAATCAAGGTCTCTAGAGCAAGTAGGAATATGTTTAATGGCTGTAGGGACCTTTTTGTGAGAACAATGACAAAGTTAGGGGTCTGTTTGAAAAGATTTTGACAGTTAAGGGCATAAATGTATCAAACAGGACCAAGTTGCAAACTAGGTTAAGACAAACTCATCTTGGGTCCAAATTTTGGTACCAACCTAATTTGAACCTAAGGAATCCAATGGTGAAGTTGGATTTTGGTTTTGGCCATGTTTGATTAAGTAATTTATGCAAAAATCTAAATTAAGGCAAATGTCTGTTTGAGACTCTGTTCTAGGTCAAAATGGGTTCTGATGGTCAAATTGAAGGTTCCAAACCCTAGAGAATATTTTTATATGAATTTTAGAAGGTTTAGGTGAATTTTACCTTAACTAGAACCTTATTTAATTAAGCGGATCTATTTTTAGGATTTCAAAAGTCATTTAATTCTTGAAACACATGCAAACCCTTTTCTGCCTGTTTTATCCCACTTGTTATCCTTTTAAGACCATTTAACCCTCAATTACCCCTTGGGAAAGCCTGTGGTTGTACTGTATTCAAGTTGTGATGGTAAATTACAGTTTTAACCCTAGTTTCTTATTTTTCCCTCAGAATGATTATGTAGTGACTTATGGCTCTCTAGCAGTTATGTAGGAGCATTTACTGACTTAATTGGATTAAAATGAGCTAGTTATGGCTCATGATGGTGTTCCCATCATACCCCCATGCCTAGCTTTTCCTAGTCCCTTAGCAAAATTTCAAGGTATTAACTTTGATTCTAGGCCATATGCCTTTTGATGCCTAAAACTCTGATGTGTGCTTTTTTTGTAGATTAGGTTAGAATGTCGATAGTAGGCCTAGAGGTACTCAAGTACCAACCAAGATCTGGAACTAACCATCTCTAGCCTCAATCCGCTGCGAAGGTTTCTAAGGCCCACAAGAACTAGCCTAATGTTCATTGAACTTCGCGATTAAAGCACCCGTGCTTGTAACAAGTTTTAGCCCAGGTTCAGTTTGCAGTGTGTTTTTGTAAGGGAGAGATAGAAGAACTTTTCTTTATTTTTGGAGAGTTTTCTCTCTCTTTTCTTTTTATTTCTAGCTTTGGATTAGCCTTACAACACGGTCTGTATCAGATTCCTAATTCTCACCATCAATCCTCGCAGGGTCCCTAGTAATTAATGCTTTGAGATAGCACCACCGATGGCAACCCCCAGAACCCCGACTTACGAGATTTTGAGATAATCCTGCCCATGGTGTTCTATACCTAAATCTAGACCCTGGAAATCGACATTTCGTGATAATGCCACCCATGGCATCTGAACCAGCACAAGGTGCTTACATGCCCTTGGTTAGATATTTAGATATCCTAGGGGACAAGCACCAAGGAGACGATATGTTATTGTGCATCTTCGAGGGGAATTTCCAGCCTCTCGGTGCCGGGAACTCGTCTAAATCAACTTGTGCTGATCAGCCTCTCCTAATCTAGGTAACTTTTTCAAATAGATTTAACGCATTTGCGTGATTTTGATACTTAGGCATGTTGAACCAGACTGTGTGTGGATTGGGGTGCTTAGGTTACCAAGTCCTGCAAACAAAAGGTCAATTAACAAGGTTGAATAATCCCTTAGCCTTAGACCTAATACTTAAGCTTCGTATTTTCCCCAACCTCTTGAGGACTATCCAGATCTTAGCAGATACTTGAATTTTTAAGCCTAGGATTGCAGCCCAAAAGGCCTAAGATTAGCATTCTTACTAATATCTTTTTGTTTCTTTAGTACCTTTTGTCTTTCATTTTTTTTTCTTTTGATTTGGTCAAGAGGTAAGTCAATTCCTTAATCTTTTACTAATGACTATCTCTTTTTCTTTTCTTTTCAAATTGTGCTCCTTTTTAACATTTTTATCTCCTCCCCTTTTTCTCCTAAAAAATGATATGCCATCAATTCAAAATTTCCTCCCTTCTCCTATTTTTGTTATTTTTCAAATTTATTTTTAGTTTTTTGGAATATGTGCTTCTTCTTTTTTTAATGAAACTTTTTCTTGTGAAGTGATTTTCACAGCATTTTGCACTTTAATACCCCCCCATGCCTATGATTTGCAATGTCCTCATTGTAAATTAAGTGGGTTCAAGTTCAGCTTAGATCGTACATTAGAATAGGTTTTGGATGGGTGGGTGGATTGGGGTGACTGATGCGGACGATTTCAAGCTCAGGTACTAGTGCTAGAGGTGGAGTCAGCTGTTCTAACGGACGAACCCCAAAGTGCAATATGAGTTCAGCATAAGATGTGTCAGGAAGGGTTTCAGGTTTTTCAAAATGACAGGTTGCCTCCCATTAGGCGTTGAGTTTAATGCCATCAGCCGGGTGCAATGAGCTCAGGGAGAATGGAGGGTAAATGATACCTCAGCCAAATTTGTATCGGTGAGTTCAAAGAATGGTTTGAGTCTTTGACCGTTCACGACAAAAGGTTCTGAATCATGGCTGAGTTGATTGATTTTGACAGCTCCATTTCCAAAGATTCATCGGACAAGGTATGGTCTAATCCATTTTGATCTGAGTTTTCCTGGGAACAATTTGAGTTTGTCGTCAAAGAGTAGGACTTTCTGACCAGGGAAAGATCTTTCTAGATATATGCTTGTTGTGAAAGGCCTTAACCCACTCTTTGTAAATTCGTGAGTTCTCATACGCGTCATGGCATAGTTCATCGATCTCGCTCATTTGAAGCTTTCTGTGGGTTCCTACCTTAGAAAGATTGAGATTGCAGTTTTGTACTATTCAATAGGCTTTCTGCTCCAATTTGATAGGGAGGTGACATGGCTTCCTGTACACCAATCTGAAAGGAGACATGCCTAATTGGGTTTTATGGTCGATCCTATAAGCCCACAAAGCTTCCAAAAGTCGGGATGACCAATCTTTCCTGTCAGGTCGAATAGTGACCTGGAGGATTTTCTTGATCTCCCGATTTGATAACTTAGCTAGATCGTTAGTTTGGGGGTGATAAGGAGTAGAGATTCTATGCGACACCCCGTAGTTGGTCATCAGTGATCTGAACTGAGTATTTGTTAAATGTGTCCCTCCATCAAAGATTATGGCACATGGAATCCTGAACCGAGAAAAGATGTTCTGATGAATGAATTTGATAACCACCTTATGATCATTGGTTCGGGTCGGAATGGCTTTGATCCATTTGGACACGTAGTCAACAGCAAGAAGAATGTATTCAAAGCCGTCCAAAATAGGGAGGGGTCCCATAAAATCAAACGCCCAGATATTGCATACGAGAATTGGCTGTAAAGGCATCATATCGCGGCATCTCATGTTGCCTAAGTTCTGGCAACGAGTGCATGCCTTACAGTGATTGTATGCATCTTTTAAAATCGTATGCCAATAGAAGTCGCACTGGAGGACTTTTGCTGCAGTTTTGTGACTAGAGAAGTGTCCATCGCAGGCCTAGTCATGGCAGAAGGGGAAAATGTCCTAAATGTCCGCTTTCGGAACACATCACCTGATGATCTGATCAGCACCAATGTGGAAGAGATACAGGTCTTCCCAAAAGTAGTACTTGTCATCAGAAAGTAATTTGTCCTTCTTGGCTTTTGGCCAATCGAATGGGATCTGATGTGATGCCAAGTAGTTTACTAGATCAGCAAGCCATGGAAGTCCCGAACTGATAGTCAAGAGGTGCTCATCGGGAAAATGTTTAATAATGGGTCTGGAAGGGTTGGTAATGTAAGAAGGAAGGTGGGATAAGTAATCAGCTACCACATTCTATTTTCCCGCCTTGTCATGAATCTTGAGGTCAAACTCTTGCAACAGCAAGATCCAGTGGATTAGTCAAGGTTTCACATCCTTCTTTGCAAGGAGGTGCCTCACAGTAGTATGATCTGAGTAAATGATAACACTGGAACCCAAAAGATACGATCTCAACTTTTCTAGGGCAAATACTATGGCTAACAGCTCTTTCTCAGTAACTGTGTAGTTTCGTTGAGCCTCATCAAGTGTCTTGCTAGCGTAGTAAATGACCACGGGTTTCCCGTCTATTTTCTACCCAAGTACCGCACCACAGCATAATCAGATGCATCACACATGATCTCAAAGGGTTGAGACCAATCAAGGGACTGTAGGATAGGTGCTTGGGTAACTTGATCACATAGGATTTCAAATGCCTAAGTGCACTCCTCGGTGATTTCAAAGGGGACATCCTTAGATAATAGATTAGTTAGGGGGCACGCGATTTTTGAGAAATCGGGAATGAATCGACAGTAAAAATCGACGTGCCCCAGGATGGATCGGATGTCTTGACCAAGCTTGGCATAGGGAGTTTGGAAATCAAATTCACCTTGGCTCGATCAACCTGGATGATCTTTTCGGAGATAAGATGTCCCAGGACAATTCCCTCAGGTACCATGAAGTGGCTCTTTTCCCAAGAAAGAACCAAGTTCACATTGATGCATCGCTTGAGGATCTGGACCAAGTGCAGGAGGCAATCGTCAAATGATTCACCAAATACCAAGAAGTCATCCATGAAGACTTCATGGTATTCACCTACCATATCTGAGAATATGGCAAGCATGCACCACTGAAAAGCAGTGGGTGCATTGCAGAGACCGAACGGCATCCTTCGGAATGCATATGTTCCGAATGGGCAGGTGAAGGTGGTCTTCTCTTGATCCTCACAATGGATTGTGACTTGATTGTAACCGGAGTATCAATCTAAAAAGTAGAAGGATCGATTTCCTGCTTGTTTCTCGACAATCTGATCAATGAACAGTAGTGGGAAATGATCCTTCTTTGTGGAGGAATTGAGTCTTCTGTAATCAATGCAGACTCTCCATGAGTTTGCTATATGTGTCGATATGGTTTCTCCGGTTTCAGTTGTGATACCGGTGAGTCTTGCCTTTTTAGGCACAACTTAGATTGGGCTCACCCATCGACTGTCTGAGATGGGGTAGATGATCCCTACATCTAACCACTTGATAATCTCCATTTTCACGACATCCTGTAGATTTAGATTCAGGCGTCTTTGCATTTCATAGGATGGTCGTGAGCCCTCTTCAGTGTAGATGTGATGTGTGCAGTATGAAGGGCTGATACTAGTCAGATCATCAAGAGTCCATCCAATGGCTCTTCAATGTTACTGGAGAACAGAAATTAGGTGTGTTTCCTGATCAGGTGTGAGTCAATAGTTGATAATCATAGGAAATGTCTGATTGGAACCCAAAAAGACATACTTGAGATGATCAGGAAGAGGCTTTAATTCCAAAATCAAGTTGTCAACAGCAACAGGTGGTTCAGGGTGGGTGTCGGGAGCAAAGGAAGGAGATATGGGTGTGTCTAGGTTGAGTTCAGTCTCTTCTTATTGCGAGTTTTGATCCTCTTGTGGTTGATCAGAAATAATTGGTTTTTCCCTGATAAAGTCGTCAAACACAGCTTCAATATCGCAAATCTGTTCTATGACTCCGCAATTAATTCCTTGTTGGGCCTTAAAGATGTTGATCTTTAGTGTCTTGCCCCTAAATTTTAATTCAATTTGGCCCTCCTCACAATTGATAATGGCCCTAGCAGTGGCCAGAAAGGGTCTTCCTAATATGATCGGTGTATTCTTCACATTCTCAGGAGCATCCATTTCTACGATGATAAAATCTACTAGAAAATAGAAATCACGTACCTTAACTATGACATCCTCGAGAATTTCTTTTGGTGACTCAATTAATCGGTCGGCTAGTTGTAAAGTCATTTCTGTCGATTTAAGTTCAGTGTCCTCGAAGTAGTCTAGTAGGGATGTAGGTATCAAATTTATGGAGGCTCCTAAGTCTAATAAAGCTCGGTCAAATCGTATATCACCGATTTCACAGGAGATCAGAGGGGTGCCTGGGTCCTTTGCCTTAGGTGGGAGTTTGCTCAAAATGATAGAGCTGACTTGCTCTGACAATATGATCAGATTCCCATCTTTGGTTCGCAGCTTACGCTTAGGTGTACATACGTCTTTCAAAAATCGTGCGTAAGCCGGTACGTGGTGTATCGCATCCATCAAGGGATTGTTTATATGGACCTACTCAAAGAGCTTAACCAGGTCCTCCTCAGGTGCCAGAGTTTTGGTTATCCTTTTTCCTTTGGTGAAGGCCTCGGGAAATGGAACCTTAGATGGTTCCTCTAGAATGGGTCCAGGTTCTTGATTTGGGATAGAGGTGTCCTGGATGACTATCCTAGGGTTAGGGTTTGTATTACCAAGCTGGGAGTGGCTTAGATAAGGTGTGCCCTATGTTGTTTTGCCAGTGCGGGTAGTAACAGAATTCAATCCTACCTGGTTCTAGTTTGGTGTGGGTAAAAGATGTGCTTGCTATTGATAACCTGTATATGATGTTGAAGCCTCCATCCTATTGGGTGATGGAGTAGAAGGGGCCTAATAAACAAAGTGGCTTGGCCCAGATTTGGGTTCATAACACACCACTGGTTTGGCACGTTATTCGGATTAGGCAGAGGTTGCAAAGGAAGTGCACTAGGTTGGCGAGGATTTGCCATTTAGGCAAGTTGATTGTGAACCTCTGTGATCTTGTCTCTGTGCTATTTTTTCATAGCTGCATTCCTCTTCTGAATGTCAGCCAGAGTCTGAAGTATAAGAGTCATTTGATCTGTATGAGTCGACCCAGATTGATAAGTTGGGTTAGGCCGAGGCTGAGGTGGCTGATATGGACGGGGAGCTTGTGGTCGGGGCTGATATTGAGGTCTCTAATTTTGATTATTACCTGGCCATGTGAAATTGGGATGATTGGATCATCTAGGGTTGTAAGTGTTTGAGAATGGATCATTCTAAATGGCATTAAGGTCCTTGCAGGTCTGAGGAACCTCAGGAAAATCAGAATACAAGGATTCAGAGTTCCCCCAACTAGAGTAGGTGACTCAGAGTTTCCTCCAAATCCAAAATCAGATGGGGGTGGATATGAGTCCATCCCCTGAAAGATCGATGATAGATGTTTTTCACAGCTTCCCTATTAGAGGGTGGTTGCGTGAACACGTTTTGTGCAAAGTTAGCTCACTGCAAATGTCGAGTTAGCTCATCCACCTTCTCCTCAATAATAAAGACCTTGTCCAGATGATTGGCCATCAGTTCCAAGTCGACAGAAGAGGACAAGCCCTACATCTCATGTGCTCTCCTTGGATTCGTCAATGCACGGGCATTCGTCCAGTCGAACATGCATGGATTCATTATCGATGGAGTTCTTGCACATATTCTCGAGAATCTCCCATACAGTGTCTTTGTGTTGACCCATGATGTTTCCTCCGCAAGTCGCATTAACGAATAATCGAATATCCTCCTCACGGAGTCCCTGGTAAAAAGACTAGACTTGTTCCCATTTTGGAACTCCGTGGTGGTGGCACTTTTGCATGACATCCAGAAAATGATCCCATGCTTCGTGAAGTGGTTCTCCTATTTGTTGTGTAAAATGTGTGATCTGGTGCCGTAAAGCATTTATCCGACCAACAGGGAAGAACTTTCTCAAAAACTCTGATTGAAGTTCCGCCTAGGTGTTGATTGGACGCGTTTGGGTTTGGTACCAGTGAGCAGCTTTATCCATGAGAGAGGAGAACATTTTCATGCGTAGGATATCCCGATTTTGAGCTTCTAACCTAAAGGTCTGGGCCAAATGCTTAAGTTGTTTGATATGCTGGAAAGGATCTTCGGAATATGCCTATGGAATTTGGGAATGGCATGAATCATGTTGGGCTTGAGTTCAGTGTTAGAACCTCTAGTGGGGATTTGTACTCAAGGTTCGATTGCCACCGTAGTGGGATTATAGTGATCTCGCATCATTGGACCCTGCGGTGGGTTCATAAAGGCTTGGAATAGATCATTGAGGCATTGAAGTTGATTTTCAAGATTATTTTCTTCTACGGGTTGTGCCATGATAATGGATGAAGGAGAATCAGGTTCAGATGAATCAGAAGAGATATCAATAGGATTATGTTGTTGCACAAACAAGGAGGTCGAGGCTTGGCCTCAACATGAATGAGTAGCTAAAGGAGGTCTCAAGGATGGTCATAGAGACCTCCTCCCGACCATGCACCGATGGAGAAAATGAGAAGTAGAATGTGATGGACCCAATCAAGACACCCAAAAAAATTTTGGATGACTATAAAGGTTCGGAGCGGATGATACCCCTTAGTCAAAAAGTCATCCACCTGAGAATTACCTGGGAGGCCAAAGAGGGAGAGTCCCACAAAGACCCCTACATGGTAGAGCACCCCCACGGGTTACAGGGTTTCCCCCACCTGACCTCTCTTGCCACTGATGTTCTAGGTAGACCAGAATGGGGACTTGACCTCTTAAGTCTACCAGTTTTAATTAAGAGCAAGGGTGCTTAGGATTTCACTTGAATTTTAAGATGTTTTTGTGAAAAAGTGACATAATTTGAAGATTGGTTAACCCAACATGGTTGGTCAACTTCACCTGTTTGTCCTTAAAAATTTAGGTCCCTCTTTTAGTGTTCAAATGAATTTAAGAGCCTGATTTTAGTGTTTTGCTTGAATAGATCAGTTCAATCAAGGCTTAGGCACACATTGTTTGGAAAGATAAATTCTCTATTAAGCAAGTGTATCTCTAAAAGCCCTAAACTGGAATCCTTAATTGGCTCTAATTTGGTCCAATTTAATTTGTCAAAAATGTGGCACCTAGGGCTTAAACAAGAATGTGATAGCCCTAGATACCTTAAGCTTCAAGTGGATGCACAGATCAGGATTTGTTGTCTAAATAGAATGTATCAAGTCTGGCAACTTGATGAATTATATAAGGATAGAATGCAAGTAGCCCTAATTGATTTTTTTCCTTTTAACCTTTTTAGAATCAAGGGCTTAAGAGAGAGAGTAGTTAGAACTTACCTGCCCCTGGCGTGTTTAATGTGCGGTTGATCTTCTTAGAATGTATCCCCACTGAACAGACTACAACAAAAGAGATATAGAAATTTAGAATCCAAATTAGAAATTGCAATCAAGAGTTCTAAATTGCCCATTGCTCCTCAACAATGGCACCAAAATGTTTGCGCACTAAATCAGTGTTTTAAAATTGTTGCATTGTAGTATAGCCAAAATAGTGCTCAAACAAATAAATTTATTACTCGAAAAAGTTCCGAGGTCGAACACAGGAAGCAATATGGAATTCAGTTCTCAAAATTCAAATTTAAGATAAGAAAGCTATGAAATTGTAAACAAAAACTGCTTCAGAATAAAGTAGCACTAGGATCAAGTGTCAGACTGCAAAAATAATGGAGTAAAATGGTGATTTAGATCACCAAGTACTCCTTACAATGATAGATAATGAACTCAATGTATATATGTATGAAATGTAATCAAACAAATCATCTGATTTACTAATCAGACGGCTTAAACTGCTCAAGCCTTTCTCTGTTCTCCTTCTTTTCTCTTTCTCTTCTCTGCCCTTCTCCTTTCAGCTACGACCCTTCCTCTTCTTTATGTTCTTCTCTTACTTTCCTTCTCTATGTCTGTAACTCTTCTTCTTCCTTCAGCCCTTCTTTCTCTGGCTTTCTTCACACAGCAGGGGAAAACTTCTGAATTCAACTAAGTGTTAGCCAATTCTGACCAAGAGCAAAACCCTCCCCCTACCCACGCAGGCTCTCCTTCTCTCTTCCTCTCTTTAGGATCCACTCTCCCAGAGCCACAGGGGTAATCGGGTTATCAGACCTAGCATACTCGGGTCCAGACTCACTAGCAGTGGGTGGTGAGCAAGGAGTGAGGCTTAGACGAGTTAACGGGTCAGGCTAGGTCCTCAGGTAGAGGTCACGGAAGAGGCACAGGTGCACGGGTGAGAGGAACCTTACCCTGTGTTCCGAGGAAGAAATCCTGCATGACAAAAATAATATATGTGACACAAGAGGATGGGCATTTTCCGATGTGAGACTATCCCACCGAGAGTTTAGCATGAGCGTCTGTAGGTGGTTCTTTGTCTGATTGCAGTAGCTGTCGATGGTGCCTCACCAAATTGGAGACCTGGGCGTAATCCTGGAGGTATTCCGCGTCAACCTGGTGCTATAGCCTGGAGCATGCGCTGATAGAACGGGCTCAAGCTTCCTTTGAAGCATTGCATTAATGGTGTGGGAGCTTGACACCTAAAAACATCAACAAGGCCTTTTGGCCGTGTCAAAAGGTTCAGAGAGTATCGTTGTAGCACAACGAGTTCGTAGAGGAGGTCAGCATGGCAGATGGGTGTGGATGGTGGCCGAACGGTCACCATCCACACCCATCTACCATGCCGACACGGGTTAGGTTGGAGATGATGAGTCAGTTCAGGGCGGTGTTCGAGTGGATGATGGATCAAAATGAGAGAGGGGAAATGAGTGGAGAGGTGTGATAGAGGTTTTAAGGTAGTCGGCGAGGGGTTTGATAGTGTGTGGAAGAAGATGTACTTCACCGGAGGCATGGCCGGAGAGGTGGAAGACGATGGAGTTGTGGAGGTGTGGTCAAGGTCGAAACGCCGTGTCGAAAGTGTTGGTGTGATGAGGCAGAGTTTAGGGAGCAGTTGAATGAAGTAACGGACGAAGTGGGAAGGAGAAGGTGCCAGTTGTGGTGTTGCCGACGCTAGAGAAGAGAATAGCTCCGGAGAGAGGGAAATGGCGAGGAAGGAGATTAGGGCGCCGGCTGCTATGGCTCGATGCGGGAGGAAACGAGGAAGATAACTCCGCAGCTAGTACTGCAAATGGAGGACGAAGAAGGACGGAGGAGCTTACCGAACATCAAGTGGTGTAGACTCGAATAGGTGTGTTAATATGGTGATTTATCATTGAAATGTGTATAGTGGTTAACCTAAATCGAGCCTAACCATCTCTTTACAAAATTTTTTACCTGGCCTACTTGACTTTATCTTGGTCACTTTTAGGCCCAGGGTTGAACTCAGGGATGTGGGATTAGAAGAAGTTTCTACGCCTTTCCTACAACGAATCTCTTTCGTTCATTTATTGCATTTTTGGTGTTTTTCTATTTAAGATTTTTTTTATGATAATTTTTTTCCTTGAGGTACACCCTCAAAATCAGGTTCTTGGCTTTGAGCCAAATTAGGGTTCCAAAACTAGTCTTGCTATTCGCAAGACTGAGTACCTGCAAGTCAAGGATTATCTTTTCTCTTTTGTATATTTTTTTTATCTTTTTACTTGCAGGAAAGAGAAGCAGAAATAAAGTAATATAGTATATTTATAGGTATATATTATATATGAATAAAGGGGTGGGGGTGGAGGTGGAGATGGCGTGTAGCACAGTATCGAGTCGGTCGCCGTCTAGGAAGACGCAACCAACAGGACGAAGTGCCATGTGGAATGTAAGGTGGATGGGTGGAAGATGAGTGCGAACATGCTTTCTGTACACGTGTATCGGGGAATATCAGCAACTGGTGTAGATATTCCCGCGATACCACGTATGGTAAGTGATATGAAAATATATATATGTATATATGTAAATATATCTATATGTATATACGGTTATAAATATGTAGATATATACGTATATATGTATATATATATATGTATATATTTAGGTATGTAACTATATGTATAGATGGATATATGCATAGATATATGTATATATATATATGTATATGCATGTATATATAGCTATATAAATGTATATATATATATAGGTATATATATATATAGTAATATATGTATATAGATATATGTAGATAGATATGTATATATATATATATGTATATGTATATAAATATATATAGATATAAATATATATATGTATATATATAAGTATATAATAGTGTATAGGTGAGAGTGTGTGTGTGCGAGAGTGTGAGTGCGTGTGTGTATGTGTCGGCAGAGAGAGAGTGCGAGAGTGCTGTGAGAGAGAGAGAGAGAGAGAGAGCGCTTCCTGTTGGAGTGAAGGAGGAGTTTAAGTCGTTTGCAGCAGCGGGGCCGATGATGATGATGTAAATGGTTGTTGTGATCATGTCATTGTAGTATAGGGTGTATAATATAACCTTAAGGATGTCGTATGGTGGTGAGTATGGGTGAGTACCAGTCATTACAACCATTATCATCATTTGCTTATTTATCTAATTTTTACTGGTTTTGTTCCAGGTCGTTCACTGGGAGGCAATTTATTGAATTTAATTCGGTCACTCTTTGATTATCTCCGAAATTGTCTTCTTATTCAAAAAGAAACTTTACATTTAAAGAATGAATGAATGTTTTATTTACCTAGTTACTAAGAAGTGCTTGCAAAAAATACTAACTATGAACAAGCATCAAACAATTTATTATTATACTCTAAACTATGTATTTACAAGTTATACTATTAACACTAATATGTTAGTTCATACTACATTAGGATACCATAGTGTAAAAACTTAACTTACTAGTCATTTATTTATAGTGACATATATATCAGTTTTAGTGACAGATATAAACGTCGCTAAATCTCAGAAAACACTATATACAACCTAAAAGGCAAAACTGAGGTCTTTAGCTACGTTTATAGTGTCATTTTATTCTGTTAGTAATTATGTGGGTTTACTTATACGTATGTATATTACTTATTCTACTGCTGTATGTACAGTAAGTCTTTCTGTTCTTATTATCTCTTGTGTTCCTTCTCTTAAGTCGTCTGTCCTTTCATTTTCTTCTGTGTTTAACTCTTGTCTCTAGAGGTATTTCAGAGGCTGCGGTGGAGATGGGGTTAGGCTAACGTCCTTAGTGTAAAATGTGTTTAATTAGCGGGTGCGCTTTTCGAGGGATACACAGCACCCTACGGGTGGGACCAGACCTCTACTAAGCGCGCCCTAATCTCAGATTAGGTGGCTTAGTTACGTCTTTCAACCTCAGCGTCAGGCCTCAGCCCAACGGCCTTTAAGCTCGCACACGCTCGGGCCTCCGGCCCCACACACACATATCAGAGTTCAGCACACATCGGGTAATCGGACCGGAAATAAGATGCAATGTTTCGGGCGCCCTACGCCTCGACGACTGGTTAACATATGGCATAAATTATATTTATATGGCTGCGTTTGGTTTGCAGCACACGATGTGGCGCTATTCCAGCGCCACATCGTGCGCTGGAAATCAGACGCAGCTGCGTCTGTCCGCGTTTTTGGCCCTCGATTTGGGGGCCATAAATTATTAAAAAAAATAAAATAAAATATGGTAAATAAAATATTTACGTAATACTACATAATTGATTAATTAATTTTGAATTTTAAATATTTTTACTATACAAATAAATTCGCTAAACTAGGCTGATTATACAGGTTGATTTAGGTGATTAAATAGTTAATTACTTATAAAATAATTAGTAAATGGTCTAATTGACCTTAAACAGTTTTAACTTACATACTTAAGTATTTAATACATATTTTTATTGTATTTTTACGAATTTATTTATGTTTTATTTAGGCTAAAATAGCAGTTCTGGGTGTTTAAAATTAAAACTAAGTTACAGTAAGTTATACTAGGTATAATTATACTTTGACTAACTTAAATTACTTAATATATATATATATTCCCAAGTTTATAGATTTATTTACTTGATTATTGCTCTAACTTATTAACTTAGCTACTAAATAAGTAAATATAAATCTGTACATACATATATACATAAATCAGTAAATACATGCATAATAGATTAGTATATATACATATTTTTACATAGATTACATATGTATATGAATTTCTGTACAGGTTTTATACATATGTACAGTATAACTATGTATCTAACTGATATGCTATAGTTATAATACTATGAATAGGTATATTTACAGTTTTAAAATAAGTCTATGTCATTAGGCTTTTGTATAAAGTTGGGGAATTAGAGTTGATTGAGTGTTAGTGTTCAATTAAGACAGCAGCCACAGCCACAGATGGAGAGAAGAAGAATGTATTTAGTATGTGTAGTTTACAGTGGCAGTGGCTTAAGCCACTGTCAAGTGGCTAACTGCTGCTGCAGTTAGTCTACTTGAAGAGGGGGGAAGTATTCTACAGAGAAGAGGGAAATTTAGAGAAGAAGGGAGTTTACAGAAGAGGGGAATGTAGCTGCTAGATGCAGCATATTGCTGTGTAACTGGGAGTAAGATAAAATTCAAAACAAACTACAATTTACAGAGTTGAAATCCAAATCTGAAAGGGGTTTAAATCTCACGAAAATCTCATGTAAATTCAGCTCAAACACTCATTAGGAAAAACCCTCTCAGAAGCATCCTTTCAGATCAAAACTCAAATGGCATTGAGTTAGTCTTCCTAATGCCATAGACAGCATGAAGGAAGACTTAGCTCGATCAATTAAAACCAAAGAAACACAATCCCAGTTTCTTGCAACCTTAAGGAGTATGGAAAACTCCTTAGGTTAGAGAATCACCATACAGAAATGATAATCAACACAAATAGTGTATGGCAGTTCTGAAATAGCAAAAAGGGACTAAGAATGCATTAAGGAAATTTAATGGGAGCTGGCGAATGCCTTCAAAACAGAGTATACTCAGAATCATGAGAGGCTCTTCTGATTAGCTTTCTGTCATCAGAGAGCTTCTCAGAATCCTTGCCTACAATGAAAACCAAAAATCCCTTCAATTTGTCAGATCTGTCAAAACATTTCAGAGAGTAAAAATCCTTTAAAATCCAAATCAAAAGTGCTCTGACAAACTGAGGCAATCCATTTAAAACAGAGGGGCTTTTGTGAAACAAATGGAGTGAGTGAGAAGCCCCAAATGGTGCTTGTGACGCCACTTTCAGATCTGAGGCAGTGTGCCATCAGATCTGAAATTGGGTCAGGATGTGTGGGTGATTGATGAAAAATTCGTTGTTAAAAAGGAAAAAACAAGAATCAGAATTTGGATGATGGAAAAACAAAACATGAAGAGGGAGATAAATTGAACAATGAACAGATGATTCTTCCCCTCTGATCTGGACTGATCAGAGGAGGTGAGGGAGGGGATCTAATACTAATTCTACTCCTAAGACTAATCTAACTACAGCTAACATTAAACACTAACAATTAAAACTAAATCCATTCTAAACTACTGCAAACTAAATCTAACACTACTTGTGCAGAATTAAAAACCTAAACTAAAAGGAAGAATGGGACCTATGGGTCCTTAGCCGGCAGCTAAGGAGGAAGAAAGGAGGAGGGTGACTCCAGCGGAGGGAAGAGTCTGCTAGTGAGACTCCAGGGTCGTCCTCAGGTGCTACGAGGTCCTTAGCGACGAGGAGGGTCGAGAGCAGGCGATAATTCCACAGCCGGTGGCTGTGAAATCAGGGTCTAGATGAGGAGGAGAGACTGGAGTGGACGAACTGATCGCTAAGAGATGTAGGAGGGAGCGATCCCTTTGCGCGCGACACCACTGAGGTGCTTAAGTAGCAGCTCAGTGATTGAGATCACCGCAAGGGTGAGGTTAATCAAAATTAGGCCGGCGGTGAGGATGAGATGGGTAGAGCGCGCGACGAGTCAAGAGAGAGATCTGAACGTCAGATGAGATCTGGGAAGAGAGGTGAACGCACGCACCGAATCGCGCGAAGGTTCCATTTGATTCCAGCCGCAGATCGAGATCAAAAGTGCGATGGACGGTCGAGAATGGCTGTGTTCTTCGCGTGCTACAGTGCGCGTGAAGAACACAGGCTTCTCTCTGAAATGAGGGAAAACTTGCAGGAAGACCCTTGAACGAAGGGGTAGAAGAATAGTGTGCAGGTCCAAAAGTGAGAAGAACTATAACTGGAAGGGCCTTGTAGTCATACAGAAGGGTCCCTGCGGCTTGCAAAAAGGTCCAAGAAGGAGTTTTGAAGGGTAGAAATGTAATGCATGAAGGACCTAATTGTAATCTATTTATTTCTAAGCCTAAATGATGTCCAATTGCTTTCAAATTTTTACATGTGCTTAATTGAACATTTAAGACATTGATTTTACTTCTGATTTATCTTTTCAAACTTGTTTATGTGTTCAATTGATGCATGGATCATCATTTGTTCTTTAGTTTTCAGAATATCTCATTTTTGTGACCTAATTAGGAGGTTTTAACACACATTAAAAGTTTTAGGTCTTTTCTTTAATTCCCACACTTAACCCTTTTTATGTGTTAATTTGATATTGTTTTGCTTAGTGTCTAGCTTGATTTCGGCCTTTTAGCTATGATGAGTAGCCACTCATCAGCCGACGTCTGGTGGTTCATGACGGGAGTGGCATTCGCGTATTTTGAAATCGTTGGAAATCATAGTATAGTTGCAAAAACCACTCGTCAAATATATTTGTGATAACGAAACTCTCGTAGATCTTTATTCTTTTTAGAACTTGAGTCCCTGTCGTTCGTCTCTGGGAGGCGTGAAAACGAATCAAGATTTGGATCGGCTTTCATAACCTAAATCTAACCAAAGCTACTATTTTTGTCTTTTTTGTGTTTTTGATTTTTTTTTATTTAGAAAAGCGAATTGAAACCTAGATCTAGATAAACTAGCAAAAACCTAAGTGACTATGTGCATCTAAATGAGACCATGGTGGCCGTGCATTGTGTGAACAAACCAAAGTGTCATATAAGCAAGCAAACATGAGGAAAATCAATCACAAAAACATTATCTATGCATAGAAATTTATCACACATCATCTACACTAGAAAGCATATAAATAGAAGAAAATCCCTCACGTCGGAAAGTTGCCACTAGGGCCATCGGCCTTGTGTGAGGTTGTAGGCTAGACCTTGGGTATGCAAACCCGTCTACACGCCTACCAAAAGAGATGGCCTGCCACAAGAGGCTATGGGTGAGCCTTCATGGTCGTCCAAGAAGAGGAAGAAGATGGGGGCTAGTGCACCCAAGTGGAGAGAGGAGGGTGTTGCTCCCTTTCTCTACCAATGGCCATCCTTGAAGCTTTGGAGAGAAGCTTCTCTAGCTAGCCATCCATGGAGCCTTGGAGGAGGATGAGGAGGACGGCCTTCAGGTTTTGGAGGGTGGAAGCAAGTTTAGAGTGGAGAGTATGGATGGGAGAGTGTATGGAGATTCTCTAATTTCGTAGCCCTCTCTTTGCCCTTATGGAAGGCTCCATTTGGTTTCCACTTTTGGTGGCTCCAAAAATAGCAAATGCCACAATTTTTGGATCTAGGTTTGACACAAGCTTTTAGGGTTTCCAAGAGAGTGTGCATGGGTTTGGTGGGAGTAAAATGGGAAGGTGTACGTGTGCGTGTTTTTTGTAGGGCTAGGTTGTGGGTTTTGGTAGGATTAGGTGCTAAATAGGTTGGGTCAATCTAGATTAAGTGGGTGTGGACCTAATTAGGCTTAGGAAAGTCTAATTGGGTAGGAGTGAACCTAATTAGGTCTCAGTCAAGTCTAATTAGATGTGTGCATGTGATTAGGCTAGGGTAACCCTAATAGGTATGAGTTAATTAGATCCTTGGTGGATCTAATTTGGCTCGGGTGCACCCAATCAACTGTAGATGCACCTAATTAGGTATGGGATGGTTCAATTGGGTTAGGGATAGGACAAGTAGGGCTATGGATAGTGGACTAGGCTTAGGAGGTCTCTACTTAGGTTACCTAGGGTGTCCGGTGGGGTTCCTAGGTTAAAATAGGCAAGCTAGGGCTTCCAACACCCAAAATCAGGAACTAGACAGCAGTATCAGACGACCAGGATAGTGGTCAGATGTCTTATACTACAAAATTGGACGTCTGGACACTAAATTAGACGTCCAATTCTATGTCAGTATGAGTTTTGGCTTCCTGGATTGTTATTCTGCAGAAATCAGACTTCCAGCAAATGTCTGGATGTCTTAAAAGGTGCTGGAGAGTGGGTTTTGTGTTTTCTAAGGTTGGTTTTGGTTCCTAAGTGTTTGGGAGAGGGATAGGAACATGGATAGTGCTATCCATGTTCCTATCCCTCTCCCAAACACTTAGTCCATGTTCGGGTTTTGAGGCTAAGATGCCCTAATGGAGGTTGTTTTGGGTTTGGGAAGGTTGTCCTAGGGTTTCTAAGGGTAGGGATAAGGCTATCCTCCTCACTCCTCTTATCTGGATCAGTCTTCTTCTTCCTTTATTGCTTTATTCCACTATCTCCATCCTGGATCACTTTATTATCTGTAAATAGCAATAAAAAAAACATTAACTAGCAGGATATCTCATTTTATTCTAAATAGACTGATGCAATGCATGATATGCAAGATATGAGTGCAATATCCACAATTTAAGATAGGTTCAGACATTATTTAGGTTGATTAGGACCTATGATTGCTGTGCAATTAGTTCACGCCTGCGCGCAAGCACATAGGCGCACGAAGGGGCACGCGCTAGGAGGGAGTGAGCGCGAGGGGGAGAGTCCCGCAGCGCACCGCGCTACGTGAAGAGGCGAAGGGAGAGGGTGAAGGCAGGCGCGGGCAGGCAGACACGGGTGCATGCAGATGCGTGGGCGGGCGCTGGAGTGGGTGCGGGTGCTGAAGACACGGGCAGGCAGACACGGGCGCATGCAAAAGCACGGGCGGGCACGGGGCTGGACGTGGGCGCGGGCGCTAGCTGGTTGCGGCACGCCGGGTGACCGGATAAGTGAGAAACTTACCGGTCACCGCACTGTAGCCACAGTGTTCCGCTGACTAGCATGAATAGTGGCTACAGTACAAGGTCGAGTTGCGCGACCGGGTGCATCCGGTTCTATGTGTGTGGAGGTAAAGAAGTGGCTCGGCGCGCGTGGAAGAAGGTCTGCACCAGCTGGGCTACGGGGAGAAGCTGGTGTTTGCGCGAAGAAGCGAGAGGCGAGGGTAGCCTGCAGGCGTGCGCTGTGGCCTGCGTGCGGGCACACGGCGGCCTGTGTGACTACTGCTGCCTTGCTGCTGCTGCCGCGGAGCTTTAGACCTTGAAGCCTGCGGCAATGGCGGAAGTGCTGGAAACGAAGAAGTCAGGGAAGAGAACCACCACGCCCACCGACCCTTTGAAGAGCTAGGCGATGGTGGACTCATGGTCATGGTTGTGCACCACAGTGATGTACTCCTACCTGCAGAGTGGCTCCTCAGAGGAGGAGAGGCTGCGTATGGAGGGCGAGGGGAGGGGACAGCCTGGAAGGAGAAGCTGCTGTTTGTGTGAGTGGACCAAGCTCTCCTCACAAAGAAGCAAGCCGAGCCTATTTTATAGAGGAAGAAGGCATTCACAGCCATGCCCTGGCTGTGCATGCGGCTGTGCATGGCTTGGCAGGGCATGCGGCTGCAGGGCAAGCTTGCTGCAGAGCATGGAGTGAAGAGGAAGAAGAGGCCATGCCTTGCAGCCGCGGGAAGAATTAAAAGTCAAGTAAAATTAAAAATAAAAAGATGGTGAATTTTGCAAAGCAGCACTTGAGGAAAAATGTAAATTTCAATGCCATTATTTCACTCTCCTCCCCTCTCAATTAAATGCATGCATGCATGTATTTTTACAAATGCGACCATGGATACCTAATATGCACTGTTAATGCTAGGAAATAGCACAAGATGGCACAATTGTTGGTGTATTTTTGCTGTGCAATCATACCCCCATGCCTATCTTTTGCTAGTCCCTAGCAAAACATTTTTTTTGTATTGTATTTAGAAATGATCTTAAGCTGAAGATTTTCTTCTGAGGCAACATTGGTGTGTTTATTTTTGGATATTGTGAGAACCAATTGCAGAGAAGACTACCAGTACTTTAAGTCTCACATGACATAGATCATCTCTCGACTAACCAGGACTCTTGATATTTAAACCTTAAGTATGATTTCCAGGACTTGGGAGGTTTTTGTCATACTCGAGAGCTCAAGAGATTATGGCTTGTGCATAGTGAAGGATCAAGACTGACGAGATGAACATTAAGACTCAAGCCCAGGGTTTCACGAATTTTTAAGTACAGGTTGGTCCCAGTTTTAGCTCGTGTCTTCGGATTGACTCTTAAAAGGATGACGAAAAACTCAACTCCCATTTTATGACATTTGTGGCTCAAAGAAAGCAGAACTTTTTGTAGGAAGATTTTATAGACATTTGTGAGATATACTGACTTATTTGCATCTTTTTTTTTTTTTTTGAAACACATGTCAGTATATCTCTTACAACTTTATTTGGAGGAGCACACTTTTCTTTTTGGTGGGAGAGTTTCTTTTTGGTGGAAAGTCTCTCCTAAACACAAGACTAAAACCTGGGATAAAAAGTCTACCAGTGCGCATAGGTAAGGAGTCCACCTTCCCTAATGAACACTAGGGTTGGATCTTATGTTCACCTGGTCTTTCTTGATATGTGTAGTGTTAACCAAGATTACTTAGGCTCTCAAGTAGAAGCAAACCAATGGATCCTGTACTGGTGTCTCAGGTACAAGAATACGTCCTTAGTTAGGAGAGATTCCTATCTATCTTGTCAATGCTTCAAGTGAATTAAGCCGAGCCTAAGCGAATCAAGCTTCTGTGGCCAGGAAAGTCTTCAAAACAGTGGTTGAATATCCATAAACACTTATTGTATTTTTGTTTCAGCCTTCAGATCATTACTAAACAACATTTTATACATATATATATATAGATAAAAACTGCATGATACCATAAAATACCCAGATCCTAAGGATGCCTATCCACCCCCCCATGCCAAACGATGCTATGTCCTCATATGCATGGAGGGAAGTGTAGAGGAAGGAAGAAAGATCGGGTAACGAGAGCTGAAGTGCAGGGTATACAGCAGGGTGGTGGGGTGGGTGGATGGTGGGTGGTGAAGTGAAAAGTGATGTGAGCGTGACAGTGAAGTGAAAAGTGATGGTGGATGGTGAGTGTTGTTGGGGTGCCTCCCAACGAGTGCTGAATTTAACATCCCCAGCTAGACTCAGAATGAGGCACAAAATTAGTTACCCTCCAGCAGGGTAACAGTTTCTCCAACGAGGGTAGGTTCATGAGTCAGATAGAGTTTCAAATGCTGCCCGTTGATAGTAAATTTATGCCCAGATTTGGGATCTTCAATCTCGACGGCCCCGTTGGGAAATGGTCTTGAGACCAGGAAAGGACCAGTCCATTTGGACTTCAGTTTCCCAGGAAAGAATTTGAGCCAGGCATTGTGGAGCCAAACTTGCTGAGATGGCTCAAATTCCTTCCGACGAATACAGCTGTCGTGAAAAGCCTTAGTGCATTGCTTGAAAGTTAAAGCAGAATCATAGGCTTCACGACGGAGCTCTTCTAGCTCTTGGAGTTGGAGTTTCCTTTCTCGACCACACAGGTCTTGGTCGAGGTTACATTGGCTAATCGCCCAATAAGCGTGGTGTTCCAACTCCACGGGCAAATGACAAGGCTTCCCGTAAACTATTCTATAAGGAGACATACCAAGGGGAACCTTGAAGGCGGTCCGATACGCCAAAGTGCGTCAATCAGCTTGTCGGACCAATCCTTACGGTCAGGCCGAACCATTTTCTGGAGAATTTGCTTGATTTGCCGGTTCGACACCTCTGCCTGACCGTTCGTCTGAGGATGATACGGGGATGCGATACGATGGTGGACTCCGTATTTCCTCAGAAGTGCCCAAAAATAATCATGGGTAAAGTGGCTTCCTCCATCCAAGATAATGGCTCGAGGGATCCCAAAACGTGCAAAGATGTGGTCTTTGACGAATTGAGTGGATATAACATGGTCAGCACGGCTCACGGGAATAGCCTCAATCCATTTTGAAACATAATCCACAGCCACGGGGATAAATTCGAAGACATTGGAAGGAGGAAAGGGACCCATGAAATCAATTCCCCAAATGTCGAAGATTTCTACAGCTAGGATGGGTTGTAAAGGCATCATGTTACGACGTGACGTTGACCCTAACGACTGGCACCTAGTGCAATGTTTGGCATAAGTGTGTGCATCCTGGTGATGGGAGGGCCAAAAGAAACCGCACTGCAACACCTTGGCTGTAGTTTTTCTTCCAGAGAAATGGCCTCCGCAGGCCTGATCATGGCAGAAGGATAGCACACTGGGGAATTCGCTGTCAGGAACATAGCGACGGATGATTTGATCAGCACCTATGCGAAAAAGAAGTGGATTATCCTAGAAATAATACTTTGCTTTTGCCATGAGATGCTCGCGCTGGAAGGGATCCAGAAGCAAGGTAATTGGCAATGTCAGCATACCACGGTCCACATGCCACATTAATTGCCAATAGGTGCTCATCAGGAAAAATCTTGTTAATCGGCAGAGTAAGTCCAATATGGTCAGGGTCCCGTCTAGAAAGATGGTCAGCCACAACATTCTCGCGAATCTCATTGTCAAATTCTTGGAGCAGAAGGATCCAACGAATCAGTCTAGGCTTGGCATCCTTCTTGTGCATGAGATGGCGAATGGTCGCGTGATCAGTGAAAACAATAACGTGTGAACCCATAAGGTAAGAGTGAAATTTCTCCAGCCCAAAGATGACCACCAGTAGTTCTTTCTCAGTGGTAGTATAATTGCGTTGGGCCTCGTCCAACGTCTTACTGGCGTAGTACACCACGATGGGGTGTCTATCGCGTCTTTATCCTAGGATGGCTCCGACTGTAAGGTCGGAAGCATCACACATGAGTTCAAAGTCGAGGGACCAATCAGGTGGCTGGAGAACAGGGGCCTTAGTGATAGCATTACGCATCTGCGTGAATGCTCGTATGCAGTTGGGGTCCATATCGAAGGGTACATCGGTCGATAGGAGATGAGTTAACGGTCGAGAAATATTGGAGAAATATTTGATGAATCTCCTATAGAAACCGACATGTCCCAGGAAGGAGCGGATTTGTTTGACAGAGCCAGGCACAGTTAAATCAGCAATTACATCAAGCTTAGCTCTGTCAACCTCAATACCCCTATCGGAGATGATATGTCCTAGAATAATTCCCTCGTGCACCATAAAATGACTTTTTTCCCCGGAAAGCACGAGGTTTACATCAATACATCTCCTAAGGATACAGGTAGGTTGGCAAGACAGTCATCGAAAGATGGTCCAAAGATCGAAAAGTCATCTATGAAGACCTCGAGAAAGTCACCCACCATGTCATGAAATATCGCCAGCATACATCTCTGGAAAGTTGCTGGTGCATTGCAAAGTCCGAACGGCATCCTTCTAAATGCAAAGGTGCCGAAGGGGCAGGTAAAAGTGGTTTTCTCTTGGTCCCAGGGGTCAATTGCCAGTTGGTTATATCCTGAGAATCCATCCAGGAAATAGAAAAATTTATTTCCCGCTAACCGCTCCAAGATTTGGTCAATGAAAGGTAGCGGAAAGTGATCTTTCTTTGTTGCAACATTGAGTTTCCTATAATCTACACACACTCTCCAAGATTTAGGATTGTGTGTAGGGATGGATTCGCCCCCGTCATTGACACGGATGGTGAGTCCTGCCTTCTTGGGCACAACGTGAATCAAACTCACCCAGGGGCTATCGCTGATCGGGTAGATTATACCCGCATCTAGCCACTTAATGATTTCCTTCTTAACGACCTCCTGCATTTTAGGGTTGAGATGTCGCTGCATCTCGCTGGAAGGTCGAGCCTCGTCCTCCATATATATACGGTGAGTGCCGTAGGAGGGTCTAATGCCAGATAAGTCTGATAAAGTCTATCCAATGGCTGCCTTGTGTTCCATAAGGACCTTAGTTAGTTTGCACTCTTGCTCCCTGGTCAATTTTGAACTAATGATTACGGGGAGCGTTTCATTTGGTCCCAAGAAAACATACTTAAGTGTACTAGGCAGCTCTTTCAGCTCGGGAGTGGATGGTGAAAGGTCTGGCAAATCATGGGATGAGAGTGTCCCAAGCGGATTAGGAAACAAATCAGGAGGAAGAAGTTTGCCATCAAATTGGCCAAGAAGAGGGGCTTCTTCGATAGGTGGATCCAAAAAGGAATAACCCCAGTGGGTAGCATGTGGGCTCAAGGTCCTAGTGTGGAGTTGTAAATCTGCCTGATTTGGTAGGAAAGAAAGGGCAGTCCGGTCTTCAAGAGTGTGGATCGGCGGTGAGTAGCCTGGATATGACTCAGACCACGAGCTATTGGAAGCGGAGAAAACCTCATCAGAAGTCTGGTTAGGAGAAGGTATGGGATAAGGGAGGGATGGGGGAACGTCACAGTATGTGTTGATCAGGCAATCGTCAGTGTTTACAGGTAATCTGCAGCAGTCAAAATAGGTCCCAATTAGTCCGATACACATGCTGACGGCCATGTCCTCGTCAGACGTGTCATCCTTGATACAATCGCAATCAAAGTTTGTGGCTGCCTTGAAGATGTTAAGCTTGATCTTTTCAGATCCAAAGGTAATCTCAATATAGCCCGACTCACAGTCGATATGGGCACAGGCTGTGGCCAAGAAAGGTCGACCAAGGATGATTGGACAATCAGAAAGTGAGCTAGGAACTTCCATATCTAAAACAAGAAGGTCAACAGGAAAATAGAGACTGTTGACCCTAACCACCACGTCTTCTACCACACCCTTTGGAATTTTGATAGAACGATCTGCCAACTGTAACATGACAGGGGTGGGTTTCAGATTTCCTAAAGAAATTTTTTCGAGCATGATGGTCAGTATAAGATTGATGGAAGATCCTAGATTAAGCAGGGCACGGTTAAAATTGCAGCCTTGGATGCTACAGGAAATTAGTGGTGTGCCCGGATCTTTCTGCTTCAGTGGTAGATTTAACAGTATAGTACAACTCGCATGAGGCGAGAGAGCCACCAGATTCATAGTTTTCTTTGACTGTCACCTGGGTGTTGTGTAGTCTTTGAAACATCGGGCGACAGTAGGTATGTGGTTGATAACCTCAAGCAAGGGTACCTTGATTTCAACATCCCTGAACAAATTACACAGGTTATCAAAGGCCTGCATATCTTTCTTCTTACCTTTCGGCTCCCTCAGTAGAGCCTCAGGGAATGGGACTGATTCTGGCACCAATTTGGGTGTATCGTCCTCTCGCGAATGCGGTGCGCATCTCGAATGAGAGGGTGATGAAGAAGACGGGCCAGGATCAGGTTGAGGTGGATCGACGGTTTGCTTACCGCTCCTCGTAGTGATAGAATTGGATGATGCAGGTCCAGTGGGATTATAAGGCGGAGGAGGGTTTGCAATGGGGACATAAGAGTGAGGTGCTGCAACGAGATTAGCCTGAAATCCCGGTGGAATGCTCGGAGCCTGTAGAATTTGATGAACCTGCCCCTGAGAAGGTCATGCCCGTGGTTGAGGACCATGGGGTACGAAATTTCGCGGGTTGGGAACAGGTTGGGCGGGAAGAGTGCCCTGAGATCGAGTCGCCATGCATAGTTGACTGATCTCAGCATTTTGCTGTGCCAATTGGTGCTGAAGAGAGGTCATGTTCTCTTCATGGTGCTTTGACATTTCCACCATCATTCGCATCAATTTATCAAGAGGACTTAATGCGTGTTCTGTTTGCGGTACGCAAGGGCCTGATGGCGGATTCACCATAGGATTAGACTGGGCCCTTGGGAAGACGGGTGTGGACGGTCGCATTGGTCCACCTACGGGGTTTTGGTGCTGCGGGTTGTCGGACCATGCGAAATTCGGATGATTTTGCCACCCTGGGTTATAAGTGGAAAAGAAAGGGTTGTTCCCCTGGGCGCAAGCATCTTCAATGCCAGAAGAAGTGTCCGCATGTAAATATTCGTCCAAGCACATGGAGGCTTGGTCCTCCGTGTTGAAATACTGGCTCGTAGAAGCCAGATCCACATGACTTACCGAATCGCTTGGCGTGACACTCGGTAAGGAAGGTCTTACGGGGTTTCTGGGGATAAGCTTGGTGTTGGAAGAATTGGGGTTGTGACGAAGTGGTGAGGTGGGGGTGTTTGCCACAGAACGGGCAGGGTTGGCCAGAAGCTCGTCTAGCTTCTTGTGCACGACAGAGACTTCATCCAATTTCTGTGCAATAAGGCTGAGATCAGTGGATGAATGGGAGGGTCCCATGTCAACTTCATGGACATTTCGAGGCAAGCTGGTACGATTAAAGGCAACAATGGAAGCATTGTTCATTGAGTTTTCACTCATATTTTCAAATAATTCGAATGCTCCATTCTCGTCTATATTCATAAAATTCCCTCTACAGGAAGCATCTGCAATCTGCTTCAAAGTCTCATTTAGCCCATAGTAGAAAATTTGGGCTATATGCCACTTAGGCAGACCGTGGTGTGGACACTTCCTGAGGAGGTCATTATACCTCTCCCATGCCTCATGAAATTGTTCGTCGTTTTGTTGCGTAAATGAAGTGATAGCTCGGCGAAGCACATTGGTTCGCCCGATTGGGAAGAGCTTCTTGAGAAACGCTGTTCGCATCTCTTCCCAAGAGAGGATGGATCTCCTAAGGGTGTGTAACCACTGCGACGCTTTATCCCGCAATGAAAATGGGAACATTTTCATGAGGACTATAGGTAACCCGATATTTCTTGGTTTAACTGTTTCAGCTAATCGGGTTAAGTCTTCCAAGTGGAGAAAAGGATCTTCACTTGCAAGACCATGAAAGTGAAAATTTATCAGGCCAATTATGTTAGGTTTCAGTTCAAAGTCGTCCCCGCCCATGGGGACCCGAATTTGTCCTATGGTCTCTGTAGCAGCGGGATTCTGATCGGAGCTAAGAGACCTAGGCTTCTCCTGTTCGGGAGGGTTCTGCATTTCCTCCAATGTTTCCCTAATGGCCTCAATTTTTTCATTATACATTTCCATTTGGGCTTTGAGGCGGGTTATGGGATCAAAGGCTCCACCACCTAGTGGGTTTTGAGGGTGGTTTCCTCCCTCGGGATTTGGGGGTAGGCGTGCAGCCATGTTTGTGGAGGAGGAGGACAATTCGGCTTCTTTTCTAAAATTATCAAGCAATTCATACAGATCAAGGTTTTGTGACCTCCTCCCAAACATGCACTACCGCAGGAAGAATTGGGGTGTATAAGAAGGGAAAAGAGATGAAAGAAATGACGCCGCAAAGGTACACTTGATGACAAATCAATACAATCAAATTCCTAACCTCTACAGTGTGCGCTTAGACCTAAAGATCTAAGTTACGTACTATCATGAACTACGAAACCGAATGTGAGCACCGTGGAACCACCGGGCCAGATTAAAAGGTCGTTTGCCCCAGTCTTAGACACCCGATAGCATGCGGGAACCCTCACCAGCACGTAGGCGCTACACGTAGGTAGTTAGACCTCCAATCCTTAATAAGGGTCAAGTTGCTACCAGTTTTAGTTAGAGGCTTAGGATCAAGTGCTTCTGGAATGTGAAGGGCATTTTTTACGGGTAATGCCCAAGTGATTGATTTTAGAGTGTGTAAACCAAGCATGCAACGGGGAAATCTCCCCGAATTGAAGTTTTTAATTGGTGAATAGTTTTTAGAATTCAGCCTTAAGTAGTATGGATTTTATGATTTCTCTGAATTACCAATTCAACCAATCTCCAGGCTTTGTGAGAACAGGTTCTTTTCTAAGCCCAAAAAACCCTTCTTCAATGTCAGTTGGTTAATGCATGCTAAAATGCAATGGACTTCCCTAAATGGAGATTTCTATGTGTGGATGCATGAGTCAGTTTTAGATTAGTGTGAAAGGGAGCCAAAGCACTTCAATTCAAGTACTCCCAATCACCAGAATGATTTCCACACACAAGGCTCAACCAAAAGATAAAGAAAATCAAACTGTTGGGGTTGAAGTATTTGGGATCGAATCTTAGGCACGTGAAAGGTCGTGGTGGGGTTGTAATCAACTCAATTCCAAGTCTCCCCACCAAAAAATTGTGATCCCGAATTTGCAGATAAATGAGGCAAAGAGGGGTGCAATCAATCTTTTTATTTGCCTCAAAGAATACTTCACACGGCTAAAGATTCAAGAATCAAGATTCTTGGATCTTTGCTATGCGAAGTTTTGCGGGAAATCCCAGGGCGGTGGGAGTAAAGGCAAACAATCAAACAAGTGAATTTTAATCTACTTGCCCCAAGAGATCCCAAGAAGTTTTTCTAGTTTTTAGTTGTTTTTTTTATTAAGGTTACAAGTTAACCAAGGTTGCTAAGAAAGAAAGACCTACTTGTTCGGCAACGTGTGCGAAGCTCCAGTGCGGTGTCGGCGTCTTCACACTCTCGTTCCTGCCTTGGATCTGCTCACGTCTCTGACTTTGTCTGCCTGCCTTCTCCTTGTAACAGGTTCACCTGCACAGCAACAAACAAAAGCACCCGTGAAGAGAAGGGGGTGAGAAGAGAAAAATTACAGGAATGGAGTAAAAACTTACTTGAATACACACTTCCCCGGCAACGGTGCCAGAAAGATATTGGTGGACTCGGATAGGTGTGTTAATATGGTAATTTTATCGTTGAAATGTGTATAGTGGTTAACCTAAATCGAGCCTAACCATCTCTTTAAAAAATTTTTTACCTAGCCTACTTGACTTTATCTTGGTCACTTTTAGGCCCAGGGTCGAACTCAGGGAAGTGGGATTAGAAGAAGTTTCTATGTCTTTCCTACAACGAATCTCTTCCATTTGTTTATTGTGTTTTTGGTATTTTTCTATTTAAGATTTTTTTTCTGATAATTTTTGTCCTTGAGGTACACCCTCAAAATCAGGTTCTTGGCTTTGAGCCAAATTAGGGTTCCAAAACTAGTCTTACTATTCGCAAGACTGAGTACCTGCAAGTCAAGGATTATCTTTTCTCTTTTGTATATTTTTTTTATCTTTTTACTGACTGGAAAGAGAAGCAGAAATAAAGTAAATATAGTATATATATAGGTATATATTATATATGTATAAAGGGGTGGGGGTGGAGGTGGAGATGGCGTGTAGCACGGTGTCGAGTCGGTCGTCGTCTAGGAAGACGCAACTAACAGGACGAAGTGCCGCATGGAATGTAAGGTGGATGGGTGGAAGATGAGTGCGAACATGCTTTCTATACACGTGTATCGGGGAATATCAGCAACTGGTGTAGATATTCCCACGATACCACGTGTGGTAAGTGATATGAAAATATATATATGTATATATGTAAATATATCTATATGTATATACGGTTATAAATATATAGGTATATATGTATATATGTATATATATATATGTATATATATATAGGTATGTAACTATATGTATAGATATATGTCTATATATATATATGTATATGTATGTATATATAACTATATAGATGTATATATATATAGTAATATATGTTTATAGATATATGTAGATAGATATGTATATATATATATATATATGTGTGTGTCTATACTTATACTTAGTTATATAGGTAATAATATATACATAGATATAAATATATGTAGACGTATATAAATATATATAGATATAAATATATATATGTATATATATATAAGTATATAATAGTGTATAGGTGAGAGTGTGTGTGTGCGAGAGTGTGTGTGTGTATGTGTCGGCAGAGAGAGAGTGCGAGAGTGCTGTGAGAGAGAGAGAGAGAGAGAGCGCGGTTCCTGCTGGAGTGAAGGAGGCACTTAAGTCGTTCGTAGCAGTGGGGCAGGCGTCTGGTGGTTCACGCATGCGCGTAGGTGCGTAGCTGCATGAAGAGGCGCATGCTGGGAGGGAGTGAGCGCGAGGGAGAGAGGCCCGCAGTGCACCACACTGCGTAAAAAGGTGAAGGGAGCGAGTGAAGGCAGGCGCTGGGAGTGCATGAAGACACGGACGGGCAAACGCGGGTGCATGCAGACGCGCGGGCGGGTGCTGGAGCGGGCGCGGGCGCAGGCGCTGGCCGGTTGCGGCGTGCCGGGTGACAGGATAAGTGAGAAACTTACCGGTCACCGCACTGTAGCCACAGTGTTCCACTGACTAGCTTGAACAGTGGCTACAGTGCAAGGTCGAGTCGCGTGACCGGGTGCGTCCGGTTCTATGATTGTGGAGGCAAAGAAGCGGCTCGACACGTGCGGAAGAAGGTCTGTGCCGGCTGGGCTGCGGGGAGAAGCAGGTGTTTGTGCGAAGAAGCGGGAGGCGAGGGTAGCCTGCAGGAGCGCTCGGTGGCTTGCGTGCGGGCACGCGGTGGCTTGCGCTCCTGCTGTCGCCTTGTTGCTGCTTTGCTGCTGCTGTCGCGGAGCTTCTGACCTTGAAGCCTGCGATAATGGTGGAACTGCTTGAAACAAAGAAGTCAGGGAAGAGAACCACCACACCCACCGGCTCTTTGAAGAGCTGGGCAGTGGTGTACTCACGGTGGTGGTTGTGCACCACAGTGAGGTACTCCTGCCCACAAAGTGGCTCCTCAGAGGAGGAGAGGCTGCATATGGAGGGAGAGGGGAGGGGACAGCCTGGAAGGAGAAGCTGCTGTTTGTGTGGGTGGACCAGGCCCTCCTCGCAAAGAAGCAAGTCGGGCCTGTTTTATGGAGGAAGAGGGAATTCACAGCCATGCCCTGGCTGTGCATGCGGCTGTGCATGGCTTAGTAGGGCACGTGGCTACAGGGCAAGCTTGCTGCAGAGCATGGCACGAAGAGGAAGAAGAGGCCATGCCTTGCAGCCGCGGGAAGAATTCAAAGTCAAGTAAAATTAAAAATAGAAAGATTGTGAATTTTGCAAAGCAGCACTTGAGGAAAAATGTAAATTTCAAGGCCATTATTTCACTCTCCTCCCCTCTCAATTAAATGCATGCATGTGTGTATTTTTACAAATGCGACTATGGATACCTAATATGCACTGGTAATGCTAGGAAATAGCACAAGACAGCACAATTGTTGGTGTATTTTTGCTGTGCAATTATCGAGGAGCTTTCGGCTGAGAGAGAGACAGAGGAATTCGGGGGGGGGATCTTGGCCAATTTCGAGTGTAGGGAGAACGGTCTGACCAGTAGATTCTTTTATAGACCTTAGGAATAAGTTTTGAGCTTGGGAACCAAACTTTCCAAGCATGGAAAGCATGCCGGGGTTGGGAAACTCCTTATTACTCAAATTTCCCATGTGTTTGCATGAGAGATTGGGAAGGTTTTGGGGCGTGGGATTTGGCTCAAAAGGAAGGGAATTTCTTGACGAACTTCCCTTTCAAATTTGAAAGGGATTGGTCAAGAAATCAAGGAGTTCTTTCCAAATCAAGGTCTCCAAAGCAAGTAGGAATAAGTTCAATGGTGGCAGGGACCTTTTTGTCAGAATGACGACAAAGTTAGGGATTCATTTGAAAAGATTTTAAAAGTTAAGGGCATAAATGTAATCAGACAGGACCAAGTTGCAAACTAGGTCAAGACAAACTCATCTTGGGTCCAAATTTTGGTACAAACATAACTTGGACCTAAGAAATCTAACGGTGAAATTGGATTTTGGTTTTGACCACGTTTGATTAGGCAATTTATGCAAAAACAAAAATTAGGGCAAATGTCTGTCTGAGACTGTTCTGGGTCAAAACAGGTTCTGATGGTCAAATTGAAGATTCCAAAATCTAGAGAATATTTTTCTATAAATTTTAGAAGTCTTATGTGAATTTTATCTTGACCAGAACCTCGGTTAATTAAGTGGGTCTGTTTTTAGTGTTTCAAAATTATTTAATTCTTAAAACATGTGCAAACCATTTTCTGTCTGTTCTATCCCACTTGTTATACTTTTAAGACCATTTGACCCTCAATTACCCCCTGGAAAAACCCATGGTTATACCATATTCGAGTTGTGATGGTAGAATTGTAGTTTTAACCCTAGTTTCTTATTTTTCCCTCAGAATGATTATGCAATGACTTATGGCTCTCTAGCAGTTATGTAGGAGCATTTACTGACTTAGTTGGATCAAAATGAGCTAGTTATGGCTCATGATAGTATTCCCATCAGGTGATAACTACACGACTTATCTACCCGTCCTCTAATTTGAGGGGATTTTAAGTCTAGGCATCTACACACTATTTGCATTGACTTGCTTCTTGGTGATTTTTACGTAAATTAGGTAACTAATGAACCTTCTAGGGTGGTATGGCTAACAAGTTATCGTGGGTAATAGCTCATTGGTAGGTTTTCCAGTGCCTAGTCACACGACCATTCTTTTCCTATTGCCTTTAGGTAAATCTTATATCAGGGAAGCCACCTACTTAAAAAAAAAAGAGAGAAAAGAAAAATATTCAAAAAGAAAAGAAAAGGAGAAAAGAAAAGAAAAAGAAATAAGCCACACTTCATCTCACGAGTATGGCTGGTAAGCTATTGTGCGTAACAGCCCATTGGTAGGTTGTTCAGAACCCAGCTCAAGAAATGCACGTAAAATTTCAAAACACTTAGGAAGAAGCGGAGAAGTAGAATAAGCTGGGGAGATATACACTGGGTTTGCCCTTGTGTTGGCCCCATAAAAATAAAAGTAGGGAGAAAGCTACCGGTCAAATAGATACACCTTTAGGTAGAATTTCTTTTCAAGGTCACCTAAGGGCGTAGAAACCCGAAGTCCATTCTAATCACCGATCAGCGAGTTTATCACATTTCACATAAAGATGCTTAGAACTTAGGGTTCTCTTCATGTCTTGGGTCGGTTGAGTGGCTGTAGAAAGCTGCTCCGAAACCCTAAACTCAAAATTCCAAAAAGATTAGAAAAGAAGAAAAGAAAAAAAAGATCCTCCTTTGAATAAGGCGAGGGCTTGAGGCAGTCTGCATTTTGGCAGACACCTGGGCACTATTGTGTCTCTATAGTTTAGGTCATAGTTGAAATCTCTAAGTATTGAAAAATAACTATTGCCCAAGAAATCTGACCTAATTCTCTTATAAATAGCATGTAGTTTTGCTAGGGACTAGCAAAAGATAGGAATGGGGGTGTGATGTAAACATGTTTATATCACATAAACTGTCTATTTTTGCACATTCCTAGGCATAGATTTGCATTATACATTATAAATATTGCATAACATGCATCATCTTGCATTTAGGTTAGATTGTATAAATTTTAGGTTAATTCCTCCTTTTTGTGGTCAGGTAACAGGGCGAATTTCAATCAGGGCCTCGAATCGAAGATCCAACTGTACCGATCTAATTAGGGTGATGATTGGAGTTCAATGACTCTAAGATCGTCCCAATCAGACTTTTGTAGCATCAGATATAATCCAAGGAAGGTCAGAGATCAAGGGCCAAGATGGTGTAAATCCTCACTTCATATGACAAATCCGATCAGACGAATGGGTTCGGATTGACGATCGCTGCCCAATAGCTCGAAAATCTATCCAATCCGACATCCGTGGCACCATCTACAACTCACAGAAGATGGACGACCATGATGGCACCACGTGGTGCCATCACAGCTGCCCAAATCGACCGTAGCACCTCTTCTCAACCTCTGAAGGCACGGGCGAGGTAAGATCTGGGCTGTTGGATCTTAATCCAACAGCCATGGGCACACACGCTTAAAACATAAGCGAGACAAAGCGGTAGCCGTAGCACAGTGGTCGAGCGCCTCTTCGCTAGCGAGAGGCACAGGTTCGATCCCCACTACGCCTCCCCATACGACTCATCCTCCAAGCAATCGTCGAGGAGGATACTTCTCTCTCCATTCTCTTTACCACTTTCTAGAGTAGATTTACTGCTTTCTAGCGTAAATTTCCTACTTTCTAGTTGTAATGATTAGTGTAATGAACAGCATTTGATGATGAAATCCATGTTTTTTCTACCTCTGTTTTCTCTTTATTTGTAATATTCCCTCTCTATTTTCTATTCTTTATTCTTTAAGTAGATAGCTAATTTAGATTCAATTTGATTAACTAATCTGCTTCGTGGCAATTAAACAAACGTAGTTTTGAATCAAACGTCCATCTCCCTGTGTTCGACCCAGAATTCTTAGAGTTTTGGCATAAATTTATCTGTTAACGGATTTCTTCGCAAATCGCACTACAACGACGGATTTTTCAAAATCCAATCCCTTTATGCATAGTCTTCCTCTACAACAAAGATCATGTGTGGCGGTGAATCTGTTACCCTAGACATTTTCCAAGCTTCTAGGCGATTCCAAGAACCTAATTTCTGTGATGAATTAGATACAGAAATTGAAAATATAGTGGAGGAAACAATGTAGATTTCATGCACAGGTTCTTGTTTTGTAATTAACACGGTTCTTGAACAATCCATTTCATCCCACCCTCCCACCGTAACCACATATTCTTCAGCTAACACACCAGCTGACCCCTTCACTCTCAGTTCACCTCTCGCTTCTACAGTTGAAATTCTCTCGGAGCCGGGCCATCAATTGGAGTTAAAACCCTTGCACGACTCCCTTAAATATGTTTTCGTAGGATTGAATCTAACCAGGCCCCAAATTATGAACTCTGGACTTACTGGGCCATAAGAAGAGAAACTTATGTAGGTTTTAAGTAAAAATAGAAAAGCTATTGGCTGGACCCTTTATGACCTTAAGGGTATTCATTCGTCCTATTACACCCATCGCATCTATCTAGTGGACAATTCTCACCCCTCCCGCCAACCACAAAGGCACCTGAACCCTACTATGCAAGAGGTGGTAAAAAAGGAGATTATTAAGTGGTTTGATGCTGATATCATCTACCCCATTTCTGACAGCTCCTGGGTTAGTCCCACTCAAGTAGTTGCTAAAATGGCTGGACTAACAGTTGTCACCAATGAACATGGGGAAAACATAGCCACCAAATCGCTTCTTCTTAGCAGGTGTGCATCAATTGCAGCAAATTGAACACCGCCACCAAGAAGGACCATTTTCCGCTCCCCTTTATGAATCAAATCTTAGAGCGGTTAGCTTGACGCGAATTCTATTATTTTCTTGATGGTTATTTCGGCTATAATCAAGTAGTGGTCCATCCTAAGAACTGATAGACCCATTTTCGCGCATTTTAAAGTTGTCAGAAATCGTAGTATAGTCACGCTAAAACGTTCGTCAAAAAATGATTTTGTAAAAATAACGAGACTGAGTCCCGGTCGTTCGTCTCTGGGAGGCATTTATGCAAATTTGAAATCAATCTTTTATTGATCCACTTGCTTAAAAATCACATGACGGTTTATGGTTATTACGTATTTAAGAACGACATGCTTAGTTGCAAGAATATTAGGAATTAAAAGCAGGCAACTTTAAGCACACAAAATATATTACAATAAGCTCATGGTGATTCTCAACACATAGACATATATATATATAGAAAAATTTCTTTCATTCATTCAGGAAGGTGTTTGCATCATGGAACTAGAGGAAAGCTTATAGAGGAAAGCTTAAAACATAAATCTAACTAACAGAAAATGATTGCATATAGGACTCTATGGGGGGATTTTGCATGCATCATTGTGGGAGAGTAAAGAGCTACACTACTAAGCAGTAATGAAAGCATGTAAACTATGAAGAACTAGCTACTAATCTAGTAGAAATAAGGGCATTCGGAGGTGGGCTCCAATGGCCTTTGAATGGTTAAGAGGAGAAGAAGGGGCGGCCAATGGTGCTTAGGCTGGCCCTTGGAGAGAGGTTGGAGAGGTGATCTAGCATCCTGGAGTGGAGATGGTGGTAGCCATGGTGAGCAACTCGTGGAGGTGGAGTGGAAGTGAATGTAGCTAACCTAAATGGAAGTGAATAATGGCAAGAGATGGATGGGTGCAAATGGCCACCCCTTAAGTCTTTTTGAAGACCTAAGGGAATCTCTCTAGAGAATTATGGAATTCTCTAGAGAGGCCTATGGTGGGAGCTCGTGGGAGAGTGAGAGAGAGAGGATGGATGGTGGTTTTTCGATCCACCAAATGTGGATCTGAAAATTGAATGGCTCTTGGTTGCTAATTTTAGCAACCAAGGCAACAACACATGCTAGAGATTTCTAGAGAACTCTAGGCTAGGTATTTTTCATGTGGATGGTGTGTGTGGGTCGAAACTTAGGTGGCTAGGTTGATTAGGTTAGGTTCTAGTGGGTTTAGGTCAAGGTAGGTCTCAAATTAAGGTTGTAAACCATAATTCACTAAGGTAAGGTGCAATTAAACTTAATAAAAGTTTAATTGGGTGTGTAAAAACTTAATTGAGAGTAAAATAACTCAATTAAGTCAAGTCTAAGTCAATTGGACTCTCACTGAGTCCAATTGGATAGTGTGTGCTGAGATCAGGGCTCAATTGGACTCAATGAGTCCAATTGAATAGATGATTGCACAGCAAAAATACACCAGTAATTATGCCATCTTGTGTTATTTCCTAGCACTTCCATTGCATCTTATGTAGCTATAGTTGCATTTGCAAATAAACACATGCATGCATTTATTGAGAGGGGAGGAGAATGCGAATATTGGCCATCTAATTAACATCTTCATCAAGGGATACATTGCAAATTCACCAATTTCATTTTTTATTTTTGATTTTGAATTCTTCTCCCTCGTGTGGTTGCAGGGCATGGGGTATGCGCCTCTTCGCGCCACTCCTCTGCCAGCAGCATGGCTGGACATGCAATGCCAGCAACATGGCTGTAGCATGCCTTCTTCTTCTTTAAAATGCCTTGCCCTCTCCCTTGCGTAGGGGGCCGAAGACCACACATACAGACACCTTCATCCACCGTCAAGCCAACCTCCTCCTCTCTCCCTCTCCATACATAGTATCTCTTCTCACTGAAGAGACACACTGTGGGCAGGAGAAAGCTCATAGTGGTCCCACAACCACCACTGTGAGTTCCACCACCGCCCAGCTCTTTCATGAGCAGGTGGGTGTGGTGGTTTCACCATCTCAATTCACTGCCGTTCCCCATTTCTGCCATTGCCAGAGCTTCAAGGTCAGAAGCTCCAACAGTGCGCACGTCGGCCTGCAGTAGCTGCCAGCCATCGCACGCACCTCAACAGGCTTTGCAGCTCCTTCGCACGTGCGCAGGCGCTTCCCAATGCCCCCACGCACGCAGAACCGGCCGCTACAGGTTGCCCGCTCCGTGCGGCACTGTAGCCACTGTTCATGCCTCTCAGCGCGACACTGTAGCCACCAGCTCATTTCTCACTTAGCCGGTGGCACAGTGCTCTCTCTCCTCGACTGCAACCCGTGCCAGCCGGTCGCCCACGTCTGTGCCCGCACTCACTCTCCTGTGCCCACTCCCGCCCGCAGCACTGTGCGCTGCGCTATGCAGTGCATTGTGCTGCACTCCCTCACCCGCCTGAGCACAAAAGACAAGCGTAGGCGCTCCCTCCAGCACCCGCTTGCAGCCCATGTGCGCCTGCGCACGTCCTGCCCGCCAGATGTGGCTCGCACGCACCAGACTTCTTAACTACCCTCTCTCTCACACTCACCCGCCAACGTACACACCCACACTCATACACACACACTCGTACACACACACACTCGTACACTCACACACTCACTTGTACACACCTACAAATACATATAGATATATATATATCCACTCACTTATATACCTAAATATATATATATACATACATATACACATATATATATATATATATATATATACATATATACATATTCATACCTATACAACTATATATAAATATATATACATACATATATATATATTTATACATATATACATACATATATACATATATATATACACAACTACATATATACCTATATGGTTATAACCCTATCTATATATATATACATATATATATATCTACATACACATCACCTACTCGTATCCATATGCCCGTGCACTAGCCACCCCACCGCGCATCATATTGCGGGAATATCTGCACCAGTTGCTGATATTCCCTGGTACCCGCGCAAAGCAAGCGCCTTTGCACACACTCCCACACATCCGTCCCACACTCTACGCGGCACTTCGTCCTGTTGGTTGCGTCTTACTAGACGTGGACCAACTTGACACCGTGCTACACTGCATTTCCGCTTCCACCTCCACCCCTATATATTATACATATATATATATTGTATCTACTATATATCTAAACATATATTAAGATAAGTATTCCTTTTCTTTGCCAACAACCTACCTTGTGTTTATTTATCTTTTGTTTCTTGCTACTAAAAAGATAAAAAAAGAGTAAAATAGAAAAGATAATTCTTTCCTTATAGGTACTCGGTCCTGCAAATAACAGGACCAGTTTTTGGAAACCCTAAGTTGGCTCAAAGCCAAGAATAATTTGGCTCAAAGCCAAGAACTTGATTTTGAGGGTGTGCCTCAAGGACAATATTATCAACAAAAAAAAAAATTTTAAATTGAAAAACCAAAAACATAATAAATGCACAGAAGAGATACATTTTAAGAAAGGCGCAGAAACTTCTTCATCTTTAATTCCCGCCTCCCTAAGATCGACCCTGGGCCTAAAAGTGACCAAGATAAAATAAAGTAGGCCAGGTAAAAAAATTTTGTGAAAGATGGTTAGACTCGATTTAGGTTAACCACTATAATAACTTCAACAATAATTTCACCATATTAACACAACCTATTCGAGTTTTACCACACTTTTTCTGGCACCATTGCCGGGGAGGTGCACATTGAGGTAAGTTTCTACTCCATTCCTTTGATTTTCTCTTCTCACACCCTTCTCTTCACGGGTGTTTTTGTTTGCTGGTGTGCAGGTAAACTAGTTTCATGGAGGAGGCAAGCAGAGGAAGTTGGAGATGTGGGTAGATCCAAGGTAGGAGCGAGAGTGTGAAGTCGCCGACATCGCAGTGGAGCTTCACCCACATTGTTGAATAAGTAGGTCTCTCTCTCTTAGCAACTTAGGTTAACTTGTCACCTAAAGAAAAAAAAGAAAAAACCTAAAAATACTTCTTGGGAATTTCTTAGGGCAAGTGGATTAAAAATCACTTGCTTGATTGTTTGCTATCACCCCCACCGCCCTTGGTTTTCCCGCCCAACTTGGCATAACGAAGATCCAAGAATCTTGATTCTTGAATCTTTCGTCGTGTGAAGTGTTCTTTGAGGCAAGATTAAATAGATTGATTACCATCACTCCTTGCCTCATTTATCCCCAATTCGGGATCACATTTTTGGTTGGGAGACTTGGAATTAATTTGATTCCAACCCCACCACGACCTTTCACATGCCGTAGATTTGATCCCGAATATTTCAACCCTAACACTTTAATTTTCTCTACATTATCTAGTGGTTGAGCCTTGTGTGTGGAATGTCATTTTTGGTGATTGGGAGCACTTGAATTGAAGTGCTTTGGCTCCCTTTCACACTAACCTAAAATTGACTCATGCATCCACACATAGAAATTTCCAACTAGGGAAGCCCATTGCATTTTTACCTTGCATTAACCGACTCACATTGAAGAAGGGTTTGTTGGGCATAGAAGAACTTGTATTTTCTCAAAACCTAGAGATTGGTTGAATTGGTTACTCAGCGAAATCTTAAAATCCATATTACTTAAGGCTAAAATTCTAAAAACCATTCACCAACTAAAACTTCAATTTGGGGAGATTTCCCCGTTGCATGCTTGGTTTACACACTTTCTAAAATCAATGCACTTGGGCATTACACGTATATAACACCCTTCACATTCTTGGAGCACTTGATCCTAAGCCTCTAAATAAAACTGGTAGCAACTTGACCCTTATTAAGGATTGGAGGTCTAACTAACTGGGTGTAGCACCTATGTGCTGGTGCGGGTTCCCGCATGCTATCGAGTGTCTAAGACTAGGGAAAATGGCCTTTCAATCTGGCCCGGTGGTTCTGCGGTGCTCTCATTTGGTTCCGTAGGTTGCGATAGTAGGTAACTTAGATCTTTAGGTCAAGGGCACATTGTAGAGGTTAGGACTTTGATTGCATTGATTTGTCATCAAGTGTACCTTTGTGGCATCATTTCTCTCATCCCCGTTTCCCATCTTATCTCCCCAATTCTTCCTGTGGTAGTGCATGTTTGGGAGGAGGTCACAAAACCCTGAATTATTTGAATTGTCTGATAATTCTAGAAGGATAAAAATCGATTCATCATCCTCCTCCACAAACATGGCTGCACGCCCACCTCCAAATCTCGAGGGAGGAAACCGCCCCCCTCAAATCCCACCAGGTGGTGGAGCCATGGACCCCATAACCCGCCTCCAAGCCCAGATGGAAATGTATAATGAACAGATTGAAGCCATTAGGGAAACCTTGGAGGAAATGCAAAATCCTCCCGAACGGGAGGAGCCTAGGTCTCTTAGCTCTTATTAAAATCCCGCTGCTACAGAGACCATTGGACAAATTCGGGTCCCCATGGGCGGGGACGATTTTGAATTGAAACCCAATATAATTGGCCTGATTAACTTTCACTTCCATGGTCTTGCAAGTGAAGATCCTTTTCTCCATTTGGAAGACCTAACCTGATTGGCTGAAACAGTTAAACCAAGAAACATCGGGTTATCAATTGTCCTCATGAAAATGTTCCCATTTTCGTTGCGGGATAAAGCGTCGCAATGGTTACGCACCCTTGTGAGAACCATCCATTCTTGGGAAGAGATGCGAACAGCATTTCTCAAGAAATTCTTCCCAATCGGAAGAAACAATGCACTTCGCTATGCTATAACTTCCTTCATGAAACAAAACGGCGAGCAGTTTCATGAGGCTTGGGAGAGGTATAATGACCTCCTCCGGAAGTGTCCACACCACAGTCTGCCTAAGTGGCATATAGCCCAAATTTTCTATTATAGGCTAAATGAGACTTTGAAGCAAATTGCATATGCTTCCTACGGAGGGAATTTCATGAATAAAGACGAGAATGGAGCATTCGAATTATTTGAAAACATGAGCGAAAATTCAATGAACAATGCCTCCATTGTCGCCTTTAATCGGACTAGCCTGCCCCGTAATGTTCACAAAGTTAACACGGGACCCTCCCATTCATCCACTGATCTTAAGCTTATCGCACAAAAATTGGATGAAGTCTCCATCGTGCATAAGAAGCTGGACGAGCTTCTGGCCAATCCCACCCATTCTATGGCAAACACCCCCACCTCACCACTTCGTCACAATCCTAATCTTTCCAATGCCAGGCTTATTCCCAAAAACCCCACAAGACCATCCTTACCAAGCGTCGCACCGAGCGATTCGATAAGTCATGTGGATCTGGCTTCTGCAAGCCAGTATTTTGACACGAAGGACCAAGCCTCTGTGTGCTCGGATGCATACATACATGCGGACTCATCTTCTGGCCTAGAAGATGCTTGCGCCCTGGGGAACAAGCCATTCTTTGCCACTTATAACCCAGGGTGGCGAAATCATCCTATCTTTGCATGGTCTAGCAACCTGCAATGCTAAAACCCCATGGGTGGGCCAATGCGACCGTCAGCACCCGTCATCCCAAGGGCCCAGTCTAATCCTGTGGCAAATCTGCCATCGGGTCCTTGCATACCGCAAATAGAACATGCATCAAGTCCTCTTGATAAACTGATGCGAATGATGATGGAAATGTCTAAGCGCCATGAAGAGAACATGACCTCTCTTCAGCACCAATTGGCGCAGTAGAATGCTGAGATTAGTCAACTACGCATGGCGACTCGATCTCAAGGCACTCTTCCAGCCCAACCTATTCCCAACCCACGAAATTTTGTACCCTGTGGTCCTCAACCATAGGTACGACCTTCCCAGGGGCAAGTTCATCAGATTCTGTAGGCTCTGAGCATTCCACTGGGATTTCAGGCTAATCCCGCAGCAACTACTACGCCTTATGATCCCACTGCCAACCCTATTGCGAACCCTCCTCTGCCTTATGATCCCACTGGACCCGCAACGTCCAATGCGATTACTATGAGGAGCGGTAAGCAAACTGTCGATCTGCCTCGACCTGATCCTGGCCCATCTTTTTCATCGCCCTCGCATTCGGGATGCACACTGCATTCTCGTGAGGATGATACACCTAAACTAGTGCCAGAATCAGTCCCATTCCCTGAGGCTCTACTGAGGGAGCCAAAAGGCAAGAAAAAGGATACGTAGGCCTTTGATAACCTGCGTAATTTATTTAGGGATGTTGAAATCAAGGTACCCCTGTTAGAGGCTATCGACCACATACCTACTGTCGCCCAATTTTTCAAAGACTACACTACACCCAGGCGACAGTCAAAGAAGACAAAGAATCCGGTGGTTCTTTCACCTCGTGCAAGTTGTGCTATACTGTCAAATCTACCACCGAAGTAGAAAGATCCAGGCACACCACTTATTTCTTGTAGCATCCAAGGCTGCAATTTCAATCGTGCTTTGCTTGATCTAGGATCTTCCATCAATCTTATACCAACCATCATGCTCGAGAAATTTGCCTAAGGAAATCTGAAACCCACCCCTGCCACGTTACAATTGGCAAATCGTTTTGTCAAAATACCGAAGGGTGTGGTGGAAGACGTGGTAGTTAGGGTCAACAGTCTCTGTTTTCCTATTGAATTTCTTGTTTTAGATGTGGAAGTTCCTAGCTCACTTTCTGATTGTCTGATCATCCTTGGTCGACCTTTCTTGGCCACAGCTCGCGTCCATATCGACTGTGAGTCGGGTTGCATTGAGATTGCCGTTGGCTCTGAGAAACTCAAGCTAAACATCTTCAAGGCAGCCAAGAACTTTGATTGCGATTGCATCGAGGATGACACGTCTTACGAGGAAATGGCCGTCAGTGCGTGTATCGGACTAATAGGGACCTATTCTGACTGCTGTGGACTGCCTTCGAACACATACCATTGCCTGACCGACACATATTGTGACGTTCCCCCATCCCTCCCTTTACCCGTACATTCTCCTGACCAGATTTTTGACGAGGTTTCCTCTGCTTCCCATACCTCGTGGTCTGAGTCATATTTGGGCTACTCACCGTCGGCCCACACTCTTGAAGATCGGATTGCCCTTTCTTTCTCGCCAAATCAGGCGGAACTGCAACTCCACACTAGGACCTTGTTCCGACATATTGCTCACTGGGGCTATCCCTTTTTGGATCCATCAATCCAAGATGCCCCTTTTCTTGACCAATCTGAGGGCCAACTTCTTCCTCCTGCTTTGTTTTCTTCTGATCCGCTTGGGACACTCTCGTCCCAAGAAATGCTAGATCTTTCACCATCCTCCCCCGAGCTGAAAGAGCTTCCTAATACACTTAAATATCTTTTCTTAAGACCAAATGAAACGCTCCCCATAATCATTAGTTCAAAATTGACCAGGGAGCAAGAGTGCAAACTAACAGAAGTCCTTATGGAACACAAAGTAGCCATTGGATGGTCCTTATCAGACTTAACTGGCATTAGACCCTCCTACTGCACACATCGTATATATACGGAGGAGGCTCGACCTTCCGACGAACATGCAGGAGGTTGTTAAAAAGGAAATTATTAAATGGGTGGATGTGGGTATAATCTACTCGATCAGCGATAGCCCCTGGGTGAGCCCGATTCATGTCGTGCCCAAAAGGGTGGGACTCACCATCCGTGTCAATGACAGGGGCCAATCTATCCCTACACGCACTCCTACATCTTGGAGAGTGTGTGTAGACTATAGCAAACTGAATGCTGCAACTAAGAAAGATCACTTTCTACTACCTTTTATTGACCAAATCCTAGAGCGGTTAGCAGAAAATAAATTTTTCTGTTTCCTGGATGGATTCTCTGGATATAACCAGGTGGCAATTGGCCCCCGAGACCAAGAGAAAACCACCTTTACCTACCCCTTCGGCACATTTGCATTTAGAAGGATGCTGTTCGAACTTTGTAACGCGCCAGCTACTTTCCAGAGATGTATGCTGGCGATATTCCATGACATGGTGGGTGACTTTCTTGAGGTTTTCATGGATGACTTTTCGGTCTTTGGACCCTCTTTTGATGATTGTCTTGCCAACCTGACCCGTATCCTTCGAAGATGTATTGATGTGAACCTCGTGCTTTCCTGGGAAAAAAGTCATTTTATGGTACACGAGGGAATTATTCTCGGGCATATCATCTCCGATAGGAGTATTGAGGTTGACAGAGCCAAGCTTGATGTAATTTCTAATTTACCTGTGCCTAGCTCTGTTAGACAAATCCACTCCTTGGGACACGTCGGTTTCTATAGGAGATTCATCAAAGACTTCTCCAAGATTTCTAGACCTTTAACTCATCTCCTATCAACTGAGGTACCCTTTGATATGGACCCCGACTACATACGAGCATTCACGTTGCTGCGTGATGCTGTCACCAAGGCCCCTGTTCTCCAGCCACCTGACTGGTCCCTCGACTTTGAACTAATGTTTGACGCTTCCGACCTTGCAGTCGGAGCCATCCTAGGACAAAGACAAGATAGACACCCCTTCGTGGTGTACTACGCCAGTAAGACGTTGGACGAGGCCCAACATAATTATACAACCACTGAGAAAGAACTACTGGCAGTCGTCTTTGGGCTGGAGAAATTCTGCACTTACCTTCTGTGCTCGCATGTTATTGCATTCATTGACCACGCGGCCATTCGCCATCTCATGCACAAGAAGGATGCCAAGCCTACACTGATTCATTGGATCCTTTGCTCCAAGAATTTGACATTGAGATCTGCGATAAGGCAGGGCCCAGAATGTTGTGCCTGATCATCTCTCGAGACTGGACCCTAACCACATTGGACTTACCCTGCCGATCAATGAGGTTCTTCCCGATGAGCACCTATTAGCAATTAACGTGGCAAGTGGACCTTGGTATGCCGACATTGCCAATTACCTTGCTTCTGGCTCCCTTCTACGCGGCTGGCCTAAAAACCAGTGCGAGCATCTTATTGCAGAAGCAAAGTATTATTTCTGGGATAATCCACTACTTTTTCGAATAGGTGCCGACTAGATCATCCATCGCTATATTCCTGACAGCGAATTCTCCAGTGTGCTATCCTTCTGCCACGATCAGGCATGCGGAGGCCATTTCTCGGGAAGGAAAACTGCAGCCAAGGTGTTGCGGTGCAGTTTCTTTTGGCCCTCCCTTCACCAGGATGCACACAATTATGCCAAACATTGCACTAGGTGCCAGTCATTAGGGTCAATGTCATGTCAAGACATGATGCCCTTGCAACCCATCCTAGCTGTTGAAATCTTCGACATTTGGGAAATCGATTTCATTGGTCCCTTTCCTCCTTCCAACGGCTTCGAGTACATCCTCGTGGCTGTTGATTATGTTTCCAAATGGACCGACGCTATTCCCACGCACCTTGCTGACCATGTCATATCTACTCGATTTGTCAAAGACCACATTTTTGCATGCTTTGGGATCCCTCGAGCCATTATCTCGGATGGAGGAAGCCATTTTACCCATGCTTCTTTTCGGGCACTTCTGAGGAAATATGGAGTCCACCATCGTATCACATCTCTGTATCATCCTCAGACGAACGGCCAGGCTGAGGTGTCAAACCGGCAAATCAAGCAAATTCTCTAGAAAACGGTTCGGCCTGATCGTAAGGATTGGTCCGACAAGCTGATTGACGCACTTTGGGCATACCGGACCGCCTTCAAGGCTCCCCTAGGTATGTCTCCTTATAGAATCATTTACGGGAAGCCTTGTCATTTGCTCGTGGAGCTAGAGCATCGCACTTATTGGGCAGTTCACCAATGTAACCTCGACCTAAACTTATGTGGTCGAGAAAGGAAACTCCAACTCCAAGAATTGGAAGAGCTCCGTCGTGAAGCCTATGATTCTACCTTAACTTTCAAGCAACGCACTAAGGCTTTTCACGACAGCTGAATTCGGCGGAAGGAATTTGAGCCATCTCAGCAAGTTTGGCTTTACAATGCCCAGCTCAAATTCTTTCCAGGAAAATTGAAGTCCAAATGGACTGGTCCCTTCTTGGTCTCGAGACCATTTCCCAACGGGGACGTTGAAATTGAAGATCCCAAATCTGGGCATAAATTTACGGTCAATGGGTAGCGTTTAAAACCCTATCTTACTCAGGAACCTGCCCCCATTGGTGAAATTGTTGCTCTACTAGAGGGTAACTAATTTCATGCCTTACTCTGAGTCCAGCTGGGGACGTTAAATTCAACACTCGTTGGGAGGCACCCCAGCAACACTCATCCATGTTTACACTTCCATGTCACTTCACTTCCCACTTCTTCACTTCACCACCCACCATCCACCGACCCTACCACCCTGCTATATACCTTGCACATTAGCTCTCTTTCCCCGATCTTTGGACCTTCCTCTACCCTGCATGCATATGAGGACATAGCATCGTTTGGCATGGGGGGGTGGATAGGCATCTTTAGGATCTAGGTATTATATGGTATCATGCAGCTTCCATTATATATATCCATCTATAAATATGAAAGAAAAAAAAAAGGTGTTTAGTAATGATCTAAAGGTTGAAACAAAAATATAATAAGTGTTTATGGATATTCAACCACTGTTTGGAAGACCTTCCAGGCCACAGAAGCTTGATTTACTCAGGCTTAGCTTAATTCACTTAAGCATTGACAAGATAAACCAGAATCTCTCTTAACTAAGGACGTATTCTTATACCTGAGTCACCGGTACAGGATTCTTTGGTTTGCTTTTACTCGAGAGCCTAAGTAATCTTGGTTCACACTACACATATCAAGAAAGACCAAGTGAATTTAAGATCCAACCATCGTGTTCATTAGGGAGGGTGGAGTCCTTACCTGTGCGTGCAGGTAGACTTTTTATCCCAGGCTTTAGTCTTGTGTCTAGGAGAAACTCTTTCCACCAAAAAGGAACTCTCCCACCAAAAAAAGTGTGCTCCTCCAAATAAAGTTGTAAGAGATATACTAACACTTGTTTCGAAAAAAAGAAATTATGCAAATTAGTCAGTATATCTCGCATATATCTATAAATTCTTCTCCCTAAAAAGTTTTTCAGGGCAAGTTACAAAAACCCTATTTCTACCATATATTCTTTGAGCCATAAAAGCAATAAAATGGGAGTTGAATTTTCCGTCATCTTTTTAAGGGTCAATCCGAAGACACGAGATGAAACTGGGACCAACCTGCACTTAAAGATTCGTGAAACTCTGGACTTGAGCCTTAATATTCATTTGGTCAATCTTGATCCTTCACTACGCACAAACCATAATCTCTTGAGCTCTCGAGTATGGCAAAAACCATCTGAGTCCTGGAAATCGTACTTAAGGTTTAAATACCAAGAGTCCAAATTAGTCGAGAGATGGTCTATGTCATATAAGAGTTAAAGTACTGGTAGTCTTCTCTGTAATTGGTTCTCACAATATCCAACAGATAAACAAACCCATGTCATCTCAGAAGAAAATCTTCAGCTTAAGATCATTTCTAAATACAAAACAAAAAAAAATGTTTTGCTAGGAACTAGCAAAAGATAGACATGGGGGTATGATTGCACAGCAAAAATACACCAGTAATTATGCCATCTTGTGTTATTTCCTAGCACTGCCATTGCATCTTATGTAGCTATAGTTGCATTTGTAAATAAACACATGCATGCATTTATTGAGAGGGGAGGAGAATGCGAGTAATTGGCCATCTAATTAACATCTTCATCAAGGGCTGCATTGCAAATTCACCATTTTCATTTTTTATTTTTGAGTTTGAATTCTTCTCCCTCACGTGGCTGCAGGGCATGGGGCATGCGCCTCTTCGTGCCACTACTCTGCCAGTAGCAAGGCTGGATATGCAATGCCAGCAGCATGGCTGTGGCATGCCTTATTCTTTGAAAGGCCTTGCCCTCTCCCTTGCGCATAGGGCTAAAGACCACACATACAGACACCTTCATCCACTGTCAGGCCAACCTCCTCCCCTCTCCCTCTCCATACATAGTATCTCTTCTCATTGAAGAGACACACTGCGGCAAGAGGAAGCTCACAGAGGTCCGACAACCACCACTCTGAGTTGCACCACCACCCAGCTCTTTCGTGAGCAGGTGGGCATGGTGGTTTCACCCTCTTGATTCAATGCAGTTCGCCATTTCCGCCATTGCTAGAGCTTCAAGGTTAGAAGCTCCAGTGGTGCGCACACCGGCCTGCAGTAGCTGCCTGCCACCGCATGCACGCCAGCAGGCCTTCGCAGCTCCTTCGTGTGTGCACAGGCACTTCCCAGTGCGCCCATGCATGCAGAACCAGCTGCTACTGGTCGTCTGCTCCGTGAGGCACTGTAGCCACTGTTCACACCTCTCAGCATGACATAGTAGCTACCGGCTTGTTTCTCACTTAGCCGGAGGCACAACGCTCTCTCTCCTCGCCCGCTACCCGGTCGCCCGCATCTCCGCCTGCACCCGCACTCGCCCATACTTACTCGCTCGCGCTCGCTCCCACCCGCAGCACTGTGCGCTGCACTACGCAGTGCACTACGTTGCACTCCCTCACTCGCCTGCGCACGAATGACAAGCGCAGGAGCTCCCTCCAGCGCCCGCGTGCTGCCCTTGTATGCCTGCGCACGTCCTGCCCACCAGACGTCACGCGCATGCGCCAGACGTCTTAACTGCCCTCTCTCTCACACTCACCCGCCAGCGTACTCACCCACACTCATACACACACACACTCATACACACACACACTCGTACACTCACACACTCACTTGTACACACCTACACATACATATATATATATATATCCACTCACTTATATACCTAAATATATATATATATACGTACATATACATATATACATATATATATATATAAATATATATATGTACATATATACATATTCATACCTATACAACTGTATATAATTATATATACATACATACATACATACATATATATATTTATACATATATACATATATACATACATATATACATATATATCTATATATATATACATATATATATACACATATACATATACATATACATATATTACTATATATATCTATCTAGTTATAAATATATATATGTATATATTCATAAATATATATATACACATATATATATACCTATATATATATATACACAACTACATATATACCTATATAGCTAAAACCCTATCTATCTATATATATACATATATATATATCTACATACACATCACCTACTCGTATCCATACGTGATCGCGAAAATACGCGGTTTGCTAATTAGGCAATTTAGTGTCGTTGCAACGCGTAAATCCGCTTTCGCTTTTAAATTTGTAAGACCTAGATAGTGGGGTATCTAGGGTCATCCAAGGAGGCAAGTTTGCAAAAATTTAATCTCCTGCTTGGAATATAGATCTCAACTTTCTTTTTGGTCTTTTCAACTATATCATTTTTTTAGGGTTTTGAAATAACGAGAGAAAACACGAGTTGTTGGTGAAAAAGTAAATAACTACGATTACTAAGCTAACACCTAGGTGACAAGTAATTCCTCTTCCTAATCTCACTCTAGGCACGTGGAGGCCTAGAGTAATTAGGGAGATGGAGTGAAGAGTGCTAGAATCATAGCAATCAAAATGCAACTAAAAGAAATTGCAAAGAAGGCAACTAGACTAATGAGAAAGTGTTTTACAGAAAAACCTAGTAGATGAATGCTTCTACTACTAGAGAATTGCAATAAACAAAATAAAACACAAATCCACTAGATAGATGGTGAAGAAGAGGGCTTCTTGCTCCAAGCTTGGTAGCTCCCAAGCTTGAAAAGAGTCCTCCAACTCCTTCCTTGCTATGCTCCGCCAAGGTGACGTCCTCCAAAGCAAGCCCTAAGGGGGCGTGCCATAAGCTTTTCTACAAGGGTGGACGTCCACCCTAGGTCCTTCTCCTTTGCCTGGCCATCCTCCTTGAAGTATAAAAGTCCTCCTCCATGGCGTGGCCCAAGTTGAAGAGAGTGGGGAGAAGAAGGCACCAAAGGGGCAGCTGATGTGCCCCTTTAATCTTCTTCTCTACTCCCTCTTCTTGGCCGTAGGTGTAGGTGGGTATAGGTAGAAAAATACACTAATGGAGGATGCTCTAAAATGGTGGTAGGTGGTGGGTTTATATAGAGTAGGAAGGGGACTAAGGTGACTCTTGAAATGGAGGGCTAAGATAGGAAGATGGAGGTGGTTGGGGATCCTATGGCTAAGGGCAATTGGGGCCAACCCAAGGGACAACTAGGGGGTGGTTATGGGTGGTGGCACCCCTTGAAGTTGGTGCCAAAATGGCTTCTAGAAGGGGGGCATAGGTGGCACCAAGTAGGGTTCTAGAAGGAGGGATGATGTGGAGGGTGGAGATGGGTTTAAGGGGAGATGTGTGGCGGAGATGAAGGGGATTTTTGGAGGGAAAAGTGGCGCCAACAAGGGGGTAGTTAGGGTGGTTTTGGCACCACTTTTAGGTGTCTTTTGGAGGTGGTGGGCAGGCTAGGTTGGCGCCAAGTAGGGTTAGCTTATGTGGAGCTTAGGTGGAGCTAGTTGGTGGAGTTGTTAGGTAGGATTTTTGGGTGGTACAAGCCAAGGAAGCTGGAGCATAGCTAAGCTAAGCTAAGATAAGCTAGCTTAGCTAATGGTGGAGTAGAGGAGGAGGTGTTGGAGCTAAGGTTTGAAGAGCGGAGCTGAGGAGGAGAAGTCTGGAGCTAGAACTGGAGCTGAGAGCTGCTGAAGAGGTTGGCATGGAGCTACTCTAGCTGGCTTAGCTTGCTAGTTCTTTGCTAGCTGCTAAGCCAATCTAAAGTGAGCTGGCTTCTACCATAATGAGCTGAGGTGAGCTGGGTCTGGTGCTCCCAGGGAGGATCAAGCTGGTTGAGGCAGCTAAGGTAGCATAGCTCAACTAAGTTGAGCTAAGTGGAGTCCCCGGGAGCTGGACTTGAGCTTCCTGAGCTGGAATGAGTTCTTCTTTAGCTGGATGGAGTTGAGTGGAGATGGATGTGGCTGGATCTGAGCTGGGGTGAACTCCAGTCAACTAAGCTGAGCTAGCTAGAGCTCCCTATGGAATTGTGGGAGCTAAAATGATCTAGACTCAACTAGGTTGAGCTGGATCTGAGCTGACTTGAGCTAAGGTGAGCTAAGATGAACTCTCTTGAGCTGCCATTTAGCTGAGATTAGCTGAATGGAGCTCGGTTGAGCTAACCCTAGTTCAAGTGAGCTAGGTTCCAGCTGTGGTGAGCTGGATCAAGCTGAGTTCCAGCTAGTCTGAGCTTCTCCTTCACCATTTGCCTTCTTGAGTGCTAGGGTTTTAGGGATATGTATATCTATTCATCCCTAACACTCACAAAAACATATCAAAAAGATAATAAAAAATGCAATGCATGCCAAACCTAATTTATGCCTAAATGCAGCCCAAAAGCCCATTTGCGGAGTAAAAATCCTAAGAGCTAGATTTATTTTAATGCATAAGAATGATGATAAATTGGCATTTATCAATATGCCCGTGCACTAGCCACCCCACCGCACATCATAACGCGGGAATATCTGCACCAGTTGGTGATATTCCATAGTACCCGCGAAAAGCAAGCGCCTCTGCACACTCCCACACATCCGTCCCACACTCTACGCGGTGCTTCGTCCTGTTGGTTGCATCTTACTTGACGTGGACCAACTTGACACCGTGCTACACTCCATTTCCACTTCCACCTCCACCCCTATATATTATACATATATATATATATATATATTGTATCTACTATATATCTAAACATATATTAAGGTAAGCATTCCTTTTCTTTGCCAGCAACGTGCCTTGTGTTTATTTATCTTTTGTTTCTTGCTATTAAAAAGATAAAGAAAAGAGTAAAAGAGAAAAGATAATTCTTCTCTTACAGGTACTCGGTCTTGCGAATAGCAGGACCAGTTTTTTGAAACCCTAAGTTAGCTCAAAGCCAAGAACAATTTGGCTCAAAGCCAAGAACTTGATTTTGAGGGAGTGCCTCAAGGTCAATATTGTCAACAAAAAAAAAAAAATTAAATAGAAAAACCAAAAACATAATAAACGCACGGAAGAGATACATTTTAGGAAAGGCATAGAAACTTCTTCACCTTTAATTCCCACCTCCTTGAGATCAACCCTGGGCCTAAAAGTGACCAAGATGAAATTAAGTAGGCCAGGTAAAAAATTTTTGTGAAAGATGGTTAGACACGATTTAGGTTAACCACTATAATAACTGCAATGATAATTTCATCATATTAACACAACATATTCGAGTTTTACCAATAGACTGAAGAGACTGACCATGATCCAAGTCAATTAGGTTTACTGAGGTCCTAATTACGTCCTTAGGGAGGTCTAGAGGTGATGTACTAGGGTTAGGGCACCTTAATTTAGGTTCCTAGGGGGTTAGAATTGGGTTAAGGGAGCTAGAGATCCAATATCGAGGCTTGAATCTCAAAGTAGGGTCTGGAGGGTAGTTCTGGACGTCTAATAATAGTGTCAGACATTTTATAGTGAAAAATTAGAAGTCCAGACTTGTTGTCTAGACGTCCAATCAGAGTTAGGAGGGATTTTGGGTTCTATTTTGGGTATTCTGCAGAAATTGGATGTTTGACCAAGTGTCTTGACGTCTAATAGCACTGCAAAAGTGGGTTTAAGGTGTGCGAGAGTTGGCTAAGGGTTCTAGACGTCCTATAACTCATCTGGACGTCTAGATAGAGGCTAGAATTAGGGTTTTAAGGTTTCCTAGAGTGCAGTGACCTAATCTAAGGGTGGCTAAGGCTTGGGGAAGCTTCTAGGCTATCCTAGGGTTGGGATGGACCTAAGTTCTTCACAATTTATTGCTTTATTCCTACTTAATAGAATAGCATACCTTAACTCCCTTACATTATTATCTACTGCATCTGATCTAGGTCTTCCACTCCAACTCTACTGCAACACTAGTTATTCTTTATTCTTCAGATCCAGCTTTAGATCCAACTCTGGTCAGCTTATTACCTGTAATTGACATAATCCACCTAATCAGCACATTATAGCATTATTTTATGCATAGCTAAAAAAAAGCAGTAAAGATGCAAATAATGCTTATGCATGAATGAATTATCATAACTTATGCTAAGTCCTAGCCTAATTTAGGTCAATTAAGACCTATGATTGTTGGGCAATCAAGAACTAAGACAAAACTACATTCACCTACCCCTTTGGAACCTTTCCCTTTCAAAGAATGCCCTTCGGTCTTTGCAACTCACCTGCAACTTTTCAATGGTGTATGCTTGCAATCCTTTTGGACTTGGTAAGTGAATGTCTAGAAGTCTTATGGATGACTTCTCTATTTTTGGAGATTCTTTTCACCTTTGTCTCCGAAATCTTGAAAGAACCCTCCAAAAATGTATAGAAGTTAATCTCGCCCTCAGTTGGGAAAAAAGTCATTTCATGGTCCAAGAAGGTATTATCTTGGGCCATGTTATTTCCAAAAAAGGAATTGCAGTAGATCGAGCAAAAATTGATGCCATCTCTAATCTCCCACCGCACACTACTATGGAACAGATCTGCTCTTTCTTAGGGCATGTGGGTTTCTATCGCCATTTCATAAAAAAATTTTCCCAAATCTCCAAGCCCTTAAGTTAGTTACTCATGAAAGACCAGCCATTTAATTTCAATGCCCAATGCCTAGAGAGTTTTCTAAGGTTGAAGAATGATGTTACAGAGGCATCGATTTATCAGGACCTAACTAGAATTGTCCCTTTGAACTCATGACTGATGCCTCTGATTTTGCTGTGGGGCCTATTCTAGGACAAAGAATTGACAAGAAGCCCATTGTGATCTATTATGCTAGCAAAACCCTTGATGATGCACAATAGAATTACACGGTTACTTAAAAATAACTTCTTGCCATTGTATTTGCCCTAGAAAATTTTCGATCTTATCTCTTGTGGTCACATGTCATCATATATACTGACCACTTAACACTTAAATATTTGTTGACCAAAAAAGATGTGAAACCCCGTCTTATCCGTTGGATCCTGCTGCTCTAGGAATTTGACCTGGAAATCAAGGATAAAGCGGGATTGCAAAATGTAGTGGCTGGCCATCTCTCTCGTCTTGTGACGACTGACTTGTTGACCCCCCCAAGCAATTCCTTGATGAAAGCATCTTAGCTGCCAATACTCTCCCATGGTTTGCACCCCTTGCAAACTATCTAGCAACAGAACGAATCTCGTCTAATTAGCCAAAAATCAAAAGGGATAAGTTCTTTGCTGATATTAAATATTATTTTTGGGAGGAGCCCAACCTTTTCCACATTTGTGCCGATCAAGTCATTATACGATGTGTCCCTAATTCAAAAATCCATGATATTCTAACACATTGTCACTCAATGGCATGTGGCGGACATTTTTTGGGCAAGAAAACTACATCTAAGATACTCAATTTTGGATTCTTTTGGCCCAGCCTACACAAAGATGCTCATTCTTTTGTTCGGTCCTATGTGATTTGCTAGAGCATCGACAACATGACTCAAAAGGATATGATGCGCCTTAATCCAATATTAGAGATTGAAATTTTTGATGCATGGGGCATCGACTTCATGGGACCATTTATCAACTCTAGTGGGTATTTGTATATACTAGTCATAGTCAACTATGTATCTAAATGGATTGAAGCAATATCCACCCGCACCAATGATCACTGTGTGGTTTTCGAATGCATAAAGAAAAATATTTTCTCAAGATTCAACATTCCTAAGGCCATTACGAGGATCACACCTCATTCACTCACAATTCTGTTACCTTCTTTCTAAATTTGGGGTTAATCATATAACTTCGACTCCTTATCACCCCAAAACAAATGGCCAAGCAAAAGTTTCTAACCGGGAAATAAAAAATATTTTACAAAAGACAGTTAGGCCCGATCATAAAGATTGGTCTAACAAATTGGACGATGCTTTAAGGGCCTACCGTACCACTTTTAAAACCCCACTTGGCATGTCTCCCTTTCGTCTGATTTTTGGGAAGGCATGACATCTCTCGGTAGAACTTGAACATAGGGCTTTCTGGGCAAAAAAGCAATTAAATATGGATTTATCTTATGCCAATATTCACAGGAAATTATAATTAACCGAACTGGAAGAATTATGTAATTTTTCCTATGAAAACGCATGGATTTACAAAGACCGAACAAAGAAATTTCATGACAACTATATTGTTAGGAAACATTTTGAGGTCAATCAACACGTTTGGCTTTTTGATGCAAGATTATGTATTTTTCCTGGCAAACTAAAATCAAAATGGACCGCCCTTTTATTGTCCTTAAAACATATCCTTACGACGCTGTTGATCTTTTCGATCCAAAAACTAATACTAGCTTTCAACTCAGCCAACCTTTAAAGCACTATTTGGATCATACCTTGAATCTTCCTTCAGAATCATTCAATTTAACCGACCCAACCACTGGTAATCACTGATGCACATTACGCCCAGCTGAATGGCGTAAAAGATAGCACTGGATGGGAGGTACCCATCATTTTTCCTACTTTCTTTTCCTCTTTCTTTTTCTAGGTTTTGACTATCCTAAACCCGACTGCCTCTCACTAAGGTTATGCCTTCTCCCTCCTAATGCATGAGAACATTGCATATCAAAAGTATGGTAGGGTGTGTTTAAAATTTTGACGGTCGATTTAGGATTTTCAAAACTTAAAAATATGCATTTTTCTTTTGTCATTTTGTTTTATTTTCCTACTTCCATCCCCATAAAAATAAGAAAGTTAAAAACTTTTTGAGGAAAATTTTGAAATCGGGACTAAAGTTGAAAACTCACTTTGCGGTACAAAGTGATTTTATCTTTAACAAACTAGGGATATGGATACAGATCAGATCATTAGAATTTCAGGGTCTACCTTTAGACTAAATCAAATATCCTTCTCAAAAATTCCACCTGAACTCATGATAGTTCAGGTGATTTGATCCTCTTTTGAAACATTGAAAGTATCTGGCTTAGTTTCTGATTCAAAAACTTGAATCTCGTGCAAAACTTCTTGTGTCAAATTTCACACACAAGCCAACACCTAAAAACAACTAAAAATTAGAGAAACCCCCTTGTTTAGCCTTAGTACAAGTCTGAAGTAGATCATTGGTTTGAGTTCCCATCACTGAGAAGGAGGAAAATGCCTCCTTTGAGGATGTGATGTCAAAATGTTACCGCCTCAGCACTACTCTATATGTATATTTCATATCTTTAAAAGGAGCATTAAAGCACATTTTTGCAGCTCAAGTGTCTTGGATGGTGCTCTACCCGTAGTGTTGGAGCAAGAGCTTGAGTTTGCTTAGAGTGCCCCTTTGCACCACATTGTGTTTTGTGGTTGTGAGCTTTTGGGTGGTGTCATGGATAGTGCTATCTCAAAGCACTGGGCCAAAGTCCCCTCAAGGATTGCTAACGGAAATGATGATCCCGACACATTTGTTGTAAGACTAAGCTAAGAATAAGTATAGAGGAGAGAGAAAAAAAAGTTTTAAACCAAAAACACACCCTTATAAATGTTGGCTTTTCACAAGCACAGACACAAGGTTTTAAAGGTTATTGCAAGTCGCAAATTAGATTCAAGAGCCAGAAAAATCTTAAATACAAAAATTTCGAGTCATCTAAATTAACAAAGGGTTAATTTGTGAATTTTTTGGAGGATATATTGAACCCGATTCATCTAATTTTTGGATCCGATAACAAATCCTGATGTTTATCTTTAACAAGTCTCATACCTCTCGTGTTTAGATCAACCAAGGTCCCATAATCGCTTTCTCCTCAAAAGTCAAAAAAACTAGATTTCCCAAAAATTCCATTTTGTAAAAATTAAAGTTTTGCCAAGATACTAGCAAAAGATAAGCATGGGGGCGTGATAAACGCCAATTTATCATCATTCTTATGCATTAAAACAAACCTAGCTCTTAGGATGTTGCTCTGCAAATGGGTTTTTGAGTATCATTTAGGCATCAATTAGGTTAGGCATGCATTGCATATTTTATTGTGTTTTTAATGTGTTTGTTGGAGTGTTAGGAACAAACAGATTGACAGATCTCTAAAACTTTCATCTCAGCTCAACCCAACTCAAGCCAGCTCAGATCTAGCTCATCCTAGTTGAGTCTAGCTCATCACAGCTCCCATCAGTTTAATTGGAGCTAACAAGCTCAACTGAGTTGACAGGAGTCCATCTTAGCTTAGGCCCAGCTCATTCCAGCTCCACCCAACTCATGGTAGCTGAACTCCATGCTAGCCGAGCTACTACTTGTCAACTAGTAGCTTAGCTAGCTCTAGAGTTCTCATCAGAGGCAGTTCTAGCTCAACTTAGCTCCAACTAGGTTGAGACCAGCTCAACTTAGCTCAACTACCCAAGCCTAGCTACTAGCATATGAACTACGTAGCTTAGTTAAGTAGTTGAGCTCCCCATGAAGCTGCCTCAGGAGATTCAGTTCCAAGTGTAGCAGCCACTAGCTCAGGATTATTTTCTCCAGCTCCTTCATGAAACCCTAGCTCCACCACCTCTTCTCTACTAGCTAAGCTAGCTTAGCTAGCTTAGCTAAGCTCCAAACACCACCCAAGCTCCATGGCCATCCACTCCTTAACCCTTACCCCTAATTAAACCCTAACCTAACCTATCTAAAGTGGTGCCAACCCACACCAACCACGACCACTCACACCTATTCATGTTGGCACCAAAAACACCTTATGCATCCCTTCATGTTGGCACCAACATGTCCCTAAATCCTAGCCCTACACAGCACCACATAAGGCCATCTAAACCCTACACCTAAACCCCCTTCTAGAAGCCTTATGTGCCGCCAACCCTAAGCGACCCTATCCTACCCTTAACCACCATAGACTTGGCACCAAAAGACCACCCACACCGCCTCATTTTGGTGCCACCTATATCTCCCCTTAATCCCATAACCTCCACCACATGGAGCCATCCTAACCCTTCATAAAACCCATGCCACTTAACCCACCTAAACCCTCCTATAGTTGGTACAAAACACCTAACCAAGCCTCCACATATCCCTTAAGTTGGAGCCAACTAACCTTAGCCATCCATCTCCTAACTACCACCCTATGACCTAATCCTAGCTTTACAACACATCAACCTACCCCTTAAAGCTACCCTACATAGAGTTGGTGCCAACACTTCCACCCACCATAACTACCACCTCATACACCTCTCTACCTCCACGCCAACCTTCACCCACTATCCATCAACCAACTTCCACATCCTAGCATTCCATAATACCACCCTTCCTTTAACCCTAGTTAACTACCCTTACCCCCTACCACTCCTACATATACCCATACCTACCACCATTAAGAAGTAACCTTGGCTACATTTTTTCCACCCTACTTCCACCTTTATAGCCAACCAAGAGTAGAAGAAGAATATTATGGGGACACTCAATCCCCTTGGTGCCTTCCCCACTTCTCTTCTCTCTTGAGCCCACGTCTGCCATGGTAAGAAGCCAGGAAAAGGAAGGAGACCTAGGGTACACACCTACCCTAGGAGCAGGATTTGAGGGTGGTACACAACCACCCTTGGAGGAGAATTTAAAGGTAGTCCACACCACCCTTGGAGGAGTTTTAGAAGGTGGAATTCCATCCACCTTGGACGAGGCCAAGCACGACCCCCCCATTGGGCTTGCTAGGAAGAGCATACTTGGTGGAGCTGTTCAAGAAGAAGGAGCCCTTTTTGATTGCGGGAGCAGCTGCAGTTGGAGCAAGAGCCTCCTCTTCTTCACCATAACATCAGGAGGATATTGTGTTTTACCACTTTTGTAGTTTAACTTTTATGTATAAGCATTCCTCTACTTGTAAAACCATATCTTCAGTTAGCTAAAAAGTTACCTTCCATAATTTCTTATTGCAATTTTTTTTGCCTTAAGTTGCTTTGTCTTTAGTGTATTTTCACTCCCTCTTTCTAATTACCCTAGGCCTGAACGTGCCTAGGGTGAGCTTAGAAAGAGGTTATTTTTGTCACTTAGATTTTAGCCTAGTAGGTCTAGTTTGCTTTTCCACCAGCAACTTCGCATATTTCCCCGTTATTTCAAAACCCATAAAAAATATATATGGAAAAACACAAAAAGAAAGGTGATTTTCAGTTTTCAAGTAAGAGACGTATTTTGCAAACATTTTCCCTCCTTGGACGACCCTAAATACTTCCCTATCTAGGTTTAGAAATTTAAAAGCGAATCAATTTTTGCATGTTACAACAATCTTAAAATCCCTAATTACAAACCACACAAAAAGCCCAATCACATAGTTTCCATTACTACTATATTTCTTGTTCATAAGCATTCCTCTATAGTTGTTTTGCTAGATATTCCTGTCATTATCATTGCAATAAAAGTGTTTCTTTCCATTATGAATCATTCTTAGTGATTCTTATCATGTTTCAAAACCACAAAAAATTTCATAAAGATAAAAATTAAAAGAATATATTGAGATGGTGGCCCTTGCTCGAATAAATGAAGTGATGGTTGATCAAAATTCTCTCGACATTATGCACATCATTCTTGAATTTCACGATGAGTGTTATTCTTACACATTCTACATTCACTTACGCTACACTATGGCTGTGCGATTTGAGAAAGCGATGGGCGAGTTTTCCATTCAAGAGATCCACCATCATCTCTAGATTTAGGTTAGTATTTAGGTTCTCACTTTTGATTTAGGTTAAACATGCAAGCAAGAAAAGCATAAAAATTAGAATCTTTTCCCTATTCAGCACATCCTAGAGATCGACCAGGACTCACCTTGAGTTTCATTAATATTGTTATTTAGATTCAAGTTCATGACTATACAACTAAAACTTATTAAATTTCACGATTTCGAAGCTAACAGTTATTCTATAGGATGTGTTTAGAGGGAGATATCCATTGAATAGCCAACCAAGTGGGATCCATCCTAGCTAACGAGGTGGAACTATCATCTTGTTGGATGACCATCCAAATGTAGGTTATCTATCTCACCAACATACCAAGGATTATCCCCAACATATAATACCAAAATTGTTCAAAAAACATATAGTAAGAAATGTCACATCAAGAGGGTATCTTTTATCCCTCAACTAACAGAATATCACATTAAAGGCTAACCTCCTGATTGCACAGCAAAAATGCACCAACAATTGTGCCATCTTGTGCTATTTCCTAGCATTGCCAATGTATATTAGGTAGCCATAGTCGCATTTGTAAAAATAAATGCATGCATGCATTTATTTTGAGAGGGGAGGAGAGTGAATAAAATGGCCTTGAAATTAACGTATTCCTCAACTGCTGCCTCGCAAATTCACCATCTTTATTTCTATTTTTATTTTACTTTGAATTTCTCCGCACGGCTCAGGGCATGGCTTGCTCTTCGCGCCATTCTCTGCCACGGCTTGCCCTACCAGCCGCATGCACAGCCATGCATAGCCCAGGGCATGGCTGTGCTTGCCTCCTTCCACTTTAAAAAGGGCATAGCCATCTTCCTTACGGGAGGGCCTGGTCTAACACACACAGCAGCCTTCCCTCTCTAGGCCGTCTCCTCCCCTCTCCCCTCCATACGCAGCCTCTCTTCCTCCTGAGGAGCTATGCTGCAGGCAGGAGAAGCTCACAGTGGTACACAACTACCACTGTGAGTCCCATCACCACCCAACTCATCAAAGAGCCAGTGGGCGTGGTGGTTCACCTCTCTGTTTTCATTGTTCCAGCCATTTCTGCCATTGCCACAGAGTCGAGCTTTGAAGCTCAACCGTAGCTGCAGCAAGGCATCGGCCACCTCTCGCCCGCGCGTAGGCCACCGCGCACACCAGCAGCCGGCACAGCTCCTTCCGGGCACGCGCCAGCCCACTCCACAGTGCCCGCGCACGCTGAACCGGGAGCAACTGGTCGCCCGCGTCGAGAGCGCACTGTAGGTACAGTTCACGCTAGAGAGCGCGACACTGTAGCTACAGTGCGGTGACCAGAAAGTTTCTCACTTATCTGGTCACCGCATGCTCTCTCCCCGCGCCGCAACCGCCTCCAGCCAGAGCCCGCGTCTCTCCCCGCGCCTACTCCAGCGCCTGCGCTCGCGTCTACACCCACCCGCTCCTGCATCCGTGTCTTCGTCCACGTCACTCTAACCCGCAGTGCGATGCGCTATGGTCTGCAGTGTGCTTCGCTGCAGTCCCTCCCTCGCACCCGCTTCCTCCACCGTACGCACGCATCTTTGCGCACCTACGCGCCTGCGCCTGCGCATGGGCCATCAGACGACGGCTGAAGACTCTGGACGACTTAACTCACCGCGCCCTCTTCTTCCAGCAGACACTTTCTCTCTCTCTCTCTCTCACTCCCTCCGGTAAACACACACACACTCTCATACACACACCTACTCACTTGTACACGACTATATACTTATATATCTATATATATATACAAATATCTATACATATATTATTACCTATACAACTAAGTATATGTATATATACATATATATATATATACATATATATACACGTATATTTATACATATATATATACAAATATACATACATATATACATATATATCTATAACTACAAATACATATATATATATATATATATATATATCTATGTACATATATCTATAGATACTTATACTAATATATATATATATACACATATATATTACTACATACATATATATTTAAGTATAAATATACATATATACATACATCTATCTATATATATACATATACATATATATATATACATATATAACTACATATACACCTATATAATTATAACCATAGCTATATATATACTTATAGATATATATTTATATATACACACACACATATATATATTTTCCATATCACCTACCACACATTGTATCGCGGGAATATCTGCACCAGCTGCTGATATTCCCCGATACACGAGTACAAAAAGCGTCTCCACATGCATCTTCCACCCATCCATCCTACACTCCACACGGCACTTTGTCCTGTTGGTTGCATCTTCCTAGACGACGATCAACTCGACACCGTGCTACAAGCCATTTCCACCTCCACCCCTACCCCTATATACATATATAATATATATATATACTATATTTATCTTATTTCTATTTCTCTTTCTTACTATTAAAAGGATAAAAAATATACAAAAGAGAAAAGATAATCCTTGACTTGCAGGTACTCAGTCTTGCGAATAGCAATATCAGTTTTGGAACCCTAATTTGGCTCAAAGCCAGGAACCTGATTTTGAGGGTGTACCTCAAGGACAAAAATTATCAGAAAAAAACCTTAAATAGAAAAACACCAAAAATATAATAAATGAATGGAAGAGATTCATTGTAGGAAAGGCATAGAAACTTATTCACCTCTAATCCAGCTTCCCTGAGTTCGACCCTGGGCCTAAAAGTGACCAAGATAAAATCAATTAGGCCAGGTTAAAAATTTTGTAAAAATATGGTTAGGCTCGTTTTAGGTTAACCACTATACTCATTTCAACGATTGAATCACCATATTAACACAACCTATCCGAGCCTGACCACACACTTTTTCTGGCGCCGTTGCCGGGGAAGTGCGCATTCAAGTAAGTTTCTATTCCATTCCTTTAATTTTTCTCTTCTCACACCCTTCTCTTCACGGGTGTTTCTGTTTGTTGGTGTGCAGGTGAACCAGTTGCAAGGAGAAGGCAGACAGACGAAGTCGGAGACGTGGGCAGATACAAGGCTGGAACGAGAGCGTGAAGTCGCTGGCACTACACTGGAGCTTCGCACATGTTGCTGAACAAGTAGGTCTTTCTTTCTTAGCAACTTAGGTCACCTTGTCACCTTCATAATAATAAAAAAAAAAAAAACTAAAAAGCACTTCTTGGGATCTCTTGGGGCAAGTGGATTAAAAATCACTTGTGTGATTGTTTGCCATCACTCCCACCACCCCGGGATTTTCCGCCAACTTCACATAGCGAAGATCCTAGAATCTTGATTCTTGAATCTTTCACCGTGTGAAGTATTCTTTGAGGCAAAGATAAATAGATTGATTACCATCCCTCTTTGCCCCATTTATCTGCAATTCAGGATCACCTTTTTGGTAGGGAGACTTGGAATTGAGTTGATTTCAACCCCACCACGACCTTTCACGTGCCTAAGATTCCATCCTGAATACGTCAACCCCAACAATTTGATTTTCTTTATCTTATGGTTGAGCCTTGTGTGTGGAACATCATTCTAGTGATTGGGAGCACTTGAATTGAAGTGCTTTGGCTCCCTTTCACACTAATCTAAAATTGATTTATGCATCCACACATAGAAATCTCCATCTAGGGAAGCCCATTGCATTTTAGCATGCATTAACCAACTGACATTGAAGAAGGGTTTGTTGGGCTTAGAAGAAAACTTGTATTCTCTCAAAACCCGGAGATTGGTTGAATTGGTAATTCAGCGAAATCCTAAAATCCATACTACTTAAAGCTGAAACTGTAAAAACCATTCACCAAATAAAACTTCAATTCGAGGAGATTTCCCCATTGCATGATTGGTTTACACACTTTGATCAATCACTTGGGCATTACCCATAAATAAAGCCCTTCACATTCCAAAAGCACTTGATCCTAAGCCTCTAACTAAAACTGGTTGTAACTTAACCCTTATTAAGGATTGGAGGTCTAACTACCTGCGTGTAGCGCCTACATGCTAGTGAGGGTTCCCGCATGCTATCGGGTGTCTAAGACTGGGGCAAACGGCCTTTCAATCTAGCCCGATGGTTCTGCGGTGCTCGCATTTGGTTCCGTAGGTCGTGATAGTAGGTAACTTAGATCTTTAGGTCTAAGGGCACACTGTAGAGGTTAGGAATTTGATTGTATTGATTTGTCATCAAGTGTACCTTTGTGGCGTCATTTCTTTCATCTCTTTTCCCTTCTTATACACCCCAATTCTTCCTGCGATAGTGCATGTTTGGGAGGAGGTCACAAAACCTTGATCTGTATGAATTGCCTGATAATTTTAGAAAAGAAGCCGAATTGTCCTCCTCCACAAACATGGCTGCACGCCTACCCCCAAATCCCAAGGGAGGAAACCGCCCTCAAAACCCACCAAGTGGTGGAGCCTTGGATCCCATAACCTGCCTCCAAGCCCAAATAGAAATGTATAATGAACAAATTGAAGCCAATAGGGAAACATTGGAGGAAATGCAGAACCCTCCCAAACGAGAGGAGCCTAGGTCTCTTAGCTCCTATCAGAATCCCGCTGCTATAGAGACCATAGGACAAATTCGGGTCCCCATGTGCGGGGACAACTTTGAATTGAAACCTAACATAATTGGCCTGATAAATTTTCACTTCCATGGTCTTGCAAGTGAAGAACCTTTTCTCCACTTGGAAGACCTAAACCGATTGGCTGAAATAGTTAAACCAAGAAATATCAGGTTACCTACAGTCCTCATGAAAATGTTCCCGTTTTCATTGCGAGATAAAGCGTCGCAGTAGTTACGCACCGTTGGGAGAACCATCCACTCTTGGGAAGAGACGAGAACAGCGTTTCTCAAGAAGTTCTTCCCAATCGAGCGAACCAATGTGCTTCGCCGTGCTATCACTTCATTTACGCAACAAAACGGCGAACAGTTTCCTGAGGCATGGGAGAGATATAATGACCTCCTCAGGAAGTGTCCGCACCACGATTTGCCTAAGTGGCATATAGCCCAGATTTTCTATTATGGGCTAAATGAGACTTTGAAGCAGATTGCAGATGCTTCCTCCGAAGGGAATTTCATGAATAAAGAAGGGAATGGAGCATTCGAATTATTTGAAAATGAGCAAAAACTCAATGAACAATTCTTCCATTGTCACCTTTAATCGTACCAGCCTGCCCCGTAATGTCCACGAAGTTGACACGGGACCCTCCCATTCATCCGCAGATCTCAGCCTTATCGCACAGAAATTGGATGAAGTCTCCGTTTTGCACAAGAAGCTGGACGAGCTTCTGGCCAATCCTGCTCGTTCTATGGCAAACACCCCCACCTCACCACTACATCACAATTCCAATTCTTCCAACACTAGGCTTATCCCGAGAAACCCCATAAGACCTTCCTTACTGAGTGTCGCGCCGAGCGATTCAGTAAGTCATGTGGATCTGGCTTCTTCGAGCTAGTATTTTGACACGGAGGACCAAGCCTCCGTGAGCTCGGAAACATATTTACATGCGGATGCGTCATCTGGCATCGAAGATGCTTGCACCCTGGGGAACAATTCATTCTCTGCCACTTATAACCCAGGGCGGCAAAATCATCCGAACTTCGCATGGTCCAGCAACCCACAGTGCCAAAACCCCATGGGTGGACCAATGCGATCGTCCGCACCCATCATCCCAAGGGCCCAGTCTAATCCCATGGCGAATCCACCATCGGGTCCTTGCATACCGCAAACAGAACACGCATCAAGTCCTCTTGATAAATTGATGCGAATGATGACGGAAATGTAAAAGTGCCATGAAGAGAACATGACCTCTCTTCAGCACCAATTGGCACAGCAGAATGCTAAGATCAGTCGACTACGCATGGCAACTCGATCTCAGGGCACTCTTCCAGCCCAACCTGTTCCAAACCCGCGAAATTTCGTACCCCGTGGTCCACAACCACAGGTACGACCTTCTCAAGGGTAGGTTCACCAGATTCTACAGGCTCCGAGCATTCCATTGGGATTTCAGGCTAATCTTGCTGCAGCACCGCACTCTTATGTCCCTATTACGAACCCTCCTCTGCCTTATTATCCCACTGGACCCGCATCATCCAATGCGATCACTACGAGGAGTGGTAAGCAGACCGTCGATCTACCTAGACCTGATCCTGGCCCGTCTTCTTCATCACCCTCTCATTCGGGATGCGCACCACATTTGCGAGAGGACGATACCCCCAAATTGGTGCCAGAATTAGTCCCATTCCCTGAGGCTCTACTAAGGGAGACAAAAGGCAAGAAGAAGGATACGTAGGCCTTTGATAACCTGTGTAATTTATTTAGGGATGTTGAAATCAAGGTACCCCTACTAGAGGTTATCGACCACATACCTACTGTCGCCCGTTTTTTCAAAGATTACACAACACCTAGGCGGCAGTCAAAGAAAACTAAGAATCCAGTGGTTCTCTCACCTCATGTGAGTTGTGCTATACTGTCAAATCTACCACCGAAGCAGAAAGATCCGGGCACACCGCTTATTTCCGATAGCATCCAAGGTTGCAATTTTAATCGTGCCCTGCCTGATCTAGGATCTTCCATCAATCTTATGCCAACCATCATGCTCGAAAAATTTTCCTTGGGAAATTTGAAACCCACCCCTGTCATGTTACAGTTGACAGATCGTTCTGTAAAAATTTCAAAGGGTGTGGTGGAAGACGTGGTGGTTAGGGTCAATAGTTTTTGTTTTCCTGTTGACTTTCTTGTTTTAGACATGGAAGTTCCTATCTCACTTTCTGATTGTCCGATCATCCTTGGTCGACCTTTCTTGGCCATAGCCCGCGCCCATATCGACTGTGAGTCGGGCTGTATTGAGATTGCTGTTGGATCTAAGAAGCTCAAGCTTAACATCTTCAAGGTAGCCAAGAACTTTGATTGTGATTGCAACGAGGATGGCACGTCTGACGAGGGCAAGGCCACCAGTGCGTGTATCAGACTAATTGGGACCTATTCTGACTGCTGCGAACTACCTTTAAACACTGACGATTGCCTGACCAACACATATTGTGGCATTCCCCCATCCCTCCCTATTCCCGTACCTTCTCCTGACCAGACTTCTGACGAGGTTTTCTCCGCTTCCCATACCTTGTGGTCTGAGTCATATCTGGGCTACTCACCGTCGGTCCACACTCTTGAAGACTGGATTGCCCTTTCTTTCCCGCCAAATCAAGCGGAGTTGCAACTCCACACTAGGACCTTGAGCCCACATACTACACACTGGGGCTATTCCTTTTTGGATCCATCTATCTAAGAAGCCCCTCCTCTTGGCCAATCTGAGGACCAACTTCTTCCTCCTGACTTGTTTTTCGATCCGCCTGGGACACTCTCGTCCCGTGAAAAGCCAGATCTTTCACCATCCACTCCCGAGCTAAAAGAGCTACCTAGTACACTTAAGTATGTTTTCCTGGGACCAAATGAAATGATCCCCGTAATCATTAGTTCAAAATTGACCAGGGAGCAAGAGTGCAAACTAACAAAGGTCCTTATGGAACACAAGGCAGCCATTGGATGGTCTTTATCAGACTTAACTGGCATTAGCCCCTCCTACTGCACTCACCGTATATATACGGAGGAGGAGGCTCAACCTTCCCGCGAGATGCAGCAACGTCTCAACCCTAACATGCGGGAGGTCGTTAAGAAGGAAATTATTAAGTGGCTGGATGCAGGTATAATCTACCCGATTAGCGATAGCCCCTGGGTGAGTCTGATTCACGTCGTGCCCAAAAAGGTGGAACTCACCATCCGTGTCAATGACAGGGGCGAATCCATCCCTACACGCACTCCTACATCTTGGAGAGTGTGTGTAGATTATAGGAAACTCAATGCTGCAACTAAGAAGGATCACTTTCCGCTACCTTTCATTGACCAAATACTAGAGCGGTTAGCGGGAAATAAATTTTTCTGTTTCCTAGATGGATTCTCAGGATATAACCAGGTGGCAATTGACCCCCGGGACCAAGAGAAAACCACTTTTACCTGCCCCTTCAGCACCTTTGCATTTAGAAGGATGCCGTTTGGACTTTGTAATGCGCCAGCAACTTTCCAGAGATGTATACTGACGATATTTCATGACATGGTGGGTGACTTTCTCGAGGTCTTCATGGATGAATTTTCGATCTTTGGACCATCTTTCGATGAATATCTTGCCAACCTGACCCATATCCTAAGGAGATGTATTGATGTAAACCTCATGCTTTCCTGGGAAAAAAGTCATTTTATGGTACATGAAGGAATTGTTCTCGGACATATCATCTTCGATAGGGGTATCGAGGTTGACAGAGCTAAGCTTGATGTAATTGCTGATTTACCTGTGCCTGGATCTGTCAAACAAATCCGCTCCTTCCTGGGACACGTCAGTTTCTATAGGAGATTCATTAAAGATTTCTCCAAGATTTCTCGACCTTTAACTCATCTCCTATCGACCGACGTACCCTTCGATATGGGCCCCGATTGCATACGAGCATTCATGCAGCTGCGTAATGCTGTCACCAAGGCCCCTGTTCTCCAGCCACCTGATTGGTCCCTCGACTTTGAACTCATGTGTGATGCTTCCGACCTTGCAGTCGGAGCCATCCTGGGACAAAAACGTGATAGACACCCCTTCATGGTGTACTACTCCAGTAAGACATTGGACGAGGCCCAATGTAATTATACTACCACTGAGAAAGAACTACTGGTGGTCAGTTTGGGCTGGAGAAATTTCGCTCTTACCTTTTGGGCTCTCATGTTATTGTTTTCACTGATCACGCGGCCATTCGCCATCTCATGCATAAGAAGGATGCCAAGCCTAGACTGATTCGTTGGATCCTTTTGCTCCAAGAATTTGACATTGAGATCCGCAATAAGGCCGGAGCCTAGAATGTTGGGGCTGATCATCTTTCTAGACTGGACCCTGACCATATTGGACTTACTCTGCCGATTAATGAGGTTTTTCCTGATGAGCACCTATTGCCAATTAATGTGGCAAGTGGACCTTGGTATGCTAACATTGCCAATTACCTTGCTTCTGGATCCCTTCCACGTGGTTGGCCTAAAAACCAACGCGAGCGTCTCATGGCAGAAGCAAAGTATTATTTATGGGATAATCAACTTCTTTTTCGAATAGGTCCTGATCAATTCATCCGTCGCTGTATTCCTGACAGCAAATTCCCTAGTGTGCTATCCTTCTAACACGACCAGGACTACGGAGGCCATTTCTCTGGGAGGAAAACTGCAGCCAAGGTGTTGCAGTGCGGTTTCTTTTGGCCCTCCCTTCACCAGGATGCACACAATTATGCCAAACATTGCACTAGGTGCCAGTCGTTAGGATCAATGTCACGTCGTGACATGATGCCCTTGCAACCCATCCTAGCTGCGAAAATCTTTGACATTTGGGGAATTGATTTCATGGGTCCCTTTCCTCCTTCCAACGGCTTTGAATTTATCCTCGTGGCTGTTGATTATGTTTTGAAATGAATCGAGGCTATTCCCATGTGCCGTGCTGACCATGTTATATCCTCTCGATTTGTCAAAGACCACATTTTTGTGCACTTTGGGATCCCTCAAGCCATTATCTCAGATGGAGGAAGCCACTTTACCCATGCTTCTTTTTGGGCACTTCTGAGGAAATACGGAGTTCACCATCATATCGCATCTCCGTATCATCCTCAGACGAACAGCTAGGCAGAGGTGTCGAACCGGCAAATCAAGCAAATTCTCTAGAAAACGGTTCAGCCTGACCGTAAGGATTGGTCCGACAAGCTGATTGACGCACTTTGGGTGTATCGGACCGCCTTCAATGCTCCCCTTGGTTTGTCTCCTTATAGAATTGTTTATGGGAAGCCTTGCCATTTGCCCGTGGAGCTGGAGCACCACGCTTATTAGGCGGTTCGCCAATGTAACCTCAACCCAGACCTGTGTGGTCGAGAAAGGAAACTCCAACTCCAAGAGTTGGAAGAGCTCCGTCATGAAGCCTATGATTCTACCTTAACTTTCAAGCAACGCACTAAGGCTTTTCACGACAGCCGTATTCGGCGGAAGGAATTTGAGCCATCTCAGCAAGTTTGGCTCTACAATGCCCAGCTCAAATTCTTTCCTGGGAAATTGAAGTCCAAATGGACTGGTCCTTTTTTGGTCTTGAGACCATTTCCCAACGGAGCCGTTGAGATTGAAGATCCCAAATCTAGGCATAAATTTACAGTCAATTGGTAGCATTTGAAACCCTATCTTACTCATGAACCTGCCCCCGATGGAGAAGCTGTTGCCCTGCTGGAGGGTAACTAATGTCATGCCTCATTCTGAGTCCAGTCGGGGGCGTTAAATTTAGAGCTCGTTGGGAGGCACCCCAACAACACTCCGCCACTGTCACACTCACTTCACTTTTCACTTCACCACCCACCATCCACCCACCCTACCACCCTGCTGTATACCCTGCACCTCAGCTCTCGATTCCCGATCTTTCGTCCTTCCTCTACCCTACCCTGCATCCATATGAGGACATAGCATCGTTTGGCATGGGGGGGTGGATAGGCATCCATAGGATCTGGGTATTTTGGGGTATCATGCAATCTCCATCTATCTATAAATATGTTAAAAAAAAAAAAGAAAGGGTGTTTGTAATGATCTGAAGGCTGAAACAAAAATACAATAAGTGTTTATAGATATTCAACCACTGTTTTGAAGACTTTCTAGGCCACAGAAGCTTGATTCTCTCAGGCTTGGCTTAATTCACTTAAGCATTGACAAGATAGATCGGAATCTCTCCTAACTAAGTACGTATTCTTCTACCTAAGACACCAGTACAGGATTCGTTGGTTTGCTTCTACTCGAGAGCCTAAGTAATCTTGGTTCACAGTACACATATCAAGAAAGACCAGGTGAACATAAGATCCAACCCTAGTGTTCATTAGGGAAGGTGGAGTCCTTACCTGTGAGCGCAGGTAGACTTTTTATCCCAGGCTTTAGTCTTGTGTTTAGGAGAGACTCTTTCCACCAAAAAGGAACTCTCCCACCAAAAAGAAAAGTGTTCTCCTCCAAATAATGTTGTAAGAGATATATTGACACGTGTTTCAAAAAAAAAAAGTCAGTATATCTCGCAAATATCTGTAAAGTCTTCTCCCTATAAAAGTTCTTCAGGGCAAGTTACAAATACCCTGTTTTCTTTGAGTCACAAATGTCATAAAATGGGAGTTGAGTTTCCGTCATATTTTTAAGGGTCAATCCGAAGACATGAGCTGAAACTGGGACCAACCTAAACTTAAAAATTTGTGAAACCCTGGGCTTGAGTCTTAATGTTCATCTGGTCAGTTTTGATCCTTCACTAAGCACAAGCCATAATCTCTTGAGCTCTCGAGTACGGCAAAATCTCCTGGATCTTGGAAATTGTACTTAAGGTTTAAATATCAAGAGTCCAGGTTAATTGAGAGATGGTCTATGTCACATAAGACTTAAAGTTCTGGTAGTCTTCTCTGCAATTGGTTCTCACAATATCCAACAAATAAACACACCTATGTCACCTCAAAAGAAAATCTTCAGCTTAAGATCATTTCTAAGTACAATACAAAAATGTTTTGCTAGGGACTAGCAAAAGATAGGCATGGGGGTATGATTGCACAGCAAAAATACACCAACAATTGTGCCATCTTGTGCTATTTCCTAGCATTGCCAGTGTATATTAGGTAGCCATAGTCACATTTGTAAAAGTAAACGCATGCAAGCATTTATTTTGAGAGGGGAGGAGAGTGAATAAAATGGCCTTTAAATTAACGTATTCAACAAGTGCTGCCTCGCAAATTTGCCATCTTTATTTTTATTTTTATTTGGCTTTGAATTTCTCCGCACAGCTCAGGGCATGGCTTGCTGTTCGCGCCATTCTCTGCCACGGCTTGCCTTGCCAGCCGCATGCACAGCCATGCACAACCTAGGGCATGGTTGTGATTGCCTCCTTCCTCTTTAAAAAGGGCACAATCATATTCCTTGCGGGAGGGCATGGTCCAACACACACAGCAGCCTTCCCTCTCCAGGTGATCTCCTCCCCTCTCCCCTCCATACGCAGCCTCTCTTCCACTTGAGGAGCTACGCTGCAGGCAAGAGCAGCTCACAGTGGTACACAACTACCACTGTGAGTCCCACCACTGCTTAGCTCATCAAAGAGTTGGTGGGCGTGGTGGTTCACCTCTCTATTTTTGTCATTCCAGCCATTTCTGCCATTGCCACAAAGTCGAGCTTTGAAGCTCAACCGCAGCTGCAGCAAGGCACAGGCCACCTCTCACCCGCGCGCAGGCCACCGCGCATGCCAGCAGCTGGCGCTGCTCCATCTGCGTGCGTGCCAGCTCACTCAACAGTGCCCGCGCACGCTGAACCGGATGCAGCCGGTCGCCCATGTCGAGAGTGCACTGTAGCTACTGTTCACGCTTAAGAGCGCGACACTATAGCTACAGTGCGGTTACCGGAAAGTTTCTCACTTATCCGGTCATCGCATGCTCTCTCCGCGTTGCAACCACCTCCAGCCCGCGCCCGCGTCTCTCCCCTCGCCCTATCCAGCTCCTGTGCTCGCGTCTGCACCCGCCTGCTCCCGCATCCACATCTTCATCCGTGTCACTCCAGCCTGCAGTGCGCTTCGCTGCAATCCCTCCCTCACGTCCGCTCCCTCCAGCGTGTGTGCGCATCTTCACGCACCTACGTGGCTGCGCCTGCGTGTGGGCCATCAAACGATGGCTGAAGACTCCAGACTACTTAACTCACCGCACCCTCTTCTTCCAGCAGACACTCTCTCTCTCTCTCACTCCCTCCCGCAGACACATACACATACACTCTCTCGTACACACACCTACTCACTTGTACACGACTATATACTTATATATATATACATATACATATATATACATATATCTATACATATATTATTACCTACACAACTAAGTATAAGTATATATACATATATATACACATATATTTATACATATATGTATATATACAAATATACATACATATATACATATATATCTATTACTACAAATACATATATATATATATATATATATCTAGGTATATCTATAGATTCTTTCACTAATATATATATATATATATATACACATATATTTAACTATATACATATATTACTATATATATATATATATAGTTATATATACATACATATATATCTAATTATAAATATACATATATATATATATATATATACATATGTACATACATCTATCTATATATATATATACATATACATATATATATATATATACACCTATATAATTATAACCATAGCTATATATATACATATAGATATATATTTATATATACACATATATATATATTTTTTTTTCATATCACCTACCACACATTGTATCGCGATAATATCTGCACCAGTTACTGATATTCCCCAATATTCGAGTACAGAAAGTGTCTCCACACACATCTTCCACCCATCCATCCTACACTCCACGTGGCACTTCGTCCTGTTGGTTGCGTCTTCCTAGACGACGATCAACTCGACACCATGCTACATGCCATTTCCACCTCCACCCCTACCCCTATATACATATATAATATATATATACTATATTTATCTTATTTCTATTTCTCTTTCCTGCTATTAAAGAGATAAAAAAATATACAAAAGAGAAAAGATAATACTTGACTTGTAGGTACTCAGTCTTGGGAATAGCAAGACCAGTTTTGGAACCCTAATTTGGCTCAAAGCCAAAAACATGATTTTGAGGGTGTACCTCAAGGACAAAAATTATTAGAAAAAAACCTTAAATAGAAAAACACCAAAAACATAATAAATGAACGGAAGAGATTCATTGTAGGAAAGGCGTAGAAACTTACTCACCTCTAATCCCACTTCCCTGAGTTTGACCCTGGGCCTAAAAGTGACCAAGATAAAATCAAGTAGGCCAGGTTAAAAATTTTGTAAAAAGATGGTTAGGCTCGATTTAGGTTAACCACTATACTCATTTCAACGATTAAATCACCATATTAACACAACCTATCCAAGCCTGACCACCTCCCATGCCTCCCTTGTGCCGTATTTATCATGTGTAAGTTCAATTCGGCAACTGAAAAAAAAACCCTCACATTGTAATGAAGTTTCTTTTAAAAAAAATGACATTTTACAACAATAAAAATTTTTTGTCATCATCAAGGACTTCCAGCGGAGCAGAAAATTTCATTGTACTTGATATGGAATGACCCCTTTTCAAATGTCAACATTTCTTGATTTTTGGTTTACCTTAGGAGGTTAGTCACCAAAAAAGTGCTACTTAGTTCGATATTTTGACCTCTATTTTCAAAGATGTGCCTGTGATTGTGTTACGCTGTAGCATGTGGTGGAATGAATAGTTTTACCTTCTTGTCGCTCTTTCTATGAAATTAGCTAAAAGTTGTATGTTTATGTTGTAGTCACTTGCATTCTCTATTTAAGGTCAAAGACCCCCTATAATTGATAACTAAAAAAAATGATTTTTTAATAAATATACATTTTTCCCCTTATGTTTTTGGGTGGTGTATGAGGGGGTGGTAACACCCATAGCAACAAACTTCTTCCTGACCTCCTTTAATTTCTATCTTATTTTGTATCCACCTTCCATGACCTCTCAATCACTCTAATTTAGGAGGGTAAGAGAATTGTGGCTGTTATGATTGTGGATTTTGTGAATTTATGTAACACAATGTCTAACTTATGTTATGACTTTCTTTCCTTTGTTAGTAATGATTTATGCATTTTTTAGATATCCACACTTGCACAACCTTAGACGCACCTTAAGACAAATAACAAGAATATAACTCTTAGGGTATAGGTTCAAAGGATGGGTCAAATTGTGTTAATATGCCTACTCATTCAATAATTATGATCATGTCATACGTACAATGCGTTAATGTATGCATATCTCACATACATGCATGATGCGTTATCTTTATAACTTGTCATAAGTATTGATTGTCCTTACTTCGGTAAAAGTCCGAACTAAGGAGGGTTCTTGAAGATTTGATCACAACGTAGGTGTTACTTGTTACATGTAATCTGTGTTTGGAGAAGCTTCAGTGACATCTTCCTGTTCTTCTCCGACATACCAACTAAACTTACCTAGGTTCCTTAAGCACCTTAAATTGGGTGTTAAAGGAATCTAGTTAATGTTAGTCTTACGGGTATACTAAAGAAGTGTAGGGAGATGCTATTGAAATTTCTCCAGACAGGTTACATGTAACAAGCAATGTTAAGATCAAATTTTCAAGGATGAGCTATCAAGTGAAAATAATAACTAAAGTATGAAAACATTCGATGCTTCTTTATGTAACTTACCTTCAATGTTTATGGGTTTATTTGATTATAGGTTTCCATGGATAAGTCTTTGATTTACTTGAGGATTTCCAATTATTTTCAATTTAAAAGTGCAGAAATCTCATTCTTAGATTGAGCATTCCATGAAGATAGGAAGTAATATAGAAGGGGAGACTTCTATGACAGAATTTATTGTCCATGCAAAAGTTGTTTGAATGGATTTGTGCATAATCACAACACAATATTTGAACATCTAATTTGTATCGGTAGGTGGCCTCACTACATGGTCTAAACCTCATATGGAAAGCAAATCACTCATCCTTCTATTAGTAATGATGTTGAGGATTGTATCGAAGATATTGGAGCTAATACTACTATAGAAATGATTGAAGAAATTAGCGTCCCAAATGCTAAGGATATAGATAATGATAATATGTTTGGAAATTATTGTCATTTTCATGATGCATTGAAGGCAATAGAGGAATTTATTGCTCCAAGAATTAATTCCATGTCAAGGTTGTCATTTCTTTTGAGAATGTTTCAAATTAAAGCGATGAATAAGGCAACATCTAAGTTATTGTCTGATGTCCTTAAGTTTATATAGAATAGTTTTTAAATAATCCCTAAGATTTTCCTCAGTCATGGTTAAAGATGCAAACGAGTTGGGTTTGGGTTTGGTTTGGCTAAACCCTTACCCATATCCATTTACAAAATCCATACAAATACTCTACCCATTTACCAATCGCGTACAAAAATCTAAACCCATACCCATACCCACCTACCCCTAGGGTACCCATTTTGAAATTGATCTTACAATCAAATCATGCCCACATTAGAGTTAAAGAAGGAAAATCTATAGCATAATTCATTAATTATTTTATTTTAACAAAGTTGAAACATAGGGATTCGGGCTACTCCAACTTTATTGATCCCAAATGAAATTATTACGGAAAGAGTCCTTCAAGTGGAATACATCAAAAACCAAGAATAAAAAAGTACAGAGAAAGACTAAATACAAGGGCATTTAAAAAAAAACTTCCCACCTCTGAAATAAATGTTTAATGGAAACTTCAAAAGCACTCGCAACCTACAAAATCATAAGGGCAATCATGATGGAGATTAGGGTTGAGAGAATAAGGGACTTAAGGTGGGACTTATACATCTCAGCTAAATGGTGATTTTAGCAGCGAACTAGATAGTGGCATATAATATATTTGCCACTAATTCCTTTGATTTAGTGGCAACTTTTTTGTATATGCCACTATAATATTTTCTCAAATGATAATTATTATTAGTGGCAAATATATTTATCGATATTTGTTATATTGGAAAATCATTGCAAAAAGAGTTGAGTTTTGAAAACCTGTTGTCGTAGCGTAATTTGCAAGAAAAATCAATCAACAAATAATTTTAATTGAAACTCAAAAGGAATTCTGGGTCGAACATAGGGAGGTGGACATTTGATCAAAAGTCACATTTGATTTGTTGTCACGAAGCAAATTAACTAGTTGAATTTAATCTACGTTAGCTATCTACTTAAAGAATAATTAATAGAAGAGAGAGAAAGAATAGTACAAATAAAGAGAAAATAAAGATAGAATGAAAAAGTATTTCATAACCAATGAATCAGGTTCATTACAACTACTCGTTAAAACTACTTGTTACACTAGAAAGTAGTAAATCTATGCTAGACAGCAATAAAAGAGAAGGTGGAGAAAAGTTATCCTCCTCGACGGCTACTTGGAGGACGAGCCACGTTGATGTAGTGCCCGAAAGAATGTGGTGATGTAGGGACAATTATTGAGGGTAAAATGTCTATTCATGCATGTTCCTAGGCTTTGATTTGCATTTCATGTTATAAATATTGCATAGAATGCATCATTCTGCATTTAGAGTAGTTGTATATAATTTAGGTTAATGCATCCTTTTTGTGGTCAGGAGAGAAGGATATTTATTTTGGAGCCTCGGATTGATGATCCGACCGTACGGATCTGATCAAGACGACGATCGGAGTTGAACGCCTCCAAAATTGCCTCGATCGGAGTCCCGTAGCACCATATGCAGTCTGAGGAAGATCGACAGCCAAGGGACTACGTGACAAAATTCTGACCTTCAAATGACAAATCTGACCATGTGGGTAGAATTTGGGTCGGTGATCGCATCCGAACGGCGTGAAAATTAACTCAATCCGACCTCTATACCAACCCTTGCAACGAAAAGAAGATGGACAGCCCAGACTGCGCCATGTAGCATAGCCCAGGCCGCCCATTACCATGCATGTGCCACCGCAGTCGTGCAGCATCATGGGTACACGCACACGCGTGGAGGAGCGCATGCACACAGGTAGCACTAGCGTGTGAGCGTGCACGTGAGTGGCAAAGAGAGACACAGCATAGCGCCAGCGATGCATGAGCTAGCCTACAGTGATGCATGAGTTCGACCTACAGTGACGCTTACAGCCGTCGCTAATTCTTCACACGCTAGCAAAGCCAACTGTGGGCGTGAGCGGGCATGAGCTGCCTACAGCAAAGCTTCCAGCAACGGCCTAGATGTCACTAATGGTCCCATACCTATTTTTGCCTCTTCTCCTCTACTATAAAAGGACCTACACCCCCTCCCTTCCAAGCCATCTCTACCTACTCTACTCCCACCTACTCCCAAGCTCTAAGAAGCCTACCAACGCTCCATTAGAGCTTGTTCTCAAACTCCCAATGCTCCTATTAGTGTAGTAAACCTCTGCCTCACCAAATATTCATCCATCTTCCCATCCCCATTCATAGGTCACCTTGGAGCTATCCTCCCACCTCCATTCCAGTAGCAGATCATCTCCGTCTTCTCACCTCCATTTTGGAGCCACGCCGAAGCTTTCCTCTACTCGACGTCCTCCTGCATCCCATCTTCGTTGTCCTGCTCCTCACCTCCTTCCTCAGAGCTTCTGCCAGGTGCTGTCGTCTCTCCGAACAACCGATTCGGGAGATTTCCTCTCACCCCCCTCTCTTTTTATGCTTTCATAGTTGATTGTAATAGACATTGAAGTGATATCTATACCATATTTGTTCCATCTCTATTTTGTGATTCATTTTCTTGTCTTCTTACAAAAACACAAAAAACTAAGAAAACCCTAAAATACCAAAAAGAAACAAATCGAAGAGCAGTTTTCACTTAATGTAAACGTCGCCTCCCTATGTTCGATTTGGGACTCCCTTAGAGTTTCGGTATAAATTTTATTTGACCATGAGTTTTGCAACTACGATGACAGGTCACTTGTAACCCTAATTTCAAACTCACGAAACTCGTGTGATCATTTTGGCATCTTTGCAAGGGAGGCAACAGAATTTACTTTATTGTTTATTGTGCTTCTTTGCATTTAGATAGCACTAACCCCGCTTGTCTTTGATCTACTGCCTTGCAGTTACCCTAGCTTGGAGATCTAAGTGTGGTAAACCGGAGTAAAGTGTGGGTAGAGTGTTTTGTAAGTGTCCCCCACAGCACCCTCACCTTAGTTTTCAATCCATAACCTAATAACTCAAACCCAAATCAACTTAGGTGCTTTTCGTAAACCCTAGGATAGATTTGGTTGTTTGTTTTCCACCTCCACTCACCTCGCCATCCACATAAATAAAATAAAAAAAATAAAAAAAGTGTTATCTGATTGTGGGATTTTCTGAAAGAGACATACCTTAACACCCACAACTCTCGACTTAAGGTGCACCACTCCACTTTGATTCTACCACGTAATCAGGATTTAACCTGTGGACCCGGTACAAAACACGTAAATGAGTAGAAATCTGATTAGGTTAATCACCTTTTTGTGTGCCTTAATCGGTGGTGCATTTGAGTCGATTGATTGAATTGTTTGGGCCGCACCACCTAATCTAAAGGAGGTTCATTTTGTAGCTGCCACATAGGATTCAATAATTAGGTCAAGCCAGACACTTCATATTTTTTCTTGATTTCTAAAGGAAAATACTTCAACACGTGCTTTTAAAAATAAACTTGGATTGCCTCACAAAACTTGATTGAATACACCTAGTATTTGAATCCTAAAAGCTACTAAGCAAGATTCGAACCCTAAACCTCACCTCATCATTAATAATCTTACTTGAAAACCTCTTGGTTGTGCACATTCACACATTCTCAAACAAATCATTAAGGGCACAACCCATTAAGGGCCCATCACATTCCAGAAGCACCATTGTCCCAAGCCTAACTAAAATTGAGTAGATGTTGGCCTTAAGGACTGGTTCGCTCTACTGGATCCAGACTGAGATTATTCACAATTAACCTACTTCTACTAGTCAATCTGATGTCTAGCTAGGAGGGTAGTGTCAAACAACTGCGGCTAGGGGGTAAACTAGGTACCGGAGGTGCAAGCCAAAGGAAGAACCTTCTCCCAAGTCCCTCCTTCTAACTGGTTGGATTGCCTGGACATAAGTAGAGTAAATCGTCCATAGTCTTAGGATGGATTCTGAGAGTCTGTAGACCTTTAGGCTACCCAACCTAAGGATAGCCTTCTATTTTTGTGCTGTAGGGTCCCTTCTCCTTCCCATCCTTCTGACTTCCTTCCAGCGTATGCTCGGAAGGTCATTGAACCCTAGATTGGAAGGACCTTTAGACCATTCCTGGAGGCATAGGTTGAGCTTTAGCCAAGCAGATCCCATGGCTGATCAACAACCACCTCCCCCGCCCCCGAACCAGCAGGAGCTGATTCAGAGGCAGTTGGAAGAATTGCAACAGATGCAGCAATGGTTCCAAGGAATGAATGGTCAGGGCGCTTGGCCCTTGAAGGATTTTTATGATCCTTCAAATTATGAGGATCGTCCTGATGTTGTGATTCCTACCGGAGATGTTGAGATCAAGCCCCAGGTTTTGAGTCTAATTAAAGATTTTCACGGGCTTGGCTCAGAGGACCCATTCCAACATTTGGAGGACCTGATCACTCAGGTTCAGACCACCAAATCGTGGAATGTGAATGAAGAACAGATGCTCATGAGGCTTTTCCCCCATTCACTCAAGGATAAGGCCGCACATTGGTATCGTACCATTGGAAGATCGATTGCTACCTGGACAGCTTTGAAATCGACCTTCCTGAAGAAATTCTTCCCAATTGGGCGAACCAATGCGTTGCGACAGGCAATTACCACTTTTGCCTAATGGTAAGGGGAACCATTTCATGAGGCCTGGGAGAGATTCTAGGGTCTGTTGCGGAAGTGTCCACACCACGAGGTGCCTAAATGGCAACTTGTGCAGATTTTTTATCATGGGTTGAATGATCAACTCCGTAATCATGTGGATGCTTCTTGCGAAGGCAATTTCCTCAACAAGGACGCAGATAGCACATATGATTTGTTTGAGGAAATGAACAAAAATTCTTTAAACCACACCTCCATGGAAACCTTCATCCGATCCCAACAAATTAGATCAAATGCCAATGAGGTCCAAGATTCTCATACACCTGATATGGAATTGATCTGCAATAGATTAGATAAGATGGATCTGGTTACTAAATGAATGGAAGAGTGGATGTCTGGAAACTCCAATTTTTCTAGATCCACTCAATCCCAGGGATCGAGATTCCATTCTTCACAAGCTCCTACGGGATGGGAGTTTGTGAACCAACTGGAGCTGGCTCGACCTTCGAGCCAACTCTTCTTGGAACCTTATGGGCTCCAAACTGGGGCCTTTGATCCCAGTCTTTCTGATCCTTCTTCTTCCTCATCTTATGAGAGTGTTCATGCTGTGCAAGAGAATGTTAGGTCCAACCCTTATTCGAATTCTAGCAATTCTGGTTCGAAAAATCATCCTAACTTCTCTTGGAAAGATCAGGGGCACCAGACCCAATATCGACCCAACAACTATGTACCACGAAAACCAATGTGTCAGGGTCATGTTTATACTCAGTTGCCCCTGAATCAGGTTAACTAGCCCATGTGGAATGCTCAACAACCTGTCGAGCAGGCTGACTTGAACCTAAAAATAGTAGAAATGCAAGGGTCAATGCTCCAGCTCATGCAATAGATGAAAACTTCACTGGACACCTTGCAATCCAGACTTAGTACAAACAACCGACAGCCCAGATCTCTACCAGCAAAATCTGTACCAAACCCAAGGAATGTTCAGAACTGAGACACCTGGCCTCAAGGGTTTGGTAATGATGGGGAGTCGCATGCTCAAGCTCATGCTATCTATCAGGCTACCCTAGCCCCTCCTGGAGCGAACTAAGTTCCTACCATAATCAACTGGGAGTCTCCTATTTTGCCCAACCCTCCCCAAGGCACTAACCAACAGCATTTTTCCACAGCAGACACCATCACCTTGAGGAGTGGTAGTAGACACAAGGGACCTACCCAACCCCATGTCAACCCCATTAGGCCCCGTAGCAAGAATTCCAAACTCCCAACTAAGAATGTGATCAACAAAACATCAGAGTCTAATTGGGAGTATGTTGTTATTGTATGGGCAAATAGAAAAAGTCGGAGGAGAAAATGGAGGAAAGGATGTCCTTACTTCAGGCTTTCAAATTGACAATCATTTTACTTTGCGGCTATCGGATCAATCCCCGCCTACGCCATAGGTTTACTAAATGCATATAAAGAAAGGAGTAGAGTGAAATCTGAAATCAATAGGAGAGTAGTTTTGTCCGATAGCACAAGCACATTGATCCTAAACAAGCTACCTCCTAAGAAGCAGGATCCGGGAGCCCCACTGATTTCCTGCACAATATGAAGCATTACTTTTGACCGGGCCCTCCTCGACTTGGGTGCTTCCATTAATGTGATCCCCACCTCACTACACATGGAATTAGGTCTAGCTTACCTAAAAGACACTGACATAATGATGGGAACACCATCATGATCCTTAACTAGCTCATTTTGACCCAATGAAGAGAATAAATGCTCCTACATAACCAATTGAAGGTCATAATTCACTCATAACCTTTCTGAGAGAAATAAGAAACTAGGGGTAAAATTGTAATTTTACAATTGCAGTACAACACAGGTTTTCTTAAGGGCTAAACAAAGGTCAAAGGGTCTTAATAAGATAATAAGTGGGTTGGATCAGACAGAAAAGGGTTTGTATGAGTTCTGTGAATTAAATGACTTCTTGAAATCGTAAAACAAATCCACTTGATTAAGCAAGTCTATGGTCAGGATAAAATTCACCTAAACCCTCTAAAAATTATATAAAAATATTCTCTAAGGTTCAGAACCTTTAATTTGGCCATTAGAACCCGTCTTGACCTAGAATGGGGTCTCAAATAGATATTTACCCTAAATTGGGTTTTTACATAAATTTTTCAATCAAACGTGGTCAAACCCAAAATTCAACTTCACCATTGGATTTCTTAGGTCCAAATTAGGCTTCTACCAAAATTTGGACCCAAGTTGATTTTTCCTTGACCTAGTTTGCAAAAAGGTCCAACCAGATTACATTTGTACCCTTATCTTTCAAAAACCCTTACAAACTACCCCCTAGCTTCTTCATCATTTCCACAATTAGGTCCCTTCACCATTATAGCAGAGGAATCCTACTCTGATGAGATTTGGAAGGTGAGTTCTCTCTAATTGCTCAGAGGATCTCCTCCAAAATTGGAAGGAAGATTCTTTGAGAAAATCCCTTCAATTTGAACCCATCTTTGATCCCTAACTCCTTCCCAATATCTCATGCGAATGCATGAGAGACATGGGTATCCTAACTGATTCCTCCTTTGGCAAGCTTTCCTTTCTTGGGAAGCTTGCTTCCCAAGCCCTAACCGACCTCCAGGGCTCTATTTAAAGAAGCCCAGATCGCCCCGACTCCTCCACACTCGAATCCGGTCGTGAACACCCCTGATTCCTCTCTTCTCCTCATGGCTATAGGTTCCTCGATGTCCAGTGACCTCCCTTACTCCTCCTCATCATCTGATCGCCATACATGAGATAGATTCCTCTTCCCTGACTTCGTCCGTGCCTCGCCGTACCTGCAGGCATCTCCCTCTCTTCATCCTGGCCGATCTCCACTCATCGGAGCCACTCTTCATCTCCGGTGTCAGCCATACTAGACCCGACGCCTCCACTCACCCTTGTTGTCTCTTCACCTCCCTGATAAGCTCCCTTTCCCTTCTACTTGCTTCTCCACTCTCTATTTCCCAATATCGACCACTGTCGACCTCCATCTCATTCATCCTCAGCCACCAACTCCGACGAGGCCACTCCACCTCCACAGGCCATCCCAACCCTCACCAACAACCCCATAAGCTTCCCATCACTCCACTAAATGCTTCCCCTCACTCATATCACCGCACCACTCACCCAAACGCACCCTCGAACACACCCACTCCTTCGCACACAGTGTGCCCTAGGCACGCTTGCACAGGTGTCCCCACACCATGCCAACCACCCCAGCACATTCCTCATGCTCCAACGATGTTCCCTGAGTGATCTAATGAGGCCGCAAGGCCATTTTTGTGTTCCCAGGTTCAGGCACCCATCTGCCTTTATTGTGGAGCTTTAAGCAAGCTTGAAGCCATGCCCAGGCCTTGCTACTCCAGGTGTTGCTGTCCCAGGTGCACGAAATTCCCACGCTCATGTATCCAGGCTCTCAATTCTAGTCGAAGGCCTCCACAGCTGCTACTATTGCAAAGACAATCTTTGCGGGCGCACACAAGGAAAGGGTGGGACATTTAGTCCCACCTCGGAAGTGGATGGGTGCCCTTGTGTGCATAAAAGGAAAAAGTGATAGAGACCTATTGCCTCCAACACTGAGGGTGAGGTCCTCCTCCCCCTCTCTTATAGACTCGTCCATGGCACTGTCCACACAGACCTGGCCACGACCCAATTACCCAACCTGTTCACTCCTCGCCTACCACTGCATGCCGGTGGGCCTGGTCCCGGGTACATACCTGACCTGATTACCCGAATACGTGTGGCTCTGGGAGAGCAGAACCTAAGAGAGAAAGAGAGGAGAGCTGCACGTGAGTATGGGTAGGTTTTGCTGTAGGCGAAAGTTGAAGAGAAAGAGAAGAAGGCAGAAGGCTGAAGAAGGAGAGGCAGAAGTTGAAGCCAAGGCCAAAAGAGGAAGAAGAGAAGGCAGGGAATAGAGAAAGAAAAGAAGGAAGAAGTTGAAGGAAGAAGAGAAAGAGAAGGATATCAAAGAAAGATCGTGAAGGCCAAGGAAGACAGAAGCCAATGAAGAAGAAGAAGGAAAGAAAAGGCAAAGGCAGAATGAAAAAGAGAAAGAGAAAGAAAAAGGAAGATCAGACACTTTATGTCGTCTAATCAAAGGATTACACGATAGATTTTAGCCTCATTGCATATTTAGATATTGAATTATTTGGTGATATTGTAGGAGTATTTGGTGATGTGCATCGCCATTTTACTCCCATATTTTTGCACTTTGATACTGATATTGTTGCATATTCTTTTAATTCTAAATTGTGATCTTGATTTTTAAATACCAATTTGCTCCCTGTGTTCGACCTCGAAAATTCTTTCAAGTAATAAAATTATATCTATTTTGAATGTTATTTCGGCTGTTCTACAACGCATTACATTAAATTGACTCAGCGCTCTAAACATTTTGTTGCCATTGCCATGGAGCAACGGGCAATTTAGAATTCTTGATTTGGTACTAACTTGATATATCTCTTTTTTGTTGTGGTTGTTTCAGGGGAGAAGATTCAAAGAAAGACAGCCGCACATCAAACATGCCAGGGGCAGGTAATTTCTGATTACTCTCTATCTTAGGCCCCTGATTGTGCAGCAATCATAGGTCTTAATTCACCTAGATTAAGCTAGGATTTAGCATAAGTTAGGGTTATTCATGCATGCATATGTAGTATCTGCATCTTTACTTCTCTTCCTTAGATATGCATAAAATAATGTTATAATGTGTTGATTAAGTGCCTTATGTCAATTGCAGGCAATAAGCAGATCTGGAGTTGGATCTGTAGTAGGATCTAAAGTTGGATCAGGAATAATGGGTGTTGCACAAGAGCGGGAGTAGAAGGCTTAGTTCACATATAGGAACAATAATGTAAGGGAGTTAAAGGTTTGCTATGATATTAAGTAGGAATAAAGCAGTAAAATGTGAAGAGCTTAGGTCCATCCTAGCCTTAGGATAGCCTAGAGACTTCCCCAAGCCTTAGCCACCCTTAGATTAGGTCACAACACCCTAGGAAGCCCAAAAACCCTAGTTCCAACCCTTATCTGGATGTCCATATAAGTTATAGGACGTCCAGGACCATTAGCCATCTCCTGCACACCTCAAACCCACTTCTGCAGTGTTATTGGACGTCTAGACACTTTGTCAGACGTATAATTTCTGCAGAATACCCGAAATAGAACCCAAAATCCCTCCTGACTCTGATTGGATGTCCAGACAACAAGTCTTGACTTCTGATTTTTGAGTATAAGACATCTGACACTATTATTAGACGTTTGATACTACTCTCCAACTCCTGTTTTGAGATTTAAGCCTTGATCTTGGATCTCTAGGTTCCTAAACCCAATTCCAACCCAATAGGAACCTAAATTAAGGTGCCCTAACCCTACTACATCACCTCTAGACCTCCCTAAGGACCTAATTAGGTCCTCACTAAACCTAATTGACTTGGATCTTAGTCAATTCCATTTGCCTATTCAATTGGACTCATTGAGTCCAATTGAGCCCTGATCTCAGCACACACTATTCAATTGGACTCAGTGAGAGTCCAATTGACCTAGACCTAAATTAATTGAGTTGTTTCACTCTCAATTAAGTTTCCGCACACCCAATTAAACTTGTATTAAGTTTAATTGCACTTTATTTTAGCAAATTAGGGTTTATAACCCTAATTTGAGACATACCTTGACCTAAACCCACTAGAACCTAACCTAATCAACCTAGCCACCTAAGTTTCGACCCACACACACCCACACACACCATCCACACGAAAACATCTAGCCTAGAGTTCTCTAGAACTCTCTACCATGTGTTGTTGCCTTGGTTGCCAAAATTAGCAACCAAGAGCCATTCAATTTTTAGATCGACATTTCGTGTATCTAAAAACCACCATCCACCCTCTCTCTCTCACTCTCCCACAAGCTCCCACCATAGGCCTCTCTACAGAATTCCATAACTCTCTAGAGAGCTTCCCTTAGGTCTATAAAAAGCCCTAAGGGGTGGCCATTTGCACCCTTTCACATCCCTTGGCTCCATTGACTTCCTTGGCAAATTCACTCCATTAGTGCCATACACGCCTACCTTCACTTAGGTTTGCTACTCCACCTCCACGAGCTCACCACCATCATGGAGGACACCATGTCGGGATGCTGGATCAACCCTACCTCTCTCTAAGGGTCGGCCTAAGCTACATTGGCCGCCCCTCATTCTCCTCTCGACCACTCCAAGGCCATCGAGGACCACCCCTGAATGCCCTTTTATTCTTCTAGATTTAATTCATGCTCTTTATAATTTTATTACTTTTATTTACTGCTTAGTAGTGTAGTCTTACTTCTCCCCCAATGATTCATGCGAAATCCCCCCATCGATTCTTGTATGCGATCATTTTCTGGTAGCTAGGTTTAATTTTCAAGCATTTATGTACAAGCTTTCCTCTAGATTCCTTGTGCAAATAACTCCCTAATGAATGAATGAAAATGCATTTATATATATAAATATATATCTCTTTATGTGTTTGAAATCGCCATGAGCTTATTGATTAATATTATATTTGCGTGATTCAAGTTGCCTGTTTCTAACTCTTAATATTCTTGCAACTAAGCATGTCATACTTAACTACGTAATAATCACGAACCGGCATGCGATTCTAAACAAAGTAGAGCAATGGAAGATCGATCTCAGAAGTAAACAAATGCCTCCCAGAGACGAACGACCAGGACTCAAAGTCTGGTTATCTTTAGAAATCATTTTTTGACGAACGTTTTTGCGTGACTATACTACGATTCTGACGACTTTCAAAATGCATGAGAACAGATTCTGTCAGCCCCTCATTCTAGAAAAAAAGGATAAAGTCGAATAGTGCTACTTGCTTTACATTCTTAGCTAATTCATTAAGTTGCCTAATTTGATTTCAAAAACAAAATTGATTTGTGCACCCATTTACGGTAACTAGGGCTACCACTTTCTTGTTTGAGCTCTAGATACCACATTTGGCAAACTAAATTGGACCAAGATTAGAGCCAAATTAAGGATTTCAATTTAGGGTTGTAGAGATACACCTTCATAAGCAAGAATCAACTTTCCAAAATGATGTGTGCTTAGGCTTTGATTGAAGTGATTTATTCAGGCAAACCCTAAAATTCAGGCTCTTAACCTCACTTGAATCCTAAAAGAAGGGACCTAAAACTTCTTAAAGGACAAATAGGTGAAGTTGACCCACCTTGTTGGGTCAACCAACCTTGAAATTAGGTCACTTTTTGCACTCAATAGATCTAAAGTTCAAGTGAAATCTTAAGCACCCTTGCTCTTTAATAAAATTGGTAGACTTAGGAGGTCAAGTCCCCATTCTGGTCTACCTGGAACATCAGTGACAAAAGAGGTCGGGTGGGGGAAATCCTATAACTCGTGGGGGCACTCTACTGTGTAGGGGTCTTTGCGAGACTCTCCCTCTTTGGCTGCCCAAGTATTTCTCAGGTGGACGGCTTTCTGACTAAGGGCATCATCCGCCCTGAACCTCTATAGTCATCCAAATTTTTTGGGTGTCTTGATTGGGTCCATCACATTCTACTCTCATCCAGACCATCAGTGCTTGTTCGGTAGGAGGTCCTTATGACCATCATTGAGGCCTCCTTTAGTCATTCACTCCCGTCGAGGCCAGGCCTCGACTTCCGCGTTTGTGCAGCAACCCCATTACATAGACATCTCCTCTGATTCATCTGAACCTAATTCTCCTTCCATCATCATGGCACAACCCGTATAAGAAGAGAATAACCTTGAGAACCAACTTCAACGCCTTAATGATTTATTCCAAGCCTTTGTAAATCCACCGTAGCATCCTATGATGCAAGATCACTACAATCCCACTGCGGTGGCAATCGAACCTTGAGTTCAAATCCCAACTGGAGGATCTGATTCTGAACTCAAGCCGAACATGACTCATGTTATTCCAAAGTTTCATGGGCTCAATTCCGAGGATCCTTTCTAGCACATTAAATAGCTCAAGCATCTGGCCCAGACCTTCAGGTCAGATGTCCAAAATTAGGATAATCTTCTCAAGAAGATGTTTTCCTTCTCTCATGGACAAAGCAGCTGATTGCGCAGCAATCATAGGTCTTAATTGACCTATATTAAGCTAGGATATAGCATAAGTTAGGGTTATTTATGCATACATATGCACTATCTGCATCTTTACTGCTCTTCTTTAGCTATGCATGAAATAATGTTATAATGTGCTGATTAAGTGCATTATGTCAATTGCAGGCAATAAGCAGATCTGGAGCTGGATCTGGAGTAGGATCTGAAGCTGGATCTGGAATAACGGGAGTTGTAGCAGAGCAGGAGAAAAAGGCTTAGTTTAGATATAGGAACAATAATGTAAGGGGGTTAAAGGTTTTCTATTCTATTAAGTAGAAATAAAGCAGTAAAATATGAAGAGCTTAGGTCCATCCTAGCCCTAGGATAGCCTAGAGACTTCTCAAAGCCTTAGCCACCCTTAGATTAGGTCACAACACCCTAGGAAGCCCTAAAACCCTAGTTCCAAACCTTATCTGGACGTCCAGATAATTTATAGGACGTCCAGGACCCTTAGCCATCTCCCGCACACCTCAAACCCACTTTTGCAGTGTTATTGGACGTCCAGACACTTTGTCAGACGACCAATTTCTGCATAATACCTAAAACAGAACCCAAAATCCCTCCTGACTCTGATTGGACGTCCAGACAACAAGTCTGGACTTTTGATTTTTGAGTATAAGACGTCTGACACTATTATTAGACGTCTGATACTGCTCTCCAGTTCCTGTTTTGAGATTTAAGCGTTGATCTTGGATCTCTAGGTCCCTAAACCCAATTCCAACCCAATAGGAACCTAAATTAAGGTGCCCTAACCCTACTACATCACCTCTAGACCTCCCTAAGGACCTAATTAGGTCCTCACTAAACCTAATTGACTTGGATCTTAGTCAATTCCATTTGCCTATTCAATTGGACTCATTGAGTCCAATTGAGCCCTGATCTCAGCACACACTATTCAATTGGACTCAGTGAGAGTCCAATTGACCTAGACCTAAATTAATTGAGTTGTTTCACTCTCAATTAAGTTTCCGCACACCCAATTAAACTTGTATTAAGTTTAATTGCACTTTATTTTAGCGAATTAGGGTTTATAACCCTAATTTGAGACATACCTTAACCTAAACCCACTAGAACCTAACCTAATCAACCTAGCCACCTAAGTTTCGACCCACACACACCCACACACACCATCCACACGAAAATACCTAGCCTAGAGTTCTCTAGACCTCTCTACCAGGTGTGGTTGCCTTGGTTGCCAAAATTAGCAACCAAGAGCCATTCAATTTTTAGATCCACATTTGGTGGATCTAAAAATCACCATCCATCCTCTCTCTCTCTCTCCCACGAGCTGCCACCATAGGCCTCTCTAAAGAATTCCACAATTCTCTAGAGAGCTTACCTTAGGTCTATAGAAAGACCTAAGGGGTGGCCAATTGCACCCATTCACTTCCTTGGCAAATTCACTCCATTGGTGCCATTCACGCCCACTTCCACTTAGCTAGCCACTCCACCTCCACGAGCTCACTACCACCACCATGGAGAACATCATGCCGGGATGCTGGATCACTCCTTCCTCTCTCCAAGGGTCGGCCTAAGCTACATTGGCCGCCCCTCATTCTTCTCCTGACCACTCCAAGGCCATCGGGGACCACCCCTGAATGCCCTTTATTCTTCTAGATTTAATTCATGCTCTTCATAATTTTATTGATTTAATTTACTACTTAATAGCATAGTCTTACTTCTCCCGCAATGATGCAAGTGAAATCCCCCCTTTGATTCTTGTATGCAGTTATTTTCTAGTAGCTAGGTTTAATTTTCAAGCATTTATGTATAAGCTTTCCTCTAGATTTCTTGTGCAAACAACTCCACAATGAATGAATGAAAATGCAGTTTTATATATATATATATCTCTTTATATGTTTGCAATCACCACGAGCTTAATAATTATCATATTTGCATGATTTAGGTGCCTACTCTTTAACTATCTATCCATTACGCACCAGCATGTCATTTCCCGAGGATAGTGAGAATCTAACAATAGATGCTTTCTCCATAAATAGTCACCACCTCACTAGCATCGTGCGCACAGAAACTCACACGTTCATTTTCGTAATTTATTTGACGCATGGGCATGTGATCCGAGTTAATAGAAGTGAAGTTTTAGTTAGGAGATTGGAAACCGACGTGCATTTTTAAACAAAGTAGAGCAGTAAAAAATCGATTTTAAAAGTGAAAGCAATGCCTCCTAGAGACGAATGACCGGAACTCAAGTCCCATAATTTTTGCAAAATAATGTCTTTGTTGGATCGTACTTCGCAACTATACTACGACACTTTTTTCTATCAAAAATGCGATTTACGACTTTTCAACAAATGGCGTCATTGACGGGGAGGCAACGTCATTTTTCTTGATTTCGATCTTTTAATCTATCACTGACGAATTTGCCTCTACTTTGTTATCAATGTGCAGGACAACACGGAAGGAAAACGAGATCTGCGTATACGTCGAGCGCGGTGAAGAAAAAATTAGGTGCACATCATCTCTCTCTAGATTAGGTTTCTTTTTTCTGAACCCTAGGAGTAGACTTACTTTCTATAATTTCCTTTGAGAAATTCTTTGAAAAAAAAAAGGAGAATTTTCTTATTTTCATGAAAAAAATCAAATCAGAAAAATTTTGAAAAAAAAAAGCTAGATTAGGTTTCCTTTCGAATCTAGGATAGTTTGAAAAAAACAAAAGATACTTTCCTTTAATCTTTTGAAAAATTCTTTGCGGAAAAAAAGTGTAAAAGCTTTTTTTTTTAAAAAAAACATTTTTGGTGGAAAGCTTAGATTTCAAATTCAAACCTCTTTAAAAAGCTTCTCCACCATCTCCTGATTTTCAGCCACATTTCAAGCTCGATTTAAAAATTAGATTGCCAAAAAACTAGTAAGCGAAAAATTCTAAAATTCAGGCTAAACTTTCAGTTTCAAACCATCTTTCAAACACCACAATTATTTTAAAGAAATTCCAAGTATACAATTTTTAAAAATTCACGAAGTGCACAACGGTCAGACTGACCTAGATTCAAAAATTTTCAAATTTAAAAAAGCGATTTTGAGCAATCAACGAATCTATTTTGACTAAAAATGGTGGGGTTTGAAAGCTGACCTAATTGTCTTTATTTTACATATTTTTTCCAAATTTTTGAAGGTCATTTGGTACTATTTCAAAGCGAAAGACCGACTAGGGGTCAAAATTCCAAATCTAACCCTCTGATATTCAAAATTCCCTAAAATTCGGTTGAAAAAGTAAAAATTACAAAAAAATAGTCTCTGAAAAACTAATTGAAAAAGGAATCTACTCGCAAAATTTCAAATTAATTGGATTCCAATTATCATCAGAGAACCAACTTTACTTTTGTCGTCTGCTGAAACAAAGAAAAACCCTAGAAGTGCATGCAACTTAGGTTGAATCTTTAGGGTTACAACTAGAGACCACACCTTGGGCTAAACTAGACTTAATCAAGTCTAGTTAGTCGGTGAGCTTGGTCACCTTGTGGGCCACTCACCACATACCCCATTGAAGAAAACAGGTTAAAATTAATTTTTAAACACGAAATTAACCCGAGTTCGTTGTCGTACTACTGGGTGTTTTTAACCTCTCTTGCCAAACCTAGTGACTAAGTCAGCAGGGTAGTATTAAACGACCGCGACTCAAGGGTCAACGGAACCGGAGGCGTAAGCCAAAGGAAGAACCTTCCCCTTAGTCCCCTCATAACCAGATTGGCTGGGTTAGTTTGAGAGGCAAGATTCACTTTCAGTCGATTGTACAACGAACTTATCTTCAGGAATTCAAATGCATAACGAAAAATCTGGTCACCTAATCTATAAGGACCATTTGATTGATAGGTCCTTAGCCTTGCCCTGCGTGGCTACACCAACCCAGGGGTTGGGCGGTTTATGCACGGAAGGAGGTCACTTCGACCTCACTTGGTTGGACCTTGGGAGCCACTCCCAAGGAGGCGAGTCACCTCGCTCAGACCATCTTCTCCCCCCATTTCTTATCCTCCAATAGACATCATGGCAAATCTTGGACCTAGACCTAGACCAGGTCAGGACATCGAGAATCTAGACCCGATGGCTCATCTGGAAGCCCGGGTCACCGAATCTGAGGAGCGGCATCAACAAAGCATGGATCACATTCTTACAGCACTTGAAAGGATGCAGCACCCGCTGCGAGGAGAACAACTGTGGGATTTCTACGACCCAGTCGCTCAAATCGTCGCACCTCTTGTCAGAATTCCCACAGGCGGAGATGCGTTTGAGCTCAATCCCAATGTAATTGTGTTGATCAGCACTCATTTCTACCGGAACTCAAGCGAAGATCCATTCCAGCACCTTGAGGACCTGAGACGACTCGCTAAAACGATTCGACCTAGGAATATTGATCTCGGGATTGTTCTGATGAAGCTTTTCCCATTCTCTCTGAGGGACAAAGCTTCATACTGGTTCAAGACTATTGGGAAGCCAATTGGAACCTGGCCAGAATTAAGACGTGAATTCCTGCAAAAGTTCTTCCCAATCGACTGAATAAACGCAATGCGGCACGCAATCACCACTTTCTCCTAGGGAGCTAGGGAGAAATTACATGAAGCATGGGACAGATTTCATGACCTTCTCCAAAAATGCCCGCATCATGGTATACCCAGATGGCACTTAGCTCAGATTTTTTACCATGGGCTAGATGACACACATCGGTATCTGGCCGATGCATCTAGCAGCGGGAATTTTCTCGCAAAAGACGAGAACAACGCATTTGAGCTGTTTGAATCATTAGCAGAGAACTCGATGAATGCCACATCTATGAACCAGTTCCAGTGGCCTGGTCATCAGCGGGTTGGTGTCCATGAGGCTCACACTGAATCTATTCAAGCCGACATGGATATCATTGTCAAGCAGCTGGATAGAATAAACCTAATTGAGAAGAAGATTGACCAGATCAGTTAAGGTCAACCCGACTCGAGCTCTGCCGCCACAAGATCCTCCTATGCACCCCGAGCCCCACCTGCTCGAGCTAATCTACTCACTTGGGATGCATCTTCTCCGTATTTATGAGATCCCGCATATCAGGATCCCATGAATAATCCAGATCTGGCACCTTTCGACCAGGGTTACACACCACCCACTGATTATAATGCATATCCCCTTGACAGATATACGTCTCAGACATCTTCGGCCTACGAGGATGTCAGCGCTATCCAAGGATACGGGCGTAATAACCCATACTCAGAGACGTATAACCCTGGTTGGCGCCAACATCCGAACTTCTCCTGGTCTGGTAATTCACAGAGACAACAACAAGATCCACACTACCAGACCAGGCAATACGGGAATGCGCAAAACACGTACCCTAGGCAGCAGCCATTCCTACCTCAGCAGCAGCAACCCCACTCGTTATACCAGCCACTGCACCAAGCTGCCAACCACCCTCCAAGGTGGGCTAACCCTTTGGAGGTGCTAAAAGAGGAGCTGCAAGAATCGATGAGGAAGTCTACACAAGATAGCTTGCAGATTATGAAGGTCATGGCTAATCAGATTCAGACCATACTGACCACGCAAAACCAGTTGTTGCAGGAGCATTGGACTCAGGGAGCCTTGCCCTCCCAACCTATCCCGAATTCTCGATATGTGCAGAACCATGGCACCCCGCACAAGTTTCAGGCACCGCAGGGATAGGCACACGCCATACTACAGGCACCTCCTGCACCACCCGGTTACGCGCAAGGCCAGCCACCTTTGCAAAATCCCGCGTATTCTACCCCTTCTGCTCCCCCACAACCTCATGGACAGCAAGCCAATGCACACACTGTTTCTTTGCGAAGCGAAAGGAAGACATTCGACGCACCACCTAGGCAGGCAGGTTCTGATTTTTCCCACCCCTCGCCGTAGGCGAATTCTCTGTCTTCATCATCTCAGGAGCCACCAGAGGTAGATAAGGGTAAGAGGCCAGTTAACCCTGAGATTCCCATCCCTTTTCTTGAGGCTCTAACACGAAATGTAGTACGGAAAAAGGACACGTGGAATTTTGAGGACCTGAAATCGATGTTTAAGGAAGTACATATTCGGGTCCCCCTCCTCGAGGCAATCGATCACATTCCCACTGTCGCTAGGTTCTTCAAGGACTACTGTGCCCTAAAGCAGCAGTTGAGAATTGGACGACAGGCAGTATTGTCGAAAGAAGCTAGCGTCATGATTCTAGCTGACCTACCACCGAAGAAAGACCCTGGTACCCCACTCATATCCTGCTTCTTGCAGGATTCTCCATTTGATCAGGCCCTTCTAATTTTTGGGTTTGTCCATCAACTTAACTCCCACTGCCGTATTTAATCGATTTCGATTTAGGGAGTTGAAACACACCTCGATTACGATTCAGCTGGCTGACAGATCAGTCAAAACACCAAGGGGGTGGTTGAGAACGTGATCGTGAAAGTCCGTCGGTTCTGCTTTCCTGCAGATTTTTTCATTCTCGATATGGATGTTCCTCCTAATCTCCAAGATGCACCAATTATTTTGGGTCGCCCATTTCTGGCGACAGCCCAAGTGAACATCGATTGTGCATTCGGGTGTATGGAGATTGCCCTAGGCAATGAGCAACTTCGAATAGACATATTCAGGGCAACAAAGAACTTTGACTGTGATCAAATAGAGGAGGATGGTGAAGATGAAGATTCAGCCTACTGTGGTAACATTGGGCTCCTTTGTGATGATCGAATGTCTCATTCGTCTACACTATCAGGGTTCTCGAACCTCGATCCACACAGGATTGAAACCACTGCATTACACATATCTCCCTAAGGATCTGACTGTTTAGGGTGTGATTCTGACCACAGCACCCCTGAATCCAGCTATCCTAATCCATATATTACCGGATTGCCCCTATTATTGCGGAAAGATGTGACTACAGCTAACAGGTTTCCCGTTAACGTAGTCACAATCGATTTTACAGGGAGCGACTCAGCGGGAATTCACGTGCACATGGATCTACAGATTCCTACCCTCGATTCTGCTCCTCCCACTCTCATATCTGATTCTGACCCACCCGTGATTGAACTGAAGCCCTTAGCTGACTCACTTAAGTATGTGTTTTTGGGCAAAAGTGAGACATATCCAGTCATTATCAATGCCCACTTAACCCAAGAATAGGAACATCAATTGATTTCTATGCTTCAAGACCATAGGGCTACTATCGGGTGGAGTATTGCTGATCTCTGTGGCATTCGCCTCTCGTATTGCACTCATCACATTTACACAGATGAGCGGGTGAAACCTTCGAGACAACCTCAAAGATGGCTTAAACCAAATATGCTAGAGGTTGTTAAGAAGGAGATCAACAAATGGCTGGATGCAGGCATTGTATATCCAATCTCAGACAGCCAGTGGGTGAGTCTGATTCAGATAGTGCCCAAGAAAGCAAGACTCACCGTCATGAAAAATGATAAGGGTGAATACATCCCGACCCGCACTGTGACATCTTGGCGGGTTAGCATTGACTATAGGAAACTAAACATGGCTACCCAGAAGGATCACTTTCCTTTGTCGTTCATTGACCAGATCATGGAATGGTTAGCCGAACGCAGTTTCTTCTACTTTCTGGATGGATACTTCGGGTATAATCAGGTAGCGATTAGCCCAGAAGATCAAGACAAGGCCACATTCACATGCCCCTTTGGAACATTCACCTTCAAGCAGATGCCTTTTGGCCTCTGCAACGCACCAGCGACATTTCAGTGTTGTATGATGGCTATCTTCTCTGACATGATTGGGGATTATGTGGAGGTATTCATGGATGACTTCTCTGTTGTCGGAGATGATTTCATGTCTTGTCTTGATAACCTCACCAAGATCCTGAAATGGTGTATTGAGGTAAACCTAGTACTATCCTGGGGGAAAAGCCATTTCATGGTGAGGGATGGCATAGTACTAGGGCACAGGATCTCCAAAAATGGACTCGAGGTCGACCAGGATAAATCAGAGATTATCTCCCACTTACCGCCACCTAGCTCAATCAATCAGATTAGATCATTCTTGGGTCACGTCGGCTTCTATCGGAGATTTATACGCGATTTCTCAAAAATTGCGTAGCCTTTGACGAATCTCCTGGTTACCGATGTCCCATTTGAATTCGATACCTCGTGTCTCAGTGCCTTCGAGACTTTACGAAGTGCTGTTTTCGACTCCCCGATTCTCCAACCACCCAACTGGTCACTTGATTTCAAAATGATGTGTGATGCTTCTAATTTTGCCGTCGGTGCTGTTTTAGGCCAGCATCGGGAGAAAGAACCCTTTGTCATATACTATGCTAGCAAGACGCTGAATGAGGCTCAGCGCAATTACACTATCGTCGAAAAAGAACTACTAGTAGTAGTATTCGGGTTGGAGAAATTCAGATCATATTTATTAGGGTCCAAGGTCATCATCTTCGCTGAGCACTCCACCCTCCGGCATTTGTTGGCAAAGAAGGATGCCAAACCATGACTCATTAGATGGATCCTTCTATTATAGGAATTTGATATCGAAATTCGCGACAAAGCCGAAAAACAAAATGTTGTGGCGAATCACCTATCTAGATTGGACCCAGACCACATTCCTTATTCCCTGCCTATCCATGAGTAATTTCCAAATGAATCTCTTCTGGCAATTTATTCTGTTGAGTTCCCCTAGTATGCGAATTTTGTGAACTACCATCCCGCAGGCAAAATTCCCGCGAACCTATCCAAGGACCAAAAACTCAAATTCATTGCAGAGGCCAAATACTACCTCTGGGATGACCCACTGCTCTTCCGCATTGGAGCAGATCAGATTATTCACAGATGCATCCCAGACTCTGAGATCTCTAGTGTGTTATCTTTCTGCCACAATGATGCGTGTGGTGGCCATTTCTCAGGATGGAAAACTGCTGCAAAAATTTTGCAGTTAGGATTTTTCTGGCCAACTATCTTCAGAGATACACACGATTACGCCCAACACTGCAAACGATGTCAGTCAGCCTGTTCTATGACCAAGAGCGACATGATGCCATTCCAACCCATCATGGTCATAGAAGTGTTCGTCGTCTGGGGCATCGATTTTATTGGCCCTTTTGCAAACTCGCATGGCTTTGAGTACATATTACTAGCCATTGATTATGTCTCGAAGTGGATCGAGGGCATCCCGGCGAGACGGGCTAACCACAAGACCGTCATTTCTTTTGTATGGCAAAATATTTTCGCGAGATTTAGAACACCCCACGCTCTGATTAGCGACATGGGAAGACACTTCATCCACGCCCATTTCAGGTCGTTATTAAAGAAATACGGGGTACATCACCGCATAGCCACCCCCTATCACCCGCAGACCAATGGGTAGGTTGAAGTGTCTAACCGTCAAATCAAGCTCATTCTCCAGAAGGCAGCTAGACCAGATAGGAAGGATTGGTCCGACAAATTAATCGATGCACTCTGGGCATATCGGACCGCATACAAGGCCCCACTCGGAATGTCACCATATCGCATGGTATATGGCAAGGCTTGTCACCATCCTGTAGAGCTGGAACACCACTCCTTTGGGGCGGTGCGGAAATGCAACCTTGACCTCGATGTAGGAGGTCGAGAACGGAAACTCCAGCTCAGCAAATTAGAAGAAATCCACTGGGAGGCCTATGAGAATGCATTAATATACAAGAACAAGACCAAGGCCTTTCACGGCTGCCACATCCGGAGGAAAGTATTCATGCCCAACCAGCGAGTCTGGTTATTTGATTCACAGTTGAAATTATTTACAGGGAAGCTTAAGTCCAAGTGGACTGGCCCGTATGTTGTGATACAGTCATATCCTAACGGGGCAGTCCAGATAAAGGACCTAAAATCTGGGCATATATTCACGATAAATGGCCAGTGCCTCAAGCCATTTTTGGCCTAGGAACCTCCTCCACCTTACGAGACTGTTCATCCTAGTGAGGACGTGTGATTGAGTGTTCGCCCAACTGGAGGCGTTAAACTCAGCATGTATAAATACCATTCACTCCACATTTCACCATCATCTATACATAACCATTTTTATACATAGCATATTTTTCTATTAGCATATTTCCCTTTTGTATAGTTCATGTTAACAGGTTGGCCGGTGCTGAATATAATTGCAGAAGCAATTATAGGTGACTTCTACCCACTCATCCTCTGTCAGATTTATTTTCTTTTATATTCATGCATGAGGACATGCAAGAACATAGGCATGGGGGGGTAGGTACAGTAGAAACTGAAAAAAAATTTTATGCCAACACTTAGGAAAACCTCGAAGCTGCATGTAAAACATACTTTACGACCCTAAATAAAATAACAACCGACTTCACCTCCAATGCTCGCATTGGAGCTAGAAATCGTTCGCAACAGCCACTTCCGACTCACCCGCTCACCTTTTGTTCTAAATTTAGGGTCAAGCTGATTGTAACCTGATACAGGAAATTCACGAAGTACAAATTATACGAGGTTAATTGTTCATAGCATATATACATATTGCATTCATGAAAAAGATTATTTTATTAAGAGAATGCATTAGGGATTTTATCCTCTAGTTGATTCCTGTAATCTGGAATCCAGTACAACTTTTCACACACACGTAGAATTTGCAATGGATTCATGGTGAAGGCTGATAAACGTCTTCAGTCTATCGAGAAGCAGTGCTTCTTTTCCTGAACCCCTGGACAGTGTTTTGGGAGTCAGGCAAATTTTCTTCCAATCCACCAAATAGTGTGAGATGAGAGCAGAGTGTACTGGTGCTCTAAGATTAGTGCAAGGAATCTGGAATACTAGATCATTAGGTGAAGATACTCTAAGATTAGACATAGTTTTCGCTCTCGGTTCCCACGTATACATTTTTGTGCGAAATTTTGAGAGCCACCGAATAAGGCAAATATGCGGAGAGCGAGTTTTCATAAAACTAGGGCTAAGGTGGATGGTTACGACCATTCTCTACGGAATCCTCGGCTAAAGGAGGGTATTGATGTCAAGGTCATAAATACACCGTCCTATCTATCTTTCTCGGTGCTATGAGTAGGCACTTCCACCAAATAAGCCACCCAATGTCTCTTGAGTACCACCAATCCCTAATAATGCCTCCTCAATAAAGTTCAAGGATGTATGCTAGTGGTGTTATGTTGAAAAAAAAAAGGGAAAAAAAAGAGTGAAAGAAAAACTAAAAAAAAAAGCAAAGAAAAGAATGAATATTTAGTGTTTATTTCATCGAGGCAATACCACCAAATAAATTTGAGATCCACAAAATATGGCCCTAACCTATTTTTCTTGTGTTTCAGACCGCCCAAATACTGGCTGAGGAATTCTGACTTAGTGTTAGGGTTATGAGAACTCAATTAAAGTGTTAATGCCTAGTGAGACCACCAAATACAAGTCATATATGTGAATCTGGTAAAGTTGTGAGCTCTAAGAAAGAAAAGAAAAAGAAAGAAAAAAAGAGTAAGAGAGAATGAATACAAAGGAATCAAAAGAGAGCATAGTTCTTCTCGTATTTCTCTGACTTGAGTTACTTAGTAATCCAGGAATTTAGATTCTGTTGTACTAGTCTCTATGTAGCACCAAGTGAGAGTGAGCCACCAAATATATAATCTTTTCCCTCAGAGATTCTCTACTTAAGCTTAAAGCTGGGGTGGAATTCATAGAATATCTTGAATACCCCGAGGGAAGAAGTCCGCCTATCCTTCTAGAATTTTTACTAGGGGTTAAGTACAGGCTTTAGAGGTGAACCAGTTTTTCACTCGAATCCGTTGCAAAAGCTACATAGCTGCACTTTCACGATTGTCTGCATTTCTAGAGCATAGGATGAAAACAAAAAGGAGAAAAATCTCTACGCATACACTTGATAAAATAATCAGTCTCTGAAGGACCTTTGCTGTAAATAATTTGGTTTTGCATTTGCTAAGGTCTAGCAAGATAAAGGCATGGGGGTATGATTGCACAGCAATCATAAGTCTTAATTGACCTAGATTAAACTAGGACTCAGCATAAGTTAGGGTTATTCATGTATACATAGGCACTATCTACATCTTTACTGCTCTTCTTTAGCGATGCATGAAATAATGTTATAATGTGCTGATTAAGTGCATTGTGTCAATTGCAGGCAATAAGCAGATCTGGAGCTAAATCTGGAGCAGGATCTGAAGCTGGATTTGGAATAATGGGAGTTGTAGCAGATGATAGACGACTTTTCGCTTAGCGTTATAGTATTTAAGTGCTGGAAAAATCGGCTAATCAAAAATAATGAAAATAACAACTCGCAGAAGAGTGGGTCGTGTCCACAGGGAGGCAATGATGCAATCAATACTTTAATTATTTAATGTTATTTGAGATAGTGCGAAATCCCTTTTCAAATTGGACTTAAAATGTGAAGGAAAGTAGATTTGTAATGACCTAAAAAGTTAAGGGTGTAAGTGCAGTTTTCACTCACAGAAATCCTCAATAAATGGACCTCCCAAAATGGAATAAGTGGAGGATAACAAGGTTCCTCCAGAGCAGGACAGGTTTTAAAAGATATACACATAATTAGTTCAAACCCTTAAATGGAGAGAGTAAAAGTACAAGCATCAATCCGTACTCGCCATTCTACCCTAGGATGTATTGGCCTGATATATTCTCCAGAAAGAATGTTCATGAGCAAAGATTTGAGCCAAGGATCGATTAGGGAGTATAAGGGTTGTTTCTAGTGTTGGAAGGTAATAGTTAAGTCCAATGAAGGCTTAGTTGATGTTAGGTCCAATTCCAACAATGATTCAGATTGTGTACACTCCCTAACAGTAGTGGACAACTTCAAGTTATCCTGCCTAGCATTAATGATCGGAGTCATATTTGAATCAAGGGTAGACTCCAAATTACAACTTTTTGATCGCACGGTCAAAATGTAAGAATCATTATCATTCATCTCATCCCCAGATTCGTTTGGTTCACTAAAATATTTGTCGGGGTGTATATGTGATTCATTAGAAGTTGGATCAGTATCCTCAATTATTTCTAAAGGAGGATCAGTCTTAATATTTTGGAGGAAGCCTATATCATTGAATTCATCATTCTTCTCGGGGTATAAATCCTTAATTGATGTGTTTTGTCTTTGAGAGTCTCCCATAGACCACTAATTATTTTGTTCGTCCACCTCTAATATCAACTCCTGCTTTGATGGAGGATGACTCTTAAAAGAAAGGAGGAATCTGGATTTAATCATATTATTTCTACCCTCTGGAGATAAATCCTCAAATGATAAATAATTCTCCTATGAATCACTCTAGATTTTCAGTCCAGGTTCCTCTATTAGGGTATCCTCATTTTCAGAATTAGACTCGTCATATCCCTGAGGCCAGAATTGATCATCCTCTATTCCCTTAGGGTCACCTTCATTAGGTGCATTTGAATCCTTAGAATATTGAATGGTAGGTGTTGATTCCCTAAGTGGAGGGTCAGGAGTAGGCTCACTAAGAGTAGAATAGGATTCCACCAAATAATCAAGAGGGGAAGTGATAGGAACAATACAACCTTGGCCCGGGTTGGTAGGGGTAAGGAGAATATCATCATTGGGGTCAAGCTCCTCAAGAGATACCATCTTACCTTGCTTTTGACTGTAATATAATTCAGGTGGATAATCACTATGATCATTATCCTCTAGTGACCGTGTCTCATTCGAAGAGTCTAAGTGATGGCTACCTAAAACTGGATCCCTATTGCCATTAGGTTCCTCAGAATTATTTTCATAATCATGGTTTATTGGGTAGAAATCAGGATTATTGGGAAGCATGTAGCTAAGTTGTCTTATTTCTTCATTTAAGTGTTGACTATTCCTCAACATCTCGCCCATTGATTCCATTATTTCCTTTTGCTATTTTTGCATTTCTATCAAAAAAGAGGAGAGGCTACTATTATCAGGTTGGGGAGGATAGCCAATTTCAGGCTCTAGTTGCCTAGTGGTATCAGTCCAACCTCGATATGGAAAATCATGAAGGGTGGGAGGGTTGGGTGTCTGCATGGAAGTAGGGATTTCAGGATTGGAAAATCCCGCTCCTAGGCTCTGCTCAAAAGTGGGAGTTATCAAGCAAGTACTCCCAGGGTAAGAATGAGAATGATCCCATGAATTATCAATGTTCCCATCAAAGGATGGATACGCTCGAAGCATGGGATCCTGCTTAAAAGATGGGAAGTGTTGACTCTGATAATTTGAATGATAGGAGTAAGAATAATCCATTTCTTTAAGCAAAACAATTTTCTTAGGATTCAACGGAAAACTTTCTAAAGAGTCCTATTGTCATAGCAAACGCAAATTCAACGGGATCTATTTTTAGTAGATTGCAGGTCTTAGAGTTATATGTTTAGTTGGTGGCCAAACAAGTTTTGCAAAAATTACGCTTCCTAAGCCAACCTTCGCTGGTGCCTATAACCTACTCGCAAGGGATGGAAGTCTCGAATCGAGCCCACACACGAGGAACCGAAGTAACTTGGTGGATAGGCTTGTTGATTTCCGACTAACTTCCCTTGTGGTGCAAAAGAGGAGAGGTAGAATTTTATCTAGTGACCTTATGTGTGAGGTGCACAGTGTCTCAAGTGTGCAAGCATACGATTGTGTTTTGAGTTTTTTTTTTGAAATTCTGCAAACAGGATCCTTTTGCTTGATTTTTTTTTTGAAATTCTGCAAACAGGATCCTTTTGCACACGATTTTTAGTCATAGATTTTAAAGTCCAACCTCTTAACAGTCCCAATTTATTTAAAGTGACCACTGAATTAATTTGATTCAATCACTTTTGTGGTCTTAGATTTAGGTTCAATGCATATGCATGACAAGTAATTAATGCTCAAGAAAAGACGTACCTTACTCCAGCTTTCTTCGTGCAGTGTATGAATACAATGCAATAAAAATAAACTAGATGCTGCTCATTCAATCCTAGATGATCGTCCTATAGATATGCAGCTTCTAGCAGGCAGTTTGATTTTTTTTTTATTTTAATAATAATAACAAATAGACCTAATCTAACTAACTAACTGAAATGTAGTTCAAAATAGTTCAAATAATCCTATAATCTAAATAAATGGGAACACGTTCCCAAAAATAACCAACAAGGGCCCAAAAGATAGTAATTTAAATTCTACTATTTATCTAACTAAATCTAACTAAGACCTACTGCCTAAATCAGAAATAGGCTTCTCTGTAAGCCTAAATGAGTGGGATCAAGGCCCACGTGTTCCTGTTGTCGTCCTCTAGGTGGCGTCAAGGTCCACCAAAAAGATCATCTCCGCCGTGCTTGTTGTTCACGTTCAAAGTCGCCGCTTTGCTGCGCCTCGTCGTCGTGTCAGATTCCTCGCACAATAATAAAAATGATTAGATAATTTCGCAACTCAAAAGATTTAAAAACAATAAAGTAAATCTATTGCGTCTGTTGCCTCCCCGGCAACGGCGCCAATTTTGATAGACGACTTTTCGCTTAGCGTTATAGTATTTAAGTGGTGGAAAAATTAACTAATCAAAAATAATGAAAATAACCACTTGCAGAAGAGCGGGTCATGTCCACAGGGAGGCAATGATTCAATCAATACTTTAATTATTTAATGTTATTTCTGATAGTGCGAAATCCCTTTTCAAATCAGATTTAAAATGTGAAGGAAATTAGATTTGCAATAACCTAAAAAGTTAAGGGTGTAAGTGCAGTTTTCCCTCACAGAAATCCTCAATAAATTGAGGATGAATTCATGTAGTTTTCACGTGATGTGTACTAAAGACAATTAGTACTTAAGTTAAGCCCAAAATCAACCTTTAAACTAGTTAATATCAATACCATGCAATTAGAAAGAACTATGAGTGTTTGAACGCAATTCTGCCACAATATAATAATAATACAAAAATCAAATTGGTGTCAATGGCATTGAATGTCAATTTTAATTAAGAAGAAAAACAGAGGATCTCTCCTCTCTCCTCGCGTGTGTGGCTGCGCACGGTTTGCTGCGAGAATCGGCAGGAAGGTGCGGCTTGACGAGTGCTACGCAACGGTGGCAACGGCGTGGCCGGAGGTGGCCACCGGCGGTCGGCGGAGGTGGCCGGAGCACCGGCCTGCTGGAGGAGACAGAGGCTGCTGCTATGGCTGCGCTGATGTGCGTGCACACCCGCGCTAGTCCGCGGGCGTGCGTGCTCTGGTGCGCCTGCAGATGGGCAGTGGAGAGTGCAGGGGCGCGCGTGGCATGGAGAGGCGCTCTGCAGTTGGTGCCAGTGGGTGCGCTTCTGGGGTGCGCCTGCGGGGAAGCTCGCTTGGAGGTTGTAGTCTGCAGGTGGTTGGAGGCGCGCAGAGTGGATGCGTGCAGGCGGAGAGCGGTCTCCAGTGGCTGGAGATGGCACGCGGTTGGATGCGGGTGCCTGCAGTGGCTGGAGATGGCACGCGGTTGGGTGCGGGCGCCTGCTGTGGCGTGGGCGGAAGGTGATGAGGGGCACGCTGGAAGATGGTGAGCGGGCAGGTGCTTGCGCTACATGGCAGGCTGGAGCGGTGGCTAGAAGGTAGGCGTGCGGGCGAGGTTGAGCGGTTGTGGAGAGGTGCGATGACGTTCTGCAGGAGATGGCCTGCAGGCTTGGTGGCGTGTGGGCGCCTACTGTTGCGTGGGTTTTGCGCGCGTGGTGAAGGCAGGTGCAGTGGAAGCAAGGTCGGCTGGAGATGGCACCCGCCTGCAGGCACGCAAGGAGGAGCAGTGTGCGCCTGTGGACACAGTGCATGTGGTGGAGAAGGAGCGGTGGAGAAGATGGAGCCTTTCCCCACAAGGGGGGGAAAAATTCCTACTCTTCGCTCCCCTCCTCTTCCTTTTTAACTTCTCCCTTGCGCGTGAGTTGAGGGATTTTCCCAAATCCCCGGTCACATTTGTTGAGAAAGGTGGCGGAAGAAGAAGATTACCCCAATGTCTGGCGGGGGAGGGGGGAAAGAGTTGCGGCTGGGAAAATTTATCCCCCACCCTTGCTCTTTGTGCATTTTATTACCTGCACATAGAAATAATAAAATAATTAAGTTATAGAATGTTAGAACTTAAATCATGAGGTGTACAATTCTTCTACAACTTAATTGTAATTATTAACACAACAACAAGGTACCATTAAAGGTACTTAGGCTTAATATTAGTCAACTAAAATAGACTCATCAGCAGAGCAGGAGCAGAAGGCTTAGTTTAGATATAACAACGATAATGTAAGGGGGTTAAAGGCTTTCTATTCTATTAAGTAGAAATAAAGGAATAAAATATGAAGAGCTTAGCTCCATCCTAGCCCTAGGATAGCCTAGAGACTTCCCCAAGCCTTAGCCACCCTTAGATTAGGTCATAACACCCTAAGAAGCCCTAAAACTCTAGTTCCAACCCTTATCTGGACGTCCAGATAAGTTATAGGACTTCCAAGACCCTTAGCCATCTCCCGCACACCTCAAACCCACTTTTGCAGTGTTATTGGACGTCCAGACACTTTGTCAGACGACCAATTTCTGCATAATACCTAAAACAGAACCCAAAATCCCTCCTGACTCTGATTGGACGTCCAGACAACAAGTCTGGACTTTTGATTTTTGAGTATAAGACGTCTGACACTATTATTAGACGTCTGATACTGCTCTCCAGTTCCTGTTTTGAGATTTAAGCCTTGATCTTGGATCTCTCGGTCCCTAAACCCAATTCCAACCCAATAGGAACCTAAATTAAGGTGCCCTAACCCTACTACATCACCTCTAGACCTCCCTAAGGACCTAATTAGGTCCTCACTAAACCTAATTGACTTGGATCTTAGTCAATTCCATTTGCCTATTCAATTGGACTCATTGAGTCCAATTGAGCCCTGATCTCAGCACACACTATTCAATTGGACTCAGTGAGAGTCCAATTGACCTAGACCTAAATTAATTGAGTTGTTTTACTCTGAATTAAGTTTCCACACACCCAATTAAACTTGTATTAAGTTTAATTGCACTTTACCTTAGTGAATTAGGGTTTATAACCCTAGTTTGAGACATACCTTGACCTAAACCCACTAAAACCTAACCTAATCAACCTAGCCACCTAAGTTTCGACCCATACACACGCACACACACCATCCACACGAAAATACCTAGCCTAAAGTTCTCTAGAACTCTCTACCATGTGTGGTTGCCTTGGTTGCTAAAATTAGCAACCAAGAGCAATTCAATTTTTAGAGCAACATTTGGTGGATCTAAAAACCACCATCCATCCTCTCTCGCTCGCTCTCCCACGAGCTCCCACCATAGGCCTCTCTAGAGAATTTAATAATTATCTAGAGAGCTTCCCTTAGGTCTATAAAAAGACCTAAGGGGTGGCCATTTGCACCCATTCACTTCCTTGGCAAATTCACTCCATTGGTGCCATTCACACCCACTTCCACTTAGCTACCCACTCCACCTCCACGAGCTCACTACCACCACCATGGAGGACATCATGCTAGGATGCTAGATCACTCCTCCCTCTCTCCAAGGGTTGGCCTAAGCTACATTGGCCACCCCTCATTCTTCTCCCGACCACTCCAAGGCCATCGGGGAACACCCCTGAATGCTCTCTATTCTTCTAGATTTAATGCATGCTCTTCATAATTTTATTGCTTTTATTTACTGCTTAGTAGCATAGTCTTACTTCTCCCCCAATTATGCATGTGAAATCCCCCCATTGATTCTTGTATGTAGTCATTTTCTAGTAGTTAGGTTTAATTTTCAAGCATTTATGTATAAGCTTTCCTCTAGATTTCTTGTGCAAACAACTTCCCAATGAATGAATGAAAATGCACTTTTATATATATACATATCTCTTTATGTGTTTGAAATCACCACGAGCTTAATAATTATCGTATTTGCGTGATTTAAGTGCCTGCTCTTTAATTATCTATCCATTACGCACCAGCATGTCGTTTCCCGAGGATATTGAGAATCTAACAATAGACGCTTTCTCCATAAATAGTCACCACCTCACTAGAATCGTGCGCACAGAAACTCACTTGTTCACTTTCGTAATTTATTTAACGCATGCGCATGTGATCCGAGTTAATAGCAGAAGTGATGAAGTTTTAGTTAGGAGATTGGAAATCGGCGTGCATTTTTAAACAAAGTAGAGAAGTAAAAAGATCGATTTTAAAAGTGAAAGCAATGCCTCCCAGATATGAACGACCGGGACTCAAGTCTCGTAATTTTTGCAAAATAATATCTTTGTTAGATCGTACTTCGCAACTATACTATGACACTTTCTTCTATCAAAAACGTGATTTACGACTTTTCAACAACAGCTCACTGGTATCAGACTCAAATGCATCCAATCAACACATGGGTTGAACTACAATCCGAGTTTCTGAAAAGGTTCTTCCCAGTTGGTTGGACGAATGCCTTACGACACCAGATCACACACTTCACACAATAGCCTGGAGAACCACTTCATGAAGCATGGGACCGTTTCCTAGATCTCATGCGAAAGTGCCCCCATCACGGAGTTCCTAAATGGGAACAAGTCCAGTCTCTTTACCACATACTCCGTGAAGATATCCGTTTATTCGTCAATGCAACCTGTAGAGGAAATATCATGGGTCAACACGAAGACACTGTGTGGGAGATTCTCAATAATATGTGAGAGAACTCCATCAATAATGACTCCATGGGCTTATTCGACTGGACGAACGCCCGCGCATTGATGAATCCAAGGGGAGCACACGAGACGCAGAGCCCATCCACATCATTCGACTTGGAATTGATGGCCAGTCGTTTGGACAAGGTCTCTATCATTGAGAAGAAGGTGGATGAGCTAACTCGACATCTGTAGCGAGCCACCTCTGCACAAAACCCGTTCGCACAGCCACCCTCTGGGAGGGAAGCTGTGCATAACATCTATTACCAATCTTCTCAGGGGATGGACCCGTATCCACCTCTGTCTAACTCTAGTACCAGAGGAAACTCCGATCCTTCCTACTCTAGTTGAGGAAACTCTAAACCCTCGTACTTTAATTTTTCTAAGGTTCATCAGACCTGCGAGAACCTCAACGCCATCTAGAATGACCCATTTTCTAATACCTATAACCCTGGATGGTGGAATCATCACAATTTCCTGTTGGTGGGAAACAATCATAATCAGAGACCACCATATCAACCCCATCCACAAGCTCCTTGTCCATAACAGCCACCTCAGCCTCGGCCGAACCCTACCTTTCAACCTAGGCCAACTCAGACAGATCAAATGACTCTTATCCTTTAGACTCTGGCTGACATTCAGAAGATGAATGCAGCTATGCAGAAACAACACAAAGACAAGATCACAGAGGTTCGGAATCAACTCGCCCAGATGGCAAATTCCCGCCAACCTGGCACTCCCTTCGCAACCTCTGCCAAATCTGAATAACGTGTCGAACCAAAGGCACGTTATGAACCCGAATCCAGTCCAAGCCCACATGATTTATCAAGCCCCTTCTATTCCATCACTTGCCGGGATGGAAGCTTCAACATCATATTCGGGATTTCAGTAGCAACCACCTATTTTACCAACATCAAACCAGAACCAAGTAGGACTAAATTCAGTAACAACCCATAGTGGCAAAGCAATGCAAGACCCACCTTACCCAAGCCACTTTCCACCTGGTAGTAACCCAAACCCTACTATAGTTATCTAGGACACCCTTATCCTTGATCAAGAACCTAGACCTATTCTAGAGGAACCATCTAAGGTTCCATTTCCCGAGGCCTTGACTAAGGGAAAGAGGACAACCAAACCCATGGCACCTGAGGAGGATCTAGTCAAGCTCTTTGAACAGGTCCAGATAAGCATCCCCTTGATGGATGCAATTCACCACGTATCGGCTTACGCATGATTCCTGAAAGATGTGTGTACACCTAAACGTAAGCTGCAAACCAAAAGTGGGAGCCCAATCGTATTATCAGAGCAAGCCAGCTCTGTAATTTTAAGCAAACTCTCACATAAGGCAAAAGACCTAAGCACTCCCTTGATTTCCTGTAAAATTGGTGATATCCAATTTGATAGAGCATTATTGGATCTAGGACCTCCATAAACCTAATACCTACATTCCTACTTGACCATCTTGAGGAATATGAGCTCAAACCAACAGAGGTGACATTACAGTTGGCTGATCGATCTATTAAGTCACCTAATGGAGTTCTTGAGGATGACATTGTTAGTGTTTGGGATTTCTATTTCCCGGTGGACTTCATAGTCTTGGATATGGATTCTCCAGAAAACCCGAGGAATACACCAATCATATTAGGGAGACCCTTTCTAGTCACTACTAGGGCCAACATTAATTGTGAAGAGGGCCAAATTGAACTAAAATTTGGGAACCAGACACTAAAGATCGACATCTTTAAGGCCCAACAAGAGATTAATTGCGGTGTTATAGAATAGATATGTGATATCAAGGCTGTGGTTGACAATCCATAAATTGAGGAAAACCTGACTACTCATGATCAACCACAAGCGGATCAAAACTCGCAATCAGAGGAGTCTGAACTTGACCTAGACACACCCATAACTTCCTCCCTTACTTCTGACACACACCCTGAACCACCCGCTGCTGCTGATAAACCTATCTTGGAACTCAAGCCACTTCCTGAGCATCTAAAGTACATCATTTTGGGTTCCAATCTGACGTCTCTTTTGATTATCAATTCCAGACTCACACCTGATCAAGAATCCCGTCTGATTACTATTCTCCAGCAACATCTAAGAGCCATTGGATGGACTCTCGATGATTTGACAAGCATCGGCCCCTCTTACTACACACACCGCATCTATACTAAAGAGGGCACATGACCTTTTCATGAAATGCAGAGACGACTGAATCCTAATCTGCAGGAGGTCATGAAAAAGGAGATCATCAAGTGGTTAGATGCTGGGATCATCTAGTCGATCTCCGACAGTCAGTGGGTGAGTCCAATCCAGGTTGTGCCTAAAAAGGCAAAACTCACCGTGATCATGACTGAAACTGAAAAAATCATATCGACCCATGTGGCGAATTTGTGGAGAGTCTACATTGATTACAGAAGACTCAATACCTCCACAATGAAGGGTCATTTCCCACTACCGTTTATTGATCAGATGCATGAGAAACTAGTGGGAAATAGGTTCTTCTACTTTTTGGACGGGTACTCCACTTATAACCAGGTGGCAATCCATCCTAAGGACCAAGGAAAGACCACTTTCACCTGCCCCTTCGGGATGTACGCGTTCCTAAGGATTCCTTTTGATCTTTGCAATGCACCCTCTACTTTTCAGCAATGCATGCTTGCCATATTCTCAGATATGGTAGGTGATTATCTGGAAGTCTTCATGGATGACTTTTCATTGTTTGGCGAATCGTTTGATGATTGCCTCCTGCACTTGGTCTAGATCCTCAGGCGGTGCATTGATGTGAATTTGGTTCTTTCCTGGGAAAGGAGACATTTCATGGTGCTTGAAGGAATTGTCCTGGGACATCTCATATCAGAAAAAGGCATCCAGGTCGATCAAGCCAAGGTGAACCTGATTTCCAAACTCCTTATGCCTAGCTCGATCAAGGACATCCGATCTTTTCTGGGGCACATTGGTTTTTACAATCGATTCATTCTTGATTTCTCAAAAATCGTGCACCCCCTAAATACTCTACTATCTAAGGATGTTCCTTTCGAAATCTCCAAGGAATGCACTCAAGCATTTGAAACCCTACGTGATTGAGTTACCCAAGCTCCGATCCTACAGTCCCCTGATTGGTCTCAACCCTTTGAGATCATGTGCGATGCATCTGATTTCACTATAGGAGCGGTACTTGGGTAAAAAATTGACAGGAAACCCATGATCATCTACTACGCTAGCAAGACACTTGACGAAGCTTAGCATAACTACACAGTTACTAAGAAAGAGGTGCTAGCCGTAGTATTTGCCCTGGAAAAGTTCAGATCATATCATCTGGGTTCCTATGTTATTATTTACTCCGATCACATAGCTGTGAGGGATCTCCTTGCGAAGGAAGCGAAACCTCGATTAATCCGCTGGATCTTGCTGTTGCAAGAGTTTGACCTCGAGATTCACGACAAAGTGGGAAAGATGAACGTGGTAGCTGATTACTTTTCTCGCCTTAATTCTGATATTATTAACCCTTCCAGACCCATTACGAAACATTTTCCTTATGAGCACCTCCTGACTATCAGTGCATGGCTTCTATGGTTTGCTGATCTAGTAAACTACCTGGCATCACATCAAATCCCATCCGATTGGCCGAAGGCCAAGAAGGATAAATTGATTTCCTATGGCAAGTATTTCTTCTAGGAAGACCCGTATCTTTTCCGCATCAGTGCTGATCAAATCATTCGACGATGTGTCTCGGGAGCGAAAATTCAGAACATCTTGTCCTTCTGCCATGACAAGGCATGCGGTGGACACTTCTCAGGTCATAAAACCATAGTGAAAGTCCTCTAGTGCAGCTTCTATTGGCCCACGATTTTCAAAGATGCATACAATCACTGTAGGGCATGCACTCGTTGTCAGACCTTAGGCAACATGAGCCATCGTGATATGATGCCCTTATGGCTGATTCTCATATGCAAAATCTTCGATGTCTGGGGGATTGATTTTATGGGACCCTTTCCTATTTCGGACGGCTTCGAGTACATTCTGCTCGCTGTTGACTATGTGTCAAAATGGATCAAAGTCATTCCAACCCGAACCAATGATCATAAGGTGGTTATCAAATTCATTCATCAGAACATCTTTTCGCGGTTTGAGATTCCACGTGCTATAATCTCTAATGGAGGGACCCATTTCACTAATGCTCAGTTCAGGTCACTGATGACCAAATACGAGGTGTCACACCGAATCTCTACTCCTTATTACCCCGAAACTAATGGTCTAGCTGAGCTATCAATTCGAGAGATCAAGAAAATCCTCTAGGTCACTGTTCGACCTGACAGGAAAGACTAGTCATCCCAATTTCTAAAAGCTTTGTGGGCCTATAGGACCACCCACAAAACACAATTAGGTACGTCTCCCTTCCGATTAGTATACGGGAATGCATGTCACCTCCCCGTCGAATTGGAGCACAAAACCTATTGGGCAGTACGGACCTGCAACCTAGATCTTTCTATGGCAGGAACCCACAAAAAGCTTCAAATGAATGAGATCGATGAATTACGCCACGATGCATATGAGAACTCGCGAATTTACAAAGAGCGGGTTAAGGCCTTTCACGACAAGCACATATCCAGAAAGATCTTTCACCCTGGTCAAAAAGTTATACTCTTTGATGCCAAGCTCAAACTATTGCCAGGAAAACTCAGATCGAAATGGATCGGACCTTACCTTGTCCGTCGAATCTTTAAAAATGGAGCCATCGAGATCAGTCCACTCTGCTGCTATTCAGAACATTTCATTATGAATAGTCAGAGACTCAAACCGTTCATTGACTTTACAAATACAAATTTGGCTGAGACTTCCTTTACCCTCCATTCTCCCTGAGCTCATTGTGCCCAGTCGATGGCATAAAACTCAGCGCTTAACAAGAGGCAATCCGTCATTTTTGAAAAACCCAAAACCTTTCTTGACATTCCTATGCTGAACTCATATTGCACTTTAGAGTTCATCCATTAGAATAGCCGACCCCACCTCAGGTACCTGTACTCGAGCTTAAAATCATCCACAACAGTCGCCTCGACCCGTTCACCCACTTAGAACCTATTCTAATGAATGATCTAAGCTGAACTCGAACCCACCTAATTTACAATGGGGACAATGCAAATCATAGGCATGGGGGGTATGGAAGCACAAAATGCCATGAAAATCATCTCACAAGAAAAGGTTTCATCAAAAAAATCACATATCCCAAAAATACCAAAAAAATGAAAAAAATCTTGAAAAAGAACAAAAAATTGAGAGGAGAGAAAAATTTTAAGGGCATATCAATTTTGAGGATAAAAAGGGGAAAAGTAAAAAATGTCAAAAAAGAGCACAAGTTGAAAAGAAAAAGAAAAGATATAGTCATTAGTAAGAAATTAAGGAATTAATTGAGTTCTAGACCATATCAAGAAAAAGAAAATGAAAGGAAAAAAGTGCTAATAAAACACAAAAGCGATTAGTAGGAACGCTGATTTTAGGCCTCTTGGGCTATATTCCTAGGCTTAAAAATTCAAGTATCCGCTAAGATCTGGATAGTCGTCAAGAGGTTGGGGAAAATGCGAAGCTTAAGTATTAGGTCTAAGTCTTAGGGAGTATTCAGCCTTGTTAATTGGCCTCTAGTTTGTAGGACTCGGTAACCTAAGCACACCAATCCACACACAGTCTGGTTTAGTGCGCATAAGTATCAAAATCATGCAATTACATTTAAATTATTCTGAAAAAGTATCTTGGATTAGGAGTGGCCGATCAACACAAGTTGATTTAAACGAGTTCCCGGTGTGGAGAGGCAGGAAATTCCCCTCGAAGGTGTGCAATAACATATCGTCTCCTCGGTGCTTGTCTACTAGGATATTTACATATCCTACCAGGGGCATGTAAGCACCCTATGCTGGTTCAAATGCCATAGGCGGCATTATCCCGAAATGTCGATTGCCAGGGTCTGGATTTAGCTATAGAACACCATGGGTGGGATTATCTCGAAATCTCAAAAGTCAGGGTTCTGGGGGTTGCCATGGGCGGTGCTATCTCGAAGCATCGATTAACAGGGACCCTTCGAGGATTGATGATGGGGACTAGGAATTCGATACAGACCATGTTGTGAAGCCAATCTGAAGGTAGAAATAAAAGGAAAGAGAGAAAACTCTCCAAACAAAGAAAATCCTCTGTCTCTCTCTTACAAAAATGCACTGCAAACTAAACCGAGGCTAAAATATGTTACAAGCATAGGTGCTTTAATCGTGGAGTTTGACGAACCTTAGGATAGTTCTTGTGGGGCTTAAAAACCTTCGCGGCAGACTGAGACTAGAGTTGGTCAGGTCCGGATCTTGGTTAGTACTTGAGTACCTCTAGACCTACTATCAGCATTCTAGCCTAATATACAGAAGAAAGCACACAAACAATTTTGAGCATAAAAAAGATTACATGGTCTAGAATCAAAGTTAAAACCATAAAATTTTACTAAGGGACTAGTAAAAGCTAGGCATGGGGGTATGATGGGAACACCATCATGAGCCCTAACTAGTTCATTTTGACCTAATGAAGAGAATAAAAGCTCCTACATAACTAACTGAAGGTCATAATTCACTGCATAACCTGTTTCAAAAAAAAAAAAACTCACTACATAACCTTTTTGAGAGAAAAATAAGAAACTAGGGGTAAAACTATAATTTTCCATTGCAGTACAACCATGGGCTTTCTCAAGGGCTAAACAAAGGTTAAAGGGTCTTAATAAGATAATAAGTGGGTTGGATCAGACAGAAAAGGGTTCGTATGAGTTCTATGAATTAAATGACTTCTTGAAACTCTAAAATAGACCCACTTGATTAACCAAGGCTTTGGCTAGGATAAAATTCACCTAAACAAGCTAATAATCACAGAAAAATATTATCTAGGGTTTAGAACCTTTAATTTGGCCATTAGAACCCATCTTGACCTGGAATGGGGTCTCAGATAGATATTTACCCTAAATTGGGTTCTTACATAATTTTTCTAGTCAAATGTGGTTAAACCAAAAATCCAACTTCACCATTGGATTCCTTAGGTTCAAATTAGGTTTGTAACAAAATTTCAACCCAGGTTGAGTTTGCCTTGACCTAGTTTGCAAAAAGGTCCAACCTGATTACATTTGTACCCCTATCTTTCAAAAATCCTTACAAACTGCCCCCTAGATTCTTCATCATTTTTGTAATTAGGTCCCTCCACCATTATAGCTGAGGAATCTTACTCTGGCGAGCTTTGGAAGAAGAGTTCTCCCTTATTGCTCAGAGGATCTCCTCCAAAATTGGAAGGGAGATTCTCTGCGAAAATCCCTCCAATCTGAACCCATCTTTGATCCCAGATTCCTTCCTAATCTCTCATGTGAATGCATGAGAGACAAGGGTATCCTAATGGATTCCTTCTCCGATGAGCTTTCCTTGCTTGGGAAGCTTGCTTCCAAGCTTCCCAAGCCCTAACCAACCTCCAGGGCTCTATTTGAAGAAGCCTAGATCGCCTCGACTCCTCCACTCTCGAATTTGGTCGTGAACACCCCTGATTCCTCTCTTCTCCTCATGGCCATAGGTTCCTCCACGTCCGGCGACCTCCGTTACTCCTTATCGTCCAACTGCCATACCTACGACGAACTCCTCTTCCCTGACTTCGCCTGTGCCTCACCGTACCTGCAGGCATCTCCCTCTCTTCATCCTCGCTAATCTCCACTCACCAGAGCCACTCTTCATCTCCGGCGTCGACCATACCAAGCCTGACGCCTCCGCATGCCCTCGTCGTCTCTTCACCTCCCTGATAAGCTCGATTTCCCTTCTACTTGCTTCTCCACTCTATTTCCTAAAATCGACCACTGCCGACCTCTATCACCTTCATCTCTGACCACCAACTCCGGTGAGGCCACTCCACCTCCATAGGCCATCCCAACCCTCGCCGACAACCCCATAAACTTCCCCTCACTCCACTGAACACTTCCCCTCATTCATATCATTGAGCCACTCACCCAAATGTACCCTCGAACACACCCGCACCTTCGCACACAATGTGCCCTAGGCACTCTTGCATAGGCATCCCCATGCCATGCCAACCACCCCAACACATTCGTCGTTCTCTAGCAACGCTCCCTGAACGCTCTGATGAGGGCACGGGGTCGTTTTTGTGTTTGCAGGCTCAAGCACCCATCTGCCATTATAGCGGAGCTTGAAGCAAGCTTGAAGCCACGCACAGGCCTTGCTACTCCAGGTGTTGTTGTCGCAGGTGCGCGGAATTCCCTTGCGCACGTATCAAGGCTCTCAATTCCAGTCGAAGGCCTCCACAGCTGTTGCTATTGTGAAGACAATCTCTACGGGTGCACGCGAGGAAAGGGTGGGACATTTAGTCCCACCACAAAAGTGGAAGGGTGCCCTTGTGGGCATAAAAGGAAAAAGTGTTAGAGGCTTATCGCCTCCAACACTAAGGGTGAGTTCCTCCTCCCCCCCTCTCACGGACTCATCCACGGCATTGCCCACGTGGACTTGGCCACGACCTAATTACTCGACCTATTCACTCCTCGCCCACCACCGCATGCCGGTGGGCCTAGTCCTGGGTACGTCTCGACCCGTTTACTCGAATACGTGTGGCTCTAGGAGAGCAGGACCTAAGAGAGAAAGAGAGGAGAGCTGCACGCAGGTAGGGGTAGGTTTTGCTGTAGGCAAAAGCTGAAGAGAAAGAGAAGACAAAAGGCTGAAGAAGGAGAGGCAAAAGTTGAAGCCAATGCCAGAAGAGGAAGAAGAGAAGGCAGGCGGCAGAGAAAGAGAAGGAAGAAGCTGAAGGAAGAAGAGAAAGAGAAGGATCTCAGAGAAAGATTGTGAAGGCCAAGGAAGACAGAAGCCAAAGAAGTAGAAGAAGGAAAGAAAAGGCAAATGCAGAAAGACAAAGAGAAAGAGAAAGAAAAAGGAAGATCAAACACTTTAAGTCGTTTGATCAAAGGATCAGACGACAGATTTTAGCCTCATTGCATATTTAGATATTGAATCATTTGATGATATTGTAGGAGTATTTGGTGATCTACATCACCATTTTACTCCCATATTTTTGCACTTTGATATTGATATTATTGCATATTCTTTTAATTCTGAATTGTGATCTTGATTTCTAAATACCAATTTGCTCCCTGTGTTCGACCTCAAAAATTCTTTCAAGTAATAAAATTATATTTGTTTTGAACGCTATTTCGATTGTACTACAATGCAATACTTTTAAAACCCAACATAGTTCTCTAAACACATAACGTTGTAGTTAGCTGATAGATCCATTACAAAACCAAGGGGTATTTTGGAGGATGTTTTAGTCAAGGTTAATGATTTGCATTACCTTGCTGATTTCATGGTCCTGGACATGGAAACCCCAAAATAGCTCAACCACACCCCAATTATTTTGGGAAGACCTTTCCTGGCTACTGCCAAGGCAAGGATTGATTGTGAATCGGGAAATATAGAAATGGCCACAGGGGATAAGACAAATCGATTCAATATTTTTGAGGTCTCAAAGAAGAATAAAATTAAGTGTGGTTCGATGGAGGAGCTTGGTAGAATAGAGGAAGTAATGGCCATACATAGGTAGCAACATAGGTTGAGGAAGATATACATGAAATCAAAAATTTGTTGGATGATTCACATGATCAAGATAAAACCCAACAACATCCTTATCCTGAATGCTTAGAGTTTGAGGTCCAACTTGTGGGTGGGAATTCTGAGGATCAGGATGGTTGGTTTAAGAATCCAGAGTGTGAGGATGAAATTGAACATTGGGGAAGAACCCTTCAAACATTAGGTATTCTAGAGTACCCACAAATCCCCAGCACATCACAAAACCCTCATCGTCCTTTTTCACACAACCATTGCACAAATTTTATACCCGACCACACTTCCTCTATAATAAATCAACAAAACTCCTATTGGAGACCATTTGGGCTCTCCCTGCACCACCAGCTTGCCACTTTTATCATTCATCTCTTTGGCAAGCCCATTTTCACTCTCTGGGACCCATACCTGGGGGCCTAGAAACTGTGCTGTTGTGGCCTCAATGTTTAGTTATTTTTGATTGAGGACCTTGCCTAGTTGAAGGCACTAAACTCAGCACATGTAAAGACTGTTCCAAGCTAACCAGAGTCTCATGGAAACCAAGTGCTATTCTTCCACTTCTACTCTCCTTCATGCTTTCATTTTTCACAACGACATTGCAATGGCTAAGCATGGGGGTGTGGACATATTTTATAACCTTTTTGTCAGCTGTAATAGTAATTTCCTGTTATTTAATTCTTATAAAAAAAATTTTGAAAATTTGAAAAAGATAAAAAATAGAAAGAAATTAGGAAAAGAGAACTTAGGCATTTCGAACTTATTAACCTTAGGAAATGATACGAGAGGATCTAAACACTTAGACTCTTCAAGTCTTTGGGCTTAATTAGCTCGGGTGTCCACATGAATGTGGACTTAGTCTCGAGTCCTCACCAATTAAAATTCATTTTAAGTTTGTAAATAAATTGGGATGATAAGTATGCGACTTATCAACCCGCCCTCTAATTTAAGGGGACTTTAAGCCTAAGCATCTGCACACGTTTTTTTTCATTGACTCACTTTTCGATGGTTTCTTCGGAAATTGGGTAGCAAATGAACTATCTAGGGTGGTATGGCTGGCATGTTGTCGGTGGTAACAGCTTATCGGTAGGTTGTCCAGAGCCCAGTCACAAGACCATTTTTGTTGTACGGCCTTTAGGTAAATCTTAGATCAGGGAAGCCACTTACTTAAAAAAAAGAAAAGGAAAAAGAAAAAAATATATAGAAAAAGGAGAAAAAAATAAAAAAATAATAATAAACAAATCAACACTTCATCACATGAGTATGGCTAGCAAGTTGCTGTGGGTAACAGCCCATTGGCCGGTTGTCGAGAACCCAGCTCACAAAAAATGCACAATAATTCCCAAAACACTTAGGGAAGAAGTGGGGAAGTAGAATAAACCGGGGAGATATACACTGGGTTCGCCCTTGTGTTGACCCCATAAATAAAAGAAATAGGGAGAAAGCTACCAATCGAAAAGATAAACCTTTAGGCAAGGTCACCTAGGGTCGTAGAAACCTGAAGTCCATTTCAATGGCTGCCTAGAGAGTCTTTCACTCTTTCACAAGATTCATAGCACTTAGAGTCCTTTTTGAGTCTTGGGTAGGTCGGGTAGCCGTAAAAGTTATCTCGGAACTCTCAAACTCCAAAAGTGCAAACAAATTAGAAAAGAAGAAAGAAAAAATGTATCTTCCCTTTTCAAATAAGGCAAGAACTTGGGCAGTCCGTATTCTGGCAGACACCCGAGTACTGTTGAGTCTTCATAATTTAGGACCTTAGTTGAAATTTTCTATTGTTAATAAACGACTTAGGCTTAAGCGATCTAATCCTAATTCTATTTTTTATACATAGCATGTAATTTAATTTTGCTAGGGACTAGCAAAAGATAGGCAAGGGGATATGATGTAGACACAATTATTGAGGGTAAAATGTCTATTCATGCATGTTTCTAGCCTTAGATTTGCATTTCATGTTATAAATATTGCATAGCATGCATCATTCTATATTTAGAGTAGTTGTATATAATTTAGGTTAATTGAGTCCTTTTTGTGGTCAGGAGAGAAGGATATTTATTTTAGAGCCTCGGATTGGCGATCTGACAGTATAGATCTGATGAAGATGACGATCGAAGTCCAACGCCTCCGAAATCTCCTCGATCGGAGTCTCGTAGCACCATATGCAGTTCGAGGAAGATCGACGACCAATGGACTAGGTAACATAATTTGGAGCTTCAAATGACAAATCCAACCACTGTAGCAGCCCCTACAACGAAAAGAAGAGGGACAGCCCGGACTATGCCATGTGGCACAGCCCAGGCCACCCATGTTCACGCACGTGCCACCGCACGCGTGCAGCAGCGCGAGTGTGCACGTGCACGTGGAGGCGTTCATTCACCTAGCACAACGCCAACGCGAGAGTATGCACGTGCAAGACAAAGAGAGGCACAGTGCAGCGCCAGCGACGCATGAGCTAGCCTACGACACATGAGCTGGACCTACAGCAACGCTTACATCCATTGCTAATTCTTCAAGCACCAGTAAAGCCAACTATAGGAATGAGCAGGCATGAGCTGCCTACAGCGACGCTTCCAACGACGGCCTAGATGTCACTAATGGTCCCATACCTATTTTTGCCTCTTCCCCTCCACTATAAAAGGACCTACACCCCATCCCTTCGGAGCTATCTCTACCTACTATACTCCTACCTACTCCCAAGCTCTAGCAAGCCTACCAATGCTCCATTGGAGCTTGTTCTCAAGCTCCCAAGGCTCCTATTAGTGTACCAAACCTCTGTCTCACCAAATATTCATCCATCTTCCCATCCCCATTCATAGGTCACCTTGGAGCTATCCTCCCACCTTTATTCCTGTAGCAGATCATCTCCATCTTCTCAACTCCATTCTTGAGCCATGTTGAAGCTTTCCCTTATCCCACGTCCTCCTGCATCTCACCTCTGTCATCCCGCTCCTCACCACCTTCGTCTGAGCTTCTGCCAGGCACCGTCATCTATTCAAATAGCCGATTCGGGAGATTTCCTCTCATGCCCTCTCTTTTTATGCTTTCATAGTTTATTATAATAGACATTGAGGTGATATCTATACCATATTTGTTACGAACGCATGTCCCAGACGTCTTTTAAGACGTCTGGGAGGTGGCCCAGACGTCGGACCAGACGTCTGGGATCACATCCAGACGTCGGACCAGACGCCTGGGATAGTTTCCAGACGTCTGGGAATCAGTTATTTTCGACACGCGCGGGTCGTCTGCGCGCCTGAGCGCACAGACCGCATATTCGCTCCTGTGGCTGTAGATTCTCACCGCTGCCGTCTCTCTTTCTCCTCCTCGCGCGGCCTTAAAAGGCCACGCGCTCTCTCCCGTCGCCTCCACCCCTTTCCTCTTCTCCTTCCAGTGCGCGAGAGAGAGCGCGAGAGCGAGCGCGGGGTTGCTGCGGCGGCGACGGCTGCAGTTAGCGTGGAGGGGGTGCTGCGTGCGAGAGCGACGCTCAGCCGTGAGGGCGAGCTCGCCAGGGCTGCCAGGGCCGGCCGGCGGGGAGCGCAGCGGGCGCGGAACGATGTGGGAGGCTTGCTGCAGCTCGAGCAGCAGGCGCACGAGGTGCGACGCGGGCGGCGTCGCGAGCGGAGGGTGAGTCGCGCCCTGGTTCTGGAAAAATTTCCAGAATTAGACATCTGTGCTATTAGCCAGACGGCGAGGTCGACGTCTGGAAGACTGTCCAGACGTCTGAAAGGTGAGTTTTCCATCTTCTTCTTCCTTCTTGTCGACTGACCATACTGAGGGAGGGAGATGGGTGTGCGCAGGCTCGGTGATTCGCCATCCAATGCGAATCAGACGTCTGGCTGTAGTACCAGACGGCGGGAGTGACCTCCAGACGTCCGGGGTGACCATCGGACGACTGGGAACTAGGCCAGACGTCCCCGCAGGCTTCTGGACGTTTGAGAAACCACGCAGAACAAGGTAATTCTCTGATCCACTTTTTAAGACGTCTGGAAGAAGTTCCAGACGTCTGATTTTGCACAGTGTCGTCGTTTTCGAACCGTTGAGGGCCCGTTCGGGTTCCGTTTTCCGCGTTTCGAGTTGCGTTCTTTCCGGAATTAAATCCTCTACCCGTCTAAAGTAGCTATACACTGTTTTGAGACACTCCTTGTGTTTGATCCTTGTGATAGGACCTCGTTCCGTTGCAGTCTTGGGGGTCGCGGAGGCACGCGGGATTCCCGATCACGCCCCCATTACTCCCGTCGTACCTGGTAGAGTGGCTTTTAAGTATAACCTGTTAAATTGTGGAATCATAAATAGAACCTAGGACATTGCATGAATCCTAGGAATGAAAAACAGATTGAATGTTAGATCCTAGGTGTTGCATGAATCCTAGGGCTGAAAAACTAGATTGTATGATAGATCCTAGGATACGGCATGAATCCTAGGATGGGAAAACTAGTGGAACAGATGAATACTGCAGTATTGGAAAAATGGAAAGAGATATAAAGCTGCCTGTAATTTGAATTAACAGCTGCTTGTTGTGAATAAATAACGTGGTTGAGAACATGGATTGTAAGAATGTGAAACTGGAAAGTGAAACCTGGATGTTTGAGTAAAAAGGATGGAACCCTATGGGGGAATTAGGAGTGGAACTCCTGGAAAGAGAAAGGAATGGAACTGAGATGTAGTTGTGTACTATCTCTTGGGTACGTAGTACCAAGGGAAGTACCTGTACCTGTTTAGTGCAGAGTGGGGCCAGCCACCCCAGGGACCCGGGATTAGGACCGACCGCTCTGTACCGACTTGCTGGCCCTCGTGCACATAGTACCGAGGAGAGCTACTAGTGTTAGGTGGGCACTAGCTACCCGACGGGCCCCGGGATTCTGCTAGCCTCCTACACCGACTTGTTTAGGCCCACTGGGGCAAACCAGGGTAGTCAGGCGAGGGTGCGCGGACTGTGGAGGGGCAAGGCCCCGGTTTGGTTACTGTGGAGGGGTTGGACCCCTGTTACTGAGTGGGCTCTGCCCTGGACTGGTTCCGTGTTGTGCTTTGGGCGCACCTGTTAACGGAAACGACTGACCGCGTGCCAGTACGGGTTAGCTACCTGTGCGTTTATCGCGCGTGCCATAGTCACCGTTACGTCTGTCAGTGACCTTGGGGTGGTTGACTGATGGTAGGATCACCACAGGGGACTCTCCCGGCCAGGAGAGCACCACGTGCTACTTCTACTTTTTGGAAAAGACTGCAATCAAGATCGTTCCCACGAGGAACATTCGAGATCAAGAAAAAGATCTGAGGAATAAATGAAATAGTGAGACAATTGAAAGATGTGAATAAAGAAAGTAATGGAACATAACAGCTGCTGTACACTCTACTGTTGTCTTTAGTTTTAGTTGCCACTCTACTCAGCGTTTTGCTGACGTGTTACACTCGTTACCTTTTTCAGGACCAGGTGTTGAGCAGCCAGGGTCGGCGGCTGCAGAGGACGCTGGGCCGAGTAGGGTCCAGTAGAGTTACCACTGTCTCTTGTACCTCTTTTGTTACGTTATAGTGAGTAGTTCTTGTTTCCGCTATACTTTTCTTTACCTGCAGTTCAAATTATATGATGAATGTTGTTCTACTATTGTGGTGGTATATACTGTGGTAGTTTCTTTCTTTACTGCTGTACTTTCTTACTGTTAGTTATATTCATGCTGAATGTGGTTTATTTTACTGCTCTTTTGGTTACTTCCTCGTTGGATGACTAGGTCTTGGGATTAGTTGAGTCGGTCCGGTTCTCGTGTCTCGTAGGGACTCAAGAATCGGGTCGTTACAAGATGGTATCAGAGCAAGGTCGTCCCAAGAAGTGAATCAACTGACTGGAAAATAACCAATTCACATGTCTATAACTAGAGTAGCCACCACAACATATCTCTTGACATGAGCTCTTAGACGTTTTCGTTAGGTACTGTTCCGTACTAACGTATTTCGTTGTTTCGCGTCTCCTTGTAGGAGATGCCTCATCGTGGAACTAGGAGGGTGGGCCGCGGGCGCGGCCGAGGTCGAGGCCCGAGGGACAGATGTGTTGGGCTTGGAGTACATACTACCCCTCCTCTTCTCCTGAGCATACCGTCTCCGGACCTCGTCCAACTAATTCGAGAGGTGGTTCGTGAAGAATTTCAGCTTCCATCCAGATCGCCACCCCCCCTCCCCCTTCCGAGCGTACGACAGGGGAGATGGTGGTGGAACGAGATTTCCGCCGTCACACTAGGCATGTTAGGAGAACTCAAAGGAGACACGTGGCGTCCGCAGGAGAGCCGTCATGTTTTGCAAGGCCATCAGTGGCCTTTGGGGCCCTCGACAGGGGCCAGTCGCCAGCACCGGACCCCCGTCTAGCTGACAGCAGGGACCCACTGAGGGTGGGAGTCGGGTTCCCCTCTGTTACCAGTGTGGCCAGCCGGGCCACATTAGGAGGGACTGCCCGTCTAGGGCAGGAGGTCAGCAGATACTCCCCGTGCAGAGCACTGGAGGGCACGCAGGAGGCCGCGGTTCCTAGGCACGAGGAGGAGGACAGCAGTCGCGAGGAGGGTACCGGCCAGCACCTACTCCTCCGATGTAGAGTGTGGCTGGTTCATCCGCACCTAGAGCTGAGGGGCGTATCAACGCCAGAACACACAGGGACGCCAGAGCTTCGGGATCGGTGGTAGCAGGTATGGTTTCAGTTTCTGGCAGACTCATTTACACACTTTTCGATTCTGGCGCTACGCACTCGTTTGTCGCAGCCAGTTTCGCAGTTAGTTTAGACCAGGATTATACACTGTTAGAGAATCCTTTCGTAATTAGAGGTCTGAGTGGTCAGCTGTTTGTAGCTGAGGAGGTGTACACGGATTGCGAGGTCAGTGTCGGGGGACATAGCCTGCCAGCTGACCTGATTATGATACAGGTGGAGGACTTTGGAGTGATTCTGGGGATGGATTGGCTGTCCGCTTACCATGCCTTGGTGGACTATTTTGAGAGGAAGATCATCTTCTCCATTCCGGAGTTGCCTTCTTTCAAGTTTCACGGACAGCCAGTGGACGGAGGTTCAGGTGCATTTCGGCACTTCGGGCAGCGAGACTTTTGAGCCAGGGGTGTGAGGGCTTCCTAGCTTGTGTGGTGGCAGAGCCCAGCCCTGTGGCAGACTTCCAGAGCATGCTGGTGGTCAGAGAGTACCCTGACGTGTTTGCAGACGAGTTACCAGGACTACCGGCCGAGCGTGAGATCGATTTTGAGATCTCACTAGTACTAGGGACCAGCCCCATCTCCACCGCGCCATACAGGATGGCACCGCTTGAGCTGCAAGAGCTCAAGTCTCAGTTGCAGGACCTTCTGGAGAAGGGTTTCGTGAGGCCCAGTGCATCTCCCTCGGGAGCCCCGGTACTGTTTGTGAAGAAGAAGGATGGGACCTTACGCCTTTATGTGGACTACCGACAGCTGAATAGGGTCACCATCAAGAACAGATATCCGCTGCTGAGGATCGACCACTTGTTTGACCAGTTGCGGTGTGCCACGGTGTTTTCCAAGATCTACTTGAGGTCTGGATACCACCAGTTTAGGATTAGGGAGACCGACGTCTCCAAGACAGCTTTACGCACCCCGTACGGACACTGCGAGTTTTTGGTCATGCCGTTTGGGCTGACCAATGCCCCCGCTGCTTTCATGGACCTGATGAACCGGGTGTTTAGACCGTACTTGGACCAATTCGTGGTGGTTTTCGTAGATGATGTACTCATCTATTCTAGAGGTCGGACGCAGCATGGACAGCACTTGCGGATGGTTCTGGACACTCTGACACGATGTCGGCTGTACGCCAAATACAGCAAGTGCGAGTTCTGGTTGAGGGAGGTGACCTTCCTAGGTCATGTGATCTCTGGAGACGGCTTGGTGGTTGACCCAGCCAAGGTCGAGGCAGTGCTCAGGTGGGAGAGACCGCGTTCAGTTACTGAGATTCGCAGTTTCCTGGGACTGACAGGCTACTACAGACGTTTCATCAGAGGATTTTCACAGATTGCGCATCCTATGACACGGTTGACCCGGAAGGACGTGCCTTTCGCTTGGACAGACGCCTGTGAGGCGTGTTTTCTGGAGCTGAAGGAGAGGTTGACCTCGGCTCCCGTGCTCACCATCCCTGACAGTAGTGGCGGGTTCGTTGTGTACACGGACGCCTCCTTGCAGGGGTTAGGAGGTGTGCTCATGCAGAGGGGTCACGTTGTCGCTTACGCTTTGCGACAACTGAAGCCCCATGAGCATACCTACCCTACCCACGACTTCGAGTTGGCAGCTGTTGTCTTCGCGCTGAAGACCTGGAGGCACTACTTGTACAGTGAGACCTTCGATATTTTCACAGATCACAAGAGCCTCAGATACCTTTTTGATCAGAAGGAGATCAAAATGAGACAGAGACATTGGTTGGAGCTCCTGAAGGACTACAACTGCAGCATCTCCTACCACCCGGGAAAGGCCAATGTGGTGGCTGACGCCTTGAGCCGTAAGGCGCCTGCACACTTGGCCAGTCTACAGTTACAGAGTTGGAGCCTTTTGGAGGATGTGGGCAGTTGGCGACCTCTAGAGTTACGAGGGTACTGTGGGGCAGTGACGGTGACACGGTAGACCAGGCCAGAGCTGATAGACCGCATCATCATAGGATAGATGGCCAATCCGTACTTGCAGTCCTTGCGCGACAGAGTACTGTCGGGAGACCCGGGGGACTTCTCTTTCACAGACCAGGTGCTACACTTGAGGGGACGGTTGTGCGTTCCCAAAGACGAGGAGCTGTTGAGAGAGCTCTTGACTGAGGCACACGGTTCCAAATTCACCATACATCCCGGAAACACGAAAATGTACCACGACTTGAGATGCGAGTTTTGGTGGAGAGGGATGAAGCGGGATGTGGGTGAGTTCGTGCAGCAGTGCTTAGTGTGCCAGCAGGTGAAAGTCGAGCATCAGAGGCCTGCAGGGCCGCTTCAGCTGCTTCCAGTGCCAGAGTGGAAGTGGGAGAGCATCACCATGGACTTGGTGGTGGGCTTACCTGTTACCCAGCGGGGACACGACGCAGTCTGGGTAATAGTGGATAGACTGACGAAGACGACGCGATTCTTGCCGATCCGAGTCACTTTGGGACCAGCACAGTTGGCAGAGAGGTATATCCGTGATGTGGTACGACTACACGGAGTTCCGTGGGAAATCGTATCCGACCGGGATACCCGCTTTACGTCCCAGTTTTGGGCTGAGTTTCAGCAGGCCTTGGGGTCGCGATTGAGGTTTAGTACAGCTTACCACCCCCAGACGAACGGACAGTCTGAGCGCACGATACGGACACTTGAGGACCTTTTGCGTGCCTGTGTACTGGACTGGAGGGGCTCTTGGGAGGAGCACCTACCCCTGGCAGAGTTTGCATACAACAACAGTTATCACTCGAGTATCGGCATGGCTCCTTACGAGGATCTGTACGGACGGAGGTGTACGGCACCCTTGAGTTGGGTTGAGGTGGGGACCAAGTGGGAGGTTGGCCCCAGGTTGATCCGGCAGAGTTAGGAGGTAGTTGAGCAGATCCACAGATGACTCCGCACTGTAAGGAGCAGACAGAAGAGCTACGCAGATCGGAGATGCAGAGAGGTGCAGTTTGAGGTTGGGGACCACGTCTTCCTTCGTGTCTCACCCATGAAGGGCTTACTGGAGTTTGGGGTGAGAGGGAAGCTCGCGCCGAGGTTTGTGGGGCCCTTTGAGGTCCTGGAGCGGGTTGGACCCGTTGCTTACCGGCTTGCCCTCCCCCCGCAGCTTTCTGGTGTGCACGACGTGTTCCACGTGTCCAACCTCAGGAAGTATGTAGCCGATCCCAGTCACGTACTGAGTCACGAGAGCGTCGAGGTGGGCGACGACCTGACCTACCCCGAGCGGCCAGTGCAGATTCTCGACCGAGTTGTCCGCAGTTTGAGACGAAAGCAAGAACCCCTAGTAAAGGTTTTGTGGAGGAGCCAGCGGTGCGAGGAGGCTACCTGGGAGCCTGAGGCGGCAATGCGGGAGCAGTACCTGGAGCTTTTCGCGGGTACGTCTTTCAGACCGACTTCGATCCTCTTTGAGTTTGTTATAGTTATTTTGACATCTTTTTCCGCACCCTAGTTGTTGCAAGTTTCGGGGATGAAACTTCCTTTGAGTTTGTTATATTGTTACGAACGCGTGTCCTAGACGTCTTTTAAGACGTCTGGGAGGTGAACCAGACGTCGGACCAGACGTCTGGAAATCAGTTATTTTCGACACGCGCGGGTCGTCTGCGCGCCTGAGTGCGCAGACCGCATATTCGCTCCTGCGGCTGCAGATTCTCGCCGCTGCCGTCTCTCTCTCTCCTCCTCGTGCGGCCTTAAAAGGCCACGCGCTCTCTCCCGTCGCCTCCACCCCTTTCCTCTTCTCCTTCTAGTGCGCGAGAGTGAGCGCGAGAGCGAGCACGGGGTTGTTGCGGCGGCAACGGCCGCAGTGAGTGCGGAGGGGGTGCTGCGTGCGAGAGCGGCGCTCAGCCGTGAGGGCGAGCTCACCGGAGCTGCCAGGGCCGGCCGGCGGGGAGTGCAGCGGGAGCGGAACAACGTGGGAGAGCCGCAGCAGGTGCATGAGGTGCGACGCGGGCGGCGTCACGAGTGGAGGGCGAGTCACGCACTGGTTCTGGAAAAATTTCCAGAATCAGACGTCTGTGCTAATAGCCCGACGGCGAGGTCGACGTCTGGAAGACTGTCCAGACGTCTGAAAGGTGAGTTTTCCATCTTCTTCTTCCTTCTTGTCGACTGACCGTACTGAGGGAGGAAGATGGGTGTGCGCAAGCTCGGTGATTCGCCATCCAACACGAATCAGACGTCTGGCTGTAGTACCAGACGGCGGGAGTGACCTCCAGACGTCTGGGGTGACCATCGGACGACTGGGAACTAGGCCAGACGTCCCCGCAGGCTTCTGGACGTCTGAGAAACCACGCAGAACAAGGTAATTCTCTGATCCACTTTTTAAGACGTCTGGAAGAAGTTCCAGACGTCTGATTTTGCACAGTGTCGTTGTTTTCGACCTGTTGAGGGCCCGTTCGGGTTCCGTTTTTCGCGTTTCGAGTTGCGTTCTTTCCGGAATTAAATCCTCTACCCGTCTACAGTAGCTATACACTGTTTTGAGACACTCCTTGTGTTTGATCCTTGTGATAGGACCTCGTTCCGTTGCAGTCTTGGGGGTCGCGGAGGCACGCGGGATTCCTGATCACGCCCCCATTAGTCCCGTCGTACCTGGTAGAGTGGCTTTTAAGTATAACCTGTTAAATTGTGGAATCATAAATAGAACCTAGGACATTGCATGAATCCTAGGAATGAAAAACAGATTGAATGTTAGATCCTAGGTGTTGCATGAATCCTAGGGCTGAAAAACTAGATTGTATGATAGATCCTAGGATACGGCATGAATCCTAGGACGGGAAAACTTGTGGAACAGATGAATACTGCAGTATTGGAAAAATGGAAAGAGATATAAAGCTGCCTATAATTTGAATTAACAGTTGCCTGTTGTGAATAAATAACGTGGTTGAGAACATGGATTGTAAGAATGTGAAACTGGAAAGTGAAACCTGGATGTTTGAGTAAACAGGATGGAACCCTATGGGGGAATTAGGAGTGGAACTCCTGGAAAGAGAAAGGAATGGAACTGAGATGTAGTTGTGTATTGTCCCTTGGGTACGTAGTACCAAGGGAAGTACCTGTACCTGTTTAGTGCAGAGTGGGGCCAGCCACCCCAGGGACCCGGGGTTAGGACCGGCCGCTCTGTACCGACTTGCTGGCCCTCATGTATGTAGTACTGAGGAGAGCTACTAGTGTTAGGAGGGCACTAGCTACCCCACGGGCCCCAGGGTTCTGCTAGCCTCCTACACCGACTTGTTTAGGCCCACTGGGGCAAACCAGGGTAGTCAGGCGAGGGTGCGCGGATTGTGGAGGGGCAAGGCCCCGGTTTGGTTACTGTGGAGGGGTTGGGCCCCTGTTACTGAGAGGGCTCTACCCTGGACTGGTTCCGTGCTGTGCTTTGGACGCACCCATTAACGGAAACGACTAACCGCGTGCCAGTATGGGTTAGCTACCTGTGCGTTTATCGCACGTGCCGTAGTCACCATTACGTCTGTCAGTGACCTTGGGGTGGTTGACTGAGGGTAGGATCACCACGGGGGACTCTCCCGACCAGGAGAGCACCACGTGCTACTTCTACTTTTTGGAAAAGATTGCAATCAAGATCGTTCCCACGAGGAACATTCGAGATCAAGAAAAAGATCTGAGGAATAAATGAAATAGTGAGACAATTGAAAGATGTGAATAAAGAAAGTAATGGAACATAACAGCTACTGTACACTCTTCTGTTGTCTTTAGTTTTAGTTGCCACTCTACTTAGCGTTTTGCTGACGTGTTACACTCGTTACCATTTTCATGACCAGGTGTTGAGCAGCCAGGGTCAGCGGCTGCAGAGGACGCTGGGCCGAGTAGGGTCCAGTAGAGTTACCACTGTCTCTTGTACCTCTTTTGTTACGTTATAGTGAGTAGTTCTTGTTTCCGTTGTACTTTTCTTTACCTGCAGTTCAAATTATATGATGAATGTTGTTCTACTGTTGTGGTGGTATATACTGTGGTAGTTTCTTTCCTTACTGCTGTACTTTCTTACTGTTAGTTATATTCATGCTGAATGTGGTTTATTTTACTGCTCTTTTGGTTACTTCCTCGTTGGACGACTAGGTCTTGGGATTAGTTGAGTCGGTCCGTTCTCGTTTCTCGTAGGGACTCGGGAACCGGGTCATTACAATATTTGTTCCATCTCTATTTTGTGATTCATTTGCTTGTCTTCTTACAAAAATACAAAAAAATAATAAAACCCTAAAATACCAAAAAGAAATAAATCGAAGTGCAGTTTTCACTTAAAGTAAACGTTGCCCCCCTATGTTCGACCTGGGAATCCCTTAGGGCTTCAATATGAATTTTATTTGACCACGAGTTTTGCAACTATGATGATGGGTTACTTGTAACCCTGATTTCAAACTCGCGAAACATGTGCGATCATGTGATGAGATGTAGGACGAGGGAGAACGAAGATGGAAGATGGAGGATGGGGCAGGGCGACATTGTAGTGGGATCCGCTTCTCGAACGGCGGTAAGAAGACACCACGGGCGCTCCACAAACGGGGATGAGAAGGTGGAAAATTACTAATTTTAACTCTAGAGGAGCATCTTGGTTTTGGGACAAGCTCTTAGAGCTTTGGAGGGGGTGAAAGAAGAGAGGAAGGGATGAAGGATATGTGGGGGTTGTAGGGGAATTTATAGGTGAAGAATGGAGGGGTAGAATGGTCCTTTTAAAGCTTTGAATTTAATATAGGCATCTATAGGGATGGATTTAAATGTCACTAAAGACCCCAGGTCGTTGAAGAACGTATGCAAGCCTCCACCTCTTCTTCTTCCATGCACACAATGCATACACACGATCGCATGCTCTTAGTCGTCTGGTTGCGAGATCGAATGGCTTGAGATCCACATGCCTCTCTTCTTCGCGCACCTGCATCTGCGCATGCAATCGTGCGTGTGCAAACCACGCCCTCTACGTGTGCAAACCACTCCATCGAGCATCCGCCATGCATCCAACAGTTGAATTTAGCCGAACATGCAACCATGCTTGATTTGGCAGTGAAGTGCATTTTGAATGCACGTTGCGCGATGCTTGAGAGCACATGCAACCATTGTGCTATGCCTGCAAATTGTCTCAAACAAAATCCAAGGGTCCCTTGCTCGCAACCATTGGATTAGAATCCAACGATCCAGATCATTTGTTGCTCGAGAGAAGAGGGTACCGGTCGGTTGACATGGTGAGATGTAAACCGTTGGATCAAGATCCAACAGTTGACATAGAAGCTTCATCTTCCCTTTATAAAAGCGTGAAGGCGGGCAAGGATTATTCTTGGCCATTGGATGGTGATCCAACGGTCAAGAGGCGATGGTGCAAATGAGGAGAGAGAGACAGTGGGCAAGCCTTGGGCGGTTTAGGCAGCTGAGATGGCACCACGTGGCACCATCTTGACCGTCCATCTTCTGTGACTTGTAGATGGTGCCACGGATGTTGAATTGGATTGATTTTCACACCGTTGGGCTGCATTCGTTGATCCGAACCCATTCGTGCTATCGGATTTTTCATCTAAAGTATGGATTTACACCACCTAGCCTCTTAACCTCTGATCTTTCTTAGAGTGCATTTGATGCTATGGAAGTCAGATCAGGGAGATCTTGGAGTCATTGAACTCCAATCATTGCCCTGATAAGATCCGTATGGTTGGATCTTCAATTCAAGACCCTGATATGATATTACCCTATTTCCTAACCATAAAAGGAGAAAATTAACATAAAATTTATACAATCTAACTTAAATGCATGATGATGCATGTTATGCAATATTTATAATGTATTATGCAACTATATGCCTAAGAACACACATAAATAGACGATTTATGTGATATAAACGTGTTTACATCACTATTACCTTTGATTTAGTGGGAATTATTACTCATGCTACTATAATATTTTTTTTAAACGATAATTAATATTAGTGGCAAATATATTTGTCATTATACCCTTCGATTTAGCAGCAATTGTTATTTATGTGGCTATAATATTTTTGTCGAATAGTAATTAGTATTAATGGTAAATGTAGTTGCCACGATATGTATATAATAAATTGATATTATTATTTTTTAAAGGATAATTTAATGACAAAAAAAATTTATGCCACTAGACCTTTTGTTAAGCATTGGTTGGGACCTTTTGGTGGAGGAGAAAGGAGGTCATTAGTTCATCTTCACTATTCTTTTTAGTAACAAGAAGAAGAAAATGCTAAATTCAAACTTATCCCTTTAAATTAAAAGAACTTCTGATTACATTTAGGGTTGAGATTTGCACAGGTGGGAGTTGAAAATTCCTACAATCAATATTATAATATCATTATAAAAGACCAACAAAATAAACATATTATAGGAAAATAGTGCTTTTAAGATGATTACATATAATGGTAAAATTTAATGTCGCAAAAATATTATTTTTTATGATTAAATCATAATAATCTTTTGAGACAAGCTAAAAATGCCAGTCTGTGATCTACTGTCATGTTAGCCAAAAAAATTTCTTTTCCCTCCATAACTCCCGCGCTTCCACTCCCTACCCCACCCAAGGAAAGCCCTTCTCATAACTCCCCTTTCCCCCGCAAATCTACCCAAAACCCTCCTTTACTCCTAACCTCTACCCCCCTTACTCTTGTTTCTCCCTCATGTCTTGTTCTGCTCATTACCAACCTCACGTCCTATTTCGCTCGTCGCTGACCTTGTGTCCTCTTTTGATCCTCGCCAACAACTAATTGCATAGCAATCATAGGAACTAAATTTACTAAATTAAGTTAATAACCTAACCTACATTGTGTAAATAGATCATCTATCTCCTTGCATATGTACATTCTTGACCTAAATTCTACCATATTATGGTCCTTTTGGTAATATTAAGATTTTATACATGTAGGGCCATGTCCAAAGCTACATCTAGACCAAGAAAGATGTAGAGGAGTCATTCCGGCACTCAGAGGATAGAGAAGAGAAGACAGCGGGCAAAGACTAGGGAGAAGGAAACAGAGGCATGAAAAGTCAGGACAAGCTCATAACTTACACATCTACCCAACACATACACCACATACCCATGCATTTAACACACACTTATGTGCATTCATAAATCATACACAAATACATGTGCACACACTGCATCAAAATCACTTCATTCTCACTTCAATCACTCATTCTTATTACCCAATTAAGCTCTACTTTATCTCACTCTAAATCCATCACCAATATCATCTAAACCCTACCTAAGTCCTATTTTGGTCATTCAAATAGTTAGAAACCAAGCCCACCTTAGATATCCAAAAAATCACTTTCCAACGCTGTTCCAGACATCCAGAAATTAGTGTTGGATGTCTAATCTCTATAGAGACCCAATCTAGGAGCTAAACTCTCGCACTATTGATGAGACACTCATAATGAACTCTAATTACCCCTAATTAACTAGTCTTCTTAGTTAATTAGCTAATGTTATGAACATATAAGGGTTAATTATAGAATAAGGGATATTTAGTAAAGGACCTTAAAATAAGTTAAAAATGACATTTTATCATTCAATTAACATTATTAATAATTTAGATAATAATTGGACTCGAAATCCTATTAATCATTTCCTTAATTAATAAGATAAGTAACTTAAACTTAATGTATACTTAAGTATATAATAACTTAAGTGATTTTACTTAATCTAATAAATTAACCTAAAAAGGTCAAAAATGTAAATGCAAGGTGTAAACATACTATTTACCTTATTTACTAACATATACAAAAAGTTTATAAATATCTAAATTAAAATAAACCTTCAAAACCTGAGTTTACATTTTGGTCCTTAAAATTCATTACAATCGGGTCTTATTTCTCACATAGGTCCTTAAGTTTTATTTCATTTAAGTCCCTCTTCGTCTTCTTCTTCATCAGCCTAATGAGCAACTGGCGGAAGAAAGTCACCCCACCGCACGATTACCGCCTTGCCGACATCATCCTTCTTTGTCCAAGCTCTTGTAGCTTGCGCTCACCACCTCCAATTCATCCACCAGTCTGGATTAACCGGGAATCCTATTTTTCAGTGGGAGATAACCTGACCATCATCGGAGACGACGCCGGAGGTTAAGCTCCTCAAGCTCCCTCTTCGGCCAAACCCCGCCATTCTCTTCGCCGCCAACTGCTATAAATACCCCCTCACACCTCTAATTTTATTCAAGTTGACTCCCTTCCCTCTTCTAACACTATAGCCGACTTCGATAGGCTATTCATCCAAAACTCCGGCGACTTCCCATTCCACTTTCCAACTTCCTCCGTCCATGTTAATCAGCCGAGGAGATCTGCCGTGGTCTTCCGCATCTCTGACACAGGCGCCAACCCAAGGAATCCTCCGCTCCACCTCAAATCCACCCATCGGAGATCTTTCATCCACCCTTTGATTTCATCATCTGCTATGAACCTTCAGCGGAACCCTATTGACCCATTCGTCCAGGTAACAGTAGATTACGAGTAGGAGTAGGAGTAGGCTAGCTTAGTTAGTTAGTTTAGGTAGTTAGATTAGAGTTAATTTTAGAATTTTAGTTTCATCTTCTCCGACTCCGGCAAGCTCCTTGAGCCTGCCAAAGACTTAATTTCATCTTTTGAAATCGCTGTCCACCTTCCTTTAACTTCCATAATCACTTCTAAATCACCTAATCGCCTAATTCATATCCACCTCCACCGACTCTTGTCACTGTCTATGGTGATAGTAATCGACCTAATTCCACCTTCATAGCATACTTCATCATTTATTCACCACTTATGAATCCTAATTGACACTATCATACCTATAAATACCACATATAAATTAAACGCCCAAATATAATTAAGTTCCTGAGCTCGCTGTCCATGGCGACTCAGGAGCAGTTCAAATCTTAAATTAAATATATACTTATGAATATAAACATCTGTTGACTTGTTGTAACCTCTCAATTGAGTGGTTAAACAAGTCTTGAGCTTAATTCAAATGAGACTTTTAAAGAAATGAATTCACTGTCAAATCTTACATTTAAAGAAATAATGAGGAATTAAATGTGATACTGAGGTTCCTTGCAACCTCAGGATCCTTTCTAAATCAAAAATGATAAGTTTAATCAATCTGTACACACTTTTCATATTTTCTGGACTCACCGGAGCTCCGGCGAGCCAAAATTGTGTTTCAGCCTGAGAAACTTGTTGAGAAGCTCTAGAATGATAAAATGAGGATAACTGATTGTCTTGAGGTTATTTGTTTGAAGATTTAGTGTCTGGATCCAAAGATTGACTTCATCTTCTCCAACTCCGGCAGAGTTGGAGAAGTCTGATAAAGTGACATAAGAAGCATTTAAGGAACTCAGAAGCTTCAGTGTAATGCACTGAAGCTGTTTAAACTCTTGGAATGCTGTAACAACCTTCCATTAGCTCTATCGAACACACACCTTTTCAAGTTCAGGCAGTGTGCCTGTAAACCTAGGAATCAGGGCCAGAACTCCTATTTGAAGATCTGAATAATTTCTAGGTGTTGAGAAGACTTTATTCGAGGCTTTGATTTCTTGTGGAGAAGTTTTGAATAGAAAGTCAACTTTTTGTGCTTCCACAGTCAAACTGAATCTGATAATGGAGATCTGAGCTCGAATTGATGTATTAAGGAGTGTAAACTATTTTTGAGAATTTGTTGAATGATCCGAGAGAGAATAAAGTGAGCTCAGATGACTTATTTAGTTAGAATTTGAATCCTGTCAATTTGAGTTACTTTCGAACCCAAACCAGTAGGAGAAGTATTCTGTTGAAATTTGAACTTGAATCCTACTCAGTTTAATCTGTTATAACCCTTAGAACTTGTTTAATTCGATCAAAGATGTTTCTCTATGTCTGTGTACCTATTTTAAGTCTGAAATTCGAACTCTAAAGCTTTCTAAGAAGCTTCAACGTTCTGTACACTGTCTAAAGGTCTTAAGAGCTTAAAACTTACTCTAACAGATGCGAAATTACTTGTATAACCTATACAGACCTTTAAATAAGAAAGAGAAGTCCATCTGAGGACTCTGTAGATATTAAAATCATTTCCAGGAGTTAAATAACCTGTAGGAACCCCTGATTTTACTTTTCAAATTGAAGAGGAAAACATCTTCAAAACCTTAAATTGACCCTGCAATTGCGTAGATCTATCTTAGAGCTTTCTAACGAACTTGAAATCACTCGATTTGGAGCTCTGGGTAGAAAGTTATGATCATTTGAAGTTGGGTCTGAAGGGAGTTATGTTAGTCCCACATCGTCGGATTCTGAGCTGCGCATGGGGATAAAACGAATTTGTTACCCCGACTCTTCAGTCGTCAACGCTCGGCGCATCGGTTACCGATCTAATCCTATCTGAGCATGTGCATGTGTGTGTGTGCGGGCTTGTGTGCCTGCAGGTGTGCGCCCTTGTGGGCGTGAGCGAATGTGCCCTGGGAGGGCGAGAGGCTTGGGAGGCCAGGTTGAGCCGGATTGGCTCGAGACTATGAACAGATATGAAATAAATCAAAAACTAACCTAATTGAGATTAGGTGAGGACTGAGTAGGGTTTGGTCCCACCTTGGTCTCAAGGTGCTGTGTACCTCGAAAGGACCTCGCTGCAAATAAAATAAATTTTGGTTAAAAAAAAGTAAAAAAACTCGGTTCAACTGAATGTCGAAGGGAATTGAAAGAGAAGCCGATGGTTGTTAAATGCTAAGTGTTGAAGCTGAAGGCTAAGTAAACAAAGGAGCACAGGCACTAAGGAAGGAAAAGAGATTAAGGAACAAAAAGGGAAGACTAAGGGAAGAAGAGGAGAAGGCAGGAACAACAGAAGAAAGGTAAGAAAGAGAAATCGAGAGAGAGAAGAAAATGAAAGAAAGAGAGAAGAAGAGAGAGGCTGAAGAAAATAAATGAAGAAAATCTTTTCTTCATCATTTTAATTACTTTTTGAATTTGTTTTAATTGTAAAAAGGCATGTTTTAATAGAATAACTTTTAATTGCCTTAATTTCTTTTGAAGTAAAATTGGAAAACTAGCATGTTTACTTGTTAATAAAGTACATCATTTGAGTAAATATGTTTTTCACATGAAATTTTGTATATTCTTTATAGTTTAAATATTTTGGCAAAATTCATGTTTTAAAAATCAACTTAGCTATACCTACTAAACTTATAAAGAAATAAAAGATAATTGGTGAATTTGGAAAAAAATTATTATACCTCCCAGTGAACAACCTGGACTCAACTAGTAAAAATTTCTAAAATGTTAGGTTAATTTGACCCTATACTACACAACCGACACAATTTCGAGTTAACCTAAGTGATTTCTTCTACTCTTAATTAAGTGAAATTAACTTAATTACTGAGTTGAGTGAAACCGCGCGATCATTTTAATGGCACCGTTGCCAGGGAGGTAATATTTTGATCCACTCATCAAATTATTCCCTGGCATTACTTTGTCTAAAGACCTTTTTAATGGCGCTGTTGCCAGGGAGGTAATATTTTGATTCACTAAAATTTAAAAGGATTAATTGTTTAATTAGGAGGTATTTTGTAAATATTTTTGTTTTTACTAACTTTTGTTCTAATTAGTGTATTTTGTTTTGTTTTTGTTTTATTTTTATTGTTATTTTCTATCTTCTTTCCAGGTTTACCTTTACGGGTGATCTCAGGAGAAGGTGGGAATCAGTGTTACTGTTTTTGTTTTTGTAAGTATTACTTAATCTTTTGTTTTGTTGCATTTAAAAAATACA